>OX419629.1:8707851-10054280 GCA_948473465.1 Lithophane ornitopus
TCACTAGGCGTATTACCACGTTTTACCCTAGTGTTTTCTTTACTGACACAAAAAAAATGCGCATTTTAAGCTTGCTAAAAAACTGTGACCAAATCTACAGACGATTAAATTGCAAACGAGAATTTCAATCATATAATACCTAGTGGGTCAAGAAATTCGCAAACAACACGACCCGATCCTGATTTCAAACTTGTAAGTATTCCAAGTGTTTATCAAAGACTATAGTGACCCTCCGGGGATTCCTTCACGACTCAAGTACCTTTAGACATGATTCTGACAAATATTTGCAAATCAACCGTTATTCATCCATGTTTATTAATAAAATAAAACTTTTTATTAATTCCTAAAGCAAATCAATATAACACTTTTACCGAAAGCACTTTCATATTTTTTCGATTTTAAGAAGAATTTAATAAAATTGGTGATAAATTCAAAAAAGGATCTACGAGTTTGTGGTAAATTCGGATTAGAGGACAAACGGGCAAGTAGGACATAGGTAGTTAATCATTTTATTCATAAAACTAATATGTGTGACTCAAATGAACGATTTCTTTTTTTATCTTCGCAACTCTGAATACAAGATAATAAAAACTGTTAAAGCCATTTCACCCTCTTGTAAGAGTCAGTGAAGGAGAAGGGTTGCCTAAGAGCCTGTGATGGACTGGCAACCTGTTACTGCTGCATTTGCTTTGAATTATATTGTGTACAGCACTTCGGGTTGTTAACACCCCTTACCTTTTGTTCCGAAGGTTATTGGGAAAGTTCATTTTGCAAAGGAATTATAGGATTGACAAGAAATATGCTGTCACCACAAATTCGCGCCAAACATTCTACTAAACTAATATAAACTTATGCGAATAGTAAAATTGGCAAAATTCCTCGGATCGAGGAAGTGCGTCCGTCCCAAATAATTACCCCAAACAAAGTAACCTTCGGGTTTATCCCTGAAATATTTTGATGGACTGTATACTTCATTTGCTTGGTAATGTATTTCGCGAAATGGGAACCCTCTAAAACATATTATAACTCGAGATGAAAATCTACATAACATTTTGTACGCAGCAGTTTTGATGCAAATGGAATTCTATATGATATCACACTATAATTTACATAAAAGCGGTGTAACTTTCGCAAAAGTATAGCGGGATTTGTTCATATTGCAATTTTTATATAAATTGCCATATTCATCTGTAAATAACCAGGGGCTTAAAACAGTCACTTTGGCAAAATCATAATAGGAAAATATTATGAATCATCGTAAAATTTCTCAAACTGACAATTCATAATATGATCTGCGTGCGATTCATATTACGAAGTAATTCATCTGTTTGACAGTTTTCTATGGAGATTCGTAAACCACATAATACGAATTGCTTTTGTGTCAAACTAGGAGAATTGCTAATGACAGCTGGAAATTCAGGAAATGAAATGCTTTTAGAGGAATTGCTAATGTGACCGTTTTAGGCCCACAGAACCCGTGAAACGCGTTGTTGCACTTTTTTATTTTATTCGTCGAGATTTTGAATTCATATTCTCTGTAGCACGTCTTTAGGCTATCGGAATATCAAAAAAATATTAGGCCTAGGTCTTAAGGAGCAGGCGTGAAAATTGATTCGCTGTTACAATTTATAGTAGATTTATACCAGTTTATATTATTAAACACACAGTTTAGTAGTTTGTGTAACACGAAAGTACAAACAAACGAAAAAAGCTGGTAGTTATGTTATTATTTAATTATACCCGGTAATAATAAATATCACAGTTTTAAGCCGAAAAAATCTATTACGTAAAATATAAATATAAAATAAAATTGAAAAAACAGATCCTTTAAAAGCGGAAAAAGATACAACAAAAATAAACGCATGTTCAAGTTATTTCTGGAAATGTAGCGCGTTTCTTTTTCTTTTTATGTTGCCAGTCGTAATTAAATATTGTGACGTCGACACTCATTTTCTAAATTCGAAAAAAGGTTACCATGTGTTTATAGTAGGTAATATGAAATGTTTAATGAGAATTTGAACAGATTTTGTAATTTTAAAGCCCGATTTTCACGGTGCGATTCAATGCCTGCTGTATACCATAGCTTGACGCAACAATAAAAGTGGCACCGTCTCGTGTTTAGACGATGCAAGTCATTTGCTGCTTCAATTTTATGGTACGCCACAGGAAAGAAACTTGCATCGTGTAAATGAGGCTTAACTGAAAAATAGGTTCTACATTTACTTTCCATATTAACCATCACATTAATAAAATACTGTTAAATATTCGATTAAAGTATCGAGAATTGATCATAACGAGGTCTCAGAATAAACTGGGTTGCGGGAAAGTCCGGAAAGGATACCGGGACCCTTGGCAACAGGCAACTGAAGGAACACGGGTGGGTTTTAGTAAGTAAAAGTCTGACTAGCTCTCAAGTCATTTGAAGATTTCAAACCGCCAAAAAAAAAAAAAAAAGGATAAAATCCTTTCTAAATATGAGTTATTTATTTTAAAGTGGTTTACTGCCGACAAACTGTTATGCAGTTTGGCAGACTTTAGGTATGTAATTTGTTAATACAGATTTTGGAATAAATAAATAAAATAATTTAAAAAAAAAAAAACATTATTTTGAATAAATCTTTATTAAAGAATATGCAATGAAAAATTTATAATCAATTGTTTTGTTAATATTCCTGAATCACTGCGTAAAGAAATATTTATGTGATGAGACTGTATTAGCTGGTCTCGCATTCTATTGAAACTCTGTGCTACGTTGGAACAGCTCAAGGTCAAAGTGTTACCGTGTGAGGTCCTCTCTACCTACAGCTATCGCGTGTCCGACTCTCACCACAACAAAATGTTTTTCAAACGTATGAACACCATTTATCACTGACTTCAGAAATGAGAGGGGCCGTGAGAAATCCGACACTTTTATCCCAAAGTAAAGTAATAGGTAAGTTTACCTTAGAGCATGAATAACAGTGGTATGCTATCGATTCTCTAACATTGAAGGTGATTGGTAAATTGTGAAAAGATTTTTGTTGAAGAAACGCATGAAAAAGGGTCCAACGAATACCGTAACACGTTGCGGGACACTAAACGCCCCCAGACGTAATAACAATAAAACTTCTATTGTGTCTCGTTGCATGTCCTTCAATCGATTGATGCTCGGTTCCTATAAACAAAAACGAATCGTTTTACTTACCAATGGTCGTTTTTTTTATTGCCAAACTGGGCATACAAATAGATTCGTAAGATAATTTTACTTGTGATAGCTTTTTCCCTATGGAAGGTTCTACTATGCAAGCTTAGTAGGTCTTTACAGTCTTAATATTAACCAACAACGGTCCGTAAATTATAGAAATCCAGGCTTAGTTAGAATTTGATTCATTTGCGAGCCGCAAGAAAATGAAATCGGAAAATTAAAAAATAATAATTGGTTAAAAAGTACTAATAAAAGTTGACACATGAGACCATAATTTATTAAAACAACTTAAGTTAAAACGCAATCATTTTATCTCATAAAAGATAACCAATATTAGTAATCTTAGAGATAGCTCTACACTTAACAAACTTTACGGATTTCGTGTAATCATAAAAAAGTTTTGCACTAGCTATAATCAAGTTACGTAAGCAGTTTATAGAATCCATTAAATACTCAAGATCAGACAAAATTCCTGATTCTAAGTACCTCAGCAAATTTTTATAAAATCTTATCTTATTAAAAAGTTTCTGTGGTTCACCAAAATTTTTCGCCGGGCCGTATCAAAGTTTTATCTTAATTTTTCAAATACCTTCTTTTGCTTTTACTTGAGGTGCCTTCGGTAAATGAAATGTTTGGGTAAAAGATGAGGTGTTACCGGCCACTTACAGGATAACGGGTGTTCAGTTTTATTTTTATAGAATTTTGTAATAGAAAACCCCCTGAAAGAACACAATGGACAGTAGCACTTACGACTATAGTACATTACTGTCGCGGCCTGCAACTGGGCCATTCATGGACGATCGTGAAAAATTCAAACTGAGTAAATTAATTATAAATTCTAGAATCAATGACGGACGGAAACTATTTACAAGTCAAATCGAATTTAAATAAAATCTTTGATACGTTACCTCCTTGGTTGCTATGTGTTGAATTAAAAAGTTCTTTCCATTTTTAAATAACACGCCAGATATGAGTTTTCATCATCGACGGTTTTCATAGTAATTTATTTGGCCGCTAAACACGACAGATATGGATTTTCATAGCAACATTGCCGGCCGCATCGACACACTTGTATTTGACCGGTACAGCAATTTCGATATATCTCGAAGAAGGTTATCAAAATAATGCTCAAATTTCCAAGCATGTTTTCAAACATAAAGTATTCCCAACATTTAATATTGATTCATATCGGATCTTCATAAATTATTTGATTAAAGTCCTTTCCTATTTTACAGGCAGATTTATAGCCAAGATATTTCCAATCGTTTTCTAACGAATTTTCTTAAGAAAATTTGATCATTTCCTTCTTTACGAAGTACGGTAATGAAATTCGGGTGGTAATAGAAATCTTATTGATGCGAATGCGAATGAGACGTCAGGAAACAAACTGAACCGGACGGAGAAGATAAATATTTATTGATTATTTCTATTACAACGGAGGCAGAGACAAAAGAAAGGTATTTCTATGTAAAGGACTGTCTGTTCCGAATTAATGGCACGTTTTATAGTGTCGCAGACATTTGCATGAAGATCTTTGATGTAGATAGTTAAAATAATCGATTTGCATACTAATGCTGCGTTCCACGACCTCTATTTGTACTTGCTCTAAGTTATCACAATGTTAACTAATCCTATTTACTTTGCGAAAATGGTACCTATTTGTTGGTTCAATATGGCTTGCTTCCGGATAAGCGAAGGAGGAAAAACAGTACCGTAGTCATCCATTCCTAATAATAAAACGTCTTAATTCCTTAGATTAATATAGTATATATTTAAGTAAGTTCTTAATTCATTAGAACTTTCCAGAATAATTTATATTCAGCGTGATGATAACTACCTACAAAGTTCGAAGTAACATTGAAGTAATTGTCCCATTCAGACATTGAACACTTCTAAGAGGGCGTAATTAATTAACCTTCTTCTCTTCATTGATAGCCGAACCTCTGAAATAATCAGAACTTAGTTCAAAGTCTTTCAAAACATATTATACTAATATCAAAGTTAGTATTTAATTCTTACTCCTAATAGAGGTACAGTGAGCGACCGCTTCTTACAAAGTCTTTGGTGTTTAATAAGTTTGGACAGAGATTAATATAAGGCTTACGAAAGCTATCGAAAAGGCTAACAATGAGTTACAGTTGTCAGAGTTTTAGGAATAATTCAATTTTATACTTCAAATTCTACACGCTAAAGTAACATAAATCAATCTCGTTGGATCCCTTCTGCGCTGAAACTTTTGAGCTTGAACACTAAACAAACTTTTCGCAAATGCAAGAATATACAAAACGACGTTGAGAGATGCACTGAGTGAAATGAAAAACCTTCGGGTAGAGCCTTTTCCAAAAAAGTAAACATAGCGTAACATCACGCCTGTATTCCCCGAAGGTTTGAGCAGAGCTGTATCCTATAGTAACATCCACATTTTGCCAGATAAGTTTAAGTCCCATGTAATAGGGGGCGAGCCTATTGCCAAATTAAAACATATTTATCAAAATTGGATCAGACATAATAATGAACATTTCCTCGTTTATCGCATCAAATCTAATTCAATCACAGTAAGATGAGAGCCCAATTTACTCAATATCTGCCTGGCATATCTCGAGTATTCCTTACAATTTGAGTTCCTCGAGCGAGCGGCATTGTACGCATACTCTTTAGCGTCGAGTAGATGATTCTTTTATTATCAAAATACCCTTGATTCAAATGGCCTCTTCCAGGGCTCTCGTCACAAAACGAGGGCATTCGAAAAGCAAATAAAACTCTGCTCCCTTTTCACGAATTGTGATTTACATAATGTTTTTTGCTTAGACGCGCGATTCCGATAAAAAAGGTATATTTGATATAGGTAATGTGTAGCGTTGACGTTTACAAACATTTCGTGGGTGGATTTCTTCGACATTATCTATAAAAAGTTACAAATGTGATTTTTAATAATGCCAAAAATTACAATACTCAAGCTGTATTGAAAACACGACCAAAATATGGTATAGTTATCCGAGTACTGAGTACGCTGAGTCCCACCCCAGCAAACGAAATATTACGAACATTTGATTTGGACTTCTGTTTGAGTTAATCTCCCGAGTTGATTGTAATGAAATTTCCTTCAGAGCAAACGTGTCTGTAACTACGTTATGAAGCAAACGTGGCCTAGTTAGAAACCCGTTTGTTCTTCAGCTTTATATTTTGAATCAGGGCTTCAATGTGCAGATTTGTATGCACCATGTTTGCACAAAACATTATTGAGTCCCGCAAACTGTGCCTGTTGCTCCTTCTGGTTGCTTTTTTCAATTTGAAGATTTAAAAAACTGTGAACAGGGGGCTTAAAACAGTCACTTTAGCAGAATCATAATAGGAAAATATTATGAATCTTCGTAAAATGTCACAAACTGACAATTCATAATATGATCTGCGTGCGATTCATATTACGAAATAATTCATCTGTTTGACAGTTTTCTATGGAGATTGGTAAAATGGTCCACATAATATGAATTGCTTTTGTGACAAATTAAATTAATTTGCAAATTTTTAGGAATTGCTAATGACAGCTGGGATTCAGGAAATGAACTGCTTTTAGAGGAATTGCTAATGTGGCCGGTTTAGGCCCCCAGATACTATGTGTAGAAAATAAATATTAAATTCTACTTTAGCGGGATCAACTTACTAACCCAACACCTAAGGCTTTTGTATTATAGGTAGAACAATTTATAAAAGAAAACATTGCTTAAAATATAAGACAAAAATCCCTCAAGGTAAATACCTCATTAATCTCTCACGTTGCGAGATATTGTTCGCTCATTGTTTCCGTACAAGCGAGGCGGCTCCCGGCTCCGTATTAGTGCAAACGACGGAACCCTAAGCCAGGATACCGCGAGCACAACGGAACCCCGCTTGTTCACTTGAACATTCATCAATGTCAACCGGCTAAACAGATAACTAACAAAGTGATGTATGGATTGAATTCACTGTGAAACAAAACCGGTCCGAATTGACGTGAGCACTGAAAAACAACATTTAAATTGTTCAAATTTTCCAACTGTTTGGGCGCACGTGCATTGGAAATGATCCGGCGATATTCCGATGAAACCGTAGGGAAAGTGGATTAGGCTTGCGTGAAAGTGAGGTTAATCGATTGGCTTTGGCGTTGTTACGAGATTATTGGATCCATTGTACGTGATACAAACTAACAAACGTTGTAACTTGGGAAAGCGTTTATAAGTCCTCGGTTTTGATGAAACACATTCACTCTGTAAAGTTTCGTAGCTGGTTCTCTCCGTCCCGAGTGCGAATATTTTATACATACTTGAAACTACACACTTTTATACATACTTTTTATAGGTGCAGGACTTAATCTGCTGGTGTATCAATCTAGCTATGCTCAGAGTTTCCCTGCCTGATCGAATCAGAAATGAAGAGATCCAAGGTAACCGATATAGCCCGAAGTCGAGCCAAACTTAAGCAGCAGTGGAGGGCACATTGCTCGCAGAACAGATGGCCGATGGGGCCGAAAAGTTTTGGAGTGGCGACCGCGTACCGGAAGACGTAGCGTTGGAAGGCCCCCCATAAGGTGGACCGATGACCTGGTGAAGGCCGCGGGAATCCGCTGGATGCGAGAAGCACAGAACTGGTCGAAGTGGCGGTGCTTGGGGGAGGCCCATGTCCAGCAGTGGATGTCTTTCGGCTGAATTGATGATGATGATGATCCATCTACCGTGTTGTTATTTGTTTCCAACATTTAGGCCAGTATAACAAGCATCTTACTTTCAAGGTACCGATATATAGAAGTTTACCGAGCAATCTTCTACATAAATAAAGAAAAATACTGCGCACATTCGATTATTCTCAGACTATAATAGCTATCCATATAAATCTAATAACACGAACATTATTAATAATATAGTCGTTGCTATTCGTGTAATTAGTTGAAGTTTGGGTACAGATGGGTCAATGAACTCGTCTGAACTGAATATAATTGGAGCGTATTTTCCAGTAATTTTGAGGTTATCTCTAAATTACTGGAAAATCTGCTTCATTAATTGTGTTTTTCATTAGATATACTTTGTATTAGGGTTCATTGTAACTACAATAAGCTAGGTAAAATGGCGGATTTGTTGATATATTACGAACATCAACTACATATATAAACAACTCCAATATTTTACCTGTCTATTTAGCCAAATAGATAAATAGTTGTGGTATAATGGATTTCATCCAAAGAGGCTATTATTTTGACATATCTATTCTAATAGCCTAACGTATTAGGTCTTAATAAAAATGTAGGTTCAACAATCTCATCTTTCTTATCTCTGTCGGCGGAAATAATTCAGGCATTCTTAGATCCTTTACGCACAGCTTAATGGATGGCAGATTACATAATATGGTAGGTATAATTACTATTTCTTATTAATACTAGTCAGTTAGCTTATTCTATAAACATGAATCAATCTTGAACGACAAAACGAGAACGATGAGACAAAATGAACATAGTCTTGGCAAAATGATCCTTGTGTTACATTTTGTATTATTATTCTGATCGCATTGAGTGCTATCATATTAATTACGTATCAAAGTTTATTAGAGGTAGACGGGGAGTTACAATCTGTACGCTTATTGCTATTAACGAAAAACACACTGATTGATTACACATGACTGATTTTGATTGATTGATTGAAACAATATAACACCCCAGGACCAATTCTACGAAAAACGGACTAAGTTTGTTAATCATTTTATTACGCCTAGTATAACTAAATCCTGTTAATTGCTAGCCTAAACAAATCTGTAGAACTAATAATGGCTCAATAGTTCACATTTCCTATAACAACCCGAATGTTGGACTAATAATAGCATGTGTTTATTAGCCTCGTCTAGTACCTTCGACCCCTGTCACGGGGGTAACAAGGGTGCAGGTAGAGTATAGGGAGGTACGTATCTATAGGCAAGTTATAATAACATTTTGTATTTAGCTCACGATTATGCAGCATCACCTCTTTATGATATCATGGAAAGTGATTCAGCGTAACCTATGTTGAATTTATGGGTGCCTGGTGCGTCAAATGGACATACATACAAAATTGGGTTAGTTTCAAAATCATCTCTGTTCTAAGCCTTTGACTTCCAATAGCTATCCAAACGTTCATCCAAAGCTCCATTAGCTTGATTCCTGGAGATTTTCCAATCTTCCAAAAGCTTAGCAAAAGTTTTTCTAAAATTATAAAACACACAAAAAGCAATCCATTTCATTACACTTATTATCATAAGTAGCACCTACTTGCTGAGTCAAAAATCAAATATCTTTTTTTCACAGATGGCATTAATATTTCCTGTCGCCGTTTACCTAAGCACGTCTTTGTTATAATAATTTATTCGATATTTTTCAATCTTGGCCAAACGATAAAGTAAGAATAAAACGCTGACATAAATATTCGTCAGTTTGAAAACTTCTATTAACATTAAATATCAGTTACTTATCTGGAAGTGAGACAGTTTTAATGTTTTCTTTGAATTAATAGAGTGTATTTGCGTGTACAAACATTTAAATCGTGTAACTGAATAGAGAGTCCCTCCTCGACTTTTCAATTTATTTGTGACAGCACTCTTGTGGAACATAAAGAATGGAATTATTTGGGGGGGTAAGAGGGGGAGGGGTAATGTTGTGACGGAAATTATTCACGCTCGAAGCGTCGCGTCGGCGATCGCGTCCGCCATCTGTTGCCGTTAGAAATTTGAATCGGGGGCATTTATTAAATAGCTTACCCATTGTTCCTTTGATTTGCGTCAAATTGAAAGACTTGCGTCGATTTAGACGTACGCGTTAAATTGGCACCCACTTTCAAAGTTGTTTGAATCAGTTGTCGACGGAAATTAAAGTATTCCGCTCGATATATTTTATGAGGTGATATTATCCATCAAATTGCCTAACAATGTCCAGAAAAGGTTATATTTTTACTAACTACTAACATTTTACAATAATGAAAATGAAAGTAAAACTAAATCTATACTTATCGAATATGAAAAATCTTTTTCATTTGATACGCCAATTCTTGAGGAATGCTATAGGCTATTTAACATCACTCTAGAACCACTAGAAGCCGAACAAAAACGAAAAAAAACACAGAATTTTAAGCGAAAATGCCCGCACTAGGCGGGCAGGCATTGCGATGCGACACACGAGAATCGGGATGGGTCGGGAGAACAAGAAATTACACGCGTACGAAGTCCCGGAGAAGCAGAAGCTAGGTTTATAATAAACGAAGTCGAACCAAGTAATTTATTATTCAATTGATTTCTTAATACGCCCACGCCGCACCACCTGGCGGAACTAACAAATAAGTTGAAACTTTCACCTAAAAGTAAGCTTCTACAAAAACTTTTTACACAAATATTTTTAGTGTAGATTTACTGAAAGTACCGGAGTACGACAATGTAGTAATCTATCCAAATTACAAATGTAATATCCACCTAGGCGAACCACTTAAATTGAATAATTTCAGCATCCATCAAAAAAGTGACGCATATTACGTTGTTCCAGCTGTTCCTTACTTCCACTAAAGTATTCTCGAGTTGCGTTATTGTAACGGTTTTTCCTGGACCGTAATAAAACGTTTCACATGTCGGTCGCAGTCGCGTTGACCGCGTGCGGTCGGCGTGAAGCTAAATTGATGGGTCTCTCCATCGCCAATGTAATGGTCCTTCAAAACGAACGACCTCTGGCCAGTAAGTGAAATTCACGTTTGATTAACTTTTACTCAAGGGCAGTGTTTTAGAGAAAGTGCCAGTACTTGACTGTTACACTGGAAAACGTTTATTGTGGCCGTCTCGCCTTTTTGCTGTTAGGTCATTTAAAAAGAGTTTTAAGGTTGTCTCTGGCTTTCAACCCAACGTAATTTCATCATGAGAGCTTTTAGTGGGTATAAAAATAAAGACAGCAATAAAAAAACTGTCGAGTAGTTTGGGCTTATAACCCACTCCGTGTATGTCGTTAGAGGCGATTAAGAGATTATATCGAAATGATGAGCAGTAATATTCGTCTATATAGCGTGTATAACTCCCGACGGTGTTAATAGCAACGATTACGGAAATGTCTCACCTTCTAACTAGATCATTAATTTGATTTAAGGATCACTCATAAAAACGGCCTTAGTTTATTAATTAAAATCGCTGAAACTGTCATTAAGATAGCTACTTTTATCAATTGATCTAGTCCGATAAAAGAAGATCAACATTCTTCCTTCCCCTAACATTAAAACTCAAACTACTGGACCCATTTTTCATCATAAAGTGTCAAAATAAAACGCTTTAACTGAATGCTCTATGACGAATTAAATATACAAGTTTAAAGCAGAGGGTACACGTGGGATAGCTCGTAAACAGGAAAGCGAGCCTCGATGAGCTTTTGAAATTTATGCACAAACATTTATCGTACGCTTTTCGGCAAAGGAAAACATCACGGCCTGTATATTCCTAGGGAGTAATTTTAAGGTGCGGATAAAATATTGCTGTGAAAGCGATAAGAAAATGATGGCCTATTATATTGGTTCGGCGGAGATTAAGGAGTTCGGAGGAGAAGGAGAGCAGAATCTTGTTAATCTTGATTTATTTT
Organism: Lithophane ornitopus; assembly: GCA_948473465.1. Classification (NCBI taxonomy): domain Eukaryota; kingdom Metazoa; phylum Arthropoda; class Insecta; order Lepidoptera; family Noctuidae; genus Lithophane; species Lithophane ornitopus. The sequence goes on from OX419629.1 coordinate 8,719,635, forward strand.
AGTCGGGTTTGAAAATGTGCAGTTGAATTTCGCCTTCCTCGTATTCCCTATGTCATACTGAATACAAAGTTTTATGGCCGAGATTTAAATGCACACTCATAGTGACTATGAGACAAATGTCCCGCAAGGGTCCGCAAGAGGTATCGGGCGACATCGAAAACAATGAAAAAGGTCGCGAGACAATATGTCTGGTGAAGTCGCCCGACGTCTCGACTTAACACGACATCTCTAGCGACACATCATATTGTGGAACATTTATGTCCTAGTGAATACGAAAACTTCAAACCCAAACCAAATGAACGTTTAAGATTAAAAATGTAGTTATTTCTCTTGAGAACTATTTTCCTCATTAGGTCAATGACTCGACTGCGCTTTCTCTATTTAGTGTTGGCAAGGTTTCAAGTAACAAAAGCTATTAACACACAGTTTCTTATTTTATATGTGTCTACGAATATAGTTTATGTTCATGATTCAGTCACAGTCGTATTCATGTTAGATTGTGTGTGACACCAGTCCTCAAGTGTCCACACAATTCTGCCTTGCTGTCAACATGTGCACGTAATATCCGAAATACGATAGACCAGAGGTCGTAGGCAGTGTTGTGACGTAACCTTTGTGACGTCACTTCCGTTATGCTCCCGTAAGTTGTTAATCAAACCGTACGATGCAATACTAGACGTCTGATGTAAACACCGACAGAGTAATTAAATGTTTTGAACCTAGAACGTTGAAATTTTGCACCCTGTACAGTCGAATAGAATAGAATGCTTACCACCCTAAGGTTGAATGTCACTTGCACGTCATAAAACGACAAGGGGGGCCTAGACAAAATCCCTGCGCAACGGAAATATCAAATTGTATGGAGATGGCATTAGCTATACAGATCTCGCGTGATTGCTGCTAAATTGGCAGACAACGTCATTATTCCTCATGCGGAAAGGAACGTCGATGTGAACATGACATCTAAACAACAAAAAAAATAGGTCTGTTTGTCCATGGGATGGTTACATAATTTCTACCATAGTGAAGTTGCAGTGTTCTAGAAATTATTGTGAAAGCAATAACAAGGTCGATAATACAATCAACACAGTCGTTGATAAAACAAATGTTATTTTGATGATACATCGGAAAACCAATATAAATTCAGTAGAACGATTCAGCGAATCGTATTCATGGGATATTAGGACTCGGTTGCAGTGAAATTCGTCCAATAAAAACAATTATTGCTTGTATAAACGCGAACGACGCGGGCATAAACAAGGATTATTAGTACTTCTTGGAGACAAAGGAGGTTGTATAATAAGTACATTTACATCGGTTGGGTGACCGCATCCATACTTTATTACCAATAACAATGGAAAAGGGGATTTACACAAGTTATTTTCAAGAAAGCCTCAAGTTTATGAACTGTGAATTCCTTTTTTCTTTTCGTGATCCTCTTTCAATTTTTGTTAGTTTTCTTGATAATACAAATACAGTTTGGTTGATTCAACAAATACTCATAATAACGATATTACCAGTCAAGTGGACGAAAGTTAGGTAACTTACCCTTGAGTATCCTTCAAAATAAGTAGGTTTAGTCATAGGTATTGGTATATTGTTTAGCGGAATAATACGGAGACAAACCCCAATTCTGATTCACAAATATTGTTATGGGTCTAATCGTTACCCTCCTTCTGGTGTAGTCTGTTAAAGTAGTAGGATACATAAGCATTGATTGAGTAAAATATTTGCACAACTGTGCAAAGCCGGGATCACACAACACAAAATCTATGTACAAGGAACTTTTGGCGCGTGGCCAGATTAGGAACTAAAGCCACCATCTTATTTTTTCAATACATTTCACAAAACAATTGCACTAAATGTTAACGAACAGCGCCACCCTGTCAACGTCATTCGTGCGCCAAAAGATCCTTGTAGCAGTGTGTATAGGGTCTATCAGAAAAGTGTAGTCAAATTTAAGAGTGTGGTCATCAAGCTGAAGAACTTTCTCCATTGGACCAAAATTGTAATCGAGAAAAAAAAATCGATGGTCTGTACCACACCCTTAAAATATGACTGACACCTTTCTGATACATCCTGTATAAGTGGGTTATTTTCAAATCCATCTCACCTCTTTAAAAATATTTAACTCAATAACTTGAATAAAGAATATAACTCTAAGCTTTACACCTCATAATTGAGCTATCCATTCATGTGCGCTTAAGCACGGAAAGTAAATAGATACCTTGCCTTAATAAATTGTTCGGAAGACAGAACTATAAGTAACTTCGGCCAATAGAGGGGTAGTAAATTGCCTGTTGTAAATATGAAGGACTTACGAACTAATTCTAAGTTAAAGGTATCTTAGTAGTCAGTTAACTATGCTATGAATTGGAAGATCAATTTCAAATGGACTTATAAACTTTAATCTTACTTATAATTAATAATCTTATATAATTAATCTAACTAATATTATAAACGCGAAAGTTTGTAAGTATGGATGGATGTTTGGTACTCTTTCACGCAAAAACTGCTGAACGGATTTGGATGAAATTTGGCACCTTGATAGACCTTGACCTGGACAAGGACATAGGCTTTTCATCCTGGATCGCAGACGAAGTCGCGGGCAACGGGTAGGCTTTTATAAATCGAAATGTCTGTAAGGCGGTCTGTCCATTATAACTCGAGACTCGGCTCTTATAACTCGAGAATCACATAACCCGTATGACGTGTTCTTTGTTAAATTCTTAAGAATGTTATTTTGTATTATTAGAACGAAGTTCTTTAACGCGGCTTGCGGGAGGACTTGACTGGTAGAAATCGACACGTAACGAAAGAGCGATAAGTCCGAAAAAAGTAAATATCTAGTGTCAAAAGTTTTTGTTTTTGTACACTGTTTTTTACACTTGAAACTTTAGTTGAGACCATACTAGATGGCTTTGTATTAATCCTTACTATCCTAATCCTAACTATCCTAGTCCTAACTATCCTAGTCCTAACTATCCTAGTCCTAACTATCCTAGTCCTAACTATCCTAATCCTTACTATCCTAACCCTAACTATCCTAGTCCTAATTATCCTAATCCTAACTATCCTAGTCCTAACTATCCTAGTCCTAACTATCCTAATCCTTACTATCCTAATCCTAACTATCCTAGTCCTAACTATCCTAATCCTAACTATCCTAATCCTAACTATCCTTACTAATATTATAAATTCGAAAGTAACTCGGTCTGTCTGTCTGTATGTTACCTTTTCACGCCTAAACCACTGAACGGATTAAAATAAAATTTGGCAAGGAGATATATGGCTTCCCGGAGGCCCATTCCATAGGCTACTTTTTATCGACATACCACGCAGGCGAAGCCACGGGCGCAAGCTAGTAATATTATAAATGCGAGAGTGAGCTTATTCGTTTGCTACACTGTCAAGCTAAAACGGCTGAACGGATTTGTATGAAATTTGCCATATGCGTAGACCATGACCTGGCATAGGACATAGGATACTTTTTATCCCGATATTTCCACGGGATCGAGACTTACGCGGGTGAAACCATGGGGCGCAGCTAGTACATAATATACAGCGAAAGGAACTTCGTTCCAACCGGATGTCCCACGAAACTTCCCAAGTTTTTTTTTTTTGTTTTAAATCATACGTGAGAAGGAACTTCGTTCCCCCGACCGCACACGTTTTTTTTTAGTGTCGAACAAGTCGTGTCCCCGAAGGGAATTCTCATCGGCAACAATGACAAACTTAAGAACAATCTTTCATCCCCTCTTTAATCAATTTAGAGGATGGATTTTCAAAAATCCGTCCTCACCCAGTCCGTCCGTCTTCACCCGTACTCGCCTTATAAAATTAACTCTTTTTCTAAATGTCATGCTTTTAGACCCAGCCGTTTTGGCTGTACGTATTCGGTGAGTGAATTTTTTTTTTTTTTTTTAAGTAGACTAGTTCGCACGAGGGGAGATGCGGTCACAGCTATATTTATTATAAAACGTTGGTACTTTTTGGTTCGTCATGTTTTATGTAGATTCTCTCTCGCGTGCATTAATTAAAACCAACTCGCATCATTGAGTGAAAACAGGACTAACAGCACAATGCAAAATATTACTTCACTAATTGGAAGTGTTTTAACCTGCAATTAATCAACGAAACATTTTCTGAATACAATATTTATATTTATTTTAATACAGCAATGAAATCGTGAAATAAACAAGATTCCGCTTCAGTATTTTAAAATAAAGTGCTCTATTTTATATTAAAGTGAAAAAACGTGACTTGCATTAGAGTTAATATTTATTTATGTTTGCTTATGAATAACATTTATAGTATTCACTGCAATTTTAATACCGCTTAACAAGTCTTGAAAATTATCCGAGCAAAATGAATTGTTATGAACAGCGAACTTGAGATGGGAATTGCTACGACGCTACGAGCTTCGTAGCACTGCTACGAGCTTCGTAACATAGCTACGTATTTCGTAGCGTCGTAGCAATGTATCGCTTTTCGAAGCGTAACGTTCTAATTTATTATTTTCCGTTTTACTGTCTTTCTTACGGAAAATTCTTCTGAAAAGTGAATTAACAGTTTTTACTTTGAGATTATAGTCTATGTGCCCTCAAAAAACTGCACCAACATTTTATTGGCATGTAAGAAAACCCAACACATAACTCACTCCACGTTTCAACACAAAGTCCATACTCAATTTTTCTCGGACACACATCCTATCCCATGTCCCGATTTAACTTACACAAAAGATATTTTATAATTCCCTGAGCGTGTAGTCAGCAGAAGCAATGAATTCTCCCGTGTTCCCTCTGTTACAGATTATAGAGGTGATACCGTCGACGACCGATAGGAACATGCCGTAATAAAAGCTTTGAACTTAACAACCTTTAGGTCAGGTATATTGGAAAATTTTCGATAAAAATAAAGTGCTGGATGCAATTTTCCCGGCAAATATTAGATGATAAAAGTTGTTTTTGTCGTTAAATTGTTTCTGCACTTAAAAGGGAGAAAAATCTAATATTGCGCTATCAGATTTTTCTCCATGGTTTGTAGATTATTGCGATTAGTAGTGATAGTTTTTCATAAAAAATATTACAGCTTTTCGCAGGAATTGATGTTTTCCATCAGAGTGACACACGTATTGTTTAGTGAAGGCTCGCTTCCTCGTTTAGTATGTTATTATTTGGATATTAACAATCTAAATGAATACATTAGTTGGTTATTTCATGATAGTACAACCACCATATTAGATACTTGCTTTCAGTTAAGTCTTTTGCCTACAATTATCTAACTAGACGGCTGTGCTGCTGGGGAGTTTGTTGCGCCACTTCTTCTTCCCAGCTAAAGCTCTAGAAAGTGGGTGGGCATTTTGGGGGACTGTCTTATGTAATTTTGACGTTCGAAAAGTGCTGATTTTGAGCCTAGTTTGAATAAATGACTTTTGATTTGGATTTCGATTGATTTTGATTAGAACTTAAATACCTATAAAGTGACGACAAATCAGCTACATTGATTGTCAAATGGTTTCTTTATAAACTCCAATTTCATTCTCTTCTAATATTACTTTGTTTGTAAAACATCTATAGTCATTTATTCAAACTAAATGACTTTGAACGAACGTCAAAATTACATGAGACAGCCCCTAAAATTCCCGCCCATCACCACTACTAGTGCTTTAGCTGTCTTATATAAATATAATTATGTGTTAAGATAGCTGTTACTTGATACATATAATTCAATCAAATGGATGGTATAGAATTTCCTGGAAGTAACCGCCAGTTTCATATTATTATCTTAATGGAGTACGTAGGAGAAATAAATTGGTTTCCCATTTCATATCGGTAAATATCTTTTATTATCATTAAGAAATTCTTACATTCGCGTATCCTTATTCCATAAAATAATCCCGAAAGAAATACAATATGACCAATTTTGGTTAGACTGCCTCGTTGGTCTAGTGGTCGCAAGCGCTTACTGCTAAGCGTGAGGTCCTGGGTTTGATTCCCGGATCGGGCAAAGTGTTTTTGGGTTTTTCTATCTGAAAGAAGTTGTCAGTAGCAGCCTTTTTTATTTTTTTTATTTTGGGAAATCATCATATGACTTCTTCCGCCCTGGGCGGAGCGGAAGGGCGAGTCAGACTTTTACTGACTAAAATCCACCCGTGTTCCTTCAGTTGCCTATTGCCAAGGTCCCGGTATCCCTTTCGGACTTTCCCGCAACCCTGGCAGGCATCGGTCCTAACGGACCCCGTCAAGTGTGCTGACATCTCTTTGAGGCGTCTGCAGCAGCCCGGAGTTAGGATTTGTGCCCAGTTGATGGCATTGGGCTCGCTCCCCGTTACATGAGACTTAAACATAACTGGCGAAATGTGAGTGTACTAGGTAGTATACCTCTGCCTAGCCCTTCGGGGAATACAATGTTATGTTATGATAAACCTTTACACTCTCTGTTTTTGTCGACCTAATCAATCACTTCGACTGTCAAATAAGACATCAACCTATATGATTGATAATTGGTCAACCAGTTACCACAGCTAACATTAGATTTGACAGCGGATTCGAATTGATTAGGCTTTCAGTAGCCGATGATTATTAACTCAAATATAAACCGCCTTTGAGGTTTAGTGTTAAGACTACTACTACTAACTAACTACTTGCCTCAGACCCAGAGGTCCCGGGTCCGATTCCCAGCGGGGGAAAAAAGTTCTGCTCGCATTGGTTGGTGGTTGAGCTTGTTCTAAGTCCGCCTGGCTAGCTACCACTATCTTATCTAAATGTGTCACAATAATGAACAGCATTTTTGTGTTTTAGAGGTAAGATAGGCAGTTCCACTGTGGTTGAGGTTTCCGGTTGAAGCTCGCTTCCACCTGCGGCCTGATCATCACTTACCATCAGGTGTGATGAGACCAAGAGCTTCCCCGTTGTGGATATTACTGCTATGTTCATCTGATTATAAATTGTCAGTTTGTCAATCTTATAAGTCTACTAGCGACCCGCCCCTGCTAAGCACGGTTTTTATGACTAGACAAAACTTCAAGATTTCTTTATATGTTACTTTAGAATTAATGTGTTATACATAACACGGGGGGGAATCCATCCTCTCTCGTGTGTGATCAGTCTCCGGTGTAATTCTTCGTTGATGGTAGTTAGAGGTAGTTGTTTGTCAAAGCGTTTATTTCAATTAGAACATTTACAGGCACTTTTGAATTATCACTTATCAAGGAGTCCTTCAGTTTGAGTTAGTTGGTGATGCTAGTCGAGAAGAACGGGCAAGAAACTCCGTGGACACTCTTTTAAATCAATACATTCTGTTACAGAGTTTTCTTGAAATATTCACAAAATACAAAGGTTATTCAAAATTAAACCCGGAAGTGTTATCAAATAGTTCAAGGAATTTTACTGAAACAACAGGTATTCATTAGTAAATTGCTGTGTAAAATAGTCTTATTACTTTATAGTTTGTTTCCTATTATTTAAACTTATTTAGTTCTTGTATTAAATTATAACATTCAGTTATTGATCTTATTATTCACAATCCGCGCCATCTTAGTTACATTAGGTAGCGCTTTAACATAAACAAGTTTATTCTGTCAAATGATCAATTGTTAATATGATTAAAAACCTAGAGACTAAAATAAATATTCCCTTTTAATTTTAACTATAGCTTTAACTAAAACATCAAAATTACTTTAATCAATTAACTTTGTTTGATATCATAGGATTCAATATCGTTCACAGATGCATGCAAATGGGTGTAACGGTACACCAGTTACCCAAATAGTTACGCATAAGATTATGTTATGAACTTTACAAACGCTCTTGCGGCGACATACACATAAAATTTTCGGAATAAATTCTAAGTATGATTAAGTCACCCTCCAGACTTGGGATCACATATTTTTCTTATCCAGAAAAATATTCCTTACAACAACATTCGGTACATTTGTCATTATCTCACGGAAAAAACACGTCGATATTTCCATCATATCACCCGGAAAAAACATAAACATAGATCTAGACAATCACTCCCTTATTTATGAGGGAAACATAAATTTTTTGACAGAGAACAGATGTTTGTAATACATTACTGGTCAACCCACAGTATAATGGTCTCCGCGATACAGCGGTTTATTACTGATATTAACAGACTATTCACTTAGATAAAACGCATTAAAGTTGGGGAGTGGGGCCTCGCTATGACACAATTCAGTATAAATCGGTATAAGGCGTGACGTCATGCCACATTTAAACTCAATGTCCGTAATCTTCTGATTACGAAAAAAACCGGCCAAGTGCGAGTCGGACTCGCGCACGAAGGGTTCCGTACCATTATCTATAAAAACGGCAAAACAATCACGTTTGTTGTATGGGGCTCCCATACAACAAACGTGATTTTTTTGCCGTTTAAATATTTATTTTATTCTATTTTTTAGTATTTGTTGTTATAGCGGCAACAGAAATACATCATCTGTGAAAATTTCAACTGTCTAGCTATCACGGTTCATGAGATACAGCCTGGTGACAGACGGACAGACAGACAGACAGCGGAGTCTTAGTAATAGGGTCCCGTTTTACCCTTTGGGTACGGAACCCTAAAAAATAAAAAATACGTGTCCATTACTTTTTTTAAACTAAATTACATGAAAGACAAAAATAATTGTCATTCAGTACCTACAGTACAATGACGATGGTCACGTTAACGTTTGTTCAGAAGTACGAAGTGAGATGTAACTAGTTACTCCGCTACAGCATTGTACAGAACATTGAATATCTTGGGACCAAATCGGCTGTGCCTCTGTTAGATTTATTATAGACACGCGTGACTGAGTTCCGTTGCCGTTGCTCCCAGGGGCCTATTTTGCAACATGACCGAACATAATATTTGGGGTACCTTAGTACATGGGTTATATTTGATTAGAATTATTTTTGATGATTTCATAAGGGAAAAATTAAGAAAATTATCACGGAAAGTTTTGAAGTAGCATCTTTTTAAGAAATGGCGGTTTATAGGCTTTGACAATCATTTAGTCAGTTATTTTACAATTTGTGAACATTTCCCTCTTAGCCATCTGTTTCCTTATGTTTACATCTGCGTCTGTTTCGACCTCAATTTCAAATCCAATCATTTTAAACTTCTTGAATTTTCGTCGTGTAATAAAACATAGTGTAAATTAGCAAGCGTTTATCCATTTCTGAGCCCATGATAATGTTAAATACCTAAGTACTGGTTTTTCCTGAAACGATAATTATTTCACTTGAACAACCGTCGCAAAAATAGACTTTTCTTGGCCAACCCAGTTCAAGGAAACAACACGCCACCCAAACGCCGCGGCGTTATCGTACAGGCAAAGCAAGAAGTCACAAACTTAATACTTTTCTTCCCAGTTTACTCCAAAAACTGAATCTTAACACTTAAAACAAGCAAACGTACGAAACTCATCCGTGTCAAGATACAACGTGGCCTACTTAGTTCTTCAGCCCAACTTTTACGTCACCATTAAAGTGAACAAAGTGTGTGCACGACAAACAATGCACACAATCCCGATGTGTGCCCCACAATGCAATGTTGTTGCATACATGCCTTTATTAACTATTTCATTTCAACTCCGTGAAGTATCTTCATTAAGCTGTTTAGCTGTAAAAACAACATAACATCCAATATACCATTATTATGTTGTTTTTATGCTTGGATGAGAGCGCATTTGCAGCTCGATAAAGGCGGGTGTAGGAATAATGAAGTTGGAGAATAATATCAAATCTGCCTGGCCTTTTCCCAACTATGTTGGGGTCGGCTTCCAGTCTAAGCGGATGCAGCCGAATACCAGTATTTTACATGGAGCGACTGCCTATGTGACCTCCACAACCCAGTAACTGGGTAATACGATAGCCCTTGGTTAGACTGGTTGTCAGACTTTCGGGCTTCTGACGACTCGTAACGACTGTCAAAGATCCACAAATGACAGCCGGGACCAACGGCATAACGTGCTTTCCGATGCACGGAGGAGTCTCGATATCGTGAAAATGGTCACCCATCTACGGACCAACCCCGGCAAGCGTAGCTTAACCTGATGGATCGACCCGAGCGGCTGTTATTACTTAGCCACGAGCTCCTCCGAAAATTACGTTTTCAAAGCTTAGCTGAAGTTTAAGTTTTGTCACTTAAACTTCAGCTAAGCTTTGTGCAAGGATTTTATGACTTTTCAATGATAAGACAGTGGCACAACAATAAAACTGTACAATTTCCCACATTACATGAAAGTCTAAGGATAGAAAGTTTTTGATAGGAATTCATCAACTACTAGCTACTCTAACATCCTAGTATTCTTTATTCTTTATTCTTCTGAAATACCTAGGGAAGATAAAGGATATGAAACAATTATAGTAACGAGGGGGAGAGCAGTTAACTTATTAGAGGAGAAATAATGTACTCACCGCCGCCAATGAAGGGAGATGATATTCAGCGTAGGGAAGCGGTTAATTAATAGTGCCTGAAGTATACATGCTAGGCACTTTACGTTATTGACGCATTATAGTACCTTACTAGCCGTGAGCTCATGACTCCTCAAGTCTTTGACATCGTTTTTCTGAATGCCTCTCATCATGCACGCTATAACACTGAATATTTTAATAACAATAAAATAATATTTATTAGACCAAAATTAATAAAAATATCTCACTTAGAATAATGCTTATAAGTAAATCGGTTACAATTGTGTCTAGATATTATCATCTGCTGCCGAACTAGGTTTATAGCCTCTCGGATTGAATACAAGTCTGAGCTTACGAATAAAAGGAAATAGTTTATATTAAACTAGCTGTGCCCCGTGGTTTCACCCGCGTAGATGTCCATCCCGGAGGAATATAGGGATAAAAACGTATCTTATGTCCTATTCCAAGTCATGTCTACCCGTGTGCTCGTCCTCTCCTCTCTGAAGTAGGGAACGTCGCGGAGGCGCGGCGCCGGCGTCAAACGGTTCGCGTATTGCATTTTTATATCGTGATATCTTCGAAATTAAACGTCCGATTCGAATAAATTAAAAAGTATTTTACTGCTACATAAATACCCTTGTTGTTAAAACTATTTATTTGAATAAGAATTAATATTATGTCGATAAAACTCCTTCGCAAATAATGCATTAACTTCGAAAAAAATTGATTACCATAAAAAAGGTGAGTCAATCTTAAAAGATAGACATATGCTGTCGCGGACTTTTTTTTAGAACTTTTAGAGAGAAACAATTCCATCATACGATATTTCACATCATATGATATTTGCGTAACTTATACGCAGCGCACGCAACGAAAGCTCTCAAAAAGAAAAAAAATTTTACCGTTTTTGCAACATTTTTCATTTATGCTCCTATTGGTCGTAGCGTGATGTTATATAGCCTATAGCCTTCCTCGATAAATGGACTATCCAACACAAAAATATTTTTTCAATTCCAACTAGTCGTTCCTGAGATTAGCGCGTTCAAACAAACAAACAAACTCTTCAGCTTTATAATATTAGTATAAATTAAGAACTTAATTACTGTAAAATAATAAAAGGGTTGCTGTCCTCTGGGAGTGTTAGGTGAATAAGGTGGGTGAATGTGTATGAGATACTCCTGCGCAATGTAAAATTGTAATTCCTGCCTGCTTTCCACTATTTAGTCGGCCACACCTACCTGTGGAGCAAGTCTGCTATTTTCAATTATTGGTAGTTATGGCAACCAAGGCAACGCCATTTGTGCAAAAAGTTCATAATCTCTTAAATTCATAAAGGAGGAGTTTACGACTTGTCATTATGTACAACATTACCAAATACGATCAATTTTTCCAGTGGAGTCGTGGAGGCATCTTCAATCATAATGACGCCTTTGAATTAGGAGATTACCATAAGTATTCAAGATCAACATTTACGGGGTCAATGATCGGTAATCTTGATACAATTGCGTTATAATTATAAGACATGGCCTCGGCCCCATTGGTTAACTTGTAAACTTAAGGATAACGCAGATTTGTGCGGGCCACACCGCAAGGCCAAAATCTTTCTACATCTCTTTCATACATTTTGTATAAACCACCGCATAAAACAAGCGGGCCGCACCGTGCTTTTTTGTATTGACATGCGATGCGCTGTTGCCCAACCTGGCTGTAATATGCGCTTGGCTTTAAAGGTAACTTCAATTAAGGTTCCTGCCGGGCAAAGCAGAATGCGTTTGGTATGAAATGTTGACATTTCGTGTCAGTTACAAAGCGAAACACTGCCCGTAGGGCTGGGGGTCGTAATGACACTAACGAGCACCAATGCTATGCGGTTTACACTCAAATATTCAAGTGTCGATTTTAACAAACTAATGACCGTTAATGAGGTTTTGAAGTATTAATGAAGTTCATAATTAAATATGTTGAGTTAAACATCACTGATTGACGGTGAAGATGAGCAACAAAACATCAGCTCTCGAATAAGAGAATTTCGAATTTTCGATGATGTAAATCGACCCAATATAAAAACTCTATTTTCAAAATTAAATTTTCCTACAACTCGAAAGGTTTTACAATCACTCAACACAAAATTTTAAAAATAAAACTCGTCTTATTAAATTTATTTCAGTGAAGCTCGAAGGAATACATTTAACGTACTAGCGCAGCTCAATAAACCGAATGAAAATATAGAGGTCCCTGCTTCGGTTATTATGTTTATGAATTCATTCGCTATCAAAAGTTTTCATTGCATTCATAAAAGGCTATTCGCATTTACGCAAACATTTTTATTTTTGTACAAATATTTAAGAATAGGTACGCGTTTCGTTCGAAAATTAAATGCGTTGAATTGCGGTGTTCGTTTATGTTTCTTTTTTCATAGAGAGAGGCAAATAAGTAGAAAACGATGGGGAGAGAGAGACTGATAATCCAGAGTTTCAGAATAAATATTAGCATTGGAATTGAGAAGCAAACACAATCGTGTCGGTGCTGGCAAGTATCGCCTCTCGCCTCTGTGCACCGACTTGAGTATTTACATTCTATATTCACACACATATTTTAAAGTTAATTCAGTGATAGGTTTAAACCAATATGAAGTATTCATGATATCTGTTCTGCACGTGTTGATTCAATTCTTCTGTAGCTTTCGTTTTGCTAAAGATTTTTGACTTATTCTGTCTTATATTTGTTTAATTCGTTCAGCCTTGAGATTAAAACGATAAGCGATGATTAATAAAATACATTATAAGCTAATAAAATTCAACTTTTTCACAATAATGGTTCTAAAATACAAAAACCCAAAAAGCTTTACCTCGTTGTTAGAATGATTACTTACACTAAGCTAAGAACGTAGCTTCACACATTATCTACGAACATTGTGGTCGAAATGGTAATAGGATTTTTACTTCCCAGCTCGGGCAGAGCACATTGTGTGACACTTTAGTTAAGATAAGTGTTTATTTACAACCTTATTACTCGCACACGCCTGTGGCCATATAGGTAAAGCGCGTTTTTCAGTATTAAATTTTAACTTTGGAAGATGTTTTAATCAAACTAGCAGGTACACAACCTATAGGACCGATGCCTGCCAAGGTTGCGGGAAAGTCCGAAAGGGATACCGGGACCCTTGGCAACAGGCAACTGAAGGAACACGGGTGGGTTTTAGTCTGACACGAAGAGCAGGAGAAGGCATTTGATGATTTACCACCCTCAAAAAAAAAACGGGTGCTTGCTTGTGGTGACTGGTCGTCTTGCTGATCTCGGTTTTGTTAATGTTATTAGTAATTAACTTTTTATTTATTTTACTTCGATGGTCCTAGTTTATCATTTATAACTTCCAGTTACAGCTATATGTAAGCGGGCACGCCCTTTGTGCCTGGAGGCTTTTATTTAGTTAATTTATGTTTAACTTTTATTTCTGCTTGAGTAGTTCTCGTTTTTTTATTTTATCTTTTTTTTCGTGGTTGATATATCGGCGTGTGCTAGCTGACATATGGCTAATAATTAGATTTAAGTTTTATGTATGTAATGTAAATGATTTTGTATACTTTTGTATAGAATCAATTTTTCTCTAACTGAACAGACAGTTGTGCTGCTGGGGAGTTTGTTGCGCCACTTCTTCTTCCCAGCTAAAGCACTAGGAAGTGGTGAAGGCTGGGCGTTTTGGGGGACTGTCTTATGTAATTTTGACGTTCGAAAAGTGCTGATTCTCAGCCTAGTTTGAATAAATGACTTTTTGATTTGATTTTTTGATTAAAAAAAAAAGGTGTACTTACAACCTAAACTCAACTTGTTCCGACACCAAATCGTTAGAAAACTGAGGCTGTGAATGTAGCAAACCTAATATTATATTATACTTTTAGCTAGTACTACAAAAAATGTATAAGCACATTTATGTTTAAATTTAGGTACGAACGCTGCTATTGTTTGTTATTCTTTTTGATGAGAAACATCTTAAGTCTCCGAGCACGTTCAAGCAATCAGCATTTAAAAAATGGTATCCGTACACTTTCTTTTCTGAGCTACGCTGAGCAAATATTTACCGAACGCTTCAAAAGTTCTAAAGGAAAATCTTGTTGAACACAATGTTTTAGTCAAGTAATATTCAGAGATTTGTTCTTTAACTTGTTATTTATGAATGGTAATACCTTTGTTTACCTATTATCAGTTACGAGAGTGGAATCGCTTATGACAATAATGGTTTGTTTTTAATAGAATATCTAACCATGCAGTTTCTTACTTATTTAACGCTATTGGAAACGTTGTTTTGGACTGCCTCGAGTCAGTCTGGTCTAGGTGTCACCAGCACTACTGCTAATCATGAGGTTCGGTTCCCAGGTTGGCAAAATCTTCTTGGGTTTTACTATCTGGAATTTATCAGTAGTTTTTCAGTTTTCTCGATTGAGGACAAAGCGTGATATTATGTTTAAACATATAACTGGCGAAATGTGAGTGTACTATAGGAACTCCGCCCAGCCCATGTTACGTTATTATGGGAAGCTCATTACCGCTCATTACGGCAAAGCAAATAGGAGGTTTATGATTTTGACCGGTATGTATGTATGTACCCTCATATCTTCTAAACTTAAAAATACACAACACAAACGCAAACTAATTAAAAATCCAGAGTCACACGTAATCTGTTTGATTTATGCCCTAACACGTGTGACTCCGGATTTTTAATTTGTCTGCTTTTGATATCTTGTTAATACCTTTTTAGGGTTCCGTACCCAAAGGGTAAAACGGGACCCTATTACTAAGACTCCGCTGTCTGCCTTGCTGTCCGTCTATCACCAGGCTGTATCTCATGAACCGTGATAGTTAGACAGTTGAAAATTTCACAGATGATGTATTTCTGTTGCAGCTATAACAACAAATACTACAAAACAGAATAAAATAAATATTTAAGGGGGCTCCCATACAACAAACGTGATTTTTTTTCCGTTTTTATAGATAATGGTACGGAACCCTTCGTGCGTGAGTACGACTCGCACTTGGCCGGTTTTTTCTTTTTAGTTGACTTTTTTGCTATAGTTGGGTTTTAATTTTTTAAACTTTTTTTTTTCACCTTTCTTCGAACTTTAATTACTTTCTTTAATAAATCTTAATTGTTAATTTCAATAATACCATTATTGAAATTAACAATTTGAGTATGTTTAGGGTTATTTATAGAATGAATAAAGTAAATAATTATTTATATGTCTGTTTGGTAAATTACGTGTAATGTAGGCGGTATGTGAAGTTAATTGGAGAGTCAGTTTGCGGTTTCTAACTTTCGTTCGCAGTTCGTAAAATACATATTTATCTCGGCTGTTTATTTTGGTTAGTTGATATTTGAATGCTTGTTTTGATGAACTCGTGTTAATTAATCATAATGTTATATTTATTTCAGCGTTGCTAGCTTAAAGTCGTTGCTTTTTAAACTAGAAAGCTGAATCTCATACATGAGATGAAACTGGAATTGGGCATGCGCAAATAAATAATGTAGATAGATAGATATAAATACACAAAAAGTTTATTTTTTAATTATTGGCATTTGCTCTTATATTGCTAAAGTTGTTATAATTTACTCTTGCATGCCTCCGCCAACATAATGCTGGGCTTATAAGGATCCAAACTCTTTAACATTCCTAAGTAGCGTGAATATAATATCTGTTGTGAAATCCATGCACTTATGCTACTACAATTCAAACATCGTTATTATTCGTTACGCTGACTTGTTCGTAAAAGAAGATTCTCAACTCAGTATACCTACAACCAAGTTAATTTAGAACAAAGATCGAAATCCGTCTTGTAAACGAAACAAAAGAAAAACAATATCAATCTGTTTAAAAATACATTACCTACTTACAATACTTAGTTTCATTTGTATTTGTATTAGGCTACAATTCTCGTTTGACTCAATAAAAAAGAATATTGCGTAATCTTTTGAGTGGCTTTTACGATCACCTACTTGAAGATATTTCCTTCTCAAATAACATTGATACAGGTCACTGGTTTGGTACGGCGAAGGCAGAAATACACGACAAAAATTTAATTGAAATTATTTTAGAAAAAACGGAACATACGTTTTTGCGCGATTTGTGAATGTTTTAACTTTATAGACGTTAATTTAATTTTAATCCTCACTTAATATAAAACAAAGTCCGCCGCCGCGTATGTCTGTCGTCCTGTTCGCAATAAACTCAAAAATTACTGCACCGATTTTCATGCTTTTGCCACCGATGGATGGAGTGGTTCTCGAGGAAGGTTTTAGTATATAATAACCGACATCCACGCGAAGCCGCGGGCATCAGCTAGTAATTAATAAACTAACTAATATAATATTGCGTCGAAAAATTCCTCCGCATTGCTGTTGACCGGTATTGAGGGTACAGTGACAGATTACTACTGAATATGGAATACTTTATAAATAATTAATACACTGAAAAAAATACAATCATAATAATAATTATAGTAGTCCGAATTTTATTCTTTTTTTTTTTCAAATGGTTAAATTATGATTAAACAACTGAAATTCTTAAAGGTTATTTTTAAAAAACGACGTTACTTTTCATTATTCTCCTTTAAAACATGTAGGTTCAGTCGCCGACTGGGTAGTACTTTTTCCGTGGAAGGATAAGCCATTCTGATAACCTAGTTCGTGCTGGATCGACAAAACGACAAAATTAAAAAAACGCTACTGTAACTTCTCATTTACTAAATCTTAAACAACAATCTATTGCATTCACTAGTGTAGTATCAGTTATCCCTTTAACTTGGGCAATATCTTGTTTATTTATAAATCACAGACAACATAGCGTACACAGATTGCTTATAGATTCAAGTTGTGTGCGACCCGGGTCGGTTGTAAGCTGTTTGCATTGGTCATTTGTCGACGCGGCTTATCGAGCATTATTTGCCTTGCTTGGCCGATTCAATTTCCTAGTTCGACCCAATACGGATCCTACATCTACGGTATGGTAACAAGCTTCGTGGGGCGGTACAATATACTATTTTATCGTCGTTGTAAGGAGCTGTAATGGAAAATATAATAAAAATATTGAGTTTAAGAAAGAACAAAATACTTACATACCTACATACATAAGCTCACGCTCTTTATCTCATGAGGGTAGGCAGAAACTACAGAACATCACCAGCTACGATCCTTACATACCTACCCCTTTTGCCTCGTTTGAATGTGCGGAATCAATTTTAACCGACTTCCAAAAAGGAGGAGGTTCTATGTTAAAAAAAAAAATGTCGAAAGAATGTCGTTGTGAAGACTAGATAACTGGTTGTTTCACTGAAGGTTCAACTAGCTTTGGACTTTGATTATTTATTTACAAACATTGTACAGAAAGTACCAAATGTTGAAGCAAAACTTACATAACTTTAATCAGGAATCAACAGAAGTATCCTTACGACGTTATCTAGGTCGTTGAATAAGAAAATCAAAAAAAATATTCGCCACATTAATTATGTACCCACAAAGAACCCAAATTATCCTAAAGTCGTGTTTAGCCGACAGCAAAATGTTCAACTGTATTTACAAATTGTATTTTCTTAAACAATTTCACGCCAATAAAAATGAACATAATTAAAGGCTTCTTCAAGTCAACGAGATGTTCAGAAAAATTTTGCTTGTAATAAAATCAGCCTACAAAAATATACCTCAACGCTAAATTGGAAATAGGTACCAAGAAATTGCCTGACGAGAGCACGCTTTAACAATCCAATTTCGCACATTATGAGCTAACTCACTTTCGTATTAGCGAGGATAATTCAAACAGGATTAAACCATTCATTATTTATTCCGTTAACGCAATCAACGGTTGAATAACAATACAAAGTTTTAAATTTTATTCGAAACCAATCAACCGTTATAGTGCGGTCAGCATACAAAGAGACTAATTTATTCATTCCATTGTCGATACGCACAATTGGATCGATTTAGATTTTTATTGAACTCATATCGATGGTCGGATGTAGATCGACTTTTGATGTTAATCGAATCACATTTCGTGTTCGCTATCAAATCGATATTTTACAAATATCCTCCGATATTTAATCATTTAAGTGAAGCTCAACTTACCAAGCTGAATAATGCTACCAATTCCATTCAGTCTAACAGATAACTGAATACAATGATAGAATGTGGCTAACCAAACAATAGAGGGCTTCGTCATAATTGAAACAGTGTACACGTACCTAAGTAATAGTACTTGTGTACCGATACAAAGCGAATGGTTTTGGATGAAACACCACTCTATTATACGATCAAATAACATTGAAAAGGAAATATATAATGTATCTACACGTGTTTTATTATAAAACGGATCCCAAAACAAATAATGTTATACATAAAAAAACCGGCCAAGACCGAGTCGTTCTCGCACACGAAGGGTTCCGTACCACCGTACAATATTAACACTACATTTTTTTTTTATACATACATACATAATCAGCCTATAATGTTCCAACTGCTGGGACACAGGCCTCCTCTCTGTGAGAGGGAGTGGGCCGTAATCCACCACGCGGGCCCAGTGCGGGTTGGTAGATGTCACATGTCTTCAAATTTTTGGTTCTAGGACATGCCGGTTTCCTCACGATGTTTTCCTTCACCGTTTTGAGAGCAGTGGCGATGAAATAATTTACATAAAGTAAAGCGCCTGTCAGGGTTCGAACCTACGACCTACAAATCGTAAGTCATGGCCGTTACCACTGACTTATTTTTTATACTTGTAAAAAAAACACGCTTCTTGCGTGTTGTGCTTTAATTTTTTTCATTTAATTTTTGTTATTTTTGTTATAGCAGCAATAGAAATACACAATGTGTGAAAATTTCAACTGTCTAATTATTCATGAGATATAGCCCGCTAGCAGACAGATGGACGAACAGTGGAGGCTTAGTAACAGGGTTCTGTTTGGCAGCCTTCTGGTACTCCAATAAATAAAATAATAATTGGTCAGTATTTTTAACGTACAGGCAATTCCAACTACACTTTGATTAACTTCAGGCACGTGTGTGACTTAGGCTAAGCGTATACTGAGACGCAGGTGACTCAGGTCCACGCAGCACAGGGCAGAGCAGATTTTGTAATGCATGAACATACTGACAGCTGCGTACGCTGCGGCGCAGGTACGTGGGACGCAGGCATGTGTCTGTCTTGCTCTGCAACTGTTTTTAGAGCCGCTAGCCGGCACAAATTTCTGCTGCGTTACCTGCGTGTCAAAAACCAAGTGACGACTAGCTGTTAGTACGCATGCATGGACCTGCGTCACCTGCGTCTCAGCATACGCTGATACATAATTTTGTTGCAATCATCTATTGTTTGTAGTAGCTAGGACGCGAACATGTCTGTGTAGCTGCGTCGCAGCATGCGCTCGTGGCCTATGTCTGCCTCGCGTATGTGTACTGTGCTGTGCTGCGTCACCCGCGTTTCAGTGTACGCTTAGCCTTATTCATTCATCCGTAAAGACCTACGTAGGTAGTCCTTAGAACGCAGGTAATATAATAAATATTTACACGATGTAGGGTAAAACAAAACTAATGGTCTGGCTTAATAGACGGGGTCTATTTATAAACGTTGCTTAAGATTAAGAGACGTTTATACGACAGAATGTATGGTTAAGGAGACGTTAGCGTTAATCATTAATTAACTTTAAGCAACGTTTATAAATAAACCCCTTATTTTTTATATACGTTCTTCTACCGGTAACTTTCAACAATGAAAGATAATAGGCTTAAAAACAGGCCAGTGTTTTTCAGTTTCCAAGCACTTTAACTTGGGCGAAAATAAAAACTAGTCAGAAATTATTCATATCAAATGGTAAAGAACCTTGAGCTAAGAGCTCATATAACTTAACAATATTGTGATCGTAAATTTTTGTTTCCAAACTTTTTAATAGGCTGAATTGTTTATTTATGACGGGAGGCTGCTATAACGTTTATTTTGGAGTTTTGCTAAGATTAAATTAAGAACACTGGAGTTTTTATTAAGGGCTCGACTTTGCTCATCTCTCTGAACATGAAAATATGTAAGTTTCAAAGTGCTTAAATGCTCCAACTACGTAATTTAACATCTATTTTAATTGTTTGACTAACCGTGTTTAACTCAGTAAATGTCCAAACAATGAAAACCAAAACAAAGCATATCATTTCACCACTTGTCATTTCCTGTTTTTAGGTGTTTTGTCCACATCAAACAATTTAATACCCACTGATATAATTTTCGTGGAAATTTTGTCACAATCATCCTCCGGGGACAATTGATTACATGCCCTAACATCCGTTCATCAATTGTAGAGAGATAAACGTCAAGCTGAGTTTGCAAATGACAAATGTTTGCTAATGACTCGCCCACTGAAAACCGAATAATTTCCACAAATATTTTACAGGCCAGCTATTATGCCCAACGAAAATAATAATTATTATAGGTCTATCTTTTGAGAGCGTCGTTAGTAAAATCGAAATACATTTTTAATTCTCCGAATCTTGACGTTCGAATTGAGCTAGATTGCTTGTTGAGAAAATGGGCGTTGTCAACTGAAGTGCTGTAAACATTACTTATTAATATTTTCATAATAAATTTAAGTTTAAAAATAAGCATTCATGTTAACACTATAACAACGCGTCGATCCGTATGTCAACTCCGACCCCACAATCGAAGCCACGGTAATCCGCAGTACAATGACACAAGTAGTTACGCACTTAACGGTCGCATTAAAAGGGTGCTCAACGCTCATCGGATTGTGGGCCTGTGAATAATGGCGAAAGAATAGCTGAGGGTGCCACCGTTTTTAACGTCGGCTGAAAAGACTCGTAACTCCAGAGTCATTGAGAGCAGTAATGTGAGATACGTGATGTCGTATCATGACACGTACCACGGATTGGTTCCCGTAGCTCTGGTTTCGGTTTGGTGAGACTAGCAATTCGTACGGTGACGCATGCATTTTATTATACGCATATAAAAAATTTGGATCCACGTGAAAGGCCTTTCAGATGATTTACGACTTGATATGCCGGTTGTTTAGCTAATATATTTTGTGGGAAGTTCAGTCGCATTTGTAGGACAAGGCAATCTATAGAGTGAGGTTTTCGTTTACGGTTGTAGCTGTCACTTGATAGAATTTTTTCAATCTGAATATATTATGTGAATAAGATAATACCTAACTATAAATATTTTGACGTTATAGATAGTTATACCCATCTATAAATATTTTTTCCTGTGGTTAGTGACTAACCTGGTGTCAGAGCGTTTTTGCCGCCCATGGGCGTCTAGCTTGGCTTCACATGCCGTCGAGAAATATCTCTAAAACATTCTGGTTTCCTCAAGATGTTTTCTTTCACCGTTTTTGAAGCAAGTGATGATTATACAATACGCACATTAATCCGAAAACTCAGAGGTGAGTGCCTTCGGTTCGAACTCGAGACCTATTACTTAGCAGTCCGACGGTCACACCACTAGGCTATCATGGCCTACCATTTGTGGTACAGTAATCCAGTAGTAGGAGCATCGTCTTCACATATAATTATATAATTCATGTATACAAAATATTGGAAAACATTTTTAAAAGAGTAACGGTGGAGTTTCTTGCCCATTCTTCTCCATACGAAAATTACCTTTTGGAAGGGGCAGTTGCCCCTTCCAAAAGGTAATTTTCGAAGAATCAGTTCTATTTCTCTGTTTTTGACGTTCAAAAGCGTTTTATGTGCCTATTTGAAATAAATTATATTTAAAACGCTTAAAACGCTTTTTGACATTGACTTTTACTTTGACTTTGGCTATATTAAGAAAATAATCATGATAATCATTAAAATACATATAATTGAAACCTACTCATGTAGGTACCCATTTTGTTTACACAGAATTAATCCTCACACACTGAAACTTTAGTAGCTCCAAATACATTTGAAATTCCAAGCTTTCATACATTCCGGAACTTTATTCCCTCTATCGGAAGATCCATATAATTTAAAACCGTTCCTTGATATTTTTATAGAAAATATTTTCCTTGCTAGCTTTGTCATACGAACATTGACCAATGAGGACAAGTCAAGTTTAGTCAGACATTCAGCTCACGTATGTTTGGAGGAGAAATGCATTCGTTCACATAACATTTATTCATAAAATAGATTCTTGTAAGATATCCATTTTGCTAGAATTTTCTTGGTCCACTTTGAGCTAAAGATAAAGATTAAGTATGAAGCGGATTATTTTATGCTTGTTTATGTTTGCTTGCATAAATATTTGACATGTTCGGTCTTATAATGCCTTAGATTGCTACCTTATTACCACAAAACCGTGTTAATCACTTGTTTAGCCTAAACACCTTTGAAACACGACATTTCTTTATGGAGTTTGACATTAGACAAGCGTTTAACAAGTTTCCGCGTTAAACAAGCGTTTATCAAGTGTACGTTTTTGTGGTAAGACCCCTAGCGTTTAAGCTGCATTGATAGGCAAGTGACACTTTGACTTGTTTAAATATCAGATTAGCTGTCAAAGTAAACCGTATCTAAATAAATAATAGACTTTTAGTGAAGCTCTAAATGAAATGCAGACCGTAATGGGGCTAATCAGATAGGTTAAAATTATGTTTTCAATTGAGTTAAAGTATCGTTCAAGATTTACAAATTGGTGTTACTTAGTAGGTAAAGTTCGTCGACAGTATTCTCCAAAATCTTTTCCTTTTATCTTGTTATTACCAGTAACCGAACTCACAACATAATTCAATACAATAACGAAACATATCAATAAACTTCGTTGTCTAATAAAGTTCCCTTATTTCTAGAGGCACGTGAGACTATTGAACCTTAAGAACTCGTTTCATAATAATAATCATCATAGATTTTCTGTGGTAAGGTAAGACTAAAGCCGCGGTTCCGGACTGGCGCGCGGCCACCCATGTCGAGGCCCGTCGCGGCCCGTGCCGAGAATTGCCACAACAGGCCTCAACGGATCGACGGTACCCGCGGCCTGTCGGTCTGGCCTGCCACGATCTGGCCTGTGAGAAAGCGTAGGTAGCATTACGTATCGGGATGAAATGAAAGATCTTTAGAATTGAAATAATAATTATTCCTAGAATCGGTTTTACGTTTTTTCATCATGATTCAGTCTGTCAGCTCGCTTAACTGACTTCCCATTGTTTTCTAATATTCTTAATACGAATTAGTGTTTGTCTTATATTATGCCATAAAGTACAAGAAACGTGTTTAGAACCCACATGATGTGACGTGTACGCCTAATTGTTGTACTAACATAGATTTTAAGCAATTTGTAATACTAGCACGCTATGGGCCTTGAAGCCTGATAACAAAGTTTATATATTATACTATTCACGAAGGTTGCATGGTGAACCATGCAGGCTAAAGGCTCTTACAGTATACCAAATTTTCGTTCGTCAAAGACCTTTTTTCCGATATCAGGACCTACTTGTGCAAGTGATTCTGAACACGTCCGACTATAGAGCCATATAGCGTCGATGCTCTCTCGTAGACAAGAAATTGCCCCTTTACGGCTTATAGCGAAGATTTTATGCCTTCCACTTACGTACATTGACTTCCGAGGTCGACAATTTCCTGTATTCTAAACGTGTTACTCCAGAGAGTGTGCGATGTAAATGTGTTTTAAATCTGATAATATTCGCATCTATTGTTGGATGAACCACGTGAATTCATGCTAGATTTTGGCAGGGTCATTCAGCTTTCTTTCTGGGTTAATGGAATATGGAATGAGATGGAATAATGGAACATCAAGGATAATTTATTGATATACAAATTAATCTGGACAAGACAAGACAAAAAGGACTCAAACTTTCTTAACAAATTCTTAAAAGCTTACCTGATTTATGATGTCTTTCAAAGTTCTCTTAAGCAGATCTTGTCTTGTCATCTCATTGTGTCATATAATTAATAGGCTGTTGCAGTGTACTCCTAAGATTCCCACACACCCCACTTCACCTTGTATCTACGACCTATAAGACTGTTTATTTAGGCTCACTTAATTCAGAGTTATCCTGTGCTCAAGATTTCCCGCTCTCGGCCACCTGTGACCTCGGATGTAGCCAGGGCTTCCCCACCCGATGTATTAAGACAAAGTGCATCGGATCTGTTTTAAGCCAAGTTTAGCTGAAACGTTAGGACTAAGATACACTCGAGTTTATAATGACATCATTAGTTGCAGACGTGGAACCTTATTGCTTGAATTGAGGAAAGGAAAGGCCAATAAAATGAGTTCGTAGTTCGTAATGGTAATTGGTAAAAGTATCTGCTATTTGAAGATGGTAAAAGTAAAAATGGTAAAAGTATCTGGTATTTGATAAGGGAGTCCGGAAGCCTAGTAATGACGAAAATGAATTTGATTTATTCAGATGTTTTTATTATCATTCCCCTAATCACGTACAAATAAAATATTACGACTGCTACTAAATAATAACAGTTTTATAATGATGTTGTCCACAATAACTCGGCGTATCGGAGTGGAAACAACGGAACAAACATTAGTTGGATCACATCCAAAACATTGTCTGGTATCGAAGCCAAAATGAGCGGATAGTAACATTTCACTAATAAATTATAGGTACTACTGACTCCATTTTTTATAGACCAATCTCATTCATCGGATCAAGATCATGTTCTTATTTAATCAGAGTTTATGAAGCTGTTGTAATAGAAGCTTTTTTTCTTAGGAACTTGTTTGAAGGAAGATGGACGTACCTAATTAGAAAGAATCAAGAAAGTTCCAATGAATTATATTATCGTTGAAGCAACATCAGGAGCAACTAAGAATAATGCTCAGAAGTTACGGGAAAATTGAATTGAAATATAAGACATTCTTCTAAGTTATAAAGGTTAAATAATTTGATTCGCAATTTTCTTTGAAATACATACCTTTTGAAATAAATGTAAAACAAAACTGTATAGAAACGTTAAGGAAGACCTAATGCTTCTAAATTTTGAAAATATTAAGTTTCGAGTTCACGGGGCTAATCAAATTTGACCTCTGATGTTATCAGCATTTTACGAGCTTCTAACGTTAGAGCGCAGGCCACACTGAAAACGAAGCGAAACGAAGCTAAGTTCGTTCAGCTTTCTTCCGCGTCTTTTCATTCTTCGGTTCACAACGAAATGAAATGAAAACGGAAGTATCAAGAGACGCAGAGGAAAGATAAACGAACTAAGCTTCGTTTCGCTTCGTTTCGTTTCGCTTCGTTCTCAGTGTGGCCTGCGCTTAATTCTTTGTAACGTTTACTTTGTATCCCTTCCTAAGATATTCCTATATCTTACATTGTGTTAGGCACGTAATGTGGAACTTGGATAATGTGCTGGAGTAAACGCAAGGCGGTAATATCTGGTCGGGGTTGCAGACACCTGCTTTTGACCCGGATAACGTTTCAGTCATGTTTTCTCTTGTCAGTAAACTTTGTAAGCGATGGGTGCTAAAAGCGTTATTTCCAGTTTTTTTTCCTTCTAAAATTGTTATTTGTTTATGAAATGAAGAACATTATGCTAATGTCCCTTTTTACCATAAGCATCATGTTGTTTTAAGGTACCTATTAACTCGATCTTCACTTTTTTATTTTGTGTAAAAAAATAATGTCAATTTTAATTAAATTACTTATCTGTTTTCACGCTAGGAGTCAGTACTCCATTTCAAATTACCTGGAACAAAAAAGACACCGGTATCTTCAGCAAAAAAACTTATTGCGCAAGACCCTTTTCGGCACAGCAGTAGGTAGATAAAGAGTTTTGCGGTAAACGAGCATGTATTAAAAGCCCATGGAACGACTGCGCGGTCCCCTTCGTTAATAAAGATTACCAAGTTAATGCCCCAAGGAAAGAGACAGAGCCTCTTTTTGTTGCTATTCATATACAAGTATATAATATATACATATAAGTAAACCCTACGAGTTGGACTAGGGAGATTAGAACAGTGGGAATGAACTGCTATAAAGGAAATGGAGCCAGAGCACAAATGTGGAGTATATTTTAAAAGGTGGCAGTGAGAGTTAACTTATAGGTAAGTAATCTATACTAATATAATAAAGCTGAAGAGTTTGTTTGTTTGTGCGTGCTAATCTCGGAATCTGGAACTAAAAGTCGGATTTCAGTCAAAATTCTTCTTGCATTTGATAGCACAATTGTTGAGGAAGGTTATAGGCCATTTAACATGCTACGACCCTTAGGAGCTGAGCAATAAGAAAGAAAATCTGAAAAAACGCTAATCGAAAACGAAGAACTAGTGCGGGCGGGCGATGCGATGCAACATTTGCAATGGCTTTTTCACACGTTTCAAGTCACATCAACTCAGTCAACAAATCTTCCAGAATGAAGCAAAATACGGGAACAAAGAAAAGCGTCGTTCTCATGCCATACCAGTATGTTTACAGTGAAATGTTTGGTTACAGCAGAAAAGAAAAAAAAACCTTTTGAAATAAACATTTCACGATTGCTTTGTGAGAAAAAAACTTGGGTAACGTCGCGCTATGCAATTCAGAGACGGACATAAACAGTGTCGGTGGCGGTAGACTCAAAGCCATGATGACGTCAGCGTCAGCTTTGTTTCTTTGAGCCCCGCAAATGAATTCACGTCTAAATCTCTATTGACGTGGCAAGTTTTTTACGATTTATTTTAGAAACGGAAATGAATGACATAAAAATGCTCTTTCATTCTGAAAGGGAATTGGGCAGACCGAGCTGGAAGAGCTCTTAACAATGATAAATCTATTTGGGTTCATCAAAGGATGGTTAAAATTTCAGGGGCCCGTTTTTGCTCTAATGAAACAGGTTAGTTTTTTGGGAAATGATTTTCATAAGTGACTCATTTTGTGGGTTCCAGAAATCTATCTATACGCAAATATTTGAACAAAAACCCTTATGCTAGAAAGCTATTTAATTTCTGACATTTTCAGCGTAGCCCAAGAAAACCTTTTGTGGCCATCGTACTACTAATACCGATATTAACAAACACAATGTCAATTCGATAAAGCCCTGAAGACGAAAGATAACCGCTTCAGGCTAAAAGGCAACTACTAAACTCGTGAAAAAATCCACATAAAATCTCGAAGCGTTCGACGCGTCGTTTATTAAAATAACTGCAAACAAGATGGCGACGATTTTCTTGTTTACATTTTAATGTATACTTAAAACGGAAATATGCGGTCGTGCTGAGTTCTTAACGTTATTAATAACATCCTAGTCATTGTTCTTAATGGAAAATTACAAGTATGAATATTTTAACGTTATTTAGTGCGTTTGTACCACAGCTTCAGGGTAGCCCGCGAAATTCAAATTAACTTATGTTATTTGCTATTTGCAGGTCAGTATCAAATGTAATGTTGATCTAAATATGATTCGCGGTCATATCAAATATTTATTTATAGAATTATAATCTTAAAAATCATCACCGAGTTTATATAATCCTTTTGAATGACTATTTCATGAAATCATAACATTTGAGGATTAATCTAACTTAAGGAGTTGTATTCCTGTATCTAATGGTTATAATTCTCTAAAGCCTTATTTGTTACGGTCGCGAATCATATTTTAATGAACATACATCAAGATGTACAAGTATCAGGATGTGCAAGTCAGTGTCAGGACACTGACTTGCAAATTACATAAAAACGTAAGAAAATGTGAATTTCGCGTGTCTTAAAACTTAACGGGCTTGCCCATGGTTCAAATTAAAATTTAAATCATTATTACAAATCACCATGTTTTACGAGATGGTAAGAACCATCTCGTAAAACACTCGAACCTAGTGGTGATGGTTCAGTTTTTATTATTAGAAATATTAAATAGCCATAGGAAAGCAAAAGTAAATGTAAACGAAAGCTTCTTTTAGGTATACACCTCTTTGCCTGTAGGTAACAAAATTCAAGACGAAATATGTCGGGAGAAGCACAATTAACAAATATAATATTATCATAATTATTCATAATGTGCTTGTCTTTAAAATGTCTCTGTGTAATTAAAATATACAGCATATTTATAATTAGACTGGTTAATTACTAAACCTCTCATTAATTTGATCCAAGCAATTATTTTTTTGGTATCATACTTAATTACGACATGTAATGAAGTTGTTCATTTTACAAAAAGTTCATAGTAGAAGTGACAAGATAATCTATTCTATTCCATTTGTATTTCCATCTACTTTAAAAAAAGTTCTTACTGGCTTTAAATTCGACAGAAAAACTTAAGCAGGTTTTGTACTACAATAAGACAAAGGAAAGTAAGTGCATGGTTTTCTAACATATAACCCGTATAATAATATTCCTTCCCTTCTGCGTATAACCCGTCAGTATTCAAAGCAAGAGTGAACAAAAGTGAAGTGAAAAAAAAAAAAAAAAAAGTTATTTATTTCTCCAACATAAATCGTAACAAACAGATTGGTGATCGGAGCCTCCCTTTAAGCAAGTAATACCTGTGTTGGGAGACTCCGCTCTTCCATACCGGATAGCTTTGGATCACAATAAAACATAATAGAAATACACTTTGTGTGAGTTCCATCGTAGACTTCATCCATCGCTTTCCACCAGGCGAGATCGAGGTCAAGAGCTGGCCTAAATCATTATTGTTTTATTTTTTTAAACATGCTTTTCAAATTACAAGATAAATATGATGAAATGCATGTTTGTGATGATGTCGAACATGTGGAGTTCAATCTTTTAATACAATATAATACTGTTTATTGAAACTTATTTTCTGTACACACTATCCGAAATAAGTGTTTTAACCAAGGTAGGTAATATTACAATATTTGCATGTCAACATATTTATCTGAAGTCCATGAACGTGCGTAAGACCTCCATCGTGCACCGACTATACGAATAAATGAATTTAAATGGCCGTTTACGTCGTACCTGGGGGTCTACTCCCGAAGCACATTCGGACGTCCGTAAACGAAATTACGTGCGTTTCCTATGGTAGTAGGAAACACAGACCAATCAGAAATCTGCAAGTGATATCCCTATCACTTGCGGATTTCTGATTGGTCCGTAGCCCAGACTAAGAATGAATGACGACATCATTTGACAATTTTTCCTACGCACGAGGTGGGCCGAGGTGTCCCGAGGTGTCCCGAGGTGTTTTTTCAGTTGAATTTAACGCTTGTTTTCACGGATGTGAATGTCAGTTGATACGACATGAAAATAGCTAACGTGCTGTTGACAGTTATTGTTTCGGAAATATTCAAAACTATGGCTGCTTTTTTAGTGCTCGAACTGCTTCAAGAAGCTCTACAGGAAGAGCGGAGGCGACGCCGGTTATACTTACGCCGACAACATAATGGATGTTGGGACTGGTGGAAGATTGAATCATTTAAAATAAATATTTCCACAATAAAAGCATTGTTTTTATTAACAAAATAACTTCAGTCTCAAATACCTAATAATCTGAATAAAATTAACAATCAACAACACACTAAAACAAGCAGTCTTTGCTCTTCCAGCTCAATAATTAGAATTCTTGCTGACGAGTCGACAGGGAGGTGTCGCCGAGCACGTGGATGTGCACGACGAGGGTTAAATGCTATTAACAAAGGAAATAATGTTTTATCAGGTTTTCTGAAACATGATTTATGTAATCTCCTTTCTACTGTACAATAATACTTACTTTGTGGCGGTATCTACAGCGCCACTTGCGAACTACGCATCAAAGACCTGACGTCAGACAGACGTCACATAAATCCTGCATCGCGCAATTAAAGTTTACCGTGCAGTGGACATATATACGAGAACCCAACATCAATCGTTGGGCAGTTGCCCGCCAAACACAACACCCGTCTGGTTGGAGGATCCTCCCTTTTCTATGGTGGATGAGTGAACTTTACGCCCTGTTCCTCATACCCCTAAATTGGTGACCCCGAATATCAACGTCAACGCAGCCTTCGTGCAACTACTCCAGCGTGACGTCATCATCATCACTCCCGCAAGCTTTCAGTGAGGCGAGTCACACAGCCAAGCCAACACCCGAGGCGTCAACGGGTATCCCGACCACCAGCATGCAGCGAACGCGCATTCCTGGTCATCACCTTCAGCCTCATCACCCCGACCTACTGGGGAATCACCACAATCACCTCATCACCCCGACCCACTGGGGAATCACCGCAATCACTTCAATCACCACAACCGCCGCAAACAGTTCCGACCCACCGCGAACAATGCGGCACCCGGTTCCGACTAACTGGAACCACAACTGGCACTGGCAAGCATCGCAAGATACAAGACTCAGCCCACTATCGACCTCCGGTCTCCGGAGGGAGTGATGTGGCGGTATCTACATCGCCACATGCGAACTACGCATCAAAGACCTGACGTCAGACAGACGTCACATAAATCCTGCATCGCGCAATTAAAGTTTACCGTGCAGTGGACATATATACGAGAACCCAACATCAATCGTTGGGCAGTTGCCCGCCAAACACAACACCCGTCTGGTTGGAGGATCCTCCCTTTTCTATGGTGGATGAGTGAACTTTACACCCTGTTCCTCATACCCCTAAAACTTCGCTAACTTTGCCATCGTCAACTTCAGCTCTAGTGCCTCAGTGGACACTGAGTGTTGCTCCTGGAGAGTCGGTTTGCAGGTGTAGCAGTTGATGTAGGTGGTTGATGTAGGGTGGGCGAGGTGGCTGCTGGCTCTTGTGTTTGTTACAGATGGACCCTGTACAGCAAAAACTGAATATCATTGACAGATACAACAAATATCTATGTATCTGTAATATAATACAATTTGCCGTTTTTCATTTTTACCATTGAAACAAAATAAACTGATTATCATAGTATGCACTTTACTCATGACAAGACCTTAAAATCATATTAATATTGACGAATAATGTATTAAACTCACCCTTTGCCACTGCTCCACGGGCTTTGTGCAACTTCCCATCGAGTAAAGGGAGTTTCCCACAGCCGTTTCGACCTTAGTCTCCCGTTAGCACCCTTCAATAGCCCGCGACCCAACTCCTGATGGTCTCCCATAAAATTGAAGAGGACCTATATTTTGAGCTTGAGTTGCTGCTGGAGCGTTTGGAGCATTTTTTATTACCTAATTAATTAGTTACGAAAACTTCTCGTGTAAATATCGAAAATAAAAAACTTAGACAATTCATTTGACAATTACCGCCAAAAAGAAAAAGGGCAAAGGTGATAAAGGATAAAGCCGCTACCTAGACAAAAATGGCAAAAATAATTCAATTCTTTAACTAAAGACATAATAAAAAGTATTTTTTTAAATGTGGTCATTTTCTAACAACAACAATTTTTTATTATTTTTATTATGCTTGAAAACCACATAATAAGTAAACCGGCAATCGAGACCGGACTCTATCGTCAGGCCTCATTCGTTCAATAGTATGGTCCATGAATCCGAAATCAATAGGTAGTAGGGAACGGACTTGATTTTCGTTTACGGACGTCTGTTGGGCTTAGGGAGAAGACCCCCTGCTGCAAGTCGGTCGTGAATTAGGCACTAGCGAGAGAAAAACAAATGAAAACTATAGCAGAGCTGCCATTCCTAATCAGTGTACGTTAAAAATCACCCAGACAATTGAGTTTCTTCAGAGATAATCTTTTGGAAAAAATAACTTTTTAGTTCTATTGTTTAATGTGCACTTTTGCAAGTTTTATGCAAGCAAGATGAGGCCCATCCAGTGCTTATCCAGTATAGCACCTAGTTGATGTATTTTCATAATATCGAGTAGCTCAAACACACTTTTTCTTAATGTTTGCACAAAAAGAAAATGGATTATCCCATTAAATTTGCGTCATTGTAAGAGGGAATATTGATATTTTCCATTTTGAATATTGCTGTTCCATCAAACATATTATATGATGTAACTCAAAAAGTTTTAATATTTCATAAACACCTGAAAATGATTGATATTTCTCATGAACAATTCAGAACTCAATAAATACATTTTAAACTACGTGGTTATTTATTCCCGCTTTATTTAATTTTCAAGAATTATCTAAATGGCACAACAGAGTGATATTTACTATCGAACATCAACCGGTTGATTCTGTAAAAATCTCACCGTGAAAACTAAGGTGAACTTCAAGTGAGCGTCATTCCACTATGCTAGGATTGACACTATTGACAGCTCATTTCACCAAGTTTTTCCGGTGTTTTTACAGAATGAATTGGCTGTTTTGCTAGCACTTAATATTAATTTTGCTGCTTGTAAAAGGGTGGCTTAATAATTACGTACAGGTACTCTTTTCACAGCCAGTTTTTATTGCCTTTGTACTAACCGAATTTTGTCAAATTAAAGAGAATTGTGTACGAATAATGTCATGTTTGTTAAGGGCACAAGTAATTAATGTTTTTAATTAGATGTGCGTGGGCTAAATTAATAAGTTAATATTTACATAGTCTATACGTTAATTTCAAAGAGACAATATTTATGTAAAATTTTCAGACATTATATCATATCAAATATGGTTTTCATAGGTACCTAACTACCTGGTATTTGTCGCTTATTATTTTATTCTACTTTCTCAGTAAACGGTTTTAAGCGTGTTTTTTTTTCTAAAATAAAAGATTTAGATGACAACAAAGTATTTATCATGCGATTTAAAACACGAACATGATTAATTTTACTTGTTTAAAGACTTTCAAAAAGATGTTAATTCAGCAAATATGTACGGAGACTTATTTCGTAGAGTTTGGGGCTTGTTTAGGGCGCCATCAATCAACGTCGTGCCACAGATAACTGAAGAAGTGATCTAATGTCTCGGTGAGACATTGGTGTACTGTGGTCCGCGCTCACACCATCTCGTGTTGTTTATTTATTTTAATTATACTGTGATGTACATACATGTTGTTAGTTTATGGTGATGTTTTCCAGTCTATTATAGATTAATATTGGCTCAGCCATTATACTATATTACCTACATTAATACTTATAAAATGATAATTTGTTATATAGCACATAATTTAACAAGGGTATAGAACCCTTGTTAAATTATGTACATAAGTTGAATGAACCCACATTTATTCACATTCATATTTCACAAGAAAATCAGATGTCTATCCCGAGAAGGCTTAATTGATTTAGTTCAAAAACATGGGTAATGTTTTTGAACCCTACTAGGACAGTCGGGTAAAAAACACAAATGAAATAAACTTTTTGCAAACGTTTGAATTTCAAACCATTTTCGTCAGCATGAAAGCTTTAACCAAAAAATATGGAATCACATTCAGATTATAAATCGTCAACGCTGTTACGCTAACATTTATATCGACAGCCGCGTTCAAAATCGAATGCATAAAAATGAAAAACGCCCGGAAAGGTAGCCGAATTAAATTTTATAAGGTGTAAAATTTTGTAACACGCGCAAGTCGCCTGTGAATCGCGATGAATTTGTCCTTTACCGCTAACGAGGTAACTTACCGATTAACTTAGTTAAAGTTCACAAAGGAAATGGTCTATCCCTTTCGCCCTTAGTACAACCGCACTTACTGTATTAGTTAGTCCTATTGACGGGGGATTAGGTAGATTAAATTTCAGTTTTGACCGTTTGACGACATTGATAATAATTGTCCTTTGAGTTTCGGATAAATACTTGATTCAAGTTTCAAAATAGATTAGATAGCTATTTTTGACTAAAGATGTTATTATTGTTTATTCCAAATGTGAATTGACCAAGAAAACAAAATCACATAATATTCCATTGAACCACTCCACTTCATCTGTACCTAACTATTAGTTACGTGAAGTCTGCCTTTAAATTTCACAATAATTCGACCATAGAACAAAATACAGACTTTTATTCGCCAACTAATAGTAAAAACATTTTAATAAAATGCAAGTATCAAGATTGCTTGTCATCAAAAGCCAGCGCAACTTCCCGATCGCCAGTCATAGTTTTTAGGTGGTTTCCTCGGCATTATTTATGAGTCTTTCATGACAAAAGTAGGCGGTCGCCAATTAGCTTTTTTCAGGTATCCGTTACAGAGAGTACAAAAGGTCTTTTGTTCATAGTGTTCTTCGCAAAAATTACGTTGAACAAAGACTCGTCGATACGCCACTGTTTTCCTATTGTTTAGTTCTGACAGACTATTTGTGTCCGGGCTAAGAGGAGCGTTTGTACCCAATATCACATGTTCGTTATCTTCCTAATTTTCCGGATCACACCTGCGATTAGAGCTATCCGATAGATATCGATAATAAGTACCGAATGAGAAAAATATTTATTTGATTCGGCTTTGTATGGATAGAACAAATACTAGTCATAGCTATATGATTCTTGAACAATTTAGGTTGTTACCTGAGCGTAACTCGGTGTAATTTATACCGGTTACAGTGACTCGTTACAGCGTTTCAGTAAGTACATTGCATTAGATTCATGCAATATTGTGGTTTGCGCTACACTCTACACAAACGGAGTTCTTGTGAAATAAGAAAATCTAGCTTGCTAGTAAAACGAAAATTCGTTTCATTTTGGCTGTCGTTAATAACGTTTGTTTAGATGTCTAACATTCCGTATAACATTTTCTCGTATTTTTAAACAAAATGATATAGCACAATCACTAGTGAAATTAGAGTAAAGTTTTGAGAACATAATTATACGTTCATGTCACACAAACTCATCTGTATGCGCTGCAACCGACTGGCCTAAACGAACGGAGCTCCGACGACCGATAGCGGGATAAATATTGAACTTGCCCGAACAAGTACATATACCCGGTCAGTGACGAACAGCGGTACATGCGAGTACAGCTTGCATCATGATTGTGGCCAGTATTTTCCTTTAGAGAGACCTATTTTGGCAGTGAACTACGATAAGGTAAGAAGCAACGTTGCCATAATGTAGCGCTGCAGCTGTTAAAGCACTAGAAAACGTTTCTTAACGTTTCATGCAGACACCCTGTGTATCTCCATGAAACATCTAGAGACGTCTTACAGAGTCAAACCTCGATATCCGTGGTCAACACGCAAGACTAGTTTCGTGACTCTGTAAAGTATGTCTGAACTTGACATACCTTTTGTTTTTTTTTTAAGTTGGAAATCCTCAAATGGCTCTCGCTCTCGCGGAGCGGGAGGCCTGTCAGACTTTTTCTGACTAAAACCCACCCATGTTTCTTCAGTTGCCTGTTGCCAAGGGTACCGGTATCCCTTTCGAACTTTCTACTCCTGGCAGGCATCGGTCCTAGTGGACACCGCCAATTGTGCAGACATCTCTTTGCGGCGCGCGTGGAACATAACGTGCCGTCG
The DNA here is from genome assembly GCA_948473465.1 of Lithophane ornitopus. Taxonomy (NCBI): domain Eukaryota; kingdom Metazoa; phylum Arthropoda; class Insecta; order Lepidoptera; family Noctuidae; genus Lithophane; species Lithophane ornitopus. Next base: position 8,755,300 of record OX419629.1, read on the forward strand.
ACCCTGGCCTGGTCCTTATCGGGAGGCTAAGTGTTAATTCTCTTTGATTCACAGCGCAAATATCCAAGAATCACTAAAGTGACTAAAGCATACATCTTAAAAAATGTTCAGCTTTGTGTTTCTACCAGCTAACCCAACAAACTTCAAACACCAAGCGTGGGAGGTAATCTTACCCTTTGACCGTTGCTTGTACCGATCATTGTTTTCCATGTTTAGCTGGTAGTTTACAGACTATGAAAAACTTGTTCCATTAAGAAAGTTTTGCGTCTTAAGTAGATGGGAGCAATACGGTAAGTTCACGGGTTCAGTACATTCTACAAAAATACTTTTATAGCCAAGCAAACTTTTACAGCTTGCGCATTATTGAAAACTGTAAATCTGATTCTTTATTGCTGTAGGTATTTTGCATTGTGGAAAATGAATAAAATAATACAATAAAACTTTAGGTAAAGTATTTTGATTCTCCAGCAATTTCAACTTTACACACATTTTCTACAAAATAATTTTATAGTGTGTTTGGAGAAAATTATTTTCCGTTCCGTAGGACCTCATGCAAGCGTGAAGTAAATACTTTACTTTTTTTATCGTGTGTAAATCCTGTGATTTCCTTCGTCTGGGAAAAGGGAAGGGTTATGTCAATCTCCGGACTCCGGGTTTCCCGGCGGAGCGCGCACCATTGCTACCTTTGACACTTCTTGGGGGAAACAAAGTTGTTTCCTTAACACCCTACTTACAGGTATGGTTATGTTAATGAACTTTGTCTTTGGCGTACAATAAAGCATATTCTATCTATCTGTCTATCTACAAGCTAGCAATGGGTTGGGAAAACAAAATTACATTATGCTATTTTATCATTTCCGCTACCTCTCTTTAATGGCACCAGTCAGAGTTTCTAAAACTAGAACAGAAATCCGTTAACCATGCCGGAAAAAATTACGCAACTGTAGCTTATTCAAAAACCATAAAAGTACCCATAAGCTCACAAGTGAAAACAACTTTATAATACTTATTTAAAATTTCGAACTTCATAAAAGCTCAAATACCCATTGTAATGTAGTGTCGTTACCCGACCACGCCCGCTTTATAGCGTGTGTTTATGACCGACACTCTACGTCGCCTACACCCCGCCATAACTTTGTAGTGACGTCATAAACCACTATGCATCCTCAGGAAGCCGATGTGCATGATTGTACTATTCCATAATGTCGTTTGAAAATTTATAGCGATAAAGTCTGTTATCTGAAATTGTTTACTTATGGTTTTATTGGTTGGTATGGTTATACTATGCGGTTAACTTGTGGTTTTGTGCTTCTTTATTTTTGGTATAATTTTCTTTTTAATAGCGTTTATGGTCCGTTTGCACACCATATTTTACAGTCAATCTGATTATGTGGTAATTGAACAACATTTTAGAAAATTACCGCCTCAAAGAGTAAATATGTGCTAAAGACTTCAGATTTAAATCATTGAATGAAAGTGTTCGTTGTTTACTTTTTTAACACAAGATAATAATAAGATATTTTAACAAAATATTGAGCCAATTGGCAACACACTGAGTTTTATTTTAAAGCGACATAATAATCCACTTTTCATCCTCATCAAAAACCAATGCACACGATAGAACTACCATAAAATATTGTCTGAAATACCTAGTGATAAAATCACTTATCTAAAAATACTTTATGCCGCAAGCTCGCTTTCTACTACCATCTTCAGTGAAGGCTTTATGTATCAAAATGATATATTATACATGAGTTGATTTTTCAGTTTCTCTTCACACTTTCGTACACGAAAACGCTTTGAAATACTTTAGTTGGTGTGTCGAAATTTGGAACAGTTTTTGGATGTTAAAGTCTATAAGAAATTCAATTTTTGGTTTACTTTTAGATTGCAGTAAGTAAATCGACATATATGTCAGTATCCTTCTGATCTCACACTAATTTATTTGAGTTTAGGGTGAATTTGTCAACTTCTTCAAAATTTCCGTCAATTGCTTATTTCATACAATCCATCAGTCATAATCCCAAGACTGTATTTTATTAAAATACAGAAAAAGGACAGGCTTGAAGTTATATGGAATATTTCCAACCATACAAGATTTATTTTCGTGAACACGCAAGCAATATTCCAATGCGAGTGATTATTAAGCTCAGTTGGTTGGTAGAACCTAAAAATAGGTTCCATTTCCACTAGTTCTTCCATTACTCTTAACTTACTATTAAGTTATAAGTAAATTACTTGCGTGGAACGACAGCGATATGGTAAGGAAATGTTATGCACCACAAAATGTCAGACAGCATGTAACCGATTGGGGGAAGGTCCGAAAGGGATACCGAGGCCCTTGGCAATAGGCAATTGAAGGAACACGGGTGGATTTTAGTCAGTAAAAGTCTAACACAAAGCCCTCCCGCTCCGCCCAGAGCGGAAGAAGCCATTTGATGAATAACCAGACTCAAAAAAAAAAGAAAAAAAGCATGGAACCGATGATACTGTGGCAACATCTACAGCACCACATGCGAACTACGCATCAAAGACCTGACGTCACACAAAATCTTGCATCGCGCAATTAGAGTTGACCGCACGATCCAAAATCGTTGAATCAAGTTTCAAAGCTTTAGAAAAATTATAAACCAACAGAATGTTCTGTAGTTTCACAACGGCAGAATAACGAAGTGTAATTAAGTTTTCACCCCTACTATCCCTCGGATAATGCCGCCGTTATATCCAATTTCAAAGGTAAACAATAGTAGGCGAGGGAGGAGCCGAATCAACCTCATAATATATGTTCGTACATCTTCACCCCACTGGTAATAACAAGGTCAGGTCAACAAGAATGTTAATTTAACTAAAAATTATCATAATAATTATGTGAGCAACTTTTGCAGATTTTTGGATAGATACGTGATCCCTTTGTTGTAAGATTTGTAAAAAACTATCAACTATAACGTCTCCGTTATAGTTGATAGTTTTTTAAAAATCTAACCAACATCTAAAAAAAATAATTATTAATATTCCAAGTTTTACTATAATTTTTGAGTTAGTTTCATTCAACAAGTAGGTATTTCACAACTTATATTTTGGAAAGGAATCCCTATAATTCAAAACTGTTAGATACAGACATAAGCTCTGGCAATGCAGTGCATTTCCGAGTCCGACAGTTTTTTTGATGCAAAAAACGAAAAATTTGTTTTAATTTCATGGAAATGAAAAATGTTTTTACCAGAAATTGTTGTGTGTTCCACACTTCTTTACGAAGACAGGTTTATTAAATAGTGTTATTAACATGCATATGGTCGCCCACTCAACTGATTGATAGAGCTGAAAACTCAATATTAAAACGCTGGCCACAAGTGCGCATGTAGAAGAAAAGTGTCCGGAAACTTTTGAGTTCGTTTAGAAAACATGTTTTGGGAAACTGATTTATCAATATATCCTTTCAAAAATAATATTTTAAATGAGAAAGAAGCAATCACGAGTAGAGTCACGGCTGTCGCAGGTTGCCGTGTGTTACTGAGTCTGTGACTCGACGTCGCGTCGTCGCGAGCTCTGACATCAATTTTATCAAATGCGCTTGCCAACGCGATGTGCACACTGAGTCCCCGCTATTCAATTGTGGCGTGATTTATTTAATTTACTATACTGTGCACGTTACCTATTCCGTTTTGAATCAAAGTCTGGTTAGTTTTCGTCGCCGGTTTTTCGTACACCTAATTATCACAACAAATGCGTTATAGTTTCCCATCGCGGTAATAATATAATATAAGAGCCATATGACGGTTTGCGCCCCACTCGAATGTCGACGTAGACTTAGTGTGACTGAACATTAAGCTCTCTCTCTCTCAACCAGTTGCGGGAAGGAGACATAAATATTTGAATAAATTGTTGATTAAGGTCAAGTCTAGGTATCTTAGATTTCCATAAGTCATTGCCGATGTGTCGCGAGTACTGACATTATATTTATCACTAGCTTCCCCCCGCGGCTATGCGCGCGTGGTATGTCGATAAAAACTAGCCTATGTCCTTCCCCGGGATGCCATCTATCTCTTTGCCAAATTTTATCGAAATCCGTTCAGTGGTTTAGGCGTGAAAAGGTAACATACAGACAAACAGACAGACAGACAGTTACTTTCGAATTTATAATATTGGTATGGACTATGCGCTTGCCGACGCCATTTGCACACTAAGCGGACAATTAATTAATTTCAAAAACCGAAAAAATGTAACATTTTGGCTGCCACGACACTGCAATAAAATTGTATGTGCGTTTACACCGCATGTCTATGTGTAGATAAATTACTGTAGTAAAGATGTGGGGATGCACATATGATGTGCCTGTTATTTAAAACAGCCAAAGTAACTTCGTTCTAAACGGGTGTCTCACGACACCTCTCAGTTTTTATAAGTTGTATAGATAGGTATTTTGTAAAAAATATAAAATTGTTTTATAAAAGTTTGCCAATACGTTAATATAAAAAATCCTCTGCTATAAAAAGCTTATTTTAGATCCAACAAACTTTGTTTCTTTTACTAAGTTAACTGAACGCCGTATCAACAAATTAGATATCTTAAACTCAAATGATATAATAACAATGTTTGAAAAAATACTTTCTTTAATATTTTTAGTAAGATTATGAGTTTTCTTTTAAGAAAGTTTGTCAGTTTTTTACCACTCCATCGTGGTCTTAGGAATAATCAATTCAGCCTACGCTTTATTCCTTTATGTCACCATAATTAACTAATTATTCAAAATTTAACGTTTCAAATTGAAACTTGTGTTTTTAGCGTTCGTTTTCTTTTTTATAATACTTTAAATACATTTTATTTATAAGAGTAACTAACTGACCCTACAGAAGTTATCAATTTCAATTCCCAACAAGCACTTTTAGGTTTTCCCGACTATTCCAATATTCCGAGCAACTCTAAAATCCTTATTCGGACGATTATGAACGTTTTAAAATAAAAATAACAGCCATATCGATCCAGCCGGTCTCAAGTGACGCGCTTACCAACCAACAGCTGCATTTCATTTTATAGATTATTATTGTAGTAAATCACAGTTTATTTAGGTCCTTCTAATTAAAAATACATCTATTAACTTGAAACTCAAAATCCAAATGTCGTTTCGCGTCCTCAAAGATTAGATATCTTTGAGGGCGCGAAACGACATTTGGTTTTCACTCAAACTCAAAATAAACCACACCGCAAACTTATTTCGAAAAATACGCGTTCAAAGATATACAGCTCCATATGATCGCGGTACAACTTTTACGAAGACGCTCTCGTTATGCACAATCCGTGTCAGGGAACTATGTTGCGGGACGTCCCCGTTGTGTCCCCAACTTTACACCCTCGGCGGTTTGAGCTCGCATTACTACTGCATTTACTTAACGTCGTCCTTCAAGAGATGTCGTCTGCTTCGTACGAGACCGCCATATTTTTGAGTAAATTATTTATGAGTAAGGGGACAAAATCGCTGTCTTCCCCGATCAAATCCGCTGATTTGATCAGGGACTGCAGGTTTATGATTCGTTTATTTTATTTATGTTACTTACTAAGTCTTACAAAACAATGGTTGGTTCTACTTTAAACGATGCTGACTTTGATTTTTCTTTCCCAGTCGTAGTTCTGAGAAAGTTATCGGAAAGTTCTTTAGTTTATTACCTGCAGGTGGAAAAATAAATGGTTTTATCGGATACTTGTTCGTAATTCGCTCAAAAACAAGTTGTTTTCTATGTCGTTGCAAATAGGTTAAGTTACTGAGCCACAAAACTCTGTTAATGGTTTCACAAATAAACTATCATACACAATTAACAAAAGAGAGCTTTCATATAAATTCAAGCATGATATAATTGGGCTAGAACTCGGGCAGACAATAGTTTCTCAACATTTACGGGTAACTTAATATCCAAATTTGAAACCTTTGATCTCAGAACAATAACAGCGAAGTTTGGACGGCTTTATTCAACTTGTGACAATAAGAGATGCAAGTATCGGGGTGCAGCCGTCTTAGCGCCGGCAAGATTAAGAGATTAGTCACAACTTGTTAGTTGCGCAAACAAACATTTATCAAACGTACTTAAAGCATTCAGAAAATTGAGATAAATGTATTTTTCGGATTATTTGTTCTTTCTATTTGATTTATAATTTAGTTTTGCTATTTCAGTGATCCAGAATAATACCAGTGATAATACACTGGTATTATTCTCGTGGATTATGCATACAATAATCTCTCGTGCTAAATTAAATGGGCGAAAACTAGCACAGAATCTCGACACCTGGAGAAATGAAAATATCTAATTTCAATGTTAATGTATTTTCCTTGCAGGAAAATACAACTTATAACTAAGTAATTTGGTATAAGGAAAACATTTTCCAAATCAAACACAGATGAAATTCACCGAAATATATTTTCCATTACGGAAACTTGTACTAGAAAATTTTGTGTCAAATATTGAGCAGTTTTGAATCCCACCAAGAAAACCCAATCAGCTTTTATACGGTCACAGCAATCCCTGGGACTAACGGTCGGATACCGAACGAATAGTTCTCTATAAAGTTACGTAAGAAAATTCTACACACCACAAAGCCTGCTGTGACGTATTAAAATACCAATATTTAGTTGCGAATTTTTGCATCCTGCAAAGGAGACGCAAGACGCGAGACACGCCGTTCGCTGGCATCTGTGCCACAGAGATCACGTACCCCAGACGTGAATTTTATTCCACGCATCCGATACCGTTGGAGAATTGAAAAAGGCATTTCACCGCATCCAAGTCGGTTTCTCGCATAGAATATTGCTTTAAATTTTTACCTGTCACCGTATTTTTTACCGGAGTTTCGTGGAAATTAGAAATAGTGTGTTTGTCACGTATGAAAAAACGAATGGCTTCGGAAGCGTGTTCTAAATTCCGTTCTGTAGATTCAATAGTGAAAGTTAAGTTTTTATACAAGTTTATGAACTGAATTTTGTTCCTAGTGAGGATGTTTGCATGATGTGTGTATTGATGATGACTATAATGGATGATAGCAACATTTTCTAATAATAATAATAATAATAATTCCATTAAAAACGTCTAACGGGCCTCTGCGAGTTGGCTTCGGCCCCTCATATGCCTTCCAAAAGACCGGGACCCCATGGTCCCGAGATATGTAACCATATATAAAAAATAATAATAATTTCATTTATTGCGGATCACACATAAAAAACATACAATCCATACAGTATTAGTAACAGAGACTTAGAAACTATGTTAGTAAAATCTAATCTAATAGTATTTTATCCAATCTATTAGTAATATAATTTTAACTTAGCTTAAGCAAAAGCTTTACGATAACCATTTTCCCATAAGTAAACCTTACGAAAATTGTCTTTGAGGTAAACACAAACAGTTAATGGGAATTACTTATTGCCTTGCACAAGTTGCAGGAGTCAATTATGGAAAAGCGGGTTGCCTAATAGCGCACACAGGAGTTAGACTAACGACTTGCACTGCTGCAAACTCCTAGTCATCATTTTCTATTGGCATTGCTAATCGGCAGCATGTGTTCTACTGTTTACAGTTGCTGCGTTTCGTAAGGAATATTGGTTGAATAAAATATAAGTAAAAACCTTTTAAAAACAAGCTTTTAATGAACTAAAAAGGATTTTCCCATGGCCACCTTCCGGCTCCATCACCAGACCCTGACCACCACCTAATGTCAAAGCATTTGTTAAAACATAGCCAATGAGTCCAAATACGATGGTGCTATCTTGTTTGTTTGAGGAGTTCCTATGCCCAACTTCCGGTTCCATCACCAAACCACCTCTATCGTATCATTTTTTCAAAATGTATCATTAGTTATATAAGTATGCCAAGTTTCAGCTCGATCGGATGCCAGGAATTGCTTGAAAAATGGATGACAATTGGAGTAACCGGAAACACATACGAACAGAGCAAGCTAATATAAAGCTTGTAATAAATTGATATAACTCCAAAACTATAGAAACTACTTTTTTATCAGAGCAAATTCAGTATGGCCATGTCTATCATTTGTAATTTCGATGATTAGGTAATAACTAAATCGTGAAAATGACATTCAGATTCTACTTTTTTCAGATTACATATGTATACATTGAAGTGGTTTCACTTCGTAACATGACACGATCTAGCCGCCCACTTGCATATTGAAATAGGAGCTGCTTCGAAGTGCCTCTCTAGCCATACCTACCTAAACAAATTCAAAGGATCCGTACACACCGTGGAAAAAAGCTTCGACTTTCACAAAATGTAGGCTAAATTGGGAATATTTACATTGCTAAACCTCACTATACTTTAATGTGAGCAAATATTATTTTTCTGGATATGGAGAAACAACGTGTTGTCTTGACGTATTGAAAGTAATCCTAACTAATATTATAAATGCGAAAGTGAGTTTGTTTGTTTGTTTGTTTGTTACGCTTTCACGCTAAAACGGCTGAACAGATTTGGATGAAATTTGGCACAGAGGTAGACCATAACCTGGAATAGGACATAGGATACTTTTTATCCCGATATTCCCACTGGATTGAGTTTACGCGGGTGAAACCGCAGGGTGCAGCTAGTAATCGATAAATTCAAGTTAATAACCGAATATTTATATTTGGTTGAAACTCGCACAGACCAGGGAAGCATGGGACAAAAGGGAGGAGGCCTCTACTCGGCAGCGAGTGGAACACGTTTAATTTTTTTTTTTTTTTTTTTTTTATTGTTTCAGGTTTAAAACGACTGAAATTCCTAAACTAAACACTAGTATGCAATAATATGCTGAAATTAGCCTGACCTACACCAATGTGAGTTCATCCTAACCAGTCGAACTGGAGACCGTTTCCAGCTGCAAAACTTACAATTGGTTCTTCGAAAGAGTGTCGTAAATAATAAATAGTTTACAACGGCTTCCTCTCTCTCGACGATTGTATATTTTGAAAAGGTTGTCAGTTCCTTATTGTATAAGTTTTTTATTCCAATACGGGAAGTATTGAAGCTATCTTTCTTTGTAGATTTTAAAACTGTGTTTTTGAATACACTATGCGTGAAATGTAAAAAGGATACTAATCTTTTATACCTAATCCTTCCAGTTATTCCAGTGCTTAATGATCCAATTTTAAAACGGATCATCATCTTGGCGTAACATCTTATAATGGAATAGGAAAAAAAAAATGTTCTTCTTTATTTTATTGTACCCATGCCAAATTACAGATTTCTAATACTAAGACTCTCAGCTAAGCCGAAGACAGACAGACGGACATGGTGAAACTTAGGGTTCCGTAGACAACAAGGAACCCTTATGTTCCTTGTTGACTACGGAACCCTAAAAAAGGTAGCGATTTATTGACTTGCCTCGTTGGTGTAGTGATCGCAAGCGCTACTGCTGAGCTTGAGGTCCGATTTCCGGGTCGGGAAAATTGTTAATGTGTTTTTCCATACGGAATTTCTCAGTAGCAGCCCAGCAGTGGAAAAAGGTCCATAGAACACGATTCCTACCGGCTTCCCTTTGGAGGTTCGCATCAGCAAGTCTACCGCTATCGGACAATGGCACAGACAATACCGTCTACCATTGGCAAAAAATATAGTTACAGGGTATTTAAATCACCATAACATTCAAACAACAAAAACGCCTATTTCTGGCTTTGAATTAGCAAACAACAAAAAATGTCCTAAAATAACCCGGCGCCAAAACGTCAGAATCGGGAACTAAACATTCATACAATAGCAATCCCGTCATGAGGTCACGTGGCACCGCTTGTTATGGACGATAGCAAGCCGGTGTTTATCGGGTTACGATAGAGACAGATATAGAAAAATGCGTCACCAAGAACGAGATGGAGGAATATTGCACATACGGAAAGACTTTTATTTTTTAGTTAATAATTCATGTTTACTTTATTCATAAGTAAGTAAGTAAGTTAAGAACCGCACTGCTTCGGCTTCCCTCTCATAAAAAATGACCCCTTGCCGCTGCAGCCCAGAGTCTGGATTTGTGCCCGGTTGACGGCAATAGTCTCGCCCCCTAATACGTGGGACATAACTGGTACTATAGGTGCACCTCTGCTTAACCCTTCGGAGAATACAAGCGTTATTATGTGATTAACTTATAACAAAACTTTTACTTAATTAGAAGTTTTTGAAAAGATAAATGTTTAAAAAAATAAATTTAATATTTCTTCATTTAGTATCAACAGCAATTACTCTTTATGATGAAATGTTTTTCAGTTCTCGTGAAATAGGACCGACAGCTCTTATTAAAATGTTTACAAAATTCCCGTTTAACTTCCTTAGAATCCTCATCAAATCTTACCAATCAAGATGGCATTAAGAAGTAATTTTAAAGGTCTTAAATAGGGCGAAATTAAAAAAGGACGAAGCGTTTCCTCGTCGTATTCTATCGTTGTTACCACGTCGACAAAACAATAGCGAAAATTGGAATGGAATTGAATACAAAGGTGAGTCCTACACACATATCTACCAACACAAACTTTACAAATACGACAAAGGTATATCTACAAACTCATGAGGCATAAAACCGAATTAGAATCTCGTATTTGGTTGAGACCGGCTTCCCAAAGAAATTGAAAATTTTCCATTAAGGGAAATCAACAAAGCTTTACAAACGAAGTCAGTGAAAAGTCAAAGCGAGAGAAGAACGAACCTACTTCAGCCGAGCGTTGGCAAGTAGCGAAGCAATTATTGGAAAACTAACTGATATTATTAATTGAACCATTTGAACGCTTTGTGATCGAACGGTTAATGTGTTTGATCAATTTTTCAGTTTACTTTGTTATAATAAATAATTAACTTGCATTTAAACTAGGTACATCCTATCGGCTGAACGGATCGTTATGAACCTCGAAAAGGGCATAGGCAATTTTTCATCCTAAATCACAGACGAAGTCGCGAGCAACAGCTAGTTTTTAGGGTTCCGTACCTAAATGGTAAAACGGGACCCTATTACTAAGGCTCCGCTGTCTGTCTGTCTGTCTGTCTGTCTGTCCGTCTGTCACCAGGCTGTATCTCATGAACCGTGATAGCTAGACAGTTGAAATTTTCACAGATGATGTATTTCTGTTGCCGCTATAACAACAAATACTAAAAACCAGAATAAAATAAATATTTAAGGTGGCTCCCATACAACAAACGTGATTTTTTTGCCGTTTTTATAGATAATGGTACGGAACCCTTCGTGCGCGAGTCCGACTCGCACTTGGCCGGTTTTTTAATAATTGGTACTACCGTGCAATTATTTCAACAAGGTCACTTCAACCGAGATTCCACTTAACTAACGTTTTACAATCGAATTCAGAAATGCAATACTTCAATGGTCTGCCCACCCGCAGAAAATAGAGGGCAGAAGTCACTTTAAAACAACTGATCGCTTAGTTACATCATTTATTTCCTTTTGCACGGTTAACGTCGTAAATAAATAGCCATCAGACCGGCGGGGATAGTCGCTTGCTTCATCCGTATACTTCGTACAAAATGTCTGTGAGAACATTACTCTATATAAAAAAAGGTATTCGAGCATGTTACAGAACATTTTTATATTACGTGGGAGTGCGAAACTGGCACGCAGGGAGCTCGGAAGTAGCGCACACTAAATTAAGAGCACAAGCGGCGAAATTAAAATCTGCGGTTACATTCACGAGAGGTTCCGACGCTAATAAACTTATGTGAATAAGCTTTACAACGGGAAATAAGTATTTCCCTTACAAAAACGTGTAATAAACGAATAAAATCGTAGGAACGTTCACTGAACAAATGCCTTCGTGTGTTAAGGAATAATTTTATTCATTTTAACATAACAGAACACAATGGAATAACAAGAAATCTTATTTGAGCCACATTTTAGCTATTTTATGTAGGTATTTAAATTAGGTAATAATGAGTTCCTGGAATTAAGCATTGAATGTTGCACAGTATGTAATATGAAGTGGAAAATACTTTTAGTTTGCAAACACCACTTAATAAAACTAATAGTTGTGTTTTAACTAATTTACACTAGAGAGTTCGCTTTTCGAGATCCATCTGATGTACTTCCACGTTATTTAAACAGCTTCCTACTAATAAATATAAAATTTCGGTTTGTGCTTTTCGGTAAACTAATGACTAGATCGATAACATCACGCCTGTAATCCCCATAGGGTTAGACAGAGGTGTACCTATAGTACACCCACATTTCGCCAGTTATGTTTAACTCCCATGTAACAGGGTCAGTCTAATGCCATCAACCGGGCGCACGGGCTGCTACTTGGTTTTTTTTTTTACTAGCTGTATATAGATTCGTATTTTGTTTTTATATTATCACTGGGTTTTCTAAATAGTGAAATTTTTTATTACGTAAAAGACTGAAAGTTAAATCGCCTAGTACGATGAAAGATACATGACCCATTATGTTTTTTTTCCGAATGCACATTTTTTATTATTACCTACATGATAGTGATTGTAACCGTGCGTTTGCACTGGCGAAACATCACAACAAAACATGTTTAAAATCTCTAGTTCCTGTCAATCTTCCATACATTTTTTGACAGGAACTAGAGATTTAAACATGTTTTGTTGTGATGTTTCGCCAGTGCAAACGCACGGTAATGGGTATGGTAGAGCAGTATTTCAATATATAAAGCTGTTCTATTGTACTGTTTATAACTTGGAGCGCTACCAAGGCATGTAACGTGTGTCTGAATAAAGTTTTAGTCAACACGTAAAATAACTAAATTTATTGGTACCTACGCATATTGTGGTTTTTTTACCCAGTTCTGTTTTTTGGTTTGGTGAATTTGAATCTAGGTTTGTTTAAGCTTACAGAAACCTATAAATAATAGATGATCGTTATTGCTTCTGTTCAAAATAATTAATGATGCCTAAATAGTACACATAAATAATACATACTGTCGAAATTATAGGTACATGTGCTGTGAATTTCTACTTATTCAAAAACCTATATTCTTATAAAGTTGTATAATGCCTTCTGAAAATTGCATAATGAAAACGTAATGAAACACTAAAATTTATAACGTTTTCATTGCACAATTCACTCACAAAATAGTGAATTTCTTCCTTCTTTTATTACGTCACTAGTATTACATTGTATAAAGTTGAGTTACTCGCATATGGGAACAGTTGCTCTGTTTCATATCTAGGGCATCCAGCATTCAAACTATGGTCTGCTCCAAAACTATGTGATGAAAATGTAGGTAAACAAAATTAAATGGATCAGAAAACGTACCTGTGGATTTTTAGTGCCAAATACTAATTGAATGCTTTGATTTGATTATTTTATCTCATAAAACCTGAAATTCTAATTTTAAATCACCTTAAAGATATTTTCATTTAACAATGAAGGTTAATTTTATAACCTTATTTTTTTTCCTCTTTAATTTGCGTCGCAGATCTTTAAATTACACTTTAATAAATAATATTATTATTATTCAAACAATAATTATTGGAAAAAGTGGTGAGATATAAAGTTAAAACCATTGTGTTACTAATTTTTACTTTTATTCATTTTAATACTTTAGTGAGTGATTGCGTAAGAATTTAAATTGAGCAGGGTTTTTTCACACTTTACTTAATTTTGGAACAGATTATAGATAAGCTTTGTCCTAGGTTCCAGAAAATGTTACAGTAACATCATAATTCATAATGGATCTAAAGGTGCCATAAACTAAAAATAGCTCTCCTTACCTGCGCTAGCTTCCAAGCGATTTAGTATGCATTTAACGCATAGATGCACCCTTTGTACTTCAATATGCCTACATACATGAAAGTGCTTTATCCCGTTCGTTATTCTTTGGAACGAAGTTATCTACAGCACTATTATGATCGAAAATATGCTTTGGTGACATTTTACTTTTGTTCATTTTACATCTTAGCTGCAAAAATGTTTGTTCTTACTTTAGTGTGCAGTAGATTTCTGGAAATGCTGTAAGATAATTACTATTCTGTTTTTTGTGCAGATAAGTGAAAACTAATATAACTAGCTTTGCCCGGCCCGGTAGCATTAAGTCCTTATCTACGACTCACCTACCTATCACACACAGACAGGTAGGTATGCGCTTCCCCACGATGTTTTCTAGTGGGTACTAGAAAACATCGTGAGGAAACGCATGCCTAAGAGATATTTCTCGACGGCATGTAAAGCCGAGTCAGAGGCCTATATGGGCGGCATAAAACTCTGACACACGTACACTACGTACAGTCACTAACCACACGAATAAGAAAAGAAATTTTATAACTGTATATTATTAAACCAATTATTGTAATAAACTCTACCTTCTTTAAAATACGATTCATTTTAAGTCCAGCAGGATTTTAATAAGTATATTGTTAATACCTCTGTAAACTTTATTAATTAAACTCAGGTAATGGCGAGTGCATTTGCGAAGTAAGTGCTACCGTAAACGTTTTAATACACGTGCGAAAGTACAGTTACCTGCAAAACCGAATAATAAATAATAAATGAATTTATATAACAAGTTTTACTACTGAATGGAGTTATAAAAGCAGAAGTGTCTTTGGTGACTACATATAGAAGTTTTGTCTAAAGATAAAACGAGTTTGAGTATTGATGGAGTAATAAGGGATTGACGATTTCTGAAGTATTCTTATATCGGTAACGTTGCTACCTACCCGATGCACATCTCCAAAGTGATAAGTATATAAAATTACTGACTGCGAAACATTCCTGATTATACCTAACTAGCTGATGCTTGCGGCTTCGCCCGCTTGACAAAATATGATATACTAAAACCTTCCTCGAGAACCACTCTACCCATTGGGGAAAATAGCATGACAAACGGTGCAGAAGTTTTTGAGTTTATCGCGAACAAACTGACAGACGCGGCAGAGGCATTTTTTTAATAATATGTAGTGATATCAATGTCGTTTTAAAAAACTCCCTAATCATTTCTCTTCGATCCTCGTTGGTCTAGTGGTCGCAACCGCTACTGCTGAGCGATAGCCTGAGTTCGTTTCCCGGATCAGGCAAAGTATTATTGAATTTTTTCATCTGGATTTCCTGCAGTTTGGATTTGTGCCCAGTTGATAGCAATAGGCGCGCTCCCTGTTACATGGTATTTAAACATAACTGATGGAATATGGGTGTACTAATAGGTGCACCTCTGCCTCACTCTTCAGGGAATACAGGCGTGATGTTATGTAATGTAATGTAAAGCTCAGTTAAAATGTGTTAACAATATTATTGTGTCAGCTTATCTCACTGGATTACTAAGATTTTGCTTTAAATTGACCAGACTTCCAACAACAATAGTAAGAAGTTCCCAAAGTAATCGACTACATTAACTTCAAGTCGTTTTCAGTTTCAACAAACACTATTTTTCCGGCAAAATATTGAATGGTTACCAATTCCCGTGACGCATAAATCCGGCGTCGCCTTCAACATTGTGGGAGCACCTTCAACAACACTCGCTTATCGACTGCCTTAAATCTCTCTCGGTGAGTTGAGCACTCCACAATTTATTGTTCTCATTGGTTTGCGAAGCGGCCACACCACGGAAACCAGTCAACACGCGTGAAATCGTCCCGAATTGGGTACTAATACTTTTTATTTTTCTACAAAGAGAACACACCTGTTTTTTCTTCTCCCCACTTTGCGGAGGAAGGAAGGATTTTGGTATTTCCTGCGCTTTTTATTTTTCCCTCTATATGGATAGGCGCTGTTTTGCTTCGACGGAACTCGCAAGGGATTTGGATTCGACTATCTTTTTTGTTGGTCTGTAGCGTGTTAACGTCCGATGCTTTAAGTCTAACAAAACGAGGATCTATATGCATTGTTATATACCTATCTCATATCAGTATTTGCTGTTCCATAATAAAACTGCAAAATTAAATGTTCGAGAGCAAACTACGTCTAATTCACAAATTAATTTGAACCGCGCTCCTAATTAATTTTATTCTCATCATAGTTTCAGTAAGTATTCAATTATTTGTAAAAATAAAAACACCAGACAGCTTTGAATAAACATAACGTATTTATTAACTTAACGAAAGTCTTACGAAACACGAAACGTAGGTAAATATTAGATTACGGAGAATGAGTTTAGAAAAAATCTGGCATTGTAGGTATTTCTTTTTTAAAATATTTTATTTACCTAGGATTAATGTTATGATATCTCTTAACTGAAAAATGATGAAATAAAGCACTCAAGTCCTTTTCCATCGGAAAACTATTTTTTTTTATCGACACCTTCGTTGGCGATGTGGGTAGAGTAAAAAAATGACATCATTGTTTAAGATTGCCACATTAATAATGGTTACCAGGCTTGCATAAGTTCGCAGTAGTAGATTTTGTTTCAAAAAGTAAATCTACAATCTCCACATGCAGTTAAGCTTATTCCTCCGAAGTCACGCCACAACGCTCAGTTATTCGCCATCCGCATACCCGATACTGTATATTTTCATATAAACTAGTACCTACTTCGGCCTCGAGGTGTAGAATATTTGCCGTGAAACTTGGTCAACATCGTCCATGTTTGCCACACAATACAAAGTCCAGCTAGAAGCAAACGAAGTGTTTCGAATACTTTGATGAAGTTACCGTAAGTAGGTTCTTACCTTTGATCATGGAAATACTAACAGAAGTGCCACGTGGAGACTCTTGAGTGAAATTGAAACATGATCCGGAACATCCATCCATAGCCATAGGTTTGTAGTCACCGAAACAAACAGTCCACTTGAGAACCAAGAGTAGAACCTATTTTTTTAAAAAATGGATAATAAGCCCAACGCATTGCAATATGAATGTATATTATTAGGTAATTGACCAAAAAATCTGTCATCTCAATTGAATCAAATGTACTCCTTTAACTTCTAAAGGCTGACATTAAAATATCTTCAATACTAGTTTCAGTATTTATGATCTTTATTGTGTGCAGTGACAGAAACGCGACGTAAAATTACCTACCTGAAAAATACCTTTGTGTAGGTAAAAGTGGCAACATTCTAAAAAAAAAGAATTCGTTACTTGTCGCTCTTTTTTCTTTGATCTTTGGTTCCCACCTCAGTCTTAGGAGATGGCAAAGACACTTGCCTTTTGCCTTGCGGTGTACTTTACTTGAGCACCAGCTACTTCACAGGCTCAACACTCAAGGACTTTAGAAAAGGATTCTATCCCTATTACCTACAGGCGGTTAATGTACATTGCTGCATTTTCTTTCGTAGCTTTTTGTTTTGTTTACAGAGTTAGGTAATTGGAATTTTAAGGAAACTTATACATTTAAAAGGGGGTATATATTAACGCACTTTAAAAATAATGTTTCACACTTTAAATATACTTAAACTCGCGACAATCTAAGAAGTCCATTTTGACAGCTATAAAAATGCTTTGTGTAGCGATGAAAAAAAAATTGTATTCTTATAAACTGATTCTCGAGACATATCGATTGAACATACTTAGAGAGTTTTTAATCGACGACTTATCTACATTCTTAAAAACTGATTCTCAAGGCTTAACGTTTTATTACATATACTAGAACGAAACGTCAAAATGGATTTCTTAGATTGTCGCGAGTGTAGCTTGAAAATTAATTGAATGACTAGATACTTAGACAATGGTGAAAACATTTTTGCGGCAGATTGTATAATTCGTCATTTTGAACTTTAATCCGGAAATCGGACATTCCGCAAATTACCGAGATTCCAAAATCTTCTGAAATTGTATGGTTCTCATAGTCATCCCTGAATTTTCATCGTGAGTCTGAAAAACTGTAAAATGTAAGTAAGCATTTCATGTTGCAGAAGAATATTCACTCCGCATTTTGATGTAAGTGCTGAACATGACACACCTGTCGTTGTTAAAGCGAATAAACATCTTAAGACACTAAAGCGTCGTGTCATCTTAACAATGACATCACTACAAAAAGCTTTACGATAGCCTGTATTGACTACTAGGTAGTACGGGCTAGTATCTGGAACTCTATTGCCTGAATTCCTCTTACGCTGATATCAGTCGCGTACGTCAGTCGCGCGAGCGTATATACATTGTGTTCTATGTAGCACCATACTGCGACTCTAACGTCCGCGGCGCGTACTACGGTGCTCCGCGTACGCGACCGACCGTACGCGATCGACATCAGCGTAAGTCAAAGCGCGTATTTTGCGACCACAAGGTATAAAAATATACTTGTCATTTTCTTTGGCGTTCTTTTCGTTGGCTTAAAAGTTGTAACAGTGGAAATTATTGCACTAAATATTTTGGTCACACGATTAGAGAAGATCTCACAAGATTATAACAACTGTTTTACCTTCAACCATTTTGAAACTTATTCTAATAACACATTAAAATTTTTGGTTATATTCTACAACTTACGCTACAGCTGAGCATGAGGTCCTGGCTTCAATTCCCTGGTTGGACAAAGTGTTATTGGGATTTTCCATTAGGAATTTCTTAGAAGCAGCCCGGAGTCTGGATTAGTGCCCGGCTGATGGCAATAGGCTCACCCCCTATTACATGGGACTAGTAGGTATACATAGCGTACGAAAGGTGGGTTACTTTAGGTACCTAAAGCTCTGCCTTACCCTTCAGGGATTACAACTTTTCATTCTAAAAACGCCACATTCAAAGTGACTTTAAGTCTTATAATCTAGAATTTTCAATTCCAGTCAAGATCCTTAAGAACCCCTTCATAAATTCACTGCGACACAAAGTTTGACATTCCGAAAAAAATTAAATTAACTTCTGACTCGTGTAAAAAGAGTTCTTTTCTGAATATAATAATTTATGAAAATGATGAGATTATTTTCGTGAAATGTTCGTATAACAGCGGTGTTATAATAGATATGCTAATAATAGAGCCTAGAATTCTCTGTTGAAACTTCGCTAATCATTCCCTAGGGGAAATTGGTAGAAATTTTGTTACATAGATAGCTATATGCAAATTTGACCATAACTAACCAATAGTTAGAACAAATGTTTCGTGAGAACGCAGGGTGCCTAAAATTGTAATCTAACGTTCGAGCCATTTAACTAAAGGTCCATTTGTCTTAAGTACATATAGGTTTCTAGGCCAAAATGGAACAGCGAGGTGAAATTCGAAACTTGGTGGCAAACTCGAAGTTGATGTTACACAAAACTTTACAGTGTTTTCAACCAATACCTAAGAAATTAAATAGGGTTTACTGGATTCTGACGTCATATGTAAGGTTACACCTTATGACTAAAAGTCTACTTTGTCTGTAACCATTAACCCATCCATACTAATATTATAAATTCGAAAGTAGCTCTGTCTGTCTGTCTGTATGTTACCTACTCACACCTAAACCACTGAACGGACATAGGCACACCCTGGGGAAGGACATAGGCTACTTTTTATCGAAATACCGCGCGGGCGAAGCCGTGGGTAGAAGCTAGTATCATATAAGGCATTGTTAATTATACTCAACACACTTAAGAGATGCATTAATTTTTCAATTTTCTAACCTTAGTATACTTATCTATCCAAACTATTGTACCTACCAATACTATCATTTAAATTCTTAATTAACATTATATGATTGTGAACGTATTACTTGCAGTCTGTTTGCCATTGTTCTTGACGAAGAGCCAATTTCACGAATGAAACTAAACGCACATCTACAACCCGTGCGCATTAACATGGCACCTGGCTCAAAGACGTTTGTATCTCCCCCCGCTACCCCGCACGGCGAAGGCGGGGCGCGACGCGGGCAGCGGGAGGAGTATTGAGTTTCGAGCCAGGTGCCATGTTAATGCGCACGGGTTGTGAACCGCGATCAAGAACTGTCAGTGTCAATTTACATAACAATGATGCCACTGACAGCTCTTGAAAGCGGTTACGATGTGCTGATCGCGTTCAGTTTCAATGGTGAAATTCGCCATAAGTAGACTGTACTATACACCATATATTCTCCCGTAAAGTCAACAAAAAGACTATAACGAAAACAGTTACAACTGCTACAAATTTACTATATTATAGACAAACAGATGCAAAACGTAACACTTATCTACTGATTGCTCCATAATTGCAAATGTGTCAGAAAATGCATAGCCATTTCTGTCCTCACACAGTACGTTGATGTTGGATTTAAATTGCAACAATGCATAATTTTGCCGTCACGTCATGGAGTGTCGCAATTAGAGCACAACGGATGTCTAAAAGCGCTTTAATGTCCCATGACCCTTTTCAAATATCCTTTAAATGGAAATCATGCTTAGTAACAGTGAGCGAAAGAGATAACGATGCACTTATTTGAAATAAATTTGTATTTTTCAACGAATAAATAATTGATGTCTTGGAACGCCCTTGGAATTGACGTTAAAAGAGAGGAATTATCTCATTGTTGCCATCGGTAGAATATCACTCATATATTTTATTAATATATTTTATTATCTTTGGGAGCAAGAGAATTAACTCTGCAGTTGGTAATACTCGTCTCTAGTATTATCAGCAAAGAAAATTTATTACTTTGTCTTTCGAAGTAGGATGTGAACTACAGTTTACCGCGAGTTCAATAGCCTCCAATATAATTTAACAAGCTGTGCCCCGCGGTTTCACCCGCGTATGTCTCGATCCCGTGGGAATATCGGGATAAAAAGTATCCTATGTCTATTCAGATGTGGAATAGGAATTCTAGGTCATGGTCTACCCACATCTAAATCCGTTCAGCCGTTTTAACGTGAAAGCATAACAAACAAACAAACTCACTTTCGCATTTATAATATTATTATAGACTAGCTTCCGCCCGCGGCTTCGCCCGCGTGGTTTTTCGATAAAAAGTTTCTGTATGTTTCTGTAACATACAGACAGATAGACAGACAGACAGACAGAGTTACTTTCGAATTTATAATATAAGTATAGAAGTATGGATATAGTTAGGATTACTCAGTTCCTCTTATATGAAAGTGTACATACAAAGCCCAATAAAATCGAATATAATATGCTAATTCAAAAAAGGCAGATATCTACTAACCTCTGTCTATCTATGTTCCCAAACATAAGTATCAATTAGTGACTCGTATTCGGGAAACCCATATTGAACGTAGTCTTTGTGTAGCGATCCCGTAGGTAGATTGAACGGCCGGATCTCATAATGCACCCGGGTAAGCTGATAGGTTCCACCGTATTCTGTTTATCCTAAACAACTTCAAAAAACAAGCTCCAATTTCCTGAATCCTCGACCTAACGTTATTAAGCCTTTGCTAAATCTGTTTTTCAAGAATAAAGGAAAATAGGGACTCGATCTGTTTTAGATCGACCTAAGACATTCTTGATTTAGACACAGATAACGAGTCAAGTCTTGGCAATGTATTTGTATTTTGATTGATTGATATTGGAGATTGATACAATATCAATTGTTATCATAAAAGCCAACGTTTGTGTTCTATTACTTATATACAAAGAATAATATAAAATAAAGTTAAAGAAAACTTGCTTAAAGTTTTTATAGTAAAGTAAAATAACATCACATTTTTTGGATAAAATATTAAAAAATACAACCAAATTGAGAACATTCTCCTTTTTTTGAACTCAGGTAAAAAGAGCACATTTCATCACAGTTATTTTCATAAAGTTTATAAGCATCCTTGCACTCTCGAATACATTAATTTTGCAAAATATGCAATTTTGATTATTAAAATGAATAAAGTGCACGTTTAAATGAACATTTTGTGAGAAATATTTTCACATTTTATCTCATGAGTAGAGTATCTAAGACCAGAATGGGCAGTGTCTTTAGTGCCATAGAGTGTGGTGACTTTTTAAATACGAACAACTATGTGGATAAAAACGTTGCGGTTTTCCTTAGAAAGATATTTATGGTTGCTAGAAATACTAACACAAAACTTATATTACATTATTTCCAGGTATACTCAGTAGCCATATATATACCCATTACAATTAATTCTACAGTTAATCACAAGCCACTGTCACATGACTTGATTCTTAAAAAAATATATAAATAGGATAATTTTAATAATTGGTTGTTTTGTAAAAAAAAATATTCTAAGGTATTTTTTGCACGCTGAAAGAAGTACGCAAAATATGTGAAACTATGAATATTTAAGACATTTATGTACCATAACGGTCGAAGTGGGGCGGTGCTTGGGGCAGGCCTTTGTCCAGCAGTGGACGTCTTTCGGCTGAAATGATGATGATGATGATGATAATGATGTACCATATTTAATCCAAAATAACGATATAATATTCTATTCTTAAACCTGTTTAATGCTTACACAGACACCTCTCTAATTTCTGCAGTATTTTAAAGGAATACTCCGCTAAATCCGTCCACCATCCTCTTGCAGCAAAAGCCAAATTTGTAAAAATGACTTATAATAAAATAAATCCACTAGATCTACCTATAACTGGATAGCTGGACAACAAGCGACTGGCGCGTGGGCAAAATCGGTACTAATGTCACCGTTGTTTTTTCAATACATTTCAAACAAACAACCACACAACAAATGACAATGACAATTTCACAAATGTTTACCAACAGCGCCTCCCTGTCAACGTAATTCGAGCGCCAAAAGATTCTTGAAAGAGTGTTTGTCCCATAAACGATCATTGGTCTGAATCAGTCAGTCATATTGGTTACACTGGTACCAATTTAATTTATTTCTGAGTAGTCCAATCCGCTTGACAACAAAATAATGTAGAAAAGTTAGACCACGATTATCCCGTCTTGATTGCATGATGCGGAATAATGAATCTCAATCTTGGTATTGTATTTTATTTAACTAAATATGTCGGATCGGTCCCCAATCAGAATGTATTTTACCCAAAGACCAAATCATCATCTGACCTCTATAATTTAATTACTAGAGGATACCAATTTCCTGAGCCCAATACTATTAATTATGTAATTTATAGGTACGGTATAGCTACGATAGAAAGTAGGCATTCCATATATCAACTACCTCCGATTACTGAAGACTTACTTAGGTAATACAAGAAAAGGCTATAAATAGGTACGTAGATTTGAAAAGACACAAGTAATTACCATAAATTCTCAGCTCGAAGTAACGTATGATTTCAAAATCCAACTTCTTTACTCCGCGATTAAATCTCTTAGGAGAGATTTAACTACAAGTGGTTTATGCTACTAAATTATAATTGCTGTGGTTGTTACAAACAACTGCTCATATAGTTGCTACTATGTGGAGCAAAGCTTTGACTTGAATATGAAGTAATTATGGCAGAAATAATTACTTGGATTTGTAACATTTTACCATACCTATCTATTCGACAAATGAACGGCTGATGAATAAATATAATATGATATTGTATGCGGTTATTTCTCACAATAATCAACATGCTTAGTTAAAGGATTCGTGACTGTAAGCAGTAGGCGTTTATCTCAGACTAAATAAAAACCAAGACAAAGCGCTGTGAACAATACAGTGAATCATTCGAAAACTACGCCTCCGCTCGCGTACACGCTCACACGCACGTATTTACAACGAAAATACAATGAAACTACACCTCACTAAGTGCACACATGTTTACGAAACCGGCCTCACGTAAAAGCGCTCTGTCTTTATTTTTTATTTGGTCTGAGGCATTTATAAAATAAATTAAATATAGAATTTTACATTTCTGTCAAGTGATATTTTACATTTAGGTACCGACCTAAAAAAAAGACCTTCATTTATTTTATTGTACACAATAACCTAGATTTCATAAACCACCCAGTAAAAAAGACACCAAAAAAATTAATGACACCCACAAGACTACACCAAGATATTTAAGAACCAGCTTTATAAAATGAATGCCTCTCCTCTACCTCAATTTCGGGCCGGTGTCAAAAGCAGGTATTCATTTTTCAGCTAATTAAATTTCGTGGCTTAAACTCGTCTCCTGAGCCTTGCGTTGTAGAAACTAGTTCAAGGTTGTGCACCACTAAGATAATATCGCACTCCAGGGATTTAATGTTCAACATTTTATGAGCCTGAATTGGTGCAATTGGTCCCAAAACAAATGATTTTACTACTTACGGTATTTAATGAAATTGCTCAAAGGACTCTATTAAAAAGCATACTATTTATTAAGAAAGAATTAAAATATAAACTAACTAATGAAAATAATTGGCACCTTTCGCAAAATACACAAGAAGGAACCGGTATTTGGCAATAAGTCTGATAATAAGTAAAGGGTAAGGAATTTGCAATAAAAAATCGTAACAACATACTTCAGTATTTACATAGATAAAATCTTTCAAATATACGTTCTCGACAGTTAGCGTATTTAAATTGCAAATTCCGTTTCGAGTGTTAACATATGTAATTGAGAACGAACCAAAATTTTAGCACCGAAGTGCACACTTACATTTGAAATTAAATGACCTAATACCAAGTTGTGCGCTAGTTCCACATTTAAATATTTATAAACATAAATGTTGAACTAGCACACAACTTGACTTAACTGATAAATTTTATTCAGGGCACTTTATCAGTTAAGTGCTATTAATACTTAATTTAGTAGGTTCGCGAATCAACATCCCAAATTATTTATTGAATCCATCCCCGCATAATTCCACTAACGAGAACCCTGTTTATACTTGCTAATCAGGTAATACATTTTAAATGTACGATATATTGCACACATTATTAGCTATCGAATAAAATTTTAATGAGCAATTTACCGTGAAACAATAAAAACGGTAAATTGACAGAACGTAACAAGCTCGTGGAGGCGACGCAATTTGTAGGCATTTCGGTGTATAAAGATAAGACGATGTATCCATAAAGCTAGGGCGGATTATCGCGAGGATGTGGATATAAGTCCACGTTTCATTAGTTACATTAGCGAGATCTGAGAGCCAGCCCCGGATAATATGATAACAATACATTACGTCGGGACAAGCGCGCTTAATGTCTCCTGGGACTTAATTCAAGCTCGGCTTTACAAAGACTTCTTTTTCATTCATTTTGTTTTAGTAACGCTATCAATTTGCCCCGATTTAAAAGCAATTTATTACGGTGCCGCAGTTTCCACAAATAGTTCCCAACGAAAGACTTGCATAACCGCAGAGTTTTCAGATTCTAATCAACTTTGAAGAGCAAATCTCAAAGTTTGGAAAGATTTCGCTAAGCTTTGCGAGCCTAAGATGGTATTGAAATTAAATATTACGCAAATTTTCTTCCACCTAAGCATGGAAAGGCGGTGGCTGAACACAGAAATTGAATTAACCAAATCCCTTTGACGAAGTTCGTGTTTGCAGGCAACTCGGTTAAACTGTGAAATTATTAGCGGCCGCGAACGTCGGTGCTTTTTGCGGCAGCGCACAGCGGTTATAGTGCTGTTTATTTTATAAAGACTAACATGAAGCTACGTAAACAGTTTTAAAAGGACATTTTGCTTTTTCTTTTTTCTTCCACACCGAGATAGGGGTGTGCGAAATTTTGGCGATTTTTCTTGTTGAATGAATGTAAGATATACCTTCACTCATAAGTAAACGATAACAGTTCCTATCAATCCATAAGACTGCGCATTGAAACATTGATCCAACCCAGGTTTCAAACACGACCCCGTTTGATTTCCATAATACCGTCTATCGTAAGTAGGCGATACGATATTTTGTCAGTCCTGAATATATTGTCGTAGTAATTCATTCACATACATTTCGTCTCGAATCGAACTTTCGAGAAGATAAGTTCCGGACAAGTCGAGATTATCGACTGAATAAATCAGGACGCGAGGTGCCCCTGAAGATTTATTGCGTGTAGAGTGAAGAACACGCCTTATCTTGTGTTTGGTCCGAAACAATTCTCGAGTAGGTACCTGCGGCGTAGATATGATAATGAAGATTTATCACTATACTTTCTGTGTTCATAATCCGTTACTGCGAGGTATAAATACTCGTTCGTTCAAATAACATATCAGTCTTTTGTTACAGCTATTCTTGCAGACGGTGTTGCCAGCGGGTGTCTTCATAAATCAACATTCTGGGATTTTCCCGGTATCCGGGAAATTCTTGTGAGAAACTAAATTATACATATCATCATCTGCCTAGCCTTTTCCCAACTATGTTGGGGTCGGCTTCCAGTCTAACCTGATGCAGCTGAATACCAGTATTTTACATGTAGCGACTGCCTATCTGACCTCCACAATCCGATCCGGTAATACGATACCCCATGGTAAGACTGGTTGTCAGACTTTCGGGCTTCTGACGACCTGTAACGACTGTCAAAGATCCACAAATGGCAGCCGGGACCAACGGCTTAACGTGCTTTCCGAGGCACGGAAGAGTCTCTGTATGTAAAGATGGTCACCCATCCACGGACCAACCCCGGCAAGCGTAGCTTAACCTGATGGATCGACCCGTGCGGCAGTTATTACGTAGCCACGAGCTAAATTATACATATGTTGAAGTATAAATTGCAGGAGACTTGAACGAATCCGATAAACGAGAAGGTATGAAAGTTTGTCTAATACGTGTGTATCATTGCTGTTTTCTTGGAATATTTACATCTTCTGGATTTGTTTGAATTAGTATTCCAGACGTTCCTTACATTTGCGCTACATAGTACCTACATTTGGTGTAACATAATGCACCATTGAGCTGGACTGTGATAGCTAATTCGTCCTAACGTAACGAACCAACTGTTTGCAAGACTAATTGCATTTGTAGTTCTACTAGGTTGTTACTTAATATAGATTACTTAAAAGCTGTATAATAGAGTCTAGGAAAAGATGACGAAAAAAGCATACGGTAAGGTAGACCTTACGTGGAAAATGGGTCCTTCATTATCAGAAAAACTACCAAATGAATATTAAATTCGATGAATCCTTTGTATTTAAACTTACAAAAGCATAAACCCACAAAAGAAACGTGAAATCAATCCATACCAACGTCAGGTCAGGGGTTAATAAACCAGTTATTAATTAATTTAGTTCGTGAAAGGAATAGCTCTTTCCACATTGATTGTAAAGATATTAATAACTTGAGGAATTTCTCCTGGGAACTGGAAGAGAGTGAGCTTCTTTTAATTAAACGATAATAAATGAAAATGTACCAGACGATATGAGTATCTGCATTATTTTGGTAAGTATGTTACGGTTTTCATATTTACCACAGAAAATCCATAGTTAAAAAAAATCATGAAAATGATGCTCTAATAAAAAGCCATATAAATAACGTACCCATCTACGTAACTTCATTGTAATGAATTAATTAAAAGTTTGTATATGGAAACTTTTAATAAAATTTAATGGAACGTGCTACAAAAATCAGAGAAGGATAAGACAAACTTTACTCTGTCTAAGTTGTCATACTAATTATTTTGGAAAAACTGTAAATATTTGAAAGCTAATTTAATACTTCTCACAAATAAGAAAAAGAAAACTAATTCTGTCTTGCCAACTAAAATTCCAATCTGAAATATAAAAAAACTGCGTTCCAAAACTAAATCAAACTGATTCAATTTAAGTTCATCAGCATATTACCGATAATGTTATTTTTTCATCAAACTTGTATAAAAATACCTTTTTACATTTCGTTATTAGAGTTAAGAGTTTATTTTCAAGTTCGTTTGTTAATCAATTATAATCAAGCAGCGTGGTTGAACTCAAAGTTTCATACTCACACCTACTTTGAAATTGAGAAAGAAACTTTGCTGTTCGGTCGAACTCCATGTCTATGTCTCAAGTTTCAAACTTCGACTGTAACGCGTATGTGTAATGAACTTTTTAATCTAGCAATATGTATGTCGAAGATGAAACTCAAATACGAGTCGAAGTTTAACAAAGTTAGCATGCAGATTTACTAGAACGTAGTTTTATAGTTTCATTGCCATAACATACGCCAACGCAATTGGCACAAACTTACGTAGTAGGAATAAAATGGTACAAAAAATCTAAAGGTGCAAATGTTCTGTCCTGTAATCCCTAAAGGGGTTCCCAAAGGAGTGGATCGTACGTTCAAAGCTTATCACTGAAATATTTGGTCGTAAGTGACAGAAGGTGAGGCTTTTATTACGAGTCAGACTTTATAAATGAGATATTTACGGGTCATAAAAATGTTAGTCTAGACATGAAGTTATAGCCTTAAATGAAATACACTACCTATTTATCATTCCTAAGGCCTTTTGTTATAGTTAATATTGTCTACTTAATATAATCTGCGCGTATTCCTATTTGCCGTTGAGGCAAAAAAAATTGCCCCAAGTTTCACTAGTCTGTTCACCTACATAGGTATATCGTTAAATCAAAGATTCTCGAGCCATTTTGCACGACACGAATTCAACTGTAGATTACTACCCAGAATTTGCTAACGGGTAAATTGAATTGCAACTCTTGGAAAACAAACCGAAGACAAGGTGCGCACTTCGGCAGCATGACCGCATGACTAAATGGGCACTGTTCTACGAATGACAACCTAACTTGATATACGAGAACCTCAGAACGTATCAGTTCAAAGATATGTTTGTTATTAGGTACTACGTCAATAAACACCAAGATTGAAATGCCAGACGTCAGTGAATCCACCGCAGTCATCAATTTCCTACCCTGACACTTGCTCTCTTACGAGGAGGGAGATAACTTGATACACTGCATGTTCTGTTTACCGACGGATTACCACAACACAAACGAATACCGGATTTCACGCGGTTCCTATTTCCTTGTGTCATTATTATTAAGGCGCCTTAAGATGTCAAGCGTAAATGGGGATACGATTACACTCCACTATAAAGAAACTACCCAATTATATGTAAGTACCTAACTCTTTTATAAACCTATTTATGAAAAAAGTTGTATTTATACGGTAAGTCCAAGTTTAATTACCAAGAGTTTTAAGTTGTATGCCAAAAAATAAATAATCATAATATATTTTCACGGAACAAACCCTATATTCGTTCTCCCCGAAAAAAACAGTTCATCGTCACACTAGCGCGCGCGGGAACATTTTGATATGGCCTCCACGTACCATTTGCCACGTCCCTGTGTTTCCGTGACGTATTTTTGTAACATATTAACGATTCGAATTTTGTTACTATTCGGAATCGTCGTTCGTTGGAATCGAATCGACACTTTATTCCATTTCGACGTGTGTTGTATGTCTACATTCATGGATACTGAATTCGCATGTTATCGAAGCTATTTGAATGTTAGAAAAAGGATAAAACTAAAAATTGAGTCACTATACCAAGTGCAGTGCAGTTGCGGCAGCAAAGGGAAAATGCTGGTGCTTTCATCCTGTACCTATTGACAAAGTGTTTTGTCGATTTCGTGGAGACCATGAACTGGAATAAGACATAGGATACTTTTTATCCCGATATTCCCACGGGATCGAGACTTACGCGGGTGAAACCGCTGGGCGCAGATAGTTACGTTACAACATTTAAAACTTACTTTCTTTATAAAACGTCTGAAAAATTTGGAACCTTGACCTTCAATATCTCCGTAACCAGAAGGTTCCCAGGTATAGTCCAGAACAAAAAAGTGATCACAATGACGGGAATAACAAGTGACTTTAGCGTCTTTTTTGCATCCGCTATATTTGGACAATTACTGTTATTGTGTAACCGTTCATCGCGTACTTAGGAAACCAAAGCTTTAGAAAACATTATAAATACAACCTAGTATAAAGGAGATTGACCGCGGACGGGCCCCTTTTTGTGGCGCCGTGTCGTAACTTCACGCTATACAAAATTTATATCTTATTTTTTTATGTTTATTTGTTTTTTATGAACATTTAATTTACCCTAGCATTGAAAGACGTAATAAATATTTACTTAACTGAATCTTTAGTACATCCGCCAACGAAACCTAAATTAAATGTTGCCAGATGTCAAACAATATTTGGTAAAAACATCGGAATCGATTGATTGATATCGATACTTAACGGTGTCTATTTTACAATGTCTAAACTGTATTTTTGGTATCGTTTTACTATAATTATTTTAAAATAACTATTTAAGGGTGAGTTGCCTATGGCACTGAAACGCAGGCTCATGGACATGTGTATTCTTCCCGTCTTAATCTATGGCGCACAGACTTGGTCTTTGACTAACATCCAGAATTCCAAACTCAAAGTCTGCCAACCAGCAATGGAGCGCAGTATACTAGGCGTTAAATTAACGGATTGTGTTTGTAACACAATACTGCGCTCCAAAACAAAGATAGCTGACGTGGCTCAAAAGGCTGCCCAACTTAAATGGGACTGGGCAGGACATGTCTGCCGCATGACATATTGACAAACTGTGGGCACAAATAGCGCAGAACTGGTGCCCTAAGACAGTGAGACGGGGTCGCGGCAGATCACGTAGGAGATAGCGAGACGAGCTGGATAGGTTCCATCCAAACTGGAAAGAGGACGCGCGGGCTCGCGAAAGATGGAAGGCGTGGAGGGAGGCCTTTGCCCAGGAGTGGGACAGCGTAGGATAGGAAAAAAAAAAAAACTGAATGACCTAAAAAATACACTACTGTACTGTAACTTTGAAAAATCGATATCGAAAGTCGATTAACAAATAATTATACCTGGCAACACCACTCATGGTGTCAGATGTCAGAGATCTATCGTGGATCTATCAATCTGTCAAATCAATAGCCGTTTATTCGTTTCGTGAGTGCTGTTTGTTTTGCGTCGAGTTGAATTACATTCCTCCGTATTTACTTCTGTGATCTACGTTACCATTCAATGCTAACGTGTTTTCGTGTTTTTTTTTTGTGAGATATCGGACTCCTGTTTTATTGTTAAGTGAGCGAATTGACTCTAGTTTTAACAACAAAATGTCTACACCTGGTCGAGATCGGACAAACCGTCCACTCTCACGACGATGTGTAAATTGTTCCCTTCGTTTGGCGCCTAATCTTCGTAGACGACCTATTGAAGATTTAGACGAACAAATGCTCATCCTTCTACGGTCCTGGGTATCACCTACACCGTTAAGTTTATATTTCCTATCCTAAGACGACCCACTGACCGAGGAGGCCTATATTCAGCTGTAAATGTCTACCTTAAAAGCTGATATTATAATAAATGTTATATCAGTGGTTGCTACAAAACATTACTGTTCACTATGTAACATTGAAAATGTATAAAAATGTGTACTAAAGTGAATGGTGTAATTATCATTATAGGTATTTATATCTATGTATTAAGACTGGTACTAAATAATTGGGTGTATGTAAAGAGTATATTGTGCAGGTAAACATTGCGTGAGTTTGTACAAAAAATCGGTACAACCAATAAGTGAATATGTACCTATTGTAATAGTGAACAAAAATATTATAACTTACAAAGGTAGGTAAATTCAGTTATTTTTTTATTTTTCAGGTATCATCCGAGGATATCCTGTGCCTTGAATGTTTTTTGTTACTGCAAGAGCGTATACTATCAAACACAACTCCATCTCAAATTGAGGTATCCCCGCCTCTTGGACATCTAAACATATGTTTTGGATGTGGCATTTCTATAGCAAGTCGCAGAACTCACAGAGTTTCCCAAGACTGCCCTCAAAGGACCTTTATTTTAAGATGGACTCCAGCACATCACGTAAGTGTTATTAACTTGGCAGAATTACCTACTGCAATAAATTGTTGGTATTATTTTTATTAGGAACAAAGTTTTTGTCAGTATAACAATAAACAATAATTTATTATTTTTTAGGTCATACATTTGGAAAGAGTTTGTCGTGCTTGTTGGGAGGCTGCAACAAGAGATATACAAAGACAGGCACTTCGTGACATTAACAGACCTGCACTGGAGTCTGTGGATTTTGAAAATATAGGAATGGATATCTCGGATGCTGTAATTCCTGAACCACCTCCACTGCCACTGCCTGTTTCACCACCACAGGGACAAATATTGCCCCGACCAGTATCTAAAATTAATTCTCTTAAGTATAAACGAGTATCTGCTAGTTCACGTCATTGCCTATTTGTTGGATGTGAGAGAACTGATTGTCTTTTAGTACCGGTTACTATAAAGGAAGTTTTATTATTTCAGTACAAAATATACATTCCTTTTACAGCTAGAATCTGTGAATATCATTTGTACAATAATCATTGGGAGGAACTAGAGACCCCATATTCGGATTTTACTGGATTTCAAGTTGATGACATATTTTCTAAACTAGAAAAAGCTGCTGAAAGACAGTTAGACTTCAGTGACATAAACTCAATGGATCCACATTTATGCCATTATTGGTTGGGACTTAATGCAGAGCAATTTAATGAGCTTTTAAATTGTATTCCATTGTTATATGATCATTTTGCAAACCCTTCTGTTGCTGTCAGCATATTTTTGGTCAAACTCAGAACAGGTGACAGCAATCAAAGACTGTCAACCTTGTTTAAAATACCAAGATCCACTTTGGAAAGAAAAATGAATATCGTAAGAAATTGTTTAGATGTACAGTTTGTTCCTAGACATTTAGGTATCAATCACATGTCTATCCAAAATGTAGCATCGCGCAATAGAATCATACCAGAGGGTTTTTTTGGGGATGCCAATATGGCTTCAAATATTAAGCCTGCTATTGTAATATGTGATGGTACATATGTTTACGTCCAAAGCAGCAGTAATTATTTATATCAAAAACAACCTACAGTCTACACAAATATGCTAATCTTGTAAAACCATTTTTATTTGTTTGCTGTGATGGGCATATTTTAGAGTGTGCAGGACCATATGAAGCAACCCAAAATGATTCATCAATTATGAGTGCTTTGTTTCATAATGAAAATGGTCCTATGCGCTCATTTTTTAGACCCCATGATGTCTTCATTTTGGATAGAGGGTTTAGGGATGTGATTCCTGAATTAGAAACTTACAATTATAAGACTCATATGCCTGAATCATTATTAGAAAATGAGCATCAATTAACCACTGTCCAGGCTAATAAGTCCAGATGTATAACAATGTGTCGTTGGGTGGTAGAGGTTGTGAATGGGAGAATTAAAAGAGATTATAAATTATTTCGTCAGGAATATTTTAATAGAGCGTCAAGTCACCTTATGGCTGATTTTAAAATAGCTTGTTCCCTCTTGAATAAATTCCATCCCACAATTGACGATACGCCCGATGCTGTGGAGTTTCTTAATATTGCCCAAGCAAGATTGAACACAGTCAATTATTTATCAGAATTTATTCAAAGGGAACATATAAACAGAAGACGTACGATTTTCCAAAGCATTAACAGCAGTGATCCCCATCTAGATAATTTCCCAAGACTAACATTAAGCGATTTAAGAAGATTTGCATTAGGATCCTACCAATTAAAACAGGCACGGTCCTATTATGGGGAGCATGTGCGAGTAAATGGTACCTACAGTGTAGAAATAAGCAATGAATTAATAGAAGAAGATTTGCCCTTAATATTAGGTCATAATAATTATTTAGTTAGGGCCAGAATTAAATCACGACATGTGAGCAGCAGGGTGTATTATACATATTTACTGATAAGTAGAGAACAAAATAGGGCAAATTCTTTAGAGAGAATCATCGCTTATTATTGCAATTGCTTAGTGGGAAATCGTACTGTAGGGTGTTGCGCACATACCATGACTGTATTGTGGTATTTAAGCTGGGGCCGTTTTAATGATATAAGCGCCCCAGCTCAATTTCTGGATAATATATTCTATGAAGAATAAATGTTTTATTTATTTGTTTTTGTTTTTTTTTCATAAACCTGTATTATTATAATGATTACTTATTTTATACAACACTAAGTAGTAGTTAAGAGACTACTTCCAAAGCTTTTAGTCGTCTTTTTCGATACTTACTAGAAGGAGAGGGCTAAGCACACTAATCTCTAGCGAGAGAAAGCGATAGTGAGGCCTATTGTCAGGAATCATAATCAA
Organism: Lithophane ornitopus; assembly: GCA_948473465.1. NCBI lineage: Eukaryota > Metazoa > Arthropoda > Insecta > Lepidoptera > Noctuidae > Lithophane > Lithophane ornitopus. Next base: position 8,789,093 of record OX419629.1, read on the forward strand.
CCTATAATGTTCCCACTGCTGGGACACAGACCTCCTCTCTGTGAGAAGGAGTGGACCCTAATCCACCACGCGGGCCCAGACTGTCTTCGAGTTTTTGGTTCTAGGTCACGCCGGATTCCTCACAATGTTTTCCTTCACTGTTCTGAGAGCAGTGGTGATGAAATAATTTATACAAAGTAAAGCGTCTGTCAGGGTTCGAACCTACGACCTACAAATCGTAAGTTGCGGGCCTTACCACTGGGCCACCACTGCTCTCTGTCTGTCGCCTGTCAGGAATCATCATCCTCATATTAACCTTTAAATGTCCACTGCATAGGAAAGGCGACCCCATTAACATTAACCATAATATATCAACTGGAATGGTACATAATTGTCCATTCAGAAGAAATAAAATCTTGAAGAATTTAATTTTCATAACCTCAATTTCAGCAACCTAAAAAAATAGATTACTCTTTAACCAGGGTGAATAAACAGAAATCGTTTGCAGATTATGAAAATATATTTCTTTATCTACAAAATAAAATAAAAACCACCGTGACACGACAATCTTTTTTGGGGGCCCAAAGCTTCTAAGAAAATGGGCATTGTCCTTTACACTAATTGCTGAAGCTTCAGGCAAAATTAACAATGACTAATTTTACAACTCAATTAAAATTTAACGACGAACCAAGATCCTCCATTGGTAATAATTTCCTTTAATTTGTGGACAAGACAAACACCGTTTATGCTTGCCAACTTGTAACTTGTAGCCAACAATGTCTATGAATTAACAATCAACTGGGGTCGGGAAATTGGTAGCGCTAGGACAAATTGCGTATATGCGTAAGCCGAGAACCATTCTCTCAGAGAAACTAGTTCACACCATCCATAGGCATTTGAAATCCCTTAGGTTCAATGCAGTACGAAATAGTTCGACTGTATTTCAGGACAATTGTGAGGGTTTAGTGTACAATGTGGAATTTGAGGGCTTGGTTAATTTATGGCTTTAGAGTAATAGAATCGTTGAGGTATATTTTGTTTATCCAAGCTTTTTATAGATAATAAGTTTATAAATGCGATTGTAAAGCTACTGTGCTTCACCATTATCATACGGACGTCTAAATATAAAACTGTAATTATTGTTAGAACGCATGGAATTTTAATTAAAGAAGAGAAAATCCCCAATAAATGCACATAATCAATCAACACCAGTGCCCTAAATACTCGTACTCCCGAATTAATGTTTCCTGATTAATTATTCCGGAATAAAATTTATCAAACCCGCTAGCCCAAAGGGTGCAATTTTTCATGAAGATTTCCCCAACTTTTTTCATTAAATTTCTTGAAGTATTTGCAAAGTTCCATTCGTTTTTAACGCTGGGAAAAATCTCCTCACTTTTTCACTCCTTTAATGTTGACCGAAATTCTTATAGAACATCTATCTACCTACCAGTCACGTAGAAAGTCAAATCCTTATTTCTTTGGTATTAGATAGTTACGTCTTTGGCAACGGAGTAAACTTCTTAGTTCTCATTTAAATGTGGGAGTTACACAAAAACACTGTATAGATAGAATACTCTTTACTATGTGTACACCATATAAATTAAAGACGTAAATGTATAAATTCTACATAGGGAAACACAATGGGCATGGACTTGTCCTAAATCATTTAGACCAATGCGTATTGTACATAATTTTTAAGAGTTTTCCTGTGAATTTTAGTAAGGTAAATTACTGTTTGGTTCTTTTTAAAAGTATTATAGTAGTCATATAGCTTTTGGCAATGGCACAATTTATAACGCAGACACACATAGCTTCTTTGCGAGATTGAAGAAATTCCATTTGGTAATGTAGTCGTTATAATACTCGTACTTTAGTAACCAATAAAGTCTAAGCTCAACACTACAACACCTAAATCACGATACATGGCCTAGAAAAATCTTTCTCAAAATTACGTTACGCAACACTTACAAACGCAAAAGAAAAATAAAAAAAACGTCGTATTTTTTCAACAATGGCAACAATAGCAACAAGATCCGCTCACTCAATACAGATTGGTTGGTGAAAACGCTTGTGTTGTTGCGTGCTCCCATCCCATTAAGATAAGCCAACCAAAACGAGACGCGTGGCTTACGATTAATGACGGGAAACAAAATGCTGTCTGCAATCCTGTTATGTTTGAATGGACCAAACATAACAACCACAATGGGGTGCCCACAGATGATAATGGAATGAATGTACGGGAAACCGCGCAAATCATAAAGGCCGCTGATTATGCATTTTACAACCAACAACGACGAAAATAAACATTTGCACAACGTAAGCAACCAATCACTTATGTGGGGAAACATGAAGAATATTATAAATGTTCAGATTAAAACAGGGTAACGTGATAAATATTTTAGAGAACAAAGAGAACACAATTAATGTTGCTATAAACTTTACCAAACAATGTGTAAACTAAGTAAACATTGTCGACAATGTATGGGACCACAAAAAGCTGATACATTTCGAGAGATGGAGCACAAACAGTAAAAGGTTTGTATAAAAACAAAACTATCTGTATATTTTACGTCCTAAACCCAGAGTAAAACACTAGTCCGACCATTTCGTGGGTCTAAGCAATTATGACAGTTATTCGACTATTATAATCGCGATCTAGATTCTAAAACAAACTAATAGAAGTGATAATCTGTACCTTTACAATGACTGTGTAATTAAAAATGTGTGGCCACAAAAGCAGCGAGTGCGGTTGATACAGATGGAATATATATTTGGAGATACAGTGCACGTCTTTGGACTGTAATTAAGGACATCGTCATGTCCTACACACCACAAGCCACAGCCGCTAGTTAACGATATACATAACTTGTATCTCCTTGACGAGTATAGATACCACGTATATCAATCGATGCTGTACCCAATTTCCCCATGACAAAAGCAAGGTATAGACTGTATATAGACCAGAGTCTGAGATGGCACTTTAAAGCCGGTGACACCTACTATCATGCAAATATATACGGCTGTCTTAGTCACAGGTATTCAGGGGCATAGTCTAGTCCGAACTTACGAAGCACGAAGATCTAGTTTTTACCCGACTACGGCGAGGACAAAAGGAGGGTAATGATTTTGACCGGTATGTATGTATGTATGTATGTTCATCTGTTCCCTCCTATCTTCTAAAGCACTCATCACAATTTAACAAATGAGGTATCGTTGTAAGCGTCTTGATTGTCCGCTGGTTATAGGCTATATGACGTCACATTAAATTAAAAATAGCGACCTCTAGAGGACATAAAGTCAGGAACTAACAAAAAAATATTGTTTAATCGCACCATGTTGGGTATCAAATGAAAGGGCTTAATGAGCACATTTCAAAAATATATGTATATAACCCCAAAAGATTTTTTTTTTAAATTAAGTAATAATAAAAACTAAAACCCGACTACGACTAAAAAGGTATAAACAAGACCCCACAGACAGACAAATTAATAATCCGGAGTCACACATAATCTGTTCGATTTATGCCCTAACACGTGTGACTCCGGATTTTTAATTTGTCTGTCTGTGGGGTCTTGTTTATACCTTTTTAGTCGTAGTCTGGTTTTAGTTTTTATTACTTAATTTTTTTACATTACTTAATGTCAATCTAATAGTGGAATGAATGTCGTCAAAATGGACACTGTGTGTGCGTTTATGCGGCGTAGGTCTTGACTACAATATACATTTCGCTGAAACTTTTCTAAACAACATAAATTAAACTTTCTTCATTTTTAAAATGAGTGCATATTAAATTCACAAAATATTTGATAATTACCGTTTGTTGTTGAGAAACATATCTGATTCATTGGCCCAAAAATAGGGCAGGGGGCCAAGTCTACTAATTTACAAACGTGTCAATGGTCTCACAATGATGAGTTTTTGTCAGATTTGCCATACAAAATCTGTCACGTGAAGAGTCGACCAACCGCTTAGCGATGTCTCGAAAAACCTGTAGGCTGGATACTGTCAAGTGTACGTGTATAATAGTCCAAACTAAACTCCTCCGTATATTGTTGACACAATACAATTTCACCACACAGGATTTGTTCCCTTCACGTCGAGTCCCGCCACGTCGAGTCACCGCCACGTCTAATTGTTCTTTTGTATGATGTTTGATATGGATGAATATGGACAAAACTTAAGTTATGTTCAACAACCACGTTAGTCCGGGACCGATTGCTGTCAATGGCGGTGTTCTCGAAGTTGTTCGTGAATACATTTACCTCGGGCAAACTCTGCAGTTTGGTAATAACAACTTTGAGAAGGAAGCTAACAGAAGAATTCAGATGAATGAGAGTCAAGGTCGCTCAGCGAGCTATGGAACGAGCTATGCTTGGAGTGTCTCTGAAAGATAGAATCCGGAATGAAGTAATCCGGCAGAGAACCAAAGTTGTCGACATAGCTCAGAGAATAAGCAAGCTGAAGTGGCAATGGGCCGGCCATATTAGCCGTAGAACCGATGACCGTTGGGGTAGACGTGTTCTTGAGTGGAGACCGCGAATCGGCAAACGTAAGGTAGGACGCCCTCAGGCTAGTTGGAGCGACGATCTTCGCAGGGTGGCTGGTAGCAACTAGATGAGAGTTGCCGAGAATCGAGCTGAATGGCGTGCAATTGGAGAGGCCTATGTCCAGCAGTGGACTGCTATAGGCTGATGATGATGATGATGATGTTTGAAACACAGACATGTCCAGTGCAATAAAACAAAATTATACAATAATACTGTGTATAGATCTGTCTCTAGATTAGAGACTATCGTCGATTTATCGTCGTGTCTCATCCAGTAGTTCAATGAAACTATAATAGATCTGTTCGCGCTAGTAAATCACGATGCATAAAGGGAACGTTACACAGAGCTGGAGCGATAGCGGAGCAGAACGTTCGTATTAGTACCAAGTCGAGTTTTACAAGCTGTACGTGCTTTTACGGGATAATTTTGTATTTGACTTACGACGTTGATATGCTATGGTTGCAAGTTATAGGGGCAATCCTAAACAAATTCAAAGAATAGAAAAATCTGAACACGGATTAACGCCGATAGCAAATTAATTCATTCACTGAGATCCCCAATTCTTTAATGAATTGGGGATCTCAGTGAATGAATTAATTTAATTTAAGCCCATATTTACTGCCTTAACAACAAACTTATCTCCCCATAATTTCCGCATCTGGTCACACCCGCTTATTTCAAAGCCCTGTAGGGATTTGGCGTACAAACAAAATTTTAATCATTATTAAAACGGACGACGGAATGCCTCCCCAGACGTGCGATAAAACGCTTTGATGGCACCAAGAATGTTTGCGACGATTACCTATTCCCAAAGCGATTCGATGCGAACTGGAAATATAAGCTTGGATATTTCCTTGTTGTAAAGATATTTGGTTATCTTTAGCATAATCAGCCTAGAACGTTCCCACTGATCGGACGCAGGCCTCCTCTCTGTGAGGGGGGAGTGGGCTATAATCTACCACGCGGGCCCAGTGCGGATTGGTAGATGTCACATCTCTTGTATACTTTTTTGGTTCTGGGATATACCACGATACGCGCGATGTTTTCCTTCACCGTTTTGAGAGCAGGGGGGCAAGTCTACTAATTTACGTGTCAATGGTCTCACAATGATCAGTCTTTGACAGATTTTGTATGGCATATCTGTCAAAAACTGATCATTGTGAGACCACTGACACCTTTGTAAATTAGTAGACTTGGCGCCCTGTAGTGATGAAATAAATCACACAAAGTAAAGCGCCTATCTGGGTTTAAACTCACGAACTACACCTTATCAGTCGGGGCCATCATCACTGGGCTACCTTTGCTCTCATCTTGATTATTGCTTATTTTAATTTTTCTGGATTTGAGATAATTGGGTGCTCCCGTTGTTTTTCTTTTCGTAGGTATAGGTACAGCGGACCGAGACTAGAGTTATCATTGGACTTCATGTTTCTTTGACTTTGAAAAAATATACACTGTACAGTCTCTTACTGCTGGGAGCCTTTTATATGTATATATAATATATATATATATGTTATGGACCAAGTGATAAATACGGGCATTTTTCATAATGCCCGCGCATTATGAATAATGACAAGCTACTTAGGGCAAAATAATAAATTATAATTTGAACTTCCTTATTTATCACATTGCCTCGTCATTATAAATATTGCCCTGTGGTCTTTGGGCAATCTGATAATACACAAGTATTTTGCACGGGGTGCGGGTATCGCGCGGGGTGGGGGCTCGCATTTCGGAGCCGCGCCCGCTCCAGTCCGACTAGTCAGTTTTAACAACAGTTTAACATTTAATTATGGTAAAGTCATCATAGGTCAGCAGAGTGTCTATGAATGGAAATATTTTATTTGATTTTAAACATTGATTCTGAAATGAAGAGATCCGTAGGAGAACCAAGGTAACCGACATGTCCGACATAGCCCGAAGTATTGCCAAACTTAAGTGGCAGAATGCCAACTTTCAAGTAGAGTTCAATTAAAATGAGTGAGTGTATTGAAGAGTGCTCAGTGAGTAAGTGTTTTTTTTACTTTATCTTTAATGTGATGTAACCTAGCTTAACTGGTTCCTTTTACAAAAGCGATTCGCTTCTGGCACATCGCCGTTCGCTGCCGCGGCACGCTCGCTTCGCTCACTCGGCTCGTGCGTTGTTAGTCATACTCTAACCTAACCTAACCCATCGTAACCTAAGATTGAAATGTTTGACAAATGATAAATGTTGCCATACTCTAACCTAACCTAACATATCGTAACCTAAGATTGAAATGTTTGACAAATGATAAATGTCCCAAACGTTTTGTGTTATTATAATAATCAGCATTACAATAATTCTACCAAATGAAACGTTGTCACACAAAATTTTGCTAATCGCTAGTTGTCAAAGTGAAACATCGGCGAAACGTTGGTTGGCAAGTGATAATCTGCCAAACAATTTTTGGCAAAAATGCAGGATACCAGGCCTATGTCCAGCAGTGGACGTCTTTCGGCTGAAATGATGATTGATTCTACGTTTGAAATTAAAATAATAGTATTCAAATCTGGTTTTAATTATACTGCCCCATAGGTGACTAGCATTATAAAAAATGCCCGGTCAATTTGATTATTTCAATAGTTGTTATCACATTGCCCTCTCATATTGGGCATTTTTCAAACTGCCCGGGCATTTTTCATAATGTCCTAATAATCACATGGTCCATAACATATATATGATTTAATCCTTACTAATATTATAAATGCGAAAGTAACTCTGTCTGTCTGTCTGTCGCGCTTTCACGCCAAAACTACTGAACCGATTTAAATGAAATTTGGTACACAGATAGTCTAGAACTTGAGAAAGGACATAGACTACTTTTTATCGACATGCCACGCGGGCGAAGCCGCGGGCGGAAGCTAGTAAAAAAATACAATAACACAGACACATGATAATTAAAACAGTCTGTAAACGTAACGACACACAATGAACACAATTATTATTGTTGTGCACACAAACAGTAACGCTTTCTTTTCAATTAAAATGCAAATTCATACAAATAATTCAGAAAGGGAACTTTTTATACCCTCATTAACAAAAAGCCCCCTTTTTATTTGGGAACCGTGGTGCAAATGCTGAATGTACTTAATTGGCTTTATATAACGGCTTGTTGAATGAATATCTAGGATAAAGATATAATTTATGGCGAAGAAAAGGCCCATATTCAGTTAAATTGATAATTTATTTCTTTTGAATTGTCCAGCTGAGAACACTCCATTACCCAAGGTTCGCAATATATTTCACACAAATATAAGTAAAGGGAAAATGAGTCATTTTCTTCTACCAGCAGTTCGTAGTCTTGAAATGCTTTAATAATGAAGTATATTGTATATAATTATTTATTTTTATGTTGATTATAAGTCCGGTAATATAACCGTTCCTCTTCACTATCTAGGAACTGTTTAAGCAATAATGCATCCACCATCATATTCATAATTAAAAATGTGTAATTTAATTTGTTCCAAAGAAAGGAATGCCGCCATGAGAACGAATGAATCCATACTGGAGGAACATCACCAAGCGGATGTCGACTATATGCCAGGAGCGTGCCCTCAGCTTTTTCGGACATATTATGCGTTCACCTAAGCATGGTCTGAAAAGGCTTTTGATACTGGGCCGGGTGGAAGGAAAACGCGCTCAAGGCAGAACACCGGCAAGATGGTCAGACGCGATCAAGAAGGTTGCTGGAGGCAGCATCTATCAAGCGGTCCACACTGCAGAAGACCGCATAGCTTGGAGAGGCGTCATATGTGGTCGCGATCCTCAGCATTGAGGGAACGACGAAGAAGAAGAAAGAAAGGAATAAGAGAGACTGAAGTAGTCTCTAAGCAAGCAATCATAGATATTTTTTTTATTTTAGGATTACAACATTGTAACCCTTGATAAGCCATAAACTACTATTCCGATTATTCAGTCGAAATCAATTCTTGTTACCAAATACTTTTGATAGCAGCATACTGATACTTTAAAGCTCCAGAATGATTTAATTTACTTGTAAGATCTTCAACGAAAGCGCAAATATAAATTGAGTTTCTTGTTCCTTGTCTCTTCTGTATATTCTAAAGCAGATTTCATTTAATGGAATGCAGAGACCAAATCAAAATGAGGAAGGAGGAATTGTTTAACATGCAAACTTCAATGACCGAGGAATTCTTTTCCCTGATCATCTAGACATTATTTGTTTTGTTAACACAGCAAACTGTACATAAAGTCTTTTAAAGCTGTTAAAAAACTTAAATCTTACTTCATGTTTATTTAGGTAATACATCGAGCTCCAGTTTATGGGAACACAAAATTATTTATTCTACGGGAATTCTCGGTACCTACAACTATCTGTAAATTGTGCTTATAGTATGCTAAAGTAACGTAACTTTTTTATTAAAATTACTTAAAAGAACTCAACGGCTTTGTATGATCATTCAGACCTTAAGCCATAAGATTTAAATGATCAAACTTCTGGCGGTAACGTAACCTTGAGAAACTTTTTACAACACGGAAAACTCACTCTGCTCCTATAAAAATAAAGTTGAAATTAGGTGGACTGTTTTCACGAGAGTCCAAAGCCGTATTGCCGCACGTACCCACAGTGGCGTTAAATTTTGATTGCACAAAACATTAAAAAAAACAAAGTTATTATATTTGGGGAGGAACAACTTTTATTTTACAACTTTACAGTCTCATATAAAACGGGTGCACGATGCGATTACAATTAAAAAGTAAAAGTATGAGCACTCCCATTTCAGTGTAGTAATAACGGGAGAGCTTTCCGATACATTTTTTAAAACGAATTCAGCTTGTTTTAAAAGTTTTTTGCATGTAATTACGACAGCGCGGCGGTGTGCACTTTCGATTGTATCAGTATTTTCGTTGAAACTGATCAGGCTGCGTGTGGGCATACTCTTCCCGTGGGTGTCGTTAGAAATTTTATGAGATGGGTTGGGCTGCAGCCAACACGCGCCAGGTCAGATGATTGCGATCTTTATTGTAGCCTCACGGACTGGTAAGAGAGGTTCAACACCGTATTCAGTTCAATACCAACTAGAATCAGTTCTATTTCTTTGTTTTGACGTTCAAAAGTGCCTTTTATGTGCCTAAGTGAAATAATTTTTTTTGATGTATGTTTAAATATACGATTCACTACTTAATGAAAATTTAAGGACTCAATACAAAGCAAAACTCAATTGGTAAAATTGAATACAATCCACTAACTCATCAATAACACTGCCAGTACGTTTTGATTGATCAATACATCCGATGTTCTCTCCAAAGACAAATTGTTCCCTAACGCTCACCGAAGCCGGTATTATTGTAAAACTGAGCATGAATTATAATACACCCAACTCGTACATTCACCAACTCGAAATCCGTCCATTTTATCTTGCTCTTGAGGTTTTCCTGACAAATGAGATATCCGGGACGACCCTAACGAAAATATCCCTGGGTTTTCCACCACATAGCCGCGCCTTACATACATTTGGATTTATATATGACCGTTATATCATGCAATCGCGCCAAAACTTCGTGTTATTTTTCTCCTGATGGTCAAGATTCTTACATTCTTACTTACACTCGCTCATATTTTGTGTCTAGGATCCAGATTTTCATTTCGTCGCCCGGCGAGGGTAGTGAACCCATATCTCTCATATGAAGTACTTAAATCCAGTCGCAAAACATCAATAACCCGTTTATGGTCACTTGCGCGTTACCACATGAAAACTTATGTCTAAGTTATTGTATTATATTCTTCTTAGCGTGTCGTATAATATTCTGCTATCGTTGTAGTAGAAAATATGACAGTAGCGGAGAATTTCGCTCGACTTAAGAGCAATAAGGCGATTATACAGTAAAACTTTTTTATATCACATATTTTCGATCGACATAAAAAGTAACTGCTAATCGTTACTTCATAGTATTTTATCGAGCATGTATCTCTAGTCTGATCTTCCTTGAACTCTCATAAATCGTGTTGACAAAAAAGTTTCAATAAGTAGGTATATAGAGGGTGTGAATTTTCCGAAGTTTCCACAAAAAGATCTGTTGATCCTCAAAAAGTTAGACATATATGTTACGAAGTTGAGTTCCGAAACATAAGTAAAGAATGGAGTTTTAAGTATGTTGGAGAGAAATTGCGTTGTGGATTTTGTGTCACAGTTCCTAGGATAACCTCATTTTGCTGTAGACGGATATTTTTGCCTAACTATAATATTATAAATGCGAAAGTGAGTCTGTTTGTTTGTTACGCTTGTTTGAACGGATTTGGGAGAAATTTGGCACATGGGTAGACCATGGCCTGGATAAGGACATAGGCTACTTTTCATCCTGGTCTGCAAACAAAGTCACGGGCAACAGCTAGTTATTTATGTAGCTCAGATTACGAAAAACTGGCTACCAGCTTGAAGTATATAAGACTACTCTTAAGTACCACTAGTTACTTTACATATCAAGAATAACAATAACGAATTAAACTGCCTCGTTCTTCTAGTGGTCGCAAGCGCTAATGCTAAGCATAAGGTCCTAAGTTCGATTCCCAGGTCGAGCAAAGTGTTATTGGGTTGTTCAATCAGGAATTTCTCAGTAGCAGCCCGGAGTCTGAACTTCTGCCCGGTTGATGGCAATAACCTCGTCCCCTATTACATGGGACTAACTTAACTGGTTACACCTTTGCCCAACCCTTCGGGGATTACAGTTAAATATTGACACACGAGCGATCTAATATCAGTAAACTAGTAGTACGATGTGCAGTCACCCGAAAATCTCTCTTAACGTGATTTCCAAATTGATAGGTCTCCAATAAGGCGATATTTATAAGATCACTCAATTTATTACGCTGAAGCAATAAATTGAGCTTGGCCAAAGGTTTGTTTCACGACGTTAGGTCAAAACGATCAGTAAAGGGCTCGACTCTCGGCGTCCGATATTAGCAATATCCCTGAACCGAATAACGGATATGAACTAGTCTTTGTGTCTTGTGTTTTTATTTTATACTTGAATTCTACAAATTGTGGTAAGGCTGAACTTTTAAAGAAAGTATATATTTAGTGTCATAAGTTGCTTGAAATGTATTGAATGCATTTCCACCACTATTTTCTTTGAAGGGTTTTGAAGACCGAATAAACTTCTAATATGTAGCATATAATATCTATGTATCTATTAAAGTAGTAGTTATTATTTTGCACCAATGACACCCCATTCCATTTTTTATGTCCACGCGATCACTGACCATTCTTAGGTTGCCTGGAAGAGATTGCAGAAAGCAATAAGGCCGCCCATTGTATGTTTTGTAGTGTTTTTTTTTATTTGCTATGTATTTTCTTGTGTAAGTACATATTATAAATAAATAAATAAACTTGCAAAAAGTTCGTGCCCACAGGCCAATTCTGACCTCAACTACAAAACTGTGTAACTGAGTTTAATCTATTCATCTTCTTAAATCATATTTCATACTGAAACAAAATTCAAGCATAAAATTATAACGGCTATCAAAAAGGCTCAGATTAGATTGACGAAACTTGGCAATTTTACTCAGCGAAGTTGTGCTAAACAAATGGTGATTACCTAAAGTTTAATTGAAAATCCGGGAATCTGTGATGATAAGGGTTTTTATTACACCCCAGGTAAAACATAAACTTTGTAGGTCGTAATTGGAAGGGCAGTAAAATAAAATTTTATTCTTCGTGAATAATAACCATTTGAAAATTTCAACGATAGAACTGTTGACCACTTAACGGCCGGCACTCAATATTTCCTCAAAGGGATTTATAAACAAGAAAAGAGAAAATGCAAAAGTTGATCCAATAAATTAAATCAGTAAAAAGCCAGGAAGTTTTTTCAGAAGCACGTATTTCGTCCTTTTCAGAGAAACAAATAAATAATATTTAAAAAGATACTCAAATGTTTAAGCGTCACATTAAAACAGACTTTTAAAACGTAGGGAAATTATTTTATGACTGTGTTAAATAGACTCCTTAGGAAAAACAATACAGTGCGATAGTACAACTTACATGAATGTTAACTAAAAAAATATCAGTAGACAAAAAAGCTCAACATTTTTATTTGATGAGAATTTACATAAAATCCTTGTTGAGTGTCAAAACACAATTTACAAATAATATTCCCCTAATGACAAAGTCAAACATCTCATTGTCAGTCGCCCCGTCTCATACACCGTATTTCATTTTTATCTGATTTCCACAGGATGTGTACACAGACTTTCTTGAGAGCAATTTCGACTCGGATGTCAACACTTGAAACGATAAAATGCCTCTCGGTTGAAACTCAGGTGCCTCCCAATTATTTACTTATCTTTTTACGATGACTTCGTTACTTATATTTGTATTATAAAGTTTTTAACTTTTAATGACACTTTTAATGAGGGGACGCAAATATATTTTTGAATTAAGCGTGAAATACGTAAAAGTTTTAGTGAAACTTCTTAATTAGTGGCTGTGAATTTTGGAATATGTATGTATATAATTAATGACTAGCTACGTGTTAAAGATATGTACGCATAAATTCACACTAGGTTTATACAGATTAGGTTATATAATCATAATTTCGATTCATAGCTTATGGGAAATGAGCATTTCTATATAATATAGACAGTTGGACACGAACTTTTTTATAAGACCTTAAACTATGCTTCCTAAGTCTACATGAAATAGCGCACTATTTCAATAGTACAGGGAACTTAAAAACGGCAAAACTGGGTATACCGGATAAAACACGAATCACAAAGGCACAATGGACCATTCGCAGCTAAAATTTACGGTATTTCGTGGCAACCGCGACATAGCGCAGTCAGGTCTTAATGGTACAAATGAAATCGCACGACAGAGGAAGCAAGAAGCTAAGTTTCAGTAGCATAAGTTTAGTGGAGCGCTTAGTTATGCAGCGCGCGTCGCCTCAGCCTGCAGACGAGAGAGTAACTTGTGTGGAGCCTTCAAGTCGGCTAAGTCGCACGTGTCCCATCACACGATGAAACAAACGGTGCCTATTTTAATTCATTTATACTCTTCTCTATTTCTCCAAGTTTTAAACGTATGTGCAAGTGTTAGTTCGCTTGTATTGTATTGCAGTTTATTGAGAACAAAATTGAGAGAAGAGTGCTGACTTCTGTTTTTTATTAGTTTGTTAGTTTACTGTAAGTTTTATGTAATATGTAAATAGACTTGCAATTTCGATTGTTTAGCATGATGACCTATAGGTATCTCTCGGTTTTTTCACTTTTTGGATGAAATACGGCTGAAAATATACAGGGTGTGGCGTAAATAATGGATAACCCTGAAACTGTCGATTGGCCAGATTATCATCTATCATTTACCCCACTTATATCGCCATATGCCCCATAATATATTATACCATATATTTTCTGCATATTTTATTTTTCGTGCATTTTTCTGATGTTTTCGTAGTTATTCTGCTATTCTGGGCAGAGACAAATCCAACAAAATTAAAGATCATCAAAATCGCCGTTCTCGAGTTATAAGTACTTGAACAAACCCGACTTTGTTTTATAAGATATATCAAAAATATCAATAATTTGGTTATCCATGGGCATATGGCGATATAAGTGGGGTAAATGATAGATGATAATCTGGCCAATCGACAGTTTCAAGGTTATCCATTATTTACGCCACAACCTGTATATACGATAGCTGCATTACTATTGTCGCTACTGTTTCACTGTTTCATTTTAACCTTTCTTGTCTTCCTCTCCTTTATTGACCTACTATTGTCACTTATATTTTAATGAGTTTGTTTTCCAAACAACAATATTTCCATAATATTATAGAATTAACCACAATACACCGAAAACCACTTAAAAATACCCAAACCCTATGAAAACATGACAGCTATCTCTGTCCACAATTCATTACAGTATAAATGACGTCACAAAGTTCATAATGACGTAAAAAACATTCATTGAACCGCTAAATGGTTTCGTTAGTGTTGCGGTGGACGGCGCAGTGATGAGAGTGACCAACGTTTACCACTTGACCTCTTCCGATCCACTGGCGATGCTAATACCGCTACCTAATTGGTTTGGGAGACTGACACAGAGATAAGCGATTCACGCGTGGTTGATGCGACAAAGTCATGTTATTATTATAAAATAATACCACACTCTTCCCACACAGAGTAGGCACGAGCATTGATCACCACCCTTGCTCACGACGGATTGGTGATTTAATTACTAGCTTTTGCCCGCGTGGAAGGACTTCGGACTTCGCTCGGGTGGAAGTTGGAAATTATCCCTCGGGAACGTACTACAGCGATAAAAAAGTGTTAATCCAGGTTACACTGGTACACAGGTACAACTTTCTGTGTGCCGCATTTCATCCAAATCCATTCAGCCATTTTTGCGTGATTGAGCCAAACAACAAACATCTAAACATCTTAGCATCCAAATAAACAAACTTTCACATTTATTTCACAAGTAAGATAATTCCACTTTTCCTCACGATGTTTCCGTTCACCGAAGTCTGTAATGTCTAAGATAAACTAAGAAAGTAGACATTATGAATTGAAAACGTCACATTGATATTTCCCTTGATTTACACCCACGACCTCGTGAAGAAGAGGCGAAGCCTTAACTACTGCCAATTACGACATCTTATTATTAGGAATATGACACAAACTCAAAGCATTTATTTCAATTAAACCATTTACAGGCACTTTTGAATTGTCAAGGAATCGGTAATTCAGAAATATGAAGCTAGTTTCCCATTATTAGACTATTTTGGATAGGAGCTTTCAAAGCTAGATATTTTGCGGTGACCAAACAAACAACAAGGAACTTTCTAATATCTAAGAATAGAGTACAAATTGATTAATCAAACATCTTCCAATTAACTTTGCGTTATAAAAATACATCTAAAGACTCAACCTATATCTAACTAAGTTAACAAGGTTAAACCTTTGCTTCGTCAATTACCAGAATACAAAAGCCAAATTACTCTGGAATTACTTTCTATTTGAAATCTATAAATACGTTTTATTCCGTGTATCTCCCACGCACATCTCTTGTGCTCGAAACGAACAAAAATAAGTAATAAAGTTTCTTCTGTGATTGACGTTCACAACCATTCAGAAACTTAGTAAAGTACAAACTAAGTACCTATGTTCGTAGGTACATATTTAACAACTGCCTACGTACCTTTAACAGAGACTCATTGTTAAAATTAAATTAACAGACTGGAGGGAAATTAGTATCGTATAAGTTAACACTAAAATTAATTCAGTAGTAACGAACAAGAACGAAAGAAAATTTCATGCGTGAATAATATTAAGAGCAGAGGCCCTAGACAAAGTGACATTCTATCAGCGATAACGATTATTGAAAAGGCAAAAACGTATGGTACCTACTGACATAGGCTATCGAAAAAAGTCGTTTTAGAAATACGAAACGCTTTCGAAGCGATTGTCACTTGTCTAGGCCCTCAGAGCTGAAACCTCGTACGCAGGAACTTCGAATCGAATCTTCAAATTAAAAATATTTATGTCAATTAGCATTGTATAGTAGATCAACAGTCTTGTGGGTAATGTTTTTTTTTGACAGCAGACAGAGAGATATGTCAAAGTCAAATCATTTATTTCAAAGCCACTTTTGTGTGTCTTGACAAGAAGACAAGAATATATAATTGATTCTAGTTAAGTACCTTTATAAATAAATAAATAAATAAATAAATAAGTACCTACTAGAATTACATGTTTGCGAATATTGTAACCACAGACGATGTTTTGAAAAATAATGAATGATTGTGTGAGTTAAAGTAATCAGAATCACAGAATGTAAAAAGTCGAGAGAGTTTCAATGGTCTACAAGATGTGATCTATACTAAGTCCCTGAAATAAATGTATGTGCGTATGTCTATTATTATTTTATTATTATTTATATATTTTTATTTTTATAGCCTTTTTTTATATTTCATTTTAATGCATAATTATGATTATCATTTTTAAATATTTTATAAAAACATTTTAAGATATATTTAAAATTTTAGCCCACCGATATCGGGAACATGGTCCAAGCTACCAGTAGTCAAGCTTATTTATTATTATATTATCTAACCTACTATATGGGTAAAAACTGAGTATACCTGCAGTAACTACCGTCCTATAATTAATTCCCCAGTATAAACTCGTCCTATAATTATTTCCCCAGTATAACGGTAAGGTTATGGTAATTCGTTTTAAACTTATTTACGTACTTGCTGAACGCCACTTTACCGTGCACCGCGGTACCCGCGTTTGTCGCAGCACTTAATTTTCAAAGTAGTTAGCGTTAGTTATCTCTAAAGTACTGCATTACGTTCCCGACTTTATATTCGAGACTTTTTCCATAATATTCATTAGTTTTCGAGAAGATACAACAAAAATATTGCTGTCATCACGTTTGTAGGAATCTCCATAAACACAACGCGTGCTGTGCAATATAAGGCCACCCATTGCGCCGAGAGTTATTTCACCTCCCGTCGACTTCACCTTGACCTTATAAAATCAACTCTATCTCTTGAATAATAAAGTAGATTATCGAAGGTCGTCATAATGCTCGTAGACTTGTTTAACAGCTACTGAGTGTTCGGTGTGACACACGCAAATTGTAGTGGAAAGTGCTATAATCGTAAATTGCACGTAAATTGGCTTTATTAAACGAGGGTATTGCTGCAATAATACGAAACACTTCATGATATAGAAACTGTTTGTTTATGATCGTTATATGCTATAGTATTTGTCCCGCTTTGCGCAAGCACTCCTGCTATTTTTGAGGGAATAGTTTGTAGCTAAATCTGCAAACCAATAGCTAGCAGAGTAAAATAAACTAAGGTTTTGTTGATAAAGAACGTGTCCCATCAATCAATTAGTAAACTCAGTGATTTCGGCCACCGTTCAATCTTCGTGTATTTTTGGACGAACACAATCCCATAGAGTTAACACAGCAAAACATACATAGAATGCCTAAGGCATTAAGTCCGCATTTGTACCTTTTTTTTAAATGAGAAAAACTTATATAAATAAATACATAAACAACTATAATGAATTTTTCCTCGTGAGCTGCGTTTCTGTGTACCTAATTTTTATAACATTTTTCTTTTAAAGTCTACGGTAGACAAGGTAAATAAGTCGGCATTGGTAAAGAGTCCTTATTTATTATGACGAATGTAGAAATAATAATATTTTTATATTACCCAGAAACCATAGTTTGTAAGCCATCGAAACAACTAATTTGATGACTATAAAGCCGTTTGAAAAACATAAGAATCTATAAAATTATTCTTCTCTGTTTAACGGTCAAAATAATACTAAAACAAGCAACACAATGTCCCATGAAATACGGCCCACTATAATTCTACACATAACGACAGCGTATGTTACATCAAAAGGTCGTGAGAGGTATAAGTGTAGATTTCCCAGGAGCTCATAATACAGATAAAAGTACCTTCAGAAGTAAAAACTTCTCTCCCAAAGGATGCAAGTTCTTCACAAATAGATTACGATAGCCTTTACCTACAGACAATAATATGGCAGCTATTGTTGAAAATAGTTCTTTAGCGTTAAAATGTTTGCTCTGAGAATATTCGACCTTTTCTCTTGTTAATATTAATGAACTCGTCTTCTTTAAAAAGAGACTTTCATGAATACTACAACAGTAATCATAGAATATTATTGGACCTTTGTCGAAATAATTACGATTATTCCAAACCAGAGAAATTGCCTCTTATAAAGAGAAGAAATAGACCACAGCCATGCCTAGGATTATTTTGGCTTGAAAATAAACGATTAATTTATATAATAAAATACATACACCATTTCAGCCATCCGCGCTGGGGCTTGAACTCTTTAAGAGTGGTCTTGTGTGGACTGAGTTTTGTTTTGTCAGTAATTTTTGTTTATTTTCTCTGTTATGCACTTTAATGTGATTATAAGACATTGATTTTTTTATTGTAATTATTACTTATTAACTGCTCCTCATGGTTTTACCCGCATAAGTCTAGATCATGTGGGAAAATCGGGATAAAAAGTATCCCATGTTCCAATCCAAATCATGCATGTGCCTATTCAAATCCCTCCAGTCGTTTTCGCGTCAAACTCAAACTCAAAGCATTTATTTCAAATAAACCAATTACAGGCACTTTTAAATTGTCAAGGGGCCGGTCAGTTAGAAAGATGGAGCTAGTTGCCCATTCCAAAGCGTATTAGGTTCCTATGGAGAAGAACGGGCAAGAAACTCCACGGACACTCTTTTAAATCAGCATATTGTTACAATATTTTGGTTATATCATTTATGTTGAAATTATACATGTGAGTACAATGTAGAGAAACGTGCACGTTAAAAGCGTCCGTAATTAAACGATAAATTAGAAACAAAACAATTCAAAAATTAAAATAAATTAAAATAAGCCGTGGCAGCTAAGAGATGACCAGTCCCTACTGATGGCGCCCGTTCACAAACATGACAGTGAATCGTGAAAGTGAAACAAACTCACTTTTGCAATTAAAATATTAGTTAGGATTATCAGACTGCACCTAAAGCCTTTGTATTATTTTCTTTAGTCACCAATCAAACAGACCAAGCATCAGACAGATATTTTGTGTTAGGACCTATCACAAATTCTATAGCAACTTGCTAGTTATAATATTAGCTTCGACCAAGTTCCGTCTCGACGGACCAACGTTCAGTATGATGCTTGTGTTGCTGGCGACGCCTCGAGCACAATATTAGAAACTATTAATTCCCTGATGGCTTCGACAACTATCTTCAAAATCGGCGTCACTAATTGGATAGATCGTGCGTTCCATTTGAGGCTCTAATAAACGGGAGAGCCGTGAAAATGTATGGGTTAACAGGCATGTCTTGACTGTTGTTAGGATATTATGTGAGTGGCAGATTAATAAAAGGATTTTCCTGTGAAAGACAAGGTTGCTGGTGTCACAAATAATATCCACGTGTTCATTCGTCCGTTCATCTCCGAAACCGTAGCGTTATTACGTTTCTAATAACCTAAATCTCATAATCACGTCTCAAAAATAAACCTTTGAAAGAATTCCATCTGCAAATCTTCACAAGATTTGTAATAAACATTAAGACATACTCTCGCATCAACACGAACAACAACAAAGTTAATAACGAAGAAGAAAATTTTATTACAAACGCTCACACACAAACTGCTCATGTATGTATGTATAACCGAAATGATCGTGAGAGTGGGCGAAGTAGGCCGGATACAGTCACGTGATCCGTCACCCTGTGACAGCTCCGCAGAACAAGCAATAACATGTGTTACGTTACATATACCCCAATTTTATTAGGATACAAAGTTACGTGGTTCATGAACATGAAATCCAATCTCGTTTCTCATTCCACAAAAAGTGTAGTCGGAGTAACGGGCCATATTCATATCCTCAGTACACAAAACATGACCTGAATTCTAGAAAAAAGGTTTTAGGGACAAAAACGATACAAAGACGATATATAAGAAAGAAAAAATTAACTTCCTACGGACCGCAGCGGATCTCATTTGTCTAGGAAAAAAATCTTAGAGCCTCAGATAAGCCCAAAGTAAAATGGAGATGAAACGGAAGGATATTCGAGATGAAGCCGAGGACGCCATATAAGCTTTAAAATATAGCCGGATACGGGAAAAATCCTTTCGCAGGCAAAGTTTGGGGCTCGAATGCAAAGAAACTTGGTCAACAAAGTTTCCGAGTGCGGTTTTTCATGCTTTTAAGACAAAACTTGGGGCAGCAAAGATATTTTAAAGACGCATATTTTAAAGTTAGCAAACAAAAATGAATATGGTGAGAAATTTTTATAACAACACCTTCGTAAAAATATAAAAATATTTATACAAAATAAGAATTTTACGAGTGTTTCACGATACAAAATGAGTGAATTTACGCTTCAAACGTTACTTTTGCAAACAAAATATGAAAGGCTTGTTTGTATGGCATAAAAAAAACACGTGAAACGCAAAGAAAAATTACTTTAATTTTATTTTTCCTTGAACTAATTCCTTTGAAATATTCATAAAAAGCGATGTAATTAGAAAAAATATTGGAAACTCCATAAACTTCATGCTTGTTCCAACAAAATTATATATTTTATTCTTCTTTACGTGTTTCATTAAAACGATTTATTTGCACATTTAATTTTTACTCCTTTCATTCTGCTCAAGACTAGCAATTAACAAGCTAATTATACTCTTAATAACTCTTCTTTTGTCTATGAGAATTATCTACAGCAAGGTTTCATTTAAAATCTTTATTTTTCTTATTTTCAACTTAATAAGTTTTCTTGTTTGTCACTTTCATTTATTAAATTAGTTATCAATTAAAATTTAATTTTAGACCGTTTAATTTACAGTCATTTGCTGATGTCATTAATATATTCATTACTCACTTAACAGGTTGCTGCGACGTTTTACGATGCATGATTTCATAATTATACTGATACTGCGATCACAATATACACTCCCGGGTGCTTCCAAAATGGCAGTTTTCAGCTCCTGCAAAATTTCTGGAGTTGGTTGGTTAGTTCGAACACGCCTCTGCAGCTCTTTCCATAAATACTCCATTGGCTTCATATCTGGGCTTCTTGCTGACAATTCCATTACTGCGATACTAACGTCATACAGATATCAACGAACAGTTCTTGCATTGTGTGCAAGGTTATCATGCATAAAATGAAATCCTGTCCCACAAACTCAGCATATAGTTCACATGAGCCTATAGGCATTGACGAATGTATCGCTCGCTATTTAGTGGTGGATATAATATGATGGTATTTCGCTAATCTTTTTATGCAAAACAAAAAAAAAACGAGTTAAGTAATAACTTAGAGATGCTCTACTCAAAGCTTGTTGCTTCTTCCTCATGAAGAAGCAGCGACCAAACACCAATTTTCTTCTCTTTTCAAATTCACGAATTCTAATTTGGAACAATGGTGATACCGAAATGATGGCCAGTATGTCTGCTACAACACTGCTTAACACTTTTTTGACTTATCATTATTTTGATGTTTTAGGCCTATAAACATAGAAATGTACGGTGGCGGTGGCTCGATTTAAAAGTCCGGAAGTGTATTTACGATATTTAAATTAAATTCATGACCTTAATAAATCCCGAGCAGCTTTAAAAAAAAAAGAGGCTTTTAATAAAAGACAAAACAAAAATTATCGGGTGTTGATCACATTTTTTTCAAAACACGTACCCGATTTTCACCTTCAAATGACGTAGGTGGAAGTAGTGAGGAAACCCACGTGCGTAATAAAACCTAAGATGCAACGTGTGCCTTGAGAACAATAGCTCTGATAGGTGGCGCAGTTGTCACGTCGGGCGTGCACCGCTGTGGCGGGATCGCGTGACAGACATGATTGATACCCAATGATTCTCCGTTTTCTGGGTTACTTCGCTTTTACCAATCGGGAAATAGGTAGCTTACGTACCTACAGTATTTTACTACTTGCATATATTTATGTTGTAAATTGTACACAAATATGGTGTGTTCAGTAAAATAGTTACACACAACTTGCAAAGCAGCAATTACAAGGTGTAACTTGAGGAGCTCGTGGCTAAATAATAACAGCCGCACGGTTCGATCTATCAGGTTAAGCTACGCTTGCCGGGGGTGATCCGTAGATGGTTGACCATCTCTACATACCGAGACTCCTTCGTGACTCGGAAAGCACGTTAAGCCGTTGGTCCCGGCTGTCATTCGTGGATCTTTCACAGTCGTTACGGGTTGCCAAAAGCCCGAATGTCTGACAACCAAGCTTACCAAGTGGTATCGTATTAGTCAGTGAGTTGTGGTGGTCAGACAGGTAGTCGCTCCATGTAAAATACTGGTATTCAGTTGCATCCGGTTAGACTGGAAGCCGACCCCAACATAGTAGGGACAAGGCTGGGCAGATTGATTGACCTTGTAACTTGCAAAACATAGTATTATGGTAAGTAGGAAAAGTAGGTATATTTCCCCGCAACTTGTTATTTTCGTATAACTGTCCTTTCTTAGCATCATGTTTGCCGCAAATAAACGTATTTTCTTTCTTTCTTTCTTCTTGTTTTAGGTACTACAACGTGTTCTCCCCTTCATTAACAAATCTTTATTAACCCATCATTATTTAATATCATCACTTACCATATCCTATAGCAATCCCTGTTCCTAAATAAACAATCAAATAAATTCGCTGCTTCTTGCTTCAGTCGCCCCCAAGACAAAAGCAAATAACCTAGAGTAAAGGGCTCAGACTATTTACGACCGGCATATTGCGTTATAAAAAATGATAGCGGTTTTCTCTCGGAGAAGCCTCGTTTGCCGCTTATCGGCCAGACTGATAACGCCAGACCCGTAAAGGGAAGCGACTCGACAAGAAATACTTAGCCTTATCTAATAATATTGACGAAGAAATATTTCATAATATTCAGACGGCTGTCGTCGAGCTCGATTAGCCTTTTGTTTATCTACGAAACTGTTTTTGCCCTATTTTTCCCTAGAGACATACTTTTCTTACATTCGCGCCCAGACAAAACGTATAACAATAGAAGATTCGACGGGAATAGAACCCACGAGTGTCTTTCTTACGAAACTCTTTTTGTGATTTAACGAAAGTATGCCTACAGCATAATAATGTTATCTCCAAATGCAATTCAGAAACATTCACTCTAATGAATTCTACTTGTTCCATATCCCAAACCTCCTTACGTTAAATATTTTATGGGCAACATTATTTTAATTGAGGCTCAGTGCAGAACGTTGCTATTCTATATATATTCTATTTTAAATTGAATTTCGTTTCAATTGTTCGTACCGATCGTTGGCCACTAATTACTCAAGGGAAGCTAAGAATTATGAGTCTCGAGATAACGATGTTGGAAATTAACACAATTAAACACCGTCTTGAGCGTTTTCTATTATATTTACAGGAAAATTTCTTATTTTTCCTCCACTTACCGTAGTTTCTTCCTTACTTTTTTCCTCAACTATTATTACAGCTGACCAGAAAAGCCGGAATTACGTCGGAAAATATAACAGAAGGTATCATGATTGATAACTTGGTCATCTTACCTAAAATATTAAGCTCCATCGAATGCTGAGTACTCATTCTGGTATTCGGAATTACGAAACTCAGCAATCTTTAAGTACCGATTAAGTTGATAAGGGCTTAACAAGATTGGCAAATTTCGGAAAGAATTTGTAGCCGTTGAGTAATCCGAAGTGGGATAATCGGCAATCGAGGCTTATCGTCGATGGCACTTGAACAATACAGATGAAATTCAAACAAGCGCCAGTCGATAATCTGCTCCGCGTCTTGATCGCAAATCAGGCACTTACCTCCCACGACGTGCGCCACGGTCTTGCCATAAAACATTATATCTCGAGCGACGACAAACTTCCAAATCATATTTTACGTAGTATTTTTATATTTACCCAGAGTATTTCTCTCTCCTTTAAGCTAGAGCACGATACAGTAAGCCAGCCAAGCGCTTGAAACAGAAGATGGCAGACTTAAGACCACTTTATGCTTTCCACTGAGTGCACTACGGCATAAAGATACATTTTCGCGCTGCCGGAGCACCGAGCACGGCCCTGTTTACTAATACCTTGTATTAAATATCGCATTAACATTTAATTATCTTAATTAGTTTATTTTGGTATTAATCAATCCGTTTACGCGGGTTTTTGTGCAAAATTAGGAGCGGTTTTAAAGACCAGGGCCCATAAATATATAAGAAAACTTTACAAGTGTACAATTCTACAAAATTGTTAAACTGTAGAAAATATTGCGTAACACAGAAATTACAAATATGTAAACAACAGACTTGTCACTACAATTTACATAATTATTATGTGTAAGGTTTTTTTCCGTTAAAATGAAATAATAATTGAAGAATAAATTGTAATTGTAAAGTTTTAGCACTGCAACCGCACGAATCACAGTTTGGGGTTGATATCAGAATGAAGCACTATTTTAAGACTGGTTATAAAACTTTGGCTACCTACATAATGCACAAATGGAGCAAAAAGCGTCATTTTTATAAAGATTTTAAGAAAAAGAAAATATTTTCTTTC
This sequence comes from Lithophane ornitopus, assembly GCA_948473465.1. Taxonomy (NCBI): domain Eukaryota; kingdom Metazoa; phylum Arthropoda; class Insecta; order Lepidoptera; family Noctuidae; genus Lithophane; species Lithophane ornitopus. The sequence goes on from OX419629.1 coordinate 8,813,715, forward strand.
ATATTTATTCTCTTCTTCTACGAACCAATATCCTTCGGAGCCATAAAACTATTATGTTTCGTAATGGTTAATTTCCTTGATACTCCGATATCAATTGACCGGAGAGAATAGTCTCGAGCATTATTAGAGTAGAAATAGCTATACAATATATTGAAGAATGAAGGTAAATAAATAACAATCATATTATTATTTTTGACCTGAGGTATATTTTCTACAGCTAATAAATAACAGACAGTTATGTATTAGCTTTAGAAAATATCCCCAGGTCAAAGGGAATAAATAATAAGTTTTTTTTTTTTTTACTGGACACTGTTTTTTTAGTTACTATAACATTATTTGTCAAATTAATGCTCGAGTTCTAGGCCCAGATAGAGAGATGCTACCGTGCTTTGGCTTTATCCATCTGGCACGGGACGGATATAGACGGATACATACATAATATCCGTCTCCATCTTGCACTTTTAGTTTGACAGTTGTGCTACAGTGACAGGAATAATACCTACTAAGCACGTGATAAAATAAGGTATTCTGTATTTGACTACAAGAGAACCATACATTTTTAAAAGGCTTATACAAAATTGAGCTGAATGCATCGGGATCTACCATTTTACCGTTAGTTTTCTCTAGTTCGGGATCGAAGTCGAGCTTTATTTGCAACTTCAGTTCATTTTCAGCTCGTATCGATAACTTTTTTCTTTCCCACTTAGTGTTTGTTCAAGAGATTAAAAAAAATCACAAGGCAAGCCTGTGGGCTATCGCTTCCAGACTACCTACACTATAAAGCGGTGGCTGGAAACATTTCCGTTTGTTCTTAAGGCATGATCAAACTTTGATAACAATATTTCACCGGTCGGGTTCTGTCGCTTTTTGTTACGGGCCGCTTGAGACTTACACGCTCCGAGAAATTTAATAATTCCTCAATCCTGCAAGTAATACTTCGATGTTCCGATTCGGTCTCTGGTTCAAACATTGACGAATTTTAGTCGGAGTCATTCAGGTTTCCACCACCAGGAAATATACATTACTTCTCAATGATATTCATCATCATCTTCCTGCCCTTGTTCCATGTTACTTGTGGTCGGTGCAACACGCTTTCTTCTTCCAATCTCCCCTGACAACCGTCACGCTAGCATTCACTCCCTTCTCTTTCATATCATTTCTCACACAATCCATCCATCTTTTCTTTGGCCTTCCTCTTCCTCTTCATCCTTTCTTTCATTCAGTCATATACGTTTCCTGGGATTCTCATCACCTGCCCATACCAAGCTAATATTTACGTAACTAAAAATCACCTGAATCACATTTACTATAATGTACATAGGTAGATACTAGAAAGTACAAATAAACTCCACATTGTATTACATTCCGGACTGGAATGAGATCGTTCCAGTTATACAGGTACCTGCACCGTCATATCCTCATCGCTTTATTATCTACCGAACAGGAGATACTTCAGTGTATTTCCAAACCGTAACAATACATGTTACAAAATAGTACATGCATCCTCAGAAACTACAATATTGCAAAGGGTAGCAATACATCGGGAACGATACAATACAACAAAAATGCAATTTTGATACAACTCACACAATGGGTAAAATAGAACCTTGTTATCAATGTCATTCGGTATTGGGAAGAAAATGTCCCCTTATTGCCGTGTCTTCCACGAACAAAACGAGGAAATGTCTTTGAAATTCTGTTTTAGGAAGAAAGTTGTGAAAAACCTTTTTGTTCACAGACTAATGAGCTCCTTAACACGACAGATCAAGAAGGATTCATTACAACTGTGCTATAAATTAAATAGGTATAAAATAAAAACACTTAAATAAATTTTCTGAAAATTCAATATTTCTGTTGCCGCAGCTAACATATCTATTTAATGTACAAGTTAATAGGCTAGAAAACATCACACTAAAGCTAATATTTTTTGAGCTAATTATGTAAAAGTATTGAATAAAACTCGTTTTTTTTTTTCGTAATCCATAATATTATCCACTTCAACTAAGCTTGAACTAGAAACTTCGTTAGAACAAAATTATATTATATTTCTTAGACAAAGCGTTCACCACTTCTCATAATATTGCATGGTTTCACACGTTTCGGGAGGCCTGATTATAATGAAGACTTTTATTACATTTTATCTTTATAATCAATTTATACTGAGACTATGTAAGAACAGACAGAAGGCTTACTTCCCTTGGTGACAATAGTGACGTCCTCAGCATATCAGCCCGTGACTGTCAATTGTATAACACGATTCATCATAGATTGCTACATTGAACGGTCATAGGGGAGTACTACCTTAGAAACTACGTATCAAGATCATAGGTGTCGACAGGGTGACAGCTAGAGATAAGCGCACCTTGGCGACCAGTTACCTGCAGCCTAATTGTGTAATGCACATGTATGACAAACGTTTTTTTTTTGGCAGGTCAACACCGTCCATCGGATTGATTCATTTTTAAAGAAAAGGTGAAATGGATATTGCTGAATGGTTAAAATGAAAGCCATTGGCATTACGAGCGCGCTGTGCAAAGGTTACTGAATTATCATGTCTTACAACAGTACCCACATGGAGTCAAGCCTTTATCCCATTAGAGAAAAGTAAACATTCATGGGTTCGCAACCTTTGGATCAAATAAAAAAGTTTTGTAATGATTTTTATTTTTAGAGGGATATAATTATGATAACACACATCTAATTAGTGTCGTCAGACGATTCCAAGTATTCTGAGATAATCATGGATAACAAAACTGTGCGGCGGCCCAAAATGGCGTTCCAGTACCACAAAACATTAGACGACATCGCTTTATATGGCTAAAATATAACCCGACCAACTGGAATTGCTCATTATTTTCGTATTACACGTATGTTACTTTGATTGGATTGAATTTAGGATTATTTGTTGTTGATTTAATTGTCGCTACGTACGTACGTAAATAAAGACATAATTAGAAAATTTATAGCTTCTCGTGACGGGGACTTTTAGGCAGAAACTTCGGAACGCCACGTGCTACGATGCTTACATATTTTTTTGCTTCGTTCATGTGCAAATTCTACGCATTCAGACCCCTTGGATGGAGATACCGTCACAAACCTTCTTAATTTTTACGTATACTTTGTACATAAGCCTCCCAATTCAATTTAAGCTAGTTTCATACACAGCAGTGTCTTCAGCTTTATAACAATTGCTTTATTATTATTGTTAACAATTTCAGTAATTATAGCAGCTAGGCCTAGAACTAAAACTAATTATGCTCAACTCATTATTAAACAGAACAAGGAGGTCCAAAGGGCGTTGTGGTATGAATTATTTATTTGCTGAAAATGCTCTTGCCTAACTGAACAAGTTGTTACCACAGAAACAATAATCTTCACTTGTAATATTCGGAAGGACATCTTTATTTTCTACTTGAGTTGTAAACGTTGTGTAGTCAAGTTTCTGAATTTTGTTTACATTATGAAATGCTTCCGAAGAACTTAGTTTTCGGTCCTATTTTCTGAAAGTAATATTACTTGGCGGCAACGAAGTCGTATTTTCCAAGAAAAGCGATCGACATTTTAACGGATCATGGGAAGGCGGTAAGAATGAAGCACTTAAAGCAAATAAATTTCTTTCAGTTACTTTTTTAAAATAAGTTAACGTATATAAGACATTGCTTATTTGGAATCACAAAAAGCAACATACTTATTTATTAATACGTATTAATAAATAAGTGTTATTAATACGTATTAATAAATAAGTGTTATTAATACGTATTAATAAATAAGTGTTATTAATACGTATTAATAAATAAGTGTGTTGCTATTTATGATTCCGAATTAGCTTCTAAAGCTTCTTTTGAAGTTCTATATTTGATAATTGTAATTTAAATGGTATACATAATATCTTTATTACATCCTTATTCTATCTAGAGAATATCTTCAAAGTAGAATATAAATACTTCTAGAAATCTTTAAGAGACTCGAACTTTCCAGGAATAATTTGGAGCATATTTTCTCCTCAAAACCATCTATTTATATTAATTTAAAAGCCGCCAAAGGAATGTCCCGCGATTCCATTTATGTCTCGAGTAATTAAACGTACAGCGAGAACCCTCCATATTGGCGAGATAATATTATTAAATTTAATTAACGTAATTAAGCATATTATAAGCAAATTAATGAGCTGAAATATTGTTTTTATATGTTTTGTGTGTATTATAAGAGACATGATCACACTGTGTAACCTCGTGAGATTCATTATGAAAACAACGACTGAATTGTGTTTATGAATTTACATTTTAATTATGTGTCTGTCGTACTGAAGTAAAGGTCCTATCATATTAGCCCTGCGTTGCGTGACACGACGGGGCGCTACCCTGCGTGACTAAATATTCTTTAAATGAGAGCCTGGAGCAGACGTTGCATGACGCGCCTATCCTGTTCTCAAAGACCTTATGAAAGCGAGACAAAATATTACACACTATCGTAAGAGAGTGAATAGCCAATTGCGCACGTGCTTGCAGTTAGCAGTTAGCAGCTACTTGCATGTAATTAGAGCACAATAAGCGAACCGTGACTACTGTGAGCAGTGTGGTCGGACCTTTAAACCGGAGCAAAAACTTTATAAGCCTTTACACAACCAAAAACTTGTTTTGTTAACGCAAAAAATTAAAGCATAATTTTTTAAGTAAAACAACACGTTTTTTTCTGAAACCCTATCTCTCCTTTGTCTCACAGTAATATTTTACACTACTTGTTTTATTGCGGTTCATTTTCTTTTTAGTTTATTTTACGGAGATAGTTCACAAGATTTACAAGATATAGAATAAGAGAAAAAATCTTGAAAAATAAAATTATGAAACGGCGATAAATCCCAGTTACTGCAACATTTTCTATAGAAAAATGACCACTATTAACTTCTGCAAACGTTTGTTTTAAAAATATGATTTATTTGATCTTTCGTTTGCAATCGTCGTCCTCGTGGTCCGTAAACGGAAGAAGTTTAAATTATATTATAATATTAATTATGAAGTGCTCCAACCCTTCTACAAACGTCCGACACAGGACGTCTCTTAAGTAATTAATTTTTCATAATTACCTATAATAAATTATATTGAGTGGAGAAGTTATTATTATTTATCAAACCTTAGCAGTTCCGCTTCGAGAATTTACTTTTCTCGGTTTTTTGGAGAATTCAAATTAGCAAGTTCCCTAAACAGTAGTTTCTGGGCAAAATGACACCAAATATTTACACACCAGATACTCTTAACTCATGGATTAGTTATTCTATTGCTCTGCAATTTTTATGTTAAGGTTGTTTTGTAATTTATATTAGTAGGTACATAGTTGTAATTTTTGCTAAAAATAAGTGCATATATATTGTAGGTATTATTTTTGTCAAACTTCAACATTCAGCATGCAAATTAGTTTACCAGGTTTTAATAGGCAAAACATGGACTGACATCTTGTATTTTCAGCAAATAAATTATTCTTATTCTTAAAAAAGAAAGTTATTTATATCTCTAAAGACAAAATTAGTGCCTTCAAGGAATAAAATGTTAAGAACCGTTTGAAATAGTGGGTTTCCACGTACATCATACTCAGTTTAACTTTCATATGAAATGTTTGAAATAGGTAGGTATCAAAACGTGAATATTATAGAAACAAAGAAATAACATTAATTTACTGCAACTTTATACTAGACTCACGCCTGGGTTCCGCAGAAACGACGGAACACCATGTATTCCTCAAACACTCATTTTGCTTTTAAGCTCAACTAAGTAGGTATCATAAATGTTAGCCGTCGTCCTAAAAAAAACCTACTCACATTCGATCATAATCACTCAAAACGAAACATTTCTTACAGTCATATAAAGTCTCTCTTAGTAACCATTTCCTGCAAAAACTCCTAATGCATGGGTGCTTTAGTTTCATGTGTATTATAACAAAAAACGCGACTGCCACTAAACGTAACGTTTCGGCTTACGACCTTCGGGCCATCAAGACGATTGCTGTCTGGTTGCTGACTCGAAACCCTCCTTTATATTACACAAAGAGAAGATATTTGTACGTTTGTATGGATGTCACTCAATCACGCTTTAACGGCTGAACGGATTTGGGTGAAATTTCGCAAATACAAGTGTAATCTAAATTAACATAAATAAGACACTTTAAACGGCTATAAATAGTACTTTTCCAAGAATAAGAATAAAATCGTAGACGATAGCTAGTTCTTTATAATTTTTAGTATAAGCCTTCGTTTCTTTATACACGTTTGTTTGCTGTTATTAATATAATTATTGTCTTTATTTCGATCATTACCTATAAGTTATTAAAATACAATAGACGTAGATATATTTAGTAACCTATTCCGCTTGACTATTCTTCAAAAGTCCTAAAAAACCCTGTAAGAAATCGACACGCAAAGTCTTTGCGTCCAGCGCTCGGTGTGGTAACACATCGCGTTCTGGTTTGCAATTGGTCAATCGTCATCCTGAGGATGCCTCGTTGAGAGGTGAAACACGTGTCGGTTTCTTAAAGGGTTTTTTAGAACTCTTGAAGAATAGTCAAGCGGAATAGGTTACTAAATATATCTACGTCTATTGTATTTTATAATGGATTTCCGCAAAGTCACGCCTGAATCAATTAACTATAAGTTATTATTAAGACAAAGTTTTGATTCACCCGGGATGAGATGAACTTTATGTTCTTTTCTTGGTTTAACTTTGGTTTACCTTTCTGCTTTACTAGAATTACCATCTTCATCGTAAAGACTGTGTCTGTCTTCACCATCGGATAAGTTCTGGTTACCGTAATTAGGTCTAATCCTTTAGGAATTATCCTTAAACTACCACTGGCACTGTGAAACAAGCCATAAGAAATATGCCGTATATAGGCCGTATACTTATAATAACAGTAAACATTGTTTTCAGCAATATACGAGGTTTCTCGTTAATCAAGAAAACACGTGTAAGTCTCCTGATATTTATGTTAGAAGAAGTACTAGGTAGGACTTACTATTCGTACCTAAGAGGTCGAAGTACCTACACGTGCTTTCTAATTAATACATATTTGTTGGATAGGAATAATACCGTGTAAGTCTCCTGATATTTATGTTAGAAGAAGTACTAGGTAGGACTTACTATTCGTACCTAAGAGGTCGAAGTACCTACACGTGCTTTCTAATTAATACATATTTGTTGGATAGGAATAATAGTATCACAGTTTAGCAGTAAGACGTATGCATATTGTATTGATGCGTACATCTTATCGCAGTTTGAATATTATGAATATGTATTACGTTTATGTACTGTGTTGAATTTTATATATGACGCTATTTACCCAAGCAAAGACAGTATATACGTTTTATTAACATGGTCTTGTAAAGGTTACTAACTAAGTGATTTAACGCTAGTCTGAACACAGATAATTGCTTGTATGAAAGAAAATAGGCATCTTGTCTACAAAGATAAATCTTTCGCATATCTTTCTAAGTCCCATATGTGTGTAATATGTCTAAGAATAATCCTTTACTTTAAAACTATTGTGTATCCGCCTTATTTACGATAGACTTAGCTGCATGAATCGTGCTGGAACGCGCCACTAGAGGTTTTTAAACAGAAATACTGCTGCACAAAGATACTCCATTTCAATTATTTTATGTACTGAATGGAAGATAGCAGTCGAGAGACTAAAGTGAACAGATAATGTACAATATACACGTTTTATTTCAGATCTTAATGTTAAACGTTTACGATAAGAAGCTAAAAAACACAATTTAACTCTATTATATTGTGATATATCTCGGTGTTGGGAGAGAACGATTTTATTTTAATGCGAGGTTAACGACGCGCCGCGCCTCCCAATAAACGTAAATCGCTTCTCCATTGTGAAAATTATGAAAAAGAAAAGATTTTATTGTTATCGTTTGTGTTGAAACAGGCTGGATGATTATCGTACCTTCGCTGTCAAATAATTTAATTTGTACTTACTTTATGGTAAAAGCCAAAAGTTTTTGATTACCTGTTATTACTTTAAACGGGCTGTATTCAATGCTTCTAGTAAAGTATCTTGGCTTGCTGAAAAAATATCGATATGTCGATATTTTTTGCTCGATATTTGGATATTTTTAGGCGATAATTATTATTTTGATACATTCAAATATCGATATAAAATATCAAAGTATCAAAAATGTATCAAATACAATATAGGTTACTTATATAGGTACGTACCATACAATATAGGTACAATATAGGTACGTACCAATACCACACCGTTGTCGCCACTGACTAAAACCGCTGTATTTCAGAGCCGTAAAAAGTAGACTTTTTTTCCAAGTTTATGAATATGATGAATAAAAAAACATATACAATAATTGAATTTCATAGTCATATTTTTTTTCGATATATCGTAATCAGTAATGTCTTTTTTTTTAATTATTGATACGATATATTCCTATCGATATTTTGTGACACTTCTTGCACCCCTAATGCTAGCTCAATAAGAGTTCATGTTAGGCTTTATGCTGATGAGTTCTAGCTCAACAGTCACCAGGAACAATATTCTGGGACCACAGCGTCAAATAAGCCATCTACGAACAAATTATCTCCGTTAGTCAAAATAGGCGCAAATATCGTCAGCCCAAAACGTTAGGTTCAAATGAACCGAGCTAATGTCATACCCAGATCAAAATGTTCATATATTTGTTCACGTTATAATGAACTGTCTGCCTGAAATTGTGGCCTCCGAACGAGCGTCGCAAACATTTGTAACCCTCCGGGATCACTAATGGGTTCCTGACCCTTTGCGCACCTTTTTCATAAAACAGCCAAAATGCTCGGTAACACACGTAAAGCTGCAGATATAAACTTACGGTAAATGCTCGTAGTGTACCGGCGTAATGGATAAATATCCAGGATTAGTACGTAAAAGTAAAACAGGTTAGTCAACATTTTTTAGTGAGTATGAAGTACGTTTTAAATGAGAATATTAGTCTTCCCTCGTTGGTCTAATGGTCGCAAACGCTACTGCTGAACATGAAGTCCATGGTTCGATTCCCGGCTCGGGCAAAGTCTTATTGGGTTTTTCCATCTGGAATTTCTCTGTAGCCGGTTGATGGCAATAGGCTCGCCCCCTATTACATAGGACTTAAACATAACTGGCGAAATGTGGGTAGTACTATAGGTACACCTCTGCCTAACCCTTCAGAATACAGACCCGATGTTATGTTAGTATTAATAGTTTTTTAAAACATTCCTTCTTTTTTTATAATTACTGGAACAAAATTAAAACCCAGATTTATTTTAAAATTCCCAACCAAGCAATTCGGTATTAAAAAATAATTATGTACATTTATAATTAGCGCAACAGAGTAGGTGAAGAAACAATAATTTACTACCGCTACGATTGTGCGCTACGAGAAAAGTGCCGCTACGCCTGCGGTGGCTACGCCGTAGCACTCGTAGCAAATGTCGTTTATTCGGCTTCAGATTGTCCTAAGATTTTGACAACTCAATAATCATAATCTTTCAGTTCTTATTTCTTTTCATTTCGCATCGACATAGTAATACCAAGAAACAACTTCTTTTATGAACATTAGACCAAATACTTTTACCATTCCTATATCTATTCCATTTTAAATCCAACTGTCGCGGTAATAGGTTTGCATATCGCACACGTCACCGACTCTTCCCGGTCAGTCCATCCCATCAGAATGCAATCGGCGCTCGGCATGCGCACAGTTCCGTGAAAAATTGACATTCTTCTTCGAACTACGGCCCACTGCGAAGCTAAAAGGAAGTGATTTGATTTATGCAGCATATAGAACTTTTACGTGAAGAACTATTTCATACGGTTATGTAACCAGACTTTTAGCAGCTATGAAATAAAATAAAAACACTTACTTTAGTTTTCTATGTTCTATTGAAATAAATGCTTATGACGCAATGAAATGAAATGAATTTCATTTAATTTCATTCCATTTGACACTGGTGGAATTTTTTGCCTTAGAAACTAATTATTCATAAATAAATTGTTTTATTTTACATTAAAAAATAAATAACATACGAGCTAAGCCAAGAAAAATGCGGCAGCACTGCAAGTATGTATTTCAATTTCAAAATGAAACGTTTGTAAAAGTCAGCGCCGGGTCAGTGAGTAATTGAGTTGCTGCAATGACGAAGCACTTTTTGTACTGTTTGTTTGTAACCTTAAACATAAAATCAATATATCGGCAGTTAAGGTTTCAGCCTACTTACGGGCAGGGAAATGTTTGGTTTAGCCAATGGACTCTACGCGACATTGCAGTGTAAAAGCCTTTTATGACTTCTCCCGCTCTGGGCGGAGCGGAAGGGCGTGTCAGACTCTTACTGACTAAAACCCACCCGTGTTCCTTCAGTTGCCTGTTGCCAGGGTCCCGGTATCCCTTTCGGACTATTCCGCAACCCTGGCAGGCATCGGTCCTAACGGACCCCGTCAGGTGTGCTGACATCTCTTTGAGGCGCGCGTGGAACACGACGCGCCATCGACCAGGGCCTGGTCCTTATCGGACGGCGAGCTACCCATTGCTCACCGTCCGCAAGCCCGCGCCTGTGGTGGCCGGGAATCCACCTGGGATTCCCGACGCCCAGGGTGTCTCCAGCGGCGGCGGTTAGGGGCGTGAGGGCGCAAGCTTTGCCTCTCCCTCACGCCTCCTCTTTCGCGAGCATCACTGCTTCGCAGAAGGAGGTGACCGCCTCCCATGCCCTCTCGCTCCGTACCATGGCTTGGACCAGGGCCGGACGCGAGAGGTCATTGCCGCCAATCGCCTCTACGAGGACACGGCGGTGCTCCGCCCAAGCATGGCACACTTCCACCGTATGCTCCACCGTGTCCTCCGGACTATCCGCACAGTGGTGACACCCGGGCGTTTCCTCCCGACTAATCCTACACAGGTACCTCCCGAAGCTGCCATGTCCGGTGAGGACCTGCGTCAGGCGGAAGGTGAGGACGCCATGGCGCCTCTCCAGCCAATCCTCAAAGAGGGGACTTATCGCCGCGATTGTGGCCTGCCCAGCAGTGTAAAAGCCTACGGTTGAGAAAAAATTACAGTTTTAATTGGAACATGCGGACAACTTTAGTTCACAGTCAATTTGTTAAGCAATCTGTTTCCCCAACTGTACACATCCAATCTTTTCACATCAGCAACACTTGTGTTATATGCTACCTCACGAAGACACCAATCATAACGGGACGCCACCAAAACGAAAACAAAAACCATCGAAATCTATTTACGTGCCAACCCTACCGTCCTTCCTATGCAAGTTCGATAAATAATTTAATGGCAGTGCGCCGTCCACAGGGCTGTCACTGGCAGCGCCACACTCATTTGTCAACGACGTGATATAACAGGTTATCAGACAGCCGGCCATTTGCATGCCCCTATCTACGAAGTTAGCTTCGTAACGTTGGTATCACATTTTGTAACTAACTTGGTAATGGGTGACTCTGTGGCGCTGTTCGTATAATATTGCTATTAATTTCATTGTCTGGTTAGTTCGTGAAGTTGTAGTAAATGCAGTGCATGCGCGGCTTATGACTTAGGGAGTTTTTAATTGTAATAAGTTTACGGTCTACAAAGCAGTGCAGGAAGAGAATAAGTGTTTAGAAACACGATATAAATAAGTTGGCACCCATAATGTTTTTTTAAAGATCAACCTCAGAATTAATTACTTATAACTACTTAAATTTTTGTACAAAAACCCCATTCACCGTAAAAAATTCGTCATTACGTTACACTATCCGTGTCTCAAAGAACACAAAAGTCGGACACAGAACGAAACAAAATCCGAACTCACTGACCTGAAAGCACAGCTCAATTCTCAAACGGTCAATCAAGAATGTTCTTTTTACGTATTCAATCGTTCGCAATTAACCCCAAAACGCAATACGAAATCGGACCGGGTTAAAAATCAACAAAATGTAACAGATCGTGATTGATGGGTTTGTTATACCTCATTCGTCCCCATTCGATTGCGACACGCGAATCTATTTCAGTAACAGCCATGTATTTTAATCAGATTTTTCGGATGAATTCAAATGAAAACCGGAATGCCGAGGGATTATAGACTTTTAAAATATGCGCATATACGGAACCGAATATTGGTGTATCAAAGTCAATTCCGAACGGTTGGCATTTTAAGATAGGCGTTTGAAGTGAGCCCGCATAATATTTTTGGATAGACGGTTTGATGTGGCTGGATTTGTTCAAAAAAGATGCAGGCCATGAAGCATCAAAAGTCACGTGAAGCGATAATCATGAATTTCATATATATTTTACGTCATCGTCGACCGCAGAAACGAAGGTTTTACTGGAACCGACAATGTGAAGGTTTAACGATTCGTGAGTGCGTAAATCATGTGTCAACAATTCGGCATATATTTGTGTAAACATACCATTTACTTTAATTACCACTTTGTGAGCGGTTACTGCTTTATCCTGAACGATGGGTGGCATTATTTCGAATAACAGACTTTGTTAAGTAATAATAAAGTTTGAAATAGTTTATACGCTACAGTTGTGAACACATCGATCAGGCTTTCAAAGTGTATATCGCCCTGCATATTCTTCAGTACACAATTTATCATCAACTCTGAACAGGCATCGACTATCTAATAAAAGTAAATATAATATGTATGGGTTTGTTAACACTATAAAGCTAATGTGCACAACTGATCGCAAATTGAACTGTTACCCATTATTTTCAAGTATAATAAGTATATTGGCAGATATTGTTCACGATTCATATTTGTTTACTCGTAAATTAAAAGTTTCCAATTCTACCTTCGACTCTTCGGTGTTTCATAGTGGAAATTTTAAAACGATTTATTACGAAATACGTAGTTTCGATTGTACTGCGCAATCATTCGCTTGTTTAATATAAAACGGATTTGTCACAGCTCTGTTTTCCGCTGTGTTATTTTCGTGAGGCACATCGCCTATTGAATTTACATTCGCCTGCCGCGTCATGCCTGTCACTTCATGCATATGTATGGCCTTATGCAAACTGCAACTTTGCCTTTCATTGAATAAAAATATTTGGAATAATGACGACGGTTCAAGCGTATCGATTCTCTGCGATGAAGTACCTATTTTATTAACATTGATACACCTCTTTAATTAATGCGGTTTGTTTCGGGGAAAAGTGTAACAAGAACAATAATTTATGCTATATAAAGACAACAGAGCGGGCATAATACGTAAACTACCTACAATATCTAGAAATTACCACTTCGTGATCCAAGGAGAGACACTGTTCATATCAATTTTAATTCAAATGCTAAACTATTCTATTAAATTCGGCATGAAAAAACACACAATCTCTTGAGAAAGAGATTTATTAAAAAACTACTACCTACTATAAATCCTGACCATAACTCCAGTACACACAATCCCAACAATTAATAACCAGAAACTTGAAACATGACAGAGAAGTTTTCAACAAATGTTACAAGTTGCCACACTGAAAATTCGCAGCGTAGTATGTACATTTGTAGAAGCACACGAGCTTTGGAGACGACAAATATTTTCGTACAAGTTTGCAGTGCAGCCGGTTAGTTCTAATCTTAATTTACAGTTCGCCTCGAGTAGTTCGCTCGCAGTAACTAGTAGTAAGTTGGTCGGGCGGGCGCGACACGCTACGGCTCGAATCGCTCCGTTTACAGGTAACTCAACAACAACTTGATGCCATACACTGCCGGTTTATTAGCTTTGTATTCAGGCATTTGTTTCATTGTTTTAAGTTGGCGATAGGAAAAGGAATGGAGAATGGCTCTATTGTACCTGTACTTGTTGCGCAATGAAGAATACCACAAAGTTTTAGGTAAGTTTGTTTTGGTGTCAATCTGCCAATCAATCTGGCTAGCCTTTTCCCAACTATGTTTTGGTCGGCTTCCAGTCAAACCAGATGCAGCTGAATACCTGTATTTTACATGGAGCGACTGCATAATTGGACCTCCACAACCCAGTAACTAGGTAATATGATACCCCTTGGTAAGACTGGTTGTCAGACGTTCGGGCTTCTACCGACCCGTAACGACTGTCAAAGATCCACATATGAGAGCCGGGCCCATCGACTTAACGTGCTTACCTAGGCACGGAGGAATCTTAGTATGTAAAGATGGTCACCCATCCACGGATCAACCCCGGCAAGCGTAGCTTAACCTCATGTATAGACCCGTGCGGCTATTATTACTTAGCCACGAGCTAATGTGTTTTATTTTTACTCATTCAGCTTTCACTAAAACACAAGAGAGAATTAAAAGAGAAAAGGGAAATAAATAAACGAAGCTGAACAGTGAAATTATAAGTTAATATTTTCTACTAAATTTTAATCTGTGCTAAATAAATTGATAGTGGCTCTCAACCTTCGTTTATTAATGCAAATTTTCATTAAAACAGTTCTCTTTATTACCCATTATTAGTTCAAGCTTAGTTTACAAACAATTTTATTAATATAGAGGTCGTTTTATAACGGTCTACGTAAAGCCGGCAGTCTTGTCCGGGTCACTGCGTTGGTAATTAGCACGTACTACTATAGATCTTGTTTTATAGAGATATTGGTTTATCGGACGTTGAGCGAGACTGGATGATGTGGATGTAACTACTTTATATAACGTGCATAGATAATGTTTGATTTATATAGGGTCGGCGCAACATGTCCCTTTCTTCCATACTTCTCTATTAGCCGTCATCTCGGTAGTCACCCCTTTTTTAGCCATAGGATCATCTTTCACACAGTCCATCGTTTCTTTGGTAGTACTTATAAGGGTAGAAAGAACCTTACAATACTATGAAGCGCAAACAATAGACGCCTTTGCAATAATCATGGGACCAAAGAGAGCCTCATGATCTGAACATTATATAATTTTCCAGTTACCTATATTTGCAGTGTACGCAAACGATCAAAGTTCTATTAGCAAGACGTTTCTTTTTTACAACAATGTTGATCGACGGGAGCACAATACAAGTGCGGGGTAAATACTTTTTTTTTTTTTTTTTTTAAATCTCTTTGTCGCTTAGCGACCACATCGCCCAGTGCTAAGAAACACAAAATTGTAGATTACATCTACCTTATAACTACTTTAAAAATGAAGGAGAAAATAATATTTAAAAACTTTGCGTCCAGCGCTCGGTGTGGTGACACGTCGCGTTCTGGTTTGCAATTGGTCAATCGTCATCCTGAGGATGCCTCGTTGAGAGGTGAAACACGTGCCGATTTCTTACAGGGTTTTTTAGGACTCTTGAAGAATAGTCAAGCGGAATAGGTTACTAAATATATCTACGTCTATTGTATTTAAAAACCCACTTAACATTCACGTCGATTTAGTACGTATAGTAAGATAAATATACTTCTTAAACTCTCAATTTTCCAAATGAAGTAATCATTAGCAGAACACCGCAATCTTGTAACCTATAAACTATTCATGTTCTATTAAATCCACTTTTATTGACACTGTCAGGTCAAACACAAACTTGGTTAGAATTTTAGAGGGAGACAGTGTCTGGGTAAAATATATACTAAGCTACCACACGACTGTCTAACGTGTGCCCTAAATTAACTCAATTCGGTTTATTTAACAAAATAAACCGAATTGAGTATACTTCGGATGATACTTCGTTGTGAAGACTAAAACCAATTATATTGAGTCAATCAGTTTGTGTGACTTTTGCTTTGGTACCATATGTACGTACGTAAAGATAATTTGATATCCTTACATATTATAAAACAAAGTCCTCCGCCGCGTGTGTCTGTCGTCCTGTACGCGATAAACTCAAAAACTACTGCACCGATTTTCATGCTGTTTTCACCAATGGATAGAGTGGTTCTCGAGTAAGGTTTTAGTATAATAACTGACATCCACGCGGGTGAAGTCGCGGGCATCAGCTAGTGTATGTATAAAATTAAGGAAATACGTTAAAACACGTTAAAGACCAAGAGGAGGAGTGAAATTCTAATGAAAAGATGCAATAAATTTTTTGTGGCTCTATTTTAGACTAGCTTTGGCCCGCGGCTTCGCCCGCGTGGCGCGTGGGTGTCGGAAAATACCCCACGGGAATGTACTACCGGGATTAAAATTACGTTTGTATTAATCCAGGTTATATACTATCTGTGTACAGTGTATGCCAAAGGACGATGGGCAATCTACTATAGACCCCAATTTTTTTTTATCGACCAGACGTCTTTTATTTTGCCTCATATTTTTCGTTACGGGCTACAAAATAATAAACCGTTTGTTTCAATTCTTACATAATATGGGGTTTCTTGAAAACAATATCTTTCAGTTTCATTTGTCTACTATCATTTATACCACAGTAGTACTATTACATTTCCTTCTTTTCCCTGAAAACCCATACTTTTGACGCTCGTCGTCACAGTATAGAGTGATCAGTAAGCTAAGACCTTTTAATGAGATACGTCACAAATCTGTTGACCAAGTTTCAATCTCGGTGACGCCAGTTCTCATCGTGCAAATCCGTCCAGCCGGCTTTAAGCCAATCAGAATATAATTATGTACATCCAGACACACGAACAAAAATTGTAAAATCTATATTTTCGGCATCACACTCGTTCCCAGATCTCGCATAGCTCAAAATAAGTTATATATAGTAGTTATAATCGATTTCAAAAGAACACATAATTATGTAATTAAAATTGCTCAATATACTAACTTTGTTGCATGCTAACAAATATTGTAAAACTCGATGGACAAATGAGACAAATAAAAGGCTTATTTATTCATTAGTTATAATTCCCGCTTCTATTCTTAGTAAACAATGAGTCCCTTTGTTCGATCGAAATTGCAGCTAACATTCTGAGGCAGTAATTTACCCTGTCTGTCGCTGTCGTCACTGCCCGTCGGTAATCCCAGCTCACTTCTGTGGTGAGTCGGTGCCTTCAAACGCTGTCGACGCACCTACTGCAATACCGCAAACTGCAATCTGTTATACCTTCTAGGAAATTAATTTAATGGTGCATTTATTTGCATAAAGCACGCCTGTTTTTGCCTAAGGGGTACACACACATTTCACCAGTTATATTTTAAGTTAATGAATAGAATTTTGCTATTTAGCGTACAAACTCATATTTCGGGCTGGTTCTGAGAAATTCACACATATCATCACCGTTTTCCTCCAAGGTTTAGGCAAGGTATGTATATACCATATTCTTCCATTCTATTTTGAATTTGTATTTTTTGTTCATGACTTTATGTCCTCTAGGCGCCATATTCAATTTACAATTTGTGACGTCACATAGCCTTTAGTCAGTGGACAATCAAGGCGCTTCCAACGATACTCATTCGTCAAATTATGATTAGCTCTTTAGAATTTATGAGGGAACAGATGAGCATACATACATACATACCGGTTAAAATCATAACTCTCCTTTTTGCCTCGCTGTCGGGTCGGGTAAAAAATAATAAATAATTCGCAAGTTCCTGTAGGATTAAAACAATTTAGGTAGGTTTACCTGACATGGAAATAAAAGAGACCAGAGCTAGACCCACATGATCAGCTGATGCGCTTGCGGCCATTATACCAACGTGACACAAATTGAAGCATAAAACTATCTTCACTAAACGTGGATTGTGTCCTGTATGTGGTGCATTCACTATTCAACGTGGCTTCGATGGTTGAAAATTGGTGAGCGCGTAATGTGATTACGTAGGTACAATGCCATTGCAGGTACGAGTAACAGACAGGCGTTCAGATGGGAGGCTGTGGCTTTACTTAACTTCAGTTTTGCAGAGAATAATTACGAATTGTTTTTGATAAATGAATCCATAGATCATAACAAAACATCACGCTTGTAATCCCCGAAGGGTTTCTCAGAGGTGCACCCATACGAGACGGACACTCATATTTCACCAGTCTTGTTTAAGTCCCATGTTATAGGGGGCGAGCCTATTGCCACCAACCGGGCACGGCAAGACTCCGGGCTGTCACTGAGAAATCCCAGATGAAAAAACCCAATAACACTTTGACCCGGGAACAGAACCCAGGACCTCATGCGCACTAGTAGCGCTTGCGACCACAAGACCAACGAGGCAGTCCATAGATTTACCTAATTAAATCAAACTTTATCACACTGTTGTCAGTATAAATAATGAAATTAAAAGATAACAAGAGACAACTTTTTCTCTATTTAAAATTCGTGTAAAAGAGCATTATCTTTCCTCTCAACTATGAGTATATAATTATATAGGAACCTATAGTGTATTTATGTTTATTTATTTAAGCTTTATGTATTTATTTAAGTATAGGTATGTTAATTTTCTTGCGTATACGTGTTGGTATCCTACTAATATTATAAATGTGAAAGTTTGTGTGTTTGGATGTTTGTTACTCAATCACGCAAAAACAGCTGAATGGATTTGGATGAAATTTGGCAAACAGATAGTTTTAACCCGATATTGCCACGGGATCGAGAATTACGCGGGTGAAACCGCGGGGCGCAGCTAGTATTTAATATTTTAGTTAAGACTTCGCATAATCATGTTTTTCTCTTCTTGTTCTCACACACTATTGTCTACATTTCTTTCTCATTTCTCCTTTCGCAGGTCTGTTGGATGAAATTTCTTAAGAAATAAGCAGTACCTTTGTACTCATGTTATAATTATGTCATATCTCCATGTATTTTACTGTGTGTACATAAATAATAAAATAAATAATGAAAACAAAAGATAAATAATACTATAGGCCGCTTAGCTGAGTCTGTGCCTGAGGTAGCTGCGTGGTTTGGGGTGTGGGTGGTGTCGTCATGCGAGAGCTCAGTGATTCGTCAACTTGTGACAACTGTCACCCCTCCCGCACCTCGCAGCCACCTCAGGAACGGACTCAATTAGGCGGTCGACTTATAATAATTAAACGATGTAATAAACAAAATAAAGGGGACTAAGCAACAAAAATGTATTCATTAGTGTACAAGTTGCAGCAGACAGTTTAATTAATTTGCAAAACGTATAATTTAAAAGTTTGCTGGACGGCTACCAAACCCGTGGAGTGTGACGAGGTCGCCGCCATTAATTTTTCAGACGCTCTTTGTTCGTAAGACACTGCATTCGCTACTAACTTCGGGTTTTGTAGGTTAAACAACGAAAAAAGAAAATTGTTAAAACTTTTATAGCGATTAACGCAAACAGTAAATTCAGACAACACAATTTAGGGTTGGAAAAGCTGTATTTATTTATACAAATACTAATAATTATAATTCATTTTGTTTGAAACGATTAAGAGTTAGAAAAAATACAATTACGCCAACATCCCAACACGCTAACGTGTACCAAGCAATAACACCTAACAAAACAAAAAAACAAATGAAGGCTTAACGGAAAAATAACAACATGATTGTTTGCGGAGCTGATAACCCCGGCTCAACAAATATTGTTCCACCTTACACCTCGCACAATCTAAATGCCCGTCCTTTAATTTAATCCATTCATAATCCTAGAAATATAACAGTTTGTACCTAAGCAAATATGTCTCCATCTAGTTTTAGCCTCACCTAGGTAGTTAATAATTTCACAGTTGCTGAACAAACTTCAAGTACGTCAAAGGGACTCGGCTAATTTGATTTCTGTGTTCGACGGCCACAAGAGGGTTGCGACGGGCCTCAGTCTATTGGACACAACACGCATTTACGAAACAACTTAGTTACCTCTCATCATAAATCCAATGGTAAATAGTATAATAGAAATCAATTCAATTAAACTTGAGATCATTTCATTTCTCATCAGTATTTTTTCTGTAAGTAAATATTGAAAGCAAAGCAAATGAAACAAATCCAATTAATTTTATTAATCGATCAACTAATTGGAGTCCAGTCGTTTATTACAATATTTATCTGTTTACTTCACCTTTGTTTATTGAACCGTATCTACATCCAATACTTCGCCGTACAGTAAAAATAAATTAAACTGAATTGGATAGATTTCAGAATGGCAATTTTTATAATGTAGATATTAAGGTAGCTTAAAACTAAAGTACAATTACGGACCCTGTAGGGCACAGCAAAAAGCATAAATTTTACTTTAAAAAAAAAAAGTTGGTAATAACACCTAGTTTTAACACCCAGTTCGTCTGCAAACTTCAAAATAATTATTAAGTGATGCCCTTCCACTACAAGTCGAAAGTAATGTAGTAACTAGTTGTACATAGAACTAAACTTTGACGAGTCAAGATTTACTAGACAAACTAGATGTTGTTAGAATATTCATTGCTCACCAGCCTACCTAGCCGGCTTGAATATTAAACCTACATTCTCTAATTATGTCACCAAATGGCTTCATTTCAACTGTAAGTTATTAATTTCAAACTCACTCTTCGTAATCGTAAAACTTCTCTGTGACCTAGAATATTTAAGTCAAAGAATTGCATAAATGCATACGAAACTAATGAAACAACGTAAATTACAAAGTATAATCTCCGTATTCGCCTGAAAGTTGGTGTGTGACAGAAAGTGTCCAGTCACTAACCATATTGATAGGGATTCCTAGCAGTTAGGAAACCCTAAAAAGCCCCTACTCACTCAACTGGACAATTGAATCTGGTGCCGGCAATGGCCAAGCTTTATGGAGACAGAGTAATTACCACTGCCACGATTTATGACCTCACACCGACATTATGTTCAGGAAATTCAAATAGGCTTTCGACTCTGAGGTTCTAAGTGAACATTCGCACCAATAGTGCAGTCAGTCCACAGCCCACATAACGCCAATTAATCCATAGTATTTGATTATTACAGGTAATTTCGTACTTCTGCGATGAACAATCAACAAATTACTAGCAATGTTTAACATTCCCGAGCTAGAGGTTAGTTGGTTCCACAAACATTATTAAATTTTGGCCACCAATAATGTGGGTACCTATTTATTAATTTCGCTCTATGTTATGTGGACAAACTGACCGTAATTTTCTAAATTGGGTAAATAAGACGAGCTTTGCGAAAAAAAAGCAATTTGTGTAATCCCGTCTGTTAGTAATACTGAAATACCCGAATCCGCTATATTAGGTTGAAAACAGATGGAAAGAAATGAAAAAAAAATATTTACCTCATACATTTTGAGCCCTACACAAAACAAGCTAATTGTTTTTTGCTCTACTTGAAAATCGAAACAAAGTGTAGATACTATAGCAATGTATAGGAATAGTTGTGGGCGTCGCGGCGTCTGCACTTACTCCGCTGAGAGGCTCACGATCCCATGAATAAACCATCGGCTGAATGTGGAACTCTTGTCAAGTGCGAGCGTGTTGACGGACGGCTCATTGACCTGGCGTATCTACTATTGCAACTGTGAAACGAACAACTACAACTCCTGTCAACGTAAACAGGGATGTGTGTTAAATGATAAATTATTTATTTTCTGTATGTGAGTTTGTACAAACACTTTTACACGTCAATCACATTCTTAAAACTAGATGAGGTCGCCGTTTCCTATCTGACTACTCTGAGAAGAAAGGCCGGAGTCTTTTAGCCCCATTCATTATTAAATTTTTAGTAGTTAGTTTTTCCTTAAGCTTCCAATCCAGTTTCCCGACTGATAAAACTTCAGGTTGAGTAGTCACAAAATTTCCTTTTCATATTTTTAGTAAAAATGCGTTGTGCCCTCGATCCTAACTTTGACGAGCTTCAATCACCTGCCAGTTGGATCGTAGCTACCCTTAGATATTCAAGAAATTTTCACGAACTAATCAAGAACTTTCAATCAAAATCCAGGCAAAATAATCGCCATGATTTCACCACGTGGCCTCGCTATAAATATTTTACTTTAATTATAAAATTGATGTTCCCAAAACATAAGTGCTGATAAATGGATATTTATAACAGGCCTTGGCGTTCAACCAATTATATTAAAATTAAAATTGATGAATCAAAATTTTCCAGCAAGACGAACAGTTTTAATAAATACCTTACAAATTAATTCCGACGAGATACGAAAGTAAGCGCGTTCAAATCACGGTTAACTCAAAATCTTCAATTTACGTTAGTACGTTTGTCTGATATCGAGTGTACAATAAAAACAGTTTCGACTCAAGTTAAATCTCTCGGCGAAGCGGAAAAGCAATTAATTAAACTGGTTTGTATCAGAAACATCTTCAACGAGCACGATGTTGCATTTTGTAAAGGAATTGATGTTACATTGTTAAGCAAATTTCGATTTGTTCGTATTCTGGAGTTTGTAGCTCCAATTTTATCAATTTCTTGTATGGCTTAATTTCCTGCCTTTCCTGGTCTTGTTGGTAATCCGCGAAGGGTTATGCAAATGTGTACTTTCGTTCGCCGAAAGTTGGGCACCGACCCCATAAGGCCAAAATGAGAATTTAACACTCACGGTTCTCATGCCGCTGTAACTAGAAACTTGTGTAGCTGGAAAACAGCTATTTATATTTTGTCTGGCTTGGAGTTGGATGTTATGCGTAACACAGAACGTTATAAAATGTATGTCAGTATGAAGCAGCTGCAACTAACATCTGAAGATTATTTTGTAGTTTTACGTAAGTTATAGACTAAGGAGCCGGAGGGCCAATTCTCTTACTTAAAAAACGTTCACATTCAAGTAGTCAAATCTGTCAAACTTGTCAAAAATATTGGTAAATAGATGTTTTTTTTTTCACAGATTGCGAATGTGAACATTCTTAAAAATAAGGTAATTGCCCCGCTGATCTTCGCAAGTGTCTTTTCTTTTTGACATTGTAAAAGTCGACATATAGCAAAATTAACATCACTAAGCGATTGGTATACTCTTCCGTGACCATCAGAGGGCGTGCCTATTTTTAGCCCAAAAAATCAGCATTCCCATCCAAAGTGGCAATGCTGACAGCCTTTTAGGCACTTTTCCCATTGACAGCGATGTGGACGAATTTTTGGATGCCTAATGAGCTCTTCTCCTTAATTGTTTTTTAAAGTTTTGTTATATACCTGTACATACTATTATATATTCAAGTGTTAGCTTGTATATTATACCTAAGATTTAATTAACAGTGTAATTATTTTTTATAAAAAAGTAAATAAATAAAAAACAAGTTCTATTAAGAAACTCATTAGCATGTTTGGTACCACAACATAAATTAAATAGTAACAACATTTCTACAACAAATACTCAGATACAACTATTACTTTTTTATCCCGCAAAGCCTATTTTATTTATAAACGAAGGCTAATTAACTAAAGACTGCTCTTTACCAAGCGGGAGTTAGTTGAAAGCTCGTCACTGAAGAAGGCGAGGTTATTTAGCACCCTAAATTAAGGCATTCACAGCCTGAGCTAACGTTTGGGTATGTACGTATAAGTCAAGCTATAGAAAACCAAAGGAAATAGTGAAGGAGGATTGAATATTAACAGGGATGCAATAACAACACACTTAACAAATAAACTTGCAAACTGAAACTTCAACAATAAAGTAAAATGAAAAAGCTTTTCAGTAATTAAAACGGATATAGTAAATCTTTTTTAGTAGGTAATGGATTTATACTGTTCCTAATAACAAGGAAAATTATTAGGAACACCACTTTTCCAGTGGATAAAGTAGACGTTCTGGACTAGCAAAATTTAGATTACCATCAACACGGTATGAAGAAACGGATAATAACATCTGCGATAGAGTTTTATAGCTTGTCTTATTCATGCTTTCAGTTTACTTATGTAGTACTTTAGTCCTGTTATACCAAGCCACACATCTCGTAGTAATGTGTAAGTAGCTTATTTGCATGTCGCGCCCCGACTCGCATTAATTCACTTTAGTTTATACGCTAGTTATTTCAACAAAATGTTGAGTAATTCAGTTAGTTTTATTACTAACAATTATGAATTTATATAATACGTCAATAATATCCAACAGGAAGTTTATTTCGTCTAATTTAAATTTTCACGCCTTCAAAACATTTAAAAAACCGTAAACCAAAATACACGGTACAAGTACATCCCCAGTCGTTTCGCGGAAGAATTAAACTCCGGCCACCGAGAGAATGCATTCCCAACATCAGTTGGACACGATTAAGAACAAATAAAGTATAAATTCGTAACACACATTTCTTTTGTACTATAGTAGATATAGCAAATGTTGTAGAAGGTAGCGCAATTTTGAATTGGACTATACCTACATATATAATTATATTTCTGGTATAACAGTGCGTAGTGTCCAAGTCGTGTGTTAGATGCTATTCAGAATTTAGTATTCTGAATAGCATCTAACACACGACGCGCCTGCAATGGACGGGACCAGCCACGTAGCAAGTATGACAAATGGAAGATAGCTACAGTAAGTCACAACAATGTCATATTAAAGCTGTTACAGAGCCAGAGGATGACCTAGGACGGTGGACATAAGAAGAGTGAATAAAATCAGGAGAAAACTTAACATTGAAAAAAAGGAAAGGAAAATTGGCGAAAATAGCCTATAACTAAATGAAAAATTGCCTTACGTGCAATCTTTCTATATAGTCCGTGATGTGTCCAAATATAAAGTGGAAACTGAGCGCGGCTGCCGCTTGTGGCCTGCCGTGCTGTGATGGGACGACTGCGGCGCGCGAACACTTCCGTCTGCCAGCCGCGCACAAACATTTTTACCTAACTAGAGCGCAGCAGTAATGTGTCGTGGAAACTGGCTTCTGCGCTCTTGCGGCTCAATTTTTGGGCACACGTTTAGGTTAAGTGGGGTACCTACAAATTGTAACTACGGATTTCTATTAAAATCGTTTTAAGATCAGAAAATGCTTTATTCATACTTTGTTTATTTATTACGTAACATCCTAGTGACTGAGTGTAGTGAATTCACATGATGCTTACGCACACTCTACACCAAGTTCGTCAGTGTGTCCTTCATTGTATTTAGCCATTATCGATGGGGTTCCGCGTCATTACCAAATTGTAGGCCTATGACAAATTTTCGTCTCGTCCGTTGGGAAATACATTTTGTTTTCTTTCATTTCGTAAATATCTTCGGGACATAAGATATAAGAGATAAAATAAAACCGTCCACAAAATTGATATGCTGCTGTCCAAATGCTTTCATTATATTATTTACAAAAATACCACTGTTATAATAGACGTAGACGTTTATTATTGCTGTCATGATATAATTTATGACAAAAATAATAGTATATTCTAACCTCGAAATTGGCGCAGACAGGTTAAACCAATATTATTATCTGTCAGAGGGAATGGAACCAACATAAAGCAAAAACAGGTGTTTTTTTCAACATTGAAAAAAAAAGAATCATTTATTTTACAAGATTGTCCCGAGCATAGTCACAAATTGCATGTATATGTTAGGGGTAAGTCTAACTTCTTTCAGTGTCCTTTACCCCGCGTCCTAACCAAAATCGATCGCCGCGCGAGTACGCAATCGTTTGTACAAATTATGACGTACAAACATGACTTGATTGATCGTGCGAGTGTGTCATATTCATATAGGTAAAAGAGCGCGACGATTAGGACACGCCCTTACCGGACAACCGATCGCCTAGTAGAAGTAATTGCTTAATCAATGTTGGTAAGCAACTCAAAAATGTGTTCCACTGGTGATTGTATTCGTGACAAAATATATAAAAGTTTCCTATAGTTATTTATAAGTATCCTTCCAATAATAAAAAAGTTTACTAGATCATTAAAAACTAGTTTAAAACAATACGATAAAAAATCACAATTCAATAAAAAGTCACCGTGTACTAAAACATCCAGCATCGAACTTATTCAATGATGGCTGCGAAAATTCTCGCATTTTAGATGGCTTCATTTTTTAACAGTGTTCCAAACTTCCCCGGTCAGCTTGTCGCCTGAGCTATCGAGATCAGGAAAACAGATAGACGAGCTAACATTGTAACTTGTAACCACCGTTCACGGACAAGTTTGCCGAACTGTGATGGGTACGTAGACGTAATCGTTAAACATTTATTCAGGCAAGTTTCGGAAGAGGCGGTTTTGAATCAAACGGGCTAATACGTAACTAATACGATAATTTCTGAAAGTGTTTTTTCTTTCTTAGATAACATAACTTCACAATCAACTCAGCCTATCGCAGTCCACTGCTGGACATAGACCTCTCCCAAGCTGTGCCACAACACCTATCCTCCGCCTTCCGCATCCAGTCTGTCCCAGCCAGTTTTTTGAGGTCGTCGGTCCATCTAGCTGGGGGGCGTCCCACGCTACGCTTGCCTATACGCGGTCTTGACTCTAGGACTCGTCTGCTCCACCGGCCGGTCCTTCGACAAACATGGCCAGCCCACTGCCGCTTCAGTTTGTTTACTCTGCAAGCTATGTCGGTAACTCCGGTTCTTTTCCGGATACAAAATATAACTTTACGCCGTATTCCTTGAAGAGATAGAAAAAGTTGACCTACCTTTTTCCAGACATCTTTAGGTCACATGCAACTAATAGGGCCTATGACCTAAAAATGTTGAGGAGCTCGTGGTTAAGTAATAACAGCCGCACCGGGTCGATCCATCAGGTTAAGCTACGCTTGCTGGGGTTGGTCGGTGGATGGGTGACCACCTTTACATACCGATACTCCTCCGTGCTTTAAGCCGTTGGTCCCGGCTGTTATTCGTGGATCTTTGACAGCCGTCGGGTCGTCAGAAGCCCGAAACTCTGACAACCAGTCTTACCAAGGGTATCGTATTACCCATTTACTGGGTTGTAGAGGTCAGATAGGCAGTCACTCCATGTAAAATACTGGTATTCAGCTGCACCCGGTTAGACTGGAAGCCTACTTTTCTGGTTGAGAAAAGGCTAGGCAGATTGATTGATGCACCTAATAGGGCCTATTGCCATTAACCAAACACAAATTCGGACTCCGGGCTCCCAATAACACTTTGCCCGACCTAGAGATCAAACCCAAGACCTCGCATCACGTTCTTTTTTGATCAATCTCATAATAAATTGGGATAAGATTAATACATAATCAGCCTATAATGTTCCCACTGCTGGGATACAGGCTTCCTATCTGAGAGAGAGCGGGCCGTAATCCACCACGCGGGCTCAGTGCGGGTTGGTAGATGTCACATTTCTTCGAATTTTTGGTTCTAGGACGTGCTGGTTTCCTCACGATGTTTTCCTTCACCGTTTTGAGAGCAGTCGCGATGAAATAATTTACACAAAGTAAAGCGCCTGTCAGGGTTCGAACCTACGTCCTAGAACTCGTAAGTCGTGGCCGTTGCTGGACCACCACTGCTCTGCTCTGATAAGATTAATAACATAATCTTTAATTACCATCACGTACAGAGACGTGCATAATTAAGCAATGATTCAACCGAACTTGATTACAATTGGCTCATATCATTGATCATATATAGCTGTTATAACGTAATTTATTACTGTCGCTTCATACGATCCATTATTGATAAACGGGTTATGATAAATACACCCACTCAAGTGAATGACCGAATCTAATTGCCATATAATTGCAACCATAATCATAGCATACACACTTCGAAGTTAATGCCATATACCTACATCCAACTATGTACCTACGTACGTAATTAATTTCAAATTACGATCTTGATCTCCATCTTGTAGTTATCAGCCAATCAGTATTCAATACTAATATATACCCTAAGAAACTCGATTCCTCGGAATACTGCCAAATTAAACAAATATTATTAATTTGGAATAGATCTAATTCACGCTGAAATACTTGAATATTTAAAGTTACTACTAATACTCATCAACGAAGTGAAATACTACACTGATTGATAAACCGAAATCTTGTCGTGACTACACTATTTGCTTTTAATATTGCTTCGTAATACTAGAGATTTGATATCTGTGTTTGCATTTCTATAGATAAATAGCGAAGTTTGCTCGTGGAATACTCATTTATTTGATAAGTTTTTAATTTTTAATATTGTGTTTAATCCGTGACCTTTGCAATACTTTATATGAAATAAACAAGCATTTATATCAAAAATTATAAATTATCTTCAATGGAAAAAATGATGCGTTTTTGGGTCGTTTGTTTCTGTAACCATTCTAAAAGTGTGTGACAGAGAGTAGGAGAATCTGCTTATATAGGTAGGTAAATAACATAGACTAAGAAACTAAAGAATATTATAATAATAATTGAAATTAATCTGTTGTTGTAACACTGCTGAAGAGGAAAATAACGGTTTTAATCACCGATAACGCCTATAAATATCAATTATTTCTTCCGAACATCCATTTGTTTTGACAGCCTCTTCCTGTGAGTAACATTTTTGGGAATACATTCATGACCCAAATGCGAATACGTATTACTGGGTTTTCATTATATAGGGATATCATAAATGACCATGCCTATGGTCTTGACTTTACTAGAGGCGTTATAAAAGGCGTGCAGAAATCTGAGTAAGACAAAATTTTCAACAAACATTTTCTCACTAAGACTGAACTAAAATCAGAACAAACAAATTATATCCATAAAGGAAACTGCGGCTAAGACGAAGTGGGGCGTGCACTGGCCCAGAGTTATATTGCTTGCCGGCTCACTGCAATGATATGCCGGCCGCAAGCTACGCGGAATGCACAAACTATGCCCGGATGCTCAGAGGAATTTCTTCGCCTCGAGGAAGATATTTTAAGTATAAAAATGTCTTTGCGACTTCCTGCCGAGCAGATAATGTATGAAAAATAGGTTCATAAAACTGAGAACGAATTTATACGACCTAGACGTTTTTTTCTTTATGATCGTTGAGTAGTATTGAAGTGTTCTGACAATTTGTTTTCAATTAAGGTCACACTTTTTAATACTTTAGTATACTTTTCAAACTACCACTGCCATAAACCACGTTTTAAATAGAAGATTTGGGTGCGATATCGTGGGTTTATAATCACCATTTCCTCTTCAATCCACCTTTCACGGAGTCTGCAATTCGCGTGTATTTCTTAAGCATGCTATAAAGCTGATCCTCACGAAGGTATTGCCTTAATACAGAACCCCCATCTGCTCCCAATGTAATCAACGTGGTTAATTTATGACGTAATCAGTCACAATTTCCCGTCGACAACGGGTTTCGCCAGTTTTGAACCACAAAAGCAATAAATTGCTTTAAAGCAACAGCAGGGATTGTTACTGAAGCTGGATGCAGCGACTTCGTGATTCACGCACTTTTGTTATCGATATTTACGGGCGAAGTTGTTTTGCCAAAGGATAAGTTATATGTACGGGGTGTTTGCACTTTCAGGTAGATAAACTGAGGAAGAGTGGGTGATCGTGTTCGTAAATGGTGTGCCATTACTGTCACTCGGAACGGTACTCGTGCCGCGAAGAAGAATAACACGGCTTGAACGTAACAGGGATGTTAGCAACGTAATGTACATTGACAGTCCATTAGGTTTTTCTATTAAGTCCGTGGAAAATATTGTTATTTTTATTGAAAAAAATATATTATTGGCAATTTCGTTCCTTTGCATGAATATTATGAATAACTATCCGACTTTGTATTGAAACTAGATATCAAATATTTTATTTGTTATATTTTATTTTAATTTGATTTATTTACATTACTATACACAATATTTATAGAACACTACTAACTATTTACATAAAACACTAAAACTAAAGGGACTAACTAAATAAATATAAAAACAAAGGGACCTTTAGGCGTCGAAGTATTCGTCCGCATCGCTGTCATCCGGAAACGTGCCCAGAAGACTGGCAGCATTGCCACGTTGAATGGCAATGCTAATTCTTTCGCCAAAGAACAAGCCAGCCCTCTGGTCACGTGAAGTGTCGACCAGTCGGTGGGAGATTTCCTTAAAAAGGAGACGCGCACTCGGGCCCCATGACCCGAGCGTTTCGACCCCAAACGGCTCAAAACTGTAGTTGCCTATAAGGTTACAGTATTTGCGCCGCTTGAGGGTCTCAGCAGCCGCAGCAGCGGTATCAAATTGATTGTTAAGAATGTTTTGTGGGGAAAAAAAAATGCCTACTTAATTAAATAATTTGCTATTTTCAGCATTACACATTTTATATTGTATCTTTCGGAGTCGTTTTGTGTGAAGAGCTCATAATTAAACGTCCCGTTCGAGTGTAAAATCTCGAGGGAATTCAGGAAATATCCACATGAGCAAAACCGTAAAACACTCACAAAAAATCTTGCTACTGAAAGACTCGCTGCATTAATTGAATAAAAGTCAAATTTTAGCAGAACTATGGCAACACAGGATTACATAATTAGTTACTAAAAATTAATAAAAACTAAAACCCAACTACGATTAAAATGGTATAAACAAGACACCACAGACAGACAAATTAAAAATCCGGAGTCACACGTGTTAGGGCATAAATCGAACAGATTACGTGTGACTCCGGATTTTTTTTTAAGTTCCTGACTTTATATCCTCTAGAAGGCGCCAATTTTAATTTAATGTGACGTCACATAGCCTATAACCAGCGGACGATCAAGACGCTTTAAACGATACCTCATTTGTCAAATTTTGATGAGTCGTTTAGAAGATATGAGGGAACAGATGAACATACATACATACATACATACCGGTCAAAATCATAACCCTCCTTTTTTCTTAGCCATAGTCGGGTAAAAATACGTACATAATATACATAAGTATTTGTTATTCGATAGGTCACTATGAGGGTGGACATTGGTTACAAGGAAAACTACTCCTAATTGTAACATGGGCCTTCTTATCACGGTCTTCCGCGTCAAGGAAGCTTAACATAAAGTCATTTATGGGATCGAACTACCAAGAGATTCTTTGGGTAATTTATGTTGGAAGAATATTACAGTTTTTTTTTGTTTAACGTCAATATAATACAAACAATGTAAAAAGACCATTATATGGCCGTCAACTACGCGTTCTGTACACCAAGTAACGACTTTTTAACCGACTTCTTCAAAAAGGAGGAGGTTCTCAATTCGTCTGTATGTTTTTTTTTTTTTGTTCTCTGTATGTTTGTTACTCGATTACTCCGCCAATTATGAATCGATTTTGATGATTCTTTTTTTGTATGGTAGGTCATGCTTCCGAAGTGGTCCCATATAAATTTTATTAACTTTGCTTGGGTAGTTTTTGAGTTAGCGTCAATATTACGTATTTTTCCCACTTAGTTTATCTAGACGATGTTTTCATTTACTCCTTTACAGTTATTTTCATCAGCTACTGGTATTCCAATTTGTTTGGGGTAGGTACCACTACAAAAAAGTTAAAAATAAAAACTTTTTACAAAAAAAAATACCAACTTCCAAAAAAAACACTCAAAACTGAAAAATAACTTTAATTTCGGAAGTCGAAAATTGAAAAGCAAAGACACCGAATTCCGAAATGGAAGTAATTTTTTGTTTTGAGTGTTTTTTTTTGGAAGTCGGTTTTTTTTTGTAAAAAGTTTTTTTGGTGTGAAAATCGCTGTTTACGGTAGTGCGCAACGTAACGCACGCAAAACATTGTGTTTATGGTTGCATGCAACGGTTCAGAGTTTGAATATGATAAAATGGGTACTTAACTCCCTTATTTTTTTATGTCACACGTTCCGTTTGACCCCTGTGATTTGTGTGGGCGGATAATACATTCTTTGGAAAGGAATTATGTGGGGGTTTTATATACTCACCTACGCAATGAACCAATTTTATTTATTTAATTTTATAGAGCGATCTTATTTTGGTCACCTAGCTGTACGTAGCTTTCGTATCAATATTTTTTCCTCATAACATACATAAATCTGGAACATATTATGCATACTTTTTGCCAAACAAAAATCTTTAGGGGTATGAGGAACAGGGTGTAAAGTTCACTCATACTCCGTAGAAAAGGGAGGATCCTCCAACCAGACGGGCAGTTGCCCGCCAGACACAACACCCGTCTGGTTGGAGGATCCTCCCTCCATAAATTGGTGACCCCGAATATGAACGTCAACGCAGCCTTCGTGCAACTACTCCAGCGTGACGTCATCAAAATCACTCCCGCAAGCTTTCAGTGAGGCGAGTCACACAGCCAAGCCAACACCCGAGGCGTCAACGGGTATCCTGACCACTAGCATGCAGCGAACGCGCATTCCTGGTCATCACCCTCAGGCTCATCACCCCGACCGACTGGGGAATCACCTCAATCGCCTCATCACCCCGACCCACTGGGGAATCACCGCAATCACCTCAATCACCACAACCGCCGCAAACAGTTCCGACCCACCGCGAACAATGCGGCACCCGGTTCCGACTCACTGGAACCACAACTAGCACTGGCAAGCATCGCAAGATACAAGACTCAACCCACTATCGACCTCCGGTCTCCGGAGGGGAGTGATGTGGCGGTATCTACATCGCCACATGCGAACTACGCATCAAAGACCTGACGTCAGACAGACATCACATAAATCCTGCATCGCGCAATTAAAGTTTACCGTGCAGTGGACATATATTCAAGAACCCAATATCAATCGCTGTGCAGTTGCCCGCCAGACACAACACCCGCCTGGTTGGAGGATCCTTCCTTTTCTATGGAGTATGAGTGAACTTTACACCCTGTTCCTCATACCCCTAAAAATCAAACACCATCTAAAAAAAAACTTACAAAATTTTACCTGCGCCAGTATTCGTTGTTTCGAACCACTAAGAACATAAAACAGAACAATTTTATCTCATAACAAGTTTCAATGGCGGCGCCCTCGGGAGTATGGTCCGCATAAACTTACAAACGACACACAACTTTGCCCGCCGAGGGAGTGACCCGCTCCACTTTTAATACTACATTTACAACAAAATCCACTACACATCATACCTATGTACCTACATTTCTCGAAAGATTTGCAACGGAGAAATGGTTCAGAACTTCACAAGTAAATTAATTCCGCTTCGACTGTAGGTAAGGGAAATGAGAATTCTAGGAATTGCAAACGTAAATCGTAATAGTAATTTATAGTATAGCTCATGAAATGACTTTCCTTTGGGTTTTGTAAAGTAGGTATAACAAGGTTTTTGACTGCATTTTTTTAACAAACAGTTAAGGTTAAATGATTTAAAATAATAGTATTTAATAATGGAATTTGGAAAGGATTGAATGGAATAATAGTGTAATTTTATAAAATATAATAAAGGTAAAATAATTACTTAATTTATCCTATCAGAATAACCCTTTAATCAAGATGATATGTTACCTACTCCAAAGACGAAAATTAACATTTCTTAGGGGTAAGTAGTGGTATTCTGTAAAAGTCTCTACGTGAAAACTTAGTGAAGTGAGCTTAAAGTGAGTGTCACTCCACCAGACGCTAGGGATTGACAGCTCACTTCACCAAAGTTTTCACGGTGACGTGTTTACAAAATAGACCGAACATTATAAGTACATAACAATTCATCAAATGCATGTAAATGTAGACTATCAACTGTTAAGTTGACTCTAGCTATAAACAATATTTTAACTCATCGCGAGCAAGCCTGATAAGTATTCTTTAGAGTGGTAGCACACGGCGTATTTTAAACGCGCAGACGACGCGCGTTTCAAGAACGCGCGGTTTCTGCACCGTAGATGCCATTTTTGCGATTTTATAGATTCAACGCGATACAAACGCGCGTGTGTAGCGCGTTTGAAACTCGTTTGAAGCCCGTACAAAGGGTCGGAGGAGGGGTACAGAAGGAGCGCGCGCTCACGCCACCGCAATATTGCTATCATAGATTCCTATAAAAATGAATAAATTTATTGTAATGGTAGCATTATTTTCCCGTCCCCTTGCCGCATGATTGGCGAACAAAGTTGACGGACCCTGATTATACAACTGACGAGGAGTCTCTGACCAAAACGCGGAAGCTACGAGCTACTACAGCGCGTCTGTATCACTGTATCTGCGTGTATACGCGCAGTAGACGCGCGTTTCACGATCGCCCCGTTTGCTTAGTTTACCAGGTTGCGTTCAAATGTCGTTTGAAGCGTGTATACGCGCGTCATCTGCACGTCGTGTGCGCGTTTAAAATACGCCATGTGCTAGGGCCCTGTTCCATACGGCGTTCCATTATACACTCATCATTGGACCTTCATTATGAAACAATTGAAACAATCATCGCACAAACATGTGTATTGTTTGATCATTAACATACCATTTGTCGCTGTAGCCGCTGCATTGTACGATAACAAAAGACTGAATTAAGTATGTCATTAGTGATAATAAGGCGGAAGTAGATGGCGGTAATGTCCTTGCTTCCTCGCCGCAGCATCGCGCTACTGTAGTTTATAAGGTTATACCCTACCTCAGATTTTATCTCGCTCGGACCATACTACTCGCGAACTGAGTGAGAGCGAGACGGAGTGGGGCGCTAGCGGCTCTCAAGCCACGAAAAGTTTAGGTAATTGCTTTTTACGATGAAAATAATGGTAATTAAAAAAAAAACATGACACCTGGGGGCCAAGTGTACTAATTCAGTTTTTGACAGGATATGCTACTTATACAAAATCTGTCAAAAACTCATCATTGCGAGACCACTGACACGTTTGTAAATTAGTAGACTTGGCCCCCTGCTTTATAGATATTTCAGTTATAAAACCAAATTTCATGATCTAATTTTAAGTATTTTTTTAATACCAGCGGTTTATAGTTCTTTTTAGAGGTAACTTTGGATTTTTTTCCATAGAGAAAATATTTAATCGTGTTTTGGCCAAACATAGGACCTAGTATCAATCCTCAACTTTAACATGTACAACATTAGTTTTTGTTTATGCTAAACTCGAAAAAAAACTTATGTTGTATTTATTTCAAAATTAATGCTGCAGAATTTTCTGCATAACGGAGGATCATGCTAAACAATTTGAGGTAGGGTACGTCCTTAACAGAATTAATGCTCTGTGTATCCTTTGTAACACTGAAATGCCTCGAAAACTGAATGAGGTCCTGAGTCTGGCTTAACCATGTATTACTGAAATAACAAAACTCACCTGTTTTTCCCGGAGGGCTAAGCAGAAGTGTACCTACATACTACATATTGTACATTTCGCGGTTATGTTTAGGTTGAGCTGCTATACTTAGAAATTCCTGATAGAAAAACCCAATTACACTTTGCACGACCTAGGAATCGATCCCAGGACCTGATGCTCAGCAGTGGCTCTTGCGACAACTAGATCAGGGAGGCAGTCAAAATATATTTTTAATGTTTTCAAAATACAATGCTATTTGAGTCTATTTCTTTGAACAATAAGTAGGTAAGCATACGTTTCAAGATAAATGAGGCTATTGCGGCCAGTTTTAATATATCGGTGCTAACCATACGTTGTTCACGAAAATTTACTATAATTACATTTTCATATAGTGTGCATTCTACCTCCGCGCGACACACTGCTCGTATTTAGCAGCTGCTAACTAAAGTAATTCAGCAAGGCTGGCTTAATGTGCTTCGTTTGCTAAATTAAACTGAAGAATTCTAAAATAGCGAAGGAATGACTTAAACTAAATAATCATAGAAGATTATTTAACAATTACTTACGTAAGCGTTAGTTTGAGCGACATCAGTCAAATAATTAGTATATCAACCATCGATTTTAATCGTTTATCAATGACATTAAGATGACATGAACGGATTTCAGTAATAAACACGATTCAATTGTTCATGAATATTAATAAAATACATATTAAACAAATGAGTTGTATTTTTAGATTGATCGAGCAGCGCTCACAAACGAATTTGTAATGAAAATGGATGAGCAAATTAGTTTCTCAAAAACTTTTGAAAACCCCGACTACCCAACTAGGCATTCAACAAATTTTAGTTGGACATCTCTCGTAGGCGGAAAATGAGTAAAATTCAACACCACTTAAAATTTTGGGTACCACCGAACTGCGGCTGTAAGTATCCACCCTATTAACTTTGCACTCACACTTTTTGTTTTAATGTTTACTACTGTTTACAAATTATAGTAACGACTTGCTGGGAACTGGGAATGTTTCCTGGGAAACATTTAACAGACATAACAAGTAACATTTGTAGGTTTGCCGTTTGTGGCAGCCTTTGTTTATTTCTGTTTGTAATTATTAAATTGAAATCATGGCCGTGTTCGTATCTTGTTCTTGGAATTTACTTATACAAACATTTTTCTAATTAAACGCCATTACACCAAAAAAGGTTGATTGATTTATATTATTGATTAGTCAGTCTTATTCATTTTGGATGTGTTCATCTTTAGAGTATTTACCCAATATACTGGGTGTTAGGATAGACACCGTTATCCTTGAAACTAGTGGTTTGGTGTCATATACCTTTTCTATGGGACCAACTTTGAAGTCGCAAAAAAACAAACAGCTGTTCCATACATTTGTGTTCACTTAAATCGATAAAATGTATGGAACAGCAGATTTTTTTTTTAAGATGGTCCCATATGAAAATATATTATAGATGACACCAAACCACTACTTTCAAGGATAACGGTGTCTACCCTAACACCCTGTATTGTACCTTTTTCCTGATATCGCACAAACGCTCCCGAAAAAAGAAAGAGCTTCTTCCGGTTCCTTAGCTAACAATGGTTATTTACGAAGCTTAATGCTGACTCCATAGAGCTTAGGTCATTTAATAAATTGGTTCCATTATCAGACATAGCCGGGCTCGAAAGCACAGCGATTTGTTTGCAAACTTTTTGATTTCAGTCGAACAATGGACTTCGGTTTTAAAAAGGTAACGATCGATGCACTTTTATAAATTAACTTGACTTTATGAAAATTACTTTCATGTTCAAACTGAAATGTAATAATACTGTATACAACCCAACCGCAGAATATATTCGCATGGAAATTAACTTTGTACGTCAACATAAATAGGTAGCTGATTTAGCAATATTAAATCAATGTTTTGTTCATGCAACAGCCAAACATTCAACAGCCAAATTGTAATTTTGTAATGTATATTACAAAATTAATCATCAATGATATCAAATTACCAAACTGAGCTGTATTAAACGAATCAGCAGCTTCATAACTCACCTACTAATCCCTCAAACTGTGCAGCAGCAAAAACTTAGAAGGTATCATGCAAGGCGTATTATGATAATCGAGGCTGAAAAGTTAGAAACCAGTAGAAATTTTAAACCAAAAACCCTAGTCGTTCGCCACACCACGTCACTTTACCAAAACTGTGCGAAAAAATATCCCTGCGGTACTTTTAAACCAGAAACACAGTGTGTGCGTGGACCACCACAATGGACCGTGGCCGGTCGAGCCCCGCAATCTCGTTTAGAATATTTTGCAGGCGCCTGGTCGCTATGCATGACACGACATAGCTGGAACTGACGTAGGTGGCTTGTAGGCTAACAGCTTTTGTTACACAAAAGCCTTGTTACTATGGTACTCCTAAATCAAATCTCAATTTTGCTGCTATTGTAATTATTTCTATCGGAGGAGCTCGTGGCTTATTAAACAGCCACACGGGTCGATCCGTGCCGGGGTTGTTCCGCGGATAGGTGACCATCTTTACATATCAAGACTCCTCCGTGCCTCGGAAAGCACGTTAAGATCCACGAATCTCAGCCGGGACCAACAGGGTCCCGGCTGAGATTCGTGGATCTTTGAGAGCCTTTTATTTATTTATTTATTCATTTAAAAAATCCATTGTGTTGAATTTACATGCAATGCTATACGGGTCGTCAGAAGCCCGAAAGTATGACAACCAGTCTAACCAAGGGGTATCGTATTACCCCCCAGTTACTGGGTTGTGGAGGTCAGATAGGCAGTCGCTCCATGTAAAATACTGGTATTCAGCTGCATCCGGTTAGACTGTAAGCCGACCCCAACATAGTATTTTTGTAATTATTTCCATCGTCTCTACTGTTACACGGTAATGTTTTTATCCTAAGATTTGAAAGACCTGTGAATCAGAAGGCTCTTACATACTGGCGTGACTTGTCGCACGACGCGACTTTTAACAAGACAATGAGAAAACTTCACGGCGAACAATGCGGCGGCGTCGCGTCGTGCAACAAGTCGCGCCAGTATGGATGAGCCTTAACTAACGATATGATTTTATATGTATTTTACAAATATCTACCGAACTATATAGGTAGGTAAATGTAGACTAATATTCATAGCATTATGTTCTCACGTCACGTATCACCTGAAATGCATTAGCTTTTAGCATTAGGCTTTTATGATGACTGAAGATCTATTAGGTTCTATAATTCATCAAAACGTGTTAAACTCTATTTAAAATCTGGGCTTGGAGTTGAAACTCTACTTCAATGTAAAAATATATTTATTATTTATAAAATAATTTTGTAATATATCGGCACTGAAAAATGTAACGAAATTGTGCACAAAGTTATCTAGACTGTCGTAATTTGAAAGACGAAGTGTTTGAAATCTTTTGAGTAACACGTACTTCGTTATTACATTGAGAATTCAATATGAAAATGAAATGTTTATGTTATTGCTACAGCAGCTATTTAAAAAGATCGCTGGAAAAAATTGCATTACTCTTATGAGCCGAATTACATTTCGATAGAATCAAATTACGCATTGACTTATTTATTACATGATAATGTTTAATATAAACAATTATGTAGTTTACATAAATTAGTATTTGTACACAAATACATGATGAAATTGTTTACACTAACTTGGACAAAACTCCTCTCCACACAATTAAATTACATGTTAAGCCATTTGTTATTTTAATAAATTGAACTACAGCCGACCTCCTAATTCTTTTACCACGTTTGACGATAACTCCCACTAAATTGAAACTTCACTAGCATTGCATTAGGAACGATTGAAACTATCTATCTGTGACCACAATAGACATTTACGTTTTATGACGTGCATTTGACATTCAAACTACACTGTGTACACTATTTGTCCACGAGATTATTCCAATTGAACGTGACGGCCCGGTGGTGGTGTGTGTGTATCGTTACTTCGGCGCCGTCATCTCGTTCTCATTGACGTGGTGGTGGACAAATGACCTTAGGGTGATAAACCAGTTACGAGGTTGACTATACTTACCATCTGTAAATTTATAAATAACCAAAAGCTAAACCGAACCCAGAATGCCCTGTAAAGAAAATCTGGTTTAAGCACTTAAGCAATTACTACAGGAGGAATTTTTAATCTTCTCATTATGAGTAAGGGCCACCGAGATTAAGAGGGAGAGTTATGAGATTAGATGGCAGAAAACGGTAAATTATAACCCCTAACAAAGTAAAAGCACACATTAATTTCTGTTTATTTATTATACGGATTTGTGGTTCGTGTATTTTATGTTATCCGCTGGTAGAAGGTTTTTGTGGACACAAATACAACGTCAACTGTTTGCCGTGCCGACGAAATCGTAAAAGTTTATTGGAACAGAAGGATTTCTGGCGAACAATCTGTCACTGCATACAAGGGTACGTGTGTATGTTACCATAAAAATACCAAAGCCATTCATCCGAATTAAATTAGCTTTTTTTTTGTACTCTTTTTAAATATTACCTAATTTCACTCTTACCAGTATTGCCAATCAATGGACGGTATTTGCACTCCGGTACCACCGGATGCCGACCTACCTCTGTCGTGTGGTCGAGGCCTATTTGACGGACAGGGCCGTCATCTACCCCGGTCACCAGGGAGTGTGGAACCGGCGAGAGATGTCGTGCGGTGTCCCACAGGGATCGGTCCTAGGGCCGCATCTGTGGGACATCGGATACGACTGGGTGCTGCGCGCCGACCTCCCTAGCGGCGTCAGCGTAGTTTGCTACGCTGACGACACGCTGGTCCTGGCGCAAGGGAGGTCGCACCAGGCGGCGGCAGAACTCGCGACACGCGGGGTTGCGACAATCGTCGATAGAATCCGGCAATTGGGACTTGAGGTGGCCTTGCACAAGTCCGAGGTCATGTGCTTTCATGGCCCTCGGAACGCGCCACTGTCGGGCTCCCAAATCACGGTAGGAGGGGTTCACATCGGCGTCGAGTCGACGATGAAGTATCTAGGACTCGTTCTTGACAGCCGGTGGAACTTCGTGGAGCACTTCCGTCGTTTGGCTCCCAGGCTGGACCGGGCCGGGGCCGCCTTGGGGCGGCTCCTGCCCAATCTTGGGGGGCCAAACGCCTCCTGCCGGAGGCTCTACGCGGGGGTCGTGCGGTCCATGGCCCTTTACGGGGCACCGGTGTGGGCGCGTTCCAATTAGGCTGCGGCCAGCCCGCCGGTTGAACGCGTCCCAAAGGGTCATGGCCATTCGGCTGGCCCGGGGATACCGCACGGTCTCTCGTGAGGCGGCGAGCCTCCTTGCCGGATTACCGCCATGGGATCTGGAGGCGAAGGTCCTCGCGCACATTTGGGAGTGGCGCGAGGAGATGAAGCGCCGGGGCGTAACTCCGCTGCCGCGAGAAATCGCGGCACAGCGGACAGAGCTCCGGCAGGATCTCATGGCGGCATGGAGAGTGCGATTGTCGCAACCCAGTGCTGGGCACGCCACAATTGCGGCGATAAGTCCCCTCTTTGAGGAGTGGCTGGAGAGGCGCCACGGCGTCCTCACCTTCCGCCTGACGCAGGTCCTCACCGGACATGGCAGCTTCGGGAGGTACCTGTGCAGGATTAGGCGGGAGGAAACGCCCGGGTGTCACCACTGTGCGGATCGTCCGGAGGACACGGTGGAGCATACGGTGGAGGTGTGCCCTGCTTGGGCGGAGCACCGCCGTGTCCTCGTGGAGGCGATTGGCGGCACTGACCTCTCGCGTCCGGCCCTGGTCCAGGCCATGGTACGGAGCGAGAGGGCATGGGAGGCGGTCACCTCCTTCTGCGAAGCAGTGATGCTCGCGAAGGACGACGCGGAACGCGTGAGGGAGAGGCAAAGCCTGCGCCCTCACGCCCCTAACCGCCGCCGCTGGAGACACCCTGGGCGTCGGGAATCCCAGGCGGATTCCCGGCCACCATAGGCGCGGGCTTGCGGACGGCGAGCAATGGGTAGCTCGCCGTCCGATAAGGACCAGGCCCGGGTCGATGGCGCGTCGTGTTCCACGCGCGCCTCAAAGAGATGTCAGCACACCTGACGGGGTCCGTTAGGACCGATGCCTGCCATGGTTGCGGAATAGTCCGAAAGGGATACCGGGACCCTGGCAACAGGCAAACGAAGGAACACGGGTGGGTTTTAGTCAGTAAGAGTCTGACACGCCCTTCCGCTCCGCCCAGAGCGGGAGAAGTCATACGATGATTTCCCAACCAAAAAAAAAAAAAAAAAAAAAGGTATTTTGCTGATGTAACCACGTGTAATTCTGATTTTCAATCTTTTTTCTAAACCCAGGATCGTCTCCCTAAAATAAGTAAACAATGCAAGCAACAAAATCGTCAAACAACCACGTATACAAATCTGTCTTCATGTCCCACGTATAACTATCGGCAGGAGCGTGTCTGTAGTACCAAACCTTTGTTATTCAGGGAAGGCGATAACACTTACTTGGGCGCATCAGCCTATGAGCCCACTTCTCCACGTATTCGGATCACGGCTCTCACATAAACTTTCATGGGTAACTTATTGCGTATTTGTGTCGAAAACCAATTACCTACACAGGATTTCGTATCCCTACTTTTGCGTAAAAAAGAGGCGACACCGTGAATTTTAACTTGCCAAATTAATATAGGTTCGTGCGATCCGATTTTTTGCAAATCGTTTTCGGAGTTACGGTTGTTATTTTACTGTAGGTAAAATTCATATTAAAAAGCTGGGCAGGGTTAAACATTTCAGCTTTTTGATATGAATTTGAACTGACCAAATATTCAGATTAAATATACCCTAAAGATAATGACCGCTCCTAAAACAAGCTTCTGTTCACAAAAAAAAAATCTACTTTAACAATTCAATATTCCGCAGATAGTCAACAAAGACCTTTTCTGCCCTCTGGCAAGTGTGATACATATAAACTTAAGAGGTGTCCACTAGGAATGCCTAATGAGATGTATATATTTGCGAACATACTGTCTGGCCGCCGGACGGCCACACCTAAAGGCGCAGTAAACTCGCCGGCACCGTGTAAGGTGAGGGACGACCCTCGCGACACCAAAATTTCAGAACATCCCCTAAGTAGGTGCTTAAAATTCATGAGCTGAATTCTCTATCTTCTTGGAAATATTTATGTTTTGGCAATAAAAGGGCAGATTATTGCCGTTTTAATGGGTTTAGGTATTGAACTACAGTTTGAATTAGCGAAATCTAATTGATTATTATGAAAAATGTATATAAATGAGCTAACAATGGATTTACAGATGGACACATCCGTAGCTAAGTTTACTTCATATAGTAACAAAACTATTTGCTAAGTAAACACCAAAGCAAAGCCTGCATTGAACAATGAACAGCAAATATCAGGACGAATCCTACATGTACGTTAAACACAGTACATGAGCTCAATCATCGTCATTTAGGCCACTTAGACTTACAAGATGCCTTTTAGCTTGCAATTATGGCGATTGACAAATTACCCACCTACACGAACGTCATGCAATTTGCGTAGACACCATCAAACATGCACATCTTTACGATGTTTTGCACAAATCGTAGGCGTTATATTAGTTCTCATATTTGTTACAATAATAACAGTTTGATCCCTAACACTTCAGTACGAGTAAATCCAAGAAGGGAGGCAAACTTATCAGTATCTAGCGTGACATATCACAAAAAACCGGCCATGTGCGAGTCGGACTCGCGCACGTAGGTACCATTATCTATAAAAACGGCAAAAAAATCACGTTTGTTGTATGGGAGCCCTTAAATATGTTTATTTTTTGTTATAGCTGCAACAGGAAAATTTCAACTGTCTAACTATCACGGTTCATGAGATACAGCCTGGTGACAGACGGACAGACAGACAGACAGACAGACGGACGGACAGCGGAGTGTTAGTAAAAGGGTCACGTTTTACCCTTTGGGAACCCTAAAAATATTGTGTTGGCTTTGAGTTTACAGTGTAAAGTTGTTAACCCGTCGTTTACGAGCACCATAACCTTCCCCTTTGCCAGGTTTACTGCTGACACACAAAATAAGTCTATTATAATATTGAGAATAATATTATATTCGTACTCCTTCTCATTCGAAACAACATTGACATTGAGAAATACGAATGTTGAAAAACTTTCTACATTAAAAGCACAAAGTTTAGGGAGAAAATTACTTTTACCGCAAGTCCTAAATATATAAAGAGACAAGCTTTTAATATACTCAGGTACATAATATGGCTAAGTGCGTGCCCGGTATTAAATTACCTTTTACCTGACTAATTAAAAACCCATTTAGTCCTATATTTTGAATGATGAATTCGGTATTCTATTTCGTTTAGAACTAAAAGTGGGTATTGAAAGGAAAAGCCTTTTTGATAAATTGGAGTGTATCAACTAGGTAAATTGGTATAACGAAATTTTTTATTTAGATTTTATTTATATTTCACTTGGAACGTTAGTTTCCTAATTGTAGTATGTTAAAATCCAAATCACTTTATGTATCTCTTATAAACTTACCTACACAGTAACATGAACTTTAATCAGAACTAGCTGTGCCCCGCGGTTTCACTCGCGTAGGTCTCGATCCCATGGGAATATAGGGATAAAACGTATCCTATGTCGTGTTCCAGATCATGGCCTACCCGTGTGCCTATCCTCTCCTCTCTAGAGTAGGGAATTTCACGGCGGTACGGGGCGCCGGCGTCGAACGGTTCGCGTATTGCATTTTTATACTCGTGATAACTTCGAAATTTAATCTCGGATTCGAATGAATTAAAAAGTATTTTACTGCTACAT
Organism: Lithophane ornitopus; assembly: GCA_948473465.1. NCBI lineage: Eukaryota > Metazoa > Arthropoda > Insecta > Lepidoptera > Noctuidae > Lithophane > Lithophane ornitopus. Next base: position 8,857,396 of record OX419629.1, read on the forward strand.
AAATACCCTTGATGTTAAATCTATTTATTATAATAAGAATTAATATTATGTAGATATAACTCCTTCGCAAATAATGCATTAATTTCGAACAAATTTGATTACCATAAAAAAAGGTTATAGTGATTCAAACTTAAAAGATAGACTAGATAGCTGTCACGGACTTTTTTTTTGAACTTTTAAAGAGGAACAATTTCATCGTACATGATATTTGCGTAACTTAAACCGTTTACGCAGCGCACGCAACGGAAGCTCTCAAAAAGGAATATTTTTTCCCGTTTTTACAACATTTTTCATTTATGCTCCGCTCCTATTGGTCGTAGCGTGATTTTATATAGCCTATAACCTTCCTCGATAAATGGACTATCCAACACAAAAATAATTATTCAATTCCAACCAGTAGTTTTTGAGATTAGCGCGTTCAAACAAACAAACTCTTCAGCATTATAATATTAGTATAGATATTGTTATTCTGGTCGCCTCAAATAAAACTAAATATAGAACTAACTTTGTCTCACAATTACTCTTTGTAATAAAATACAATAACACGTACAATCGTAGCACAGAACAAAGATGGCTTTATATTATCTTGCAATACAATTTATCTTGAATTCTTTTATAATGATGTGAAAAGGCACAAGTAATTTCCTAACAAAAGAACTGAATGCAGCTTTTATAGGGTGAATTTATGACGAGTATATTTTGATATTATCTTAGGTATTAGTATGCCTATTACAACTTGCAAAAAATACTGTCTTAGAAAGTTCTTTAACAAAATTAAAGCTCAATTCACACATAATAACATACAATCATACTATGTACTGATGTAGTCGAATCATGTTCTACGTACCTCCATTGCAACAGACCGTCGTAACATTTCCTTGATCCCTCGAAAACTGTAGGTCAGCTGACCGGCCAGATCGAATGACATCTTTGCCATTACCACAGGACCAAAGTGAGAGGTTTCAATTGGCCCCCATCCAACACGTATTGGATTCGGTCCAAGTCACGCGGCCTCTTATTTGCCGAGTACCATTAGCAGATTTTAACACTTATTTATTTCATCTCGAAATTATGAGATATATCCTCGTAATTCTTAAAAGGATATCCAAGATATTTAAGCTATGTTGGGGGGTATTTTCTTTCATTTTCGTTCTCTTTCCAATATCGAAATTATTATTCGACGTATCATTGTGTCGTCATATCATTGTATTTTGAGACATGATACATGTCCAAAGCTTCAGAGTTAAGTAAGCCTCCTTTGTTGAATAACAAAGCAAGAAATGTCTACCTACAAAACCACCCGAGACGATTTCAATCGTTCAGTTTCATCGCTCATAATTATTCGACATCGATTATACTTTTCTCCACCACAGTGTATCTTACAATGAGAATGTGCGCCAACAATACAACAGAGTCATACTAAAGCATATACCAGTATTGCCAGCGAGGAAAACATCCAATTTGCATATTCCGGCACAACTGTATAACGAAGAGGCTGTATGGAAACCCGGAACCGTAATATAGGGTTTTGGGAAAAATAGAAAAGCTTCGACTTTCTCTTTGCTTACAAACCAACAAAGACTGGGGCTATAGACAACCCTAATGTTCGACTTTCCGTAATTTAGGTTTTTTTAAAGGGTAACTCATTATTCACGTTCTGAATAAGTAGGTACCTATACACAAGCAAATCTTCGTCTTTTTTTAACCGACTTCTTCAAAAAGGAGGAGGTTCTCAATTCGTCTGTATGTTTTTTTTTTTTTTGTATGTTTGTTACGCGATTACTCCGCCAATTATGAATCGATTTTGATGATTCTTTTTTTGTTTGGTAGGTCATGCTTCCGAGGTGGTCCCATATTAATTTTATTAACTTTGCTCGCGTAATTTTTGAGTTAGCTTCAATATTACGTATTTTTCCCACTTAGTTTATCTAGATGATATCCTGCTTGACTCCTTCACTGTTATTTACATAGCAGGTAGTGGTATTCGGATTTGTGTGGGGAAGGTCCCACAACTAAAAAGTGAAAAATAAAAACTTTTTACAAAAAAAAACAACCGACTTCCAAAAAAAACACTAAAATAGTGAAAAATAACTTTTAAAAGTCGGTGGCAAAAAACGGAAATTGAAAAGCAAAGACACCGACTTCCGAAATTAAAGTTATTTTTCACTATTTTAGTGCTTTTTTTGGAAGTCGGTTGTTTTTTTTTTGTAAAAAGTTTTATAAATAGCAAATCGATTTCCCCCTAAGGTATCGATTACAATATTAGGTATACCTTTAAAATATAATCTTAATTACAGATTCTGTATCATGTAATTACTTACTCTGAGCCATGACTCAATTTCAAAGAAAATCTCCTGTGAATTTTAATTCTTTTAAATGTTTCTGTACCTTGCGGTTTTCGTAACATTTTGAAATATGTTATACCCAAAAACTCACTGAGCAATATAACATTTTCACAAAAGAAGTTGCGGATACGAACCTGACCACAAACGTTTTTCTGTTCCGTGAAATCAAAGAAATGAGTGAGCATGTTATGTGCTCAAACGACATAGTCTAAAGCCACTGGAGCATTTATTTCATACCCTTATGTGGTATTCTTTGATGATACGTTACGATGAAACTCATAAATATAAAGGTTAAAGGTTTTAAAGTGATGATACCTCTGTGATAAAAATAGAAAGATGGAGGTAAGCAAGATCTATAAAATCCATAACATTTTCATTGGACTTCCACCAAAAAATGTTAATGTTTGACTTACCTTACCAATTATCTAAATTCTAAATCATAGAATTGTTTGGAAACTGTAGGAACATTTTTTGCAGCCTTTATACTCATAGATAGCCTTAATAAAGTGTTTACCAAAAAATATAAAAATTAAAGTAATAAAAAAAATTAAGTAATAAAAACTAAAACCCAACTACGACTAAAAAGGTATAAACAAGACAAATTAAAAATCTGGAGTCACACGTAATCCGTTCGATTTATGCCCTAACACGTGTGACTCGACACGACACGTGTGGGATTTTTAATTTGTCTGGTCTTGTTTATACCTTTTTAGTCGTAGGTTTTAGTTTTTAATACTTTTTTTTTATTTTATTCTTTTGTTGTTATAATAATTATATATATTTTTGAAATGTGCTCATTTAGCCCTATCATTTGATACCCAACATGGTACGATTAAACAATATTTTTTTTTAGTTCCTGACTTTATGTCCTGTAGAAGTCGCCATTTTTGATGTGTTGTTTAGAAGATATGAGGGAACAGATGAACATACATACATACATACCGGTCAAAATCATAATCCTCACCTGCGTGGTACGTGGATAAAAAGTAGCCTATGTCCTTTCCCGGGATGCCATCTATCACCTTGCCAAATTTTATCTAAATCCGTTCAGTGGTTTAGGCGTGAAAAGGTAACATACAGAGAGACAGACAGACAGAGTTACTTTCGAATTTATAATATTAGTATGGATTGAATCCTGCTTATTTATTTATCATCAAACAAATATTCCAAACCAGATGTCATGTGTATAGAAAACCAATCAGAGTATTTCCTATGTAAAGCATCCTTCTTATGCCTGAAGCTTCGTGAAATAAGATGTCATTTCCATTCTCTTGGTATACCTCCATGAGGATCTGCTGATCCTTGATAACGTATTCAGTGCGCGGACTCGGTGTCATATAAAACTTATATATTTATACCAATACATAGAAAGAATTTGTTTTTTATGTATGAGCGCCGATCCCGGAGACGATTTGACGTAGTTTGACAAATCTTCAAGTTGATGTATTGTCTTCGTTTTGTGAATGTTGTTACATATTTTGATGGATATTTGAACGTTGTAAAAATATATGTTATAGTAGTCTTTCGCAATGAAAGTATCCACGTATGTTCATACTTATAAATACAGCAGTTGTTAACACGTGCCGAAGTAAAATGGAGAAGTATTAGATCAGGAGCTACGAAATCATATTTTAGTTTTTTATTATTAGTTAATTAGCAATTTAAAAGGATCCATTATTCTACGGATATAATTGTTATAGGTTATTCGTTCTAAATATAACCGGGTATGAGAGTACATACTCGGTTATCAGTATAATACACAAAACACGATATTTCTACAGATAACAAGTTATACAATTTCATTCATCCAATGGTACAAGCCATATATAATTTGTAACTCATGTATTTAGGCAGCTACCAACGCTTACGGTCCAAAGCATTTCAAGACGATAATTACGCGCTTTCAACTGTAATTCAAACCCGACTTTATGCTGCTAAGTACTGAGTTGAAAATACAGTAAATGGAAATCTTTAAATTTCAAATGTGGGCTGCAGCAAGTTCTGTAAGTTATGATTAATTTATTGGTTCAATGAAGAGGACCACGTAACGTAAATCGGTTTCCGCGTCCACTCTCATATACATCATTTAGGAGAGCGGTCATCTTGGCAAACATTCAACTTTCTCGAAGTAGGTATGGACTTTATTACATTTTGAATAATTTTGCATAGCAATATCATAATGTTCTAAGCTGATGTTAAAACATAGAATACCTACTTTTTATCCCTATATTCTGACGTGATTGAGACTTATGCGGGTGAAACCGCGGGGCGCAGCTAGTTGGTAATAATTGTGTTAACAAACATTAAGAGAAGCGATGATCATCACCAAATATATTCGGTGTTCCAGAAAAAACGATTGTGAATGAAAAAAGGCAACCCTCTTCTATTCCTTGGAATTGCAAACGGCAACAGAGATTTTTACCCGACTACGGCAAAGCCGAAAAGAAGGGTTATATAATTATGATTTTACCAGTCTATGTATAATGTAAGTAAGTTTTTTCAAAACGTATCCAACATCAAAGTAATTCTACAAAGGTTCGCAATAGTTATAAATTATAATTTTCCACATCAAACTTTACGCATCCAAATAACCCAGGTACATAAACATGCAACAGTACACACCATCAAAATTATAATTGGAAACGTGGTAAACTTGACAATGCGCATGTTCTAAACACAGACATTTGCACAGTACTGCAACTATTACACGCCGGTGACAACTTCAAATTAGTTTCAGACTATCAGCTAGACGGTCCTAAAGTTAGATGAGACTAACTTTAGTCTGTAATTGATGTAAAAATACTGTAAAAGTGTTAGGAATGAATGTCGGTGGGAATAGCGAGCGTTCCGGTTGAATGCTGATAGTTAAGCTGAATTGAGAGATCGTGTGTTTAAGATATTTAGTTTATTTAAGGTTTGGGTCTTATCTTCTTTTAATGTCTTACTTAGAGGTTTAGAAAATGATTTCGATTTAAATTTAGTTTATCCACGTGTTGTAGATCGAATCGTACATCTAAATATTCGATAAAACGTTTCCGACCAAATCAAGGCACAAAAAACTGCATAATTTTTTTTAAACACCTTTTTTATTCAGTTTTAATGTCAAAGCTAGAAAAAATAACGGGAATTTATTCGAAAAGTAATACTAACAACGCGAAATTGCTGCAAAATTACTTTAACATAGAAATATAGCCACGAGATCTCAGCTCAGCAGCAGATATTTTCTCAATCTAAACTATCTGTTCTTGTTTACGCTTTCACGGTGCTTCCTTTGCCCAATCTCGTAAAAAGGTGTCGACTTCGGAGCCGGACGCAGATATCCACTTACTTAGCTCCAAAGTCCTTTGTTAAAACCTTTTCCTGGTCCAATACGATACTAAAAACACTAACGCCATTACTAGGAAAAAATGAACGTAAGTGCTGTTCTTTTTTTCCAAGTAATTTCAAGAAGTGCACTTTACTGGACCAAACCAAAACGCAGTCGCATTATTCAGACTGATTTACGTCTTTTGCCTCAGCAGGAAGTCTCTAGAGCGAGAGCTAGAAGTTAACTTCTATATTTCTAGTATCTTATAGAATTTATCTTGAGAAATAATCCTACCAAGAAGTACCCCTAAGTTATAAGTGAGAGTGAATTAAATTGTTTATCATTTATGTACCAACTCTACTAAGTAACAATTCTCGGTAATGCCCCGGAAGATGATGAGGCAGTCTTAACAAAGTTTATCCTTCAAAGGAACTATCAGAAGCTTGTGTTTAAACTATTTAATCATATTGCACTATGATATATTATTAATATCTTTTTTTCCCTCTCAAACAAAGAACCTGCCATCTAATCTCTTCACCACCCTTGGTTGACTGGTAGAGAATGCCCAAGGCATTATGCCGCATTCCGCCTTAGTACCTTTTTTGTGTATGAAAAGTTTAAATAAATAATAAAAAAATTAGTTCAGCTTAATTCCCAAAAGTAATTGAAGTGATGCATCGCATGACTCAATATTTCTCGTATACAACTGAAAAAAGTGGAGATTTCGTGTCGCAATAAACTAGAAAGCAGATTAAAAGTGACTCGAGGGAAAAACGCTACTGCCATGTTGTTACGCACGAAGGCCCCGGGGAGAGCCGTCAGCTATACCCATAACGTTTTCTTATCAAGACAACACAGCAACCACGATGCCCATTCCCATCCGTTCCTCGACACGAAACAACTTACTGATGTATACATTTCCTCTTTATTACTATGATCGAGTCGACATGGGGGATAAAAGCGTCAATGAAAAACAGCTAAGCAATTTCAGTATTACAGTGTGTAAATCCTTTAACGAAATAATGTAAGGGCAGGAACGATACAATGATAGTATCGTAAAATGTGTTGCTATGATTTATTGGAAGTTTACGTTAGGCACCTATTGTGAGAAAAGATATGTTCTTCAGTGTATATTTTTTGCATTTACCGAAATTCAAGCGAAAATGCGTTCTTGTTTGTAGTAAATCTTGAAGAATAATAAGTCTCTTCGACGAAAAGCAACGTTTTTAGTGTTTACGCACACAAATCGAACTGAATAATAAAACGGAACATGAAATCTCGAATGACTTGTGCCATGAACGACAAGAAAAAATATTTTCTGCTTTCTTTACGCGTGGGCACGGTCTTAAACACAGAACTCGGCTGCTTAACCTCACTTAATCCGCAAGCAAACCATCGGCGAGCGTCGATTTTACACGCGATAAACCTGCAAAAGGATTTTGTCCGGCGTCTGTTGCCCGGGCACTGGCAATATTCGCTGGTAAGACCATAAATCTGTCGGCTATCGGTCGTAATTGGTCGATTTCATGGACTGACTTTTAACGACTCTCCACTCCAAGCGCTAGGGCCCAATGCCTTCGCGTCACAGCTCACACTAGCAAAATTATGTAATTTGAAAACATTACGAACTAGAAAAGCTAATAAGTTTGAATATTTCAAAGAACAATAAAAGACATGTAATAATTGCGAACTTAGTAATAAAAGGTTCAAACAGATTAAGATTCCAACAGATTTGAATATATCCTCTGGATTAATTCAACAATGTTTTGCAGTTTAGTTAAACGTCTAAGAACTCGAAATAGTTACTAAAAAAATATCCTAAGGCTTGGCCGTATAAACCAACAAACAATGAATATACAAAAACGTGACTAAGAATAATTTATGTTCTTCTACAACAAATTAAAAAGGTAGAGAGCCGAAAAGACACTGATAATAATAATAATAAGGGTCGGCCAACATTAATAACGAAACGGGTCGCATTGTTCATGTTCGTCCGTCTGTTGTCTGTAGCTTAATTCAGTAAACACTGGACCTATTCGACTGAAAATTGGAGCACATGCGTCAAATTGCCTCGTTTTCCGGCAAAAATATGGAAACTTATAAATAATTTATATTAAATGGAACCCGCAACGTACGATGTGTGCTTGGCGTCCTTTCATATTGCCACACATCAGCTTTATTACGACTTTGATATTCCGTTTCAGACTTAGTGTTGACTCATGTTGTCACGACATAAGTAAATGCAGTGCATTTGTTAATATTACAGTAGCCACAGTCCTGTTTGTGCTTAACGAGAACTTGTTTGTAGACCCGTAAAAAAGATAGACGGAGAATCCTATAAAAGTATATTTCTTATAATACAGGAACATTAGAAGTCTCAATAACAAGCACAACAGCAATAATGACCAATTAGGTTTCGTAGAAAAAACAAACTATATTTTCTTGTTTGAGACAGAACTAATTGGATCAGTAATCAAACTGGACATACATTTGAGGATTCTCGCTGGCTCTCCTGGCTTCTGTCAGCTGTCAAATCAAGCAGGTATTTGATTGCAGCATAACAAATTCAAGCTTGGTCCAGTTCAACCAGTAGTAGCAGCTTACTCAACAATTCCTTAATCCCATGACGTTAAGTAACTCGACAAGTTGACTATAAAGCCATTTGACAACGCTTGACATGCACTCTCAATTACAACTCATGCCTGAGTGTCATCCCAAAATACAATTTGCAATAGAAAACATAAAGGAGAAATAAAATATTCGTGTTTTTATTTTTAACTCTCCAACATTACGCATTCAGGCGTCTACTGCTTTAAAAGAAAAAAAAACATAGTGTGAAAATTCAGCCCTGTATAATTTTGACGCAAGTAATTATGTTGTCTTCTATAACGGACAAGGGGCAGTCCGAAACTGATACGTAACATGGGTCCACACTCGCATTCATTTGAAATACGTAATGAAATAACGTCGCATTTTTTATCAGATCAGCTACTTTTCGGCTAACATTTATGCATGAATATTTTAATGAAAAATGTTTCGATACAACCAATATGTTTTATTCACTCTTACAAGCAGTAAGTGGGACAGGGTTTATTTTTTATATCCTTGCTGAATATAAAATAAGGCATTTACTGTAAAGAACATAAAGGCCATATTTCAGCAGCAAGAACACGCTCACCAAGGCGTTTGAACTCTTTAATCTATATGAATAATGACTAGAATCTATGGAAAAAATAAACATTGACAAAATATTTAACCTAAATGTCAGACCAGAAATGGTATTCTACTCAAACATAATTTCATATCGTTGGTAAAATTAGTAATACAGCGTGAATCCACAGGATTACGCAGGGCGGTATTCTCGGGGCAGTCGAGTCACGATCACGAATGAAATGCTGCGGCAAACCTAGGAACCGCTGACTTAGTGTCAAAGACCTCATTATGAGGACCAATGAATTCACAATTGAGGATTCCTAAAACCGGCATACACTAGACTTGGTATGTTTCAAATGGTTTAAAGATTCCGGTATCTCTGCACTCTTGAGATATTGTCGGATGAATTTTCTTTTATTATACTTTAATACAGTTTTGACTCTTTAATGCCGTGAATGGCCGATTAAAACGATGTTTTAAAAGCAATACTTATTGCTGTTTCCAAATTGAGGTTAATAGATGTATTTAAATGCTTTTAATATTAAATATTTCCCATAGTGACGGATAAGTACTTCAGCTGTGCACTGCCAAATACATGAATACCTCCATCTCATTTAATAATTACAATGTTTCATCTGAAAGCTTATCAGACGATTAAAAAATAATTACGCTTAATTACATCAGTGGTTACGGCAAGCTATTTATCTCGTAGCACCGAAAATTATATTATTAATTATAGTTAGCCATCCATAACGAAGTAACAAATCGAATAAGTAATCAACTTTTGTAGACAATGAATACTAATTAGTAATAATTTATATTTTTTTAAATGATTTTTTTTTATGTTTTTGATAAAATATTTAAAAAGTAAATAATATGTATTAAAAATTAAATAAAGAAGAAAAATCATTAATAATAATTTAATTAATAATAATCATTTTTGTGGTAATTTTGTACTAAAAGTGACACGATCACAATGTGTGTTAGTGCGTTACATGTACAATTTGTTTGAGGTTGCAATTACGCGCAAAAAGGCAATACATTTTAATAATTTTAACCTATGAATATAAGGAAGGAATCTCGAGGGTTTGGAGGAGGCCTTTGCTCAGCAGTGTGACTGTTAAGGCTAACTAAAAAAAGGAAGCTTACGCTTAGTTACCTAGTAATATGTGTCTGTAGGTCCTTAGTAAATCCGTACACTGTTTGTTTCATAAAAAATAACATAAGGTACACTTAAGTGTAAATCTAAAGTTACCTACCAAAACATGTTGACAGACAAAGCCTCTAAAACACTAGGCTATGTTATTTGAACACACGTAATATAAACTGAACAAAGCTCTCAAGTTTATACAAAAGCTCCGCTATTAACAACGCTAACAAAATAATATTTTGTCGCAGTACTCTTCCATTAAATAGACAGACTTATTCCAATTAGCTCGTAATCGCAGACGCTACAGTGCGGGTCAAGTTTGTTTAGCCGCTTAGGGTGCTTTCAATTTGTGCCATTGTTAAAAGCGCGATAGCGGCGCGTCTGAAAGGTGATTACCGTCACTTCAGGGAATTTTTGCACCGCGTTTATAGAGCCAAAGGCAGCAATAACTGTAGAACCACTGTGGAAAATGTTATTGAGCGGATTACTACTATTACCCTATAAGATTTATAACAATGTGGAATTTATTACCCGACTGCCAAGGTAGGGTTATGTTTTTCGCGCGTATCTTGTATGTATGTATATTTGTTTGTTTTCTTTATAATTTTATATGTCTAAGGTTTTACATGAAAGTAGATTTTTCTGTTTTATATTTTGTTTGTTGTCTTTCATTATTACTTTTAGTCGTAGACCGAGTACAATCAAAGTAAAACACTTAAATATAGAGTGGAATTTACAGTTTTATAATTATGACGTGTCACAATATATTTCTAAGCTAAAAGCCCATTCTAACTTGTTTATTAACACCATCATTGTTTAGTTGGCTAACAATATAAACAGCGAGCAATTAACGACTAACTAATTTACTAGAGAAACGTGACTTGACCTAATAGGACGCTTCCGGCGCTACGGACTATTGCTCCAATGTTTCCACGGATATATAGACAATTAACTAAGCTCTGTTAATCCGGACAACTAACTGTATGTTTGTCAGAGGATTACGGGCCCTAAAACGGCCACATTAGCAATTTCTCTAAAAGCAATTAATTTCCCGAATTTCCAGCTTTCATTAGCAATTCCTCTAATTTGAAACAAAAGCAATTCATAATGTGTGGACCTTTTTACGAATCTCCATAGAAAACTGTCAAACAGAAGTATTATTTCGTAATATGAATTGCACGTAGATCATATTATGAATTGTCTGTTTGACATTTTACGATAATTCATAATATTTTCCTATTATGATTCTGCCAAAGTGGCTGTTTTAAGCCCCCAGGAGAAAATCATTATCTTTGCTTTTAGGAGCTTTACTTCTATTTTGGTTTGAAACCTAGAGCAGGTTGTCAAAAGAATACAATAATTCTTGTCAAAGGAAGGTAGATGTTTTTCGAAACTGCCACGTATCAAGATAAGTAGGTAGGTATCTACTAGGGTATACAAATACACGAAGCAAAGCTAGGCACTATTCTATCCTCGAAAACCGCACAAAAAACCTATTAACAACATCATCATGTCAGCCGAAAGACGTCTACTGCTGGACATACCTAGGTCTCCTCCAAGCACCACCAATTCGCCCGGTGCTGTGTTTTCCGCCCCTTCCTAAATAAATAATCCAACTCGGCTAGGCAGCGTTTGAGAAGCTACGCAATATCTTCTCGTCCCACAGACCGCAGTTTCTCAAGACGAAAGTCTTTCTGACCAGTGCGTGTTGCCAGTGATGACCTATGGCACTGAAACGTGGTATAACAAAACCAAATAAATAACCATGCGTAAATCACGCCAAATTAGACATAAGACCATTAATTCCATTCTGTTCGAGGCGGCTGCCACATCCAGTCTCCGTAACGTCGTGTATGCCCAAAGGACTCCGTGAGACTAATATTCCGACACAAAAGTTGGGCACAAAACGCACGAACTCACAAATTAAAGCACCTATAGTAGGTACCTACTGGCTACTTGCACGTCTGCCGAACAAACTAATGGAGTATCTTTAGCCTAATACAAGTACTCAGAAAAGTGTAGACCTTTAAGTAATTGATGGAGCATGACGTAGTTGGGTACTCGGTCGCGTGGGGGCTAAAGGCCTATTCAGATATAAGCGATATCGCATCGCGCTCGGTAGCGATACTGAGGCCCTGAGGGCCTAGGCAAGTAAGTAGCAATATCTAAACGACGAAAACGAGGATTGACGTAAGGTTTTCGTTAGCTTATGTCAATCCAATACATTTTTGAGTTTTCCATAGTCTTTATCGCTGATAGAATGTCACTTTGTCTAGGCCCTCTGGTCCGCCTTCTCACCACTTTAGACCAGTATCGTTCCTGAGCGCGACAACGATATCGCTTATATCTGAATAGGCTTTAAGTGATGACAAGCGTAGTAGGATATTGGACAACCCGCCTACCTACAATGATTGGATAAACGTAGTTTTCGTTTGATATTTTTGTTTTCGTGGTCTTACGTGTAGTTACATTTCCTATTGACTAAATAATTAGTTATTGAAATAAATCTTATTGCACGTATTGCATAATTAAACATTATGGCTCCATAATTGTCGAGACATTCTTTATATCAGGTTCACACGTTGTTCACAAGTTGAAATTAATACCGCGTGCACTTCATCATCAGCCTATAGCAGTCCACTGCTGGACATAGGCCTCTCCAATTGCACGCCATTCAGCTCGATTCTCGACAGCTCTCATCCAGCTGCTACCAGCCACCCTGCGAAGATCGTCGCTTCACCTAGCCTGAGGACGTCCTACCTTACGTTTGCCGATTCGCGGTCTCCACTCAAGAACACGTCTACCCCAACGGTCATCGGTTCTACGGCTAATATGTCCGGCCCATTGCCACTTCAGCTTGCTTATTCCTTACCGGGTGCACATGGTTCGATTTTAGTTGATAAACTGCTAAGTCGAATGCAATTTGAACCGTTTGAACAGACTTTTAGTCAAATTGAAAGTGCTTTTTTGTTGACCAACAAAAGTTGTTCAATTAAAAACGAACCGTGTGCACCCGGTATTAATTTCAACTCGAATCAAGTCGTTAAATACCATAATGAATAGATAGGGACATTAAGCTTTGACTGTTTTCATAATAATTGTGTGTTTCATTCTCTCTTCATAATAATTGTGTTTCAGTTTCTCTCATTAAACTGTTTGTAGATAATTTATTTAACAGGAGTCTCTATTTAATCAAGTTGTTTTGCACGATCTCTCATGTGCCATCATAATTACAACACTGATTTCATTAAGAATAATTCATTTATACAAAAAATTCAAATTCAAACAATCAAACTGCGTAGCCTTTTCCCAACTACGTTGGGGTCGGCTACCAGTCTAACCGGATACAGCTAAATACCAAAAAATCTTCAAAGTATTTTTTATCGATTTATTCTAAAACTCATGTGAAATTCATGAAAGACTGGGAAATGTTTAGTCTTCCCAACCAATCCTGAAAAGTCATTCATTCATTGATGCTTAGTTACCTACCCACTGCTAACCCCACAAATAAAGACAAAGACATTTATTAAAGGTATTTACAAACTTAAATAAAAGGAAAGAAAAACAAGACACTCCTTAAATAAATCCTAGCGCTATTTTCGTCCAGCAGCACCTAAATAAAATATCCATTACCATCTAAATCTAAAGGAAACTTGGAAGGAGGAAGCGATTCCTATAGTTCAAAGAGAAGTTAAAGCAAACTATAAAGTAAAAGTAAAAGAAACAAACTTAAGTTAGTGTAAAATCTACAGAGAAGTCGTTGAAGCTTTTCATGTGAAACGAACGAGTATCTACTGAACAGTATTTATATCCTACACGTATTAAAGGCAACGAAACGAAAATTTTAAGCTCGCAAAAATCACAATAATTTCATAGACTTTAAGATAGTTAATTGATTCAGGCGTTACTTTGCGGTTATCCATTATAAAATACAATAGACGTAGATATATTTAGTAACCTCAAAAAGTAAAAACCTAAAGTCATAAAAAACCCTGTAAGAAATCGACACGTATTTCACCTCTCAACGAGGCATCCTCAGGATGACGATTGTGACACGTCGCGTTCTGGTTTGCAATTGGTCAATCGTTAGATAAGCAGTCGCTCTATGTAAAATACTGGTATTCAGCTGGATCCGATTAGACAGGAAGCCGACTCTAACGTAGTTGTTTATCTTCACCATGTAAAGTTCTAAATAAGCTTCAATAAGACAATATAATACTGTTTATTAGATTTAACAATCAAAAAACTTTTCAGTGGTATGACTGTTCCCAACACTGTATAAAAGTAATTTATCTTAATATTAAGCCAAGTAAACGAAATTACCTAAACTCAACAATATAATTAAATATTTGGCAAAACATTAAAATTCATACTTCGGACTCGGAAACGGAACGCAAGGAATGCGACAAATCGCGCGATTTATCGTCGCACCGTTTGAAAATACCATTTAATTAATTAAAACATCGTATTTCATAGAAGCGTAAATTAATTAATTATTTACGAGTGTTTTCTGTTATGTTCTCGAAAATGTTAATAGGTAGATACTGTTTTATAATTATTTGTACAATGTTTTTAGTGTAGGTGTTATAAAATCTTCTTAAACTGATTTGATTTTTATAATCATCACTAGCTTTTGCCCGCGCCTTCGCCCGGTGGAAGTCGGAAATTATCCCTCGGGAACGTACTATCAGGGTAAAAAGTATCCTATATCCTAACCTAGGTTATCAACATTTTTTCAGTTGTTTAGGCGTGAAAAGGTTAAATACAGACAGACAGAGTTACTTTAGAATGTATAATATTATATACTAGCTTCCGCCCGCGGCTTCTAACCTCGCGGTATCTCGATAAAAATTATCCTAACACAAGTTATCGGAATCCTTTCAGTGGTTCAGGCGTGAAAAGGTTTACATACAGACAGACTGAGTTACTTTCGAATTTATAATATTATCTCGTCTCATTCATGCACTATTATTGTTTGAGTCATTACTCCATGTTCCTAAATGAATGATGAATAAATAGGTAGGTGTAGATACCATTTCCTGACCACCACCATACAAAAACACAGCTATATTTCCATTGCTATTCAACGTCATTAACAACGAAGCACGCAGGGGATTACGAACCAACCGTCAGAAGCAGTCACTCGATAACAGACGTGCATTTAGAGGAATACTTCAAAGGAAGTCAATGCAAGTCCCCTATGTTCCTAGCTTGGGCACTGGTCCCTTGGCACAGACCGCAATGGACACTGCCCGTGCGATTTTAACGTTAACGTACGTATGAATACTAGATATTTGAATAGTTAACGTAAAGGTGATTCCCTAGAATTATTATACAGCGTGTAAAAAATTCCCTGTCCTATCCGTGAGGGTGTTCTTAAGAATCATACTGAGAGTGTATTTATGTGTTGTGTTAATTTTTTTGGAAAAACGAAAAAGAAGTTCGCCGCATTTTTTTTTAATGGGGAATTTTACCGGGTTATTACATGGGGCGCGGGCGGCAGTCGTCTAGCGGATGTCTACAAGTCATAACATATGACCTCTGTAGAAAATTTGCTAGTTAATAATGAAATTTGGGTAACTTAGGTACTAAAATCGTGAATTTAATAACATTGAATAATAAAAACATTCTTAATTTCAACAAAAATAAAAAAACTTTTTAGTTATGTTATTGCGGTACCTACGCGCCCCCTTTTCGGATTGAACAGGGTTTTTGTTACATGTTGTGTATGTATGAACAATTCAGTTTTCTATGCACAAAATGTAAAGGGAGGTTATGTTTTCGTTTGAAATAACAACAAGAGAGCTGATGGTACTAGATCCTTATTTGAGTTGCCAAATATTTGAGCAGGAAGGCAGAAAACCGTAATTGATCTACATGCCCAAGAAAAGTAAATATTTTCGTTAATCAACGCGCTTGGTTTCTGAGAATCCCATCATTTCCTTGTTTCATGTTCAGTTCCATGCGCCATATGATTATAAGAAAACATCGGCGAAAATACTGGTATTCAGCTGCATCCAGTCAGACTGGAAGCCGGCCCCAACATAGTTGGGAAAAGGCTAGGCAGATTTTTTTTTATTATAAGAAAACATTATAAAATCGTGTATCGTACCCGTGTAATTAACGTGTAAGGATTTAGCAGTCGGAGGATTTTTTTACTTTTAGGAAATAACGTTATATAATGAAATATCATGGCAATTTCATACTTTCTTGTTATCAGCTTCTTCGTTATCGACATGAGTTACAGCTAATAATTAATGTATTTTCTTGTACAGGTTACCAATAACGTTAGTAGACATGTAACCTCGGAAGTTACAGAGACCACCAAAATACGTTATTAGTTTGGTTGGTGTAATAAATGTTTACTCATTTATAAAGGAAAGCATAAATGTTGATAATACAGTAGAATGCAGTGTATACATAAAATAAACTAATATTTAGCACCGAGTCATTGTCAGTCATTGGCTTGATGTCCTGTACACTACAATAATTTTACCACAACAATCGACCTTTATTCCGTTAAAATATATCAGTTATCCTAGTTTGCACAAACAAAGATTGTGCTGTTTTTGTCACATATTAATCTAAATCAAAGCCAACAGCCAAACATAATACGATTAGCGACCACTAAAACACAGCCAGCAACCTATTCAGCCATGCTATTATATTACTCAGCGACATATCGACGTACAGGGTCATCTAACATTCGTGCCAAACGCACTCGGCCAGTTGTCACCCACTGCTGATGCTACATGTCGAGAGATTTATTCATTTGGACGCCGCGTGACGTCAACAGCCAGCCTGTAATCTATCAACGTTTTAAACGAAACCGCGCTTTCATTTTGTGTTTTGGAAGGGAAATTTTTACATATGGAACTGATGTGCAGAGTCGTTTTCGTTTAAGGTATACGGGTTTATAAAGGAACAAAGTGATGTTTGATGTGGACATGACAATAACTTTTATTTAGATAGGTACTGATAACTACATTTTATTTATTTTACTAACCTGTACCTGTTTTTAAATAACGAAAGGGTTATAAAAACAGGTATTTTATATATTTTTACAAGACCAGCATCTACATAATAACGTATTAAAATAAAATCTTTGTTGAAAACAAAACAAAGACAGAATTTATTCCGTATTCGAATGCATTGGAACATGCATGGACGATGCAAGATAGGACCGACTGAAATGGACCATTCGAATAGACGGCACGCCCCTTACTCAGCATAGCAGCATCGGAAGCCTCGGGCACAATCACCGACGTCCCATAATACCAGCTTGCCAATTCAGATACAAAGGTAATGTCTTCAATATACATGTGCATGTAGTGGCTACAGGAGACCAACAACGGACATTGGAATATCAAGACTTGGCTGTGTTTGCAACAATATTTTAATAATCTGATGCTCGTTATTTGTTGAGATATGAGACAGCAAACTAGTCTCCAAGATTTCTGTTTTCGACAATAATTTCAAGATTTCAAGTTAAATTGCAGAAATATGCTGTAGGTAGTTGCTGTGGAAATAAATGGAACCTTGCTCTTCGATGTTAAAGTAAAGGATGCGACAATTATTTTGAAAAGGAAATCATACAAACATTATTTTAAATATTTTAAAATTAAATCCAGTAAGTTTATGTAAAATTTTTATTCTTACAATTACAAACAACAAAAAGATACATAATCGAACTAAGTTGTTTATAACTCGAGTCAACAAGAAAGGGATGAGTTTCTATTAGCTATAATTCATGGATTATTGTTCGTAAAGGAAAGGAAATTGAATACAAAACTCGATTATCATAAATAATTCCCAATTGAGTCGACTGGGTTGAAATCAATTGACTTGATTTGTCTAAGGAGAAGATTAATTTTCATTTATTGAAAATACATATTTATGTAGATTGGGTTAAATCAATCTGTATGATTAGGTATTATCTTTAGGGGTATGAGGAACAGGGTGTAAAGTTCACTCATACTCCATAGAAAAGGGAGGATCCTCCAACCAGACGGATGTTGTGTCTGGCGGGCAACTGCCCAACGATTGATGTTGGGTTCTCGTATATATGTCCACTGCACGGTAAACTTTAATTGCGCGATGCAGGATTTATGTGACGTCTGTCTGACGTCAGATCTTTGATGCGTAGTTCGCATGTGGCGATGTAGTTACCGCCACATCACTCCCCTCCGGAGACCGGAGGTCGATAGTGGGCTGAGTCTTGTATCTTGCGATGCTTGCCAGTGCCAGTTGTGGTTCCAGTGAGTCGGAACCGGGTGCCGCATTGTTCGCGGTGGGTCGGAACTGTTTGCGGCGGTTGTGGTGATTGAGGTGATTGCGATGATTACCCAGTGGGTCGGGGTGATGAGGTAATTGAGGTGATTCCCCAGTGAGTCGGGGTGATGAGGCTGAGGGTGATGACCAGGAATGCGCGGTCGCTGCATGCTGGTGGTCAGGATACCCGCTGACGCCTCGGGTGTTGGCTTGGCTGTGTGACTCGCCTCACTGAAAGCTTGCGGGAGTGATGATGATGACGTCACGCTGGAGTAGTTGCACGAAGGCTGCGCTGACGTTCATATTCGGGGTCACCAATTTAGGGGTATGAGGAACAGGGTGTAAAGTTCACTCATACTCCATAGAAAAGGGAGGATCCTCCAACCAGACGGATGTTGTGTCTGGCGGGCAACTGCCCAACGATTGATGTTGGGTTCTCGTATATATGTCCACTGCACGGTAAACTTTAATTGCGCGATGCAGGATTTATGTGACGTCTGTCTGACGTCAGATCTTTGATGCGTAGTTCGCATGTGGCGATGTAGTTACCGCCACAATCTATCAACTTCGTGTATGAAATAAAATTAATAAATACTTTAACCAATCTGAGTCTGGTTTATGTCCGTATGGTTTACCAGAATAAATTATCTTGTATGTCTCTTTAAAATAATACCTATGAAAACATTATTATGCTCGTCGATGACTGAAATTAACATTAATATTCAACTTTAAATCCCTGATCAAAGTTTTAATGCATTGTGTGTTCCATCCTATTTAATAAAACTCAAAAAATAATTATAAAATCGGCTATGTTCGGAATGCTCAGTTCCATTATAATATTGAGAGGTACAGAACGTTTTCACCGAGTATAAAACTGTTCCTCTCTTTCACGTGTCATTAGTCGTCCCTACAAAAGAAAAGCTACTTGTCGGATCATGTACCCTTTATACGGTTAAATAAATATATTTTCTTTATTTATTTCTTTCTTTCTTTGTTATGTACTCAAGAAGGACAATATCTTCTGCTTTTTAATGACACTCAATGCTTTTACTATTCTGTGCTGCAGTGGAAATAACACTCAGGCAAGAAAGGTGGTGGCTTATTAGTTGGTGGAAATCGCACGGCACATAATGTCAATTAAAATTACATTTTCTGTGATGTCAATGTCAATGGTATATTGGCGTGTGCTATCTGACATATGGCAATAATTTAATTTAATGTTTTGTGTTGCGTAATGTAAATTATTTTGCATACTATTGTATAGAATCAAGTTTGTCTATCTGAACATACAGCTAGCGAGTTTATTTCGCCACATTTGACTCCTTCTTCTAAGCTTTTCATCAAGTGCCTTTCAGCAGCCATTAAGGTTTAGAAAACACTTCAAAAGATTTAAAAACAATTTCTTTAATCAACTTCAGGCCCACCCACAATAAGAACCGAAATGATTTCGCTGAAAACTGCTTAGACGTGCATAGCGGACTAAGTAAGGTAAGTTTCGGGCTGGCCCGATGCCAATGTTTGTAAGAAGTTCAGCCCGCGCGGTACAAAGGTACTATAAAGTTTCACAAAACTGTTCGGTGTACCGCCTTTGTGTCTGTAACGCTGACCGCAATTTGGACTTGGAAAGCTGCTACACGTATACTTGGAATTGATAGCAAGGAACGTGTTAACTCTTTTAATTTTTGGGTTGGCAACTTAAACCTTTGTTTTGAAGGAATTATAACTTGAGGGCAGATTGTTTCTATTAGAGGGCCCATCAAATCGGAACGTTTGTGGGAATGGCAGGGAAATGAAATTCGGCATTACTTACACTAACTATTATTTATTTAAAATACAACAAGGAAAAAATATAAAAATCTCAACTGTCTCGGCAAAAGTCACATCTGCTAAAAAAAACAAATTATTACTTCTTCGAAAAAAATAAGTATCCTGCATGAAGGATTTACTTACTCATTTCCTACAATTTGGCCATCCTATAGTCTGTCCTCAGACTTCATTTAAATGTTAAATAAAGAGAGAACAAAATATCATCACACTCAGTTAAACTCAACACATTTTTGACTTTGAAAACAACTTTCATTTATTATTATATTATATTATATATAGTTTATAACAAACTTCCCATTGACATTCGAAACTTACCCATTAAACGATTTAAAAGCTGCATTAAAACCAAGTAGTTTGTAGAAAAGGGTACTATAAAATTTCAGATTATTTAGAAGACAAAAAAGCATGGGATTGAGCTGCTCGCTCTGCTAAGCATTGTAACATTTTGAATAATATGGAAAATCATCAAAGTATATCAACCAGTTTTATTTACAAATTGACATTATTGAATATTCTACACAAAATGACATGATTCCTTTGTAAAGTATTTTATTATTGTGAATGTGACGACTATGTGATTTTTTTTAATTTCTTTTTCGTTCTCAGTTAATTTTATCAATGGTCTGGCAATTTGAGAATTTTATGCAGCCTACCCAAATGTCCTTTCTTTGGTATTGTTCGTCGAGTCGTTGAGCTCCTTAAGTTCTAAGTTGAGCTCCGCCATTACTGACAAATGCTTGCACTGACTGGACAGGTCCACTCAAATCTGTGTGGTTCTTTCCTCAAAAGACCATTTCAGACTCGAATTTACATGGTCCTCATATGGCTTGACCAAGATTATGTCTGGACTTTAAAAGAGACTGTGACCTCTGAGTTTGTTTCGGCCTTTCTTCTCAGAGTAGTCAGATAGGAAACGCCGATCTCATCTAGCTTATTTTTAATATTTTTTAATATGACGTATAAAAGTCATTCCAATATCCTATTTACAGAATAAACAATTTCATTTCGTTTAATTTCATTTCATTACTTACAACAACCTAACCTATAGTTAAACAACACAAAACAATCATTAATTGCCAGAGAAACAACATCATACAAAATGACAACTCATTACTAAACGCAACTAAATAACTGCATAATTAGGGCACTTTAAACGTTTCATTCATCAAATTAATAAACTCAACACAAATTCTCACCTACTCACACGCACGGTTTCCATAGGAAACTTTTGCGATTTTGATGATGACAATCCACCTTCGTACCTACATCACCAAATTATTATAAATGCGAAAGTGAGTTTGTTTGTTACGCTTTGACGCTAAAACTCCTGATCGGATTTAGATGAAATTTGGCACATGGATAGACCATGACCAGCACCCTAATTGCGTAACACATGATCAATCATAATCTGAATCGTTTTGAAGGATATTGCTAATTCTTTGCTTCATGTGTTCGAAAAATTTGACTGCTCAACAACATAAATAACGCAATTAATGTTTTTGAACTGTCAAAATAAAACAGATTGTGATTGATCGTGTGTTACACAATTAGGGTGCTAGAGAAGGATATATATATGCTTTTTATCCTGGCTCGCAGATGACGTCGCGGGATACAGCTAGTCATTTGTATATAGAAGCCTACTTTTCAATCAAATTGTATTGACTGACATGACACTCTTCGATCCGCAAGTTTATAGCTCTCATAGGAACAATAAACAGTACATGGAAATCGACAAGGAAGAGGAAACACGTAAAACATATCGAATCTGGGAGTACATGAACATAAACGACGTAGAATCTTCGAGAAAATTCTCGAACTTATAAAGATCACGATCGATGCTCTCTTTAGCGATAAGAAAATGATGAATGGATGATCGAGGTAATATGAACGTTATCTTACATGACGTGAATTTCGAACGGTGTCGCGAATAGCGTTAAATTGTTTGCAGGAAAAATCGTTATGGGAGGTAGCATATGACTCGGCGACTACTCCCTGCGGACACCAAACAAGTGTAATCGAAGTGACTCAAACTTTTGTTCTTGAACCCCCGGGACATAAAACTTCCTATTAAATGGATTAGTTCCTTGCGTCGAGAGGGACACATTTTTTTTTAGAAAACCTTCCGGTTATTCACACTGTCGTTTTCAACTTTTTGTTTGACTTTAGCCTCTGTGTCTTTAACTTTGTGACAAGTGACGAAAAATTCTATCTTTGTAACTTACTTATACTAACGGAGGTCAAGCTATTTATGGATCAGCCTTGACCTTCACATTGATCTCGAGCACTAGACGAACATCCGGTAAACATAAGTAGTATTTGTGGGTACTTTCATGTTTATTTATATGTTCCGATGTTTTCGCTAAAGTATGAATGACAAAATCGCTAATGAATGAGGAGATTTAAGGCTAAGTAATAACAGCCGCACGGGTCGATCCATGAGATTAAGCTACACTTGCCGGGGTTGGTCCGTGGATGGGTGAACATCTTTACATAACAAAACTCCTCCGTGCCTCAAAAAGCACGTTAAGCCGATGGTCTCGGTTGTAATTCGTGGATCTTTGACAGTCATCAGAAGCCCGAAAGTCTGAACACCAGTCTTTCCAAGGGGTATCGTATTACCCAGTTACGGGTTGTGGGGTATCGATAGGCATTCGCTCCATTTAAAATATTGGTATTCAGCTGCATCCGGTTAGACTGGAAGACGACGATACCCCTTGGTAAGACTGCGGTTTTCAGACTGTCGGGCTTCTGACGACCCATAGGTATCAACTGTCAAAGATCCACGAAAAATAGCCGGGATCAAAGGCTTATGGTGCTTTCCGAGCCACAGACAGGTTTTGGAATATAGAGATGGTCACCCATTCACGGACCAACCGCGGCAAGCGTAGCTTAACTTGATCGGTGGACCCATGCGGCTGTTATTACTTAGCCACAAGCCTCCCATTACATTACCCCATTACTTAGGACAAGTGTGTCAGTGTGTATTTTTTAAACTAACTGCGTAATAAAATTGTAATGCTTTTCCTGGATTTTTTTCGCCACTCTTTCACCTCACTCGCTCCTTAGTTCCTTTCCTCGTCGTCCCAAAATTAAACAGAAATTAATTACGTCCCATTCATTAAAACAGCTCAGATATTAAATTATGAGCCAAATATTATCACGAAGACACGAACATGCATAGCACAGATTACGGCAGAAAACGTCATAAGATTTTAATAGCTTCGTCATGAGAATAATGAAGGGAATGAATATTAAATTTGAAGAGACTTGAACGTCAATTCATCTTTGCATTGCAAAGAGATTTCGCCTACCATCACTGAAGGGTGCTTCAGAATGGTTATGTATGTATTATGTGATATGGGTGTCGCTTCCGCCTAATATAATGTGATTGGTTACGTAATTTGTCGTGTACAGGGTCTTGTCAATATTGTTAGGAAGGCACGTTTCAAGTATATTTTATTTTATTCCGGTTTATAAGGTGGTACCTATTCTAACATGACTAATGCCCGTTTTCACCGACATCCCCTAAGTTTAGGAATTCCCTAAGCATGGTTGGGGTACTGTTAGAAGGTGGTTTCTGTTCCACCAACAAGGGGTCAATTAAAATCATTAACGTTACTGTTGGTATGCCACCTGCCACCTCCTAACTTTAAAGGATCCCTTAAAGTATATCATATGAATGAATTTCGATAATCCTAACTTAATATTCTGAGACACTTTTTTACTTAAGAGTTTGTTTGTTTATTTGTTTGTTTGTTACGCTTTCACGCTAAACTGGCTGAAGGGATTTGGATGAAATTTGGCACATGAGTAGACCATAACCTGAGTTTAGGACATAGGATACTTTTATCCCGATATTCCCATGGGATCAAGACTTATGCGGGTGAAACCGCGGGGCGCAGCTATGATACAATATAGGACCAACTTGTAACATCGTCTAATCTCATCAAAAGAGACAAATACGCCTGTCAAAACTTCAATACATTTCGAGGAAATGTTGAAATGAAACAATTATATTAAACTAAACCTCTTACCGTAACCGCCAATTAGTGCCGATCTTACCATAGAGTTGTAATATATTCCTATTTATAGCACAAGAGAATCCAGAGAAAGCCTATTGGCTTAGGTAACTAATGCGATACGATGCGATATGAAGAGACAAAAAAACATTTCCGCCTATTCTTAACCTTGGTTGCGTGCCGCTGTGCCCTGTAGCAGATACCACCTTGAATACGTAAGTAGGTATATACGTAAACTCCCTAGTCTACGTGATTTTAAACAAAAATATGTTCTCGTTTCATGTTAATTACAAGATTTTTTTTACTTTTAATTTTTACAAAAATAATGTTCAGTATTTTTGATGTTACAAATATGTTTAGTTCAGATTCTTGTCTTACAAGATATGACTCAATTTCAATATTTTAGATGGAGTGACTACCGTTTAAATTCCACAACCCAATTACCAGGGAAAACCGATATTCTGAGGTTAGACTAACTTAGGTGCTGTCTGAGATTTATGATGAATTATTGGGACTTGAATCAGCTCAAGAGACCTACAAAATCGTTTACCTATATTTCTGTGTTTGAATTCAGGTCGGAAACGTATGTATTTTGGGTTTGATGCAGTGCCGGTACGTTGAGACGTCAGCTTGTTGAGATGGGCTGACGGTATTACGGAAATGTACGAGTACGGGAGTCTGGGAGGAAGCTTCGTGTAGAAAGTAGTGAAGATAAATCGACATGTTATAAAGACTTAGTTTTGAATGTTGAGTTGAAGAAACAAACGCTCTGCTAAGCATTGTAACATTTTGAATAATATGGAAAATCATCATATATATCAACCAGTTTTATTTACAAATGGACATTATTGAATATTCTATGTGAATGATTTTTTTTTCTTTCTCAGTTAATTTTATTAATGGTCTGGCAATTTGAGAATTTTATGCAGCCTATCCAAATGTCCTTTCTTTGGTATTGTTCGTCGAGTCGCTGAGCTCCTTAAGTTCTGAGTTGAGCTCCGCCATTACTGACAAATGCTTGCACTGACTGGACAGGTCCACTCAAATCTGTGTGGTTCTTTCCTCAAAAGACCATTTCAGACTCGAATTTACATGGTCCTCATATGGCTTGACCAAGATTATGTCTGGACTTTAAAAGAGACTGTGACCTCTGAGTTTGTTTCGGCCTTTCTTCTCAGAGTAGTCAGATAGGAAACGCCGACCTCATCTAGCTTATTTTTAATATTTTTTAATATGACGTGTAAAAGTAATTCCAATATCCTATTTACAGAATAAACAATTTCATTTCATTTCATTAAATTTCATTTCATTTCATTTCATGTCAAACATACTCACAAAAAAAAATGGCAGTGGCTTTTTCTATTATGAATTGTATATCGGTACAGGGTGTAAAAAGACCCATCAGAAAGCCGTCAACCACGCATTCTGTACATTAAATTAAGTACTTAACATTGCACAAAAATAATTGCTGGGAAACGACTTTTATTTTTGCTGTGAAAAATCGCTGTTTAGGGTAGTGCGCAACGTAACGCACGAAAAGCATTATGTTTATGAGTGCATGCAACGGTTCAGGGTTCGTGAGGGTATTTAAAATTAAGTTATAACATTTAAACCTCTGTTTCTTTAAATAACATCAGAAAAAGTTGGAACTAAGATTGGTTACGAAGATATTGAAGGTCAACATTCAATAAATAAATAAAAAAAATAAAGTTCCCAGGTATGATCCAGAACAAAAAAAAAACACAATGACGGGAATAACAAGTGGGTTTTGGCTTCATAAAGTGTCTTTTTTACACCCGTTATACTGTATAAAAACTTTTTATATACTTCATCATCATTATTTCACCCGAAAGACGTCCACTGCTGGACATATACTTAATATATTTAAAAAATATACCCCCAGCACTTCATTGTTAGAACGATAAGAAAGATTACAGAGGCCGTGGCCTACATGAGCCGAACACAAACGCCCAACTGCCCTAATTATTCCAATGTTGCTTGCTACATCTGGATATAAGTAACGTACGTCAGTCAGTAAAAAATTAGGACCTGAAAACGGCTTTCAGTCGTAACAAGCCGTATACAAGTGTAGATTCACGTACAAAAATCCAGGCTTTCGTTAGCTACAGTTAGGTCATACATAATAAACGAGAGCCAGCCGGCCGGCAATGAGTAATGGTCGGAATAAATCCTAATTCCGTGCATTACATCAGTACGGCTGTAACGGTTCATGATAATACAGATTTATGAACTTACACTCTCAATTGTTTACAGTCGTTATTTTATCTGTGATGTCATAAAATGGCATGGGTATTTAAATTATGGTGTTAGGAATACAGTGATCCTGCCAGGGTTACGGGAAAGTTCGAAAGGGATACCGGGACCTTGGCAACAGGCAACTGAAGGAACACGGGTAGGTTAGTCAGTAAAAGTCTGACACGCCCTTCCGCACCGCCCAGAGCGGGAGAAGTCATTTGATGATTTCCACCCGGCTCTTCCAAATAACAACGGTACAAAGATATTTTGGCTCGTGGCCAAAATCGGAAGTAACGCCGCCATTTTGTTTTCCTCAATTATTATTTCTGTGACAAATTCACAAATGTTTACAACAATAGCCCCCTGGCAATGTCATTCAGGCGCCAAAAGATCCTTTTAGAGTGCGTTTGATCAAATAGTTCCTATGCCGTAATGTTGATCTTTTTTGTATTTATAATTGCATAGCACAGGTATGAGTACTATAAACTATACTAGTAAATTATATGTTTTTGATTGACTTGAATGTGCCCTGGCGGCCGGAAATATGTCATGCTCACTCAAATGTCTCGCTGATGGTGATGGTAGGGCGCGTGTTGGATCACTTACCTCCCTTCAAAATAGTTGAGTTGAATGGTGCTGATCCATGCGTCATGTTCGGGAACGGGAGTCGTCAGTTGTGTGTGTCACCTCTTAGCTGTCATGGCATTGTTCTTATTTTATAATTGCGGACGCTTTTAACGTGCTTTCTTCATTGTACTCACATGTATAATTCCAACATGAATGATGTAACCAATTTTATCTACACCCATGCTATAAATCCTCTATAAAAGTTTCTGAAACAGTTAGCTTATTGCCAACATTAAAACACTGGTTGTTTTAATGTTGTGATAGTAACCATAATATCATCCAAACGGGTGTTATAATGTTGTACTGAATAGCATTATGCAACTCATTTAAAAAAAAGAACATTGTCATGCAGGCGCGTTTCACTAACAAAGCAGCGTAATTTAAAACAACAAAAAAAACATCTATGTTATTCGAATTCGAAAAATTCGAATTCACGTGCGTCGTATCCCTCCATTTTTGTTCGATATTAGTATTGCAAAGTACCTTTTATAGAGGATTCATATCATGGGTGTAGATAAAGTCTTGTATGCAACTGTAAATAATTAGGTATTAAAACACTCATGTGATACTATTATCACATTCGTGTTTTGATACCCCTTATTATATAACAGTTGCATAAATAACTATTTTGTAACAATTTTTTTATTTAAAAGAGTGTCCATGGAGTTTCTGCCCGTTCTTCTCCATAGGTACCTACTACGCTTTGGAATGGGCAACTAGCTTTATATTTCTGACTGACTGACTCCTTGACAATTCAAAAGTGCCTGTAAATGGTTAAATTTAAATAAATGCTTTGAGTTTGAGTTTGAGACTACACTTTTGTAGGTATGTACGAACAAGTATATGCTACAGCGCTACCTAATAGGTCCTATTTTAAAGTTGAACAGTGGAGCCAACATTACGGCATAGGAACTATTAGATGAAACGCACTCTAGCACTCTACTCGTGTAGGTAAGTGTAATTGTTCTCTTTTTATAATTCAGGTGACACGACCTGAATTAAAAAAAGAGAACAATTACACTTACATACCTATCGTACAAAAGTTAAGCGTTAAAGTTAGGTAAGTTAAACTTCAAACGTTAGCAACTTTTATAAAGTTCATACAAATGTAGAACATTTGTACAAAAGTTAGAATTAAACGTCACGAAAGCATTTAAGTCAATCATTCAAAATCTAAGATGATAATCTTAAAGACTTTGATCTTATAACGTTCAACCATTGACCACTTTATATTCTAGTTAGTTTATTTTCCAGCAATTTACTTTATTAGTGGCTACTATTTCGAACTATTGGTACTTTCTCAGACAGTTCTAACGTTAATATCCTTCCAACAGTTAGTCAGGAACTCTTTGACATAACTTTGAAGTTCCAAAGTCCCAATACAAAGATAACTTAATACTTATTAAATTCGCAACTTAAACCATGTTCCCGATTGTAAGATTATTAAATTCCATTAGTTTACAAGTTTTGCGGCCTCAGAAGTTAGTTATTATAAAACTAATCTGCTTTAGTTTTGAACAGATAATTCTACGTGGGTAGTTGAGGTTGAGTCAACAAGACTTTAGCATATTGATTTGATGGAGAAATATCAAATATTACCTAAATATGTAGGTACTAAGGCCAAGATCTATTAACGTTAGTTAGCACGTGCTTTGGCTAAGTGTTAATTCTGTCCTTGTCACACAACTGTCAAACTACAAATGCAAGATAGAGACAGGATCTCAGTCCTAGAAATTCAATGTAAATCGTCAATCGACAGGGTGTAAAAAACATTGTTCCGTATTTGAAACAATTACATACTTATGTAAGCTATTTACCTACCACTTTTGGGTAAGCTACCTTACAGCTGATGTGAATGTTCGAATCGCATAGATAATATACCTAACATTAATTTACATATTGAAAAGGAGATTCATTTCTGGAAACCTACACCGTATCCCTCGTTTACAATTTTGTCCTATATAAGTGACAACGAGTATACAGAACCATTGTTATCCCGACCAATTTTTGTCAATCCCAATCGCCAAACATCACGTTTCAGCCCTAAAGTCATGCAAATGAATGAATCCTTCCGACCATGTTTCGCGTCCAATAATAATAAAATCCAACCCAACACCAGATACCATATTTTTACGACTAGTTTCACTACCCAGCCAGCATTGCCCTAATTAACTCGTCAGGAAAATATATTATTTAATTTCTCTTCGTAATGTCATTTTTTTTAAGTTGCCAGCATACCGTTGACCGGGGCACAGCGCTGCACCATTCATATTCGTTAGTTCTCGCTGACTGCAAGTGACAGCGTCATTTATTGTTCTTTTTTTCACGTCCGCCAGACGGTAGTGGAACGTTCTAAATATAACCCACTAAAACCCAACGTGAAAAACATTAATGCAGCTCTCTAACGCTCAGGAAGTGCTCCGTGCAATTGCAAGTGAAAATGTCCTGTTTTTTGTACATTTTGGGATCGTGTAGCGAGAGCAAATAAATCCTTAGTACCAGTCTGTTGATAACATAATAAATATTTGCTTTTCTTTTCGGTTTTACGTAAATTGATCAGTTTAGTTTTATAACGTCATTTTATTCAAGAGGTCGTATTATCTCAGAAACCACAAGCCGTTCTACAAGAATCTCATTATCTTTTAAGAGTAGAAATTCTTTTATAGCTCAGAGTAAATTACACTGCACTTCTTTAAATAATTACATCTATTAAAATGAAAAATGAAAGATAAAAACACATAGACGCTTTTAACTCTAACTACTTTACACGTGCCTGTGTTCAGAAGCTTGTATTTAAATACGACGCACAAACTTGTAAACTTCAAACTACAGACGTACTTGAACAACCGCATTTATTGGATCGTATACTCTAGCATCAAACAACTATCCGGACATGTCCTTAAACACCATCCAAACTTTTGCCTTTCAAGTTTATCGATCACAACTTTATCAATAGTCGGTCTGCTCTCAAATAAGGTAGACCAACCGATAGTTACAAGATTAACAACAGAAGTTAACGTTTAATACCGATACAACGAGGAGGTATAGATAGTCACACGAAGACGCGCCTCACTCCGCTCCGCTCCCTACTAAAGTACATCTTACAGTACAGTAATCACGGAGTGGGGCGCGTCTTCGTGGATGGCACTATCTGTACCAAGGATGTGGCGGATATCCGCATCCGCATCCGCAACCACGGAGCTTCCGCATCGATTTGGACATCTGTATCCGCATCCGCATCCGCAATAATTAATGCGGATGTTCATGAGAATGCGAATGTAGCACAGGTCGCGATACGAAAATAAATAGGCGGCGCCGCGCGGCGTCTGGCGCGTGCCGTCCGCACATGCTCATTGACCAATAGAAGCGTAGAGTTAATTCAGTGACAACATTGTTTCTCGTAAATTAGTTATATAATAACTTGTTTAGTTGTGCTTATTGAACATTTCAGTTTACGAGTGTGATTGTGAAATTTTGAATATACGGTGAGCATTGTGTATTAAGCGAGATTTCTGCAGCTGATAGATTATTTACAAGTGAATTTACAATGCCACGTAACGTGACATTAGGAAAAAATATCTACCTACCTATAAATACAGGAAATCAAACAAGTTCACTAGTAGATAACTATATCTAACATCGTGAGTTAAATCAAAACTTATTTAGATAATCGACCATTAAATATTATTTTCCAAAGTTTCAACACAAGTTTTATTTAATTTTATATCTCCAAAACAAAAGTAAAATATCTTCTGTTTTACATGATTTTCTTCTAAACGAACTAAACAACTGTTTTTATCCAATTAGGTACACAGATTACGACGAGAAAGCAGGCACTCGTGGGTTCCAAGTCCAACCCTATTCTCCCTTTTTTAATGTCCAGACACAAAACAAAATTCCGGGTTTTATTAAGAACAATAATTTAACATTTGCACAAAAAATATAAGATTTATGAATCACTTCGGGTAGACATAATTCATAAACATCTGTCGGAGCAATAAAGCTTTAACGATGGCAAGACTTGCTGGCCCTACCGTTGTGCCATATATGAGACAACACTGTGTTATAGTTATTAATATCAAACAGAACCTTCTGGACAGTACTTCATAAAAACTTCGTTTATTTATCCGCTAAAACTACCCTTTTAGGGACATTCTTCTAGTTACTTTTACTATGCTTGGGTACAAAAAGAATACTATGTACGTGAAAGTAAATAAAACCGTCTACACAGAAGCAAACACTAAAGCTAGAATCCCTTAGGCCGATTTAGGGCCGGCGCCCACTGGTGGCACGGCACGACAAGGGTTTTTTAAGCGACGAATAGAAATGTACCTTAATAGTATGACAATAAAATTGACATTTCCACGGCAACGATGCAGCGATCCTTTGGCATGTCGCGACGTCCTTAGGTATCACCATTGAATTTCCAACTTTATTGTAATACACATAAGTTATATTTCTCTTCGTCGCATAAAAAACTCTTGTCGTGCCGTGACACCAGTGGGCGTCGGCACTAAAGCGGCCTAAGGGACTCTAGCTTTAGTGTTTTCTTCCGTGTAAACGGTTTTATTTACTTTCACGTACATAGTTTTTTTTTTTTTGTACCTAATCATAGTAAAAGTAACGTAAATATCCCTTGCCGTGCTGCCAGTGGGCACCGTCCCTTAGAGTTGCTATGTACCCTAAGGTTTCCCTTACCTAACACTGTGCATTGTTCTTTTATTCCCAGATACCTACATAAAAACAAAAAGATGAAACTCATATTGTTCAAGAGCATCAGCCGTAACTTTAAATAGCATTTTTCATATATTATGCTAACGATGACCATAAAAGACTTTTTCATTAAAAATTATTTTTTATTTTTTTAACTCTAGCATATTAAAATTGTTATTTACAAAGTAAGGTGACCTCGAGTAAGGCTTACTTAGACTTACTGGGCTACAGGATTATGTGGTGTAAACATGTTTTGGTCTTTTAATTTATCTCTATATAAAAAAGGTACGCAAAAGGTTAGACAGAGGCACATTATTAGTAGGTTATCTACGTTATTTATGTGAATTCTAAAGTATTTTCTAACGGCATACCAACACAGCATAAAACACTGGTATTCAGCTGCATCCGGTTAGACTGGAAGCCGACCCCAACATAGTTGGGAAAAGGCTAGGCAGATTGATTTTCTAACAGCATACCACCACTCGATTATTTTTCCTTTCATAATTTCTGTAAAGGCTCCCACAGACAGACGCGACGCGATGGTGCGACGCGATTTTGGTAGAACAATTTCCGTGAAGTTTTTATAGGAATTGTTCTATTAGAGTCGCGTCGCGTTCGCTGCGGGAGCCTTAAGTCGCGGCGTTAAGTCGTAAGTTCCGATATTTCAGACTCACCGAGAATTACTCCCGGGAAATTGAAGCCAGTCATTGATTAATTACTTCGGTGTGTAATCTCAAAGCTCTACTCTTAATTGGAGTTTGTTTCAAAAACTCCCGACTTCAGAGGAACTCAAAAAAATAAACTTTTTAATTTCTACCTTCATGGTTCAGTACAAAGAATTTTACACTCGGAAAAGTTCGTATTAAAAAAAAAGAGATGGGGTCCATTTAGATGGAATGTGACGGTTTGGTTCGATGACCTTTGAAAAGTCTTTGTTACTGTAGTGCTTTAAAAGTAACGATGCTAGGGTTGGGAGGCACGTGTGTTTTATGACTATATATAAAAACACCTTCCCACTGTAACTGAACGATACATTTACGATCTGAGCTCGCATTTGTATTGGACAAACTTTATATGAAACTCTGAGTAAGCAAGTCTTTATTTGAATCAATAAAATAGAGTTATTCTTCGTAGTGCTGAAGGAAACTTGTGTTTTCTACTTTCATTGTTGTTTCAAACATGCACAGCGATTTCGTTAACTTGGAACTTGATGCTCGGGGCGAACTTGCACTGTTCACTTTTAATGATCGACTCAAGATCTCACGGTTACTCACCCCTTTCTATTACGTCTTTGACGATATTTCCCTTTATTGAAAACTTATTGTAGTTGCAGTTATTTTCAAGTAGTACCTGGGCGACCGAGCTCTGCTCGGGTTAAAATTGAGAAAACGAATTTTCCTATGAGACCTAGTTAGAATATTGCAACAGTTTCATCGAAAGAGAGAGTACCTATATAAGATAGTTTAAAAGTTAAATTAAAGTATTAAATAAATTAATTACACTACTTTTTGAGCAGTCGTGTAAAAAGTAATAAGCATATAGTCTTCTTCACCGTATCCGGCGATAGCGAGTCAGAGCCACCATGAGATGTCATCGAAAAAATGACTCGCTAGCGTATGACAATTTGTTAGTTGGTCCTACCTTGCAGTCGGAACTCTGGCACACTGTTATGCGATGGAGAACACATCGGATATGTCTCGTAGCAGACATAGTTAAGATGTACCGGCAAGTGTTGGTAAATAGGAAGGAAGTAATATTACAACGTATCCTCCCATCATACCCTTACCCTTAATTTGTGGAAGTTTGTAAATGGCAATTTTAAGCGCTATTGTACATAAACTACTTTAAAGATATTACACTGTAAGCTTTCTGAAGAATAAATAAATCATGTGTCAATCGGGCTTTTAAATACCGTTAACGTGGATCGAATAGATTTCGATAATGCTTGAAGAAGCCTAACGTAACCTGCGATAGTCACTGCCGTTTTTCAGCTGTCACCATACAAAACGGTACCATGAGCCACTAATTTGACAGACGCTATCGAAAAATACGCTTGCGATAGTAGTTCAGATTAATTCTCTCCTTTCGTGAGCTCTCTGATGATTCGCAAAACCAAAATTGGTCTTGAAAACTCCGTCAGAATGTATACAGAAACCCAGATCAGCATCATTTACTTAACTCATACAAAAGTCATAAGTAAAGTTACAACATATCATAGTCATAGCACATTTAAAAATATACTAGTTTGAGTCTAAAAAGAGGATGTATGCATCACAAATACTGGCTAGTCTAAACATCCCTCTATTACTAAACACTTAAACAGAGATGTAAATACAGCAACGGAACTAATTATTCGCAGCGTAGATCTGACGCTGATTAAGTTTAATGCACTGTTTCATAATTACTAGCTGCGAGAACGGGAAAATTGTGAATGGAACACATTACATAATTATGCATTTATTAGGCAAATTTGGCGCTAGGTAATTTCGTTTCGCCAACACATAATGCTCAATTATAATAACAACATGGTGAATATTAATTTGATTTGTGGAGCACAAATGAAAATGAATGGTATTGAATTACTGAGTACCTCTTTATTGGTATTGAATGGACTGTTTTATTTAGGGTTTCAGGTGAAATCGGTACAATAATAATAATAATTAATTTAATAATTTCCGGTATTCACGCGAGCGCAGCTGTGTTTTTTGTTTTTAAATAATTTGTTTTATTTCAAGCTTTTTAGTTTAATTAATTTATATATTTGGAATTAACTCATGACTAGCTTTTATTTGATACCAATATTGTATTTTTTTTTAAAACCTCCTTTTTTTTGTTTACACATGAAGTATATAAAAAAATTATAGCCTATGTCACTCCCACAATTAAGACGAACCTAACGACACCTCGTATGTTAAAATCCATCAAGCTCCACTCAAATCTGTGTGGTTCTTTCCTCAAAAGACTATTTCAGACTCGAATTTACATGGTCCTCATATGGCTTGACCAAGATTATGTCTGGACTTTAAAAGAGACTGTGACCTCTGAGTTTGTTTCGGCCTTTCTTCTCAGAGTAGTCAGATAGGAAACGCCGACCTCATCTAGCTCATTTTTAATATTTTTTAATATGACGTGTAAAAGTGATTCCAATATCCTATTTACAGAATAAACAATTTCATTTCATTTCAAACATACATACTCTCGAAAAACATTACCTTCCTTCTGGGGCAGTCGGGTAAAAAATACTAGCTACTGTCATCACTAACTAGTATTGTAGTAGAGGTGTTTAATCTACCAACCAACATCCGAATGGATGACTGATCAAAATAAATTATTTAAGCGTCATAAAGTCATAATTGTTTTGCCGCTGTATTAATTACTTACCTGATTAATTTTAATTGTTTCGTTATTTACTGATTTGCATAAATCATTGAAACCTGAATTGTCCAACTATTGACAGTTTTGTCTGAAGTGACTTGTAGTTACATGTATTCAAAAATATTTAAAGAACAACGATTTTTTCGACTAAATCAATTTATGTAACTTCACACAGCATCATACCAAACTAAAATTCACAAGGTACCATACGTTTTTTCCAAGCACCAGAGCAAATCAAATTCGAACGATTTATCAAACTCGTTGTAAGTTTATTATCAAATCACCTCTGTTGTTACTACGTATCTGCATTTTATACTGTTTGACGCTCCATAGGGACTATTCAGACACACTTTGTATGAACTTATGAAGAAAAGCATAACCAGAAATCAATTCAATTATTGATTGACTGTGGTATCTTTTAAAACTCATTGTTTGTGGTTTGATTGTGGTCAGAGCAAAAATGTGGTTTAGGTACCTACCTACTTATACATGATGTATGAGTTGTGTAGATAAAACACTCTTGGAGTCTCTTCGACGTTATTTTGACAGAACATTTCGGTGGTTTTAATGTGGTTGCACTATGGTCGCTAGTAGCAGCCTCTATCCACACCATATGCTGCGCAAAAACTAATAAGTATTTTTTTCAAAACTTGATCCAGGAATAATACTTAACGGTGTGCTTGAGTTAGCTCACCTAGGGGTACCAACCCAGTAACTGGGTTGTGGAGGTCAGAAAAGCGGTCGCTCCATGTACGATACATATTAGCTGAATATCAGTATCGTACATGGAGCGACCGCCTCCTGTTAGACTGAAGCCGCATAGTTGGGAAAAGGCTAGGCAATTTTAATGCTGTGCTTGCGTTGGCTATTGCAATTTGCAACACAAAACGTATTATAAGGCTTAATAATGTATGACAAGGTGTGAAAAGGAACGTCTAAAAGGTCCTTAGGGACATAAAAGTGATAGGAAACAATAACAAGCAAATATTATCAGCAGGGGTGCTTCATAACCGTGTTTATGTCTTTATCGGCGGGCAGGGTTGCCACATAAATCCGCGTCACTTGCTGTTCTCTTCTCATCTATGGACTGTAATAAGCTTATGGTTACGTTGTTTGGGAGTGAGGTTTTTATTCCAACTTTATCGTCTAGGTAGGAAGTTCGTTTAACTACTTACAAATAAATCCTAACTAATAATATAAATGCAAAAATGGGTGAGTTTGTTTGTTTGTTTGGAACGCTTTCATCACGCTAAAACGGTTGAGGCATGAGGCGTGGGTAGACCATGGCTGCGTTAGGGTTAGGATATAGATGCATTTTATCGCGGTAGTACGTCCATGCGGGCAAAAGCTTGTATTTTATAATAATTATCACTTCTGTGCACCTAGCTTCTAGTGTTTCATAAGTGCCCATGTAGGCTTATGTGAAATAAAATATTTTGATTTTGTATTTCTTAACTCGTATTTAAGTACTAAAACGTATATTAACGAATATAGAAAAACTCAATAGATAATCATAGGTCGCTTACAAAATAAGTTTTTCATTTGAAAGAAATGTAAACGTTACAGATTTATCATTTTGAGAAAGAAAACTTACATGAACATTATTGTAAGCCTATAGAGTAGACTTGTTCTTGTGATAAATAGTTAGGCATCAACTTTTCCAGTGCCTAAATAAGACTTGAAACAACCATAACTTTCACATCTGATACTTGTAAAGGACAAACCTATATTAATAAAATTTTGGCCGTCCCCCAAAGCCGCAAACTACAGGTAGTGTGGTATATAACAAGGATCTCTCACCGCAACCGATAGATAATTGGCTGATCGATCGTTTATGCATGAACACTGGCCGGTGAGAACGAAGTGATGCTGAATTAGAGATTGCGTTAAGCAGCCATTATAAAAAGAAAAAAGAAAGACATTTTATATGAAGCAGGTATGGCTCTTCGCTAATCCGTATAATATTAGTAGGTACTTACCTCTGAACAAAACTTAGTTAATTAAAATGTTTTAGGTACTCCATTTTTCGGA
This sequence comes from Lithophane ornitopus, assembly GCA_948473465.1. NCBI lineage: Eukaryota > Metazoa > Arthropoda > Insecta > Lepidoptera > Noctuidae > Lithophane > Lithophane ornitopus. The sequence goes on from OX419629.1 coordinate 8,894,470, forward strand.
AAACGTGGCACTGGAACAGCAAATGAAATAGTTAAGTCAATAAGATGGTGGTAATTAACTAAATATTTGGTTAAATTAACGAAAATACAAGATAGTTAATTGAATCAGGCGTAACTTTGCGGAAATCCATTATATAAAAAATACAATAGACGTAGATATATTTAGTAACCTATTCCACCACGCCGAGTGCCGCACCGAGAGACAGCAGTCAGTCAGCAGCAGTCTCTGCGTCTGGCACTCGGCATGGCAACACATCGTGTTCGGGTTCGCGACAGGTCAATCGTCATCCTGAGCATGCCTCGTTGAAAACGTGACGGGTTTTTATGACTCTTGAGGAATATTTAAGCGGAATAGGTTACTAAATATATCTACGTCTATTGTATTTTATAACGAAAATACTCCTGCAACGGTGAAAAAATTAGTATCTACTTATTTTAACACACGTAGAGGAAACTTAATACTTACCACTTACTTAAACGCTTACTTACCTATATTAACAACTCTAAGTGGTACCATAGTAGTGCTGTATGACTTCGTTAATGCTGCGAGAATAAATTGAATGTTGTATAGCTAGGTTTTGAGTTACTTACATTTTATTCTAGTGTTACAATACTACAATTTAGAACCTTAATTGTAGTATTGTTATGTTATGTAGATCTAAATTTTAGATCTACGCGAACAAGATAATCTATATAATATTACAATACTGCAATAATTTAGATCTCCACGATCTAGATAAGAAAACGGGCCATGACATGAATATTGGTCATTCTCATAGTAGACTCAAATTCTAAGGATTATGGCGAAGAAGAAAGAAATCTTTCTTTTACCCATTTTATTGGTCAGACCGTGGGATAAGTTGGTACTGAGGCTGGTCCCCAATGTGTTCACTGCTCAGCACACTACTCATCACGCACCACACCGACGCGAACGGAAAGCAAGCCACAGAATGGTATATTTAAACTTTTACCAAAATATTATAAATATCTCCTCGATAAAATTGAAGAGTCCGAAAGAAATTGGTCGCGCCTTCATAACGATGTCGTCTTTAAAATAAAATCTCCAAATACACAATCATGGGGCATTTAGAGCGTAAATAAGAGCCCAAGTGACGAAACGTTTTCCGATAATGGACCCATTAAAAGGCCCCACTACCGGAGCTGTTTTTTATTTAATATTTTAATGCACCATCAGTTTTTATTTGCAGTGCTAATGAATGCTGTTCAGGGTCCTCACAAGACTTTGATCAAGTGCTAAGACAAAATAAGCATTGAAATATGGCAACTCTTCTATGATTTTTTTTATAACGGTTTAATGAGTAGGTAGGTATTTATTATATACACCACAACCAGGAAATAAGAACTTACCACATTCACATCAACTTTCAACTTTAAGAGCACAAAAAACAAGAGTAGTTTTTGTTGACGAATGAAAAAGAACAGCCGGTAACCCCACTTTTCCATTACAGATAAGAACAGAAAATTAAGGCATTTCAGCACAAAGAAAAATTATTCACAAAAGAAAAATTCTTGAAAAAACGAAACGAAAATAATAAGACAAAACAAACAAGTATAAAGTGTTAAAATCCGAACTCACGTAAAGAACAAAGATTTAGAAAAGCCAAAAAGAAAATATACCTTGAAACTTTTCTGAACGTAGGTCGGTAATAAGTAACACCACGGGAGGCTATAAATTCCGCTAAGAAACCGCGTTTATACTCGATACCCGCAACATTAATACAGATTTTCTAAGATTATTGTAACTTACTCTTTGGAGGATCGTGGGAAAGTTCTTTCATCTGAAAAAAGTGTTAAGAGAAATATATCGGTGTCTGGCGTACCGGTGGCGGCGCCTGCGGCGTTCCGAACTCTATTACAATGTGCAAGATTCTTTTTCGTCTTATTAGAACTAAGAATTTATTACCTACTTTTGTTATTATAAGTACCTACATACCACCCTAAATGTATCAAAATAATATTCTATGTTATTGTTCTTCTTCTAAATAATTTTTAAAAACCCCGCAAATTCAGAAGATGCAATGTGACAATGTAAAATAGAAACATCACTCACGCCTGTATTCCCCGAAGGGTTAGGCAGAGGTGTACCTAAATTACACCCACATTTCGCCAGTAATAGAGGGCGAGCCTATTGCTATCAATCGGGCACAAATCCAGACTCCGGGCTGCAACTGAGAAATTCCCGATGAAAAACCCAATAACACTTTTCCCGACACCGGGAATCGAACCCGGTAAAATAGTATTTTACGCGAAAACTTGGATATCTAAAAGTCTTTGACATCAAATAACACAAATACGATTACGAAATCAAACAAACGCATAATGATTAACCTGAATACTTATTAACACCGGATATATTTACATTTAGAAGAGCTACATTTCTTAATAGGAACGGTCGGAACACAATGATCGATTGAATGTTAATTAGTTCCACATGATTGTTAAGTTTAGTTGGGTGGAACTTCATGGGTTCTGTTCGTAATTGAATAATTACGAACAGAACGGCTTTATCTCATGAAAAGGCTAGGCAGATTGAATAATCTGCCTAGCCTTTTCCCAACTATATGTTAGATTAGTTCCGGTCTAACCGGATACAGATGAAGACCAGTATTTTACATGGAACGACTGACTATGTCACCTCTACAACCCAGTTACTGGTAAGACTGGTTAGTCATACCCATACCGTGGTCATACCCCAACTAGTAAGACCCATAGGTAAGACAGGTTGTCAGACTTTTAGACTTCTGCCTACCCGTAACGGTAGTCAAAGCCCTACAAATGACAGCCGGTACCCACGGCTTAGCATGCTTTCCAAACTACTAAGGGGTCTCGATAGGTAATGGATGGTCACCAATCGACGAACCGACCGCAACGTTCAGTAAAAATTAGTTTTGGACCAGGGAAAACGCCTTGTAACAAGCGTTTTAATTCCAAATCATGTGCGGTCATTTTAATTTCAGTAGGTAGGTATAAATTGATCAATTGAATATCAATTCCAAACTAAACGAACACTATTGACAAAGGTCTAATATTTAATTAATAAATAAACAGGCATTATTTAATTTTAGTATACGTAATTGCAATTATAAAAAAAGTAATAAAAACTAAAACCCAACTACGACTAAAAAGGTATATACAAGACACCGCAGACAGACAAATTAAAAATCCGGAGTCACACGTGTTAGGGCATAAATAGAACAGAATATTAATTAATATATATATAATTATGAATTAATTAATATTCTGTTCGAGTTCGAGAGTTCGAGAATATTAATTATTTTGGGGTTATAATATATATATTTTTGAAATGTGCTCATTAAGCTCCTTTCATTTGATACCCAACATGGTACGATTCAACAAAAAATTTTTTTTAGTTCCTGACTTTATGTCCTCTAGAGGGCTCCATTTTTTATTTAATGTAACGTCACATATCCTATAACCAGCGGACGATCAAGACGCTTCCAACGATACCTCACTTGTCAAATTGTGATGAGTGGTTTAGAAGATATGAGGGAACAGATGAACATACATACATACCGGTCAAAATCATAACCCTCCTTTTTTCTTCGCCGTAGTCGGGTAAAAAAGAACTGTTCACTGAATCCTAAATTAAAATTGTATACATCAGTCGCAAGTAAATAAATAGGTGGTAGCTGCAGTCTATATTTACCTAATGTTCCGAATACATAATATACCAACATTTAATATTGCTAAACAGTCTACAACTGAAGTTTATATAAGTTGCTTTATATATAACATATAGTCAATCGTCGCCGGGTATCTGACAGTCACAGTTCCCAGTCAAAGAAAGTATGGAAACCAAAAAAATTAAGCGCGGCATAACTTTAAGTGAAATAGTTCAGGATTTGGAGAAAAAACTAGGATTTAAAAATGAGATAAAGTGGACGAGTTTTATATTTATTTCTCTGTATCATGTGCTTGCTTTGTATTGGTGCTACCACTATGCCCTTCCTGTGAAATGGCAATCGCTTGTTTTTGGTAAGTAATGATGTGTTACTCACTGAGCCTCTAATGCCTATTTCTTGACCTTTACCTTTCTATTCGTAGCTACTTATTTTCAACTAACTTGTGCCTGCCTGACCCTACTTTACAAAAAAAGCTATTTAGAAAGGTCTTAGAAAATAGATCTGCCATTTTATCACACAAAGGCCTTTCTTAAATCATAGTTAGTGGAACACTTAATTTTCGTTTTTATTCTTTTTTGGGTTCGGTACCCGAAGGGTGCCAAAAGGAATCCTATTACTAAGCCTTCACTGTCCGTCTGTCCATCGGTCGGTCAGTAGGCTGTATCTCATGAACCGTAATAGGTAGACAGTTGAAATTTTCACAGATTGAGTATTTCTATTGCACCATAACAAAAAATAATATTGCGCCGTACAAGAAACGTGTTTTTTTCGGCGTTTTTGCTAAATATTGTACAGTGGTAGGGAAATCTTTGTGTGCGAGTCCAACTCACGCTTGACCGGTTTTTGACATTATGTAACTAATATTATAAACGCGAAAGTTTGTAAGTATGGATGGATGGATTTTTGTTACTCTTTCACGTAAAAACTACTGAATGGATTTTAATGAAACTTTACAATAATATAGCTTATACATCAGAATAACACATATGATACTTTTTATCCCGATATTCCCTTACGCGACTTACGCGGGTGAAACCGCGGAGCGCAGCTAGTTAGTGATATTCATTCTAGGAATACCAATTCAATTTATAAGTTCTTTACATACAACAAAACCCTATACAAGCGCTCACGCACAATAATCAGAAGAAAATGAAATAATTTTATCTCAATACATCTCCTAAACTTATTCTAGGTACCTTATATGGAGAAAAACTAGTTTTACAATGTAGTCGTTCACTGAAACTTTATACCACTTTAAATATGCAATTTCAATTAACTTTCTAGCAATTTAATTAAACAACTAATTATGTTTCCAGCGTTGATTATGTACGTGGCATCTGGATTCGGAATAACTGGAGGTGCACACCGTCTGTGGACTCACAAATCTTACAAAGCAACGCTGCCTCTCAAACTATTCCTGCTTTTATGTTTCTCCAGTGCGGGCCAGGTAAACAAACCTTAATTAAAACATTTTCTTTACCTTAAGAATGTATATTTTCGCAGTCCTATGAGTTGTAAAAAAATGCACATAACATGAACTAAGCTACCAAAAATCTAGCCGATGGAGCTCTGAGAAATTCATTTTACATTGTGAGAAATAGTTTATATAAGAGTCACCGAAACGATAAATTGCCATCAATTTGTTTTGTAGTAATCGCTTTAATTGCATATGGTAGACGATCAATTTGCGCATCAATGTGTATCAATCACTTAAAAATTTACAATTGCAATTTATCGTTCGCGGACCCTTTACAAACCAAGGCAATAATCGACAGTAGAAGCATGGCTTGCTAGTCTGTATATAAGAACTGATGTCGCCATGGCTTGTGAAGTAGGTTGTTTGAAAATTTTAACAACTATATTAGAACTCGTTTTAACTTTGCACGTTTTGCATTTTATACCAAACTCTAGGGATGCTTTGAAGTTGGCATCTAGTTTCAGTTTAATTTTGTTAATGTAGGTAGGTAAAAAAACTGTTGCAGTGGTACATTTTTTCTGGTCACTGCCATGCAATCTTCACTCTCTCCTTTTTTTTTTTAAACATATTATGCTTCTTATTATGATGTGTTATTTTTTCGCAGAATTCTCTCCTCCACTGGGTCCGCGATCACCGCGTCCACCACAAATACAGCGACACAGATGCGGACCCTCATAACGCGAACCGAGGCCTATTCTTCTCTCACATCGGATGGCTGATGATGAAGAAGAACAGCGAAGTCATCCTCCGAGGGAAACAGATGGACATGAGCGATATTGAGAACGATAAAGTTATTCAGTTTTATGAAAGGTTAGTTGTCCCCATCAGCTTTAGTTTTTGGCATGCATGGCTACAAGGAATCTGCCACCCTTTCCCTACCCGTAGATTTAATAAATTAACAAAGAAAGAACCGCACCAACTTTTTGTCTGGTTTGTTAATGAAAATACAGCTATCACCAATCAATCAATTCTGCCAAGCAATCCTCTGCTAGACGATCACCAACCGTTTGATCATTTGTTTTACCGAGTCCATTTTTAGGATTCCGTACCCAAAGGGTGCCAGACAAAATCCTATTATCTTATCAAACCTCATTTCAACGGCAGTCGATTTCAGTTTCACTTTAAATTGAAATACAACCGCAGAGACAAACCGATGAAAACTTAATAATCAACTGGATATCCGACATTTTTGTTTCAATGTTTCAAATTAAAGGTACTCTATTATGATCCTCTACTCTTCTGAAATACAAGGTGCTATAAATAAATATAACAATGATTCCATAATCCATAATCAGCTTATAATATTCCCACAGCTGGGGCAAAGACTTTCTCTGTGTGTGGTTTGTAATCCACCACGCGGGCCCAGTGCAGGTTGTTATAATATATGTCACATGTCTTCGAATTTTTGGTTCCGGTTTCCTCACGATGTTTTCCATCACCGTTATTAACAATGTTTAATTAACAATAAATATCTATGTGTTGATATTTGACTAGCAAAAAGTGTACACTATTCTACTTTTCCATATGTGTCATATATGGCCACTTGTTGATGCGACAAATTCGATTCTTTTACAGAAACTTCACATCACTCAAGCTGATATTCTGCTACATTCTACCAACAATGATCGGTGTTCTGCTTTGGAATGAAGACTGGAAGTGTGCCGTTGCGTGGCAATGCTTCATCAGGTTCCTTGGCATGTTCCACAGTGAGCTGACTGTCAATAGCCTCGCACACGCTTACGGATATAAGCCTTACAACAAGTAATTATTTATTTATCTACATGTTTGTTCATCATACAAAAAGCGTTGATTCTGTATAATTAAGCTCATGTCTTTTTAAACAACGTCTATTTCTATTCAATTCTTCTATTTAACCATAATATTGTTACTCAATTTCCTTTATAATTACAAACTTCCAATATATTTCAGGCTCGCTTAAGTTCCTACCTGCTCGCGCGTTTTTACTTTTGTATTACCTTTTTTTTTCATAACAGCTATATTTTTTTCCCCAGAAATATAATACCAGCGGAAAATCGCTTCGTTGCTACGTGCACACTCGGTGAAGGCTGGCACAACTACCACCACGCCTTTCCCTTCGACTACAAAGCAGCTGAACATTTCGATGTTCTGAACTTTGCCACAACTTTTATAAGGTTCTTCGAGAGGATTGGCTGGGCATACGACTTGCGGGAAGCCAGTGCAGATATCATTAACTCTATGGCCAAGAGATTAGGTGACGGCACTCCTGTTCATTTTCCGTTATCCGAAAGTACATGTAATGAAAGAGCAACCGGTTGAGATATTCTTTTCAATAATCGATATATCGAATCATGAAAGACTATCCTATAGTGAAAGAACATTATAGCAATGAGCAATTGTACAGTTTAGGATAACCTAATGTATAATTAAGACGAAGTCTGACTAAGTTAGAATATACCTATAATGAAACCTAAATAATTAATAGCTAAAATGAAATAAAAAATGTTTGTATTTAAACTAGTTCTTAAATGAGAATAAATTGAAACATATAAGGAAAATATTTTTTTATTTTTGTATTTTCTTTCTGTACCTATACCTCCTAAAAGACTTTGGCCGCGCGCCAAATGATCCATAAACAGCTATATCTATCCTTTAAGCCGTACTGGCACTCTATTGAAAACCGGGCCGAAATGAATAAATACTTATTGCAACAGTAAGTTGTCTTTGATAAACACATCATTGTTCAGAAAAAAAAAAAAAAAAATTTGAAGTTTCGAGCCATTCGAAAAGGACGCAGCATTTTTTATTTTTTCTGCTATATTTTATTTTAATTATTAAAACCTCACAATACCTGCTATGGACATAACTAATCCATACATAATAAAGTTTCTTATCGAAAATTATGAGAAATCTGCAAAACTACGTATGAGATGGAACAATGTTCATAGTGAAAAGTTAAATCAAGCTGCCACCCTACAACGCGCAGAGAAAGGGTATAGTGAATTAGATGTTTTGAAAGCAACCATGGGGTCAGGCATGCCTGCTCTATCCAGAGATACTACATCCGGTGCGAGAAACCGACGACTACAACGTATTAAGGACCTTTCTAAAGTAGAAGGCGTGGATCATTTGAAGAAGGGGCATTCTATCGCCGATGTTGGTCTCGGTGATCCTAAAATCGACCCTAAACTGAGACGGCCCGATACAGATTTGTCCCTCGATCCCGTAATGCGACCAATTGACCCCAAACAAAAGAAAATACTTTATAAAGGCAGACCAGTCTTTGGTCGTGAAGTGTATTTAAAGAAACGATATGCGGCAGCTCCGGAAGATAGATATTATTTTGCCGAGACTGCTGGATGGTACTATGGCTGGAGACTAAAAGACAGTTACTTTGGCAGCCAGAAGTCAAAATACGGTCGTCTGTATCGTTTAGCTCGCGAACTGAGCCGCAGCGGACCCCACCCAGATCCCACACATTACAAAAACGCTGGTTATATAGCAGGCACATGTGTATTAGATTAATTAGTGATTTTGCTTTTGAGTATGGTTTATTTTTAAGAATATTAATATTTGGTTTATTTTTAAGAATATTAATATTTGTTACAATACTAACTTTACAATAAATATTTAAACTTTATTTAACGTTCCTTTCTTGTTCGTGTGGATAGACTTCATTCATCGCAAATAATGGTTATTGGTTATTTGCAGTTCTGAACTTTACCTAGTGGTGGTAAATAGAAGTTTATCCTTTTACCTACCTATGTAGGTAAACCAAGGGTAACAAACATAAGAAAGAAAAAGTTACAGCCCGGCGGACTAAAGAAATCCAGTAAAACATCTCGAACAGTAAACAGAAATGCCTAAGTAAGGCATTTCTGTTTACTGTTTGAAATGTTTTAATTTATTATAATTCACCCATAGGCACCCTGTGAGTCTTTTTTTTTTTTTTTGAGCTTGGGAGTCATCAAATGACTTCTCCCACCCTGTGCGGAGCGGAAGGGCGTGTCAGACTTTTACTGGCCAAAACCCACCCGTGTTCCTTCAGTTTCCTGTTGCCAAGGTCCCGGTATCCCTTTCGGACTTTCCCACTACCCTGGCAGGCATCGATCCTAGTGGACCCCGCCAATTGTGCTGACATCTCTTTGAGGCGCGCATGGAACACAACGCGCCACCGACCCACAAAACGGGTCTGGTCCTTGGGACGGCGAGCTACCCATTGCTCGCCGTCCGCAAGCCCGCCCCTATGGTGGCTGGGAATCCGCCTGAACCTTGTGAGTCTTGTGACTTTAATCTACTGTGAAAGTATCTAACCTGAGGTTTATCAGAACTGAGCGATCGATTATACAGTAAATCCTTATTAAGTCAAAAAACATTGACTTTTTTTTATTGTTCAGAAACGTTTTACATAATGTTATAAAAGAATGATACTGTGTTTTTACCCGACTGCCTCAGAAGGAGGGTTATGTTTTTCGAGAGTATGTATGTATGTTTGTATATTTGTATGTATGTATGTCTATTTCTTTGGCACGCTCTGTAGCCTAAACGGCTTGATGAATTTTAACATACGAGGTGTCGTTAGGTTCGTCTTAATTGTGGGAGTGACATAGGCTATATTTTATTTATATATTTCTTCTGCAAACAAAAAAAAAGGGATGGGAAGGTTTTTTTAAAGAATTACAATATTGGTATCAAATAAAATCTAGTAATGAGTTAATTCCAAATATATAAATTAACTAGCTTTTGCCCGCGGCTTTGCCCGCGTGAATGTCGGAAATTATCCCATGGGAAAGTACTACCGGGATAAAAAGTATTCCCGGTCCTATTCCCGGTCATGGTCTACCCATGTGTCAAATTTCATCCAAATCCGTTCAGCCGTTTTAGCGTGAAAGCGAAACAAACAAACAAACTCACTTTTGCATTTCTTCATTAAAATAAACTTTGACTTTGCAATGTAAATTCTAATGACTCGACTTTGTATGTAGGTATGTTTTGTTGTGTTTGGTGTGACTATTATGTGTGTTTGATGTACTGAAAATAAACCTTTTAGTATTCGAAGTAAGAAGACCGGGAAATTTGGCTTGATTGAATACCTATCGTTCTTCCTGGTTTTCCTTAAGGGTTTCCTTTCCTATTTTATCTATAAAGGTTCTGAATCATTAACGAAGTCGGAAATATTTATATGAAACGAACTTTTGCCAGCGGCTTCGCCCGTGTAGATGTCGAAAATTATACTACGGGAACCTACAACCGGGATGAAAAGTATCCTATGTGTTAATCCAGGTTATAAACTATCTGTTTGCCAAATTTCACCATCCGTTCTGCCGTTTTTGCGTGATTGAGTAACAAACATCCAAACACACAAACACACAAACTTTCACATTTAATAATCAATCTGCCTAGCCTTTTCCCAACTATGTTGGGGTCGGCTTCCAGTCTAACCGGATGCAGCTGAATACCAGTATTTCACATGGAGAGTCGCTCCATGTGAAATACTGGTATGCAGCCTATCTGACCTCCACAACCCAGTAACTGGGTAACACAATACCCCTTGGTTAGACTGGTTGTCAGATTTTCGGCTTCGGCTTCTAACGGCTCGTAACGACTGTCAAAGATCCACAAATGACAGCTGGGACCAACGGCTTCACGTGCTTTCCGAGGCGCGGAGGAGTCTCGATATGTGAAAATGGTCACCCATCCACGGACTAACCTCGGCAAGCGTAGCTTAACCTGATGGATAGACCCATGCGGCTGTTATTACTTAGCCACGAGCTCTCCGAGAATATATTATATTATATTATATTATATTATATTATATTATATTATATTATATTATATTATATTATATTATATTATATTATATTATATTATATTATATTATATTATATTATATTATATTATATTATATTATATTATATTATATTATATTATATTATATTATATTATATTATATTATATTATATTATATTATATTATATTATATTATATTATATTAGAAGGATTAGTAGGATAAAACTAAAAAGCTTGAAATAAAACAAATTGTTTTATTGTTTATAAAGTGCGTTTCATCAAATATTTCCTTTGCCATAATGTTGGCTTCTGTCCAAGTCCTTCTCCATGCCATGATCTACACCTGTGCCAAATTTCATTCAAATCCGTTCAGCCGTTTTAGCGTGAAAGCGTAACAAACAAACTCACTTTCGCATTTATAATATTATAGTGAGGATTATATTTATTATACATTTCTACGAAAGCTACGCTACGGAAAAGTTCAAACATTATACTATTGAACAGATAGAAGAGACCCGATTTGGGGCAGGCATTTTAGCTCTGAGTAACCACCACAAAGTAAGTGTCCGGCATCGAAGGAGGTGTGTACTAACAGGAGCAGCAGATATTACCGCCTTATACCTTTTCTTTATGTAGGCAGAGGAGCCCGCCGTTATGAAACAGGTGGACATAAATGAGTCTCGTATCCTTTATAAGGAGTTGTCAGCTGGTGGTGGCCCTAGAGCTTATTACCTCTACGCGAGTAAGCGCAAGTTACCAGAAAAGAAATACAATTATTTTCTAAGCATCGTCTATGGATGGACGTTGCGTGAAACGTTCTGATAGATCTAGTGCGCTAGAACACAAACGTTACGTCAGTTTCGTTACAAAAATGTACTCTTTGAGTTTCGTGACCTCGCCGTAGGTGAGTATTATGTTCCTTGTTCGTGACAAAACAAGGCCTTCAGGAGTCCACCCAGATGCACCACATTACAAAACACCAACCGCATCATAATAATATGAAATCAGCACTGTTACCGAATAGCTATTAAAAATATTTTTGTCCATGGATAAATTTAGCCAAGTCCTGAGCGAGAAAACTGCATCAAACAACAATAAGTTTCATCACACTTCATCGAACCAAGTCGCTGCATGGTTTTCTTGCATTTGAATAGATACTGTATAAATAAATGAATATCAATAAAGTCTTAACGCATAACTCGTTTTTTTTACACGGTAAGTAATAATAGTTTACAAAGTACAAGTGCCTATGTTTTTGTTACGGAGCAAATACCAGCAGGTAAACTTTACAAAAAGGCCTCGATATTCAGTAGGGTAGAAAGTTGAGAAGTAGGTATGTAAGGTTTTTAAATAATTCGAACTTTCAGAATACATCATAAATTCATTGCTTCGCAAGATTCTGTTATAGTTAGCGCAACTTGCCGGGTTAAGGGTGTTTGCACGTCTGACGGAAAATGCGTCGGGTTCGGTCGTAACTTCGTTATAGTTTCCCGACTCACTAACGCATCATCAGTTGAGAGTGTAAGGTTCAATTTTTTATTATTTACTCGCATCTTCCGTCAAATGAGCAAACACCCTTAGAGTGGTCGCACTTCTGACGGAAGATGCGTTGGGCGTAACTTCGTTAGCATGCTCGACGCACTAACGCGTCCTCCGTTATGTGACGATACGCGACGCATCTTCCGTCAGATGTGTGACCACACTTGGTGAAAATTGCCGTGCAATCTAGGTTAACGCCCCAGTGTCGTTATGAGCATCCAGAAGTTCACCGTACAAAAAACCTACCTATCCTATTAGGCTTTACGCCATTATTACCTAACCTAGACCTTTTATCAAAAGTGCTTGTTCTTATTTTAAAATATTGGTAAGCAGCTCCAGAAATATCAAATACATCAGCAACTTAATACAAAGTCAAAGTCTCTACACTTTCAAAGTTGTTGGCATTCGTTGAACAAAGTATAATGGTAATGTTAAAACCTTAGAGCATGACACGTTTCAACAAAACATTGTCTAACGGTCACAATGGGACGAAAACTTTTATCATCTAGGTACCCGCAGTTACCACCGCCCACCGGAATCCGTTCAAACTTTTCTTAGCCCATATAAAACTGCGTAGATGGTGCATTTCCCCTTAGTATGATCATGTAACCAAATACATTACCTTTGCACAAACCTGGGTTATAATTGTACTATAATTTTTGTAATACCTATATTTAATTGTAAAGGTATATTGCTTTTATTTAATATTTCGGTCAGTGGGTCGTCTTAGGGGATACCTAAACTTGACTGTCTAATGACTTGTGAGCTTACCTTTTTATATCATACCAATGTATATAACATGTTTCTTCCCAAGAAGTTATCATCTCATTTCCAATGACCTTGCTCACCTACCCAAACTAAAGGAAAAGAGTAAAACTATGGAAGTAATAGAGAGGGTAAAACATGTTCAGGTCTTCTCAACAATCATAATCCTACAATAAAGATAAGAGTTCAAGAGCAGGCCCATTACGTTATAACATAAAAAAGGCGACCACGAGACCAACGGGGCAGTTAAATGACATTATAAAACGTTTCTAAACCATAAAAAAAGCGTCAGCGATGTTGGCGGTCGCAACAACCCTGACGCCGCCACTGCAAGGAACTAAAAATAAAGTTGAAATACGTAATTTAAAAATGAAAAAAGTTTATTGTAAAGGTAACAAAATAAAATATTAATAAAAATAAAATTCTCAAAAACAAAACCACTCATTACTCTAATACACATATGCCTGCTTTATAACCAGCGTTTCTGTAATGTGTGGGATCTGGGTGGGGTCCGCTGCGGCTCTGTTCCCGAGCTAACTGATACACACAACCGTATTCTGATTTCTGCTTGCTAAAGTAACTGTCTTTTAGTCTCCAGCCACAGTACCATCCAGCAGTCTCGGCAAAATAATATCTATCTTCCGGAGCTGCCGCATACCGTTTCTTTAAATACACTTCACGACCAAAGACTGGTCTGCCTTTATAAAGTATTTTCTTTTGTTTGGGGTCAATTGGTCGCATTATGGGATCGATGGACAAGTCTGTGTCGGGCCGTTTCAGTTTAGGGTCGATTTTAGGATCACCGAGACCAACATCAGCGATAGAATGCCCCTTCTTCAAATGATCCACGCCTTTTACTATAGAAAGATCACTGATAGGTTTTAGTCGTCTGTTTCTCGCACCGGATGTAGTACCTCTGATTATAGTAGGCATGCCTGACTCCATGGTTGCTTTCAAAACATCTAATTCATTATACCCTTTCTCTTCGCGTTGTAGGACGGCAGCTTTATTTAACTTTTCCTTATGAATTTTGTTCCATCTCATACGTAGTTTTGCAGTTTTTTCATAATTTTCGACAAGAAACTTTATTAAGTATGGATTAGTTATGTCCATAGGAGGCATTGTGTGGTTATAAAAATTAAAATAACATAAAAAATAAAGTGTAAGTAAATGAAAAATGCGGCGTCCTATTCGAATGCATTCGAATGGCTCAAACAAAGGTACTCTTTGGCTCAAACCACAGACTAAATAAGTATTGCTCAAATCTTCAAAATATTAAATTAGTTTTTTCTGAACTGTTATGTGATAAGTAGACAATGTAGGTACTGTTCCGATAAGTATTTATATATTAACGGGCAGGTTTTTCAATAGAGCAAGAGTTTATAGGATACATAGCTGTAAAGGATCTTTCGGCGCGCGGCCAAAGTCGTATAGGTTGGGGCAGGAAATAAGGTAATTAAAAGTGTAATAAATCATGGTAACTTGCCTATTTGTGTGGCTTCAGTGCAGTGCGATCCACCGTTGCAATCGGACGCGGTTTCAATGTGAGCGCGGCAAATGCCGCTGCCACCATGCATTCGGGGAAGAACTTGTGGCGAACGAGGTCCTGGCATTGCTGCAGTACCACTACCAGCTGGATGTCATGGACGAGGTTAGTGTGATCCAGATCTGCACATCCACCTTCAATGACCAGGAGATACGCAGAGCTAAAACACTGCTGTACGACTCGCTAGAAATGGCCAACCGAATGCCGCCCCGCTGGAGGGATGAAAACGGAGAGAGAAGTGTCTAAGACATTATTAAAGTGTTGAAGGAGACCGACCCGGAAGACGTGCCGACTTTCGAGGCGAAGTATTTGCGCAAGCTGCCCCCCGTCACATTCGACCGCGTCGATGTCACCAGGCTGCTACGGGACATCACAAACCCGAGATCAAGCCTGGCAAGATGCAGTTGAAGTTGGAAGCATCGCAATCCACCATCAATGATATACGTACCGAGGTACCAGATTAACGTAACGCGGTATGTAGGTCATACGAGCCGGCCAACAGCGTCAAGACGCGTCACGGCATACTTAATGCAACGCAGCTGAGTTTTGAGTCCGGCCGCCGTCACTTTGAGCGATGCACAATCGCACCCCATCCTCCCCGCGTCCCTCATCGTTGGGACGCCGACGAATATTAATAATAATAATAATAACCCCACCGCCGTATCTCTACGTTGACGTCGTGGTGGGGCTTGCGCGCTCCGAACTCTAGGTCTGTGCCGGTAGAGTTTACTCTGCCGGAATGGGTCTAGAGTGATGAGCCAGACCAAGAGAGATACAAAAACCCGCAGGGTAGCATGTGGCGAGCTGTTGGGCAGTTGCGACCCCACGGACCCTATCTCCCGGGAGAAGTCTTATTCCTCACCTCTGGCTTGCCTTTATTGGCCGGCTAGAGTAAACACTGACGAGGAATTGAGCTCCCACCTCATTCTTGCCTTCATTAGTCGGCTTGAGTGGAGACTCGCAAGAGCAAACGTGCTCGGAGGAAGGAAGTATTCCAGTAAGTGCTTGTAGGGATCTTGACCATCTTCCGGGCTCTGGGATTGTTCTGAAAGCCGTGGAATACCTCTACACTCCTCAAGCACCTCAGGAAGTGTTGCCCCCTTGTCGCTACGTCACTATGTGCTAGCGACTGTTTTCGGAGGCCCATTATTGAGTGAGCAAGTCACCCCCTGCCATTTTATCCGTGTATACCATAACATTGATCAGGCAGGGACCATAGTCTTTACATAGTTCTAGGTATCCAGTCCACTATAGCCACCCAAACCCATAACCCAATATGTTTTGTTTCCATGTTCTGCAATAGTCCTACACCAACCGGGGTTGTCCTTGGATGCACTTGTATAGTGCATACAGGGATAATCGTCGGTTGGTGCCTCATTCCTTTTGAAATTGTCTAAGGGGCCTCTGCGAGTTGGCTTCGGCCCCTCGTACGCCTTCCAAAAGACCGGGACCTCATGGTCCCGAGATATGTAAACATATACAAAATAATAATATCATTTATTTCAAGCTACGCCCATAGTGTTAGTAACAATGGTCTTAAAAGCACGTCCACGCCCTTATTGCAGCTGAGCTGAGCCAAAGGCGCATTAAATATCGAGAGCGCCCTAGGCAAGCACTTCATCGACGCCTCCTAGCGACCATATAAATCAAAAATTTTATACGGGTAGGTACTTATAAGTTTTTTTTTTTGTATCCCGCTTTCTACATACCAAGTTTAATCACAATTGGTTCAGTATTTTTTTGGATGAAGAAGTAAGATACGGTGCATAAAAACACACACACTTTCTCAGTTATAATAAGGATTAGTAGGGATAATTAGGTAGGCCAGGGAATATGTGATAAGCACGGATATCTGTGGTGATAAGAGTAAAGAAAGTAAGAGGTACCTAAGTACCGAACGAACATGTAAAGCCATGATGCCTCTCTGGTCGTGTCGGTATCTCGCCGTAGGTGAGTATACGTTCCTTAGTCGGTATGTGTGTTGGCAGATGATCGTTTGTTATCATTAATTTAGTATTCAGGCGATGTAGGAATAGTCAAGAAGGCTGAGCACGCTTCGGAAGCTCTACATCTCTACATACACAGAATTAAAGAATCTTTTATATTGTGTAAGTAAGTGCATTACTTACTTACGGCACCAGTGTGGCGTGGGTTATTATACTTATTATTAAAACCTAGTACTTATCCTATTTTAATAAAGTAGGGAAAAATTAGTTTTTTTTTTCGGACTTGGTTTATGTTGGATCATAAACAACCAATTTCTTGTCACAAGAGTCGTGATTTGAAGATGGTTACCGCGCCTGTTGGTTATTTACTTACAAATAGGTACCTAATTATTGTCTTTTCATAAGTGGATTATAATTAGGTATTTATAATAAATTTAGCCGTGCCTAAAATCTTCTAAGGATTATGCAGAGATCCTGCCTATGTACCACTACAGAAAAGGCAGATAACAAAGGACGGTATCAGACAGTTCGTATGCGATATAAGTAATCAAAACTTGCCAGAATCATCCGTAAAAAATGAACTATAAGCGTCAGCGCACACCAAGAGCAGAGCAGAGCATTTTCTAAGACTAATGAAAAATGAATCTTATGGCTGATAATTCCATACAAAATTGCATTGCAAAATTAAATACACGTTGAGCGTCCAACTTGATGCTCGAGCTTGTGTGTTCGTGTAATAATTTTGGAATGTATGACATTGTCATAAGATTAATTTTTCAGTACCTAGTCTCAGAAAATGCTCTGCGCTGCTCTGCTCTTGGTGTGCGCTGACCCTGAATGGTGGATATCCGTTTCATCTTAATTCGTATAAAATATAAAAGTTAATTCAAACAAAAATAAATTTTACACAATTTATTTTTCTCAAAACTTAATACTAAGATCTTATGCTTAACTATTTACAGTCATCTTCTTATGCAACGTGGTAGGTACACACATTCAAACATACGCCACAGTACAGGCAAATGAACGAATAACTCAACATAGGCTAGCAATTAGAGGAACGTACATCCTCCTGCTTCATTTCATTTCACATAATATCATAGATTTTTTTTTACTGTTTTACGTAGTTAGCACTCCCGAGACAAAATATTATGCAATTTGAGGCCAAAAAAATTCAAAAATGTGCTACGCGTCATGCGCAAATTATAATGAACGCACTTTAGTCGAGGTATACATGTGCGTGCTATATTATATCAAAATCAACAGCCTAACAAAATGAGTCATTTCATATCTAGCGACCCAGACTAATGTACGATACGACAAAGACACAGTAAAATCAGACATTTGTTCAAAGTACAACAAATAAAACAATGTACCGATCAAATCCTGGCCACACTCGTGTGACTAAAGCTACGATTCCTAGAAGAGCGGTGGCCGCACGTAACGGCTGCAGTGACGGCTGTCAAGAAAATGATGACAGCGGTAAAGATTTAAATCGTTAGATTCGCCCTACCGCGTCAAAAGATAGTCGCGTTTCTGTTTCGTTTTGACTCTTCTGACACACAATGACACAATTACCACACTTGTTGGTCATGGAAACGCTAGTTTTCTTGTGACTGAGTATGATGAGGGCAAATCAAGTGATTTAAATCTTTGGGCGGGGGGAGGGGGGGGTTGACTTTACGGTTTCAAAAACGCTCTCTAGTAAAACACCAACTAACTTATATAATCAACATTTCAATGACGTCATTCGCCGGTAAATTGCAAACACTACGTGACCGGTCACCGCTCTTCTAGGAAACCATAACTTTAGTAAATATACCGCTACAAGGATCTGTTGGCGCTTGAATGACGTTGACAGGGGGCGCTGTTGGTAAACATTTAGAATTGTTTTGTGAAATGTTCCTATTGAAAAACAAGATAGTTCCGATTTTGGTCACGCGTCAAAAGATCCTTGTACAGCTAAGTATACAATTTAGATTTACTATCACACATTATGCTTCCTCTTAGCGGAAGGTTTATCGAACACTTGTTTCATGCCGCCCCTAAAGTTAGCGAGTCTGGCAGCCGCGCCTTCGTTACTCCACGCCGAGTCAAACTCCGTCGTATCTTGGTCGACCAGATGCGTGTACTTCGTGCGACCAGACCGACCGAATTTCTTTACTTGCATTACCTGTGGATAAAATGTGAAATAATTGTGTTAAATGTTGCCTTCAGGATAAAGAATAGCTAGGTTCTAATTTTCTAGGGCAATTACTTATGTCTAACTTACAGCTTGGAAACATTAAAATATTATTATAATATTTTATAATCAGACTATGTTCCCACTTTTGGGACACAGGCCTCCTCTCGGTTAGTGGGAGTGGGCTGTAATCTACCACGCGAGCCCAGTGCGGGTTGTAATATATCACAATCATGTCTTCGAATTTTTGGTTCTAGAACATGCCGGTTTCCTCGCGATGTTTTCCTTCACCGTTTTGAGAGCAGTGGTGATGAAATAATTTACACAAAAAAAAAAAGCCCGTCTGGGTTCGAACTTATGACCTACAACTCGTAAGTTGTGGCTGTTACCACTGGGCCACCACTGCTGTCGCATTAAAACATAGATTGATATAATTTACCTTAGGTAAAACAGTCTTATCAAAGTGATCGTCCAGAGTAGGACCAGAGAAGTCTTGTTTGAACACCTCTTCTTCTTTGTCCAGGTAGAAGGCACCTCTGAAAATTAAAATTATGTCAATGATCTCCATACACTATAAGCATAGATTTTGTCAATCAATCTGTAATAAGTCGAAAAAATATAGGTTCTTTATTACGACGAACTTCGACTCATTAAACAATAATCTTCGACCAAGAACACACAATAATAGATACAATAAACATAACAAACCTGTGATAGTATTTCTGCAGGAACTTGTACTTGCCCTTTACGGACTTGTTGGTGACGAGCTTGGGATTGAGACGTTGTTCCACACGACGTTCCTCTTCCGTCATGTTGCGCATACGCTCGATAGCTAACAACTCCTTCTCTACACTGTAAAAGAAATAAGACATAATTTTAATGATACTAAATTGCAGATTTTTTTTTTTTATGAACTTGAACAGGTAATTTGGCTTGCCTATCATTTAATCTGCTATGAATTCTTATATTGTCAACACCATAAATACTTGTTGTATTTAAAGACATGATCTCAACAGCTAACAAGACATTCGGCAGTATCTACTCGTCAGGAATATGCTCAAGCTTCCAAAAATAGGAGATGCACACTGCAGGCATCCAAGTGTTTGAGCTCGTATTCAGGCTCTAATAAGACTATGAATAAGCCTGTTTATGACAGAATATTATAGTAAGACTGTACAAGGATCTTTTGGCGCTCAAATGTCGTTGACAGGCGCTGTTGGTTAACATTTTTTACCAAGAAGTGCAATGTTCGACGGTTCATCTTGTGCTGCCGTCACTACATGACGCTGGCAGAATAGTCGACATCGGCTCAGGTGCCAACTCAAACCAACAAAAAAAGGAAAAAAAAACATTTGCCAAAACGAAAAAAAATTGTTTGCAAATGTATTGATAAAACAAGATGGCCGCATTCGTTCTATTGTTATCTGTGATTCGTTCCGATTTTGGCCATCGCGCCAAAAAAAAGCCTTGTAGCGCTATACTTACGCTTCTCTTTCCTCCTTGTCTCGTTTGATGCGCTTCATTTCACGCAGCTTCCATGCTTCGTATTCTAGTTCATCATTTTCATCGTCCGTACACACGTCGTTGATATTACCTTCCTTAAGTTCACCCTGTAATTAATAAAAAAGTTTTAACTACCCCTCAGATCAAGAACAACAGAAATTACGTTATTTTTTGTATTTTGAGTACATTTTTGTTATAATTTGTCCTATAATAACACTATCATAATATTTGAGTTAATTATTTCAAAAAGTACATTACTAATATAATAATTTTCCCAAACTAATTACATAATATAACTTTGCCTGAGCATTGTCAACGGGTGTTAGGAATTAAGGCTAAGTATAAAAATAACAAACAAACCTGTGTATTCCTCTGTTCAGACCTGATGGTCTCTTCAACAAGTTTCAAGGCATCTCTTCTCCTCTCTTCTTTTTCTTTTCTTGCTTCTACTTCTTCCTTCTTTTGCAGCTTAACTTTCCGCTCTCTCTCTTGCACGGTCATTCTGTCTGATGCTCTTACAAATACGGGCTTCACACGGGGTCCTAGGAATATAGGAAAATCAACAAACTATTTGTAACATTAAGGCGAAATAGGACTGACGAGAGCCGAGAGGGGTGGTATGACCCCACCCGCGCGCAATTCTAGTGCACTATGTTTACAAATATTTAATTTTAAAATTTTATTTGTGTTACATAGAAAAAATAAGTCCATAATCCCTTAAAGTATTTAATAGTGAACTCGTAGACAAAATTTTATTACAATTGCTTTGATAACAATCGAATGGAATAGGTTTTTCTCTTTAAAAAAGCAGATTTTAAGGTAACTTTGCGGTTTTTTTGTATCGAGGAAAGTTTTGTCAATCGTGTTTCGGGCCGCATACTTCACTAAAGACACAATTAAATTTTCGTAATCATAAAAAAAACGCAAATGCGTTGTTTTTTTTTAAAGAAACATTGATTTTGCGTTAAGTCGAATCGCGTCAAAACATCTGCTTTGGA
Source organism: Lithophane ornitopus (assembly GCA_948473465.1). Taxonomy (NCBI): domain Eukaryota; kingdom Metazoa; phylum Arthropoda; class Insecta; order Lepidoptera; family Noctuidae; genus Lithophane; species Lithophane ornitopus. The sequence goes on from OX419629.1 coordinate 8,915,859, forward strand.
ACCATTTCACATGAAAATTAACCGTTTAATAAAATATTTACAATTATTGTTCTATAGAATTTGCAATGGAGACAAAACCTTTAAATATTTTTATTGTATAAAAACACACACTACACTCGCGACAATCTAAGAAGTCCGTTTTGACGTTTCGTTCTCGTACTTGTAATAAAACGTTATGCCTTGAGAATCAGTTTTAAGCAATGTAGATAAGTCGAAGATTACAAACTCTCTCGATATGTCTTGAGAATCAGTATAAAAGAAACTTTTTTTTTTTTTATCGCTACACAACGGATTTTTATAGCTGTCAAAACGGACTTCTTAGATTGTCGCGAGTCTACTGTAAAATATTTATGGTATCTTTGAAGCAAATTGCCATTAAATCATCAAATAATTATTAATTTCCGAACTTTACCTGTGTCTTCTTCACTATCTGTATACTCGGTGTCAGATGAGCCACTGTCTTCTTTATCACCATCCACCATTTCTTCATCATCATCTCTACCAAGAACTTCTTTCTCTGCTTCCCTGCGAAGACAAATGAACACTATTATTATAACACATAGTAGAAGAACTGGATTGATAATAAGATCATAGCAACAGAATAAAATTGTATTTCAAGTGTGTGTATTGCACTTTATTCAATCATTAGTGTCCCACCTCGGCTTTGCATGGGAAGTATTGGGAATGGGAAGTATCATGTGAGGTATTGGTCATAACAAGTTGTGCATACATTCTGAGCAGTAACCTAATAACAAAAAGTACTAACTAGGCTTGCATGAATTCAAGATAGTACTTCATTTGTATTATTGGTTGGTATGCCAGAACGTAGATCTCGTAGAGACACAATGGATTTTTAACTGTCTGTAATTACGGCATACTATGGGTTAAGTACATCTTTTTGTACATATTTACATAATATGTAGCCTATGTCCATCTGGAATAATGTACCTATCAAATGTCTCTTTATAATATTAGTATAGATTAAAATTTCCCTATATCTATCAAAATATATTTATTTTGAAAAGCAGATGAGACGAGAGCAGAGTGGTTAAGGAAGCATCATCATCATCTGCCTAGCCTTTTCTCAACTATGTTGGGATCGGCTTCCATGCTCAACAATAGCTATGCTCTTAACTAAATGTTGCATTAGTGACAACATCTAATTATGTAATATGAATATACCTAGCAGCAAGTTTAGCTTTGAGAGCCTGTCGGCGCCTCTCAATCTCTTCCTCATCAAGCTCATCTTCACTCTCAGAACTGTCCCTTGTTTCCTCAACACTACTTTCTACTTCTTCTTCAGGTTCAGCATCAATAATCTCTGGCTTGTGTTCTGCACGTCTCGGTGGTGACTGTGCAGCTTGTCGTAAACGGCGTAAACGCGGATCATCAACCTTGTAAAATGAAATAAAGACTTTTGGTAAAATACTGATTATTCAAACAAAATGTGAGTCTATAATTAAGTAATTATCTTTTCTTTTTCACACAAAACCCTGGTTATACTTACTTCTTTCTCAGAATCACTGTGATGTTCTTCTTTTTTACTGATTACTTGTGGTAAGGTCTGCTGTCTGCGGTCTGGTTTCTGTTGCTCTATAAAGTCCTCAGTATCCGATTCCTCTGTAGATGACGCACCTTGAGCATAGTCTGGCTTTTTACCCGATATGTACCTCTGAACCTTCACCTTTTGCATGGAAATCTCTCCTGTAAACGAAAAATTTGGGTACGCATAAAAAGAAAATTGACACAGGAGGCTTCACTGTTTTTAATTGGGTTTATTCCTGAAAATTATCGGTAAAGATCCAGAACAAGGATTATCACAGAACTCACCTTTTTCATTTCGAATGGGAACAGCACCCGCTGTGCTCTGTATCCCAACGGGTTGGGCTGGAAGCACATTCATTTTGACGAACTTTTTAGTGCACTAAACAATATTATTTGGTTGTTATGTGATAATATGCATCTGTAACAAAATCAGTCAAGTAGTAACTTAAACCGCAGCAAAAGGTTTAACACAAGTTGACAAAATATTTGGGTTATATTTTTATGAAACGAAACTACGGCTAGAATAGATCGACGAAATTTTGAGTGATTTTGAGTTTACATGCAGAGAGAGACTGACAGTGACAGCAACCAGCAACCACAGCATTTGATGAACGGCCATAGACGCAGGTCTATGGCCGTTCGTACACTATGTAATAAAGAGTTGGTGTCAATCCGACTTTTTCTTTACAAACAATTGCAGATTCCGGTCGGACGTTTCCATGAATCTACCGTAGCGTAGGGTGGATGAACGAAACAACTATATAGGTGTAGAAAAAATGTCGATCTTTTATCCGAATCAGCATTCCTGCCAGATTGAACTCTTTAGAGTCTTTAGTAATTTCGGAAGAATGGAGCTGCTGCTGAGCGCAACAATCTCCTGATGATGGCCCCATTGGCCCCTGGCATGCCACTGTTTGCCCCTTTGCTATCGTTACTATCTTCAGTCTACTCTCACTAGTTAAGGGCTTGTACACAAAACTGCGTTGCGTCGTCGCATCGCAAAAATCTGCGACGGTACCCTAAGATTTTCTTCTGCGCTTAGCTTCTGTGTAGCGAATTCGCAGTTTTGTGTACAAGCCCTAAGAAGCCATAGTATTTTGTGCCTGGGGCTGTTTTAGTTGAAGGCTAGAACCTGCAAGAACTTAGGGCTTAGGGTTAAAACCAAATATTACCTACCTACGTGACAACAGACGAACGTGTCCTTTTCCCTCCTCAAAATATTGAACCTATTAATTGACTCATTCATTTCATTCATAATTTCATTCATATTATTTCATTTATCTTTATCACTTGACTGATAAGTTAGTTATCTCCTTTTTTTATTCGAATTGTCAACAAATTCACCTCCGAAGTACTTAAGTGGCAACTTCTGATAAGAGATAACACTAACAAACAGAATATAAAGCGATAGCGCCATTCAAAGTAGTACTTTGTAGAAATTTTAAAATTGTATTATTAGAATTTTAAAACAATTAATGAATAATGGCAGCTTCGTCCGGACTTCCAAGCTTAGATTTACTTATATCAAAGACCTTAACAGGCAGCGAATTACAAGAATACAACAGAATTCACTACGGAAGAACTGCTCACCATGAACTAAATGTAAAGAAAAGTAGCCAGGAATGTGCAAAAGAAAATAACTTTGATGTTGCATCCTACGATTTCCCTACCAAGAAAGAAGAAACGAGAAGTCCACGAATAGTGAGAGTTGGAGTTATCCAACATTCTATTGCTACGTCCACTGATAGACCGTTAGTCGAACAGAGACAAGCTATTTTTGATAAAATGCGCAAGATCATAGAATCAGCTGGAGAAGAAGGTGTCAACGTTCTCTGTCTACAAGAAGCTTGGAGCATGCCTTTTGCTTTTTGCACTAGAGAGAAACAACCTTGGTGTGAATTTGCAGAATCTATAGAAAATGGGCCCAGCACTAAGTTCTTAAAGGATTTTGCCATCAAATATGGAATGGTTATAGTATCACCCATTTTAGAAAGAGATGAAGTTCATGGGGACACCATTTGGAACACTGCTGTAGTAATTAATGAGGCAGGCAAGGTCATTGGCAAACATCGCAAGAACCACATTCCCCGGGTTGGAGATTTCAATGAGTCAACATATTACTTTGAGGGGAACACCGGCCACCCTGTCTTTGATACAAAGTATGGCAAGATAGCTATTAACATTTGTTATGGCCGTCATCACCCATTGAACTGGCTTATGTTTGGAGTCAATGGAGCTGAAATAGTATTTAACCCTTCAGCTACTGTTGCAGGACTCAGTGAGCATTTGTGGGCTGTTGAAGCCAGAAATGCTGCTATAGCTAATAGCTACTTCACTTGTGCTATTAATAGAGTGGGAACTGAATCCTTCCCTAATGAATTTACTTCTGGAGATGGGAAGCCAGCCCATAAAGAGTTTGGCCACTTCTATGGCTCAAGCTATGTGACTGCTCCAGATGGTGCAAGAACTCCATCTTTGTCTAGAGTGAAAGACGGCTTACTAATAGCACAGATTGATCTGAATCTATGTCGGCAAATTAAGGATAAATGGGGCTTCACAATGACTCAGCGCCTTGATTTATATGCTGATAGTCTCAACAAGGCCGTCAAGCAGGATTTTAATCGCCAAATTATTCAATAATTAATTCTTCTGTGAATAATAACCTTGTTGCTAGTCTTGCATTTAAAAAACTGCAATTTTTGAATTTTGTAATATCTTCTATTTTATAAAAAAAAAAATTTGAAATGTTATTTACTATGATATTGTTACTATTTTTGTATGTTATTGTTATCTTTTGTTGTTGTTTTTTGTGATATAAAGCTTTTCTCTAGTTATAAAAATCATTCATATGCATTAAGAAACTGGAAGTTTTTATACAATACATACTTATTTTGTTAATTATACAACATTTATGATAAAAATGTGTTTTATTTAAGATCTGAAATAAAACAACAATTTATAAAACCATTGTGTATCAATGAGAATAATACAGAAGTGAGCTATACATAAATATAGGGGTTAGAATGGGGTACATTCAGGCAATACCTCATGCAATCATCACAAATGTTTGAGCACATCACTAATATTTTTTACATAATCCTGAAGAATGCAACAAATTCACTGACAAGAATTTTTGAGTAAGCTTAGTTCATTCGAGTCCAGCATTTTTTTTTTTGTAATACCCTTAGGTACAATTTGCAAGAAATGTTCAAGGAATAATTTACCTCTGTAATTTAAATATGTACTATCTACTTATAATTGCACAACAATAACAATGATCAGCATCAGCACCAGATTACAGCTGATAGAGTTAAAAAAAATATTACAACATAAATAAGGACTATTACTGTATGTACCCCAGATCCATGACTGTATAATTAGTTTATCACTAAGCACTAATACTCTATGCAGTCTTTGCACGGATGGCAGCACGCTTCCCGGTCACAGCCTGGAAACCAGACTTAATGCTGGCCACAGAGCAACGGGATCCACATGTTTCACACTGGAGGAAGAATAATCGAGTATCTTTCTGGAGGATGGTGTCAGGGGAGCGGCATGTATGACATGTAACATATTCCTTGATATACCGACGAAGGACATTCTCTATCTGTTTCTGTTGGAAACGGCCTTTTATAATGAGTTGACTGTTACCATCCACAGACCCACTCGTACCCAACTCAGCCAATAAAAAGTCTAGTAAATGTTTAGGCTGCCGATGGAGAGTTTTACAGATCTCTGTGAAATTGGCAAAGGATGTTTTCTTAGTACCAATTCTGACAACTTGAGGAGGTCTCATAATGAATTTCTGTTTTTTGCCAGATACCATGCTAGGGTTTTTCTCACGCATGATGTCGAACACTCGCTCGAGCAGCTCGTCGTACGTGTAATCTCGGTCTGTGCCACTCCACAAGTCACCACTCACATCTTCCACATTTTCTTGGTCTTCTCCCTTACTATCATCTTCAAGGACAAGCTCTTCAATGTTTTTCTTCTTCTTCTTCTTTTTAGTTTTTGAGAAGTCAATGTCTAGATCCAAATCATCAATAACTTCGTCCTCCTGTTGTTCCGGCTCCTCGGCCGGGGGTGTTTCCGGTAACGTGCTTTCGAGTTCTTCCATGTTGAACACTCCCTTCTTCTTCTTCTTTTTTTTCTTTCCGAAATTGTCCAAATCGAGGTTATCATCCTCAGGCAAGTCGACGTCACCCGTCCCAGCGGGCGCCTCCACGCTCGTGCTCTCACCTTGCTCGCCTGCGAGAGCCGCGTCTATGTCGAAACCGGTCTTCTTTTTCTTCTTCTTCTTTAAAGACGGATCAAATACCATATCGTCGTCCATGATTACGTTTCAAATTAATCGCTAAATAACGTTAAATATTTAGGTGAATGGTTAGAATTCAAGATAATTTGGCAGGTGGATACCAGGCTGTGGCTAATGTCAAAACGTTGCATCAGCTAAAAGGTCTATTTCGTCTAGAAACTTAACGTTCCGTAATACTGAAATGAACATTTAAAATAAACTACTTTGAATTTTAGAAGAAATGGCTTGTTATTAAAATATAAAACAAACATCAATAATTACTAAATTCTTGAGTTGTCACTATCACGATATTGGCTAAGGAAATTATTTAAAATCACAACTTCACACACGCTAGCTAGACATTTCATATTTTGACATTTCAATTACAGAACGAAACATAACCTTAAAAATAATAATTTCGCAAGTAAATGAAATAATCCTGCAGCTGAATACAAAATGTATCTAAACAGGGTTCATAGAACGTTTCCTAAGTTAAAAAAGTTAATAACAAGACCGCAGTCCCACGCAGCATTGTCAGAACAAAATGAATACACCGAAACACCAGAATATCCACCAATTCTGGATATGTCTCTGCAGGGCAGAAAGTTACGAGAAAGACAAACTCTTCATCAGAAAATTAGGGAAATAAATACTGTAGAAGAGAAACAAATAGCTTTAAATATGCCTCGCTATTACGGCTGGAAGTGCGTTATGTTTAACGAAGATAAAGTCCCGTACAATGCTATGCCCCTAGTGCAGTATTACACAAGAAGTCATTTCATTCCTGTTGATAAGCTCCCTGACTACTATAATGAAACAGGCGAGGCAGCAGACGCAGTTGTTCAAGAAGTTAAGGCCCTTATTGAAGAAGCTATTCTTATAGAAAATGATGGAGTGAAGTAAGTACCAAGAATGCTAAATAAACAACAGGAACTATCATCTTATAGTGAAAGCTTTAGTTTTATTACATTAACATCACGCTTGTATGATTCAAAGGGGTGGCAGAAGAAAATAGGTGTAAATACTTAAATTTCTTTCTTGAAATAATTTAGTCACCCATTAAATCACTATATTATCTAGCTGCCCGCGACTTTGTCTGCGATCCAAGATGAAAAGTAGCCTATGTCCTTACCCAGGTCATGGTCTATCTGTGGTCCAAATTTCATCCAAATCCATTCAGCCGTTTTAGTGTGAAAGCAAACAAATAAACAAACTCACTTTTGCATTTATTATATTAGTTAGGATTTTTATTATCATTATAAAGGATGTATAATATGGTTTCCTATAAAATTATCATAACTTATTTCTGTTAATGTTTTTAATTCCAGCCGAACTTTCCTTACTAATAATGACAAGCCAGAAATATCACAAAAAGAGGATGCCTTTGCTAAATGTATAGTAAAACAGATAAACAGAATCATTACAAACAACTTGACTGACAAAGTGGAACATGTGTTGACTTCCCAAGTAAGTATACAGTTACAAAAAGTAATGTTTGTATTTTGTAAAAATTCAATAGGGGCTTAGTGGCATGGCATTGTGGCATTTTAGTGCATTGCATAATTGGTTAACTTTAGAGTGTTAACTTCATGAACTGAAATAGTTACAGGAATTAAAAACGAAGGGTTCCGTACCATTATCTATAAAAATGGCAAAAAAATCACTTTTGTTGTATGGGAGCCCCTTTAAATATTTATTTTATTCTGTTTTTTAGTATTTGTTGTTATAGCGGCATCAGAAATATATCATCTGTGAAAATTTCAACTGTCTAGCTATCACGGTTCATGAGATACAGCCTGGTGACAGACAGACAGACAGCAAAGTCTTAGTAATAGGGTTTTACCCTTTGGGTACGGAACCCTAAAAACCAATTCCTATCCAAGTTTTTAGTTGATAATTTTCTTATAAAAAAAACATTGTTAGTTTTGTCAAAATAGGAAATGTATAAGCAATTTCCTGTGGTTCATAAAAACAAAAAAACGGTGTTCTTCAGTTTCTCCTTGCTAGACCATTGTAAAGTTGTAGTCACCTAACAGTGGACATTTCTGTAATCTGACTTTGGTAGCTTTAGACTATGGTATCATCATTGCCAGGCTAGACAAGCCTGCTCATCCCCTGCAGACTCAAAACGCAAGGGATGCCTGGGGGGTCTAGTCTCGTAAGTCCGTAAACGAAGATAAGCCCTGACCGAAAGTAGTTGCTCTGTCAAAACAAATGACAAATTCAACTGTCAAATCGTGCTGTCATTAATTCTTAGTTCGGGACCTGATGTAATCTTTTGTCCGTTAGTGATAAGGAATTGGAAACAACCGTAACTTCGGCCGAAGCTACAGATTTCTTGCATAGACCCCCCGTTCTCAATACTTTCCTACTTAATTATTTATCAATGTAAATTATTTCAGATTGATTATGATCCCCGTCATGAAGCATTCTGGTTTATTGGTGGTGTTGACCCCCCACATAAACTAGTGAGATGGAGGAAGCAGTATGGGGGCCTTAAGGATCGCTGGTATGAGTCCATTGACAGACCAGTCCAGTATTTAGGTAAATATAACATAATTAATTAGGTACTTATGTTATTACGAAAAGAAATTGTTCCTAGAGGTGCAAAGTAGGAACTTTTAGTTTTGTTTACAGTCACGGCCTAGATCGTTTTTTTTTATAATTTCTGCTATTGAATATTGTGTAACATAATTGTGTTTTTTTACTTTTATACAATGTTTTTTTATCCTTCAGGAACTCCAATGTTAACTATAAGAAATCGCCAACCTCTGAAGCCTATTGTGCCATTCAGTGAAGCTGAGAATCCTGCCTTCAAAGTACCAATTTTCACAACTGTACCAAAAACAGTTGGATATTTCGAAGAATATCGGCATGGTACTAATGTACCAGGTAATGTACTCGCGTAAATAATATAATTATATTTTATTTCTGAATTTTCCAGCAGCAGTAGACTATTGAGTGTGTACAGTGGTACGCAAAAGAGTCAATGCCAAGAGTACATTTTTATTTTATATTCTGTCTCTTAATTTTTATTTTTCATAATGCTTAATTTTTCAGGTTTCTGGCCTGGTGATTTTGATGAATTTGGCTCGTTGTCGTATCATGGCCGTGGTCATATACTTGCAAGAAAAGAATCATTTGGCCCTGAAGATAATCTTGACGCATTACATTGTCAAGCTATGAAGGCTAGTTTTGGATGGCTACTAGCTCAAGCAAATTACCAAGGATTTACTACCTTCAATGACATAACTTATCCTTTGGTAACACAAACTGTTATCACAAATGGACAGCTGTGGTCACTGTATGCATACCAATTAAATACTATCGAGATGCATAATGACAAAATAGACAGCCCCAAAAGCAACATTTGCTTTGGGACAAAGCCTTTGAAATTATATGATAGCATAGAGAATGGAAAAGTCCAAGGACTTAATGAAAATGTATTGAAGATGCTTGTTCAGTTCTACTTAAATGCCCCTGAAGAACGAGGCCATGAAATGAAACCATATTTAGGTCAGGAAGAACAAGTTGTAGCAGATATTGAAGATGATAACAAACGCTGCTGGCTGGAATCCAGATACAAACACATAGTGTCCAATAGACCAAGGCACGATCTCCTTCCTGAAACATACTTGTGGGAAAAAATTTATAAACTTAAATTCAATACTAGATTCTTTGAAGCAAAGAGAAGGCCATTTGAACTGGGTATCAACCCCTTCAAAAGAAGATTGGATGAACATCTGCCGCCTTATATTCCTAAAGTTTTGCGGCCATATCCTAGGAGCAAAAAGACTTTCGAAACAACTTATTACCCTAAGGTTTAATGATTAAATAATGAGTAGCAGTAGCTTTTCTGTAATTTATAGAGATAAAATAAATAATAATACTAGTGGCTGGCGTTTCTTAATCAAATATAGTACATACCACCATTATGCCATATACCTACCATTTATAAGAGTCACACGTCACACGTGACTAGGCGCGTACTTTTTAAGATAGTGATAAAAAAAATATAACTTTATTTACCTACTAAGTACCTACACTAAAAGATACAAAATTTATTGAAATAATCCGGAAATGCCCCACCCGCAGCACGCAGCGGTGCATCGCCGGTAGGCGCGGCGGTGCGCCTCGCGAAGCCGCGTGACTCAGCGTGACGTCGCACGGTGGGCTGAAAATTGACTTTCATAGACTTAGGGATATCAATTTAAGGGTGTCGCTTTTTTTGGTGGGAACTGCTTCTACCAACCATTTCCATGCTCTATTAAGTCGAAAATCTTAAATTAGCTTATAAAGGAATGAGTTATATTTTTTTTGCGAAAAATTTGTATGAAACTCGCATGAAAAATCCTATTTTTTTGGAACTGCAAGTCAAACCGTAATATCCTTACAGGGATAAGGTTGATGCGCTAGGGTGGCCCGCGAAATTCAAATTTTCTTACGTTTTTTGAAATTTGCAGGTCAGTAAGTGTGAGTTCATGTAAGTGTATTGACTGACGACTTAATGAAATTTTGATTCAATACACTTACATGAACTTAGAGAGTTGTATTGCTGATTCTAATGTTTATAATTCTGTAAATCCATATTTGTTACGGCCGCTAATAATATTTAGATCAACATACAACCTGATACTGACCTACAAATTGCAAAAAACGTAAGAAAATTTCAATTTCGCGGGCCACCCTCTAATTATTTGTGATTTTTTGACATACCACACATAACCGTCACTGCTGCAGATTTTTTTTTTTTTAATTATGAAAAGTAATATATATTTTTTTATTTCGAAAATTATTCATTTTATTCATCAGTCAACAAACTAAGTACTAATTAGCTACTATTATCTTCCTGGCCTAATTAAGGACTAGCATTCAACAATACAAATCATAAATTAGTATCCTATTCTGAAAAGTGACTAGGTAATTAGTATTATGAGTTCCAGTGTAACGCTGGACGAATTTTGTCGAAGATTTGCACGAGTTGCTTCACAAAGATGGCAGAAATCTCATCGTATCCTTAGTACATTTAGAAAACAGTACGAAAACTGGCTCCAGGCTGATGTCGATTGACCGGATTGCGTGTCAAGAAGTTTGGTTTTGCCACAATCAATTGAAGAAGATTACCAGGGATCTAGCGGACATGTGATTAGTCCAGAACCATCAACATCGTCTATTGGTACTATGACAAAAAGACCTAGAAAAGCATTCGAGGATCTAGGAAGTAAACAAACGAAGAGAAGGTCTGAAGATTACAAGGGCAAAGAGTCAACTGAAGTGGCATATTCATCTGCATTACTTTTAAAAGAAGATGGTCGTGAAGATATAGCATCTGTCATTGAATATATGCTGAAAATCCAGATGCAGCTACTAAAATTAAGGAAAATCTTAAGAAGCCAGTTCAGATTACTACCTTTACACCAGAAAAGGCGCTAGGTTTGCTCCTTTCATTAAAGCTTTCTAAGTGGCAATACATCACGCTGCGAGAGGTGACCATCCGGGAAGGTGCAAAAGATATTTACCCGTCTTATTACAAAGTGCAACAAGCAAAGCAACAATGTTATCCTTCGAAGCAATCAGCGACTGTAACGGATTCATCAGCAAGAATTACGCTTCAAGCATTACTCGACATTACAGTAAAGAGGATCCTTGAAACTCTTCCAGAACGTGTTCAAAACAGAGATTTGAAGCTCATATCTAAGTGGGGATTTGATGGTTCTTCAAACCAAAGCCGATACAAACAGAAAATGGAAGGGCAAGAAGATGATTCCAGTATATTTATGACGTCCTTGGTGCCTTTACTTCTGACTGCTGATGCTGGAGATGAAAGTATATGGACGAATCCAAAACCATGCTCAGTGTTATATTGCCGTCCTGTGCAATTTACATTTGTGAAGGAGAGTGAAGAAGTGGTGGTCAGTCACAAAAGGCATATGGATGACGAAATTAAGTCCCTTATCCCCACTGAGTGCAGCAGTAATAAGGTAACTCATGAACTGAAGATGGCAATGATTGACGCTAAAATCTGCACGTACCTTTCAGAAGCTAGATCGAACGCAACCTGCTACCTCTGTTTATCTAAACCTTCAGAAATGAACCGCTTGGATTGTGTATCAACAAAGACTGTATCCAATACAGCTTTGGAATTTGGATTGTTATCGTTACATGCCCGTATAAATACAATGGAATGTCTTTTGCATATAGCATACAGACTTGATTTTGAGAAGTGGGAGGATGAACTCAACCTTCTGATTGATATTGTAAAGCAAGGCTCAAGGAACTACAAATGACGGGAATACAGCAAGAAGATTCTTCGAATCTCCCGCTAAAACGGCAGCCATAACAGGGTTGGATGAAGAGCTTGTTAGAAGATTTGCTGTGATTCTGCAAGCAATAACATCCGGAGAGCAAATCAATGTTATCCGGTTTAAAGAATATACCCGCATAACTGCAGAAAAGTACGTAGAGTTAAACGACTGGTACCACATGTCATCTACTGTCCATAAGTTGCTGATACATGGTGCAGACATAATCGCCAATAATGATATTGTTCCAATTTTCCAATTGGAACAATATCATTATTAGCCTCTCACAAGAAGCCTCAGAAGCCCGCAACAAAGATTTTAGGAGGTTTCGGGAACACCATTCGCGCAAGAAGACCAGGCAAGCTTCGAATGAAGATATACTGAACAACCTTATTCTTTCATCTGATCCTTTGATATCTGCACAAAGACCGAAGCTAGACACTAAGAAAAAACAGGAGTTCTTCGTTGAAACTTCAGATCTAATTAAGTCACCAGAAGCTCCGTTCGAGTTTTTGGATATGACTAATTTGGATTCTGACTCCGAATTAGAATCAGATGAGAATGATATTGAATGTGAATTTTTTTATTATTGCGTGTACGTAGTTAGTTTATTAATTGTATATTGGTGTAAATTGTTTAGGTATTTTATATTTATGTTTTAAATTGTTTAATTGTATTTAGTAGATTTAAAAATTCTAATAAATGAATTTGATTGGAATTAATTATTATTTACCTATGTTAACTAGTTATTTTCATTAAAATGAACTGGTAAAAGTCCTTCATGATGATAAAATATTTACTGGAACTCATAATCTTAATTACCTACTCACTTTTCAGAATAGGATAATAATTTATGATTTGTATTGTTGAATGCTAGTCCTTAATTAGGCCAGGAAGATAATAGTAGCTAATTAGTACTTAGTTTGTTGACTTGATGAATAAAATGAATAATTTTCGAAATAAAAAAATATATGTTACTTTTCTTAATTAAAAAAAAAAAATCTGCAGCAGTGACGGTTATGTGTGGTATGTCAAAAAATCACAAATAATTAGTATTAAGACGCCCTGTAAGGATATTACGGTTTGACTTGCAGTTCCAAAGAAAATAGGATTTTTCATGCGAGTTTCATACAAATTTTTCGCAAAAAAAAATATAACTCATTCCTTTGTAAGCTAATTTAAGATTTTCGACTTATTAGAGCATGGAAATAGTTGGTAAAAGCAGTTCCCACGAAAAAAAGCGACACCCTTAAATTGATATCCCTAAGTCTATGAAAGTCGATTTTCAGCCCACCGTGAGTCGTGAGGCACAGCCTGTCGCAAAGAGTAGAATAATTATATAAGGGGAACCCTCGTGGCAACTTGTCTCTACTTTTTTCCGTCCAGATTGGTAGACTGCAGGCGGATGCGGCGAACGTAGACACGTGTCTCATTGAGGCGTGACACGTGAGGCGTCGCGTTGACAGCGACTTTACGATACGCCTCGCGACGTCGCGATCTGTCTCGCGGCGGCGCAAAACCCCTGGCCTCTTCAAGCATTGTTTGCGTTCCGTCACGTCTCGGTGTGAAACGACCGTAAGACTTTAAATACAAAGTTACAAACATTCTCTAAAACGGGTGAGAGACGTACGAGCAAGTCCGCGTACTTATGGCTCGGCGAGCTTACTCGCCCGAGTGTCATGCTAAGTACGCGAGCTTTAAAACCGCCGAGTAAGTTCGTCGGCGATCGAACAGGTTTGACATTTTGCTCGTAGCCCGCCTTGACTCGTCGTCTGTCACCGCCGCGACTGCCACAAGCCGCGTTGACAATGAAATTTTGAGAAAGCTTCACGTGTGTCACCGACGGCGAGCCGAGTAAGGTCGTAAACTTTTAAATACCGCGCACTTTAAGTACGCGCGTCTATCACCCACTTAATAAGTGCAATGTGCAGTGATGTTAGATATAGGTAGTGATACTGATATAAAATAATTATGATCGGAAGCTCTCAAAGTTTTCAAAGGTGATATGAGATTTATTTTTATGTTTTTAGTTGGCGGTTGGCGCCCCATTACTTGTTTTTTTTTCTGTATGAGCAATGTACTGCTAATGCTGCTGGAGCCACATTGTCGAGCGCGCTCTCTCTCGCACAGCACTTGACGTCTTGCTGAGCAACAGAGAGTGCGCGAAGTATAGTTTGCATTATCACGATATGCCCTAGCTTATGAAATGAGAATCTAAATGAAAAATTACACAAAAGACAATATTCCAATGACATAAATATTCCAAAGAAAAATGAATGTCACTGACAATTTTTTTTTGACACTTACTTGTGGACACTGGCAAATGACAGCTAATGATCAATTCCTCAAGACCCCAATTCGGATTTGTTCGGTTCGGAATACAAAACGTGTTTATGTTCGTAGTTTTTCCTAATCAGAAACAATGAAAAACTTAAATCTTTGGGAAGTCTCCGTAGGAGATCTTAATATGGCGGCAGAAGACAAACTCATCGTTTGTAATGGTCATGATGAAGTTAGTTCTTCCAACGAACTATATGTTTGTACACATAACCTTAGTGTGATCAATTATGATGCAAATAATGAAGTAAAGTGGACTAAGGATCTTTCAGATCTTGCCTCTCCTGATAATACACCTATAAACATTACATTTCTCACACTTACTAACACTCTCTGTGTGGGACTGGCTAATGGAGAACTTATAACAATCAGCAACAATGGTAATACTTTAGACTTAGCTGGAGTTTGTGACAATGGATTACTGGTAAGTACGAACACTTTATACCTACATATATTATAAACTACAAAAAAGTAAAGTTATTGATTACCTAGCTAGATCAAGGCTCAACTACTATTAGCCTTAAATGGTAAATACTTTATTTTTAATTTCATACAGTAACATTAATAATATCAATATGCACAATGAATAATAACTTTCCAGGCAATGGAATGGAGTCCAGATCAAGAACTTTTGGTACTAGTTACCAAAGACATGAAAATGATTCTGATGAACATGTTCGATCCTATCCATGAAATTAGTTTATTTAACGAAGAGTTCGGAGAGAAACAGTTCATAACTGTAGGTTGGGGGAAAAAAGAAACTCAGTTCCACGGGTCTGCTGGTAAACAGGCTGCCAAGGTGAAAAATGAAGTCACTGCTGGTAATTACAATAATTAATTAAATTGTAAACATTTAATAGTGCTGATTGTATAAACATTTAATAGTTATTCTGTCAAACAGTATGGAGTACAGTATAGAGCTGTCTGCTCTAATAACGTAAGGAATAATATTAAAAAAATAAAACATTTTCTGTTCAGATCCTACAATAGGTGACAATGCAGTAAAAATTTCATGGAGAGGAGATGGCAATCTGTATGCTGTTGGGTTCATAATGGATGGAATCAGAAGATTTAAAGTTTTTGACAAAGAGGGAAACTTACAATACACAGGTGAAAAACAACAAGGTTTAGAATCCAACTTGTCTTGGAGACCCAGTGGAAATCTTATTGCTACCACACAAAAACTAAATGACAAATATCTTGTATCTTTCTTTGAGAAGAATGGCTTAAAACATGGAGAATTTGATATTCCTGTAAATACCAACACAGTAGTAGAGGACATCACTTGGAGCTCTGACTCGGAAGTATTGACATTACAATGCAGGGACACAGAAAAGAATATACAAACTTTACTGCTTTACACAATTGGCAATTATCACTGGTATCTGAAACAAACTATAACATTCAATAGTGATCAAGACATAAGCAGAATAATGTGGGACAATGACTTTGATATAGCCAACAACAAAAAACTGCATGTATTTTTACACAATGGGCAACATTTTTCTTACACCTGGATTTGGAATGCAGATCACAGTAGAGGTTATGGGCCTGAAGATGATGCAGTGGTGGCAGTTATTGATGGGAGCAAACTTCTCTTGACAGGCTTTAGACAAACTGTTACGCCCCCACCAATGTCAGCTTTTGAAATCAAGCTTGATGCCAATATTAACTCTGTTCATTTTGCACCACAAAAACAGAAAGAAGAAGACTGCAATCCTAATTGTTTCTTTGTATATACTGCAGACAATAAGTTGGTATTCTATAAACAAACTGTCAAGTTTCCTCTACAGTATGAAGTTTTTAAAACTGTTCAAGCTGATAAATTTGATTTTCCATTTCAATGTTTCAATTGGTTCTGGGTTAGTGCTGATACAGTTATAGCTAATGTTGTCCATAATAATGACACTAGCAATTTAGTTGAGTATTCAATTACATCAGAGAAACTAGAAAACACAAGTGAAACTACTTTACCTGCACCTGTAAAAAGGGTTCAATCCCACCCCACTGAGCCTTCTACTCTATTTTTGCAACTCCAGGATGGTGATATTGTACAAGGCAAACTTGGAGAAGATCTAGAAATTCCAGATGAGTCATTTGGAGTATCATGCCCAAAATTTGATGTGTTCCAAGTTGATAATGAAATATATTTTATTGGCCTGTCACACAAAGGCCATCTGTATATCAATCAAAAAATTATAATGAACAATGTGAGTTCATTCTTTGTTCACACTCATTTTCTATTGTTAACAACATTGCAACATGTGCTTCTGTGCACAGAATTAACCAAACCAGGTCTTGATGCTATTATGGAGTATCAGAAAAACGAATCAGATCATGTGTATAAAAGGAAAATCGAAAGGGGAGCTAAATTGGTAATTGTAGTACCAAATGACACTAGGGCCGTGTTTCAAATGCCAAGAGGAAATCTTGAAACCATTCAGCCAAGGCCTTTATCATTGAAGATTATTGGAGAATATCTTGATCGTCTCCAGTATCACGACGCATTTGACCTCATGAGGAAACAGAGAATCAATTTGAATCTAATTTATGACCATGATCCAGAAAATTTTATAAAGCACATTGAAATATTTTTGGAATCAGTTCAAAATATTTCATGGTTGAATCTGTTTTTATCTGATTTAGAAAATTCGGATGTAACAAAGACTATGTACTCAAGTAGTTATGTTGGAAAGCCAGATAGGCCCAAAAGCGAAATAGATGCCAAAGTTCAAAAGATATGTGATATTGTAAGAGAACATTTGAAAAAGAGACCAGACAGCGACACTAAAATACTGCCATTGCTAACAACTTTTGTAAAGAAGAATACAATAAACGACTTCGAAAATGCTTTATTGATCATCAAAGAACTGAAGGTACAAGAATCTAGCGGAAAAAAGTTGCCAGTTGGATCAGATGAAGCATTGAAGTACTTACTCTACATGGTTGATGTAAATCAACTATTTGATGTTGCTCTTGGCATGTATGATTTTGACTTAGTTTTGCTAGTAGCTTATAAATCACAAAAGGATCCCAAGGAATATGTTCCAATGCTTGATGAGCTGAATGAAATGGAAGAAAATTACAAGAGATTTACAATTAACAAACACCTGAAAAGGTTTGAGAGGGCAGTAGAAAGTCTTGTGATGTGTGGCACAAGCAAACATAATGAGTTAAAAACTTTTGTAAAATACCATAGCCTGTATCGCGAAGCATTGACTCTGTTCTCGCCAAACGATGCTATTTTCAACGAGATATCAGATGACTTCGGACTATACTTAAAGTTGAAGAAGCAATACACAGAAGCTGGAATAGTTTATGAAAGAGCAAATAGTATTGATAAAGCTATTGAATGCTATAAAGACGCTCTGCAATGGGAATTAGCAGTAAGTTTGGCAAATTCATGGCCTAAAGAACAATTTAAGGATTTGTGTTGGTATGTTTGTTAAATACTAAATTATGTTGGTTGTATTTTTCATGTATTTTTTATTAACCTCTGTTTAATTTTTTAAGGGATCTAGTGGAAGGTCTAAAACAAGACAAGCGCCACAAGGAAGCGTTAACCATTTTAGATCAGTTTTATGGTAACTGTGAACTAACAATCTCTTATGCCATTGAATGTGGACAATATAAAACAGCGTTAAGACTTTGTTCACAACACAAAAAAGAAAATCTGAAAGGTTTGTACTTATATGTTTTTACTACTTGAAAATGTAAAGCTTGGCTTAGTAGTAGTTATAAATTGATTCATCTTTATAGATGAAAAGCTTCAACCCGCTATACTAGAAGAATACAACAATATGAAGGAAATAATTGAGATGAACTGGGCGACATTCATAAGACACCGTGAACGTCTACAAGTTGTAAGAGAAAATAAAACTAAGCACCCAGTGGATACATTCGACTTTTATACCAATAAGGACAGTGATTTATATTCTGATGCAGGAAGTACACTTGCTTCTTCGTCCAGGGGTTCAAGGTAAGAATGATTATATGCATATATATCTACTAACAAAAACAGGACCTAGAATTGATCCCTGTGGAACGCCTATAGCGTGTAATTGGACAGGATACCGTTTACTTATTTATTTCTGTTGTCTCGGGAATTTATTCAACAAATCTATAAATTCAGGGAGTGAGCTATGCTCTCGGATACATACTCATTATTAGCTGTTTTTCTCAAAAATGTCATGGTGAAAACTGAATTCACGCTTCAACTTATTAAAAAAAATCTGACTTTATTTTCAGTCGATCTTTCCGTTCGAGTAAGAACAGACGAAAACATGAGCGCAAACTAGCGTCACTCAAAGAAGGTTCTCAGTATGAAGATGTTGCCCTAGTAATGGCTCTACACACTTTGGTTACTGCTACATACGATTTGAGGTTGCAAGTAAAAGAAATAGTCATTGCTTTGAGTTACTTTAGTAAGGACAAAGAAGCTTACATCTTACAGGTAAATAAATTATTTTTCGTGCTCCATTCACAGTCATCCAACATAATACATATAATGTGTGCTCCACGGCTGCGCCAAAAAGGTTCATTTC
The DNA here is from genome assembly GCA_948473465.1 of Lithophane ornitopus. Classification (NCBI taxonomy): domain Eukaryota; kingdom Metazoa; phylum Arthropoda; class Insecta; order Lepidoptera; family Noctuidae; genus Lithophane; species Lithophane ornitopus. The sequence goes on from OX419629.1 coordinate 8,934,881, forward strand.
ATTTCAGCATTTTTATATATATCATAGGTTTTCTAATGAACCTTTAGGGACAAGTGACGGGAAGTACAAACAGTATGTCTGAATGGATTAAAAGCAGTTTTTGTTATGTAATTCATACAAGGTGAAGACATTCATACCCAACTTTGATTGTGTATTATGTGAAAAATTGTGATTTTCGTAGAACCATGTTTGTTTACCAAATTGGAAATGGAACAAAAAATATACCGTAGGTGCACTATCCACTCCTGTACAATTGTTTATCCATTTGGATATCACAACTGTGATCGTATCATCTTCTTTCCTCATGATTAGCCTATGGCTGTCCAGTACAGTTCATAGGCTTCTTCTATTGCACGTCATTTGGCCACTGCCATCGAGCTGCTACGACTACCCTGCAACTACGACTACGACTGTCGCTCCACCTAGCCTAGCGGCGTCCCACCCCGCGCTTGCGGTTTATTGTCGATTATTATCATAGTTATAAATGGAAAATACATAGATAGAAAATACGATCTTATGTTATAGGGTTCTTTGGAGAAAGTGTTGAAAGAAATGAAGGACAGTTTCAAAGATATCTGGACGAATGAGCTTGTACTAGAAGCGACTAATGCGACCATTGCTGCCCAGAATGTACCAGAAGGACAAAGCATTATACCACAGGGCATTGCCACTCTTGGTAAGTTAAAATTAATTATTTGCCACATTAACTCGACCTTACAAGCAATCTTTTTTTAGTTATGTGTTTGATAGCTACTACTAGTGAGCTGTAAGAGAGGCAGTAAGGCATCCAAATGAGTCCTAACTATGAAGTGCTCATATTATTATGTTTTTGTTTTTCAGAACCACACATAAGGGTAGCCCCAGTTATTCCAGATATCAGTTGGAGGCTGGAAGGTCTTAATTAATAATATGTATGAAATACAGTGAAACAAAATGTTTTAAAATAAATATTTTATTCTTATTATATAATTAATTGTTTCATTAAGATTACAGTTCAAAATCATCTGTTAAAACATTTAGGTGAACAGAAATAGCATTGGAACGTAACGGTGCTTTTCCTATTACTATTGAACACAACAACTCTGAAATAGTCTTTTAATTGAAACTCCTTATTTATGTAAAATGTATTGTTTACTACTGGTGCACCACAGATACACATATTCGCATTATCTAGGAACTCCACTAATGTCCATGGTATATTATTAGGAGCGTAATATAACTTATGTTTTAGAACAATTTTAGATGCCAAATCTACAAGACTGCCAATATAAAATTCCCATGGACTATGTTTACTGGGCTCTGGTGCTGATTCCGCGACATCGAGCTTATTTTCGGAAAGGTCTACGTATTCCAGGCGACATTGCAGTAAACTGCATGGCAGTGATGTAAGGTAATTCTGAGTCATTGTTAGATATCTGTAAGAAAAAGATTTTTCATGATTGAACAAAATGTAAAAAATAATATGGAATATAATAATAGCACGTAATTCAAAACTTATTCATTATTTAAATTTACATTGTATAGGAATCAAGAAACAAATTCCTATTATTTTACATTACTTATTTTACAGTTTATTTTATGTTGTGTTTTTTAGTGGAATGGAACGTAAAATTAAAACGCGTTATCTTCGACAATGCCGGAAGTGACATCAAATACTATTTGAATATTTGCAAAATGCTTGAAGTCTCACTAAGGTAAGTAAGTGCGATTTCTACTTGAATAAAGCAAAAAAATAATGTAATTTGTACTATTTGAGGCTAAAAATCCTTCAAAAACAGATGTAAACAAAGCAGTAACGTGGTAAATGACGTCACATCCTGACCGCGTCAGAAACAGATGTTTGAACTGTACAGTAGTAGGAATTTGTTGGAGTTTCAAATTTTTTTTTTGAGCACTACATTTGTTGAATTTAATTTTGAATACTTTTCTTGGGTTTATATTACTGTCTAATAAAGATCTAGTGAAAAAAAAATCATGCATATTCCCTATTTTTTTGGTTGGTTAAAAACTCATTTGGTATTTCACACAAACTGGATTAATTTATCATGCATACATTTTTTGATGATAGTCTTTGTGAGATGCCAAATAAGTTAAAACAAAGGGCAATTTTTTTCAACATACATTTGGTGATAAACAATTTACCTTAGGCTGCTCATACGACCCAGCGTTGTTGGTAGTTTGTCTAGCATATTATTATCCAGCTTCAGAGTAACTAACTTTTGTAATTTCCATATTGATTTTGGTAAGTAACCCAACTTATTTCCACTTATATCTAACAACTTGAGCATGTTAGTGATCTGCAAATAAAATAATTGGTATTTTATTTCAAGTTTTGCATACATACAAAAGATTATTCAGCTATGATAGAAGTTGTTCAAGAGTTAAATAATGTCAAATTACTGTACATACATATTTCAATAACTAAATAGCTAGAGCTACGGTTATGCAGGATAAAAGCATACCTGGGGCCCCATCAACCATCTCCAGTCCACTTCTCCTTTAACACCAAGTTGATTGTTTGAAAGATACAATTCACATAAATTCGGCATTCTTCCTGGAAGACAAAACTATGTTTATAACAATAGAGTGTTACTTTTTATCTGATAAAAAAATATTTTGAGTTTCATACCAAATTCTGGAGGTATCTTTTCCATGGCATTATCGCTGAGATCAAGTACAACAAGCTGTTTTAATAACAATATGTCTCTTCTAAAGTTACAAAGTCTTAATCCATTTATGTAAAGAGATTGTAATGTTCTTGGGAGACCTTTGATAGGATATTCAATCCGATTACGTATTACAAGTTTTGTAGGAGCAATATCCTTGTGTGTTACGCTTAAGCTTGACAAAGGCGCTAGCTGTATGTTCTTTGTGTCACCAGTGACACATGATTTTAACAGTCTCATAAAACATTTCAACTGTATGGTTTCACTTTTTATACATAGGTCATGAGATGGTTCTTCAAAACGTATGGTTGCTTTGCCTTCGTTTATACACTTCACAAACACTTGTTTTATACACTTTACGCGGTATTTTGTACCACTTTTGTTAACAGATGAGAAATGAAGAATGAAATATTCTGTTTCATCTTTTGGTTCTTTTCCCAGTGCTAAAGTTGATTTTAAATATTTTCCACTTCCTACTATGTTTAGGTTACTGTGATATCTATTGATTACATCTACCTGGCATTGCAATTTCATGATTAATTATTTTCAAAACTACCGAAGACCCGGACCCGCCAAAAGAGTGTAGAATGGAATCGGTCGATTGTGTGTCTGTCAAGTAAAGAAAGTCTCTCCTAAAAACGAGGAATTTAAACTGCTCATAAAAGTACTCTGTGAAGCTAGTCAACAAACACAGATTAGACTCCTAACCAGTTAACCACTCCTAACTCTTAACAAAACTCAACATGAACTCTCCAGCACCAGTCACCATCAAACCACATACCCATACATAAAAATGTACTCTGCTGTGTGTGCCACACACAACCATAAGGCAAGCTCAAACAAAAGCACATCAACAAAAGTCAAAAACATAAAGTTGTCACGGTTGTCACTGTCAGTGTCAATATGTCAAAAATAACATTATTACCAACCCAACAAACAAAACGGAACTTCTTAGTGTTTTTTTTTTAATATTATGGAATAACAAGCTTACAGTAATTGCGAATTTCACCAATGAAACTGAATGCGATCAGCACACCTAAACCGAGTTCAAGAGCTGTCAGTGTCAATATTGCAAAGAAAATAATGACACTGACAGCTCTTAAACGTGGTTTATCAGTTCTTGGTGAAATTATTCGCCCTAAAATATGTATTAAGTGGGTGAAAGACGTGAGTACTTAAAGTACGCGGTCTTTAAATTCGCGACCTTGGCTCGCCGCCGGTGTCACACGTGAAGCTTGCTCAAAATTTCATTGTCAAATTGGCTCGCGGCTCGCGGCTTAAAGTAAAAGTACTCTGTGGCTCGCGGGTCGCTGGCAGACGGGCGTGTAAGCTCGCCGAGTAGGGATGTAAGAAGTGCCAAAAAATCTCGATATATAAGGTACTATAAAAATATCTGCCACGGCTTTAATGGGAGGTAGTATTATGTTTAAAGATTACAATAGTGAAGAAATTTCGTACCCGGGCACAGTTAAATCTATTTGAAAAAATAAAGTAGTTAAATAAACATTGACTCTACTCTGCATAACGCGGTTCACAAATTACGCGCGATGTGTCGCTTCATCAATGAAAACAACTGCTATCTCTTTCCATCTGTTCTGTGAATGAAAACTGAAATCAGCTGACTAGTTCGTCACTATCTAATCTACTAGGTACGCAATAATACGCAGGCAAACAAGTGTTTAAAAAGTGCAATTACTTACCAGCATTCTTCCAAAAAACTGACGTAAATAAGATGATAAACTTCCCATCACACTTAAAACAGGCTATGGACTGTCAAGTTAGTGTAAGAATCGCAATTGTTTTCTTCGTATTTTTAAACAATAGGTACTTAGATTTATATCAAAAAACGATAGATTTTAACTTGGCGTGTTTAAAAGTTAATCATCGTATTTATAACAATTGCACCGTATTTACAGTTATTTACACACTCCCTACCTACTTATCTACAAAACTGTTGCACAAGTCCGCCTTCGCGTTGCACACAAATGTAGGCACGCTTACGTACATGTCTCTTCACTTTATATAATTTGTCCGTTTCACTTTTTACTTGCCTAAATGCGCGTTTGATGCGCCTTTTTAGTTCTTCCACACTAATGTCATGTCCGGTTTGGCCGTACACAAGGTCCTTTACACGACCCCACAAAACAAAGTCTAGTGGGGTTCAATCGGGCGAGCGAGGAGGCCACGGCACTTGCCCTCCTCGGCCTGTCCAACTTTCACCGCCGTACCACACACCGTTTAAAAATTCCCGTACGCTGATGGCGAAATGAGGTGGTGCTCCATCATGTTGAAAGTGCAGCCCTCTTATCTGTTCAAGATGAATACGTTCCAACATTCTTCTCACACGGGTTCGTAATAAGCGCAGATACGTGTCTCCGTTCAGTCTGTCCAAGAACACTGGTCCTAATTCTGTTGCCGAGTATCCCGGCCCACACATTAACACTGAACCGAGTCTGAAAGTGGTCAGGTCGCACAACACAAGGATTCGCCTCAGTCCAATAATGCGCATTGTGTATGTTGAACATACCAACCCGTGTGAATGTGGACTCGTCAGTCCACAGAATGTTGCGGCGTTCTTCTCGAAGCCAATTACAAAACGCCATGCGAGCCGCGTAGTCATGTGGATGCAATTCTTGTAGGTACTCTTGTGAAGTGGTAAGGATGGAGCCCTTCCCGACTTAAAAGTCGCCACACGTAGTTGTCGCTCACGTCGAAGACTCGACTCTGTGGCTCGCAAGAGGATGACGCCGGAAAAAGACCAACACTTCTTCGAGTTCAGCAGAATATGATGGCCTGCCTGCGTCAACCGGAGGCGGGTCAAAGCGGCCGTGTTCTCTAAATCTGTACACTGCATCCAGAATGGTATGATGACTCACTCGCACACCATACCTCTGCTGGTATAAGTTTACTGCATGCGCAGTTATGGAGTTACACTCGCGGTAGCACAATACCATTTCAAGATATTCTTGATTGGAATACCGTCGTCTGGGTGGCATTTTTAAAGAAAGCGCGCGCAATAGTCCCTACGCTGACCGCAGACCGCTAAAACTAACTTCCGAGCGGGCGGGCGGGCGACTGGCGGGCTGCGGTCGGCTAACGCGTGCGACCGACGTACGGGGTAGTGCGGGTGAGGATGGGGGCGCGCAGGGCTGCGCTTTGACGAGCGAGTGGCCGGCGCGCAGCGGCATTGTTTGATTAGAATGGACAGTGTATGAACGGCGCGGGTGTTTTGCGAATTGAATTCGGTGCGGTGCGGCAACAGCTTATTAAATCTACGGGATGGTTTTATGCCAATAAACCAATACAATTTTTTGTATAAAAAAAAATCTATAAACACAATACAGTCTCCCATTGCAGCCATGGCAGATATTTTTATAGCACCTTATATATCGTATCAATATTTAAAAAAATCGATCGATATATCGAAAAAAAATATCGATATATCGGTTACATTTTGAAATAAAAAAAAAGAACTTTAATTGATAATTAAAATATAAAAAAAAAAATTACGGCTCTGTATTCCGGCAATTTTACTCAGTGGCGACAACGGTGTTGCTATTGGAAAAAATATATTATTGGAAAAAATATATCATTTTTGATACATTTTCGATACTTGATATTTTATATCGAAAAAAAAACGATATATCGATATTTTTTCTGCAAGCCTAGGTATCGCCGAGCCATAAGTATGCGTACTTGCTCGCACTCGCACGTCTATCACCCCTTTTAAAGTATAGTAATATAGTAGGTACTCTGGTGAATTAGAGAGAAAAAGCGCAAGACTTCAATAGGCATCACAAAATTATTCAATCAACGAATCAATATGTTTGAATACAAGTATTAATGAACGCTTGGTCCCAGTCGATCTCACGGTCCCACGTATTACTACTTAGTCTGTGGGTCCCTCCCAGTATATTGATTTTTTGCAATCTGGCAATAATAGCATTCAGCTGTCTATTCCGTTGAATACCTTAGTGCCGCTTTCTGGGAGTTTATTTATTACAGGAACAAAGAAAAACAATAGATTAATTGATTTCCCATACATTTATAATAGGTGAGTGCAAAAATTTAAATATTTTAGACAGAGGGTGTATCTAAGTTAAACAAAAATAAAGATTTTTTACTACGGATAAAAGAGTGTTAAAATTTAGTTATAATCGAACGCTATTATGATGCAAAATCAATTAGATATTATCTAAAAAATTTACGCAAACCATTAGCTCAATATTTATTTGAATTATTTACAAACAGATCCGTTCTCAAAAAATGGCTGCATTGGTCGTACAATCCCGATTTGCCGGTCTGAAGATCGAGGATGATGACTACCCCCCTAACGATAACCAGAAGGCGAAAAAACCTAAAATAAACACTCCCAAGAAGATCGAGCCTCCTAAGAAACCAAAAACCGTCATTACTAAACCCCAGGTAATACTCGTATTGAGAACTATTTGATAAGTTTGATAAAAATATAAATTATATCTGCAGTACAAATAACAATAGGTAAAAAGTAAACAAATTCAATGAAGTAAACACTGATGCATCACTTAGCTGCACACCCAAGTGGGAATACACCTCTGGCTAACCCATAAGGGAATACAGCACCCTAATTGTGTAACACACTTTCAATCACAATCCAAGGGATTTCAAGGAAATTCCTAATCCATTGCTTCATAGGTTTGAAAAATTTGTCTGCTCGGCTACTATGTACATAACGCAATGAAAGTGGCTGAACTGCCAAAATGAAAGGGATTGCCATAAATTATCCTACTATTGTTTGTTTCCCAATTACACTTGATGTTATTTTCAAATCAATTGTAAAATTAACACTCAATATTTTTTGGTTGAAAAACAATAACTGATAAAGATTTTTGTATGGCTGATCAATGTTAATTAAATTTATCCAGAATATTATGTTTGAACCAGTTTGTTGTGTTTCTTTTGGTTGTTTGTCAGTTTTATTGAAAGCATATTTTGTAGCTATAGCCACATTGTTCTTTCGAAAAGTGTGTGTGGAAAGGTCCACATAAATACTACTGTGTATTGATATTACGGTGGGATTGGTACACTTTCATGGCAAAGCTTTATTTTCTTTTCAGCTTTCTTTGTGGTATAATAACAATTGTCAACAGATTTATTTCAGTTAGCAAAATGTGTTTCCTCTCCCGGAAAGGAGGCCTGTGTCCCAGCAGTGGGATCATTATGCAATGACTATGTAGCAAAATGTAAACAGATACAGTGCTCCTCATTCTATGCATGCTTTACTCGTTCAATCTTTTATAATCCACTGCGTTCAAACACTGTGCAGCAGTTCAGCTTATCTCTAGACTCTATGCTAATAAAATTATATTTGCTGATTGTCATATTTGCAATACAATAGTTTTGAATGTACAGAAGGTTACAGTACTCATTGAACAACAATCTACAATACTTACAATACCTTCCCCATGCCCATGTTGGGCCACATCCTGTTTATAAATGATTATTCTCTCATTTGTAAACAGGAATTAAACTCTCTTACTACTAGAAATATAATAATATTTCCTGTATTTTCAGATTGAATATGGTATATAACATGTTCCTTTTGGCGTCCCATAATAAGGTTATATGCCAAAGTAAAAATAATACAAAAAGTCCTGGAACAAGTGATTCAAAAATACTTAGTTCCGAAGATAACATCAATCATAATTAATATTTATGTTTCATTGATAAGTACGAGTACATAATTTTCATTCAAACCAATAAAAAAAAAGCTAAGAAAATGCGACATTTTCAAATTTCATGTAAGGGTGTTTTACATAAATAAATATCATTGTCAAATTATTTTGTAAGAAAAATGAAAACTAAATTAAATGAATTGACAAATAATTCATAGGCCAGTTGATTCTTTGACATGGTCTCATTAACCCTAGAGTTATGGGATATCAAAAGGAACATGTTGTAGATTGTATGACTTTTGCGCACTTTGTAACAATAACTACTGTAATATTTTGTATAATTTGTATCAGCCCATACCCAAGAAGAAGAAGTCCAAACAACAGCCTGTCTCAGCCGACCAGTGGGAACTGTGGAAGCAGAAGGATGAAGAAATGGTTGATGGCAACTTTGAGACTGAACTGCAACAAGTCAGTGTTTACAATTGATTTGTTTATTATGCTCTTCAACAATGAGCACACCATTACTTTATAGGTCTAAGAGCCCAGTTACTTATTATTATGATGTACAACCATGGACACTGGCAGTCAACCTTCATCCTTTTGCCTTTAGTATTAAGTTTGAAAAGTGGCGCACCACCAGTGTCCACGATGGTACATGAACACAATACAGCAAAAACCAATGACAAAATCATTAGAATGTTGTGATATAATTATGTGAATTATCCCTTATCATTGATGTCACACCACAGGTATTATATATTAATGGAGGAAGGAAATGCGTATATTACCAATACATAACTCTACAATTTACAGGTACATAGACACTATGGACCGTTAATAATTATTTCCTACTGGAAAATCCCAACAACACTGCCTGATTTGTGGATTGAACCCAGGACCCGATTCTCAGCAGTGACAGCAGTGGTACTTGCGACCACTAGACCTATTTGTCACTTCCACACTATGCACCTACCTATACATAAAAATTATATAAAATATTTTTTCAGGCTATTCTACTATCCAAGCTTGATTTTGAAGAGAAGAAAGATGTGTACAAGCAAACTAAGAAAGACGCCGATATTGAGAAGAAGGTAATTGAACAGACTGCCAAAGCAGGCTCTAAGAAACAGAAGAAGAAAAACGTCATGAGTCTCGACCAGTTCAATGACATGATGAATGTGGGTGAAGATAGTAATATGAAATGTAAGTGTGTACTTTCCATTTCAACCTTTCCGTTTTGATTTATTTAACTTTGTTTGCTTTATTTTGCGGCTTATTTAAAACTTATTTTTTTTAGTCAACCATGTTGATGAAAAATGTCAGCTGGAAGATCCTAAGTCATCTGACAAAGATACAGAATTCTTCGAAAGAGTGAAATCGGAGACTAAAAACGAACTTTTAAAGGACAAAATTTATGATAGAGTAAAGAATCGTCAACCAGCTTCTGATGAAATTATAACCAGAGTACAATTTGCTGACACCCTGGAGAGAAAGGATAGAGAAATAGCGACGTTGAAAGAAGAGGTTGTTACCCTCAAACATGAGCTTTATACAGTCAAGTCCCGAAATAAGAAGTTGTGTAAAATACTTGGACAGGGAGAGAGTAAGTTGAAGGATTAATTTAAGTTCAATTTGACCAGATATAGTATTTTATTTATAATTTTATATCGCGGCGCGTGAAACTTGGCTAAATCTTGCCTATTAAGGCAATGAGTCTCCAATCGTTTTGGGCAGAAAGTCAGTCATAACTTAATCAAAAAGCAATGTCTGGCTGTTATTGGTAGATGGGGACAAGTATCATACATTTCTGCCCCTCTGCATTTATTATGGTGTATGTTAATGATGTGAAATTGTGTTTTTCCTTATTCTCGTTATAGTTTATTTCTCATCTGGTTAATAGTAATTTACTTGTAATATGTTACAGTGAAAGACAAAGCTGAAGTGCTGATAGAGGTGGAGCGGTTGCGGTCAGTGCAGGCAGAACTGACGGCGGAGATAGCATCACTACACACGGACCTAGAGAAGGAACGCTCCAAGAACACAGACCCTAGAGCCAACAAAGACAAGGTACGAATGTTTACTTTACTACGCTTTTTATAAAAAATATTTTCGCATTTTTGAAGTAAAAACTTCTTGATGTGCGTTATTGGCAGGGTGTTAACTTTCGCGTCACCGTGTGCCGTAGTGCTGTAACCTAGAATATAGATGGCGCTTATACCAGTTTTAAGTTTTCACTTCTGCCGGCAGACCATGACCTCAGACGAAGTAAAAAATCTAGACAGAGCGCTGTTGACAACAGTGACATGAAGCCGGTTTCGTAAACATGTGTGCACTTAGTGAGTGTTGCCGCTCAGTAAAAACTCATTACCCTAATATTTTGTCTTAAGTACTGGCGGGGGACTGGACAAGTAAATAGATAGGTTAGCGTTATATGTTTTTTAAATTGTTTATAGGTACCTCGCTTGATTCCGACAAGAAAATAAAACAATAGTTAAAAGTAACTACATTTTTATTATCACACGACTGCAAAAAGGAGTGTAATGTTTTCAGGGTTCATGTACCTATGTATTTAAGTATGTGAGTTTCTTTAGTCCACCATAACTTTTAAATGCCTGAACGGATTTGGATGTATACAACATACCCCATGTTTGAATCCTTACATCATCCCGAGTAACATAGGCTACGTTTAAAAAAAGCATAATGGCGGCAGTATGGCTCCATGTCCAAATGTGAAAAATGAACCTGTAATGTTACGTTTCGCACCACATGAATTATTTACCCATTATACAGGGAAAATTGTGACGCATACTAGTGACAACACTTGGTTAAGATTTTGTGTTCCAAGCTGTCATATTTTGATCTATTCAAATTATGGATTTTCATCTAGTTTTTATGTTTACTTACATACGGAACGTGATGCCATCTGGCTTTTTATTTTATTTAAGAATTGTTTTTGCACCCTTTCACCGCACAAGGCGGCATTTTCGCGGTAAAATAATTTAATTTGTTTCAGCGTGACGCTTCATTGACAGACTAGCTGTAAATAATCGATTTGGTGTAGTTTGGTTGTAAATGTGTGCTTTCGAGCGTGTATGCACAGAGCTTGGTGTAGTTTTGAATGCTTCACTTTATTGTTCGCAGCGCTCTGTCTAGATTTTTTACTTCGTCTGAGACCATGACTGGTTAGATTTTTTAACGCCCGACGGAAAAAGAGGGGTGTTATAAGTTTAACGTGTGTATCTGTTTGTCTGTCTGCGCCATCGTAGCTGCCAAACGGCTGAACCGATTTTGATTTTTTTGGTTTTGTTTGAAAAGTGACTTGATCGTGTGTTCTTAGCTATAAAAAAAAATCGTTAAGCTTTGTTTTTGTCGGGGGCTTTTTAAATTTTTAATTTAAGGGTACTTGTTTGACGTAAGTAAAGACTTGCAAGAAACCACTGCGTCAAACAAAGAATACCCCTTTAAAGCAGAAGTTTAACAAATAAATACGATTCGTCAATGTGTTAATGGGCTGTAACAAAGAGAAAACAATTTATGGCTATACCAACTTCTTTTTTTAAACTATCGTGTCAAAGCTACAATTTAATTTATCAATATATTGTATAAATATTGTACAAGTCTGAAGCTTTTTGTCTTCTTACAGAAACATACCACTAAAAAGAAAAACATACGTTTTGACGTTTCATCAGAAGCTATACTGGTAAAAGAATCAAGTTCCGGAACTGGTTAATTAAAAGATTTATACGTATTTTTAATAAAACTAATTAATGTTATAAAAACAGAAATAAACGGAAAATGATCTGTGAGATTTTTATTCTTTATAATGTAAGACTATTTTTAAGTGGCCGGCAAAATAACTTATCCCAAAACAAAATTACAAGACACTGATTTATTTATAAAAGAAAGAGGTAACACCGCTGATGAAAGATAATTATAGTATTAAATGGATGTTATTTGCACTCTAGATGTACCTGTAGGTTAGATGATACTCAAATTATGAATCTCAATTATTTTAAGCGTCGTCAATTTAAGTGAACAAAAATATTTTTATGGAATTAATTAAAATTGAATGTTTCAGAATTTTTAAAGAAGATTTATGTAACCCCCACTGGGTTAAATTTTAAAAATTCATTTCAAAAACCTCAATTGAACATTTCAAAATTTGTTATGGGAAGCCAGAAATGCATGTTCTTTTATACTGCTTATCTGCATTATTTAAAATTTATTTTAGTTTAATTCTGATAAACATATTGTTTATGCACATACCTATAACATTATTTTGTTCTAGTATCATACTCAGATTGTTGTCAAAATAATTTGATGTTGTATGTTACATAGAGCCAGAGAATAAGCTCTAGGTGTGATGTAAATTAGTTGCTGCCCATATATTGCTTAGACTTTTGTCTGTGGAGCCAAGCACAAAATAATTTAAAATGATTATTTTCTTATTCATATGCCATGGTCAGTTTTATGTAAACAAATATTTCAGTTGCACCCTAGTTTGCACTTTATTTTAATCTCCTTTTTGCTGTCAGGTTGAGCAAAAACCACTTATTTCAGTAGTCTTGTTCAAAATGGGATTTGCTTGATATTTTTTGTATTGTATTTGATTATATGATTACTTGTGATTACTGTCCAGTTTGTAAGATGTTTTTTATTTGGTGCATAAACTGTGTTATTTTCGCCGATATTTTTCACTGTGATTTATGTTCTTAGTAAATGGGTTTACTTAGGACTTTATAAGTTTTGTATGGACAAAAATAAAAACATTATTTAAAACAATGCACGATTTTATTGCCATATCTATTACATACACAATTATAATTGGTACAACAGTATAATAAATGTCACTACAATTAATAGAAATGTAACCAGTTGATGTATTACGTGATCCGTGCACAATTAAGGGTTAGTTTCTAAAGCAGTTCTATTTTATTTAAAATTAAAATTGTGTATCAATTGATCGACGCCTCTCTGATGTATCTTAGAACCGAAACATCAGAAAACTGGAAACTCATTTACATTGATATTATTATCCTTACAATAGATAGGTGATAAATAAAAGTATTACTAATGTTTAAAATTATGCATAGTCACATAAAGGAGGACACAAACAAGGCTTCTTAAAATAATATTCATAAATATTATCGGCTCATTTGTTCCAGAATTAGGCACAATTAATTGTATATAGTCCATATTTTCATACACACAAATTATTAATCGAAAGGAGACATGTTTACAAGTTAACCTTACGAATATTTCTAATATTATATAAGGGTACTTACTGTATAGTGTAAGAGGTTCTACATTCTAATACTACTCTATGTTATTCGAATTACATATGGATTTCAACACAATACAACTGTGTATAGCCTGGTGTACAAAAGCCTAAGTTGTTGACTAGCTGATTTATTTATTGTCTATAGGTATGCAGTACAAGCGATTAAACAGATTTCAGCTCTAACATAATGGATACCCAGTGTGACAATATGTGTTCCTTTAAACCACTTAAATATTACACAATACTCATAATTCATTTGTACAAAAATATGAATCATTCATTAGAACTTAAGTAAATACCTACTTATATCATACAAGTGTCATATTGGCAGTAACAGTGATTATGGCAACGTGAATTTGATTTCTAAAATATTTTTGGTCCAAAAAATTTATATTATACTTAAACTCGTTCACATTACTTTAATTTGCATTATTTTATAGAAATACATACACCACTTTAATACTGATGTTACAGAATATAAAATATTATTAATTAGTAGTTAATAACTAAGCGAAGACTATGTTATAACTATTTACTTATAATATGGCAGTAAGTGGTAATTGCAGAGCATTGTTGAACGTACTCGCGAGATTCGCACGTCACCACGTAGGGATACTATTCGAGTACTTACACGTAACTGATTTATGTCTATTCGATGGGTTATTTCATATTGCAAACAATACGTAACAAGTACAATACACTGGCGCTCATAGTCACTCATAACTCCGCGATTCAAGTGTTGCTCTATTGAGTCCTACACTAACTTTTATCACTTCACATTTCACTTCAACCATTGCCTATTCAAATGCATTTGTCTCGATTTCATATTTCTGCGTTCCTTTCTGAACCCTTTTTCGCTCAATGATGTGCAGATGCGTATTATCTGCTGTACCTGGTTGCAGGTATGAGCCGTCGCCCGGGGTGTCGACGAGGCTGTCATACAAGTGTGCTTGCGAACACTTATGTTTGAAAGTCGCTGTGTGATACTATTCTGTATCATAAAACCGCGTTGATCGATGACCGTATGGATTCATTTCCATGGCGTGTGATGTAGTCCCGTTAACATGCTGGTACGTCTGCACATCTGATGGTGCTCACCGGTTTAATGAGTACGTCACATTCGGAGTCGTCTATCACTTTGTTCGATATTTTGTCCACGCAGTATACGCCGCGTTGCTTGGTGGCTTCCTCGCCCTGAAATAAGATTTAGGTTTGTACAAGCATGTAACTGTCCTGTAACACTGTATATTTTTGAGTGTAACAGTATCGAAGGAAGATTAATACTGCTACTTTTACACATCATCTAAATTGACAATAAAATTATTTGATAGGTACACTGTATTTCAGCATTTGACTGTGACATGTTAGTTTGTTTCGATGTTTCTTCTCCGAGTAGTAGGATAAGAATTTACGACTTCATCTAATTGAAAAATATTATTGACATGTAAAAGTGTTAGTACAAACCTACTTACAGAAATAAAATCATTTATCAAGAGTCAAAATGTGGTCGTTGAATGTAGCCTATATCACATGGTACGTACCGGCATGTGACAGGGCTTGGAGCAAGGGTTCCATGCGCCGACCCACCAGTGTGTGCGCAGCGTGTGCGGCGGACAGGCGGGCTGCTTGCACTGTTGCATCAGAGCCTCGTGGCGCGGGGACTCGATGTGGTAGCACTGCGACTGTTCGACTGCACCTGTAGAGCAACATACGAACATTAAAAACTGCGACAAGGATCTCTTGGCGCTCGGATGACATCGAGAGGGGGGCGCTATGAAACTTTATTCGTACTATTAGGAACATAAAAAAAAAAAAAAAACAAATCGGTCCCAGCTGTTTTCAATGGTTGGGCTTACCAGCGAACAGTATTACCTATATAATTTTTTATAATAATAATAAATCGTTTATTTATAAAAAGGGGCAGATTTACAGTAAGTAACTTAACAAATAAAATAGAGCACAGTTGCTTATTTGCCTGAACTAGGTTGAACCTTCATTACATTAAGTACCTAATGTAATGAATTAACAATGCGTAAAATTTCAATTAGAATTAGGTAAATAAAAAGTAAACGGTAAGTAAAAAGTAAAATAGCGTAGTATTTATAAATATACATAGATTGGAATGTATAGCGTAAACTTACGATTATGTTCATCGACGCATTCATAATATCTTCGCATGTAGCCGAGGCCGCAGGACACGGAGCAAGCCGACCACTCGGACACGCGGTACTTGAACCGACGCCTCATGCGCTGTCTATCCACAGTGTATTGGTACGTCACGCCAGGGTTCCGGTGTCGGCCACGATAGATCATTTGCTACAAATTAAAAAAAAAACGATGAAAAAAAAGCCCGAAGATCTGGAAGGTTACTTCATTAGGCCCCGTATACAATAGCCGGCGGATATCGTACACAAAGACGCTCGATTCAGGTTATTAGAGGATCATCAGTTTTTTTTTTAGTATGCTAAAATGGAAGGAATGGTAAGGTTTATGAAATAAATGCCACTGTAAAACGTTCTCTAAAAGTTTTGGGGCCGGAAATGACTTTTCCAACATAACTAGGGATCGACAATGCGATAGTACCTCCATTAGGTACTTAGGTATGTACCACCTACCTACTATATAAATTAACATCAAGTATTTAGGTAAGTTCTTCTAACTCGTAAAATAGATAAGTACCTACTATTATTAGTGTGTCACTTACATAAACTTTGATGTCTTCTGCAAGTGGTCCCACAATTCGTACTTTCTCCCAATCACGGTCTCGTTCGTAAATAGCCGGAGTTCCCGCTACAAAGTATTCCGTCAAAGTAGCATTTCTGTAATGGAATTTGTAATAGGTTATTAAAAAAAGGCAGATTACAAAGAAACATTTTCTCTACAAAACAATTTTCTCGCTTGGCTTACCGTGTTCCATTCAGGTAAATTTTATTAGACTTGGCGCTTTTAATAGTGATGTAATTGCCTGGATTAACTTTCTCTTCTATTTTCACATTCCTTGACCCAGCAGGTATGACTGCAACCTGTTGATGTAGATTTGATTAGGATTCGTATGACAACTTCATGGTTATGGGCTATCTAATTTAAGACCTTGTTTGAAAAGTAGGATAAGCTACGGCGTAGTCCAAAGATATGCTGATTGTGGCTTTCCACAATCAGCATATCTTTGGACTAGGAAAAAACCCTTTGGTTATTTTAAGCCTATTCAGGTCAGCCCTTGTACGAGGGGGGAGGGTCCTATGGGTCACGACCACCCCAAATATCATTCAAGTGGTCGTCAGTGACCCCGATGGGCAAATACAAAAAAACGTTTTTAGAGTACTGATCAATTAGGTAAATATTTCCCTAAAAATATTCCTCGGCACCAATGGTGACCCCCCCCAAAGTCTTGGGCTGCGACCGCACCTTCCTGATGACAGCATATTGTGGACAAGCAAAAAGGGTCAAAGGATCGCTTCTGTCTACAACTTTGGTGGTAGACTTCGTAGAGTAAACTCACCTCACTAAAGCCGGATTGCTTAGTGGTTGGTTTGCTGTAGATCCCCTGCACCGTCTTGCAAGCCGATCCGTTGCCGCCGCATACACCACACTTGTCTTCCTCTGTTTCTGAACCCACTATCCAGTCACATCCGACTTTGTAGCATACGCCTGCGAAATATCACCTTATCTTTAAAAACTGCTGCTACCGAAAGGATATCTAGGACCTTTATATCTGGTGGTTTACCTATAAAGGTTTAATTTCTGCAGGTAGGTACTTATTACCACCATCTTACCGAAAATCGTAGCAGACGTCATTATTTTATTTTGGAAACGGTTGGATTAGTATAGGTTTATGGAGTCAACGTTGGGCACGTTTGAGCGATTAAGAAACTTAATCGGTTCAGCGCCCTAATTGCTGTTTTGTGACGCTTTTATACGACACTCAAGGTAAGTACGAGTGCGATTGGCTTTTAATAAAATTTACGATGGAAAGGTTGTTAGAATAAGTATAAATCAAGAAATGCATAAGCAAGCTCAGCATGATAAATAAGGTCTATACAATTTATTATTTTGTAATTATCAAGATCTACTCCTTGGCAACGCGCAAATCAATAGTATAGTGCCTAATTAGAGTATCTATGTCCTATTTTTCTACATCATCAGCTCAGAGAGACCGACAGGTCCAACTACTGAATTAGGTACTGACCTTCCTTCCTTTAGATCTTAAACTTCATGCATTATAGGATGACCAACATCCTATAATGCGTGTTTCTAGGTACAGTGATAATAGTGGTGATTCTTACCAGCTATGCACATGTCCCGAGCCCCCACGCTCTGCCTGCAGGGAGTGCCGTCGGCGACGAACCCGCCCAGCATTTCCACATCGCTGCCGTCGCGCGCCACGCATTGTAACTCGCAAGGTTTGTCTGTAACAACGCATATCGTTTTATGAACGCATCAACGTTTTCATCATGTGTAGGTACCCACATTGGTTTTAGATACCTACTTACGTAAAATTTCGAATTTGTTTAAAAATATTATTAAGTATAACTCTTCTCGGAAAATCCGTACCTAAACGTTGTTGGTAGTGTTGGTACGGACAGCAACGAAAGTACCTACTTACAAATATTACAGTTTTCTAATAATCTAAATAGACACAAGTACAGGGCACCTACCTGCTCAATAATCTGCCTTAGTATTTTATATCAGTTTTTGTTATTTTATTTTAATTTTACATCTACCTATTCTGTTTTTATTTTTTGATAAGTAGCTAAGTATGGGTTTTATTATTTCTATTAAAATATCTGAATTGCTAAAAAACAAAACTTCAAATTAAATTGGAACATGTTAAGGTATTCAAATTCAGTTTTAGAAAAATTTCTTCCTAAACTTACCTTGATCGAAGTAAGGTATCCACTCCGATATAGTTTCGTTCCTATACGTCATGTTGTTATGCTTGGAGCACTGCACTTCCCGGAATGTTGGCTCGTTGATAGGGCACGGGTCGGTGTTGCAGACCTTGTATCTAGAAAATGTTACATAGGTACATTTCATAAATCTTCAAGTCATGGAGAGTTTAAAGAGTCGCAATCAAATTAAATGTTCAATAACGGTCCGTCTTCATAAAGCTTATTGTTCTGACACACTCGCAACATACAACCTAAATTCAGCGGCATCCAGACTTCGCTTAGCAACACAAAGGCTCAGAAATGAAGTCGTTTAAAAAAACGGTTAAACCGAAATCCGAGTGAATAGTGTTAGTGCTTACCGGCTTCTATCACCAATACAGTAGTTGCCATTGTTGTTGGGTTCTGGGTTGTTGCACTCTCGCGACTGTGTAGAGACGCCGGCGCCACACGTTCGAGAACATTCGCTCCACTCTGACCACGGGCCCCATTCCCCGTTTCGAGGCTTTGGAGAAGGCGTGCGAGGGACACAGGTCTGGTTCTGACACCACTGTGGAAGTTAATGATTTGTTTAAAACTCCGAAGGGAAAAGCAAGAAGGAAACTCCTCTGGTGTGCCTGGCCTCAGCAAATATAGGTAGGTATCGCACTGTAACTCATCCACCACAAGCATTATAGATTAATATGACTTTTGGAGCCAGCAGCTGGTACCAAGTTGAAGTTTGGGGAATAAGAACTAAGAACTACACTTGTTTTTGCAAAACCTGACTTCCTGTAACGGATCTGTGGATTTACTCGGAATGTATTTGCATTCCGAGTAAATCATCATTCGATCCACAGACCACAACATTAATATCTACCAGCGTAAAATCCCATGAAGCAATAGCAAAAACACATGTTAGAATGGCCGTCAATACAAAAAGCCCAATGAATTTCCTGCATGTCTCACCATATCGGGTCCACAAGTGGTACCGGGCGCGGCGGGGCGCAGCATCGTCTTGCACACGTTGTTGACTTGGCACCACAGATGTTCACACAGCTCTGTTGGCTTAGAACACACGACCGCTTCCGCGCCGAACTGCAAGTGGCATTGGTACGCAGCATCGAACGTTACACCTAAATAAAAAAACTTGTTTAATATCCACGTACCTATTTTGAAGTTTCAGGAACAAGTTCGGAAGGCTTAATTATGAAACTTACCAGCAGGAACTTTAGGATAGACATACAGCGGCTCTTGAGATGGTCGATCGCTTAGGCACTCGCCCAATCCCGCACTAAAAGAGAAGATATCGAAATGAATTTATGAGTCAAGTTAAATATTATATTTAACGCCTACAAACGACACTATAATCCGTTTAGCAGAAACTCAGTCATAAGCAAACAAACAACCGTTCCGTTTATTAAATGTAGAGATGTATGAAGTCGTTCAAAGTTATTCACCGTTAAATTCATTCCAGCTGGATTAGGAAATAGTCGACCATAAAATTGTAGCACAATACGTTTTCTACGTAGCCGAGCAAATAACAGCTGAAGCAGAACAGCGGGCGCGCCTACTGGATCCATTTCAGCACATTTCGCACAATTACGAGCGCGTTTACACACTTTACAATGATTTGTGCGTACGAAACTGCGAATAGCGCATACGCCTCTATAAACGTACGGTTTCACAACCACTCAGTCCTTGGCCAGGCGTAGACGTGCAATAAACATGTCACATTTAGATCCATCAATTTTTAACAGCCTCCGTTGATATTTCTATTCATCACGGAATGCTTTAAATTTAATTCATTATAGAAGCGCCATAATTCGATGCTTTATGGTGATTAGCCTGCTTAATGATGACAATTATGTATGTTGGGCGCGTGTGTGAATGGCTGTAAAATACAGATTCTGTTGCGACATTTAATAATTAATTTTTCGAGATCGAATATAACGACATCCGGTATTAGGTTTCGATTCAAAATCTTTATTTATGTGTGCGTAGGATTTCTGCTTTCAATTTTATTGGCACTATAAACCATTTTATGTAGTTTGCTAGTAATGACAGTATTATATAAAGACGAGTCCACTTTCATGTGCAAATGATGTTGGAATTAAATTAAGCTGTTGCATTAACGGAGCGATCACAATAAATATAAAATCATTAATGAAACTGCTACGGAAGGGGCTTGACCATTCATTAAATTAGGTAGGTGAACATTAACCCTCTTATTCATAAACGTTTCTTAAAGTTAAAGAGACGTATAAACGTCGAAAATGTATGGTTAAACAGTTGCTAATTCATAACTTAACTTTATGCAGCGTTTATGAATAAGGCGGTAAGTATGCAGCTAATGCCGTATGCGCATGTATTATATTCAGCCGCTATTTAAGTTTTACTGAGTAAAGTAAAAACAACGAAAATCTTAAAAGCTTTTCGCAATTTACGCTGAAGAAGTTATTGAATGAGTCGACGATTTTATGGATAAACGGAGGATAAAAGTTAAACGGTATAAAACTCGTTACTTTACGTTCATTAATTTAAAAACGAATACCTAAATGTTCGATAATTGCAACAAATTCGATGGTAATTCACCGACTTGTTGCTCCGGTTCTTTAAACAAAAATCATTATTTTAGATCAATCAATAAGCAGGTAGGTGCACCAATGCGTGTAGTACACGCATTTTATTGAAGAAATAGACGATAAGAGAATGGATCTAAGATCTTGTATGAATGAAGGAGAGGGTCACTTACTCCAAAAAGTTGGTGACGTCTCGTTTGCTGCATCGAGACCAGGCGACTTGAACCGTGTCTGATTCGAAGATCGGTGTCATGATGTGCAGCGTCGATCCTTCACGTCGATGGCAGCCTATCTTCTCTGTATCGTGGTAGAGCCCAAAGCTGAGGACAAAAGAAACAAGATTTTTAATTATACTATTAGCTGGTAATTTGGGACAAGGTTTTAATTAGTATGTTAGCTGTCACCACTTCATCGACTTCGTTTTCTTCCTCTTCTTCTTAAGACCAGCTGAAGAGTCGAGGTTCAACAAATATCCTTTATCATACATTCTGAAGTCGTATATCGTATCGTGTATCGTTAGTTTTTTTTAATTGACGTTGTGAAAAACATTCATCGTGTAAGTCTACTCAATGGCTGCAATAGGCTGTCTTTTCTCAGTCAGTCTATTGTTTTTTTTATATAGGTACCCACAAGACTGTCAATCCTCAAAACTCACAGATTTTCACGTTTGACAATCTGTTTTGTTTCATGATAGGAGCTGAGTAGGCTTACGGTACAACGATAAAGTTATCCTAGAATGTGCTCATTACAAGCTTTCAAGAAGTGCCCACTTAGACTGTAGGAGGTTGGTATCTCTAGCAGTTTTGCATACTCCGTTAGTTTTAAAAGTGTGAGCGGTATCTACATTCCATTTGCATTCTACAAGGAGATGTAGGTCTTTTCAAAGATCTTAATGTTATTTTCAAAGTCCAATAGAAAACTTATGTAAGTAACTAAGTACTTAGGTAGGTATTTTATTTATGTTATTATGTACTAGTTTACCTTAAAAACACGATTAGCGTAATACCGGTGGTTTATTGGTATTTTGACATTCGAAGATTTAGTTGGTTTTTAGCTTAATTTTATTAAAATATTAAGTTTTTAAAATATTGTGACCGAAGCTGTCAAATAATTGCATAAATATGTAAATAACACAGAACCTTATAAATTAATAAATCGACATATTTCGTCACAATCAATTTAACGAAATAGCCACTATGAAATTGTAAAGAGCCATTGATATTTCTAATAATTTAATAGTTATTAGTTATTATCGATACACCCCAGATGGATCATCTATGCATTATACATATATCATTCATGAGGCGTTATTAATGCAACGATAATTCCGTTTATCGGCAGTGTAGCAACATGTTAATCTAAATAGCTCTATTAGCATCGTTCGTAATCGTTATCTTGTTGAACGGTGGCGCTCCTGTAAAGGCACGTCCACAACAACTGATCGTAAAATCATTATGACACACTGATGTAGGCCTTGCATAAAACGCGCACAGTGACATGCTCCACCTATGAGAGGTCCGACAAAACTTTGGGACAAATGTTTGTCATGGTAGATACGTGATAGGCTGGCTTATGTGTTAACAAAAGCACATCACCAGGAAACTACCTTTCTCTCTATCTTTTTGAAAGGCAATACGCATATTTGCACTCACGTTTAGGTGTCTACACGAATAATTTCCCGGGAAAATATATCCCCGTAAAAAGTCTACATGGATAGAGATGTTGTTGTTTTGCTTTTCCTTCAAAAAGTCTAACACAAAAGTTATTTTAAGTAGGTATTTAATGAAGCATGCGTGTTTAGTGTTCAGTCTCGGAAAAACGGAAACAATTAATTGTAATTGCTGTCAGCAACTTCATGAAAGTTCTCAGGTTACGGTTTAAAGTCAAAAGTTATCTCTAGTTATAAATAATGTTATATAATTATTATAATTACGTATGCTCGTTAATGGTGAGTAGACGTGCAATAATAAATAAATTATCTTAATTATTAATCTGTTAGGTCTTTCTAGTTTATTCTTGGAAACTTGATTGTAAACAAAGTTGAGTATGTTTCCAATGTTATTAATGCATAACTTTAATACCTATTCAGATAATTAAATACTGAAACAAATGATGTGTAAAGCCTACACACACAGGTACAGGTACAGGTTTCCTACTAAATATCGTCTTACTCTAATACATTGTTAACGTCCGCGTGTTGCTAGGTTACTCAGTAGTAAGCAGGTCCCCAAATCTTGGTATTTTTTCCCTTATACATATTTTTACGAGGTAATGTTTATTAGTTTGACATTTATAGGAAGTGATAGGTCCAGGCTATTTGCAGCCCAGACACGGTACGACCAGACGTATAAAACACTGGGTCAGTCAGTCAGTCTCCGTGATATTTGGCACTGGATCCCATCACCATTATCTATGTTATGTTGTCGTGCCGCCACCTGTGAGCCTGTGACGATACACAGGGCGTTATACGCTTAGTTTATCGCGAATGTGTATGAAAAATTATTGGCACACGTCCAATATCGAATCAATGGACGATTGGCGTGTAGACAGCGTCAAGCATTGGATTTTCACTTCATCGCCTCTAATTGCAATTGCAAAAAATCTGGTTACGGGACCTTGGGTTCCATATCAATATTTGAATTTTTTCAATTACAAATTAATCTGTAGAGAATAAATAAATCGAAACGGATCTATCGTGTGTAAAAATATCAATTTAATTGCGTCTCTCAGCCAGACGAATTGAAACTCCGGAAGTGTCGGCACGCGAGGTTACAAACTTGTTAATTCGGTATTTTGGTAGGAGGAAAAATATCGTTGCAATTAATTTTATCAAGATGCGCCGCAACGGGTTTAATTTAAAGAAATGTTTATCTAAATTTATGTTTGTAAAAGTATACCTAAAACAACATTGCATTCAGCAATAAAATCCGAGTGTACTACCCCATCGTATCTGTTGCATACGACATGAACGCAAATGTCAAGAGTCACGCTTCGCGACCCGTATACACGTCAGTCGCCTGCAAATTGTTTAATTTATAGTTAAACCATTTATTCTTTATTCAAGATAACGTCATGAAAAAATAATGAACTTGTGTGGGCTGATAGTGCGGCGACAATGCACCGGGTGCATTGTACGCGGCGAATGATGCATTCATGTCTACAAGAAGGTCAATGGTCGCGCTGTTTGCACATTACATAACCTGTGTTTGTATTATGATTGTGGGCGTTGTCTAATGCCGGTGACAACGCCTTGTTTGTACTAAATAATACAAACAAACCAACGGACTCGGAATCCACGGATGCAATGCAAGAACGTAAGTGTTTCATAATTTTCTATCTTGAAAGCAACGTCCTTGCGGTAATCTCGGCACAGAAACATGACTCAGTGCCGATAACCGTAGCACTCGGCAACCGTTGCCAAATAAAACTAGCACTTATTTCCAAAATAATACTAACAATATTACGCATACTTGTTTTAAAATAAATTTAAAATATACATAAGAGCGTGTGGTCGCCCGGGGATCAGATGATGCGGTCGTATTGAAAGATTATTTATTTAAGAAAAAGTCGAACGTTTGAGTTTTTTATGTATTACTACCTGATGCCCACGGCTTCGCGCGCGGGGATTTCGGTTATTATATACTAAAACCTTACTCGAGAACCACTTTATCCATTGGTGGAAACAAGCATGAAAATCGGTGCAGTCGTTTCTGAGTTTACAGGACGACAGACAGACGTGGCAGAGGACTTTGTTTTATAATATGTAAGGATGAAAAGACGATTCGCCGTGTACCTAAATAGCGCTATTAATTATTAACTTAAACGTATTTACATAAAGTTGCGTAGATGTAGGTACGAAGGTGCTATTATACTATCTGAGGTTTATACGATTACAGCCAAGGACAAACTAAGTTAATAAGAATCAGAAGTAGCATAGTAACATTATCATCCTCATCTGCCTAGCCTTTTCCCAACTATGTATGTTGGGGTCGGCTTCCAGTCTAACCGGATGCATTACATGGAGCGACTGCCTATCTGACCTCCACAACCCAGTTACTGTGTAATACGATAACCCTCGGTAAGTGAGACGAGAGATGTCAGATTCACGGGCTTCTAACAACTGTCCAAGATGACAAATGACTGCCGGGATCAACGGCTTAACGTGCTTTCCGAGGCACGGAGGGGTCTTGTTAGGTAAAGATGGTCACCCATCCACGGACCAACCGCGGCAAGCGTAGCTTAACCTGTTCGATCGACCCGTTCGCCTGTTATTACTTAGCCACAAGCCTCTTTACCATAGTAACATGGACGAAAAATACAAGGTGAAGGAACAAGCAGACTGTACCTCATATAAACTTTGACCGGCTGAAGTCTCGCTGAAGTGATCACGAACCAGTAATCATTGAGGCGATATTTGTGTAACCTATTTATCTACGACCGATATGCACCATGCACTACTGTGCAGTGCCAAATAATCACGTCGTTTGTGGTATACACACGGCTATATATCAAGCTATACATTTCCAGTTTATACTGATCTCGCATTTTATAGAATTCCCGAACAATGCGAGGTCAGCTTATACTAGAAATGTATAGCTTGATGTGTGACCTTGTACGTTGCGGCAAATATTCACAATTTCCACACTATTTATGCAGAAACAGTAATGGGTGATAAAAAAGTTTTTAGCACAAAGCTTGAGCGATGAATCGATAAATCACAACAAAAAAATTTGTGCGACGTAAACCTACGAAAGATTTGAGGAGATATATATTAGTGTCTATTAGCATTTTATGATTCCTGGGTAACGGGCATCGATTCAGTATGGACTACAGATATGATAATGCTATGCTGTTAACATAAATCTATTTATGATTTAAATCATTATTCATATCTAACCCGACATTACATTCTTTATAGCATATAAAACGTTCAGTAGATCTATGGCGAATTTATGGAGGACTGAAGACATCTATTTCGGGTGTGTACTGTGTGGCTATCCAAACACAGTGGTATGATAACTACTCCAGCCGTACATTACGCGTTATGTAAACCGTATGTTTACATTGCGATTAATAATTTTAGTTCAATAATGCGATGGTGGGTGAGTCATCTAATCGAAAAGATTTTCAGGAAATTAATCACATTGTAATCTATAAATAAATTGAGTCTGTAATTCAAGGGCATAATCAATCTTGTATTCAATGTTGCGCTAGAAAACTGCCTTTAGACGGCTTTTATAGGAACACGTCGTACAATTTTTCTGAAGTTTTCTTCTGGATGCTGCCTATCCACCACATAATCTTTACGTTACTTTTGACACTTTTAGCACCTTCCACGTTATTTTTTAATCGAATACCTAAGGTACCACCAAACTATGACATAAGAATGTTCTCAATATAGGGATTATTGTTTGTTTAGAAGGTTTTCGAGATAAATAAAAAAAAATATGGGGTTTATATGTTATATGGGGTTTATAATATATATATTGTTGAAATGTGCTTTTAAGCCCTTTCATTAGATACCCAAAATGGCATCATTATTTTTTTTTAGTTCATGACTTTAATTATGTCCTCTTGAGGGCGCCATATTCAATTTAATGTGACGTCAGTACCTACCTATAACTAGCGGACGATCAAGACGCTTCTAACGATACCTCATTTGTCAAATTATGATGAGCAGTTTAGAAGTTATGAGGGATCAGATGAACAGACATACATACATACATACCGGTCAAAATCCTAACCCTTCTTCTTGCTTCAGCGTACTCGGGTAAAATACAAAAGAAGCTTTGTTGTGTTGTTTGTAAAGAACATAATAAATCTAGAAAAATATGTGTAACCGAAAGTCCCAGCCAAATAGTAGCCAGTTAGTTTATAATACCTACTGGCCACTTGCCTAAGAATTGTCATTGTGGAAAAAATGAAGAAAAAATTTAAGTAGGTATGCATTCGCAAATTAACGTAGATTTATAGAATCGTTTAATGAAAAAAAATTAGTGCGTTCTAATACTTGTGAACTGTTATTTTCACTTTATCTTTCTTCGTTATAATTATTTAAGAAAGATTTATGGGTTAGGTAAATACGTACCATGTTATTCCCAAGCACTAAGATAAAAGTGACGTTTCTGTTTTTTATCTTTGATGTATTTTATAAAGGATGTTCTATATTATGACTGACTGACTGCTGCCCATGGTAACGACCACGTGGACCCTAATTATTTTAATAAAATAAAACTAGCCTAAGTTACTCTTTATAAATCAGCTATCTGCCAGTGATAGTCCCGTCAATATAGGTTCCGTTTCGGAGATTAGCCGGAACAAACAAACAGACAAAAAGCAAGACAATTTTTTTATTTTTTATTTTTATAGATACCGTTTATACTTTCATATAAAAAGCTGTTATTTTGACATTACAAACAGACACTTAAATTTTATTTATTTCTATAGATACGTAGGTATATGATTCTAATTAGGAACACAAATGTTCGGCTTCGATTCTTGGGGTTTTCCGTTCCGTAAAACTAGTTACACAATAATTGTTAAGTAATTAACACGCAATTGCGTTTATCCTTTATAACTATGTCTAATTACACAATTGTTTTGTTAGAATTTTATATAATAAGGTCTGTCTGAATCGTAATTAAATAAGAATGCTCGCGCATTTTATCCATTTAGATAAAAAATAAATGTTGTTGCGGTTACTCATAAAATGCTTCGGTAGAACGTTGTTTCTTCTACTTTAGGTATAATTAAGAATATCACAATTCTACGTCTTATGTAAACCAATTGAGACCCTAGGTCCTTTTTGAAACTGAAAACAAGATATTAAAAATAAAACATTTTTTTTTACAAATCAAATTATCTAGCAAAACTCCGCAAACGTGATATGTATCGATATCTAAACACAATAAAACCAAAAAAAAACATGTATCAACTCATCCTTCAAGTAACAAAATAAAGAGAGGTCGTTGACTCAAAAAAAAAACCATTTAATATTTTCTATTTAGATATCGATACTTATCAGGATTGCGGAGTTTTGCTAGATAACTTGATTTAAAAAAAAATGTTTTATTTTTAAGATCTTGTTTTCAGTTAATTTTAATTAATATTAAATTTAAGTTAATTTGACCCTGTATATCAATTTTTACGTTGGTCTTCCTCTTTTCTCATAGCCACATTCATACTTATCACTTCCTAAACTATAGTGCAGATAAAAAAAAAATATTAACTCACTTGTGTCCCAACTCGTGTGTTATGGTGTGCGCCAGCATGATGCCGTTGTCCTCATTGACGGAACAGCTGCGGTCCGGCTTGCACATCCCGGCCACGTGCGCGACTCCCAGCGTGCTGCAAAAATCATCCGGTTAACTGTACCATCCAACTACTCATTAATATTTAACTGGCGACCCGCCCCTGCTTCACACGTTTTGTTTATAGAATACTAGCTTCCGCACGCGGCTTCGCCCGCGTGGTATGTCGATAAAAAGTAGCTTTTGTCCTTCCCCAGGATGCCATCTATCTCCTTGCCAAGTTTTATCGAAATCCGTTCAGTGGTTTAGGCGTGAAATGGTAACATACAGACAGACAGACAGAGTTACTTTCGAATTTATAATATTAGTATGGATGTATGTTTAGGTTAAGGTATTTTTATATGGGCCTGTGTCGCCTGCAATTAATGGTTTATTATTATTTATTATTATTTCACACGGTTTTTACGACTTGACAAAACATTGCTTCTTTATTATAATATGAAGTTTGATATAGGTATATGTTTATTGTGCATGTTAGCCTTCCGGAATAAATGCTCTAAATCATGGTAAAAACCGCTCAAAATCCGAAAAGCGACTTTCATTTACTTATAAATGTAAAGTAGTACACATACAATAAAATAGGTACCTACACGCATTATTTTAACTTGCAGACGTGAATATGTATGCAGCTATGAATTTTTAAATACTAGAAAATAGATGTTAATTAATATAATATAATTAAAAGTTGCTATTAATTTCTGTTCTTTCTGTAATGTTTGATCACCAGCCTACCCCTTTGTTAGCATAGCTTTTCTTAATGGCTGACGATAATTTCTCTTAATTAAATAAAAATTTAGGTAAATAGGTATAAACATTCGGAAAGAAACCTGTGTTAATTAGGCGCACCTCATTAGTCAATATTGGTCTAGCAATTTAGATATCGTATTGCGGGAGAATATCCTACATACAAATATAATACCAAAAGGCATTAAACGTTCTGTTAAATCATTAGCCTTTAACGATGGAATAGAGGTAGATTTATTACTAGGCAATGGCTGTATCGATCAATCAATCAGCTCAGCCTATCGCAGTCCACTGTTGGACATAGCCCTCAATGACTGAATGAATTAAAAAAAAACATTTATTCAAATAAGGTTCAGAATCAAAGCTTTTTGAACGTTAAAACCCCCGACCTTCACCTTTTCCTAGTCCTTTATAGCTGGGAAGAAGAAGTGGCGCAACAAACTACCCCGCAGCGCAGCTGTGCAGTAAGTACTATGCAAAGTAATTAACAAAACAAAGAAACAAAACATTCAATTAAATTATTAGCCATGTGTCAGCTAGCACACGCTTAATATTGTTTGTGGTTTATGAGGGAAGGGGCAACCGATAAATAAACACCTTTATTCGATACAGAAATAGGATTAAACCAATTAGGTTCAAATGCTACAGATATTAAACGTATACATAATTATCAAGTAAAACAATTTTTTTTTTTTTTTTTTTACAAATTTTTGTACGCCCTCTGGTATAAAATAGGGCACTTTATTATCTCTATACACCATTATTATTGTACCTATGTTAAACAAATGAATAAATGACTTATGACATACGATACGAGACATACAAATCCCAGTATATATTTTAGTATGTCTATAAGCCATAAAATTTCATCGGACGCGATCACCAATACATTACATTGTTTTTACGTAAAGACGATTATCACAGAGACTCTAATAATTTTTGTAAGTATTAACACAAACGAATTGAATGACCTCGTCCCAGTTCATATACGAATGGAACTGTAAGCTATCGTCTCGTATTGAAAATATTAAACGGAATATCTATCAAAGGAGAATGGGCGTTACTATATGAGTTGCGTTCCAACCCTTGTAACAAGTTGCGACTAGTATAAACATCTTCAATCATCACAACAGTGATGTAACTTATGCCATGTGAAAGCTTTTGGGGTATTATTTAATTCATACTATGACAGCTAAGTCGAAATCGAGCGCGAACATGGAGTTTTTGAACTTTCCAAAATTAGGTTAGGTTAGGTTCAACAGTGATGTAACTTATGCCATGTGAAAGCTTTTGGGGTATTAATTCATACTATGGCAGCTAAGTCGAAATCGGGCGCGAACATGGTGTTTTTGAACATTCCAAAATATTCAAAACATTCACAAGTAATTCATATTCTAATAGCCCGTGCGAAGCAGCGGCGGGTCGCTATGGGCATGGGCATAATCTAACCTAACATAACCTAACGTAGCCTATCCTTCCCTAACCTAACCTAACCTACGTTTTATATTTTTGAATGTTCCAAAACAATTTCCCTGCACGAGATACAGAGATATGCCCATAAAAAAAAAAGACACTCATTGAAATCTTTCATATGATATAGGTAGAAAAGTGTTACAATACTTGGGACGAACTCGCCCATTCTTCTTTCATTCAACTTTATTCTTTCCGTTTAATTCAGTAAAAAATATGAATTCGTTAATATATTCGTAAATTATAATTTGCATAATTTAAATGGAATAAATATGTAGGTATTATTTTCTATGACATACTCGTGTAACTCTTTGTCCGTCCCTAATAATAGTTAATGTTATAACTGTCTGTTTAGTATTTACAGTTAAATATTCATAACCATATTTTAAACAACATTGTTTGTCACATACCTTAGAGTTGTCAGTTAATTATGAAGGTATTTTAACTGTTTGTACTTAAATAATTGTCACGTTAAGTTATCACACGGGAAAACTAGGAGATAATTACTGTTTTACATATGAATTAGCGACTAATAAAGAATGCGAGTCGCGACTCCTAATCGCTTGCTAATTATACAGGTACATAGGGGGCGGGGCTTCATTAAAGCTAGCGCTAGACGGCGCGGACGCAAATCTATCAAACTCGTAAGTCGTGACAAGACATAACTATTGATTCATCATACCACAAAAAAAGTAAAAGTTGTTTTTCATTGTTATTTTCTTCCGTTTATGTGAATAATAAAAATCGATTTCAGACTGCATTAAAAATACGGAAAGTTTTCAAAAAAAAGCGATTGTTGCGTCACAATAAATGTATGGATAGTGATGAAAGTGAAATTCAATTTACGTTACAATAGTTAGAAAGGGAACGTTGTCATATCTACGAGTCTATTTATTCTTTGATGGCGGCGTACGGGAATAGTCTGCTAATAATACGAGTTCGTCGCTGACTCACGCGGAAGCCGATGAAAAGCTCTATAAATTTCTTGCAATAAATTCAATATTCTCATACATACGTTTTTAACATCAATTTGTTTATTTATAACGGCATATCCACTTTACGAGACTCGATTAATCAAAATATTTTTTTACACATCGATATTTATTATCGAGATGTCACGACAATATAGTAATTGTGATTTTGGCGAAGATTTATGCTGTTTGATTTATAAGTCGATAAAATTGAATTGACACGTGTTCCCAATTAATGTTTTCACAAAATAATTTAGTAAATATTTATTTCATTTAAATGTAACGCGTTGATGTCTTTTGTACCGGACAGACTTAAGACCACCAGCCTACAAAACACAAAGACAAGTACCATCAATAATAAACATTTCCAATAAAAATTCTATCGTAAAATAGTAAAAAAAACATAAACAGAAATAAGTTGTCCAATTACAGCGTAGATTGTAAAATGTTGAGCTATCCTTAATGAACGTTTCAGTGCGTGCTATAAAAGTCCAATTTCAGATTTAGGTCAGCTCAGTGTTGTTGGTTGTCGGTCTCAGGGCAACAACTGCCCACATTTACGCACCATTTGGATTATTAACCAGCGCTAGTGCTACACGTGGGTTTAGTGTGGGCGACTACTGACAAAAACGGAAATTTTGAAAATTTTCTCTCCCTTGAAGAAAAGAGTTTTTATATTAATTATAAAATATGAATCTTTCGATATATGTTTTTTTATTCGTTTTTAGGGTTCCGTAGTCAACAAGGAACCCTATAGTTTCGCCATGTCCGTCTGTCCGTCTGTCCGCGGTTTAGCTCAGAGACCATTGGTCTAGTACCAAAAGCGTTTAAAAATAATGTGAGTTTGTTACAACCATTTTTGGATTCAGGGATCCGTTTGCGGAATATTAAGCTTTAAAGTGCAAATTTTTGTTAGAGCCAAGTGTCCCCCCACCTGCCAGCTAAATGGTTGGGTTTGGATATGTGAAAAAATTCACGGCAGTAGTATATATAATGAAATTAAAAGGAAAACTATCACCACTACGTAGGCTCCACAAGTTACGGAGTAATAATCAACTAACTCAAATTTGCAGTTGTAAAAACACGTTCTCCCATACATTCTGTATCGGAGAACAAGTTTATCAACTACAATGTTAAGTTTGTTTTATAAATTCATCCCAACTACGGTACCCTTCATTGTGCATGGTACGACATGCACTTGACCGGTTTTAAAAGTTATTTTTCAGTTGATAATACTGCTGTTTTAATTTTTGTAAAATATTAATTAACGCATTGACGGGACGCTGACAGTTGAACGAATTTTGTTATGTACTAGAATCATAAAAATCTATTCCAAAAGTTACATTATTTAATTTTCCAAAAAGCAAATCTTGTTTCCGCAGTAACGGTTACCTACATTCAAAAACAAGGCTAGTAATTAATTTATATTGGAACCATATAGTTAACTAACAGCTTTACAACGATAAAATCACCGAACGTTTTATCACGGTTGTAAACTTGTAATACAATTCGCAATTACAAGTAATCACATTTTAATTACTTTAAAGCTTCGATGAATATTATCCTTTTACGTGAACACTCATAAATCAAGCCGCTTGTTAATTGTTCACTTGTTTTTAAAGCGGGTGTGAAATTAACGAGAAATTAAATAACCGTTGATTTTAGTCAAAAGGCGCCTCGCTCGACGTATGTAGGTGTGGTTGTTTATTGTGACATGGAAGTCAGGTCGTGTTATTCTGATATTATTAATGAAACCGTTTTGCAGTTTTTACAGAAGTAAACTGTGGAAATGAAGATGCGGCCTACATTGGTAGCCAGCACCCTAATTGCGTAATACACGATCAATCAGAATAGGAATCGGTTTGAAACAAATGCTTAATCCATTGCTTCATAAGTTCGAAAAAAAAATCTGCTCAACAAGGTAAACAACGCAATGAATGTTGTTGAACTGTCAAATTAGTCGTAATCGATTACGAAAATAAGTTACGCAATTAGATAGCGGGCCGGATCCTATGACTTAGAGTTTTGTTTATTTATCTGGTTCCTGGATTTATTTATACGATATTATTAAATTAGTACCTAGAATATTTGTTGAAATACTAGCGGTAGTCTAATTATGACATCTCACAATTGCCTACGACCAAAGTCCGTCTATGGGTATCTGTGCAATTTTCCGATAGCACGACCTTATTCTTGTTATGTCACACAAAGCTGGCAGCAGGCGTGTAGCATATACGTGCTAAATATCTGTTTAAATGTATGCGTAACATTGGCAACGCGCCTTTCTGTCTAGCATTTAGGTAAAGATTCGACATTCGCCCGCCAGAGGGAACTACTTACAATTATTAGTAGGTCCTAACAAAGAATTTTCTTCAGATGGGCAATTGTCAGAGGACAGAGGATAGAACTACAACCCAAAATTTATGACTAAGGAATTGAACCTATAACGATGTTTCCAAATACTAATAAAACCACTACGGCAATGAGCCATCGCAAGTAAAAAATGCTAATTGAACGCGAACATGACATCTTCGGAGAGTTCGCTTCAGGCGGCACGATCAAACAAGTGGAGAAAGTCGCATTGTGTATTCATACATTTTTCGGCCACAATACCATTTTTGGTCAATAATTGCATCGAATAGGGTCAAGATATAGTTATTTCGTGTTTATTGGACGGATTTATGTTTAGTTCGACACGTGCACAAAAAATAATTTATGTATTTTTTTTCTCGTTTCAAGGATGTTAAATCCATCTGTCTTTAATCATTTATTACTCTATCGATCGGAATGTGTCATAAAAAGGAAATTTCAATAATATACGCCGATCAATAGGTGGTCTAATCTAAAGTGTGCACATTATAAGATTAGTGATCGTGTAGCGGAAGAGATAAGCGCGGGCAGGTTCGGCGGTCAGTGCGGACACCCGAGACGGCGTGGCGTCGACACGACACAACTACGAATTAAAATTAACCGACATCATTATTTTTAACGAGCGCCCTTTGTCCAATAGCCGCTACTCAGAAATGCGACTTCGATTATGCAGGAGATTAATTCCTGAAGAGATTAGATGATAACTGAGGAAGCTTTTATGCGTAACGAGAGCATCTGGGGGTTTAACTGCAGTTAACTGAACTATAAACTATCTTTAGATAATTTGAAAAACACAGATGCTAATAAATAGGCACACCAGCAACCGAACGTTACAAGCAAATTTTTTAAACTCCCAATTAAGATCGTAATTTAGTTAAAATGAAGTAATTTATGGCCGACTCGTGTGTATGAATACAAAATGAAGATTAAATAATATGTGCATATTTAACTACCTACTAGGCTCTAGAGGGTAAAATTCTTTCTTAATTATTAGCAGTGTTAACCAATAATTAAAATGTTGAGTAATTTACTTGGTAATTATTACAGGCATGGCTGATTCTTGAATTAAATTTAGTAGTTTTTCAAGACAAATGGAAAACTACGTTTAATTTATAGTTGTGCAAAATATAAATAATATATAAATAAATAATACCATACTTAAATATAAATCATATTTATATTATATGTTAAGTACTTTATTATGGGTTATTTATATTAAATTAAAAGCACGTCGGGGTCGGCTACGTAAAAAGTTAATAATATTCATAGATGTTAACATATTGATGATTGCAATTTTTATGCGGCGTGCATAATGCATGTCGGCAGGCGCATTCAGCCCTCCCGCGCCCTGGGCGTGCATCGACACCGTTACGACGATTGTGTTTTGATTGCCGCCTTCCCAGAACATTCGACTTCTCGTTTGTACCGTTTACCGAACGCAGCGGGCTTCCTCATTGCATTCATTAAACACTGGTTTTTGGGCATGCGTGCTCTGGATACGAATTAATGTAGTTAACAAGTCGATGCCGCTGTCGACCTGTCGCTTCGCTTCAACGCCGTGTAATGGACAACATCGTTTATTAAGCACCTGTATACACTAAGGTGACGGGGGGTTAAAAGCGTGAGAAATTTTTCGAGAGAACTCAAAGAAAATCTGACTGTTTAGCAAAAATTTTCAAACTTGATCTCTCTCTCTTTTACTATTTTCCTGTGCCCGACAGGGTTCATAATGATCACATATAATTTTAAGTTACCACCCAAGTACACATTATGGAATTCAAATACAGTATTGATTATTGAAAATTTTATTGAATGGGTTTTCCGACCAGGAACCGAAATCTTTATAAATTACGGTACGTACAGGTATCGAAGAAATTTGGTTACTTCTTACCACAAAAATCATTAAGTATATAGCTCCTGCTAAATTAATTTCCCTAAAATCGCAAACAACAGAGTGTTTGATTGAGCTATACGTAGCTACTTGACTGTTATCTATTTGGCTAATGTTCAGTGATAACAATAGTAAATATTTCCTTTCAACATCCGCTTTCCTGGTCGGTATTTCGTAAATCACTGTTTTCACTCTTTGATGGAAAGGTTTTTGTTAAATTGAACAATAATAAATCGTGCACTTCATTTCTAAGAAGCAGTGAAGTGATTTTCATGTAGGTATAAAAACTTTTTGTTAAGACTTACGAGACGTGAAAAACTGTGGACTGTCTTATCATTTATACAAAACTTGATTGACTAGTTGCTGTACTAAGAAATCTCTATGAACTTAGCAAGATTAATGTAGAAAAACATCCGATTTTAAACACTATATTATACGCTTGTTGGGGCAAGTTACGTAAGACAGGTCTGCTTTTCTTCATTCATAGTATCCAGGCCTGGGATACGCGCATTATGTCTCGTTGTTAATAAAATATGGATTGTTAACGTCTTACTTTCCAATCGAAGTGCCTCCTTGAATATTTTTTTTCAGTCTCGGTTATAAATAACAAACGTAATTTATTTTTGTTTCTAACACATATTACGACGCAAAATAATTTTGTTAATTTTTTTGAACATGTATGATTCGTAACATGTATTTGTGGCGTGGCGGCATTTACAACGTATTTAAAACT
Source organism: Lithophane ornitopus (assembly GCA_948473465.1). NCBI lineage: Eukaryota > Metazoa > Arthropoda > Insecta > Lepidoptera > Noctuidae > Lithophane > Lithophane ornitopus. The sequence continues at coordinate 8,971,418 of OX419629.1, forward strand.
AATTGATAAGATCGTTATTAGTTTTCAATTCATCTCTGCGGTTGCAATCAATGCCATATACCAAGCGTCTCTGTAACAAGTCTTCTTGAGCAAGATACAAACTTCGCATGACCAAAAAAATTGTACTTGTAATTATATAACGCTATATGGTTATAGGCTTTTGTTAAAATAATGAATGCCCAATTTGTAGCCACCCAACTTCCTTGGCCTTAATGTCGGCGTTTTTGATGTGACCGCTCGGGCCGCACATCGCCGTTAGCGATTCGCAAATATACGCAAAAAACCGATAATGATGTAAACAGCAATTTGTCGAGAGGTCCAGCATTTTGGCAACCTTTTTTAACAATCATTGTACGTAACTGTGAACTTGATGGATTGTTTTTGCGTTCTTTAAACGCGTTTATTTGTATTTGTTATTTAAACCATATTCAACCCTTTCGCGGTATTACTGCCTTTCTTAGCTCTATTAATGTCATTAGTCTGTTTGCACATCTAACTTAAGTGCAGTTAACTAACACACACTGTTGTAAACACTTAAGAGTCCAATGTCACTCCTCACCATCTCTGTTTGAACTGCAATCTTTCAATGTCAAATGATACCTACACTATGAAACCTTTCTAGAAAACTGCTGTTTGCGTAAAAGATAAAATAAATATTGCACCGAGAGGTGTGCGTAAACGTATCTTAATCTTTTTATCTTGTTTAAAAATAGAAACATATATTGCACGATGAAAGTAGGTGTTGATAAGGAACGAATGTTTGAATATTATGACAAGTGTGTTTGGTCAGACATGGCGGTGCCGATCTGATTGAGTGTTGAGCGTGGAGTGTTCTGCGGATTATATCGACAAAGTAAACGTTCAAACTAAATAGCGTACAGACTAAACACGGCCGGTTATGCAACATGTGCGGCGTATACAGGCCAGCGGCCTCTTACCGACAAGAACCAAATGCAACACAATATGATTTATTTTAATTACAAACTAATTTTACATTTATCCACCCGGGAACTAGGTGAAGTTATTAGTGCGTATGTCAAAATATATAAACAAAGCCTTCAAATGTAAGCCAGTCGTGTTTGGATCTCCTCCGCTTGCACTCATGATTTAATATAACATGTTTATAATTCAAATTGTTTCACACTTTCATTGAGATTGATGCATCGTGTGGTTTCGAATCGGCATAAAAACGCATGATCTAGAAATAAGTTGGTCTAGAATGTGCCGGCTATTTATCACTGTATGCCAAAACACTGGCTTTAAATAAAAAAACGTTTATATAAACGCGAACATTTCCGTTTCATTTAAATAAAGTTTTTTTAGATGTAGGCGTGTACCGCGTAACACGTTAATTAGATAGATATCACTACTTGTGACGTAAACGAGTGGAAATGCTTAAGAAACTGTTAGACACCTATATCCAGGTGTCGGCGTTGAGATCTGAAAGTGTTCTATTTGTGAGTCGGTTACTCATCGCGATTCTGTTTACTTTGCTAACAGACGGCTGCTCCTGCCATTGACCTTGTCTCGGCGTTCAGTAAAAAAGAAATGCTAATATGCTGTTGCCCCCTGTGTTCTGAGTGCTATACGTAGCGTCGTTTGTACACTGTGACCGGTAGACCAGATGGCATTCCGCGGTACGTTCGTGTTCGTTTTTCCCATACCGCATATATCTTTAATTATTACTGATAATAATAATAAAAAGTTGGAGGTAAGTTCGTACCTACAAGGGGCATCATGTTGGCTGCAGATGTCTTGCCTGGTCACGAGAATGGCAACATCGTGATGGTGGGGGTTCTCGTCATCTTCTGGGTTAAGCAAGTGTTGCCAGCGACAGAACGATGCCAGTGTTATGTCTGCGTTCGCCGATACCTCTAGATCGGGGGCCGCCTCGATCTGTTCCACCAGGATGATCTTTACAATCACCACCTTTATATAGTTACCGATTGAAGGGTCCATGTAGAGTGAGGATACCTGTTTGGAAAGACAATAAGTAAGATATTATGGATACCTACTAGATAATTGTTAGAAATTGGTACATGTTGAAACTAACTTCAAAAAAGATCCTCACTATTGTATGGTTAATATTTTAACTTTGATTATCTTAGTGATACCTAGCTACATTCACGGCATGATTTTCCTAAAAATTAAACTGGCTCTGGAACGGGAGAAAACACGGAAGTTTAACCAATTAAAAGATTTATTTACACGTACCATATTCATAATAGTAAGCAGGTAAGTTTCCAAACTACCGTCGTGGAAATCTGTCATAGATTTATCAGCGACCAATAAAACTTCTACGTGGCGCGGCTTGCTCACGGAGCGCGTTCTACGCCTTGTGCCATCTTGTGCATGCTGCGCCTGCGCCGGATTGTGATGATGCCCGTAACGAGGGTGGTTCTGCACCTATAATAATGAACAGATTAGCTTTTAGGGTAAACAAAGATAAATAACAGTTGGTAATGGGCTTGCATTAAGATGAAGATGTTTGTGTACAGTATAGTTTTTGTAGTAAAATAAATTAATAGATAAAACAAATTGTGCGTGGCTTGATTCGATGATCTGAGGATCGAAACCAGAACTTCAATTAGTGACGCTGCGTTTGCACCAACATTTTTAAACATATAAAATATTTGATACATGTATAGTGTATGCCTACCTTGTTACTATGGTCGTTATTGTGTCGTTTTGCTTCTTTTTCTGTAAGCATATTCTGTTTTCGCCACAAGTACGTCGGCTGCTTCGTTGCACAGTTCTTCGATCTTCGTCGTCGTCGCCTGTTCCTAATTCTTCGCAACCTCTGCTCATCGGTTAACCTGTTTCGGTTCCTCCTTCTCGCTTCCAATGACGCCTGATCTGAAGATTTACTACTCTCTATTGAGTTACTTTTAGAGTTTGACTGCTGCTGTAACCTTCTTTCTTCCATGCGAAGGATGCTTTGATGTCTTCTATATTCCGTAGGGTTCTTCCTCATCATTTCCATTCTTCTCCGCCTCTGTTCCAAGTAATCCCTTCTACGTTTATCCATTGCTTCTTTATTTTCGCGATATCGTCTTGCGTTTGGTCGTGTTCGTTTGTTATAATGTTGTTGTTGTGTATTCTTCTCATGATTATCTCTCTTGGTTTGAGTGTTGGTTCTCATCCTACTGTCTACTTCTCTCTTAGCTCTATGCCACGCTTCAACTTTGTCAACGGCAGATCTTTTGAATATAACGTGCGGTCTTGGTTCTGAACTATCTTTTGGGATTTCTTTCGACGGTTCAATCCAATATTCTCCCTGCTCCGTTCTCAAGAGACCCGCCTGTAGATAAAAAGTGTAATAAATAACACAAGATAAATTACAACACAACCGCACTGTACGTGCAAAAATGGGTACCTATTAAATAAATCACCTTGATTAAGGTAACAAACGTCTGTAGTCTCTTGTCGGTAACCTCGGTATTCTTATGACAGCTTATCTAACTTGCGTCATGGCGATGGCGTGATGATATAATAAAGCATTAAGATGATACTCAAAATATCAAAGAACTGGGAACTTATTTGCGAAGGTTACTTTGAAAAGTATGGTCCAGAGATTAACGTTGCATAGTTAATGTTGTCGGATATTGTACAGTCGATTTATTAAAAGATATAATGTATTTAAATAGTTAAAAAAACGATAGAGGTTACCGATCAGTATTATATACCTACATCTAAATAACATTGAATGGCCTGCGGTCCATTGAGAGGTTCAAACCGGTCGCGCGAGTAGTGGGTCAACAAATCTGGCATGTTTGCTAGTAAAACTAGATAAATTGATTGATAACGAACCAGAGGCGGCTTTGCGCGAAATTTAATGGAAACTGTTCCATCTGAACGGATATCTTGATCAACTTAGTGGCTTGCGTGATTGTAGAATGATTTATATTCGATAGATAATCAGCTAAACGAATTAAATTTTAGTAGATGAGATTTGTATACCTAGGAAAATAGTCACGCGTCTCTTAACTTTACCTATCGTAGTAATAATCAATTATAGAGCCAGATTAATTGTTTGCTTTGATTTTAAGGTCAAAGCATATATGCTTAAGAACTTATTAGGATGTAAACGTTCAAAATTATTTGATAATCAAATACAACGAGTTTTTTAGGCGCGCAATTATAAGTACATGTTCTTAATTAATATTGCACAGGTGTTGTTCGGCATTTTAGTAAATCACTTCCACGTTGATTTGCTTACATCAAATAGTTTTGTCGACCCTTGAATTTACTTGTCTAAAACAAGAATTTTGTTGACATTGCTAATGTTTGCATATTTTAGAATAATTTGTATAAATGAGAAATGTATCACAAGTTTAAAGCAATATTTCTGATTTATCCGCTGCATCAGTATGACTAAGAAACTTTCACATAAACTAGAATTATTCTGTGTCGTTGCCGCAGTAAATGTATTTCTAAACTTAATAGTTTCCAACATAAAATTATCTATTTTACAGTTAGCATAGGCTCGTGTAGTCACGTCATAGACATCTTACGAAATCGCACATCTAAAACACCTATGTGTAAGAGATCTTATAGTAATGTATAACGAGTGGTCTGCCTAGCCGGTGTGTCGCCGACCTTGCAGCCAGAAGGCCGTCCGCGAAAGTCGTAGGTACTGCGCAATTTAACTCATTAAATTGATTGATGTAAAATTTTATTTAATAGCACTTAGCCGGTGTGACTCTGATAGTGAGGAGTCTTAATTTTGTAGCCGCAACATTATATTGAGTTTAACATTCTTGGGAACGTTGGATGTTTAAATGCACTATGAGTCACCGAAACCGTTATGCGCCTCTCTTAGTGGAAAGCCGTTTTCCGGCTTTTAATAAAGTAGAGCCGAACAAATTATCGGAAAATCGAAAGATATTAAACACAAATCGCTTTATAGATGCTATCTTGTATAACTTATGCAAACGTTGCTTAACTACTATTAAATAGCTTTTACATAATTCCTATACATCGTTAACTGACTCGCGCTTTTTGTACCTTATAAAACCGAACATGGTTTACATTAAAATCTCATTTTGTCGATTTCAATAATCGAAATCGTACTTGCATGTTCATTGGAATAACTGCTACGAGGGACTCTTATTTGGCCTCTAGCGGTATCACTTTCAATTTTATTATGTTGGCGATACGGTTGTAGGTAGAAAGTGAACATGGTCATGCGGATGTGAGCACTAGAGATGTCCAGCTGAGCGATCAAGTGGCTGCGAGCTCCTTCAGATGTGCCGGCGCTCTCTGATGTTCGTGCACAGTTTTTTTAGACGTACATTTCCTGTGTTTGTTTGTCTAAGTAGTCCGAAACATTGGTTAAACTTTCCGTTGAATAAATACATTAGCTATTAAACAAACATATGTATATGCAAAGTACTGTATGTTGGTTGCAAATACCTACGAGGTTTTAATTTATACACTGCAATCGGGACAGTTTTTGTATTCAATGTAAAGCGTGTGCACTGGAGTGTTGAAATTAGCGAATGTCATGTGACGTCATCTGAGACTCCATCAAACACTTCTGGCACCATTAAATAGTTATATCATGCATTATCAAAAAGGTATTCGTTTAAAAAGTTCTAGGAAGGTTGATCATTTGATATCCAACCCGCTTTAACCAGGCAACAAACTATTATTATTAATTAAATTAAAAAAATGGTCTCTACGGAATTTGAATCCCGTGGTTTCCGTTCAAAAAACATCTAAGTTTATTTTTAGTGTCCGCCTTTTTCAATTAAATGAACCTTAATTTTGTTGATAGTGTAAAATAAAACATCACAGAATTAAGCACAGTTGGCATTATCAAAATGATGGTCTGTGATGTGATTAATGAGATGTTGAATTCTTCGCAGGTTGTAGGGTCATAGGGTAGCGTCTTGCTTCTTTTTGCACACTTAATTTTAACCGCAAAACATATTTCAGAATCGTAATTATGATAGCATTCACGGTTTATTCATTTAACTTTTGCTCTCGCAAATAAATGGGTTTGCTGCGAACAGTTTCGTATTTTACAAGAAGCGAACATTAATTTATGTTTCAGGCATTTCTAACCGGTATTTTAACAAACACAAAGGATAGCTTGTAAACGAACGAGTTTAATATATCATGTGTTTGACATCGCTTTAACTTGGGCATTCATTCACCTGTCACAGTTCATTCATCCTAACGATTTTAAAGATTAATGTTGTTTTGTAAACCTACATACTGTGGACATAGATATGTTTTTATTATCGTATCTGTGCCTGTGTGTGTATGTGTATCATCTATCAAAGATAGTGTTCGTCGGATAGGAAACTCTACATATAATTAGATTAATGTTTTGTGTTGCGTAATGTGAATGATTTTGCATACTTTTGTATAGAATCAATTTTATCTAACTGAACAGACAACTGTGCAGCTGGGGAGTTTGTTGCGCCACTCTTTTCTTCCCAGCTAAAGCACTAGGAAGTGGTGAAGTGTGGGCGTTTTGGGGGACTGTCTTATGTAATTTTGACGTTCGAAAAGTGATGATTCTCAGTCTAGTAGTAGTTGAATAAATGACTTTTGATTTTATTATTGATAAAATCGCGATAGTTCTTTGCGCGATTTTTTTGAGTGCTTATCTTGCGTACTAGATCGGTTATAAACCTTGACCGGGGATTTATTTCAGCAAACGACAAATCTTCATACAGCCGTTAAATAAGATTATTTTTGTTATTACTAGTAGTTTGCATAGGAATCGAACGTCAAACACTTGATATTTAAAGACGATTGAACATTATGGACGTGTTCTGGCTAATTAATAAGCGTTCTGAAAGTCATTGTGTAGGTGTTCTGCATAAAATTACATTAATTAATATAAGATAAGTATCTTTTTAATAATATAGCAAAAAATCGGCAGTAAAAATAATATTACAAGTATTATTTATATTATTTTACTGTCGGGTTGTAATAAAAGCTATATTTTATTGATACCTGTTTTTCTAAGTTCTTAAGGAAAACTTAAAAGTATATATTTCCTTGAATAAATATTGTGCAATACATACAGCATTAAACGCATGTTTCTTTCTTTCTATGCCGCCGCCGGGAGCGGTATGTACTCCGATTCGAATTGTAACTTTAGTCGATTTGAATAAGAAGCTAAACAGTCCAAATGATTGTCGTCAGTCCAAATTAGGGTCTCAAAATGAGTTCAGGTGTCTGATCGTCATGATGTCATAACCCGACTCACTGCCACACCCTCGTCTGAATTCAGATTCCGATTACAATCGGGATAATAACCAAGAAGATTGTTCATATTATAAAATACTTAAAATGCCTCCACGTAGAGCTTTTAGCAGTTCAACTAAGCTAGCAACTACGGGAAGACTGCGATTTTTTTACAACACTGTGTAGATTAAACAAAAATAAAAACTGTTTGGTAACTATTTGAATATAATGAAGCACATCCGCTGCGAAGCTATTAAGTTGTAAAACAAGAAAAATCTACTCTATTAGATACTTATTATGAAGACGTAATTGTTCAGTTATTGTTGGTCGTTGTAAAAAATTAGTAAGCGCAGACTATTAATATTATAATTATGTGTGTACATATATCAGATAAAGCAAGGTAACTGGCAATTATCACTAAGATGCTGTAACTACATGAGTCTAGTCTGATGATTTAGACAGTTTTTTATTTATTATACACTGGAATAAAACATACAGGATTTCACTCACAGTCAGTTGCTAAATTAATATTTGTGTAGGCAGAAATATTTTTTGTCTAACATTTATCATATTTTTAGATTTATTACACATCTATCTATAAACATACATATTGCTCCGCAGTAAAGTTTACGTGATATTATCTTAATTCGATCGCGTACACTTGGAGCTATAATTTCATGTTTCTTATCGACTCGATCGTTTACAAAAAGGTTTGTTTCAAAGAAGAATAAATTTATATTACCCGCCCACGTGCGTAGCAAGCAATTAGTTTTTTATTACGTAGCACGTGAACTATAAAGAATGGATAAAATTATACATTAAGCCGACATGTCGATTTAATTTGGATTAATTGTAATGTTGATTAATAGATGAAATCAAACTTTGTAGATACCTTAAAAAAAAATGTGACAATAGACTCATACATTTCTACTGTCCTAATTGCAGGAATAAAAAAATCGTAACCCACATAGAATACAGTCTTATAAAAAAATAAAAAAAACACAGACATCTTGTTCTCAGAAATCACAAATATTGCATTTGTAAAAATCGTAGTACGCCGTGCTACGACATTGCCTACGTGCTACGTAAAACTAGTAATCGGAAAATTTACTTCATATTTTTTCGAGTAGAGGCATACGACAGTGTATGTGATGTACATTACATGAAAAGGTACTCTTATCACTTACATTCTGACCGACCAATCATTTACATAACTACCTACATGTGTCTACCATCATACTAATTAGTACTAATTACAATGTCAAAACATATAAATAATGTATTCGCGCCAAAAACGACGCCCACTTTTATTCGGTAGTTAGATTTTCACTAACTCGTCTAATTTATGCTAATTTTTTGCAACACGGCTTAAATCAAGGCTGGGTAGTGGTCATAAAACATTTTAGCTATGCATATAATAAACAGATTTTAATATTTTAAGCAACAAACTATTTTTTATGTTTTGCCGCGACATACCGTAGTACGTAGTCGATTAGCAATAAATTGTTTGAATGTTTCAAAGGAGGTATCATTAGGGCTTTAATATTTATTCAAATCGCTGGCTATTTGTCAACCGTTTAGTTCCAAGATGACGTGTGACGCGTGTGCGCACCTGTCCGCCATGCTGGCGATCTGTCCCCCGCGGCATCAAAGCTTACAAGTCATCTTTCGATGACCCACTAGCTAATAATACTGGACTAGGTGTCATCAACCGACTATTTTTAATGGACGAAGTATATTTTTAATTATATCAAACGAAAGAGCTCTGTACCTGGATTTTTCTTTGTCATCGGACTCAATTCATACTGAAGTGTGCTGAAATGTGTTGGATTAATAGAGATTTAGGATTTGAAAATGTAATTTTGTGCTCAGAAGCACGATCTGATCCCTGAATTTTGTTTTGAGTCCAATCGATGTAAATAGTAAATTCCCGCCCAAATTTCTCAGAATATGATTGTTTCAATTAAAGTACATTTATTATAAATTCAAAGGTTTGTATTCAATGCAAGGCTAGATGAAATTACCCAGATTAACATAAGTGTGTTGATATAACATATGAAGACATAAACGGGCCAATCAATAAAGCATATTTTATTACTAATTTATGCTTTATACTTGTCAATAAACGGGTAATCGTTGAAAAGCAATTAACCAAACACTCGTTTTCGAAACCCGACGCTGATCGCCTGCCACTAAATCATAGTTTCACTTTCCATCAAGCTCATCGTCAGATATGAAAGTAAATGTACAACATAGCTTTATTGTAAACTTGAGGAAAGCTTAGCTTTAAAACCTTGATTCTTACATAGATTCTAATGAAATTCAAGTAATAATGAATGAAAGACTCCGCTAGTTTATAGGAACGAAGGTTTTTTTTAAAACCTCAGAGGTGCATGAGTTTCAGATGAATGGGACGGACGACGGGTACGATCATTAATTCAAGGCTCCATGATAATCTTGACTTTCGTGTAAGGTAATTTACCTGGTTATGTAAAGTCTATAATTTCCATAAATAACTTCCACAAAAATCTAGATGTTTTATAATAGCCAAAATGGCCTTATTGACATTTAATTACTTTTACAAAAAAATGCTTAATTATGTATTTGTAGCTCCGGTTAAAACAGGGGGTTGGTATAATGACATTATGCAAATGTGAATTAAATAATCATTCTAAGAATCTACAGCAGAAAAAAGCATTTAATTCCGAATTTATTATACGACAAAATAAGTGTATTTTATCAGAGAAGAACTATTTACATAAATTAAATTAACGTAAAAAATATAAATGCTTGATACCTACTATTCCATTCATCTATCTACTAACTCATTAGTCTTAGGACACATACTAGTTTTATACTCTACCCATTGATAACATGCTTACATATTATGAATAATTGGAATAAGGACCACAATATCAGTTACTTGTCTAACCATTTGCAGGAGTTATCAAGATACGATTTTGTCGAGATAAAATTATATCATTTCGTTCCCGAACGATATTTTTTATGTAATGTAACGTTTCGTTATTCCTATTAACAATACGCCATACAACAATTGTTCTAAACAAAAGAAAAATCGAAAACACTTATCGGTGAATGAACTCTGACATCTGGCGACTCATTTGTTAACATTAATTTGCTATCACTATAAAATTTCTACTTATGTTACCTAGCTAACCTAATACCTACTAAACAGTATCAATAAAATTGGCGCCGTATCTATTAGGTCGGCTTTTGGGTAACTAATGATAAAAGTTTTACGCAAACGTAAGGTATACCTAATGTAAGTACCTACATATTCCCAATTTTTCCGAATATCGATCAAACTTTCCTAATGTAGTAAAGAGGTAGGAAAAAGTGCGGTTTCCAAAAACTACAAAGTACTGCCTATTAAAATCTTAAAAGTCTGTAAAAAGCTTTTAGCGATAAGACCGCCCATTGTGTCACTTTTTGTCATTTGTATGGTGTAGTAATAAAGAATAAAGAGAATTCTATTCTAGGTATTCTATTAATCCGTAACCCTCCAAACTAAAGTCCCCTCCCCACACCTTCACTCTGTTGAAGCTCAGGTTAGAACCAATGGCAAAAAACAAGTGATACAATGTAAGCCGGGATCAAAGGTCCCAATCTTGCATAAAGGAAAAAGACCATGATGACGGTCCACACATGCCAAGGTAGGACGTACGTAACTACGTATAGGTTGTAGGTACCCACATAATTTAATTTGTTTGCCTGATTGATTTGGTGAATTCCCGGTACTGATCGGATTTGTGTCCAATATATTTTATTGCACAACCTCACGCTGCTGAGCCACAGACTTTGTGATTTATCTTACATTCCGTTTATTTATATCTGAAGATAAAATTAACGATTTAGCCGTAGACATAAAAAGTTTGGACATTTGACTAGTTGACGCATCATTTGGCTAACTTTAGGTTTGTTTTACTGCTTTTAAATGAATGTTAAACATTTAGACAGCACTTTTTTCAAATTCGAAGTTACAGCTAACTTGCCGAGTGTTGTCGTTTCCAACTAAACGCGGTCGTGTTTTATTTTGGGACGCTGATAAGGGCAAATACCTTTTGTATACTTAGGCACAAAAAAAGCCCTAAATCCCTCTAAAAGGATCAAGGTATCGGTAGGTAATTTCAGATAAAATCGAAAGATGGTATTTATAAAAACCAGTACGTAAAATGCTGATCAATAATGATTTTTGCTTTGCAGCCTTGAAGGGCAGAATCCCTACCTACATCAGTAACAGCGTCTAAGCATTAACTACAGTATAAAGGGAGATGTAACGTTTTGCATTGATCTCTAATGCCACAGAGAAGCCAATTTCATCAAAGAAGTAAACTTTTATGCCTAAAAACATTTCATTATCTATTAGCCTAACAACAATTTGGTACAGATTGACACCCACCAAGCGTGTGGTCTAAGACTTTCATATTCTTTACTAAAGTTGGATTGTTCTCCAAGCCAGAATGATAAGTGCTGTTGGATTAGCTACCAGCCTAAGGCTGTCACACCCAGAAGTAAATAAAGCCTGGATACTCACAAGTCCATCACATGCTGACAGCGCAACACTTGACGCGGGCTGTCCTCTGACAGAACCAGTGTAGTGGCACGAAGTCGAGTCAAGGTTTGGTCGGTTCCGAGTCCGACTGCCCACACTGTGGCGCTCCACCACCATTGCCGGCGTTATGAACGTTACTGATGGCCTGAAACAAAGAGGATTTATTAGCTTAATTACTTATACACGAGAATTTAAGCCCCATTTACGCGATGCAAGTTTCTTGCCTGTGGCATACAATAAAATTGAAGCAAGAATGACTTACATCGTCTAAACAGAACTGTTATTGTTGATTCAACATATGGTATGCCACAGGCATATGTTTTTAGGAATCATAATTAGTATTTAGGAAGAAAACTGTAGGTACGTAAAAAACCTCATGAAGGGTGTGATTTCATGGCATTTTGGTTGGAGAAGATGGGTAGGCTCGCCTTTTATCGCGTGGACCTTAAAAAGAACTGGTCAAATATGGATGTACCCTACACTATACTATACACCTCTGCTGAAGCTCTTGGAGAATACATGCGCTATGTTATGTTAAATGGAACATTAATTAGACCTTCTCATTAGAGCTCAACGATTCCAGTAATTCGCATAGTTCAAATACAGTAAAATATTTGCACGTTTCCTCGTTTTTACTTTACTGATGTAGGTATTACCCTTGTAGGATTATAACGACATAATTGGGATTCTCGGCCGGAAGGCGCGCCTTATTCGACGAGGTCCAGGCAGATTACCACCAGCACTCTGCTCAACGCCGCGAGCCTCGGATTCTTGTGCACGCCGCACAACTATGTGACTACTCCATAAATAAAACAAGAATAAATTAGGTACATGCAAACTATACTTAGACAACAGATGATTCTCGATTGTCTATGAAACTAAGTAGTGTGATTAACATTCCGGCAGAGCGCGTCGGTTCTATCGTTATTTTCGTGTGGATCGTACGATTTGTTTTATTTTTGCTCTCAACTAACAATCGAACATTGAAGAACTCCAGCCGATAGCTATAAATTCAAACGGCGGCTTAATCGCATATCGTCCAAGGAATCTGTCCACTATGGCGACGGCCGCGACGACCATAAAAAGTAGATTTCGCACTGGCACACGGTCAAGATTTATCGGACAGTATGGACCGGCCTTAGATACCGGGCAGAATGCTGCAATTGTGGAATGTAACGATATATTAAGCGCAGAAAAAGGAAAGGATATACTGCTGCTCACTGTATTTGTAACTAACCGACCTTTATATCCTATTTTATTGACTCTAAGTGACAATAATTTATGAATCAGTAATTGGCGTTGAATAATTTTATTGATGGTAGTAACTATTCGGTCAACAACCTGCAGATTACGTAACGGTTGATAATAATGACTGAATTAACGTAAGTTTCAATGAAACACGGTAACACACATGCGCGTATCGTCCACTCGGCGCCACTCAGCTAACACAGGACAAGTGCTGTTGTTTTTAGTTGTTGTGGACATTATCAGCCTTGGGCCGTGGGCTGTCGATCAGAAGCAAACAGCTCGAGTGGCGAGTACGGCACTAAGCACACAGATAAGGCTCATTACGGCAATTAGTAGAGGTAAACACAGTCGCCCCAGATACGTGTTGACACAAATGTCTGTGTGTGTCCGTCTGTGCATACTCCGTAACTAGATACACTAGCCTGTCATAATTGTCGATTGATTGTTTCAAATGGTAAGAGACTGCGTGCATTATGGCGTAACATTGTTGAAAAGTTAACGGATTGACTACAATGCTCGATTTGCATGTCAACATCATTTAGTCCGATACAGTCTGATAGCATCCAAATATTTAGGCTCTGTATCGTTAAATACTTAAATACACATTCAATTTATTTTGTAATAGAGAGGTTCCAACCTCTTAATTAATTCACGTCCTCAATGAAAGATAATGTATGTACCTTCACAAGTCTTATCGTGCGATGCTACTTGCTTGCATACAAATCAATCAGTAATACAACAGGGTGTTCAAGTTGTTCACACGATCGCTATTGTTTCAATAGAGCCTTATTTTTCGTCATTATCTATAGTAAGCGGCCATTTCGATTCACAAGGTGTATTTCATTCACTACAAGGAAATAATCCTACTTCCTACTAATATTATAAATGTGAAAGTTTGTGTGTTTGTGAGTTTGTGTGTTTGGATGTTTGTTACTCAATCACGAAAAACGGCTGAATGCATTTGGATGAAATTTGGCAAACAGATAGTTTATAACCTGGATTACCACATAGGATACTTTTTATCCCGATATTCCCACAGGATCGAGACTTACGCGAGTGAAACCGTGGGGCGTAGCTAGTAATATAATAAAATTAATTTAATGTCTATTTCATATCAAATATCTAGAAAAAATGGCGCTAAATGGGTAATTAACGTTACATTTTAAGCTGATTAGACCTGTTTTTGAAGTAACGTGTATCCTTATATGTGGCAACACAGGCGCCGAAGCGAGATAAACGCATAGCGCGTTTATCTCGCTTCGGCGCCTGTATATAGACGCCTAATAGCTGCGATTAATATGCAAATATCTCTGAAATACTATCATTATACCACCTAATGTTGAGAGTGCTGTGTGGTTGCCGACTGCCAGTATCGTGAAGGCTTCTTCTAAGAGATGTGCTCTTTTGCGATAGGAAACAATAAATAGCGTTTAATCGTTTTGAAAACAAACAGTGAGTTTTTTCGGCGAACGTATGGTAGGACCCCCTCAGGCTATATGGAGCGACAATCTTCGCATGCAGGGTGGCTGGTAGCAGTTGGATGAGAGTGGCCAAGAATGAATGGCGTGCAATTGGAGAGGCCTATGTCCAGCAGTGGACTGCTGTAGGCTGATGACGATGATGACTTCTTTTGCAAAGCGTAAATCGAGAGAAATATTGACAAGGACCACCCCTTACACCGGGATATTTGGTGAAACATTATGCCCTAACAACATCCATGTACCTACATGACACACATAGTATCTATCTATCTACTTTCACCTATTATATATAATATACGTAGGTACGTACACAACTCTTTTTACCTAACAACCTACGCTATACACGATCAAAGAGAACTTTTACGAGCGTTTTCAGAAGAAAGTTTAGATAGGAGACTTTCTCAGAAAACTAGATAATTGTACTGACGAATATTTTCGTCGTCTTTTTATAAATTAACACAATAAACATTGTCCTTTTAAATGCCGCAATAGGTGTAATTTCAAGATGTTTAACATTCACAGGTGTCATAGGTCATTCGTAAAATGTCAACGCGAAAGCATTACAAAATTAGAGGCAGAGGCAGTAGGCGTTAGCTTTTGTAATATACCTTTAGTATTTCCTGAGAGTAAGTGAGAAACGTTCCGACGCTCTCTGCACGACAGAAAATAAAAGAGTTAAACTAAAAGCGTATTGTTTTGACTCTGCTGTTGCCTTCGCATCGTATCGGGTATCGCACGGTGATATATACAGCGTGTGTAGATATAAATCTCTCAGAGCCCTGTGGTTTCGGCGCCCTGCCGTGCGAAACCTTTATTTTATTACAGAAATCTCTTACGAGTTCCTTGCACTTGAACTTGCAATGCGAAACTATAATAATATCTGCGGCCTGCGAGTCATTTTGTTACTTCATTTTAGCTCTCGAAATAGAAACCTCCTACGTAGATATAGCCGGCACCTGCCGGGTGGGTCTTATGTGTATTCAATAAGATAAAATTACCATTTAGACGAATGAAACCAGGATTAAAATCATATCAATAACATATAAATTAATTATAGCAAAACTATCTAATCTCAATAAACACATTCAAACATCAAATAAATCATAAAGATATTCCTAATAAGGAATACTATAATAGCTTTAATCTCGTGGCAATTACGTACACAAATACCTACAAATTGTTATGCAAATCATTTGGACCTAACGACTTGGCACAGAGAACCTGTCTGATCTCACGCCGTGTCGATGTTACCAATGCGAAAATTTATTATCGATGCCCCCAATTTACCAACACCGGTGAAATTTACAACAATCATTAGACCGATTTGGTGCGATCACTTGTCCAATTTTACACGATAAAAATATTAACCGCAGATCGGCAGGCGATAACAGGCGCAATTTTCGAAATAACCTTCGCAACTGGTACAAGTTTCTACTAAGCCATAAAATGTTCCAATAAGGCGTTTATTTGTACGTGGTCGAATTACTCGGGCATTTTTCCTCTTGTACCCTTAACTGTTCTCCAACTCGACAACAACGGCGCAAGTAAATTATCAGCGATTATCACTCGTTAAGTGTTTGGCAAATAGCATTTGCTGTTCACAATCTTAATTCACAGCTATAAAATCTTATAATTCGATAAACCTAATGGACTGCATATAAATTAGAAATTACGACAACTATTACAATTTTAGTAGGGTGAAAGGACCAAAGCCTACCAAAGATATCGTTTATATTCCGCGTTTATAGTTATTACAGAATCCTGAAACTTTATAGGCATTGTAAACCAGACAAAAGATATTATTAAATAATGAAGAATATCAGATTATTGAGCACTCCACGGGGGGTCCATCACATTCTATATCGTTGGATTCTATGCATCTTTGAGCTGCAGTTATCAATAATAATAATAATAATCCACTGGTATAGTACCAAAATCTCTTACACAAAGCCTTAATACTCTACACATGCCTCCATCCATACTCCATCCCTACAAGCCACAATTCTCAACACGTGGCGCATCACCCGGAAGTTCCTTACTTCTTCTACAATATCATCAACGTTCTCTATTTAAATTCCTCACTTGGTTCCTCCTTACACACTTGGTTCCGGCCCGTGTGCAAGGGTTTTGTACTCTCTTATAAGAGAAGAAAATTAAAGAACTCGAAATAATAATAATAAAAACGTTTATTTCGGAAACTTGCTCCATAGATCTTTGTTAGTGATACAACTTACGTAACTATGTTAGTACTTACATTAAATTAAAAACAAAATCAAAATAAAACCTACAATTATATCAATTGTTAAGGCGCTGAGCACTTTTGTTTTCCATTTTGCGTTATTGTTTCTGTACCTAATAGTCTAACCTAGTCTGAAATAAAGTTATATTATTATAACTAATTCAGACTTGAGTCGCACTCGATCGATTTATTTTGGCCATTTCCATATTAGTATTTCATCTTAAGCCAGGACCACGTCAAAACAGAAGACTATCCTTAAAAATCCTACTAATATTATAAATGTGAAAGTTTGTGTGTTTGTGAGTTTGTGTGTTTGTGTGTTTGTTACTCAATCACGCAAAAACGGCTGAATGGATTTGGATGAAATTTGGCAAACAGATAGTTTATAACTTGGATTAACACATAGGATACTTTTTATCCCGATATTCCCACGGGATCGAGACTTACGCGGGTGAAACCGCGGGGCGCAGCTAGTACCTAATATGTAGATACCACTGGGACAAAAAATTATCTACATACTGCTGAATCATACTGGAGATCTGTTTGACGTAAGACTATATATGTGTTAACTGTAAGCATTACATTTTGTATGCAAAAATAGTTCAGGCGTTTGATCGCTGTATACATAAACAATGTTTAACCTTGGCCTTACTCATATAATTATCCAGTTCACGAGTAACAGAGTCACATCATACGTTAACGGTAATGTTTTACAGTTCTCAGTGAGGCATCTCTTTATCTGTTTCACGAAAATATGTAACGGATGAAATAACCGAAAATATGTTTGAAAATATGTCTGATAGTGAATAAATTATTTCAGTTCTAGAAATGGGTAACGTGTGCCTTAGCTGAACCCTCCATGAGCCACCGCTTGTTCACATACTTAATATAATTGACAGATTGCATTAAACAGTCGTTTTTCATTTATTTGGGTATTACTATATTCGGTGCACGGTCCCGCTACGTAGGGTCACGTTGTGCAATCCTTGCAATATTCATCGTTCATTGTATTACAATAATTGCCACATAAATATGTATGAATTGAACTTCGAAGACCATACAGCAACTTTCAAACTGTCGAGTTTTTGTCCCCAGCACATTAAAAATGCATGAGCCCAGCGTCCCAGTTGCTGAATAAGAAGAAATTCGACGAGGTCACGCGGCCCGCACCCCAGTCTGTCAAGTTTGGTGACAACTGCCTGCATTAAGGTGATCATGTGTATTTTTTATTGTCAATGGTACGGTACCGAAAAGAAACCGCCTTAGGTATGTATTGGCATTGTTTCATTATTTATTTAGAAAGTGTGAGCTTATTTATAAAGGTAGGCTGCAATCAAGTCGATGTGCGTAGGTACAAAAAGTGCACGGACAGCTTCTAGCTAGTGTTGCGTTCACACGAGTGCGAGTGATAGCGACGCTTCCGCGAAACTATTGCACGGCGAAAACGCGACACGATGCGTCCGCGCAGCTTTGATCATCCGCTGCATATACGTAAAACAAGATAACCGTTTTTATTCTTATTTTATGGTAATCAATTGCCAGCTGCTTCTATTTAAAGCACAAGCCTCTCTTTGTAATTAGATTTGTCTCATTACCTCGGTGCGGCCATAAATCAATACGACAGGCTACTTATGAAATCGAAAATTTAATCTCTATAAGAGCATAATTATCTACTCCTTATCGGTAACTATAAATTAATTGGACACAGAACTCGAATTATGTGCAATTTTCTTGACATGGCCAAAAGGAAAAGAGGCTGTCAGTCTTCTTTTTAGGGTTATGGTCATTTTAACAATATGCATCTTTTGGTTGATGTTGCAAACCTGAAGATGTCGGAGAGTGTGATGTAATAGTTTAGCAATAAATGATAATAATCTTGGTCTCGCTGCAAGTGAGCAAGGGTTTATCTATTTCGAAAGAAATAATGAGTAGTCCATGTATCTGATCCCGTGTGCATAGCCTACGTTTGGGATTGCGTTAGTCGATGGCGACATTACTGGTATAGCGTATTGCGTAAAGCACGACCACCTCAATTAATCAAACTAATATATTATATTGTAGACATAATATTGATACTGATTCCGTATGAATATAATGAATGCCTTGATTTTATAACGTAGGTATATCAATGATATCTGTCTGTTCAGTACTTCAAGCAAAAATAAATTAATACTGTATCTATATGTACCAAATCTTGTGAATGCTCCCATTTGTGCCAATAAACGTTTATAACATAAACATTTTGTGACAATAAACATTTGTCTTTTTTTTTACTTTACTAATCCATTTCCTACTTGCGGTTTTTTAATAAGATTAAATTAATTTGATAAAATGGCCATATATGCGAATTTAAAATATCATTTCTATAATTATTGAGAATTATGTACGTCTTTGAGAACTTTACGAACTACATAACAATACTCGTAAACTTATTCCCCGGGAAGTACCTATGTTCACGAACAAATTTAATTTTATTAACTATCTAGTGTTTCATAAATTATTAACACTATTCGGCACAGGAATGCTGTTATGCCTTCCAGATTTGGAATTCATTATATCTAAGTTAAGATAAAACAAGCTTTAAGCTCGATTAGGAAAACTAAGCATTATTTTGCGGCTGGTAACACTAACAGTAGTTATTGATTTATTACGGCAACATTATCTTAAGGAGTAATCAACTGAGATCAAATCGTGGTCTTTTACATCTTTACTACCTTAAACGTCTATTTAGTTAAAATATAAGTGTACGAATTTAGTAGTTACGCCACCTGCTTGGTTGTCTCTCAATTTATCATTGTCTCTAATGACTGTATTATTTACTACCAGTTAGCAAAAACAGTCTAGAAAAAACGACTGTTGTACAAGGAACACAGAATGTCGTATGTTGATTTCTGCGAGCGAAAGGCCGGAATATAATAGGTGTGTATTTCATTATACGTTGTGTGATTTATAGCCTGTCCGACAAAGTCAATAAATTGAACTATCACAACTCATTAAATTAAGATAAGAAATTGTCCTGCGATTTATTTTGTGACAGAAAGACCTACATTGGCTAGATTCTTAGCACAATCTGTTACAACATTTTTGTATTTCCGACTCTTTGACACTGCATTCTACTTTTATAAATATTTTTCTCGCAAAACTTAAGCATTAGTCAGTGTTTGGGATACAAGTTTTGCTGTAAAAATGTACGGAAATAGCCTTCGAAATTTATGAGCTCCAGTAAGTAGTGCGTGCGGTGAGTTAGGCGCGGGGCCAACTACATGTCCGAAATTAATATCTTGTATCCAACGCCCGTGATCGACTTCAGCCGTTCGGACCTAACTTCATACTCCATTATTGGTCCTTTTGTACAGATAATGGACCTAGTGAGTCCAAAGATTGGAGGGGTAAAGTTAGTTTTGACTCTTTAGTTTTAGATAAGTATCTATTATATCAACGGTCTTTTAGTTATTTATATGGTGGTCCCTTTCATAAAGCGTGAGTTCATAGGTCAAAAAAGTCAAAATAGTAACAAGTTTACAAGCAGCAAAATGAAAAAGAAATGTGTGCCAAAAAACATAGATAATATATTGTGATTCACCGATCCAGATGTTCGATGGTAGACATTTAGGAGCTGATACAATTATTTATAGTAACTAATCTAAAACATTAGATCTCAAGACTGAGCAGAAGACAACAAAATCTGTTACGACAGTTAAATAAAACACGAGCCAAATATATACTAAAACGTCCTATTATAACTGTAGATTGTTAATGCGATTAAATAAATAAAGACTAAAATAAACAAAGAGCCATTTGTTTAACTACTAGTGATTCTGTTGCCGGTAGCGACAACAGTATTAATGCTGCGTCAGACGAACAACGGGCAGATTTACTAAGATTTATGTGCATACTCCTCGGAAACGGGCTCCGACCGTCTCAAGGTTAACACTTATTAAAATCACATAATTCCAGACGAAGACATTGTTATATATATATTTTACAGAACTGCAAAACATTTTGCAATTTTGCACAGCTCTTAATCTTTATTTACTAAGATTGAATAATTTACAAACATCTAATCTTATTTGATCTGAATGACCATAACCAATCTGGTCCTGTATGTGTATCGACCTCCTTAAACTGAAGACGTCCTAATTAGCAGGCAAAGACGCTTCGAGATCGGTCCTGTAGATATTGGGCACCTGTAGACACCTTGGGCACGATTCACTCCTTAATATTATTTATAAATATTGCATTAAATGAATCCTTTCCTTTGACTTCCTAATAGAGATTATACATATTTACAGAAGCTAACATGGCTACAAAATTTACTACAGCTAATATTAATTTGTAGTATGCAGACTAGTTTTCACGCTCATCAAAATTCATACAATAAAGATTTGCTTCATAATAGGAATGATATCGGCTTACAGATCACCATAATTCGACTTGATTGATTATTTCAACTACATTTTATTACAAACATTGAGATAAGTGGGCGTACAAAACAAAAAACAAGAATACAATCAGGTGATAGAATTAAACCTACCTGTACATGAAAGCATAATGAAATACTCTAGTGATAAGGGAGATAATGTGTCATTAGTGGTAGTTTTGCTCGCAGATAAACGTCGATGTGGCCCAGAACGATAGCACCAAGTTCAAATATTTGAGAAGGTCGATCCGCGATAGGCAAAAAACAAACTATGTCAGTCCAGTCGACAACAGAGAGCGGCGCGGGCGCACGCTTACTCTCTTATCTATTGTAATACGTCTGATGCCCGAATTTCACATGGCCCGGGTTATCGCTGCGAGATACGACAATCCAAATCATGTTCTCATGTAACATTGCTGTATAAAATAAAAACGTTAGGTTTTTGTATTAAAGGAATATTTACAGACAAAAACATCTAGGATAATTAAATAGATTTTCCTCTTGTCTTAAAAACTTTATTCTTAGAAGCTGCATATCAAACACCCTTTTGTATATTTTTATAAAGGAATATTAACAGACAAAAAACATCTAGGATAATTAAATAGATTTTCCTCTTGTTTAAAAAAACTTTATTCTTAAAAGCTGCTAATCAATCACCCTTTTGTATATTTTTATGCACCGTTGCACTTGCTTTGTACTATGAATAAGACGAAAATTACCTGGTGTATTTTTTGTTAAATTCATCGAGATATCTATCTAACTGTAAGATCCCTGTCAAAATTCTTCATCTATTTGTTTTTTGATTTCCTAGCATACAAAAAGGTTTACGGTGACCACACCAAATTCAAAATCGATTAAAGGATCATTTCATGTTTTTTTTTTTACTCTAAGGCAACTACCAAAATAATCAGTTCAGATGAGTGAACCCAGGGCAGTTTTCAGTTTGTACGATCAATGTACTCTTTGCTATCACTTGCCCAATGCCCGTGAACTTCAGCTGTATCTGTGTGTACTCCAGATACTGTCACATACATAATCTTATCTATTTAAGTAATAGAAGTAACTACACAAGTTAAAAACAGGTTGATTTTTGCCATCTGTTTCGTCTGCTTTGAGTTTAACGACATGACGACATATACACACAGTGTTTTCTTTAAGCTGGACGTTTTGTTATTTTTGCAAAAATATGGAGATGTTTAACATTGCACGTTAGTTTAGTGTTTTTTATTACTGACAGCTTGTTAATCTTTCGGGGGTTTATCACTGTTTTGCTTTGTTCATAAGGAAAGAATACAAAGGTTATTACGAACTTAGATATTAACTTCCAGCTTATAAATAAATCGTGGGCTTTACTCGTAATGATTTTGATTTATTATCCAACTGCCCATCCAGTCTTTATTTATTAGGTACCTACTTGATTACAGGCTTCAGGGTTGATAAATCTGGATTTGACAAATTTGGTCCTTCCATCCGATTCCGCACTTTTGCTGATAACAGATGGATGATACTGGCCGAGGATCAACCCCAGAGACGTGCAATTGAAGAAGCCTATCTTCAACAATAGGCTGCTAATTAAAAGGCTGATAATGACGTTGAAACTGTGATACAATTTCGTAAAGTCTAGTAAATCAAAAATGCTTACCTCAGGTCCAGCCTGAGCTCCCGGCCATCTACGGTCAGGTTGTAATGCACGACGTGCGGCTGATATTGCTCCGTGTGATGAAGATCCCTTCGAGCACGCGCGTGTCCATGTGCATGCGCGTGTTCGACGGCGTGCGAGACCAGCTCGCCGTATCTTGTCACCTTCACTGGGTGCACTACTTGAACTTTCGACGCGTCCAGGTGTCGATGGGAGTAGATACCTGTAGGAAAAAACAATCATACAGAAACCAGACATTAAGAAATGGCAACGTGGCAAACCAATAGGCGAAGTGGAATGGACATATTAAAAAAAAAAAATTGGTCCTTCGAGCCGGATGGTAACTAGTCTAGTCTACAAATAATGTTGTTAGGAAAGTGTGACCTGAGTCTACACTCTAATAAGAAAAATTATGATAATGTACTCCCATATGTACTCACGCTATGCGTACTGAAGCTATTACAGCATTGTTTGTGTTTGTAAATCTTACGCACCGGGATGAAAATAGCTGTTGGAGTAACGGTTGGCGTTAACGATGAAAGGGTTATACGCACTATTACGCACGTAAATAAAAAGTGTTTATTGTGATAATGATCGTAGTAAGTACATATGGGTTTTACCAGTGGTTTATACAATGTAGTGGTATATCAGTAACAGTCAAATAAAGATGCCTATAAATACAGGCTAATGGGACAACAGTAAAGATGAAGTCTTTATTATCTCTATAGTTTTGTGTATCGACGCAAGCGATGAAAGATAATATATGAATCAATTAACAACTTAACTCTTCAAGTAAAATCCTACGAAATGCATCATAAATTCTGAAAACTAACGACGATAACCTAGATTTTAGTCATAATATTGACGGCATTGCAGTTTCGGCGCGCGAGGATATAATGACGGTGGTTTCCAGCAACAACGGAAATTCAACAAACAAAATCGTAAGACAATAACCTGCCGGCTTTGCTGACGGTAGTAAATAAATAAATGTCGTACGTGTCCTGATGCAAGTAAAAATCGTACCATACTTGCAATAGGACACCTTTTTTTCACTCAGCATTTTACTCCTCAAATCTAATTTTAGAGGTTATAAAATTAGGTATTTCCTAATTATTATTAACAGGATGTTTCTTGATATTTAAACTTTTTTGTATTGAATAATTATTGACAAATTAAATTCCAATTTTGTTAAATTAATTATTTCAATTAATACAAAAAACGAACCCAGTTTTTTTAATACAATAAAAAGACAATGGAACGTTAACAACTCCTCACGTAGAATGAGCCAAGGGGTTTAATGGCATTGTATTTATGAAGTAATGTGGTTCCCTGCGCCTGCGTCCTAAACATGGCGCCATCTCCGGGCGCCACTGCACTCGTACTTTTATATCTCATAGCGATTAACGCCTTAATTATACACCAACAACATTCCTCTAATAACTTATGATGACATTTTATGCATTAAATATTTTGTTTTTATTTTAGGGTGTACCTTGGGTTAACCTCGATATGATTGTGGAAGATGGTAACTGTCATTTTAATTGTCCTAACTTTTTGGATTTTTGGAAGTAATGTTACTATGTAGCTTGTCAGGAAAAATATAGGAAATGAACTTGTAAATAAACACTACATTCCATAGCTAATACAATATATGATACACATTCGTGAAGTAAGAATGTGTCCCATGGCGTTACCAGGCCGTAACATAACCCCGTGGCGCGCTAGCCTGACACGTTCCTAGACAACGAAATTCTCGGTAAT
The DNA here is from genome assembly GCA_948473465.1 of Lithophane ornitopus. Taxonomy (NCBI): domain Eukaryota; kingdom Metazoa; phylum Arthropoda; class Insecta; order Lepidoptera; family Noctuidae; genus Lithophane; species Lithophane ornitopus. Next base: position 8,995,985 of record OX419629.1, read on the forward strand.
ATGTTCAATTTTTCATAGATAATCATAATTACTAGCTTATCACTCATCATATGAACGATTTCATATGAAATCTGTGTGCTTGGTCAGCGACGGAGCGGCGCTAGTCACTCGACACTCGCTGACTGGTAAGGCCACACAGGTTCTACTTGCTACTCGTGTTTTTCTCACTCCTTATTAGTCTTCCGAGGCTCACACATAAATGAATTTAATTAAGGTAAAAACTACAATTGTTCAAGCCTTAGCTGGTTTAAGTGCTCCCCCAGACGATAAATGGATTAATAGAGCGATAATTTTCTTAGAACTTGCCTTGAAAATTGTTGCTCAGACGATGTTTAATTGCGCGAGTTTTTTTTGCGAAAACCAGAATTTTATAAATACATCCGAATTTTAAGAATACAGCATGTGAAAATTATCTATTATTTTAGTTTTAGAAGTTAAAAGTAGGCATTCTTAATTATTGAAACGATATATTATTAAGGAATCGTAATCAAATCCAATCTTTTTATTATAGTAATCATCGTCCAGTGGACATTATTGAATTTATAATAGGCCGAGTTTCCATGAAGTAGCCGCAAGCTACATGTTTGAGTAGGTAGGCTACATCTATGATATGAATCTAAAACCAATAATGTTAGTGTTGTAATGAGAGGCGTGGGCTGAATATTTCACCGTCCCTGTTGTTCTATGCATGACTGCAATTACTGGTAATTACTGTGCGTAGGCACCGCCCCCTGCCGAGCGACAACAGAGCACATCACTACGTTATGAATGGTTGAACTTAATAGCCCCTTAACTTTTATATCTCGCCTTCTATTTTCTTTATAAGCGTTTGATAAAAAATCATGAATCTTGATGAATTTACAGAAAATTAACGACGAAATAATGTGTAATCATACAAGTGTGGAATACATTTAAAACTGATTACCTACTTTTCTGTGTACGCACATATGTTGAGAATGAGTTGCGTTAGATCGATTACGTAAATTAATTTTATGCCCATATAGGTTTACTACATAATTAAATTAACGTAGGCAGGCAACCTAGATAAGTAAAGTTATTATCTCTGTAGGGCGCCCCATACGAGGCCCCAGAAACTAATTTGTTCACCATGTAAAGAATTTGTATCGAACAGTCCTTATCTAGACGCGAGTACCCCCTGTGGTTATAATAAGTATATAATCTAATAGAATTAATTATTATTCATCAAGTTCGAATACCGGATAGGAACCAGTCTAGTGGTGTCTAAGCGTCGCGTCTCAGAATTGGTTCCATATTGGTTTGATCGTCATTATGTTTTGGGTCTTCGGTCAAGGTAATCCATAATTGACATTAGTTTTTATCATTAATTTTTATACTAGCGAATCAAATGCGTAAAACTGTGCCCATTTCGAAAACGCTGAGCAACAAAACTTATTTTTGTGAGGCGATAATAGTGTGTTACATCACCCTTAATTGTTCATAATCAGAGTGTTCAAACAAAGGTATTATGTGTGATGTGACAAGAACAAACGTCTTAATAATAGTTTCCTGTAAAAACCAAAGATACGTAACTAAGTATTTACTTTGTGACTAAACTCGTCTAATATTATGGCAAATAATAATCCTATAGACAGTAAGTAAAATTTGTCCCAAAATATAGTTCAGAGAAGATTTTAAGAAATTGTTGGCGTTCCCATTTTCACAGAAAATTTTAAAAAAGTTACATCAAAATGTTTTCAGCGTCTGTTTTTGTGTGAATAATGTATATGAAGGGCGCAACCGATCATTTTACGATCGTATCCTCGGCCGACAAGTGTCAGTTTTACGTCATGGTCCGCGTCACCAAGATCAACAGATTCGCGCCTTTTCTGCACTACACTGATAAGATTGTTTGAGCAAATATTGAGCTTATTAGATAAGAGAATCAGGATCGTTATACTTTGCACTTTCCAGCGATAAATTTAGGCAATAATTAAGTATACTTTTACGATATGATAGTCAAACATTAACCGTAGTTTATGTGTTGAATTAAAAATTGCCGCTCGTAATCAAATGTCAATTTTAGGCGGGCAAAATGGCACAGGTACGAATTTAGAATGAAAGTTCGACGACCGTGTCGCTCACTAACAGCTTTGTTTTATAAATCCTGCCACCGATTGCGCTTTACGGTTATTGGTTTGATTACGTTTATGCTTCATTTTGAAGCTTTCAGCTCAACTCACTCTACGTTATCCGCGGTCTATTTTTGAAGTGTTCTTAAGTCTGCAAATAGAACTCTTTACTGCATTAGTGCTTTGGTTAATTCATGTTCCATCGGCCACTTATTATTGGTTTGAGATGCGCTTAATATTATCAACGAAGTACACCGTTTATAAATTCTCTGCAGGTGTGTTTTTCATTTGTATTACGTACGACCAGCGAACATTTACTTAAGTAGCCAGCGTGTCTAAACGGACAAATGCATACGCAGAAATTACATCATTATTTTGTACAGCTGGACAGAAAAATCGGCCCGACATCGTATGACTTTACCAATAGCGTCGTAAGCAATTTGTTCGATGATGGTTTTTTAGAATTTATGTAAATACTGCTTCTAAATAAATTAGACATTCGCTTATTCATTTTGTATGTTAACGAAAAGCTTATTATTGGCGGTTTTAATCTTGACCTAACAAACTGTAGGTTATAAATAAAAATAATAATATCTACCACGTAGGTGAGTGTGCGGCAAAATGTCAGTTGGATACAGTAACACAATACTGTTATATTATAGTTTAGGGTTTTATTTTACAGTCTTTCATAATTTTATGCGGTAGGTAGCGACCTAAAAATGGAGACTTAATTTTGAGATTCAAGTATTTTATAACAAGTTCGAAATTACTATATAACTACTGGTGTGGTTGTAAGTCGGTAGATGAAATTTGTAATTAAAATAATTATATGTTCTTGGTTACTGGTCTTGTCTTACGTAGTCCGTTGTGTAGTATCACATGGAATATAATTTTACAATAGTAATTTATTGCGAACCTGTTTATTATTGCTCAGAAACAAATATTATAAAACAATGTTGTGTAAATTTATATCTACGGTTGTTTTAATCATGTTTGTATCTGTATATATCTGTGTTTCGTTTAGATAAGTATAAGTATGATATTTCATCTTAAGAGGTTTACATATAGGTACATAAACCCTACAGCTCGTAAAGTTAAGGTGCTGCACGAGATACATTAATCAAAGTACGACCAAAGGCCAATAAGGCTATGGGCTTAACCCTAAAATGCTCTCAGTTCGCGGCTGTCACGCGCGTTCTAAATCCAATTATCAGTATTTCAAACTTAGTGACATTTACAAAACAAGGCGTAAGATTAGCGTGACGATCGCTGAGGATATGATACTCTATCTGATGGTTATGGTAGACCCTTGTCACGACGTATGTCACACGTCACTTTTAATTGTAAATCCGATATGATCAGATTATACGAAGATTTGAGTTTTGACCTCTAACGCCTTGAAATGTTTTATATCGCTTTTGATTTACATATTCTGAATGGGCATTATAATGGTTAAATAAATTGGCCTATTATCGTAAAGTTATGTTTTATTACTATTATTACATTATGGATTTGTGAAATAAAATGTTTAATCGATTTTTTCGTTGCGCTTTACAAAGCTTGAAAGACTAAAGTGTGTGGTGAAGGTAGGTAATAATATAGTGTTTTCATTATCATAGCTTTTTTTAACAACATCATTTTTACACATACCTACTACCTTTGATATGGTTTGTCTACTCGTTGGCATTCAATCACTTTCATTAAGATTGCAGAGCAAATAAGCAGAACAAGAAGTGGTACCAAACAGAATATTTAAGAGTCGTTATAATAGTCTCATTTAAAAATCCCAATTACTGTATAAATAAGACAAATGTCTGGAGCGTCGCGTCGCCTACGATACTATTAACCTATTTTGCTCGGTTGAATCTTAAAGTTTACTAGGGGACACAGCTGATGCATTAATCATTTATTACTTCTGTCTAGAAAATTGTTACAAACTGTGAAGAATCATATGATTTTTTTTCTAAGGAAAAACTTTTCATATGATTTCATTTATTCGCGATCTGCTGAACTAAGTTTTGCTGAACTACTTGCTGAAAACTACTTTCAAGAGCTGTCAGTGTCATCATTGTTGTGAATAATTGACACTGACAACCGTGCTTAGATGTATTGATCGCGTTCAGTTTCATTGATGAAATCCACCCTTAATCTGCTAATAGCCGATTCTTATATTTAACGGACCGTTATGTGTTAATATTAAGACTCTTGTATCTTTACCAATAATGAAGCAAAAAACCTCATAGCTTTGCATATTAGACCCTTCCATATGGAAGTAAATATTACAAGCAAAATTAGTTTACGAATTTATTTATTTGCCCAGTGTGGCAATAAAAAAAGCTATCATTGGTAAGCAAAACGATTCGTTTTTGTTTATAGGAACCGAGCATTAGTGGGTCTTCATGGAGGTAATAAATAAATCGCAAGAAACGCTTAACCGGGTAATCAGCGAAATTATGGGTATCCAAGTACAATATTTGTGATTAATTGAATTGCCTTCAACAAGGTAAATATTTAAGGTAACTAACTAACCCCGTCTTGTGTAGTGGTAAAACCCACAGCCAAAGATCTTAGTTTTATCCCGAACAATAAACATATGTAAATAAACTTGTTCTTATTAATATGCGTATGATTCAAAACGTGAATAAATTCTTCTATAATTTAAATAAAATAAATCACCTTCGCTAACAATAGCTACTAGATAATCAGTTGATTTGACCCAAATGCCTAGTTTATATTAAATAGATGAATTAGCTATATTTTATTACTAAACAAATAGTTTCATAGATACATTTTCTATGCTGATACAAGGCCTAGAGATATATCAAAAGTGTGTCATTGGTTTGACGTATTTCTGTACCTATTAATGAAAGAGAAAAAAATATTTAAAAAAACCGGCCAAGTGCGAGTCTCGCACACGAAAGGTTCCGTACCGTATTAAGATCAAGGAAAAAACGCCGAAAAAACACGTTTCTTGTATAAAAAATTATAAAAATAAATATTTTTTATTATTCGTTGCTATAGCAATAGAAATAAAAAATCTGTGAAAATTTCAATTCAACAGAGACGCTAGAGGGACGGACGGACAGCGAAGACTTACTAATAGGGTTCCATTTGGCACCTTTCTGGTAAGGAATCCTAAATAATAAATTATTTTGTAGTTCTAAATAGAAAAAAAAATGCCCTAAAAACTGCATCATCTTTTATGTTTTCTAATCCTAACCAATACGTGAGGTCTTCAGAAATATTTTAGTTTCTTGTTTCAGATTTTAGAAAACGCGCCGATGACCGTTTTTTTTTCACACCATCAATGGTGTTGTTGATAGGACCTACAGCACGTATAACATTCTGGACCCAGTTAAGCATATTATAAATATCAATAAAAGTACTCACCAGTATGTAATAGGTTTCTTATGCTATCCTGGACATCTTTATCCACGTCTCCGGCGGCGACGTCCTTCGTGAGCTTTATCGTGACATGCTTGGCGGCGCACCACGCCACCAGCATTTGAAACAATAACAGTTTGAACAACGAACACCGCACTTCCATCTTTCTCAGCACCCAACACTCAGTTATACGCATTTTGAGTCCACGTTTAAAAATATTAGTCTTAAAATTTCACTCTTTATGTCACCACACTATTACCGACAAAAGGATTGTCCTAATTTTCGTCGTAACATTTACGAAGCTTTATGCTTGTAGTTGGATATTGATAATGTGCTCATCATCCGTCTTCTGAGCTGCTTTGTCATCATACACTACCTGAAACAAAAAATACACATAATCAGATCACGACTCGCATCTTATAGTTTTTGTAACTAAGTAGGTACCTACTTTAAATTCGTCAATGGTTTTTTATTTATATATTATTATTATATGTATTGTTTTCTGGTTAATGAATGAAACATAATATTAAATGTCACTGTCCAACTTAAATGTCGCAATATTGAAAAAGTTGTACGTTACAAATATAATTAAAATCAAGAGTGGTCATTTAAATATTTACGTTAACTTAACTGTAATGTAGAAGTTCTATACGTAAAGTTACAACTGCCACTTACCATGATAAAATAAATTACTACAACGTTATTATATTAAAATATTAAAACTTATTAGATAACGCTACGTTAAAATATTGAAGCGCGAGACGCTACGCGACAGGTCTACGTGAGCGTCGTACGCGTACGATGTACGCGACCGCTGTCTATAGATCGCTATCTCTATCTGAGAGCCGACTCGTAGGTTATATAATTATTCATAATTACGTATTATCTCCTCACTTCGTGTGTACACACAATTTGGGAATACATCCCAGAGATATTGTAGGTAATCTTTTTTATGAAATCCTTTCACTAAAACAATATAGTTTATGCCAGGGGACGACTCTCTCAAAAATAACTGAATCTGAACACGTAAACTTGTTATTGAAGTGACAATGTGGACATATTAACATAATAATATGTTACAAGAAACAGATGCGTGAGATTGAGACATATGATATAATTTTTATTGATGACAAAAAACTGGCCCCATTAAACGATGGACAGCAAATAGCTGACAGCTTCTCTTTATAAGGCAGAGCTTTCTTCATCGGCATCCCGACAAAACACGAATGATTGACAGGCTGTAGCGTTATTTACAATTTTAAACCATAAATAAACGATCTTCCCCACAAATATGCACATACATTATTGTCGTTATAATTTTAACATGAAAGTTGTAAACTTGTGAAGTTATTCCCACAGTGGCTTGAAATATGTAGTTGTTATTGTAAAAGAGTAAAAGACAAAGTGAAACAATAGCCGGTACAAGACGTGCTGTTCTATGAAGGAATGTATTTTAGGAATAAGAATCAAAGGGCGTAGGGCCCACGTGGCGCGATAACGCAGGCGCCAGCACGAGGAGCGCTCTTTGTTTTTGTTTGGCCCCATCGTACAGGAGGCAGGACCGGCGCCATGACGGATTGTTAAAAATGTTTAGTGAGACGCTTTATGCGTCCGTAATTAACGTTATAAGATGGAAACAAAGAGTTACCCTACTTTATCTTGGAGTAAACGCAGTTTCACCTGACGATTATGGCATCTAAACAATGATACAGCCACATAATGAATGAAAATACTACTTATAAAGACAAAAGATTAACGGCTCGACATAATGCTGGCAATCGCGGACGTGCCAACAGTTTACAGTAATGACACTACAAAAGACCGTGGCAACAATATTTTGCAAATAAAGTGGAAAATCTTATTAAAACGTTCCAATTATTGCCTTTTCATTTACGTAAAATAGCGTGACACCACGTCCGTGCCACATTTTATTAGCCCATGTGAGTACATTAATATGCCGCGTGCCAATATGGGCCACCTGTATCAAACATTAGGTTACATATTACAACAGCAATGTGCTTCAATAACAGCTGTGTACATTTTTTGATGTAGTCTGTCGTTAATGAAATCGGCTTGGTAACGGCTAGGTCTGTAAGCGTAAAGGTTGACTTTCATAGGTATAATGAAATTCATGATATATGAAACTGTAAAATAAGACGGCCGGTATTTTTACTAAGAAATATGTAACGTTCACTGGATATTATCGCGTATTTATTATCGTGTTTAATGTTTAAAAGTAATTTTACACATTCTGTGTACATAACACGTCAAGAATCTTAATAAAATCGAATGCTTACGTTTAGTGCATAATGTGCAGATTTTATCGCGAAAAATAAAACTTTCTTTGAAGTCCACTCTACATGCATTTTACAGCGTACGTACCTATCAATAAATTACATCAATTTTAACATAATATAACATGTAGAATAATGACACCGCACGCAGTATAAACATCTCAATCTTTACAACTCTCTGATTTCGCGGTATCATTGTTATCAGCAAAGATAATAATATCTCTGTGTGTACAACACCTAATCTTAGTGCTGACCCGATTCGTGCCTAGGCTAATAATGACGTATGACCTGGACTCAATCTCATCCACTGTCTTACTCAAACACCTGATAATGAGACTTAGCAGACGTCTCTATTGAGGCCATGTAGTCATTTAGACAGTTATATAATTCATATCTGTGTGTACGTTTGATTAACATCATCTGTACGAGATGAAACATAGTGTCGAGACTCGAGCGGCCCCAGTTATGAGTAACAAAACTGAAGATGTAAAGGCTTTAAGCTCCAATCATGCACAAAGCAGCCGCCGGTTAGGATTCGATCACGTAGAATTACTGCTCGTAATTCCCACTAAGCAACGAATAAGTGAATTTAAATTACAGCTCGTAATAGTATGCTTTATATAGATAATGTGATGGTCTCGGGTAACAAAAAGTGGTACGGACGGACGGACTGATGGACAGGTCGGTGGCGCCTATACCCGCCATCAAAGGACAGAGATAGGATTCGGACAAACGGATACTCTTATTCTTTTTCTTCTCAATGATGAAAACAAGTCCCTTATTAAAATTACTTTCAATAAAAATTAACCTTTGCGTGGAGCAGCATCACTTCCTTGTACAACTACTGTGGCTGCGTCAAGATTCAAGATATGAATCTTTAAATTAAAATATTAATTACTCGTAGGAGCACGTAGCTTAGGGCACTATTATGCACCTACGCTAAGAAACATATTTTGCAATCTACTTAAACGAAATGTTCATGTTGAACAATATCGATGTATTTACCCAAACATATTATAGATGATGAAACAAAAAATTGTACTGCAGAGTTTTCCCTGTTGAATTATGATTTTTCTTCGCAGAAATGAGTAATGAAAAACATAACGTGTGTGGACGTTTTAAGTCCCTTATCATAAATGTGCTATTTTTAAAACTATACTAATAGTTAATTGTACGTTTTTTTTTCATTTGTCTACGTGATAAGAGCTACGTCTTCATTTAGTAAGTTCTACACGATTTAGATTCAAATGTAATGTTTTAAATGGTTATTTATAAGCGTATACTTTATTATATTAGCGTTACGTAACATTCCATATGTACCTATTAACGATGCCACATCGGATGTTATAAAACGTTTGCATTTAAAGACTAGATAAACTGTATTTATAATTTGTTGATTAAAAGACACGTGGACTACGATAACATTATGCGTAATTTATTGTTGGTGTTGTCATCCGAGGTATTTATTGTCAATATCGGAACAAATTAAATAAGTTCCATGGAGTGTTTAGTTCCGTGATGTGAAAGAAGCTTAACAATGCGCAAGCGCTGGCGCTTGGGGCATCCGTCATCGTCTCGCGCGCACTCGCGCTTTGTCTGGAGCCATTGTGAGGACCGGTAGCGCCGGTTATGCTCGGCTCGAATTATTGCCCTTTATGAACCGACTGCCCTGCCGAGATCGTTCGAAAATATGTACAGGTACCTATGTCGAATAGGAATAACTTGGATATGTGGAACGAAATCTCTTTCGAGACCAAGATAAAGTTGGTATGATTTACCAGCCAATTTATAGAAAAAAAAAATCTAAACATATGAGCTGATATTTGCCTAATTAATTGCTAAAATATTTTAATTGTAATACCAACAGCAGTTAATGAATTTGACATTGAATGATGAAAAGCTTCCTTTTTTGAAGACGGTTAAGATATACATAACAAGCTTAATTGATACAGAGGTCAGATGCAAACCGAATTGATAGTTCAATCAATCCATTAGGCACAGCAGCAGCCTACACGTTGTCTGTCAACCTAGAGTTTGATTGATACGTTCTTTAGTAGGTATGGATCTTAGTGTGGGAAATTCTAGCAACGTTTAGCCTACAAATAAAGAAGTCCGTTATTGGTAGATTGATTTGTTTTGATCAAGGTTAGTATGAATCAATGATAGCGATAATACACAGTGGTTTTTCCCGAATAGGTTATTCATCCCGAAAAACCCCAAGAGGAGAATGGGCGGGACAATCGTACAAATAATGTAATTGTAAAACAAAAAAACCCGGAAATTCTTCAAGGGAATCTGTAGAATGTCGTATAGACGGGCGATGCCACTAATTTTTTCTGTTGTCTATTGTCTCCGAGACACGGCGTCATTCTGACAGGTGCCATTAGTAAAGACGGCCGACAAATGGCGACTGTCGGATCCAGATTTCATGTCCACTCGTTCTTTTTAACGATCCGTAACCACTTGAGAGCAAGTAGTTCTGCTAGTACAAAGATGTAGGTAGGTATGGTGGAGGCCTATGGGTATTAATGACTACGTTTGATTGATTGTACCGAAACTTATTATCGACCTAATTTTTCCGTATTCCCCATTCAGTTCATCGGCCCTATTTCAGCCTGCGACTTTAATAGAATTCTCGTATTTACGATCTGCTTTCAAAATAGACCTGAATCATTGAGGGAATCTACGATATACTCACGAGATTATCTGAAAGTCTGCCAAACATTACAGATACATAATTGTTTAAATCGCTCAACAGTTACGCGTTGACTAGGTATTAGGTTGGTGATATAATATACTTTCCTACGTATACTTATATTTATTATCTTATCTTTAAAGTAAATCTGCTACGTATACACTCTACGTCACAGACGACTATTGGACTTCGGCTCAGCTCTGTAAACTGGTCTATCCTGACAAATCCTGTTTAACAGATTAATCTTGTATCATACGTGCGTGCGTAATGTTGACTTTCTTGCTGAAAATGATTAAGCTCCTGCATATTAACTTCATATAATATCAAAGTTCATTAATTTGGGCTTAATTGTAATCTTTACCCAACATAATCGCGTTAGCACTTGCAGATTTTATGAATTTATCAAACAAATTGTATCGTTACCGAGTGCTACACATGTAACTAAACAAACAACTAGAATTTGTATATGAAATGTGACAGCTCTGACGTTTCATTATATCACGTTTTCTGCCAATTTATCAAACAGATACGTGGTGACGTTAGCCCACATATTACACCATCAATGGCAACCGCAATCCTTTTATGAAACATTTGAATGTGTTAATTAAATAAACAAACAATCGTGTGAAACCGATGTCTTCTCATGAAAATATTGACCAAGTCAAGAGTACAAAAAGTATTCTTCAACCATTCGCCTGTCATCTTGTCACTTTGTTATCAATAGTCCAGGTCAAGAAATCAGTCGAAGAGGCCATTCATCAAAGTAAAGGTCCATTCAAACTGGATGCTGTCCACATTAACTTAGCAATGGCATTTTCAGAATGGCCAATGGTATTTGTAATCGATAATAAATACAAGAAAGGAGAAAATGAACTACAGAAGTCAGCAACAAGTAGGTTCTTTATTGTAAACTGCATAACAGTTTTTCTGAATGGAAAATCCAGCTTTGATTTGTGGTTGGACTACATTCGAAGTGTGAATAGTGATGGTTGGGAGTCAACATAGATCAAAAGGGGAGGTTCGTCACTAGGTGAATACTGACACTATCATTGTCTGCGAGACACTATGAATTATTCATAAAAACCATTGTTTGTAAAAGTAAGCTTGAAGTATGGGAATTGGAATAAAAATAGATCATAGATTGACTGTTTATTTTTAGATGAATACGAGTTGTTTCTCTTGACTATCTTGCATTGTCATCATGATGCAGGCGCCATGGAATTTTGTCGAATTGAATAATGTTACCTTATTTACTCAATTATTGAGTTGTAAGTTATAAAAGTTATAAATCAACAACCACATTTGATTGACAGTGGTTACGACAAACCAATTAAGTTTAAACTTTTAAAGTAACTAAAAAAATCTCATTAAATGTTCCCTTCATGGGCATGTGGAATCTAAAGTAGTTCACTTAGAAAAGGTAACTCCGTTCAAGCGGTCGCGCTTCTCGCATTTGCAGACGATAACTGCAGTAATTTTCGCTGGCAAAGTTGAACGACACGTAAATGCCTAAATACATAATAAGTATAATGTTTACTCATATTTACATGATCTAGACGTATGAATGAAACCCGAGTCGTGCGGGCGTTTGATGACATTGCCCCTCATCGTTTACATTGACAACCGTCAGTTTCGTAGAACACCGATTTAGGATCGCAAGCGCATGTTCGTGCATGTAACACATTTCGAATGCGTAGGCCGAGATTTATCGGAATACCTATCTTGTAATGTCCTATTGTATTCACCTTTACCGATAGAAATCTACTTTATTCGGGTTACAAATTGCATACGATAAGATTTTTTATTCTCTGAAGATAATTTTCTCGAAGACAAATCACCGGTTTGCATCCAAATGTGCATTCGCACGGCAATTTGTGGCAGGAATTTAATGGCAAGGGTGCGGTAGGTACATATCGCACCTTATGAATAATAATGGAACAGATAATAGAATTTCAGAGTCGAATGCTTTAATTAATTTTATAAAGCGACTATTTGGAATATTGAGCAATAAGCAATATATCAGAGTATTTTAGAGATCAATAGTCTGGCACACAAACCCTAATTTATGTGACAGTTGATCGTTGCAAATTAATATTTTCGTTATTTATGTTCGAATTCCTTTCTAAGCTAATGTAAAATAACAGTGAAATAAATTATGTCTAGCACAAACACTGTGAGTTTGAATTTGCGCTTGGTGTTAAGAGATCTGAATCAGAAAATCCGGGCAAAGCAAAGCAGTTAGGGCTTTAAATTGCTTTATTTTTATTAAACCATGTTCCGTTGGTAAAATTAAAATGTTATTTGATGATTATTTATATTAAATTATTAAACTTTTCGATTGGAAGTCAGATATACTAAATATATTATATAAATAATTAATTTACTCATCAATAAATAGAAATGTAAAGGAATAATCATACTACATCTACAAAATGTCATTATCAAGCTGCTGCTTCAAATCCAAAGTGATGATTTCTAGAAAAATTATTGTTTAAATGTCGAATTAAACAAATATAATATGCTACAATTGGTCAAAATGTGCACGGTTAGGATGCGCTGACACCTCTACCAATCAAATCATGTTTGGCCTATTTTGTCTGGCAACCCTGCACAAGGTATACTATGTACCACGTGCTTAGAGTCTAGTGACAGATTAAGTTGTGATTCCATCTAAAGACAAACTTGGAAACTCGGTATTTACCTATTCCTTTATACCGGTTTTAATAAAAAGAATGTTAATAGGCCGGCAAAATTATGTCGGTCGCATCGTTGTCGTACGAGGAGTGTGTGAGAATTCGTACTATAACGACGCGTTTTACATAAACTAGTGTTTAATGTATGTACAACATTGTGAATAAATCGCATTCAACTTAGACGTATTACACGGTATTTATAAGGTAATAATATTTCTGTTACGTAAAAGATTGTCCAGGTGTGTATTATTGACAATAGACGTCGTCGTCTTGAAAGGTTTTATGTAAGTAATATATCCTAAGTACTTAGATGTTAAATATGAAGGGTTGTCACTTTTTTCCTTTTTGTTTTGTTAAATGATTATGACATTACTGGCGGACGGCGGGCACGCGATAAAGGTGTTAATTAGATTGTCAGCCGCATAAGATTTGCATGTGGCAGAGATCGTTGCCTTGCAACTCGTCCTGTCACACGCCTGCCTGCCGTCGGAAAGGTCGACCACTAGTGTTGTCCAACCGTTACAATTTATTTCCTATTGTCGATAATACAATAACGAAACAGGAAAAGCTCACGAATTTCCTTGTTCTTATTCGATTTTCAATTTGAACGGTTCTTTGTGTAGCTATTTCTTATTTTTGTATTTTCTAAAACGTTTTTGAAATTGCAACAAAGAAAGAAAAGATTTTTATAATAAAGGTTCCACGATCGCTGTTGTCGTCGTCGTGAATCAGTTTCCAAAACAGTTGCTACTAAAAAGCTGTCTGCATTTCGGTCGAATGGACTAATATTATTCCGACCAAAAAACGTTCATTACATCAATTTAACCTATTTTGTTTTGACCTTCATTTGATTACGATATTGGTAGATTATAATTTCGCCCAAGAGTGGGACAGAGTAGGTTAGTAAAAAAAAAAGTTGTTAATGATATGAAGCACCAACAGACGTAATTATTATTGTTAAACTGATTATAATTATAACTCGTTTTTTCAGAAGATTTTTGTTTCCGTTTTTCCCACGCCATTACTACCTACGAATTTATCAGAATCTTACTCACTATGTTTACGCCTTATTTTATATAAATTATAGAGAAATTTAACGTTTATATGTTTTGAAAGCAAACAATAAAACTGCTCTACCGCCAACAATAAATTAAGTTTTTTCTTGCATAATTTACAGTCAAAAGCTACGAATTATCTATTCATCGACATCTACAAAGTCCCACGGTGGCGCTAGTGAATGTAAGGAAACTAAAGTATCGTTTCGACATCGAACAACACTAGTTTGTATGTCCCATTCACAAGCGTCGTAAATGTAATACATAGTACAACAGGTGAACATTCATGATTTATACCACTGTCCGATGTGAAGGCGGAAAATAAATGGATTATGTGTAAAATTGATTACGACATTAGCAACAAAATTGTAGTATTTATAACGTTGTTTCGTGTAGGCTCTGTTACGAGTAGGTAGTTTGTACTATTGTATTTCGTATTGTTTTACATGATTTGCCTGTTTAAAGAATACTATCAGTCATATTGTCTATGGGCAATAATTGTAGGCTCGCGATATTTAAAACATCACCTATTGTTCTTTTGTACTAAACCTGGTTTGACAAACAGGTTGACGACGACGACCCACCTTGCGAAGAGATACAAAACAGATAGCCTGGTTGATCCGTGTCTGTCCTAAGGACACAAAGTTGAAAAACCCACGAGGTGGCTTTACTACCAAAAATAAATTGATACGAGAATCCCAATCATTTTTAAGTACAGCAAGTTTCATTCAATTTAAATGCAAATGTATCGCAAATAAGTGCCCACGTACACAGTACATTGTCGGTGTAAACTCCGCTGTAGTTTAGTGGCATCGCGTGGTGTTTTCGCCCACTCATAGACAACTATGCACGTATTTATTTTGCCTTTTATAATAAACTAGAGAGGAACAAAGTAAAGCCTTTTTAGTTTTACGATACTATTAAATACGCCTGAATGGGTAGAGTTGGAAGGTACTAAGTAAGAGCTACTATCTATGTCATTTATTTGTTTTCCTGTAACTGTTTACCTTATCAATTTCGTTATTCCAAAAATTTTCTACTAAATGTTACATTTATGGCCGGTAGGTACCGATTTTCTCATAAGGATAGGTAGCATGGTAGTTTTATAAATACAGATCATAGTTAGGTATAAGAAATGTATTAAATTAAATTATTAATAAACCTGTTTTTTACCAATTGAATTTAATTAATCATAAAATCATCAGAGACATCTCTTTTGACATAGACTTTGTCCGATTCTGGCCACCTTTTAATATGGTATTGGGTTAATTGCACGTCTTAAACGTTTTTGAAGCCATCAATGTTAAATTGAACACCCACATTTCAACGCTATTTCTTCAAAATGCTCGTTTAATAGACACATTAAATGGCATTAGGAATCAAATTGATACTTTATCTTTTTATGGTAACTTCGCATCTGTTTTACTTAAAATATGCCTACATTGCTCAAATGGCTCTTTTTTTAAGAAATAAGATGTCTTTAAATGAATAGTACTTGTGATTGGGACATTATAAACCTCAGGGGTTTATTTCATACTATAATCAACACAGAACAAGATCTTTTTAACCCCTCAAAAACCTGCCCGACGCAACATCTTTAAATAAACAAAAACAAATGCCGATCATTCTCAACAAAAATGATTGAAAGCCAAAACATATAGTTTGTTGTTTATTTCATATAGTTTGTTTTTATTTCGAGAATAAGATGCATCCATTAGACCGAGATCTAGTAACGCGTAGGCCGTGAAAAGGATACATAAATCTGTCCTTGATTGTCGAGAGAAAATCGTGAAACCAACGAACTGAACTTGGGATTGTGGCACGTTTGAAAGACCGTGGGCGGCGAAATTATTTATATCTTTTACCTGTAACTTGCTAATATCTTGTTAGAAAACTATATACCTATAAATATATACTAGAACATTTTGTATTTCAGCAGTTATCATCAAGGGACAGAGGCCGCAAGCCAAACTATTTTTTTTTCTATTTTTTCAAAAATTTTATATTTTTGTTCAAAGTTTGGGGAGTAAACCTTATTAAATAACTTAACATCCCTGAACGAAAGTTTGCTTAATACAATTTAATGATGATGTATGTGAACTAAGTATATGTATTAATGTCGCAATAATAGTCACAAAACTTGTTAGGTTTACAATACCCAAATATAGCACAAAATATAATATAATATAACTTATCAATAAATAATTATGAATATTACTAATTAAAAATGTAACAAATTGTAATTTGGTTTTTCTATCCCAAATGACCTGATAACCCCGCTTATCAACCAGACCACGTTGCTTTACGAAACTACCTACTTCTGCTGCCTAAATTTTCTTAACGTTGTTTGAAAATAGTAGGTAAGTCGCTTTATAAAACTTTGTAGAGAATTTCATGAAATAATTTTGGCTTAGCAACGCTTATACGTGCATAGTTCACACGATTTTTTTGTGGGATAAATGTAGTGCCAATTTATTGCATCGGATTGCATGCACACATTCCAGAATTGTGTTGCTTCTTTTCATCGAGAGTTTCTCTTCGCTTCTTAACATCGTTATTGGAAATTGGTATTTTACAGATATTTGGTACATTCCACGTATCATTTCCTTCTTTGCAAAGGAAAAGGGAATCCGAACGAAGGCGTCCATCCTGTCTTCTATGTGGCAAGTATGGCGAAATACAGGATGTAAGGGTGAACACCGTTGTCACTCAAGCCATTGGTAGTTGACTTAAATATAAAAGTAAATGACCGAGTAACAACAAAAAAACATCGTTATTTTCATTAAAAGATTTTAAAAAGTTTCTATCCGACACCGTGCTCGCAAGCGAAACAGCTGACTGACTGAGGGAGGGTTCGCGCTCGCGGCATATCAGATCACGTTCCGCGACCCCCACCCGTGTTGAGACGCAAGTTCGATGCCCTAGCGCATCTAGGTGAAAGGGTGAAAAACTCGAGTGGTAAAATGTAATTTAAAAAAAAGGGGTAATTTTCCATTGATTTTACGTTCTATAAATGACACCAAACCACTGGTTTCAAGGATAACGGTGTTTACCCTAACACTCTGTATAGTTTCTTCTTGCTAGGTGCAATCAACGGTTATAACGGGCCTACTACAATGCCTTGATACAGTTTGCATAATTACATGATTACTGATCCTGCCTTTGATATTTGATTCCATCTACATTTGATTAGAATCTATTATGTCATTATTCTTGGAACTGTTCCGGTGGTCACGTTACACGTTCACACCTACCGACGAAACCAGTAAATTGTTTACGACCCTGCACATCAGTGTAAACACACTGGTCACTATTCACTAAACTTGATGATAACGTTTACGATTCGCGAACGCATTAGCTACCGTGGAATTTGTAATAAAGATCTGTTTCTCTGAAAATCGCTTCCAAAAGACGTGGTTAGAGTGTAAAATAGTCAGGAAATGGGTTTAACCACGGGTAACCACTCGTGGTTAGGAGTGGATGTCTACAGGCTGATTTAATCATGAACAAGTTATCATAATATCACCTTTTGGCCTTTGATTTGTATCTAGCAAGTGCAGCTAGACTCATAAGAGTGTAAAGTCACATGTAACATGTACCTTTGTAACGCCTCGAGAAGTGATTCAGGAAAATGTTATCATTAACTATTAATGTAAGTCATGAATGAAACATAACCTCGCTAGGTTTCACGATAACCTCTTCGTTGCTGATTTCAAATGTAACTAACATGTCGTAGTGACTAGAAATAAATCGCGGACAAACAATTTAACCTTTTAAGTCCCTACGTATAACTCGCAGAGGCAGCTAGAAGATAATAAATACTTTTGGAAAATGGATTATTGTTGTCTATGAAAATAAACAATATATTTTTATTTATTTTTACGAAGAAACTACGAATTTTAAGTATCATTACTGAAATCCGACATAGCTACTGTACTAATCCATTTATTATTTTTAAAAACCCTACCGGGTTTTGTCGACGGAAGAATAGACAAAATGACAGATAAACAATCACAATCTCTCATTTTGATTTTCTTCCGTTGACAAAACCGATTTCTACGGTGGTCATGCGTGCCGAAGAATGCTATATTATCAATTTATCGCTGTGCTATCCACGACGACCCATTCTTACACACCCCACGTTTACAGTACAGAAATCGCGTTTAGGAAGAAGAGTGGGGCCCTACAACTAGGCTATAATTTATAATGACACGCGAGCGAAGCCGCTGGAAATCTCGATGTTTCTAGAATCGTCGAATTCGGGTGACATGACAGCTTGCATTATTTATGCAGAAGTAAATATAAACAGCAAAGCCACCGTACAGGAGGATGTATTTTTAGAAATCTTATGTTGATTCAGTCGTCAAGTGCGGTGTAAGGTTGCAAGTCAACTGGCTAAGTGGAACATTTGTACACATGGAGCAGGCTCCGGTGAATCAGTAGCTGTTCGGTGTTCGCACCGCAGCCGTGGTTCACTGTTTGCTTTGCTGATTAGGCGTATCTACTTTTACTTGAATCATTAGTGCGGACTAAACAAAAGTTTCGTTTGTCTTGTTTCTAAAGTTTTCCTCCGCGAACTGTTAGTTTTAATATGTTAGAAGTTCCCCTCAACTGTTGCATATTTTATTAAGTTTTTCATCTCATTTTTGCGTGAACGGTGCATCCGTAGTTTTCAAGAACTTACGTTAATATACCTACCTGCTTTTAGTAGAGCTAGAGTAGACCAAGGTACCTTTTTCCTTGTCATCTTTTTGTATTTAGAAAGTAGGTACAGTAGTTTCGAGAAAAAGATTTTGAACATGAGTTATTTATATTTTGGCAGTCTTTAGATCTTTAGATCAAAAAGCCCGAACGCGGGAAGTTCACGTTTCCTCTTGAACCAGGAATTGAACTGGAAACCTAAATCATAAATCTGGATAACTAATAGGATAGCCCAGTTCGATATCGTAGTATTAAACATTTTATCACTCTTCCGCTTTTAGTCTCAATAAAAGTTTATTAGTTTTTTCTTTCACGCTATATTTCTACGAACTGTGCCAAATTATCTAATGTTTACTATTTACAAAGTACGAACACGTACTTTTCATACAACTTTCTGTTAGGTAAGTGATAAGATAATCGTATCTATGATAACAAGAGTAGGTTGAATAAATGAATATAAGAATAAGAGTGAAAAAAGGTTAATATAATAACTGGACGTAGATCGAAAACTAGAGCAGTGGTGCATGGTTGAACAAATAACGTTATTGCAGTTACATTATCAATCTCTTCGATAATGTTCCAGAACTTTTTATTCCCAGAATGATTAGCTATAGAAAAAAACGAGCGAATCTTACAGTAGTCGCATATGATGTGTAACATCTGACATCTCACCAGGCGGCCAACAACAGCACCGCGCGCGCTCATTAGTCAAATCAAATAGCGCACTCTTCCCCGGCTTTCTGTTACATACTTCCGTCCCTTTTCACGAAATCACTCCCACAGATTGGAAGAAACCGAGAGGAAAGATGTCATCAATATTTTTTCTTCTACGAAAGAACAGTGCATTGGTAAACAAAAAACGATCAGTAACACTACGTCATCTCATAATCACCAACTTCATCTCTATATCAATCTCCTGAGTAGCGATACTCGAAATTTCTAGCTATAACATACAGATCAGTCCCAAAACCTGTGATGTCGCGATAATACGTTATCTCTACTTTCATGCGATAATGACCTCGCAAGGCCATCCGTCGGCTGATTATTATCTATTATTTATTTTACTAACACGATTATCAAAACCCGCCGTGTTCTACATGAAGCGGTTATAATTTTTAATGAGTGGATACTTAAGTAGAGATAAAATATAGCATAAAACGTCTCCAAGGTGATATGAAAACCCTGAGTTTGTGGAGTGTCAAGCTAATTTATTTTGCTGTGGTGGTCTTTTGAACTTTTATCGAGGATCTGCTTTATATAAAGATCACCATTATAGTTCTTATGAACCATACACCATTATTCTTTCGACATGTAAAACCGCGGCATCATACAAAATGCTCTAAAATCAAAATGAAAAGTCATTTAATCAAACTAGGCTGAGAATCATCAATCACTATTCGAACGTCAAAATTGCATAAAATAGACCCCCAACACGCCCACCCTTTACCACTTCCTAATGCTTTAGCTGGGAAGCAGAAGTGGCGCAACAAATTCCCAGTCCCAAGCAACACAGCTATCTGTTCAGTTAGAAAAACTTGATTCTATACAATAGTATGCAAAATAATTTACATTACGCAACGCAAAACATTAAATTAAATTATTTGCCATATGTCAGCTAGCACACGCCAATATACCAATAAAAAAAACATCGAAAACTATCCTTGAGTATATCCACACCAGTTGTGCTATTCCGTAAAAATCGCATCGTGAAAACTTAGGTGAAGTGACCTTGAAGTGAACTATCACTGCCTTAGCATCAGTACCGATGACAATGACAGCTCATTCTACGCTCACTTCACCTAAGTTTTCACGGTGAGATGGTTACAGAATAGCAATGCAGATCTAGACCAAAAAGTCGAAAACAAATGACATCCAACCTGCATTGGGCCCCTCTCCGTGGAGTGAGAAGGCTTGTATCCCACGCTATATAAAATACAAGGAATGAATGGGTACTGTTTGTAAGAAAGAACGAAAACCAACATCCCTGTAACAGCAAAAGGAGGATGGTGTTCTAAACAAAATTAACCATTGTCCTATGTTTGGCTTTTCATTAATTCAATCATCAAATGAAATGAAATGAAATGAAATGAAATTGTTTATTCTGTAAATAGGATATTGGAGTCACTTTTACACGTCATATTATAAAAAAATTATTAAAAATAAGCTAGATGAGGTCGGCTCTTCAATCAAGATCAATCTTTCATAATCCTTTACTTTGTTTCTCCAAACCGAAATACTTAAAACAAACCATTTAACTTAATTAACAATATAAACAATGATCTTTGGGGTCAATTTTTGCTCGTATCACAATTTATAAATATCGCAAATACCTACATAACATTCGCTATCCAATAGTCATAAAAAATGACTTCTATATCGATAATACTAATTAATACAAAGTTACAATAATTAGGTACTCGTATTAATTAATTCATATCTAAGACCTACGGATAAACTTTACTCTGTGAATAAACGTTATATTAAAATTAGAAGGAAAATACGTGATGGCGCCACTTTTATCTCTCGTCTCATGTCATATCGTGTAATAATTATTATAAGTTTTATTAGTATAATGATAAACGGTAGCAGAACCGGATACTGACGGTTCTATTTTAAGCCTACGGAGTAAAATGGGTAACTGTTGAGTCGTAGGCGCGAGCCTATCGCCTACTAACGCCTACATTCGTCGCTTTTCTATTAACCTTAATTAATACAAAGGTCCTTAAACTTTTATGAAAGTTAATGAAGTTTGTACTTTGTTATCTTAATGAAGTAGATTCATGTGGCTAAGAAAATTAAATAACATTTCTCGTACGTTTATAAATCAATCACAAGACTTATAATGGCATTTACTTAGTTTGAAAGTAGGCTCGACCATCTTTATGTATTGCTATGAAAATAAATGCGGAGTTCCGTTTGTTTGACATGAGTTCTCATAGTCTCTTTGCTTTGCTAAGCGTAGCGTTTTCGTAGCCATTCCGTAGCGGTTTCGTAGCGATTCCGTATCGGTTTCGTAGCGTTTCCGTACGTAGTTTAGCACAGTAACATACTAATGAAGAATTAGCAAACGAATTATAAAACTACGAAATATTTTTTTTGTGAAAAACAATTTTTTTTGTATATTACCATTGAAAATAAAAACGAATCGTTTGTGGGCATAGGAATCGAGTTAGTGCTCATCTAGTTTATATTAACTCGTATGTTGGTCAGTACGAGGTTTGTATGCAACTGAAAGTAACCCTTCGTTATCAAGTTTAACGTCAAACGTTTGATTACGATATCACCAAAATTATCAAATTACATCATTCGGTTTTATCACGCTTTTTGAGCAATCTCTCAAGTCTCTTGGTAACTGTCTGAAAGTGAGAGCATTCTCACATTTAGTGCAATCACACATCCTGGTATTAAAGTGCAATATTATTGATCTTAGATAGTGTTGATAAGCCATTGACGTAAGTAGTGTCAGACATGTCGACTACTGTTCTGAAAATTTCTAGTAAATATGATTGATTTAATACCTATTGTGAACGCACTTGAAAATTTGACAGTATCACGATGATCGACCTAAGGATCGGAAAAGTAGGTTAAATCTGTAATTTCCGTTAGCAGATAATTAAGTAAAACATCAGCATTATTCATAGTTTATTTACCTTAGCGTCATGTACCTTGTTATCAACAGTTTCCATAATCTTGTGGCCTTTAACTGTTAGATAATTTTAATGACGAGTTTCCTTTTTTTCGTCTTTCGCCTGCCTCGCTGGTCTGGTGGTCGCAACCACTACTTCTGAGCATGAGTTCCTGGATCGGGCAGAGTGTTATTGGGTTTTCCATCTGGAAATTCTCAGTAGCAGTCCGGAATCTGGATTCTTGCCCCCTTTTACGTGGGACGGCCTAACGCTTCGAGGACTACAGGTGTGATGGTATGTTGTTTACTTTTTCGTCTTGGCCATAGCAACAGCTGATCAAAATATTTGTCTATCCTGTTTTCTCTCTGCATAAGCGAAGAACATTTGCGGTATTGCATACGTCCAGTCGTAAAACTTTAACGACAGAGCCGGCGTGCCGAGGCTCCCGGCCAAAATAAAAATCGTACGACTCGGTACACCTACTTACTAGGTGCGAAGATATAGCTCGCACAATGGATGCGGCATATTATTGTAAAGATATTTGTTAGATTTTCTTTCTGTAGATATAATATGGGGGATGATCCTACGACAGAATATTTTTTTGGTTTTACTTTCTGCTGTCGATACTTTGAATATGACGAGTCTACGTGATAATGACAGTGTCATTAGGATCGAAAGCTTTTACCGTTTAATTAACATAGCTATTTTGCATATTTTCCCCACAAATATGTGGGAAAAAAATGCAGCCAATAAAATATAGTTCATCTATAATCAATCAATCTGCCTAGCATTTTCCCAGCTATGTTGGGGTGGGCTTCCAGTCTAACCGGGTGCAGCTGAATACCAGTATTTTGAGCGACTGCCTATCTGACCTCCACAACCCAGTAACTGCATGAAACTATACCCCTTGGTAAGACTGTTGTCAGACTTTCGAGTTTTTGACGACCCGTAACGACTGTCAAAGATCTACGAATGACAGTCGGGAGCAACGGCTTAACGTGCTTTCCGAGGCATGGAGAAGTCTCGGTATGTAAAGATGGTGACCCATCCACGGATCAACCCCAGCAAGCGTAGCTTAACCTGATGGATCGACCCGTACGGTTGTTATTACTTAACCACGAGCTCATCTATAATATACTATATTATATACCTCCTCCGTAACATATAATATAGTGGTTTGACGCATGAATCTGCGTTCTATTTTCGGTCGGCGGTTCGCATCAGTTCGACCGCGTGCAAGTTCAGGGAAACTAGTCAGGGAAATGTTTTATTGAACTATGAAAATTAGGCCAATGTGCCAACCTATCCATACACAACTTTACAAGACTATGTTTGAGGAAATTTATGTTCCAGTCACACGATACATATGCGCTATTTATGTCTTAGACCAATATAGGACGACCGAAATACATTAGTGGTTTAATGGTTCAAAATTATTAAAGCAATTGAGGTCAGTTATACGGGTCCCAGCAGATTTAGTCTAGAACTGGTTCAGAGTTTCGGATATAATCACGTACGACCCAAATCTAGACCAACATAGTTGCGTCGTGGGTACGAATCACAAATGGCATGAATCGCATGTTTTTGAGGATTTTAGAAGAAGTTAAAAGTTGAAAGTAGAGCCATAACTAATGCAGCGGGTGAGATTAATCGCCTTAAGAGCTTTATTTTTTATCTAAAATTTATTTTAAATTTTATATCCATATTTTCTGTGTGGGACTACATCTTTGGCCATTTCATTGGCAATGTCATAATTATTCGTTTGTCCACACTTTCACCCGCTTGGAGGTCAGAAATTATCCCATGAGACGCGTACTATGGGGATAAAAATCTAAAAGTATCCTATGTCCTAATGCAGGTCATGGTCTACCATTGCGCCAACTTTCATCCAAATCCGTTCAGCCGTTTGAGCGTGAAAGCGTAACAAACAAACAAACTCACTTCCGCATTTATATTATTAGTTAGGATTACATATAAGTTAGGATTATATTTACGTATACTTAGGATTTTCACCTATGACGACATTCCGGACTTTCAGTTTGTCATCTCCGTGATGATTAACGGGTAACGACAAAATGACTGTCTGACACCTTACCATTAATCAAAACAAACACCATCTATCTACTATGTATGACTGTACTAGTGATTCATTAGACTCTTCCTCCTCCTTTCCAAGCTTATCAATGAGTACTTTCTGTCAACCGACCTGCGCCGGAGCATATCTACGATCTAATAGATCAACACGTGTGGCACGTGAATGTATCCAGTTCCTGACGATAGCGACCACTTACCTACTTCTTGCGTTAAGGCTCCCGCAGACAGGCGCTTCGCAACTCTAGTAGAACAGTTTCTATGAAAACTTCATGTAAAATGTTTTACCAGAATCGCGTCGTACCCTTGCGTCGCGATTCTCTGCCGAAGCCTTTATAGAGTGAGCTTAAAATTAAAAACAAACGTAGTATTTGAAAACAGTGTTAGTCATTATGATCGTGTCACGTGCGGGTACTAGGTAATTAGTTTAGAACGAGGGAAGGCTAGGCCTAGATGTAGGAAAAGTGACGGTAATAAACGAGGGTGACGATTGATGGTTCTCTTCCGTAGTGAGAGCTAGCGAGGTTACGGTGTAGGATTACAGTTGAATTAGACATTTTTTAAAGATATTTAGATTTTTAATTTAGGATTGTTACAGGAAACGCGTTTTAGTTCCGAATCATGATTAGGGAAAACCACTATTTAGGTATACCTTCATTGTAAAATAAAAACTCAAAATCCTAATATTATAAACTCATCAATTTATTAGTGTCATAAAATCTACATTTTGTCCTCAAAAATTAGATGATTCAGGTTTACCAAGAAAAACAACAAAAAAAATTGATCTTTACTTCGAAATCTAAATGAATTAATTAGGTATCAAAGTTTACCTTAAGTATAAGATAACTTAGCTATTGAACTGAACTTGTGTGGATTGTGAAGATACTGGTCCATTTCCCCCAAGATTTTAATTCAAAGTATCTATTCTCTTCATACCAACAAAATGCACAAAGCTGAATGCATAGCTTATTACTCGACTGTATGCCGTTGAACTATTAACTAATTACACTCCCGCCGTGAGACAACTCGCGAGCACGACCCGAGCCGACCCGAGCTGCCCCGAGTCCCGAGCAGCCTCGTTGCGCACCCGCAACCAATCTTCTACATGGCGCACTTAAATTTTAGAACCAAAAACGGTGACATAACAATACCTTGTAGACATGTACCTTAACAATAAGATGGTGCGAGGCACGAAGGCCAAAGCCAAGTTCACGGTTTCGTTCAACGACCGCTGTTATCATTACCATTCAATGCGAAGCCCCGGTTCATTACTGGCAGCCGCGTTCGATTTCTAAGTGAAGCGATTAACATTTTTTAGCACTTTGATAAAATATATTCATTTGTTTAACAATTCATCACATCGTGTGATACAAGGCAAAATAAAAGTTTATGTGCCAAAAATCTTATTTGCCGAGTCGGACGATTTGCTGACATGCATGTTTGATTCTTTAATTGCGCAAAACTGCAAACTATTAGAAGTTTGTTCTTCACCTACTTTCCAATAAAATATGAATAGTACAAAATAGTAAAATATTTTTTCTTCAAAATCGAACTAGAAAAGAGTTAGACGTTGTATGTAGTTTCATTATCTTATATATTTACCGTACGCTTTGCTGCAAGACATTCAACTCTTCACAATTCAGTCTTTCATATTTATCACAATACAAATGTACGAAACCATAAAATAAATGCATAATGTTCCGGCTATAATTGAAGTTCTGCATCGGTATTCCGCACATCGCACGTAGTGTGTGAATTCCACGGTCAGCACAACTTTTACAAGAGCCCCGAAACCCACTTCGCGGTTTCATCTGCATATTTTAAATTACATAGGCTATTACAAAATTGCATCCATAAACGGTCCGATGGAGTTTCTTTACCTTTAAATTAGGAAGATAAAGTTTACTGGCATATTAACAATTGAGTGCACGTTATAGAGTCTATTTTATCGTAATTTAAATAATGGATATAATATGCTATGTATAGAATAGCCTACTACGTAGTAAGACACTAGTAAGACATAAAACCACAGTTCTAACCTGCATTTTTTTTACTATGTTATGATGAGCCATTGCCAAAACTGTAGGTTTCATTTTGAGAAATGAGAAGAAGAAGATGGTTTACCCAAAAGCGATATTAAATTGGAAGGGTCGGAATTAACAAACTGGAGAGTGAGACACACGATGATCAATATTTACAAAGAGTGTTCTGATCTTTCGTGGCCTTCATCGGGGCGCAGAGGCCGCGGATCCGCGAGTTCACGGCGAGGGCTACTTTTATTGCTTCAGTCCATTTAACCCATTTCATTGACGTAATCCAGCCGGCGCTTTTATCGCTTAGCTCCGTCCGCGTCGGTTGCTGGGGTGCGCTCGGCGATATGAAACCACGCACAAATCTATACCAGCTTCAGTTAGTAAAACCATTTCTAAATCCGAATAAATTATTACCTATATCGCCGCACGATAGATCTCAGTCAACGCCACATGGATTTTCATGTAATAAAAACATATGCTCTTGCGTTCCTAATGTAAACTCTAGCCGCCATTTTTACTAAAGTAAATAGATTGTGCATGTTGATGTACCATTGCATTTGTTGCTGATTGATATTTATGAAGGATTTATGCTTCATTCATCACTTAGATTCGTTTTAAAAGTCTATGACCTACAGCAGAGGACGTGTATGTAAAAGCAAGTTTGATTTGTTGAGGCTCACTTTTAACATCAATCACTACCACTTTAAATTTTATTTGATTTGAAGAAAGCAACATATGTTTCAAGACATGTTTCTACAAATCTAAAAATATTATAAACAATGCATTTAGCTAAATGATTTCTTTTTATGCTTCTTATAAACATTTTTGTAAGCAAAACATTACTCGAGCCGAAACTTAAGATAAAAAAACAACAACATCTATCTAAGCTCACTGGGCTCCGTCACGTTTCTTGACCAAGTCACAAACACCAGACAAAAAATACACAATCTATACATCTTAATGAAATAATGAGTTTTATCTATCTTAGTACAATTACTTAGGCTTCGTCACCACAGCATTGACCGCGCGACCCTCGGATCGATGTCGTTCTCACGACTCACGAGCCTATCGCGAAAATTAACAACGACGATTTAATTGATACAAACTGCTGCGAGGTGGCCACGACCTGACAGCATTAAATGGCTCGATGAGTGTCGCACCAATAGGACCAGAAGACAGATTCACAGACTAATAATACAAAATATTTGGCGAGTCTGCCACACATGCTGAGCACCAAAATCTTTAGGCAATTGATAAAGACATAAAATTTGAATTTACGATTGAAGTTCCGAGTAGGTATAACATAATCGATATCGAAAGAAATGTATATATAAATTTTATAACAGATAACGTCTTTACAGTGCGTGTACCAAAAAAAACAACTTTTTTTTTTCTTTTCTGTATCGCAGTGCATTAACGTCATATTTGCAAATGCCAAGCAATTAACAAGTCGGCTCCACAAGGTCTCTTTCAGTAATGGTGGAAAACAATACCGCTAACCAATGACAGAGGCGAAAATTAGCACATGTGAAATAATGTTCATTCACCTGCCAGAGTTGCTATATAGTTATCTGTCTACTTCAATATGGGTGCTCGTAAAAATCACTCGACTATTTGATCAATTCTGTGACAAAGTATGTCTGCAAGCGCACAATACTAAATTAAAACACGCTTTGTTTGATATAAAAATACTAAAAAAATAAAGAGCAAAGGTATCAGGAAAGTATTATTAAATTAAGGAAATACATAGTTATAAAATACGACTTGCATAAAAACCAGACAGCCGACTACGTGCACGACCAGAGCAACAAATCAGTAAAATTGTAAAACTACTGGAGAACAACGATTTCATTCATACTTGGATATTTACGCGAAGTCACTCTGTCAGTGTCAAATGTCAGGGGTCATGCACCTGTGCGATAAAACAAAATGTCAGGGGTCATGCACCTGTGCGATAAAACAAAATTGATCACTTCAAATGCTCATAATTATTTTTTATAAACTTAGGTCGTCCGACCACAGACGTAGTGCTAGTATCTAATGAATTTTACTTCAATTTAAATTAGTTTATTGGTCGTGTCGCGTTTATTGATAGTGATACGTTTGACAAAACAATTAGTTGGATTACACTCAATTAATTCTACACCTAGTAACAAACGTGGTTATTTATGAACGCCTCCTAAGAATACTTTGAGAATATCCAATTAATTATACCAACGCAATTTTAACTTTTATTTTACTTTAATGTAAATTTTTCAAGTCTTTTTCACGACTGATGTATGCATAATAATGTTTAAAATTAAGAAAAACAGCGGATGCTAGGAAAAATAATGAATAAGAATAATTGTACAATAGGAACATGGTAGGTACTATGAGATAACGAAAGTTTGTTCAGGTGATATGAAATTATTTCTACTCATGTATTTTGATCGGACATATCGAGTACTTGGGCAAATAGAAAGCACTTATGGTCAAATATTAAATGGCCGTCCTGTTCCGATTATCTAACGCCTCTGCTCAATAGATAATGCCTTCGTACAAATATTAAACGCGTTACACAATATTTGCAGACCCGTTGGCTCAGTGACTGTGTTGCTCTTGCTACGTCTGGTTCGGTCACAGTTCGAATTTATGCATTTTGCAAATCAAAATATTTCATGTATATAAACTTGCATGCTACAACATACTTACCGAATCCTCTTTTCAAGCACATTTTTTTAGTAAAACGTTTTTAATTTAAATGGCTAAAATCACACATGGAGTCATAAAAACGAAAATCGCTAACGGAACTTAATAAAATTTATTACTATAATCATATTATTATGATTATCGCCTATCAGATTATCTTAAAATTATAACTTCTGTCTATACCTACAGATAAAATAAATTATCATAAAAAATATGAACATGAGAATATAAATATTATAATGACATGCGAGAATAAAATAAGGGTGCATACTCACTTGGATTAAAGGTACAATCTTCCTTCCATTGAGTATAGACAGTCCGTAGACGCGAGTATCCTTGCCGGTAAAAAGTGAAATTTCTCGCGACGGCGTCGTCGCCCGCTAATTATTTATTCACTCGATGTGAAAAACGTGGATCAGCAACAACGTATTCTGTTCGCGCCAACTATATATAAACACGTGTTTTATTATTTGAAATTCGAGTCCTCTATTAGAGACGATTTTTATAAAATAATCCTCTTTATTTTAATTCAATAAATCGGTATTTTTGTTCGCATCTGTGATAGAGTTATGAGTTGCGTTCGGAAAATGAGTCGGGTGCGTGGAGGGTTCGAGCGGCTCGGAGAGCGGAGCGCGCGTCGCGGCGACTTGCGGGCCACTGACTGCGCGCGCGCGTCCGATTGCTGTCGATCCTCAACTCTTCCAATTTTAAATATCGAACGGCGTCTGCGCGCTTTTCTGACTACTTTCGGCAGCCTACAACGAAGTGCGTCTACGCCCGCCAGCCGCCGCCGCCGCTGGCGCCTTCATTCTCATGCGGTGTGACGCGAGCCTTACCCCTGTAGTGTTATTCTGTAAAAATGTCACCGAGAAAACTTAGGTGAAGTAAGCTGTCAGTCTCTAGTGGCAGTTCTGCTATCCTGTAAAAATCTCACCGTGGAAACATTGGTGAAGTGAGCTGTCAGTCTCTAGCGGCAGTTGTGCTATTCTGTAAAAATCTCACCGTGGAAACATTGGTGAAGCGAGCTGTCAGTCTTTAGTGGCAGTTATGCTATTCTGTAAAAATCTCACCGTGGAAACTTTGGTGAAGTGAGCGGTCAGTCTTTAGTGGCAGTTATGCTATTCTGTAAAAATCTCACCGTGGAAACATTGGTGAAGCGAGCTGTCAGTCTTTAGTGGCAGTTATGCTATTCTGTAAAAATCTCACCGTGGAAACTTTGGTGAAGTGAGCTGTCAGTCTTTAGTGGCAGTTATGCTATTCTGTAAAAATCTCACCGTGGAAACTTTGGTGAAGTGAGCTGTCAGTCTTTAGTTGCAGTTGTGCTATTCTGTAAAAATCTCACCGTGGAAACTTAGTTGAAGTGAGCTTGGAGTGAACTGTCACTGCCTTAGCATCAGTAGGTAGGTATCGATGACAATGACAGCTCACTCCACGCTCTCTGCCACTAGAGACTAACAGCTCACTTCACCAATGTTTCCACGATGAGATTTTCACAGAATAGACCGGCTGAAGTTATCTTACCATACAAAATAGTGCATCCAATAATACTAACAAATACGATAAGGGTAAACTTATAGTAGAACCTTTAACTATACTAACTTCTTCAAATCAGCACAGAGTTCAGACTTTCAGAGTTTTGCAGTCTCTAATACCTACTCCACTCTTATGTTAATCAATTACCGTTGTGACTGTGATATAGCAACACTCAACATTGAGAATCTTACGAGGTTTGACAATAGTTACTAACAAAAAATGTTGGTAGGATTTTAGGAGTGTCACTTTAGGTCATGACTTTGATATGTATTTTGCAAAAAAAATTACGCTCCCGTCTATTTTGGCTCGACAATAATCTTAGCTAAATACTTTTCCAAAGGCAATGTCTTTACATCCGAAATAAAATCATGACTACCACTTACCT
Source organism: Lithophane ornitopus (assembly GCA_948473465.1). NCBI lineage: Eukaryota > Metazoa > Arthropoda > Insecta > Lepidoptera > Noctuidae > Lithophane > Lithophane ornitopus. Next base: position 9,027,253 of record OX419629.1, read on the forward strand.
CTCTCCACCAGATAATTGAGATTGAGAGTAATGTATGCAAACAATGTCAACATAAAAGTGATTTGTACCGACTTGTACATTTGTTATGTAACACAAAACACAATTGCGTCCTAATTCAATTGATTAGGGCAATCTAATATCTGTACTTTATGACATAGAACTCGTTACCAAAATACTGTGCGTAAATTTTCATAAACCCATTAACAATTACTGAATCTCGACCTACATGTGTCTGTTTACCATGAAAATGTATGAGACTATTAGTTGGAAGGTCGAGCAGCAGACGATGATGTCACCAATCACCATTGCGACTGATTTATCGGTACCACTTGTCAGGATTAGGGCCCCTGCGTACGCGCTGCCACCGATCCCCGGTCCCTGCCCCACGGCCCTTGATCTAACGTAAACATGACTGAACTAATGTAACATATTTCACTTTTACTACGTGAAGATAAAATTTAATGTGGTGTTGCAATAAATAAAAACTGTTGGCACCATATAAACAAATGTTTGGAGTAATTTTTTCTGTAGATGACCAAAGATTTCGCGAACGCTTTGCAGACACTATGATTGGCACGTTGAAATGTTACTGTATCGAAACTAGTGATTGGCTTGTGTCACTATAAAAAATATCTATGTCTAAAAATACGTTAGGAAACGAGTATTTCTTGTCAATGAACTAACATCCACTTTATATTTTGCTCGTGAGTTAGGAAGCTACTTAGCCGTAATTAATACGCACCTTGGCTCTTGTAATGAGTACATATAAAAGTAGGTGTTAGTCATTTACCCGTGGCCGACATTAACATAGTTCTAATCCTTGCGAATTGCATGAGAACCTAGTTGCCATGAAATATTTATTAGAATAGTATACTCGAAGGAATGTTATTCCAGCATTAAATAGAAAGCAATACCTAATAAAATGTTAGCACTGTGGATTGGGACAAAGGACAACATTATAATCTGACTACTCATAGTGTAATTCATCTAAGAACAATGCAGTTTAACCCAATTCCTTCAATCAAGTTTCACAAATGAATCAGGAACTTGTCCAAAACTAACAACGTTATAGTATTTAGATACAATTAATAAGATTTGTACGGTAAAGTTGTTGACTAGAATTTACATTGAATACTAATTTGAGGTAATATTTGCCACCCAGCTGGTCAATCAAGACCGCTAGACACTAAGTTCTTTATATTTGCTAAAAGTTGGTTAAATAGGTAAATACTTAGAAAGAGATCAAGCAAAATAAAATTGTATAAATAAAGAATTCATACTTGAACCTAACAAGGATCCGAAAAAACTTCAGTATAATCAACTGTATATTTAAAGCACAACACTCAAAGGTGTGTGGTCCCGTTCTGCCATCAACCAGTTGTCAGATAATATCAATTGTCACCTCTGATGTACAATAGCATTCACTCCTTGTCAGTGATCGTATCAACACGCTCACTCGTGCCACACAACGTCCTCCTAATGCCTTCTAATCCCTCCTTATGTGTTAATAATGTATGCTAGAACATAATTAATAGACTCAACATTGCATAATTTGATATACTTACGATCTAGTTAAATCCAGACTTTGATTATATTAGAGAACTTGAATCGAACAGTCAAATAATTTAAAGTAACAGTCGTCATAACAAGTATATTTAATTATCTTATTTGCGAATTTCTATGATGTTATGCGGTGTCTGAAAGTGGCTCGGTCGTTTGCGGAGACGATTGTCTGTCATAACATTGCACCCATTTAGCAACCACAAGCCACTTCAAACAAGATATCTTAAACAAACCCAGTGCCCGTTACTAACTCCAGAAATAATCCCGACTCGCTAACATTATTGTTCATATCTAAAATATACCCACCATTTGTAAAGTGAAGTAACCAAAATTAATGTTTTCATTGGCCTTTTCAGACTATTAAGTGTAATGGCCACTTGGACGGATTAAGTTGTCACACTGATATACGAATTATGAAAATCAAAGAGAAACGAAAGAAAAACATAAGATATTTCATCGGACAGTTGGCACTGCATTCATTTATAGTTACTTCTAATATGTATCGTCGCGTTTGTAATAGATTTCTTTTTGGTATCTAGGTAGTTGCGATCTGGCAAATAAAAACTTACCTTAGATTTTTCCTTATGACTTAGCCTTGATTTCATTATAAAGTACTATTTGTAGGTTAACGTATGCTATGTATTCAGTTCCAGACAAAAAAAAATACACATTTCAATTAGTACCATTAAAAATCTCGTCCAAAAAAAAACTTGCGCCACATAACATCATCACCTAAATTCTACTGCGTTACTTCCGCGACATAAGTCTATTAAAACAATGAACAAGATATCCGTTACTATTAAAAATGATACGTCCTGGCGCGATATGTCTCATGTCAACGTAAAGTGCTTGAAATATGCCCGTCGGTTATTGCACCGCTAATTTCGCTCTTACGTTTCAACCTAGTATCTAAGCCGTCTGGCTGTTATTAGTCGCTCTACTCGTCATAATAAAAGCCGATCGTACACTGCGAACATGTTCCAAAATAGTTATAAATCTGAACATGTTTACGATACAGTCTGCAAATTCATTCACCTCTGTTATTTTGTAAACAAGCGATTAGGCACAACTTTTGTAACCGCCTACATGGTTCATTTTTAGTCCGAAAACGGACCCTCCTGAAATACATTACAAAGCTTGTGGAAATGGCTATAAAAAATCAGGTTCTCGAGATAAACCAGAAAATATCTAGCCACGCGTAAATGTTTTATAAGTACTGTAAATAAGATCAATGGGCAGTTCATTCACGTTAGTACATCTACCACACGCATTAATCCCGGGATGCGGTTTACTTACATCCGGTAGTTCGCAATATGTTACGCCAAATCTAGGACACGTTATGATGTGTTCTATTTAATGTTCATATTTTAGCTTTAAGGTTTACCAATAATTTTACTTATGCAGTAGATATATATTTCCTGAAAACACCTTTTACCCACCGTGATTCAACTTTTTAAATATATTTCGTATTGTGTCATAAAATCATTTTTATCGCAGTCTACCCATTGCTGTACTCGCTAATCTTTGCCCGGCGCAATGCCAAATTGTATGATTTACAGATTCGGATCCCAGCAGGCGCCACTTTCATAAACCGAGAACGCCAACGTTTTTCAAAGTGTGTCAAATGCTATTATTATGACGGCTGCGAGTATTGTACAATTGGTTATTTGCGTATGTGATTCTTTTAATATAATTTTAATATACTAGAGACACTTTGGCGCAAGTTGTAGCCAATATTCAAACCTGAGTAAACAGTGCATTCCGATGAAACCGAGAAATTCGTTTTCTTACTTCAAATATTTAGCTGGTTTGTCTAACTCGTCTTGTCTTGAAATATAGGCCAAGCAGTATATTGGAACATCTGCAACAGTTGGCGCCAGAATACCTAGAGACTCTTCGGTTAAAATAAATTCAAACCATTAAGCAAGAAAGAAAAGATTTTTAAAAATACGAACTCATTTGCATTTTCTCGAAGCTCATGCTTTACTTCTACTAACTGTGTAGTTGTAGCATTTCGTTTATTTTTGCAGCGAAAGTATTTGTGAAGAAGGAATGATAAATTAGCCTGTTAATCAGACCATCCACACACAGATCACGTAAAAAGTCTAGAAACGACTTCTTTTTTAACGTTATTGCGACTAAAGGCAATATCCTAGATGATTTCCATGGCAAATGGGGCACTCACGTGGTCACAATGAGTCAGACCTCTCAACGACGACGTAGCACAATACAAAGACCTACAGAAGAACCAGACTTACAATCACACAACGAGATAACTACAACAGAGAGTCGCCCTTTTCCCATGTTTTTTTTTAAAGCTGCACTCTAGCTAGCTTTCTAAACATTATCTATCGGAATTACAGTAGGTTAATTACAAACTGCTATAGCCATAAAATTATCATAATTGTCGTCCTATGCATTTCACACGCAAGCAATCAATGAAATCAAACCAATCTGAATGACTACAGATTTATCGAGTAGCTTACCGATTGAGAAAAATGTTTCGAAGGAAACTTTTCGTTTCTTTCACAATCTCATCGTAAGTTTACGTAGTTGTGCTTCTGTTTATCTTCAGTTTATATTCTCAGTGCATCTAGTTGTTAGCGAAGCAGACGGCGCCTATCAATTTCACCAATCAGTCAGATTGATGGCGCGCGATCTATCAACGGGATCTCATGTCGACAAACGAGAAATGGAGCACTAATCAAAATAAAAAATAAACCAATCAGACTTAATCGGTGCGGGTTTTTAGAATAAGGATATTTATAAAGTAGAGATCTCCCTGTTTCAAATTCCATTAAATTCTCGATTTAAGAATTCAATTATCTTCTTGCTAATGCTATCACTGGGTCTGCTAGTTTGCTGCACATTTTTTTTTCACCTCTTTTTTGGTATGTAGTACCTATTGGGTAAATAAATGAGCATCAGCTGCAGGGTTCAAGTGGTGGTGGTGGCTCCTACAATCAAGTGTTCAACAAGCAAGATTATAGGAAGACAAATATATCTAGGTTATACAGACCACCTAGTTACAGTGTAGCGCCAAAATATGTTTTTATGAAATTAATATGCCGCCAGCACTTTCCATGTAGCAATCAATTTTGCAAAAAAAATGCAAATTATTTCTAGATTTTAATTAGAGCGGAAAATGTCAAGAAATTGAACCAGTCCAATAAATAAGATGTTCTATGTCGAACATTTTTCAAATAAGACGAGGGTACAGATTTTTTTAAATTATAGCTAATCTAGCTGTTGCTAGCAATCTAATGTAATAAAAGATCTGTAATTAGAAACGAACGCATAGTAGTTTTCATGATTTTTGTAAGATTGGTACCAACTGCACTTGTGATACATACAAAGTAGTCTTTGTGTTCATTCTCTTGCTGTTATGCCGCCAATTTAATTTAATTTTTTAGGGTCGTCACAACATTTTCTTCTATACTAGTAGTCTTCGTATTAGGGTGCGTTTCCACTGAAGCGAACACCAGCGGAGCTGAGCGGAGACGTGCAGGAATCGTCCAATCACAGACGAGACGAGAGATGCGATGAGGGTTTCAAACATTGTGATTGGTCGATTCCTGCACGTCTCCGCTCAGCTCCGCTCTTCTCCGCTTTAGTGGAAACGCACCCTTAGTCGTCATCTCGGTAGCCACCCCTCCGTATCAAAATGTCCTATTAGCAAAACGACCCATAATCAAAACGACACTTTAGCAAAATGACCTATTCGCAAATCGTCCTATGAGAAAATGGTCCTATAAACAAAAGAACGGAAATGGTAGTCATACCACACATAAATATGAGATTTTTAAAGGAATAATATTATGTAGCCATGTCATCTTTCGCACAGTCCATCCATCGTCTCTTTGGCCTTCCCCTATTCTTATAGCCATCCACATTCATATTCAAAACTTTCCTTACTCCTCCGCATTACAACCATACCATGATAACCGATTTCCACACAAGTTTTCAGTCACCGGTGCCACTTTCAGACGTCCTCTCAAATACTCATTTCTTATTCTGTCCATTCGAGTAACACCACATACCCTCTTAGCATCTCAGCTGTATGCAATTGCCCAACTTTCTGATCCATACATGACAGCAGATCTCACCATTGTTTTATAATACCCCAGTGTAAGGGGAATGCGCGAGTCGCAGATTTTTCCCATGGCCTGTCGCCATTTCATCGATCCAGTATTCATTATATTTTGAACAGACCGATCTACTTCGCCATCGCTTTGCACGAGTGAACTGAGATACCGAAAGTCAGAGCAAACCGGGAGAAGCCCGCCACCTAGCGCTATGGCCAGGACTGGAGCCTTAGTTTAGCATAATAATCATTGTATTCTGTAAACTGGAACTACTTCACTGTACACTCGAGTCTAGCCTCCCCCTTTCTGTAAGAAACTATTTTTTTAATTCTTGATATGGGGATACCTATTTATCTTGTCTTTCGTCTACTCTACCGTCATATGCTTGTTCAACACCAACTAATCGCGAATATTTTATTAATTTTACGTACAGCACCGTACATTATGCTGGTATTCAGGATACAACATGATCATAATGTATTTTCCCGCGAATTTATCTATACTATCTTTATGCAGGTGCATACACTCATGTCACTCATCTAAAGGGTGTCAAATAAGAGATACAGGAACACGTTTACACTTAAAAAATGTGACTATTTATAATTACTAATTGAAATTATTAACCCAGTGGTAATAATTTCAGGAAAAAAACAGCACTATTCATATCGACGTAAACAAGTCGAGTCGAGTGTTAAACAATATCATTGTACCTATTCGTGCAATTTTTGATTATACGATTCGCAAACAAAAATATCGTGAGGAAAACTGGACAAAATGGCCTATAAATATTACCAACAGCCAAGCCGGAAGTCATTATCAGTAGCTACTAATTTGTTCTATCTTTGTTTCATCCAAGTATTTCAAAATTTTGTTGAGATTGGCTTCCAGTTAACCAGAGACAGTTAACTTGATATTTTAAATGAAGGAACCGCCATCTACCTTCCGCAACCCAATTAAGAAAAAAGCAATATCCTGAAGTAAGACCGATTGTCAGACTTCCAGGTCACTAGTCTTAACCTGCCTCGTTGGTCTAGTGGTTGCAAGCGGTACTGCTGAGCATGAGGTCCTGGTTTCGATTCCCGGGTCGGGCAAAGTGTTATTGGGTTTTTCCATCTGGAATTTCTCAGTAGCAGCTTGGAGTCTGGATTTGTGCCCGGTTGAAGGCAATAGGCCCGCTCCCCATGGGACTCAAAGACCGGTGATATGTGGCCTATGTGGGTGTACTATAGGTACACCTCTGCCGAACCCTACAGGGGATACAGGCGTGATGGTATGTGATTGTGTAGTCTTAACCACCTTTCCGGTGTCCAAATAACACCGAATGAAAATACTTTCAAGGCACGAAAGGGTTTCGATTTACGTATTATCTACAGAAGTGCCTTGAAGATCAAAGTATGCTACCGAGATTAATGTATGAAAAGCTGAATGTTCTTTCCATTTTCCTCTGAATAAACAAACATACTTATCTCGCAATTAATCTTTCAGCGTGATTCCAAGCCTTTGTTATGATGAATCAACCTGTCAAGACTTGGAAAAGCACAAATTGCTCTAATTATAGTCGAGAGTCTAATCAAATTAACCAAATCGAAACAAAGGCGTTTGTGTAGTCAGTTTCCAGGAAAAACCCCCTGAAAACCCACTAAAATAAAAATGCATAGGTATTGGTTTAGTGATTTATGAATAATGCTTTTTTACGGTTTAGTTTAACTGTTTAAAACTAAGAGTTCTTTAAGTCTGCCAAAGATATAGTGTCGATACATAAAAATATATTTATTACAAATCTAGGACGTATTTAAATTCTCAAGCCCTGTCTAGGCGCCACAAGAATAATAAATATAATTTTACTACAGAATACTCATATTTATAACTCACTCTCGTATTTTCAGAGTGAATTGCTCTTGTCACCGTCAGAATTACATTTAATTTCCGTTCTTATGTAAAAACATGTCGTCGAAGAATTTATACACAAAACAGATTCTTTGGGCTTTGACACATATATTTTCAGCCTATTGGTAATTATAAGATTTATGCTGATCGTTATATTTTTGACTATTTACTTTATAGAATTTAAATACTTACGAGTGATTTGGCATAAAATGCAACCCAGTTATATGAGCCGGAGCCGTAAATATTGAGAGACGAGTACACAACGTGCAGAAATAAACACAGACGCCGCCCATCTCCTATTTGTATGAGATACGTACAATTATAAAACAAGTGACTGCTTTCTCGGCAGGCCTCTCGAGCTCGACCCATCAATGTCATGGTGAAGTCCCCGCGACCCATTTCTACAAAAACCGCTCAGCCACCGGCCATTCACCTAATGATCTCATCGCCCCAGAATAAAAATTCACTCGTTTAGACCAATTGACTTTGTTTATGGAACGCTTTCTCAGGCGAAACTAGATGCTCTAGTTTTGTTTAGGTAACGTTCACGTCTGTAATCCTTCCGCGTATATTTTACTTTGCGCGGCTGTAAACCATAGCTCGCTGAGGTGCAGCTCAGGCAAGCGCGTGCGCTTAATAAATGCCACCCAAATATCATAATTTTAAATAAGGTACTGTCCTTTCTTGCAGTAATTGCTGTGGTGGTCGCTAAATCTTAATCAAGTCCACACTAAGGACGATATACGGGATGACAGAGGTGTTTTCACAGTTGGACACCGATGATGAAATAAAACTGCAGGAATTTACTTTTATTTTTTAATTGCGGAAATCGCACTACACATTTTAGGTGAAAACATTTTATTCTGATACATACCAGCTATCGTTAGACTTCCTGAAAAAGTTATGAAATCAAACGCCACCGATGAATAAAGTTTTAGGAAGTGCTTATGCATACATTTTGGCAGAAACCTGGAATAAAACTGAGCTAACATGCAAAAACCAGTCAAAGATGTTAGGTATTCCTTCTACATCCTGCAGTCTACGGTCTCACACGCAGTCTACCTATCGGCACCTTTCATCATACTAAAGCCGATTAATATGGCATGCAGCGTGGGCCAGAATTCAACGCATTGCCAAAACTTTTCAACGCCCCATTGTCTCCCAATGATAACAATGAACGAATGAATTTTGATGGACTGATTTTCTTGTATGAAATATACATTTTTATAATCGATGACAGTGATGAATAAATATTATTGGAATTTGTTGATGACACAATCAGGGCTTGGTCACTAACTTAATACTTATTCGTTTAACGCTTCTCTGAATTAATATTGCACGGTTTTCCACTGACGGAAAATTGATGTTGCTCTTAGCGATTCTACCTAATTGCAGACTACCTTTCGAGTACTTTTAGCTGTTTTTTAGGATAAGCCTAAATCCAGCAGAAGAAGTAATTTCGCTGATAATGATGTGAGTCTATCAGGTGTATGTTACGACAATGCGGATCCTCAAAGTTAATTAAAACCACGAACTAATGAGCACAATGCAACGTTAAGCGCCCCGCAGTCTGATAGATGAGGTTACCAATTATTACCTAAGGTTGTAGACACGCGCAAACGCCTAATGTACACAGAGTAGTCTGTGAAAACAGAAACACCTAAGGCTTTTAACAGATTGTAAAATTATACAGATGAGTAGGTGTTGGCATGTACCTGCAGACGAGTCTTAACATACACGCGTAGTCTGTTATTTCAACATGCTAATTAGAGGTATTAATTAGGATAATACGTTCTAATTAGTCTCTGGTAGTGATATCATGAGGTTCACACTTCATTTTAAAGGAGAACAGCACTTTCGAGTTTATTGCCGGTACGTCATAATTACAATTACCATAGTCATAGTTCAAAAAAGATCTATATTGGAATAACCAACTATGTCAGACATCGACCTGGCACCGCCGGCGCCGTTTAAACGGAGTTTATTGTCGAATTTTCTTCATAAGCGTTCCTGACAGGTGTGTCATGGGTTCTTTCGTGCACTGCGAATTATTTGTTTCTATGCGGAAATCAAACGCTGCCTTCAGCAAAGAGGAACGCTCTATCAACCCCATTTAGGCGATCAAAAATCGAATACATACGAGTATTAATAAATTCATGATTCACTACAATACTTCCGCCTAAAAACTCTCATGGCATTGGAGGACGAAAAGCCGACTGATTTTATGAAGCTGAACAAATATTATGTACTTTTTTAACCGACTTCTTCAAAAAGGAGGAGGTTCTCAATTCGTCTGTATGTTTTTTTTTTTTTGTATGTTTGTTACGCGATTACTCCGCCAATTAAGAATCGATTTTGATGATTCTCTTTTTGTATTATTTGGTCCCATATAAATTTTATTAACTTTGCTTGGGTAGTTTTTGAGTTAGCGTCAATATTACGTATTTGTCCCACTTAGTTTATCTAGACGATGTTTTCATTTACTCCTTCACTGTTATTTTCATCAGCTAGTGGTATTCGAATTTGTGTGGGGTAGGTCCCACTACTAAAAAGAGAAAAATGAAAACTTTTTAAAAAACAAAAACATCGGTGGCAAAATACGAAAATTGAAAAGCAAAGACACCGACTTCCGAAATTAAAGTTATTTTTCAGTTTTGAGTGTTTTTTTTTTTGGAAGTCGGTTTTTTTTTTTTGTAAAAAGTTTTTATATTTTTTATACAAATCATAACGTTATGCCATTATGTTCACGCTGATGGGATCCTGGTAACCAAGACGATGAATCTGTCTGTTGGCTGTCATTGACCCAATACCCGAGCTTGCTAAAGTAAATACATTCTTACTTTGTTGTACCACGCTGTATTTACTTACAGGAGAATATTAGCAATGAAAATTAACCTTCGCCTTGTACTACAAGCCCCGAAACTATGTAAGCTCCATACAAACTCCCAATAAACGTGTTTATGGAAACTTTGTTGTGAATTTTCATGTTTACGTTTGAGGCACGCACCAGCCGGCCGCACCACACGCACAGGCGCGGGTTAGTCACCAGTGTCTTTTTAGATAAACTTCTGCGTTTACGTTTGTTGTCAAAGCAAAATTACACGTTGTTCATAAGCTTCCTTTGTGTTTTGGAGTTTAGTTAAACCAAATTACAGTAAACAGAAATCCCAAGCAATTTGTTTTAAAGAGCAGTATCTAATTGTATAAGGCAAAGTAAGCGAAGGTCTAGTCATAATTAGTGGCAACCATAATAAACATTACATCCATTACCTGCTTACTCGAGGTAAAGATTAAACTCCACAGAGAAAGCTCTGTGGCTTTTGTGAAAGCGTAATTGTTCTCGAAACCTCATGAAAATCCCACAGTGCAATTATTTTCATATTTGGAATGAAGAATCGACAAAATATAATGACAAAAGATTTTTTTGAGGTTTAAATAAATTTAAAAATCTGTACCTAAATGAAACCGTTAATAACCGCAGTACAATTATATTGTGTGAAAGATGGAAGGATGGCATGGCCTAGAAGAAAAAAGCGCAGATACGATGACTAATAGAGATGAATGAAAGGATACATGTTGAGCTGGCCCCAAAGATGGGGCGAGGGCAAGAGTATGATGGCGATGAATGGTGAATAAATATACCTTGAGAGAATATTGGTAAGTACATATATGTTCCTCTAGCTACAAAACAGAGGTAGCTAGCCTCCTGAAGCTTTTTCCTAGGCAGAGAAAAATAATGGTTATAAATGTTGAAAATCTTATTTTGAGAAGAAAGATTAAAAGAAAAATTGTTTATTCTGCACAAACAAAACGCATAGAAAATACACAGACAAAGTAGCCAAAAGCCTAGTATTCGACCGTAAATAAAATGCAAAGAGAAATTAAAAAGTTAAGTCTTACAATATGGTACATTGCTTGAGAACGCAGTAAGTTCATTAACTCCCGTCGATCAACTAACAGCTCCATTGTTTTTGAAACAATTTCCATTTCATCTTTTTTTCTCCATAACATGTGCAGGAAACTTGATGTGTTCATAAACAGCATCCAGAAACGCAACATGACTCACTAATGCTAGGAAATGGACGACACAGATATTTACATGATGTACACTACACAATATTTATAACGTTTTCTGGAGGCAATCAAACAAACAAGAAAATCCGTGCGGACAAGGAAAAAATACTGGGTACAAGCTAAGTCACCTTTAATTCCTGTAAATTGTTATTAAATAACAAACTGTATGTCTAAGTGATGTGAAACAGCGTCCTCCTGTCTGCTTATAACAACAAATTGCGTTGCACAGCTTTTCTACCAAACTCAGTAAAATTATTGATAGATAGATAGATAGATAAAACGTTTATTTGGTGCATACAAAAGACAACACAACATACAAAAGCACGGTTAAATAATTATAGCTACAAAGTGCCAAAATACAAAAAATTACAAAAAAAAATAAAAACAATAAAAGAAAACTAGACACAGCGAGACAATATTGTCTATGACATACTTTGAAAAATAACGAAATATACAAAGCGCGGTGTGCGTCTCAACGTTGCACCAAACGGGAGTCCAACTCAGCATGTGTCAGGCAAATATACCTGACGCTGATATTCTGCTGGATCCCTGCATTAATATGTGAATATTTGGTTATGTGAAACATGGAATGTACGGACTAAAATTACGTAAGTACCCGCAATGACAATAACCTTTTAACCGGGATTTGGAAAAACCAAGTTCAGCTGTGGGTTGAGGATGACTATGACGCACACTATGCGATATGCGACTGTGACTAGACGCTACAGGCTGCGGCCGACAATTTTCATAAATTTTGTTCAAACTCAAAGCACTTATTTCAATTAAACCATTTACAGGCTCTTTTGAATTGTCAAGGAGTCCATCATTCAGAAATATGAAGCTAGTTGCCCATTCCAAAGAGTAGTAGGTACCTATGGAGAAGAACGGGCAAGAAACTCCATGGACACTCTTTTAAATCAAAATATTGTTACAATATTCAAAGCTAAATACTTGGCGTTGTATTGTAGAGTCGTAACTATAGGCTAGGGGGAGTCACACACTCTCGTTACTTGTCGCAGCGACAAGACGCACGGAGCACGTTCACACTCGACGACGACGGTCGAATGCGGCAGGTCAGCGTCAGTCTTCGCATGATAAGCACAAAAGCAAGTGCAACTATGTGGAGGCGCCATATTCCCTCACAAAATAATCAACACGACTGTCGCTCTCTCTCTCATTATGTACTCTACCTGCTCGACGTCTGTCGTAACGACTAGTCGCAGGCGCAAATGACAGCTTTGCGTCTTGTTGCGACAAAACGGACAGTTTGCGCTGGCACTAACTACCTACTTACAAACATAATTTATTGTATGGAAGGTCAAGTTCGTAGAACACATGGAAAATAATTTGCTAGAACTGAAACTAAAACAAGATGCACTGTTTTACTTTTCTTGGAAATCAATTGAACGTTCGTTCATGATATACTTACAGCGATAATCTCGATGCTTCATGTGCTTTGGTACTTTTGATATCCAATGAACTTTGTTTGTGTTGAAGTACTTAGGTATCTTGTTTTTATTGGAAGTTGAGTATGTGGAAAAATAGTAAAAAACGTCTTTAGAGGAAAAATGTATAGAAAAATCTGGAAAAATATAAATCAACGCCTTTCCAGGAAAAAAAATAATGCAGATTTCCTCACAAAAAGATTTAAAAAATCTGGGAAAAATATAAAATATCGTCTTTAGAGGAAAAGTTTATATTTTTTATGCAGTTTTCTTCGTCTCACGCAAAAAGAAAAAAGAAATCTGGTAAAATAGAAAACAAAGTCGGTAGAGGCAAAAAAAAAAAAAAAAAATATGCAGTTTACCTCGTCTCACGCAAAAATATAATAAAAACCAGGTACAGACATCGTAGACAGGCAGTTGGCAAAGGTCTCTCGTTAGTTTTATCTCAACTCAATACCTTATCTAGTCCACCCCATTTTCCTATTTACTAGTTGGCTTTCAATCGACGCCCATAAAGTACCCATAAGTGCTTAGCTCATAATTGACTTACAAATTACAACGAATGAATACTGAAAACTATTTAAATAAACAAGTATAGGTTGTTGACCATTTAGTTCTTAATTTAAACCGACAAATTAGCAACTGTTAGCGCTTGAGTAATTACAGGATACCTGCAACTGTGCTTGATCGGTTCAGTTACAAGCAATTTGCTGTTAAAACGATCTTAATTTCAAGTAATCACCACGTTTTGACAGTTTATGTTACCTAGACCGTTTGCAAATAATTATGTTGGTGAGTTAGGTGTGAGAGACGAGGTGTTGGTTGTGCAACAAACCTGCGCCCGAGTTGGTCGTTGCATGCATAATGCCATCCACAAATTACCAATTACCACCTGTTACGTAAGACAGGCTTGCATACAACTTACACTGAGTCCTTTCCGTTGACTGTTTGTTTGATTTTAACGCTAAATGCGGATTTGTATTTGTAAATGCCAATGAATGGTGAGACAGCATCGCGCAGTATGTGTTTTGTTTGAACAATACTTGACTATGGTAGTATCAGTATCTATGGACATCTCATTTACGTATTCAGTCCACATTTACCCAATATAACCACAAGCTTGGAATAAGCAAGCCACCTCTTTCTTTCCACGTCACTTTTTTCCGGTCTCACGCATCCACTATCTCCTACGATCATTTCCTGTCCTTCTCTCGATTACGACAGGAATTCTGCCGCGAACGCCTTAGACAAATATCCTGTAGTTCCTGTACCTACATACTTACCTACAAAATGTTGACCTACCTACCTACATTCAAAGACCTTGTTTTCATTAACCCTGATCTTCTGTCAAATCAAATACAATAACTATTTTTTTGCATTGGTCTCATACCTATTTAGAAGCAACAAGAATATTGTACCCAGGATTTTGTAATATCTTTAGGCATGTATATTTAAAAGAGTGTCCTTAGAGTTTCTTGCCCGTTCTTCTCCATAGAGATCTACGTTTTGGAATGGGCAAATAGCCTCAACTTTTTAACTAACTGACCGACTCTTTGACAATTCAAAAATGCATGTTTTAAGTGAAATAAATGCTTTGAGTTTGAATAACATAGTAATCTAAGAGATTTGCACAAAATTTCTCCCCGAATTTAATCTTAGCTGTGCGTGTTCCCTAGATTATACGTAAATTTTCATTCATTTTTTTTTGTAGGTAGTCATTGAGACCCCCTGCCTACGTTGATTTAATAAGCATGACTGTAACGCTTGAATTGTAGATAGTATCGGCATTATTAATAAATTTGTCTGTCGAGTCGGAGAACATCAGATGAGATCGATTTCAATTACATACAAAGTCACATGATCTGGCCGTTGTTTTAACAATTTATACTTGCGTCCATTAAGGTTATAAATTCCGAATATTATTGACAGTCAAATTTTCAGTTTCCTTAATATTTAGTATGGGAGTCGCATCAAATTCCCCCGGTAGGTACTGTTGGCCGCCTTTCCGCAGAATGATTTGCGCAGGGTCCTCTCCGGAATATTAAGCAAATTTATCGCTTAGGAACTACTGCGTGAGTCAACTTCCTTCACTAGTAAACAGCGTAGGAGACGCACCGACACCCACAGCAAACTAAAGAATCAATGTTTTCTGATACAATTTTCGATAAACGATATTGATATGTCAATCATCTATTGTGCTCCAAATTAATTCATCCGATTGACATTTGAAACAATTGAACTGATATATTAACCTTTAACTAGTCCTCTCTCTTTATTTTTCCAGATTATGCAGATAAGGATGGACAAAAGATCTCTCTCATCCTTTTGTATTTGTGAACGTTTACCGATGCAACACAGCGTATCATTAACAATTACGTTGTCCGTTAATGCGTTTGTTTCTGAACGAGAAAGCTCATTGTGTAAGCTCATATGCGTATTAATGCATGTGCATTGATTTCAGAGGTTCTTCAGTCCGCGCAGCATTGTGTGGAGCGCCGCATTGTGCCTATGCTAATGTAATGCAATTCAATGCACTCTGATGCAACCATGTCATTCATTAAGAATTGCATAAGGCAAACATTCATGTGAACATTTCACAAGTTCTTTCACGGATGGCAGATAAGCTATGATAACATTCCCGGTGGAATTTAAGTTAGCAGGTACGTAAGTATTCCTATTAAGGGCCGCGGTCTTGTGTGGTAAGCACGTGTCTGTTTGGAAATCGTTTAAATTCAATACACGACAGCCTTCGATGTAATGGGGAGGACCGAAATCTACGACATGGTTCACGCGGCCCATTAATTAGAATATAACGAAGCAAGCGCAAAATTAAACTTTGTTCAAACCGAATTACGAATTGAATAATTAGCTAGATGTTCTAGAACATGGACATTGAAATCTAAATTGATATCCGTCAGCTGATCTTGAATGATACTCATCTGAAATCGAGACATGGAACCTCTGGAACATAATTTGGAAGTAATGGCGCGTGTAATGGTAGGATCATTGGGTGTGGGCTGAGAAGCTCGATCAACGACTCGACAAAGCAAGACATACTCCATTGAGCAAACCTAGGGAAATTAATGACTCTTTGTTTTTATAAAAACGAGGACACGATGTATGAAAAACGGTTTATTATTGTTGGTTTACGTATCAATCAATCTCGTGGGAAAAAATACAGTTTGGTATTAACAAGATAGCCAGTTAATTTCGTTCATGTTCTCCTCCCATCTTGTGTTTCATTCTTAATATTAATCATTATCAGTCATCCTTTTCAAATCCGCTTTTTAATAGGTAATCGGCCACGAGATCTTAATTTACCTGGATTAAAATCTCAAGTTCTACTTTTCAAGTTTTAAATCACGCATTACTACTAAGTTATTTGAGATGCCCCATGGAGATGACAGCTTTGATTCTCAGTGAAAAACATTATCTTTTTTATATCGCCATCGCTTGCTTCAGCCTACAGGTTTGTGTTCTTTAGCATCAGCGCACACCAAGAGCAGAGCAGAGCCGCATTTTCTGAGACTACAGAAAAAAAAATCTTATGACAATTCCATAAATTCCAAATTTAAATACACGTTAAAACTTTATACTCGACCAAGCTCGAGCTTGCAAGATGTGTGTTCGAGTATGGTATCGGTTCCTCAGTATACATACACTCCATCCCATCCCATCCCACAATCACTCCTAGCACATCCAAATTTAAACCCAGTCCACAAGTTGAATTTAGTGCCACCCAGAGCATTTTCAACGGAGCTTGCTCACGGAGGGGCGAGCATGCCGCCGCATGGCCGAGCAGTCAAAAGTTTGCTCGACCATACGCGAGTATTTTGCAGTTTAGTGTGGGCTGACCCTTAGGCGTAAGAACTTTGCGCTCATCCTAATGGGACTTTAGGTCAATGATCCATATGAGTGGAAGTATAGCTATATCCCTGCCCATCCTGTTTTAGATAATTGTCCTTATAATCATGTTACAATAACAATTTAGCTTTGATCGACAATGGGGTCGGTAGGTGACACTATCGCGATAAAACAACTGAAGGGCTCATTGATAGAACGGCGCTAGCAGTTGATAAAGTACTAAGTGAAGAGGCTTTCATTATATCCTACTAGTTGCACCCCACGGTTTCACCCGTGTAAATCTCAATCCTGTGGGAATGTCGGGATAAAAAGTGTCTTATGTCCTAATCCAGGTCATGATTTTCTACCTAAGTGCCAAATTTCATCCAAATCTGTTCAGCCGTTTTAGCGTGAAAGCGTAACAAGCAAACAAACTCACTTTCGCATTTATAATATTAGTTAGGACTAGCTCTTGCCCGCGGCTGCGCCCGCGTAGCGGTCGTAAATTATCCCACGGGAACGTACTACTGGGATAAAAAGTATGTCCTATTCCAGGTTATATTCTACCCATGTGCTGAGTGTTATCCAAATCCGTTCAGCCGTTTTAGCGTGAAAGCGTAACAAACAAACTCACTTTCGCATTTATAATAATTAAGTTAAAATTAGGATAGTTAGGTTTAGTCTTCGCTCGCGTGGTATATCGATATGTCGGTATGTCTTTTAGTCTGTGCTGAATAAATGTATTTTCTTTCGATATAAAGTATGTCCTTCCCCCGGATGCCATCTATCTCCCTGCCAAATTTTGACGAAATCCGTTCAGTGGTTTAGGCGTGAAAAGGTATAGAAAGACAGAGTAACTTTCGAATTTATAATATTAGTATGGATTAGTATGGATATGTATAAAGTTAGGATTAACAACGAATGATTGATCCTTAAACTAGAGCGGTGATTATGGCAATGGCTCCTCCTTTCTTCAAGTCAATTTATCTTCTTCGTTCGATGGCGCGACAGTGAATTAAATTTTGTCGACACAAAACTTCGTTACTTTCATGGCATCGTTACATTTACCTATTAAATTATATTATAGCTCATGCGACAGAAGAGGACCTATTACCTTATGTAGGTAATGTCATAATGATGATACCAAAACTATAGAAAGTTGAATGAACAATCTACCGCAGCGGTGGAAAGCCACAATCATTAAAACACGTCTCTGATGTACCTAGGAAATTTATTACAGGCCATCAAGTGACAAACTAGGTATTTGTATAAATCCACCTAGACTACCATGTTATCGGGTACTAATATCACTATAGTTCAACGACATTTAATCGGCCTGAAACAATATATGATTCCATTACAATATAATAGTTAGTTAATTGGCTATGTCTGTGAAAATGTCTGCGCGAAAATTGCGAGTTTCCGGGTCAAATTAATGATTTCTAATGTAGCATCTGTGCCTGTGGGACTACCTTTTACACCGTTCTTAGATATATAGTTCGTAATTTATAGTTTATTAGCGACCAGTTCCTGCTTCACACGGTTTGGACTTGACAAAACATCGAGATTTCTTAGTAGGTATACACGTATACTTTATGTTGAAAACCTCATCGAAATCTGTTGCGTGGTTTAGAACAACAACGCGGACATACAGACAAACACATAAGCTAGTTTAATGTGTAATATGTATAGAAAATTAAAAAAATACTATATTTTCTATATCCGATGCTAAATGTACTAACAAACCAAATCTATTATAGCCGACTATACGTTCACTTTTATATGAATTTATATTGAGATTGAAGAAGTCCGAGTATTAAAACAATGCACATTCAGGTAGCTAAAAGAATGCCGAAAGAGAATGTGTCGCGACCCATTCAATGTTTCTATAATTAGCTAGGGAGATGCGTGAACGACCGGCGCAGACGTAGACAGTGACGGCCATCCAGCGGACATCCAGTGACGAATCAATTTTAAGGCCACCTTATCCGATGAACCGGCGTCAGTTCCTACCCATGGACAAGGACATGTCCTACACCGGTACGTCACGTAGGTATAGCGGAATCTACCACAAACACAAACGAATACGCATAAAACTATCTAATTCACTCTATAACAACGAAAAAGCTACTTTTTATTAATATTTTTGACGTAGGAACGACTACTCGTGGCGTGACGTACTTCCTACAATCGTGCGCAGCAAACCAATCGTATGCACCACGTTTTTAAGCGACTGATTAGCAATTACTATGTACCAACTAATATTTAAGATGGTGCTTGTCTACTTAAGTAGCTTGGAGTTACATTGTTGCAATATGATACGCTTTGAAAGGCAATGCACGTCCGGTACACTTCAAATTAGTTCTTTAGATTGGCGTCACGCAATTATCTATTTTTGTTTGTATACTTTGGAATCTAAAATGGACTTTATGGTACCCAAACTGCCTCCAGAGACGTCAGAAGTATAAATTTGGGTCCACACGTCATCTTGTAATGGATTACAAAACATAATTATATTATTATCCACTAAGGACTGTCAAGGTCTTGTTAAACTAAAATGGTATAGAATTGTACGAGTTCTTATACGGTTAACCAAGAAAATAAATGAGTGTAGCTTGAGAAAAATGTCGACCAAATGGTCGCAATTAATTTGCCATTATACGAGTAAGAACCTCGACTAATTTGACATTTAAAATTATACTGCGGTAATTTTCAAAGTGTGTGTTTCGAATTTAAGTATATTTCAAACAGAAACACATGGGTAAGCAACTAAACGTATTCCTGTAGGATTTTATTCTCGCTTGCTCGCTGAAAGCAATCGTGATTAATGTTGAAACAATGGTCATAGTTCTCGAAGCCCGTGGGATGAAAAAATTTTAGTTATCTGATGAAATACAGACGGCGAGTAGTTACAAAATGCTTGGCGCCTTTGTTTTGTATTGGGCGGATTATATTTAAGATATTTTAATCTTACATATGAGCCGGTACCTACATAGTAAATAAATTCCATAGTTTGTAGTTAAAAGTAACTATTACCTATTGTTCATCTTTAATATTTAATAGATTAAAATTCCTTCATACAGCCGTTACCAAAATTTTGCCTGTTTCGTTAAAATATATCAACATTTCATTCCACCCACTTTCACAAGTGATGATTATTCTATTGCTTTATTTGACGAAGCGACAATGACTTGATTTTTGTATCGACGCCTAGTAGCATGCGCCAATTCATCCAATAAAGTAATTAAATTACCGAACGATTTGAATGCTGAAAGAGATTTGTTAAATAAGACACGTGTCGAACAATTTTCATCATTACAGTTGAGTTCGATAAACTCTTGGCCTTCTAGAAGACTGTTAATGATCGTGAGAAAATATTGCCAAAATCCTAAATAATGATTTTGTAGTCACCCTAGACTACTTGTAGATACCTACTACAACTTCGTGTGCTTCGGCCCTTTTTTCGACTGCAAGAATCTACAGCAGTCACAATAAACTCTTGTGCAAACTGGCGAGATATCGCGGGCGCGACAGGCAACGGAACTCTTGTCGCGCCCGCGATATCGCGCCTGTTTGTGGGAGCCTTTTAAGAAAGGGCATCATCATTCTGCTCCCCTTATCCCAATTTATTTGGGGTCGGCGTAACATGTCTTTTTGCTTCCATACTTATCTATTAGTTGTCATCTCGGTAGTCACTCCCTTTTTAGCCATATAATCTTTTACACAGTCCATTTATCGTTTCTTTGACTTTAGTGTTCCCCTACTCGTATAGCCATCCACATTCATACTCAAAACTTTCCTCACGACATTTTCCTCATTCCTCCGCATCACGTGCCCATATCTTGACAACAGATTTCCAGACAACTGTTTAGTCACCGGTGTCACTTTCAGACTCCTCTCATATATTAAGATTGTATAGGATATTAGAATTAGTTAGGATTTCTTATTCTATCTAATCGTGTAATTTTTCTTGCCTGAAAAGAAAACAAAAAGTTTACATGTAGAGTCATACACCTCAATAACTCCTGCTTACAACTTGGTCATCTGCCGAGCCATTTCCCAACTATGTTGGAGTTGGCTTCCAGTCTAACCAGATGCAGCTGAATACCAATATTTTACATGGAGTGACTGCCTATCTGACCTCCACAACCCAAGGGTAACCCGATACCCCTTGGTAAGGTTAGTTGTCAGACTTTCGGGCTTCTGACGACCCGTTAAAGATCTACCTTGGTATGTGGTCACCCATCCAGTGACCAACTGACCCGTGCGGCTGTTATTACTTAGCCACAAGCCCCAATACAACTTGGTGCACGACTATAAAACGAAACGTGTGTCTAAAAAACTTCCTGCAGGTTATGTACTTAAATCATAAACAGCCCAATAATTCTCAATTTGGACACAAGATCAAATCGATGATAATAAAAATTCCACGTCGCAAACGACGCCATAAAAATATTGTTCTTTATCCGATTAATCAAAGTGCCTAGTTACTGCGAAACCACGCAAAGAAGCTGCATCAAAGAGAGGCCATTTTATTATTGTCATAACATTTTAGATTTCAGATTATATTCTATTCCATATATATAATAAAATAGTAACGAAATCAAAAATGTATATTGAATATTAAAAAAAAAGGAATTGCTACGAGGTGTGGGAACGAGTCTGATGCCGAAAATATAGTTTTTAGAATTTTTGGCCGTTTGTCTGGATGTATGTTCCGGATTGGCGCAAAAACTACTGAATAGATTCTGTTCAAATTTTTCACAACATCGAATAGGCTGTACTTATATAACGCTATTGGCGATATTGCTTTAAAATGATAATAATATTCCAGGTAGATCATGTAGAATTAAACTATCAAATGAATATCATCACGCTATACCTACAAGGAGCTAAGCATGTGAACCAAGCCGCGGGCACAGCTAGTCGTTATTAAGTAAAATTAACCACACTGAGGTATTTAGGTTGCATTTAAGAATGTAGAGTTAGTTGTTGCAATTCATAGTTGCGAATGAGCCGTGAACCAAATTGTCTGGAAACATAAAACAACCATATCGTAAATTGTTCTTAATTTAGTCTAGGTAAATACGAGTGCACTGTCTACAGTCTAGACCGAGTTCTACTCTACTCGTAAACGTCTAATAGTTTGCGTAATACTATAATATATTGCCGAGTTGCGGTAAAGTTTTCTCAAGTTATAAATACTTAATGGAAAATCAAACCAGGTCATCATCCTTACTGGTTATTGTGGAATGAAAGCTTTTATGAGAATGCTTGAAACAAGTCATAAATTAAATAAAGCTACTTATCTGTTTCAAAGTCAGGTCTTACGCAGAAACGCCCAAATTATGTAATGAATGAGAATGATGCATATGTTTAAGAAGACAAATAAGGAAATTATATTGAAGCTTTAATTCTGTTATTACCCACCAAGTGGGAAAACTTTGATGTTAATTAAGATTTACCATTTAGGAAGAGCTTAACGAAGGCCAAAAAGTACATTAAAGATATGCTGAACAGAACAGTGTAACGAAGGAAGAAACACCAGTATGACTGACTAGTGCGGAAAAATACATTAATTAATTAGATAATCAGGGCGTTTGCACACATTCTCACTGCGTAACTGATTATACACAGGTAGGGCACACTTCATATGTCCATAAAGTTTGAGAGACGAACTACTAGAGTCAGCGAGCCGCGCCGTGAATCCCGATGAGGCGCGGCGCCATCTTAGCATATTAGTATGAAGCAGGCATAGCTAATTATTTAAAACGTGTCGTGTAGTTCTGTCTTCAACGCACTTGCTTATTCCGCGCAATCTTTAGTGTCAATATCTTCTTAGAAGATATAACCAAATCAATTTATTAAACAGTTACTTATTAGGAATTTTTGTTACGGAGAATTTTGACACGGTCACAATCTCAACATTTTAATCATTCTGCTGCTACGGGACGAATGCTAAACGATAAATCAAGCACCTTAGAACGCAGATCAAATTGATACCTGCGTTGAATAATCCAACAGGAAAACAAATGCATGATACCCGTGCACTCTTTTTATTATGCTTTCAAAAATAAATTCTTCTAAATGTCTACTCCACTCTTCTGGAAAGCATCAGTCTGCATGTTTACTTACAGTGGTTCACATTTTACTCGTATTCAAGAAGTTAGTTAACATGAGCACTAAACAATGTTTCAGTGTTCTTAAAGTGGACATATCTGTCAACATGAGAAAGTGAAACTTTCCGCCATCCATCATGATCTATTCTCAAACTGACTACTTAGGTACTGCAATATTTCACGAGACAAATTCATCGTCCCGCCGCCGTCGAGATTTACAACAGTGGAGTCAGAATACAGGCTGTGTCGTCACCACGTCATTATGTTTTATACCTTTCATGTTACGGTACTGGAGCGATTTCACTATAGATTTGCATTTGAATGTCATTGGACAGATGCAGGAAGTCAAATGTAGCCATTAATCAGGAGCTATTCATTACAATCATTCAATAAAAATGTGGCGACTTATACGACATCGTTTATTGCTCATATTACACAATTTTACAACGATGGTAATAGACATTAATGCTTTAACATAATATGTAGTAGACCCTTAGCGTTGCTTGAATCCACGAAAGCACAGCCATATCCATAACATCTACCAATTAGGGACTGAATTCAAAGGTCCATAATACTATAGCGGGCCTTATAAATTGATCGCACCGTATTGCTGGCTAAGTATCGCAGAAATCTTTTAACGTTAGAACTGTAGGGTCAATACATCTGAGTAACCGTTTCAAATGTTATTACATTAAGATTTAGAGTGGTTGTGAAGTCTTGGTGACATCACGAGTGGCGCCGCTGCGCACCAATTGTCGGCAATTGTCTCGTGCTAGTCCTACTATGTCGCGCGTACAATTTGCTAAACGACCTAATAAAATCATTGCACAGTAATAATTATATTTACTCCCATTGTATAAGGGCATTGTAAAATCTTAATTGACATAACCGGTCTCCTTGAGTATTTATAAATAAATACGACTGAAGGTCGTCGCTCTCATCAATCAAGACGTTTGCATCAATTAGCTTTTGAGAGTTAACTGCGAGACTGCAGCGTAATCTGATATGCTCCCATACTGTTGAATATTACCCACTTGCAGGCCCTTAATTGGATGTATGTACATGACATTTTGAGCGGCTATTGAAGTTTTGTTTTTATTCTAACTGAGATAAAAAGAACTTTATGGGTCTCGATTTGATTATTACGGGTGGTCAAAGACGCGAATTTCTCGGATGGATAATTGTCGTCACGCGAACTGACGAAAGGTGTAATAAAGCATAAAATGAGAGATTGTAAGGCGGAAGGGATCCAGACGACCTTCAGTCGAAATGGGTCGAATATAATGTGAATAATAAATTGTGCATGCGCATAATTTGTTCAAGAGAGTAAATTAACACATGACATTTATGGTGTTGTAAATTAACATTTGAGTGCGACAAGATTGGTAAGTAGGTATTTGAACAGAAAATAGTCAGATAGAAATAAGGAAATGTCAATCTGTAATTAGGGGAAGTAGCTACTGTGTTAATAAACGCGAAAGTTTGTAAGTATAGATGGATGAATGTTTTTTTACTCTTTCACGTAAAAACGGCTGAATGGATTTAGATGAAAATTGGCAAACAGATAGTTTATAATTTTTTTTTTTTTTTGTGTGTGGGAAATCATCAAATGACTTTTCCCGCTCTGGGCGGAGCGGATGTCAGACTTTTACTGACTAAAACCCACCCTTGTTCCTTCAGTTGCCTGTTGCCAGGGTCCCGGTTTCCCTTTCGGACTATTCCGCAACCCTGGCAGGCATCGGTCCTAACGGACCCCGTCAGGTGTGCTGACATCTCTTTGAGGCGCGCGTGGAACACGACGCGCCAATAACCCGGGCCTGGTCCTTATCGGACGGCGAGCTACCCATTGCTCGCCGTCTGCAAGCCCGCCCCTATGGTGGCCGCCTGGGATTCCCGACGCCCAGGGTGTCTCCAGCGGCGGCGGTTAGGGGCGTGAGGGCGCAAACTTTGCCTCTCCCTCACGCGTTCCGCCTCCTCCTTCGCGAGCATTACTGCTTCGCAGAAGGAGGTGACCGCTTCCCATGCCCTCTCGCTCCGTACCATGGCCTGGACCAGGGCCGGACGCGAGAAGTCATTGCTGCCAATCGCCTCCACGAGGACACGGCGGTGCTCCGCCCAAGCAGGGCACACCTCCACTGTATGCTCCACCGTGTCCTCTGGACGATCCGTACAGTGGATACACCCGGGCGTTTCCTCCCGCCTAATCCTACACAGGTACCTCCCGAAGCCGTGGCGCCAGCCACTCCTCAAAGAGGGGACAATCGCACTCTCCATGCCGCCATGAGATCCTGCCGGAGCTCTGTCCGCTGTGCCGCGATTTCTCGCGGCAGCAGTTACGCCCCGGCGCTTCATCTCCTCGCGCCACTCCCAGATGTGCGCGAGGACCTTCGCCTCCAGATCCCAAGGCGGTAATCCGGCAAGAAGGCTCGCCGCCTCACGAGAGATCGTGGGGTATCCCCGGGCCAGCCGTATGGCCACGACCCTTTGGGACGCGTTCAACCTGCGGACTGGCCGCAGCCTAATGGAACGCGCCCACACCGGTGCCCCGTAAAGGGCCATAGACCGCACGACCCCCACGACGCCCAGCCTCCGGCAGGAGGCGTTTGGCCCCCCAAGATTGGATAGTTTATAACCTGGATTAACACATAGGATACTTTTTATCCCAATATTCCCACGGGATCGAGACTTACGCGGGTGAAACCGTGGGGCGCAGCTAGTCACCCTATATACCTACATTTCTTTACAGGTTCTCAAAATCTTTTTGTCTCCAAAACAATAATTATGTACGCCACTTAAAGCAATTTGCATAAAGGAAGCCCAGCTACCATAATGGGAGTGGTGCAAGCAGTTTTAGGAGCATCTTATTTCCATTAGCACCGAGAAACTGATACAGAAACACTCACGACACTCATCATAAACATTATTTTGAGATTTAGAATGCATCAACGTCCAATAAAAATATCATTACAGTCCTTTTCAGACATTTGTGTGAATACCTAACATTTAATATAAGTTTTATGTGTGCGCAGGCGCCTCTTTTGTGAGTCAGCTTCATTGCAATGCTGTAGAGATTCGCCAGTGTCTAATCAAAGAGTTGGGGGCATTATTATTATATAAATGTAGATAACATATATTATGACGACATATAGCTGTGGAACTTTGAGTGACAGTCATGTGCTTCGCCTTTTTAAGCTGAAGAAAACTCTTTCAGGAATAGAGATAAAAATAATGATAGAAGTAGAGTCGGTAGAGTCAGTGTTTTCGCACTGACGGATTGCGCCCCCAGTTACTAGGCAGTGTTTAGAGTGGAAAGTTAATATATAGGTACGTCAGAAATTCAGCCTCTGAAAGAACTTTTGTTTTACGAATTTAGATTTTTTGGAAATCCTGAACATTTTGTACAAAATCTTTTGCTTACTGCTTCGGGAAGTTGGTTAGTGGTATTGGAAGGAAAGAATTATCCGAAGTTTTTTGTACGTAGGTAGGTATAAGTGCTTCACTGCTGAGAGCTCGCCTCCCATACATGATACAGATTAGAAAAGCATTGAGCAAAAAACAGCAGCAAATGCCTAGAAACGAACGGAAGATACCTATACTCCATTTGCATTAAGATTAGACATTTAAACAAACCTTTTTACAGTCTGTTCAACCGATTTTGACTTCTATACCGTAGGCATAAGGATGGCGTTAAAAGCAAAACGGTTACACAATACCAACTCTCTACTGCAGCTGCCATTTGTCATACCACCAACGCAATAGAAGTCAAAATCGGTCGAACGGACTGTAAAAAAGGTTTATTTAAATGTCTAATCTTATTTCAAATGGAGTATAAGTAGTTACTAACAAAGTTTATAGCGATTCGCTCCCATATACAGTGTGTCCGGACATGGACTAGCGATATTCTAAATAGGTACATATTTTAAATTACGTACAATTACACCCTAAGCTTGGGTCCAATACACTTCCCCGCTATGTGGCAGCCATTTTGATTTTTTTGTTGAAATATTCTTTAAGCGAGTACAAACAAAATCATATCTCTCAAAGTTGTAGTCATACTGAGATAAAAATAGGCTGTTCGAAAGGCAATAATAATGTCTACCGTCTGCAGTACAAAGCAATGTGTTCACAATTCCATAACTTTTGAAAAAAAAGTGAAAGTCGAAAATATTACGAAAAATTATGCAATTCAACCAATAATTGTTAATTAGGTACTACAAAAACACCCCCGACAGATTTTGAGCTAAGCTACAATACAAAAATTATAAAATTCACAACTGTATGTCTAATACTTTAAGAGTTATTGTTGTTTGAACGCCGTACGCTTCATATTTCTGACTGACCGACTCCTTGACAATTCAAAAGTGGCTGTAAATGGTTTAATTGAAATAAATGCTTTGAGTTTGAGTTTATGCGCAAGCACAAAAGGCCAGTGTCGGAATCCTAAAAAGGAAATCATAAAAAAAAAAAAACGTTAAAAAATGTAATCATTAAATTTGTACTTTAAAATAGTTTATATTTAAGTATTTAGAATATCGCTTTTCCTTATCCGGACACACTGTATAATTTTAACATTAAAATAAAAATAAAAAAGTAGTGCAATACCAGACGCAGCCATGTCTCCTGAAATGTACCTACCTACATTTGTGTAAGTAAAACTAAAACTCTTTGATGATAATCTAGACTTGGACGGACGCCAAAGAAACGGGCTTCTAAATTAGACGAAAATGCACTGTATCTATTTGCTTTAATAAAATTATTGTTATTTATATGTTCCTGTGGTTGTTACTAGGTACTTATTACCGACACTGCGGTATGGTCAAGTGCTTGCGAGTATAAAACTTTTAATGCCCAAAGAAATCTTATTTTATGTTTTATGTCCTATACTTACCGTATTCTGTATCTATAAGCTATATATACTAGTTGCGCCCCGCGGTATCACCCGCGTAAGTCTCGATCCCGCGGGAATATCGGGGTAAAAAAGTATCCTATGTCCTATTCTAGGTCATACCTATGTGCCAAATTTCATACAAATCCGTTCAGCCGTTTTAGCGTAAAAGCGTAACAAACAATGTAATGTATGAATGCAAAAGTGAGTTTGTATCATTTTCGCATTCATAATATTACTAGCTGCGCCCCGCGGTTTCATCCGCGTAAGTGTCGATCCCGTGGAAATATCGGGATAAGAAGTATCCTATTTCCTATTCCAGGTCATGGTGTACCCATGTGCCAAAATTCATCCAAATCCGTTCAGCCGTTTTAGCTTTAAATTGTAACAAACATACAAACTCACTTTCGCATTATAATATTATATAGTTAGGATAAGGATAAACTCAGATAATATCACAGATAGGTCACCGTGGCATTTTTCCCAGAAGTACCTACACCTGTTTACCTTTAACCAGCTATTTGTAGGAATTTTGGATTCCAAAAGATTGAGGCAAATACTAATAAGTACTTATAATTAATGCTAAGACCACATAAAAAACCGATTGATGGGATTTATTTGAGACTACATTAAATTAAATATCCGACACCTAACCATCCTTTACCGAACTCTAATTAATTAAATCATAAAACAATCAATCTAATTAGGAATAACCTATTAATTTAATTTGGTAAAAGGAATACCAAAAATTAATATAAGGATTGAGAGCAGATTGATTGATTGTGGCCCAGTGGTAATGGCCACGACTTACGAATCGTAGGTCGTAGGTTCGAACCCTGACAGGCGCTTTACTTTGTGTAAATTATTTCATCGCCACTGCTCTCAAAACGGTGAAGGAAAACATCGCGAGGAAACCGGCATGTCCTAGAACCAAAAATTCGAAGACATGTGACTTCTACCAACCCGCACTGGGCCCGCGTGGTGGATTACGGCCCGCTCCCTCTCACAGAGAGGAGGCCTGTGTCCCAGCAGTGGGAACATTATAGGCTGATTATGCTTATGCTAATATAAGGATTATTCAATCACATTCCATAAGTAGACAGGATATTCCATTTGATAATAATTTTGTTCCGTGTTGTAGGAATCTTCCTCAGAGCTGGCATATTTTTATCTTAGCAAGAATTACCACCGCTGAGTTGACGCTCATTTACGACGAGTAGGCACTCTACAACTTTGTCGCCGCAAGATTCGCTGGAAATGCAAATAAAAAGTTTGGCGTCTCGTCAAAGTGATCCCACATCATTCTGGTGTCAATACGCGGTCTAATTTTTCTAAATTCAGTGTCGACTGGCGTTTTTAGATCACTCGAAAATAGCCAAGATGTCGAGAGTTAGCGGACCTATGCTCCAGTAGCCGAGATCGCGGTGCCGGAAGATATCGCGATTTTATTACATCGTTAATACTCACAAACAGTAATGTTAATACTCAGAAGTAAATAAAACATTTGGAATAGTTACAAATAAATAGATACGTACCTACACAACATCATCATCTTCCTGCCCTTGTCCCATGTTACTTGTGGTCGGCGCAACACGTTTTCTCTTCTCAACCGTCACGCTATCATTCACTCCCTTCTCTTTCATATCATTCCTCACTCAATCCATCCATCTTTTCTTTGGCCTTCCTCTCCCTCTCCTTCGATCAACATTTAGAATATAATTTATATTCATCACTCTTACCTCTACATACCGAGAGTCCTATAATTTTCACACTACTAATAGCTAGTAAAATCTAAACTACTTAGGTCTAGTATAATTTAATTTAAGACTAGACTTAATTACATATCTAATCAATTTTACAGACACAAAGAAGCCGAAATGAGAAACCCAAAATGTCAGCAAATTAAAGGTTAATTTCATGGTAATCATACAACCACTATGAGTAATCCAATTACAAAAGTATCAATAACATAACGGTGCAAAAAGAAAAAGAGAATCCTAATGAACTAACCAATCAAAAATTAAATTGCAAAGCTAATAAATTGCAATACTAACTCCTTAATTACTTTTTAGATAGGATGGGTCTTGTTACTAGTAGATAGGTAGGTAGGTAGTAGCTACCTACATAGCATATAGCTATTCCTGTTTACCCGACTTAAAAAAAATGAGGAGGTTATCAATTCGTCTGTATTATTTTTTTATGTTTGTTACCTCAGAACTTTCACCTGGGGGAACCGTTTTTGATGATTCTTTTTTATTTGAAAGGTGGTGCTTTCCGTGTGTAAATTTTATAAACTTTGCTTGCATAGTTTTTGAGTTAGCTTCAATAATTAGGTACGTATTTTTCTTACTTAGTCTATGTAGATGATATTTTATTTGACTCCGTCACTGTTATTAACATAGCAGGTAGTGGTAACTATTCCAATTTGTGTGGGGTAGGTACCACAACTAAAAAGTGAATAATAAAAACTTATTACAAAAAAAAAAACAACCGACTTCCAATAACTAATTTCAATAATCAAAGTTTTTATTCATCAAATAAGTGGTAGGTACTTAGATGTAGGTATTGAAAAACGAGGTCTTCAACCAAACCAATAGAAACTTTTATGAACCTCACGGACCTCACCTAAATAAAACCCACGTTAGGTTTCTAGGACTTAGGTCCCTATTCCCTACCTTTTTTTTTTTTTTCCGTGGGGAAATCCTCATGGATGTTATGTCGGACTCCTACCCACTAAAACCCCACTGTTCCTACTTCTACCATGAGTCGGGGGCCCGGGAGATACTTGTACATTCGCCGCACCCCCGACTGGTATCAGCCCGCCATGCCTAGCGGGCCCCATCACAAAATGCGGCCGATCCCACGACCGCACGTCCGTGAGCGACGCGATAAAGGCACGCATGATGTGCGGCGTGCCACCTCTTTAGACCTGACTGCTCGGGCAACGACACAGCCCCCAATTTCGCCGCCCGCAGGCCCCTCCTTATGGTGGCCGGAGATTATTAAGCGCCCTTCGACGCACATGCTCTTCTGGTGCGGGTGGAATGAGAGGTATGCTCTCTCTCCCTCTCCGACGCCTCCTTTGCATGCATCACCTCCTCGCAAAATGAGGCGACAGCATCCCCCGCGTTTTCGCTTCCGACCATGGACTGATTCACGACCGGAAGCGAAAGATCACCCGCACCAAGCGTTGAGACGAGGGCACAGCGCTGTTGGGCCCATGCTGAGCACTCCTCCAGCGTATGTTGTGCCGTGTCCTCGGAGCAGTCCGCACAGTGATGACAAGCGGGCATCCGCTCCCGACCTATGCGGCGCAGGTACTTCCCGAAACATCCATGTCCACTAAGCACCTGCGTCAGCCGGAAACTGAGGGCTCCATACTGCCTCTCCAGCTATTGCTCCATAACAGGCCTTACCGCCATTATTGTGGCGAGCCCCCACCTAGGTTGTCTCAAACTCAAACTCAAACTCAAAGCATTTATTTCAATTAAACCCTTTACAGGCACTTTTGAATTGTCAAGGAGTCAGTCAGTCAGAAATATGAAGCTAGTTGCCCATTCCAAAGCGTAGTAGGTACCTATGGAGAAGAACGGGCAAGAAACTCCATGGACACTCTTTTAAATCAAAATATTGTTACAATATAATGGTTACATCATTCATGTTGAAATTATACATGTGAGAACAATGTAGAAAGCACGTTAAAAGCGTCCGCAATTATAAAATAAGCACAATTCAAAAATTAAAATAAGCCATGGCAGCTAAGAAATGACCAGTCACAACTGACGGCGCCCGTTCACGAACATGACGCATGGATCAGCACCATTCAGCTCAACCATTTTGAAGGGAGCTAAATGATCCAATACATACGCCACCATCAGCGAGACATTTGAGTGAGCATGACATTCCCAGCTGCCAGGGCACATTCAAGTCAATGAAAGACAAAATACCCGGTAAATGGTGGCTCTATAGTATAGTACATAGTACTCACACCCGTGCAATTATATAATACAAAGGAGATGAGTTTATACAATGCAAAGATTCTTACAATCTTACAGAAGTCTTACAATCTTCAGCAGCTCCAACAGCATTTTCGAATGTTAATTAGTTAGTTGTGGTTGTGGAGCAGGACCAGCATTAAGCCAAGCATTTTTATCAGAGATGTAATCCTCCAACTTATAATATGCCTGCCTACATAGTGTGCGTTTTATACAAGTTTTGAATTTCGTCTCATTCAGTTGAAGTATGTGCAAGTCGCTCCCTCCATTCAGCCACTAGGATCTGCCGGAGCTCGGTCCTTCGTGCCTCAAATTCCCGGGGAACCGGACGCTGACCACTTGTTAGCTCCACCTTCCGCCAGCAATATAAGGACGCTAGGATTTTCGCGTACAGATCCCAGGGTATTGATCCGGCCAGGAGAGTTGCTGCCTTGTAGGGGATCGTACGGTATCCCCTTATCACCCTAACAGCCATCGCTCTCTACGGCCTTCGTAATATTGCGACGTTGCGGGCCGTCAGGTTGTCCGCCCACACGGGCGCCCCATATAGAGCCATGGACCACACCATCCCCACGAACAGCCTCCGACAGGAGGAGTTGAGCTCCCCCAAACTGGGTAACAGTCGCGAAAGCGCAGCTGCAACGCTCATTAACCTGGGGACCAACCGCTGAATGTGCGGCCCGAAGTCCCACCGGCTATCGAGGACAGTCTCAAATACTTCATCGTCGACTCGACACCGATGCAGACGCCTCCCACCACTATATGTAAATGCCGTGGTGGCTTGTTCCGAGGCCCATGGAAACAGAGAGCATCAGACTTGTGCAAAGCCACCTGGAGACCCAAACGCCGGATCCTTACAACGACCTGCGCAACCCCTGCCGTGGCCAGTATGGCTGATTGCCGATGAGTTTGCCCCCGGGCTATTACCAATGTGTCATCGGCGTAGCAGATAACGTCAACACCGTGGGGAAGTGCACCGCGCAGCACCCCCTACCTATCGATTGTATGTTTGTTTGATGTTCTTCTTTATTAAGTGTAGGTACTTGTTAGTTTCTGAAACTCTTGAAGACCTTGTCGTACTCATACCCTAATCGTGCATAGAGAGTAGGTAGTTTTTTTCAAAACGTACTCAACAATTACTCATTTCTAAAAATGTTATCTGTATTTTTTAAAGCCTGATGTTTCAACTTTTTAATAAACCGCCAACGATCGGCTACTAGAACAAACTGTTGAAGCCGGATGTAAGCTCTAAACGGTTTCCACGATTATACTTATTATCGTTTTCGTTCGTCGATCCATCAGGTTAAGCTACGCTTGCCGGAGTTGGTCCGTGGATGGGTGACCATCTTTACTTACCGAGACCCTCCGTGCCTAGGAATCGGAAAGCACGGCCGTTGATCCCGGCTGTCATTCGTGGATTTTGGACAGTCGTTACGGGT
This sequence comes from Lithophane ornitopus, assembly GCA_948473465.1. Taxonomy (NCBI): domain Eukaryota; kingdom Metazoa; phylum Arthropoda; class Insecta; order Lepidoptera; family Noctuidae; genus Lithophane; species Lithophane ornitopus. Next base: position 9,060,588 of record OX419629.1, read on the forward strand.
CGTTAGAAGCCCGAAAGTCTGACAACCAGTCTTACCAAGGGGTACTCCATGTAAAATACTGACATTCAGCTGCATCCGGTTAGACTGGAAGCTGACCCCAACATAGTTGGGAAAAGGCTCGCTGAAAGATAGATTTGACTTATTGTCGTTTCGAGTGTTTTTTTTTTTTCTTATGAACAATCGGTAGTGTAAACAACAATAATCACATATCTACCAGGCCACATGTCACCCCCAGTGCTGAAAAGGAACCAAATACTGCAGCGCCCTGTTTTTGAAAAAATGGACTATCGTAAGCCATTGTGCAGGTACTGTCCAGCCAGAGATTGGATTTATAATTTTCCAGTGCCTTCTTTGCCTGCTGATTACTCTGACTGCTTTGCGTTTGTACATGGAAAGTGGTCTTGGAACAAAATTAATTCTACAACATGATTAAAATCCACGTAGCTAAGGTCAGTTTTTCGAATAATGTTTAAAAAAATATTTATTTGTCTATCGTTCTTGTTTTCTTTCATTGTGATTGGTTACAACTTACCACCTGAAATAATGCGAGTTCCTGATTGGTGTTATCACACGAGATCCTTCATTGAACCAATAATCATTTAGTTTGTAAACGGAAACAAACCATGTGCTAACATGGCGATTTTTCATCATTCTTCGTATGTCGTTTGATAATTATTGCGTGGCTGTTATGGGAATTTGGTTTAATCGTGCAATATTTTATCTTTTTGACACATTTTCTTTGTTTTGTTCAATATAATTAATCGGGGAAAAATGAGTGTGGACGCCTACGGACCGAGCTCACAAACACTCACGTTTTTGGACACTGAGGAAGCGGATCTTATTGGGGCTGATACTCAGGGCTCCGAATTCGAATTCACTGACTTCACCCTTCCTTCTCAAAGCCAAACACAGGCTTCCCAACATGATCATGGCTTGTCATCTTCAAATCAGGTTAGTGAAAACATAGTTCAATATTTTTGTTTTCCCTCTAACCTTATTTTGATGAATACGTAACTACGTAAGTTGTCTCGGTTAGTATTTTATGACTCGGTATTGTTTGTATTTCAGGTGAACGGTTTGGGTCGCTCTGACTTATCATCGAAAGTTTCCAATGTGACTAATGCCATAGCGGAATTGCAATTTGAGGAGGAAGATGAGGCCTTGTACAGCAAGGAGCTGCCTGACCATGCGTGCAAGTACTGTGGCATACATGATCCGGCCACTGTTGTCATGTGCAATATTTGCAACAAGTGGTGAGTCACTTTCTCACCTTAGTCTCTTGTTACACTTGAACGCTATCTATGATTAGTGTCACGTCAAACAAAACAGTCTATCTTACACGCCTTATCACTAACCTGTAAGATTTAAGACTTCAAACATTAATTATATCAACATACTGCAACCTGGTCAAATTACACCTAAACTTCTGTATAAACTTCATTGTTCTAGAAATGTTGTTGTATAAAAGTTGATTTTACCCACATAAGAAGCTCATTTACTAATTTATTCATAGTAAAATAAAACTGTAAAGTGTTGTTTAACCTTGCTGTCCTTTGAAATGACTTGAACTTTCAAGAATGCAAATTTATGTTTTCAAGTGCATTTGCATCACAATATCCGTAATTTGCATTAAATCAGGTACACATTCAAACAAAGCTAAGAACTAAAAATTCATATAAACAAGACTTATGCTGCGGTACGTCCACACAAGAATCTGTGTTGCACTGCAATTATATAATTCAGATTCTGTCAGGTGACCTTCAATGTGAATGTGCAACAAGATATAAAATGGTTACAAAACTAGCTCAATAAACTACTACTAATGAGTAATGACTAAAATCAATGATAAAGATAATAATATCATTCAAATGCAGCCATTCTAAATATTAATGTTTAGGCTAAAAGCTAGGTGCTTATAGAGAAACAGACATAAGAAAAGTTATAATTGAGCAAAATATCTATTATAGGTTCTGCAATGGGCGTGGAAACACCTCAGGCTCACATATCATCAACCACTTGGTGCGTGCCAAGCATAAGGAAGCCGCATTGCATAGAGACGGACCACTCGGGGAGACGTTGCTGGAATGCTACTCATGCGGTGCCAGGAATGTGTTTGTTCTTGGCTTTATACCAGCTAAGGCGGACTCTGTTGTCGTGCTGCTTTGCCGGTAAGAGAAGTACTAATCTGTATTTATATAAACATGTGTATAGAGATAACAGCTCTAAGTATTCAAATAGTGTTATGATATAATGTCTTGCATAATATTATGTAATGTTATGTTTTGCAAAATTTGAGGTTTGTCAAACGCTGGCAAATTGACAAAATTAATAATTCTAAAGAAAAATATAACAAATAAGATTTTTCCTATACAAATAATTATGTGATTAATTACATATATTCTTTATTTCCAGCCAACCTTGTGCAGCTCAAAGCTCTTTGAAGGACATGAACTGGGATCAAGAGCAGTGGAAACCTTTGATATGTAGGTTTGGACTTATTTTACCATACATGAAATTGCCTTTAATTAGGGCCTACTAAAGTATTAAAACACCTTCAAAGATTCAAGTTAAATAGCTTGATTTCTGATAATCTCAAAACATCATTTTATTGTATAAAATATGTTTCTTTGTAGTTACGTATGGCTCATGAGTTTTAATTTAATTGGTTTTGATGGAGTTATCCATCAAAACCAATTAAATTAAAACTCATGAGCCATGACATAATACTACGTTTGTAATCAAGTATGAATATTTATTAAATTTTGTAATAAAAATGTTTTATTTTTTGCAGCTGACCGTGCCTTTCTATCTTGGCTGGTGAAAGTACCCTCTGAGGCTGAGCAGATGAGAGCTCGCCAGGTAAACCCATCCTCCTTCACAAGTAAAATATAAATAACTAGCTCTTACCCTCAGCACCGTCCGAGTAGAGGTCGGGAAGTATCCCACGGGAACGTACTACCGAGATAAAAAAAAGTATATTATGTCCTAACCCAGGTCATGGTCTATCTGTGTGCCAAATTTCATTGAAATCCGTTTAGTCGTTTTAGCGTAAAAGCGTAACAAACTAACATACAAAAATCTAATCTTTTTCTTTATAATATTAGTTTAGAGATAGTATGCATATGACTCCATTATTGTGAGGCCCGTATTACAGAACCTCACTCAAAAGCCTCAGCCTTTTGATTGGTTGAAACTAGTTTTAAGTAATGCTCGAGTCTTGAATAAGGTTCTGTAATATGGGCCTAAATGTATTCTCTGAATGGGTAAACAAAGATGAATACCAACATTTTTCTACAGTCGCATGTTATAAAGGGTCCATTCTCCAACCTGGAATAGAGATTTTCCTAATAGAAGACCCATTAAAGGCTCTTACATACTGGCGCGACTTGTCGCGCGACGCGTCGCCGCCGCATCGTTTTCTCAGAAATTGTTTTGTTAAAGTCGCGTCGCGCCTATTTGTGGGAGCCTTTACACTGGGCAATCGTTTATGTCATGTGTGTCATTAATAAAAATTATGTTGGGGGCGAACTCCTGCGGTTACCAAAATAGTTTTATTGAATAATGGAAATATACTCATACAAGATACTACTCTTGCTATAAACATATTGTTGTTTCTTCTAGGTGACTCCACAGCAAATTGGACGCCTCGAAGAGCTGTGGCGAGACAATGTGGATGCTACCTTCCAGGATCTGGAGAAACCGGGTGTGGATGAAGAACCTCATCAAGTGCTCTTGAGGTTAGTAGTGTTTACTTACTAGAATTGCTTGCAGAAGTCAACTTCTGCAATGTTAACTCAGCTTTATCTAAAGTATCGTTCCTTTTTCAGATACGAAGATGGCTACCAATACCAGAACATCTTTGGTCCTCTCGTGAAGCTAGAAGCGGACTACGACAAGAGGCTGAAGGAGTCTCAAACTCAAGAAGGCATTGAGGTCCGTTGGGATGTTGGGCTCAATAAGAAGACTATCGCGTATTTCACGCTCGCTAAAACTGATAGCGATATGAAACTGATGCATGGAGATGAGCTGAGATTGAGGTAATTTTATTTTTTTATTTTTGTGGACTCTAGAATCATTTTGTCTATAGTAGAATTATCTTCAGCTACTGTGCGAAAATCTGATAGAAACATGATTATTTATTTTTTGTATGATTGCGTCATTCATTTGAAGCTGATTCGTGTAATTGACGTCTGGTTGTCTGCCCAAAAACGTTTATAAGAACGCAATATTTATCTATTACTTAATAATTTGAAGACTTTTTAAATCGATGGTATTTTTTTTTTGTGTTATTTCTTTTTTAATCGCTTACGCCGGGTTCCTGAAATGAAAATCAAAACAAAAATAAGCCAAGATATTGTCAAGGGTGCGTAAACCTGCTGTGATTGGTTGCATGAATTATCAATTGCCAATCGCATCACTCGACTTGCGTTTAATTTTGATGCATCGATAATTTTCGTTCCAGAAACCGGGCGTTGGGCCCATTATGGGCCACATTTACATTATTTTAAGTCTACTGTACTACTGTTATCTTACACCAGATAATTCAGTATTATGATGGCTTCTATTACAGATATGTAGGAGAGCTGCATAAAGCGTGGTCGGGCGTGGGCCATGTGATCAAAGTGCCCGACAACTACGGCGATGACGTCGGGCTCGAGCTCAAGAGCGGCGCCGGCGCACCTCTAGACTGCACCTCCAACTTTGTAGTCGATTTCATCTGGAAGAGTACTTCTTTTGACAGGTTTGTGAACATAGTCTAAATATTGAAATAATTAGGGCATGGACTGACCGGTCGGTCGGTACTGTAATTATTTTCGCAATGTGTCGGCAGTGAATAGATTACCTATCTCGGTCGTTGAAACCGATCAGCGCTGTCGCTGTGCGGTAAGGCGTTTTCCAAAGTTTTAGTAGTTGCTCATGTCTTAGTTTTGTATGCTCGTAACTTCTCGTCTCGTCTCGTAGTTTTTTGAAGATATGTACTAGCGAATACTTATTTTCCTCTTTCTCAAACTCGTAAAATTACTGAAAGTTTTCGCAATGCGTATGTTTTATTTATATGTATTTATATTCTTTTCCTTTTTGTTACAGGATGCAACTAGCCCTGCGCAAGTTCGCGGTAGACGACTCCTCGGTTTCCGGCTATATTTACCGCCGCCTCCTGGGGCACGAAGTTGAAGAAGTTTTGTTTCGCGTTCATCTGCCGAAGCACTTCAGCGCTCCCAACTTGCCTGACCTCAATCGTTCTCAGGTAAATATCACATCACAATGTTCCTCTTATGTTTGACCGACGTCTAAAAGGAAGAGGTTTGTGTTTAGTTGTTTTAACAGTATTTCGTTGTTTTTTTTACAGGTGTATGCAGTAAAACATGCCCTACAGCGTCCCCTTTCTCTAATCCAAGGGCCACCAGGAACTGGCAAAACCGTGACGTCGGCTACAATCGTGTACCAACTGGTGCGACAGAACAGCGGCCCCGTGCTCGTGTGCGCTCCGTCCAACACCGCCGTCGACCAACTCACGGAAAAGATCCATAGAACCGGCCTCAAGGTCGTGCGACTTTGCGCCAAGTCGCGAGAAGCTATGGAGTCGTCAGTGTCATTTTTGGCACTCCACGAACAGGCTAGGGCTCTGGGTTCCGCAGACAGCGAGCTCCGGAAGCTGACGCGCCTGAAGGAGGAGGCGGGCGAGCTGTCGGCGGCCGACGAGCGCCGCTACCGCGCGCTGCGCCGCGCCGCCGAGCGCCGCCTGCTGGACGCGGCCGACGTCGTGTGCACCACGTGCGTGGGCGCCGGCGACCCGCGAGTGGCGCGCATGCGCTTCCAGTCCATCCTCATTGACGAGGGAATGCAGTCCACGGAGCCCGAGTGCATGGTGCCCGTGGTGCTGGGCGCGCGCCAGCTCATCCTCGTGGGCGACCACTGCCAGCTCGGGCCCGTCGTCATGTGCAAGAAGGCGGCTAAGGCTGGCCTCAGCCAGAGTCTCTTCGAACGTCTAGTCGTCCTCGGTATCCGTCCGTTCCGTCTTGAAGTCCAATACAGAATGCATCCAGAATTGTCGCGTTTCCCCTCTGATTTCTTCTATGAAGGCTCTTTGCAAAACGGAGTGAGTGCTGAGGAACGTCGTTTGCATAAAATTGACTTCCCGTGGCCGAGACCTGACCGCCCAATGTTCTTCTATGTAACGCAAGGACAAGAGGAAATTGCTGGATCTGGAACATCTTATTTGAACAGAACCGAAGCTGCTAATGTTGAAAAACTCACAACACGGTTTTTGAAAGCAGGCGTACGTCCCGAACAGATTGGTATCATCACACCGTACGAGGGCCAACGGTCCTACCTCGTGCAGCACATGCAGTATCAAGGTAGCTTGCACGCTAAACTTTACCAAGAGATAGAAGTGGCCAGTGTGGACGCGTTCCAAGGCAGAGAAAAGGACATTATCATCATGTCCTGCGTTCGTTCTAATGAGCACCAAGGAATCGGTTTCTTGAGCGATCCCCGTCGTCTGAATGTAGCTCTGACGCGCGCTAAGTATGGTCTTATAGTGGTCGGCAACCCCAAGGTGTTGAGTAAACAGCCACTGTGGAACCACTTGCTAGCGTTTTACAAGGAGCGCCGTGTGCTTACCGAGGGTCCACTTTCCAATCTGAAGGAATCTGCTATCCAATTTGCGAAACCAAAGAAGCTGGTGAATGCACAAAATCCGGGATCCCACTTCATGTCGACGTCGATGTTCGACGCGCGCGAGGCGATGGTGCCGGGCTCCGTGTACGACCGCGCGCGGCCCCTGCGCGACCCACTGGCCTACGTGGGCCCCGAGCGCGCCGCCCTGCTGCACGCGCCCGTGCCCGCGGCCGCGTTCGCGGCGCAGCGCGGCCTGGCGCGGGCCCCGCCGGCCGCGCGCAGCGGGCGCAGGCGTCCGCCGCGCCTGTCGCAGGAGCCGCTGTCGCAGCAGCCGCCACTGTCGCTGTCGCAGGGTGCGTCGCAGCCCGACTTCAGCCAGGAGTCGGCGGCGCCCGACTGCCCGTCGCAGCCCGACGGGCTCCTGTCGCAGGACTCCACGTACCAGGGCGGGTTCCGAGCGCGCTGCAGCCAGTACTGAGAGTGCCGGGCGGACCGCCGCGGGGCCGCGCACTGCCGACACACCCGCCGGGGTGACATCCACGGTACTGACGACAGACGCCGACGCGCACCGCACGCCTGACCACGACGACCTCGGCTCGGGTGTGGAGACGACGGAGGGTTCCCCGCGGTGCGTTACGATCGCGGGGTTGAATCGGTTGCGCCGGCGGCGGAATCCGACCGCGACTTTGTTAGTCTTCGCCCATCGACCGTATTGAAGAGTGAAAACTCAAACTTAGAAATTGTGTCACGCGCGGAGCATACTTGAGCAACAAGTTTCGTTGCCTAAGGTAAAATGTAACCGTTCCATTACAGGGATAGTATTTTTATAGGATGTTGAAATAAAACCGATGTTACTACAAGGGTTAATTAAAATAATGCAAGCTCTATGAGCAAATTGGTCGTAAATGTTAAATGTAACTCCATTAGACACGTATGCACCAAATCGACATTGCTATAAACTTGTTGCTATCCTCTATTACTACACGCGTTACTATGTAACAATTAGAAACGAGTAGACAATGACGTCTAAAGGGAGAATCAAGGTGACTCGGATCGAATTTTGAAGGCTTGGAGGACGCAAATTTACGAGGGGAGAAGGATAATTATGTATAAAATTTTGTAAAAAAGGACGCTAAGTTGAAAGAACACCTCATAAAATCGTAAGGTAATTATAATTCCTACAGTTGCAGAATTGTAAGGGACTATTTTAGTACAACCTAAAATCATTATTTAGAGATATTTTTAAAATCATTCATAATAATCCAATTTTTTTTGAGTATGTAATGACAAGACTTGTTTTCTCGTTTCTAGGTGTATTAGCAAATCGCGAAGTACCTACCAAAAATTTGGGTACGCGAACAAACAACACCTCAGTTCGCTTCGTAGAAATTTAAACTCATTTTTATTTAACATTGTAATAAAAAAACGAAATGTTAAGCCAGTTAGTCAGAATATAATTTATTAGGCGACATATACAGTAATTCTAGTAATGGTTTGTTTTCGTCGTAGGGAAATTCACAATGTTCATATTTAACTTCATTATCATTGACGATATCAAACAGTGTCAGATCTACATGTTAGACAAACAATATCAATGTAACCGGGCTATATTGTTTTTCCTTCTCATCCAACTTTCTCAATTTTTTCATGGCATATTGACATAACAATATAAGAAATCAAATATTTTTATGGACCCATGATTGATATCTATCACATGGCGATCAGAATGTACTATAAATATATGTATATCATTTTAATTTTTTGGCTGTTACATGTATGTACAAATTGTAAAATTAGCTGTATATTATTATGCTTTCTCCTTTTCAAAATCCAATGAAACACTATGTCGAAATTCTTTTGTTTTCTGTGAATACATGCTCTAAACATTCCTCGAGGTACCTTTCGAAACTTCTTATTTATACGTATTTCTAACAATTGTTATCAATGGGATGTCAATCAAATTTCAATGATGTCTTCGAGACGGTTTTAAATTATTTTAAACTGTAAGTAAATATTGCGTAAAGTTTTATTTGGCTATTTAAGTCTGTTATATGTATTTCCATGTATTATGTTAATAATGAACGGTCTTGAGACGGATTTTACACTTTTTTGTTTGTGAAGGAAAATCAATAAAGAATGTCATAAGTATAATGCAGTTTTATTTGTAAAAATCATAATATCATTTAATATCCAAAATTATTACAAACACCTTCAATGTATTTTTTTTTAGGGATGTCGCGCACTAGACGGCCACGACCGCGACCAGCACCCGTTGCATAACCACCGTCATTTTGTCTATTCTTCCGTCTCTCGGCAAAATGCTACGCGTGCTGGCAAACAATAGAAACTGATACGAAACAAGCACTAGACTGCCACGACTAGCCGGAGTCGTGGCCGTCTAGTGCGCGAGATCCCTTATTCTAATACAAAAGACGATTTACAGATAAATATAGCATTTTATATATTATTTATGTAGCTTAATATTTACATAAATAAACTTTGAAAATAGAACGAAACAATCTCTTTTAAAATGTGCCCATCAACAGTATTGCATTACAATGGTCGTAATGGTAGTGTGTGTGGGACAATGTTTATGAACGCAAAATATTGTCCAGTTATGTTGGCACGGTCTTTTAAAGCTTTTTTTTATAGGCCGGTTTATAAATAAAATGACCATCTACACATCATTCTACAGACAAGCTCTAGCTAGATATTGATCACAATGAAGCTGCCATTAAAAACCGATTAAATTAAAAAGTCAATCATTCTATAATAGTTACTTCTATTTTACCCAATAAGGTAATTCCTTGTAATACTTATACAGAATCAAAACAAAGATGTTTAAATTGTGCGAAGACACTAAATACAATTTCAATCTCTTTTTTTTCGTACTTTGTTATTTCAGTCCAAAAAACATTCCAATTTATAAAGCTCTTAAAACAACAAATAAATCGTTATCATTGGAAATTCTACTTACCTTTTTCTAACTACCAAATCATAAGATCAAGCATTGAAGACTTGGTTATATATAAACGTACTTAGCTTAGCAACATGTAAAACCGGCGAAGTGCGTGTCGAACCACGCACAATGAAGGGTTCCGTAGTTGGGTTGAATTATCCCAAGAACAAACTTAACATTGTAGTTGAAAAAGTAACTGCAAATGTAAGTTGGTTGATTATTACTCAGTAACTTGAAGAGCCTACTTAGCTGTGATAGTTTTCCTTTTAACTTCGTTATCGCAAAAAAAAAACAGCTGTTCCATACATTTTGTCGATTTAAGTGAACAAAAATGCATGGAACAGCTGTTTATTTTTTGCGATTTCAATGTTGGTCCCATAGAAAAAGTATATTATAGATGACACCAAACCACTAGTTTCGAGGATAACGGTGTATAACCCAGTATACTACTGCCGTGATTTTTTTCACATATCCAATACCAAACCATTTAGCTGGCAGGGGGGGGTGAACACTTGACAACAAAATTTTCACTTTAATATTTCGTAAACGGATCACTGAATCCAAAAATGGCACAAACTTACAATATTTTTGAACCACCTTTCCAACGACACCCCACAACTTGGGATAGACGACAAAAAAAAAAGACACGAAGAGACCTCACGTATACTTAAGCAAAAAAAATATTTTTTTCAATATTTTTATTTTACCACTTTTTCGGCGTGATTTATGTGTATAACCATACCAAGCTTAGCTTTCTAGTACTAACAGTCTCTGAGCTAAGCCGCGGACAGAGAAACGGACAAACTGGCGAAACTATAAGGGTTCCTTGTTGACTACGGAACCCTAAAAGTCATTTTAAATGCATGTAACCGCATTTATCATTTAAAAGAACCCACCCTAAAAAGTCCATTTTAAGTGAACCACCATATTTCTATGGTAACCACAGTCTGCCATCGCAACTTGACCGATGCTGTTAAGACTGTGAAACTAGTGTTCCTGCTGTCATGCCCAACTCTAGTTTATGCGATATTTCTATTCATCGAGATTTCAAGACATGTATTTCGTGAGATACAATTTTTGAGCTGTGCACATTTATAGCTTAACAATTATCCGCTCAACTGTCGATTTGCGGTTAGAAGTCCATAACAATAAAAAATATATTGTGTCCCGTTAGTGTCAGTTAAGCACATAAAGCAGATACATTAGTATAAAATATTCAAATAGCATGTATAATATCAATGTTAGTATCACAACCTAACTAGTGCAACATTGCCAAAAGGCGGTAGGCCTAATCTAGAGAATACATCATTCTTTAGTAAATGTGGCTTAAATATTAAATACGTTTACAAAATGCTAAGTTCTGGTCAGTATGACGTATACAGATCTACTGAGGTAATGGAGGAGGCTGGACGGCAGCGTAAGTAGGATAATATGGAGCAAAGTTGTTCGGGCCTCGGATCATCATGTGGTTAGACTCTCCTCTGTCTTGAATCGTGCGCGCTGAGTATGGAGATTCTTTGAAGACTGGTGTAGCTGAAAATGTAAAGGACAAGGTTAAAGTCTGAGCCAGGACTATATATATGTCATCCAAAGCGTACTTCGGCCATGGCGGCTAATCTCAACGGCGCGGGAGATATTATAGTGCACAAGTGTGTGCGCAAACACAGGTGCATTCTCTCTTCCCTCACTCTCATAGTCCAATGGGACGGCAACCCGCCACGACCAGAGAGAGATCAGGTGGAGGGATCAGCTATGGCTACTTAGGTTAGGAGTCGGCTTGGTTGACACTAAAGATTGGCTGAACAAGTTAGCCAAAATTGGAAGATTAGCAAGGAATCGGGACTGAAAACTATCACACGCCAATGACAAAAGAATAAATGAAACGGCTGATGATATCCTTCATTGCTTAGGTAACTAGCGTGTCATTAAATATTTGTCCTTCAGTGTTCAGGCAATCGATATTTTTCCATTGAATCAAGTAAATAAAAGTTATTGTTCAACTCACTCAAAGTCGGGTATAATGTCTGGTATGGCTGCACGGGCACCGCACCCGGCATTACCCAACCTCCTGGTGATGCCTCACCGCCAGGGGCTGAAGGCGCCTGAAAAGCATTAAAAGTTTGCGTTATCTTACAATTACCCAAATCAATTAAAAGCCATATGATAAAACCTCAAATTATAGACCCCGCTTCTGCACAGCAAGACCCTCCGCGTTATAAAAAAAACCGGCCAAGTGCGAGTCCGACTCTCACGCGAAGTTCCGTATTAAGATCGAGCAAACAACCGACAGACAGACGGACGGACAGCGGGTTGCGAGCGTCCACAAAGCGGAGCGGGCACGCAACGAACAGCGTGGTTGAAAATATGCTTTCGTTTGAAATGCTTTCGTTTTCGTCTGCAGCTTCGAAGTAACAAAGCCAACAGCAGTGTCTCCTCGTCGGAATCCATTTTGTTACTGAGTTTATTGTACGTCGTTAACTGCTACAAACACGGGACGAAAACGTTGCGAATTTGCTAGGGTTCCGTTTGGTACCCTTGCAGCAAAGCAACAGGGCAATGGAGCAGTGGTGGCCCAGTGGTAACACCCGCGACCCTAACAGGCAAATTACTAAGCCTGGGTTGCACCAAGTAACTATAACGATAACCGGAGATTTTGACAGCCTTTTCAAGTTGTCAGTGGTCAAATCTCCGGCTATCATTAAAGTAACTTTGGTGCAACTCTTAGTGTAAATTATTTCATCACCACTGCTCTCAAAACGGTGAAGGAAAACATCGTGAGGAAACCGGCATGTCCTAGAACCAAAAATTCGAAAACGTGTGACATCTACCAACCCGCACTGGCCCGCGTGGTGGAGTCCCTCTCACAAAGAGAGGGCCTGTGTGACCCAGCAGTTGGAAAATTATAGGCTAATTATGCTTATGCTTGGCACCCTTCGGGTTCGGAACCCTAAATAGGCCTTATAGCTGTTTATGTAAATTCTTTTCATTTATTAGTTTATTAGACTAAACTAAATCTTTACTGTCACACTCACAAGAATTGAATCCCATGAACTGACGAATTTTAGTTCACCACGCCCATGATTACAGTCATTTAGATCAATGATGCTAACAGAGAGCATTCCACAAAGGTTCAAGAAACGCATTATCTACTTACCATAGGTTGTCCCGGACTAACGGGCAGTACGGCCGGCTGGCTAGGAGAGTAGGGGCCCGATTCCCCGTTTCCTATGTTTTCCGGAACCGGTGCAGATGGCGCCACTTGTCCGACCATACCAACCAATGGTACCGTGCCAATGGCAATGTACTTCTTGCCTCTCATGTTCATATGCATGCCTGATACTACACATTCCACCTGTGGTACAAAGAAAGTAAGCATATTTAGGGACACATTATTTTATTTTGTCAAATAGGAACAACAAACAGCTGCATTATACAATATTGCAACGGGTAAAACACAAATAAGTTAAATAATAATTTATAGTTCACTAATTACAATCCTAACTTAATATTATAAATGCGAAATTGAGTTTGTTTCGCTTCCACTCTAAAACGGCTGAACAGATTTGGATGAAATTTGGCACATGGGTATATCACGGACATAGGATACCTTTTATCCCGCTATTCTCACAATATCGTGACTTATGCGCGCGACTTATCCGCGGGGACACCTCAGTAATAAATAAAACTTTAAAGTTGCTAGGAGGTAAACTGTTCATGCATGACAGTTACAGTATATTATTAGTTTTAAATGTGCTGAATTGAATTAGACACATTTCTGTATTTTTTTCTTATACACTGCCTAGCAAGTAAGGGTCTAAGATCTGAAACGCGCTTGATATGATGTCGTGCAGATAGTACAGACTAGCTGGTTAGAGAAAGTGTGTCAGCCCACATTCATCGATAGTTATTCCAAATTGGTAAAGTAGTCCGTCTGTATATGTACACTGCATTGTTAAATGAAATAAAAACATATCATAAAGAGCTGGCTCTTTATATTCTAGACTATGAAGAAAAAATTTATAAACGGATTCAATATTTGTTCCAAGTTTTCATTGCCGTATCTAATTCTATCAATAAGCATATATGTCTGTTCTATGTATAAGTTCCGTGTGAATTTTTGTTTGGGTTCAAGTATGACATCATCATGAGATCATTCACAAAAAACACCGCATGATAAGCCGATCTGTATTATATAACGAAGTTACCTTGGAAACCACACAAATTACATCCTTGAACCATATAATTAACTGCTCTGAATTCAATTTATTTTCCTAGTACATAATACACAAGTCATTGTAATGGCAGACATGCATCTGTTACAATGCAACGTTCATATTAACTGGAAATGTTATTACTTTTCACACTTTCCATTGCATTCGAATTAAAATATTGTTTTAAGATTTACGACCTTTGACTGCCATTCTAAATTGAACCTCGCTACCATGTTTTTAAAGTTCACTTTTGATAAGTTGCAATAGGTACAATTGCTACTTTTGTTTTCAATTCATATTGGCATACGGCTATTCCACTTGCTACTTTCGCCGCACACAATCACAATGCATATTATGCGAATGTACCATTGAACTCGCGTAAACGGACAGAGTTTGATAACTTAAGTCTTCCCAACCAATACGTCTGTATAGGAAGCCGAAGTTTTTCTACAGCCTGCGGTTATGTCGACCCTGAAAGATAATGTATAATTGCGACGATCAGCCATTATTATAGTAATTTAATCGGTCTTACCTTGAAGTCGTAATCCAAATCGATAATGTTACAGTTGACGAGATCGGATGGCGGTATCGGCGGTACTTCCATCGTCAACTCCCAGCTTTTTGTGGTACCCGCGGGGGCCGGCCCTTCTTGAATGGTTAAAACGATATCTTTTATTTTCTTTGTTTGGTTTGATGGTGTTGTGGCCCTGTATGTCACCACCTAAAATAATTTGATTGATATTATTACAGGCCAATTATTGGGGCTAAGGAATGACAGCCGCACGGGTCGATCGATCAGGTTAAGCTACGCTTGCCGTGGTTGGACCGTGGATGGGTGACCATCTTTACATACCAAGATCCCACCGTGTCTCGGAAAACACGTTAAGCCGTTGGTCCCGGCTGTCATTCGTGCATCTTTGACAGTCGTTACAGGTCGTCATCGTCAGTAGCCCGAAAGTCTGACAAGCAGTCTTACCAAGGTAAGGAGTATCTACCCAATAACTGGGTTGTGGAAGTCAGATAGGCAGTCGCTCCATGTAAAATACTGGTATGCAGCTGCATCCGGTGAGTAGTTGGAAAAGGCTAGGCAGACTGACTGACACAACAGATAAAAGTGGCGGATTCAGGTCATCTTGATTGAACATTAAGGTTCATAAAAGCAAGTGGCATCCCAGTTACAAGGAAACTCATTGTTTATCCTACACATGACCTTACTAATAAGGGTCTGAATTGCATGTTTTTTAAGTATTTCAAGATTCAGCAATAAACATTGACCTAAATTCTCGCCTAACAAGAAATCAAGGACAGTCTGTAGTAAGATACTATAATCAAGTTTCATGACCACAAGAGCATGGGGCATGAGAACTCAATTAAGTTAACAATTGTAAATTAGTGTTAACATCAGCCTTGATGTTTTTATTATGTTTGATTCATAAAAACCCTGAGTATTACTCATTTATCATTTACTCAACGAAAAATCATGAAATTAAACTTGTAAATTCATTCATAAATGCATTACTCGGTAATTATTTTGTATGGGTGTAGGTATCTCAATTGACTAATTGAAAATCAAACTATACTAACTAATTACATTATATACTAAATTAAATTAGGTACTGATTAAAACTAACTATACAATTATACCTACTATTAACTAAAATATGGCGTCGAAAAATTCCTCCGCATCGCTGTCGGCTGGTAATGTACTGATTGAATAGTTGTATGTCTGGTGCAACATATCATTAGTGTTGCTGGAAAAGCGATGGTGCTTTTTGTCCTGACTAGCTTCATTACTATCTGGAACAATTATTTAATGCTTTCTTACCTTCCTCAAGAAGATCTTGACAAGATGCAACTGCACATTGCTTTTGTTATCAATTTCCACTCGTATTGGTATTTTTTGACCCGGAACATAACCCGACACGGGAGCCTGGACGTCAACGGACAGCGGAGGCGACGCGCAACAGAAGCAACAGAACGTCTTCTCCAGTTGAATGTGAATTGGTTCCTAGTTATGGAAACTTTGTATTAATCCAAAAAGCAAAAACCACATTTAAAAAGAATTTAAAAATTAAATATGAAGAATTTATGACTGTGAGAAACAGTTTTGGAATTTCGCCTTTCATTTGATCTGAAGTTTTGTGTTGAATGTCTCTCTTTGTTATTTGACATGGACATGTAAATACATTAAGTGTAGGCAACTTTCTCCAAATGTTTTAAAAGTAACATAGAAAGGATTGACATATGTGAGATAATATTTTATGCAAGCCTGTGGGAATAACCAGCACCCTAATTGCGTAACATAATTTCAATCACAATCTGAATAGTTTTGAAGGATATTGTTAATCCATTGCTTTATATGTTCGATTTTTTTTGTTCTGCTCAGCAATGTAAATAACGAAATGAATGTTGTTAAACTGTCACAATGAAAGCCATTGCTATTGTGTGTTAAACAATTACCCCACAGGCTGTTTGAAAGTTTTTAACATCTCGACAGTCCCTACGTACATGAAGACATGTCAAAAATTGCATTTTTTTTTTATTGCACTTTTTGCTTTAGATTTTCCATATGCATATGCTGTATATTTATATTTTTTAATATTACGTATTAAACGTCATTTACAAATCGTAAATGAGAACAAGTATATTTACAACGAATAAGTGTCGTAGATGCGGATAAGTATTACGTATCGTTGTATACGGTGTTTTAAAATGCGCGCCACTCGGTGCGAACGCGGTCTTGTCTGGCATAACGTCATTCACGGCGGGAGTTGGGTTGCGATCTTAGGATGTTTAACATTTCCGTTTGAAAACAATAACATATTCCTTCTACGTTTTCATTTCATAAAACATTTTATTTAAATTCTATTTTATTAACTGTGTTCTTCTTTCCCGCGTATAAAAAGGTATCATAGACATGTCTGACATGCTTTATCAGCGTAGAAACAGTCATCTAACAGTTTCTTCAAGAAAATATAAAAAAAAAAAAAAGTATAAATGCCATTATAAAGTTCCTAAAGCTAATAAAACATTATAGAAAAAAAATATTTATAATTGTACATAGACTTATTTCTAGAGCAGTTTGAACATAAATAACGCTTTCCTGTAAACCTCGGTTTTTGACATGTCTTTATGAGGGACCGTCGATCTCATACAGCAAAAATCCTAAATAGACATTATTATTGCCTGAAATATAAAGTAGATATTCCAATAGAACCTAAATTCTTACCTTATATGAAGAGTTGAGATTCAAATCAAATGCATTGATCACAGTGAAAGCCATTTTTGTTTCTTGGTCGTACTTCCATGGCCTATCCAGAGTAACCTTCACTGTATATCTGACATATCCATATTGACCCTCAAAGGATGAGGGCAGCACGGGAGGCAAGGCACAAGTGAAGTTGTACACTTGCTTACCAGCTGGAATTTCTATTTCATTTCCTAAAAAATCATTTAGAATTAATATGAAAGACCAGTAATGTCTGAAAAGTTATGATAACCAAGATAAAGAAGTCAATATTAATGATTGACCCACTAATTGATAAATGAAAAGATAACGACACGGTTGGCGCAGTGGCTGAGCGATGGACGGCTGCGCAACGTGTCGCGGGTTCGATCCCCGCACGGAACAAATATTTGTATGATCTGCAAGTAGTTGTTCCGGGTCTGGGTGTTAGTGTATGAGAGTTCTATGTTTGTAAACGCACCCACGATACAGGAAGAAATTCCTAGTGTGGGGCAACGTTCTTTAAATAAAAAAATAAAAAAAAATATTGTTTATAACAGATGCTGTTAGTGACTAATACCAAGAAAATGTTATCATTAATAGTTATTGTCACCTGTTTCACTCACATTAAACACAGAAAACTATTTCATGTAGACAAATACAAAGTTTCCTACATATTCATCAAATATATCATTACGGTCATATTCTATCTAAATGTGTTCCTCTTAATTGGAGTAGTCTACACTATATAATCCTACAAATCCCAATAATATTATAAATGTGAATGTTTGTTACTTAATCATACAAAACGATGAATGGATTGACAGATAAGTAGTCTGGGAAGTGGAGAAGCAAATAGGTTACTTTTCATCCTGGATCGCAAACAAAGTCGCTAGCAACAGCTAGTTATAAAATAATTCTTTAAACTTCTAAGTTGTTTTGAGTAGGTAGTGTAAAGTATTATTCATACTGATGAACGCAATATTTAGTAAGTAATGCAGGAAAAATATCAATAAATACCTGTTCAGAATGACCTTCAATTGTCTAGTGCGAGTTTATAATAATATACTGACATTCAACTTATATCATATTATGACAAAATTATATTCTGTTGTCAAAATATGATACAGTTGCATTCTTGTTATCTTATTTCCATATATAAACAAACTGCTTGCATGAGTGCTTGATATCACAACTTATTAAAAGAAAATTAGTCATCTTTATAAAAGTGATTATTAACACTTTCAGAGTCATCTAAATGAAGTTTAAACAGGACTTAATAATATATGATACTTCAGTAATCTGAATCATAGAACCAGATAGTTTTCTTAATAATTAATACAACCTTTAGAACTGATCTATAATGAATGGAACACATCCACACTTTAGACTTTGACAACAAAAGTGCAAGTAACATTAACTTTAGACTCTAAAACTCTTTAGACTCTATACTTGCACTTTTGTTTTCATTGCAATAGTCTTGTAATGTTAAAACTCAGGTTTCTGGCAATGACAAAGTAATCTGATAAGTTATAATTATTTGATTGTTTTGATTGATATTCACCTGAATTGCTACCCAGCAAATAATAAGAGACTTGGAAGTATTCCTCATGTCCCGTGTGCATGGTGTCGGTAGATTCTGTCTTCCCTTCGGAATTTTCTTCATTTTTACTTTCGCACCACTCGGTATGTGCTTCTCCCTTAATCTTGACATGGATACCTAATAAGAAACAAAATATTCGTAAGTCATACAATTTCAGGGCAGCCTTTTTTATACGTTCATGGGGCAATTCAGAGCACTTAAATGTCTTTTGCAATATAGTTTTATTTTTGTGCTCATTCTAGTGGATGAGTCAGAGACCATTAAATACAGCTAATCGTATGTGTTACATACCTCGAACTTTTTTAGGACTATCGAAAACATATTCTATTCTTCCGTTGATGGTTTGCCCGGCGTAATAAGTATTCCATTGGTTATCTAAATAGATGTTAGCTTCCTTTAGACCCATTTTGAGACAAAAAGCAAACGCAAAGTACAATATATTAGAACTTGCTTGTCAGACAGCAGCAGATCCTCTCATCCTCTCCCTCCCCTGCGTTTCTCACAGAATGACAGTATTGACAGTGACAGATGACAGCAGTACCATTACTGTGATGACAGCTGAGTCTTTGGCCGCTTTCCGAAATATACCATAGTCTAAATAGAAGCATCATTATTTTACGCTCCGATTTATACCCCTTATTAAGGTGGATGCGATAAGGTGGCCCGCGAAATTCAATTTTTCTTACGTTTTTTGCAATTTGCAGGTCAGTATCAGGTTGTATGTTAATGTAAATATTATTTGCGACCGTAACAAATATGGATTTACAGAATTGTAAACATTAGAATCAGCAATACAACTCCATTTATGTTCACTTGTGTATGTCCCACGCATAACTCGGAACGGGTGTTATTAGCACGCTCAAATCAATTATAGCGTAACTGGGAACGCAGCCTATAAAAAGTTCAACGTTTATGACAGCTGACTGCTGAGCAGCTGAGAGTCTGAGACTGCTGAGAACTGTCAACAATTTGGAACGTTCGTGAACATGTGAACGCGCGCGCTCACAGACCCAATTAAAAAATGTACTCTTTGCTCACAGCCCAACAATAATCCTTGATTTAGTTTATGTAAAAGATAAGTACTCTGTGAATCCACAGACTATGAATCTAAGTTCCTTCCTTCTTCCATTCCTTGCACATGCACATGCATGGTATGGCTGCTAACAGTGTTCTCTAATGGCGTGATTTCACGCAGCTTGCTACTACATTATTCTGTGATTTCACGTGGATTACTCGATCTGACGATCACTCTCCAGCGTAGGAAGCCTTGATGCGAAGCGTTTGATGTCACAGTACCTGCGTAGCAATATTGTGCTAATACAATACAAAATCTATTTGTGAGTGAAGTGGAGAAAAGCTACTGCAAGAGACAACAAAAAATAAAATTTGACCGCCCCTAAGACGACCCACTGACCGAATGCTTATAATATTGAATCATCTTCTGAATGAATCAAGATTTCGTCTTTCGTCACTGGTTCTTCTGCTGTAAACATACTAACCCAGTCTCCAGTAGTTCCACCAATAACCACCATAACGCTCGAATGTGCACCCAGTCTCATTCATCTGTGTTTATAGAAATAATTTTAAATTTATTTTAGTGGTTTATAGTCTTACTATGGACTCCTGCCAAATATCTCTAAAATGACTGAAATTTCAGTAATAATACCGGTACATAATGGAGAACAATGGATAGATAGTTGCATGAATTCTATAAAAGTCCAATCTGTTTTAAACACTAGCAAAAAATTGGAAATCTGTATTTATAATGATGGCAGTTCCGATAAGACTCAAGAACTATTAAAGAAATGGGGAGAATATTTTAAGTCTCAAGGAGTAGCTTATGTGTTATCAGGTAGCGAAACATCAAAAGGTGTGGGTGCTGCAAAAAATGGTGCTGTTAAAGTAAGTACTGGGCAATTTCTATGCTTTCAAGATATTGATGATGTGATGCACCCTGACAGAATATATTTACAATGGAAAGCAGCAAAGTTAAACTATAATGCTCTAATTGGTACTAAAATATCTAGAGTACCTGAAAATTCAACTCCTCGTTATGCTCATTGGGCTAACAGCCTTACTAATAATCAGTTGAAGAAACAAATTTATACTTCCAATGGGCCTACTCTGCTTATGCCAACATGGTTCTGCCATAGATCTGTATATGATAGAGTTGGAGGCTTTGTTGAAACCGGACATGGAACACCCGAAGATCTGTTTTTTTTTTATGAACATTTAGATGCTGGCGGAGATTTACATAGGGTGGATAAAGAACTGGTGGTATATGCTTACCATGAAGGTGCAGCTACTTTTTCTGTTAAACGAGAACAGATTTGGAAAATACAGCTTGACAGATTACAAAAGTGTGTATTACCACATTGGGATAATTTCACAGTTTGGAATGCAGGAAAAGCGGGTCGAAGATTGGTTCGCTCATTAAGTTCGGATAACTTAAACAAAGTTGTGGCATTCTGTGATGTTGACACAAATAAAATAGGCCAATTTGTTGAGCTATATTGCCCTATTGAAAGGAGAGTAATTATCAAATTACCTGTAATTCATTTTACAGATGCAAAGCCACCTTTATTGATATGCGTTAAATTAGATCTAACTAATGGTGAATTCGAAAAAAATCTCAAATCATTGAATCTCATTGAAGGAATTGATTATGTTTTATTCAGTTGATATTGTAAGATGCCTTGACAAAATGTTATAGCTATAATAAAACTGTATTACTGTTGATCTAAGTATTTCATTGATTTGCATATAATATGAATTTATAACTAAATACATGTAATGTAAACACACCTTAAAACTTATTTTAGTGCTAAATTCATTACAGAGTATATTTTTAGGTTTCTAATAATACATATAAATACAACTACAAACAAAAACTAATTTATTATATATTTGATGGAGTCTCCAGTTGTGTTTGTATTTGTAGGTAGTGAGGTGAATTCTAATGTCAAATACTTTGGCAGTACATTCATATTTAGTGATGGTGATATCCCCAAAACTACTAAAATAATCAGTTCTCTTTTGAGAAAATCAATGTCATGCCAGCTAGGCCCATACTGTTGTCTTGATGTGCCAACATTCCAGTCACAAGTGCACAAAAGTTGTCTCAAGCTGTCCTCCTAAAATTGGTGCAATATATGCACCTCAGTATACATCTTTGTTGCTCAAACCAATGGACTTTTCAGGACTTATCGTCTTTCTCTGATCTGAGTATTTTTGTTATAACACAATTGTTAAGTGCATAAACTATACATCCTTCCATTGTTCCAGCTTATTGAGGTGCCTACTACAAGAGACTCCCACACAATGTGAGCATCATAACAATCTTGGAATTTATGTTATGATACTTATTAAAGCTCAGCATCGAGAAGTTCATTCTGTATTTTATCAATAAAACTATCATCAAAAATAGGAGACAGTGCTCTGCGTTCCGTGTTACAACGACGTTTTAAGCTTAAAGTTCGAGGTTTATCTTCAATCATTTCTCTGCCGAGTTGAAAGGCCCCACACCATTTGTAGATCATGGTCTTACCAGGACATTGTGCACCATAAACGGCTTTCATCTCATTTAAAATAGCTTGGGGTCCCTTCCCTTGCTTCGTAAGGAACTTGATGACAGCACGAAACTCTATCTGCTGCATATCCATTTTATTCATGGCAGAAGACATGTTCACAAATGTCTGTTTTAGTTCAAAATGCTTGCAGAGCGATTTATTAAGTCGTCAAAACTATAAAAAAAAAAAAAATTATAACAAAAATAGTAAATTCATAATAAAAGTTCAATGAACAGATTTTGAAAAGTGCGCCTTTTTTGTGTGTGTAAAACAAGGACGCGGGCGTTTGTTGAAGACATCATGAGTTCTGCCAAAGGTTTAACAACCACACAATTGAACAAAAAACAATACACTGCATAACATACCTGGTGCCTTGCCTTGCGCCCAGCTAGTTTTATTGGCACTGCTATAGCTGCTGATAAACAGCCCTGTTAATTGAATCATGCCATGCCTTTGTTTTCTTTCAATTCAATTCCATTGCAATAAATGAGAATCAGTCTTGTGAGTCAGAGCGAGTAGCAAAGCAAAGCAAATGCGAATTTCTTCGAAAGAATTTGGGGCGGGGAACCGAAACCGAACAATCGGTGAACTCGGTCAAGCAAATGTCAAAGTCAATGTCACAGACTGTCATGTCATCTGTCTTTTGCGGGTGAAACCGCGGAGAAATTAAATGGAAAGAGAGACCTCGGTGAAGTTAGCCGCACGATTTCATTATTATGAAATTTTGATAATGCTAATCGTTAGAGAGTGTTAGAGAGAAGAGAAAAATAGTTAGAGAGTAATTAGTTTTTATGTAAAAGCAATTTTAATTTTTCGTGTGAAGTTGGCCCCCCTGCCCGCAAAAATGGACTTAGATGTACTTTTTTTTTTTTTATCGATGAGAATCGTTAGAGAGAGATTGAGAGATACACAAAATCGTTAGAGAGTTAATATTTTATTTGTTATTAAATCATTTCTAAGAGCGTGAAGTTAGCCCACCTCTGTGAATTTAGCCCCTGATTTAATTATTCTGATTTTTTGTTAATGCTAATCGTTAGAGAGAGTTAGAGAGAAAAGGAAAATCGTTAGAGAGGAATTAGATTTATTTATCAAAGATTTTTTATTTTTTTGTAAAGTTGGCCCCCATTCCCGCAAAAATGGACTAAGACGTAATTTTTTAATAATATAATTTGAGAATCGTTAGAGAGAGATTGAGAGTTAAAAAAAAACATTAGAGAATTAATATTTTAATTGATATTAAATTATTTCTGAGAACGCGTTTTACCCTAGGACCTGATAAGGATAATGTTTAGAAACGTGCCGCCTCGATAGGGTAGGGAGAAGAGGGGGAAGGGTTATAGATCCCCCACTCCCGCCGGAGATACAAAGTTTTTATTAAATGATTTTTAAATATGACAAATCTCATATGCTGGGGCCACACCAACGGGAAACGCCGTTGATTATCGCGATAATGGACGTCAACCGTTGGTGTAGCCACAACTTACCTCGAGTATTTGTCAACGGCATTCACATTGGCGTTTAACGTTGGGTTAGGTCAGGTTAGGCAGATCAAAGAGATTTACCACGAGAATTATTGCATTGAGTGAAGCGGCCAAACTTACGTTTCTCATTGTGCACCGTGAGCGCGACGGGATCTCACGGGTACATAATTATTTAGCGGAGCCGATCAGCCCATTATGGAATGGAATGGACTAACGAGAAAGCCATTGAACTTCTCTAAGTTCTAAACTGAACTTGATACTAAATGACCAGACCAGGGCCACTAACAATACCTATTATTTATTTATTTATACGTGTGGAGTCGCGTCGTCCGCGTATATTCTTCTTACAAATAAATAATATTATTAGACGATGAGATCGTAATAATAATCGTGAATGTCGATGTTACGAGTTACGAGTTACGACCGGCCGGCCGGACTGCGGACGGCTTTCGGTCCGGGTGGTTGCGGCGGGGCATGGCTACTGCGGATAGGCGTCCTCGGGTGCGGTAAATGTTTTTTCTTTGAACTTCCTTATTCAAACTTTAGGTACCAAGTACTTAAAATTAAGTTTATAAAAACTTACGTTTTTGGATGATAGATTTATTTTTTATAGACAATCCATTTTATTGTCAAAACCGGTTATGATTGGAAAATATTTCAAGGGCGTGGATAAAGCAGCCCGTATCGGGCGCATAAAAGGCTAATTACGGCACTGAATAAAAGTAAATTATTCGTAAGTTCAAAGAAAAAAAAATAAGATCATCACTACATAGGAAGCCCTTCCATTTGATATGTCACACTCACTCTCGCGGTTAAAGTCAAAGTCAAATAATTTATAGGTAGGTATTTATTTACGTTTTTTGTGGGGAAAAAAAAGTTTTCTCCCACAAAAAACGAAAATAAATACATTTTGAAAACAAACGTAAATAAATATATTCTGAATATGGGGATCACCCCCATATTCAGAATATATTTATTTAAGTTTTGACGACCCATGTTTGGGTCACAGTAATACATAAGTAAGTGTATCTAATTACCAAAAAACTGTAGGTACTTGAGCCAAGGTGACCCCGACGGTAGTATAAAAAAAAAAAATTTTTGGGTACTTATCAATCAGGTAACCATTTCTCTAAATATATTCCTTGGCACCTCCCCACAAAATCTTGGGCTGCGACCGCACCTGCCCGGTAGGATGTTGCGCTAGTTCCCAAATGTGGACTATAGAATTCTTGCGGTAGGCAGCTACCAGGCTAGCGACCAGTGGACGGCATAATGTTGTTGTACCTACATGTATGCAGACTTATGTAGTAGTAAGTACGGCGTGCGGTATGGCGGCGGCGGGCAGTACATTTTTTAGCGTTTCGTAGTCAACAAGGAACCCTTATTGTTTCCCATGTCTGTCTGTCCGCGGCTTAGCTCAGAGACTGTTGGTACTAGAAAAATCTAATTTGGTATGGGTACATATAAAAATCATGCATACATTTTTTTAGGGTACTTATCTCCCCTACACTTAAAGCGGGAACTTTTTTTTTTCTGGCCTATCCTTTTGTGTTTGCTGTCGTTAGAAAGATCATTCAGAAATATTGTGAGTTTGTTTGGGAAAACCATTTTTGGATTCAGGGATCCGTTTGCGTAGGTAATATTTATAATTTTTGTTATAATCAAGTTGCCCCCCCCCTCCTTCCAGCCAGCTAAACGGTTAGTTTTGGATATGTGAAAAAAATCACGGCAGTAGCATGTATGTCGCAGGGAAATGAGGAAACCAGGGATTTCACGAAATTACGGCAGATATCAAATATTCTTGTATAATAAGTCTTCTTTCTAAAAATGTTTAGTGATATGACAAAATGCTAATAATTATAATGTCAGTGATATGTCGTTTCACTTTCAACTAAATCTAGTAAAATGAAAAAAGTGTTGATGGATATAAACAAAATCACTAATTAACCGATGCATTTTTATTTGATATTAAAGTTTCAATTAAATAAACATCTATTCTGACGATGATCTACTAACCCTTCCCCCCTCCCCTCCCTCCCTTATCGAGGCGGCACGTTTCTAAACTTTATCCTGATCAGGTCAATAATTTAATATCAAATAAAATATTAACTCTAATGATTTTTTTTAACTCTCAATCTCTCTCTAACGATTCTCAAACTATATAAAAAAAATTACGTCTTAGTCCATTTTTGCGGGAATGGGGGCCAACTTCACAAAAAAATAAAAAATCTTTGATAAATAAAACTAATTACTCTCTAACGATTTTTCTTTTCTCTCTAACTCTCTCTAACGATTAGAATTAACAAAAATTCAGAATAATTAAATCAGGGGCTAAATTCACAGAGGTGGGCTAACTTCACGCTCTTAGAAATGATTTAATAACAAATAAAATATTGACTCTCTAACGATTTTGTGTATATCTTAATCTCTCTCTAACGACTATCAATCGATAAAAAAAAAAAAATTACGTCGAAGTCCATTTTTGCGGGCAGGGGGGCCAAGAACACACGAAAAATTAAAATTGCTATTACATTAAAACTAATTACTCTCTAAGGATTTTACTTTTCTCTCTAACACTCTCTAACGATTAGCATTATCAAAATTTCATAATAATGAAATCGTGCGGCTAACTTCACGGAGGTGAAAGAGAGGTAGGTAGTACCTATAACAAAACAAAGACAGAGTATTAAAGTCTAGTTTAACTATAAATAAGTTTTATTGACACAATATTATAAACTATTTCGTAAAAAGTTAGTTGAACAAATGTTTTACTCAAATTCAACCTCTTTTGAAAGTCCTTTCTTTTCTATTACTTGGACTTTCTATTATAATGCAAGGTTAACATACCTACTTATATGATTCTGTATAGTTTCCGCTAGCCCCCCATTTTTTTTATTATAGCTGCCGTAGTTTACTAATTTATAAAGTTTTAAGTCGGAAAAGCACGCGGGAAACTGCACGAATAACTGGCGGGGCGTTTGACTCTCCCTTTTACTAGTGACGTAGGGCGCTTGAGTGGCTCTCCACCCGCTTGTCGCCAACGCGCCTGCAGCAAGAGGAGCGAGCACACCATCGGTAAGGTGACTGACAGCTTGTTGTTCATGCGCCGTTTACTAGTTGATAGCTCACCATGCGCCAACGGCTAGTTTTCACCTTACAGACCGGTTTGTGAACATTAGTGAGTGATCTCGCTTGAGAAGCACGCGTTTCTACGTTGTGTCTTGGAGTTTACTTTACGCGAACTGGCAATCATACAATCATAGCTATTGCACTCGAGGAAGAAGAAAATAATTTGCATAGGAACAGTCATATTGTTTTATTGTTTATATAGACCTTGTTTGAATAGGTGCAGTTGTAGCTATTATTTTCTTTGGATATGACGGTAGACATAACGAAGCGCAGCTGCTGCAGCTGGCTGCATGATGCCTTTATTAGGGTTCCATACCCAAAGGGTAAAACTCTATTACAAAGACTCCGCTGTCTGTCCGTCTAACACCAGGCAGTATCTCAAGAACCGTGATAGCTAGACAGTTGAAATGTTTCACAGATGATGTATTTCTCTTGCCGCTAAAACAAAAAATACTAAAAAACCGAATAAAATAAATATTTAAGTGGGCGCCCCCCACTTAAATATTTATTTTACAACTATTGTACAACAAACGTGATTTTTTTGCCGTTTTACCAATAGATAATGGTACGGAACCCTTCGTGCGCCAGTCCGACTCGCACTTGGCCGGTATTTTTAATTTAACAGTGGAGCCAACATTACGGCAAAGGAACTATTTGCAATAGAGCTACATGACATGAATTCTCGGAATCCGTTGATAGTAATCAAAATCAATTTTATTAACAAAAGCAACGATTTAAACATTCAATGAAAAGAAACAATCGATAAAGTAACTTTTTGTGCAACGTGAATAAGATTCTGATCAATAATTTTCTTTCTATTATTCATTAATTTGTTTTCGTGTATAATATTAACAGTCTGGCCGTTGAGAGAATGCGTTCTTGCTGACACTCAAGGAACATAAATACCTACTCACTCACGCTAGCTAGTAATACTCATTCTCTTGACCGGACTGTAGATGTTAAGCACCAAACGCTCCCGTGAAGATTATACATTATTATTATTTGGTTTGTCGCACTACACCACTAAACAAATCGTAAAGTATAAGGGAAAACAAGGCGACCGGTGCTACCACAGCCACCAGCCTGAACCCGGGCGTGGGGTCGCGGAAGTCATAGCACAGAGCATGGAAACGCCGCCCTCGCTCCACGCACTTCGAGCCAGGTTCACCAATCTCGTAAATCGCTTCATTATTATCACACTGAGAGCCACTGTCTTGACCAAACGTGTACTTAGTCACCAAACGAGCGACCAGCCCTACAGTTCCGTTAATGTTTACTTTTAAATTCTCTCGTATCCATTTTCTCTTATAAATCTTACCAAGAATGTCTATATTCGAAAAACTGGAGAAATTAACGCGGATATTTGTAGATTCAGTTTCAGTAGTGTCAAACTTATTCATTGGAGTCAAAAAAATACCAAGCCTTTCCAAGAAGTTTGCAGAAGTGATGTTCTCCTTGAAGGTACTCATAACTCCCTTATGAGTAGAGAAACCACAGTAGTATTTGGTGTCAATGTAGAATGGCGCACCAGGTGCAAAGTTACATACAACTCGTACATCTCCACCTGGTTTTTTCCCGTACGCACAACCTATTTTATTGGTTTCCGCCCATATTAACTGGGCGGTGTTATACGTAGCTGGCGTTATATGACCACACTCGACATCTATCGTGGTAAGTGCTTTACCAGCTTTCCAAAACCACACGTGAATACAGCCAATAATAGGATCTACATAGCATTCATATTGCGGTATGCTGAAAAATTAAAGGTTCAATCAATTTCATCGAGATAATAATGCTAATCAAAATCGATATCGAAAAGTACCTAAAATAAAAGCATACCATTTTGAAGCCCTCTCAGTTTTGAAAGAATATGTGCAACAATGTTTTGCGAATTTGGTGCACTCAAGTTGTGTAACATAGTTTCCATCAAGGGCAGAACAAGCTGCGGGACCTGGCAAGCACTGGTGAAGCCATGCCTCGGCCATACTTTCCAAGTCAAAGTCATATATTAATTGATTCATATCTGCAGCTTTAGGTAAATGTTTATATTTATCTATATATATAGTCCTCCTTACCGATTTCGATAACGGCGATCCTTCGAAATCACTTCCTTGCGTGTGCCCTTAGATGGCTCGCTAGACCGAATTTTGTTTTGAACACCCGGTCACAACTAGAGCAATAAAGTTGGCCTGCAGTGTTGTATGTATACGTGTAGGAGGGCTTAGGTCTCTCTTTGCGTATTTGGCGCTTCTCGAAAATAGCTTCGTGTCGCTTTTTTTCGAAAGCTTTAATGCTTTTGTGAATAGTTGAGCGCCAACTCGACCTGTGTAAAGCGAGCCTCTCCCAACTTGTAGGATCAATAGTACAAGCGTTAAGATGCCTCTTGAGTACATCCTTATAGCGGAGATGTTGACCGCCATGCTTCCGTTTACCTTCTGCCATCTCAGAGTAAAATACCAGTTTGGGTAAACGGTTGTCTTCCATTCGAAGGACGTGTCCACACCATCTGAGTTGACGCTCCATGAGTAGGGCTTCCATACCATACAAGCCGGAACGGTGCAGGACCTCCGTATTAGCAATATGGTCCTGCCACTTAATGTTCAAGATCGATCTGAGACACCGTAGATGAAATGTGTCCAGTTTCCTAATGTCTGGTTTGTAGAGGCACCATGTTTCTGCGCCATAGAGAAGAATAGGTAAGATTAATGCCTTGTAAACACTAACCTTAGTCTCTAGCTTGAGGTCATGGGATTTCCAGACACGATCATTGAGTCGTCCAAAGGTCGCTGCGGCATTTGCAATGCGCGATGGTATCTCCGATGAAAGGGTGTTATCATGCCGTATGTTGCTTCCAAGATATTTAAACTGCGGGACTTCCTCTAGTGGTTTCCCTTCTAGATTAAGTGTGGCTTTATCAGCTTCGCAGCCTCGGGGTGGTTGCTTGAGGACTTGCGTCTTGGAAGCACTGATCACTAATCCAAATCGTTGACAGGATTGATGTAGTGCATCGACATAGCTTTGGAGATGCGCCATGCTGTCAGACATGAGGCACACATCATCAGCGTAAAGTATCTCCAGAATGGAAATCTTTTGCAGTTTCGATTTTGCTCTAAACCTAGAAATATCAAAGACGCCCTTATCGGTCCGGACATTCAGTTGAATTTGGTCACCACAGTACTGCAGGGCGTCTCTCATAACAACTGCGAAGTAAATGGCAAAGAGTGTGGGGGCCATGACGCAACCTTGCTTTACTCCACTTGTGATCTTGATCTCCTCAGAAAGTTCGTTTTCATGTTGAACCTGGGCTTTCATGCCAACATGAAACTGGCGTATGAGGTTGACAAACTTCTTTGGGTATCCAGACTTTTCGAGAACAAGCCAAAGAGCCTCACGCGGAACTCTATCAAATGCTTTCTCTAGATCGACAAAGCACATGTAGAGAGGCCTTTGATGTTCCAAGCTTTTCTCCTGGAGTTGTCTTACGACGGATATGGCATCGATAGTACCTCTGCAAGGACGAAAGCCACATTGGCTCTCAGGCAGGTATTTTTCAGCAAGTTTGCTAAGGCGGCTATTGATGATGTGGGCAAGAATTTTACCAGCACTAGATAGAAGTGATATGCCTCGGTAGGAGCTGCAATCGGAGACATCTCCCTTCCCTTTGTACAGCTTGCAGATCACGGCATCTCTCCAGTCCTGAGGAACTTCTTCACTTTCCCACACCCTTTTGACTATGTGGTAGACCTTATTTACAATGTGTTTTCCACTGTACTTGTAGATTTCTGCTGGAAGTTTGTCCATTCCAGGTGTTTTGTTGTTTTTGAGACGCATGACTGCTTCTGCAAACTCTTCAAAAGTAGGTGTGTCTTCTAAATCTTGACAAACTGGCAGTTCATCTAGTGTATTTATGTACGAAAGATCAGCGCTCAGTGCATCGGGATTCAATACATCATTAAAATGTTCTGCCCATCGCATTATTACGTCAGTTGTACTTGTAACTCGGTGTTGCCTGTCTTTTGTGTACATCGGTGCTATTTTCCTTGCTCTTGGACCAAAAATAGCTTGGATACCATCGAAGAACTTGCCAGTTTGGTGAGTATCAGCGCAGTGCTGTAGTTCAGCAGCTTTCTCCTTCCACCACTTATCCTTCAGTTCGCGAACTTTCGTTCTAAGTATTTGTTGCGCTTCCTTGCTCGTACGTGGATCTGGAAACTTCATGTTTAATTCATGCCTGTGTTTGTCAACTAGCGCTTTGATCTCGCTGTCAGATGCGTCAAACCAGTCTTGGTTGTTTTTTTGTGGTCTTCCTAAAATTTCCATCGCACAGGCATGAAGATGTTTGGCAAAAGATCTCCAGTCACCATCAATGGTAGATGGCTCCGACTGTGGAGCACTCGCAGCAAATTTTAAATCCAACGCTTTACCCAGCTCTGATGATGTCATTAGATTTGAAAAGGCAAGTTTAGGTGGTATTTTGTTGGGTGCTCGTCGTGGTGCTTTTAGCTGCAAGTACATCTTTGAACGAATAAGACGGTGATCAGTCCAGCCAATAGCGCCACGCATTGCCCTCGTCACGAGAACATCACGCAGGTCTTTTTGGCGAACAATGACATAATCCAAAAGATGCCAATGCTTAGATCTTGGATGCATCCACGAGGTTTTGTATTTCTCAGCAAGTCGGAAACATGTATTAGTGATGCTGAGATCGAATTCAGCACATAACGACAATAGCCTTAGTCCATTATCGTTACATTTCCCTATGCCATGTTTGCCGAGGACTCCCTTCCAAGTTGCATATTCGGTGCCGACACGAGCGTTAAAATCCCCCAGCAAAATTACTTTGTCACACTTTGGAATGTTCTCCAGAGTTCGCCTCAGGTTTTGGTAAAATACCTCTTTATCCTCATCCGGTGAAGGCAGGGTGGGAGCGTAAGCACTAATGAGATGGGCATACTTGTTGTTAGAAAGCGGAAGACGTAAAGTCATAAGGCGGTCACTGACGCCCTTAGGTAGTTCACTCAAATCTCCAGCCAAACGATTTCGAACAGCAAAGCCTACACCATTGCCCGCCCTCTCACCGGATGGACGTCCGCTCCAGTAATAGGTGTAGCCTCCAAGGTGTTCACGAAGCTCTCCACTACCACTCAGATGGGTTTCGCTTATTGCAGCTATATCTATGTTATAGCGAGCCAACTCTCTTGCTATGAGAGCAGTTTTTCTCTCTGGGCATATATTACGGTCGTTGTCTAGTAGAGTCCGTACGTTCCATGTAGCGATGCAAAGTTGTTGGTATTGTATCTTATTATGACTAAATTGCTTCTGTTTCTTTCGACCGCATTTTGTCGATGTCCAAGTGCCCGCGGTTTGGCACCTGGATGATGGGTGAGACGGACTATTTTTGGGCCACCTTTTCTAGACCCCTCCTCTATGCAGAGGAAAGCAGAGCGATCCTAAATAGGGCTGCTTTGTCACCAATTGTGCTGCCGAACCCAGAGTCCCGACTCAATCGACTCCGGGAGCGACCACTCTCCTTTGGCCGCCTACGTGCAGGGTACTGACTAAAGCCTCGGTACATCGATACCTCAGCCCCACCGCCAAGACCCCATCGCCGCAGGGCTTTTAATACACTCAAATCCGGAAGCAAATATCTAGGGTCATCTGCGCGTGAATTGGATTATAGTGGACAAGCAGTTGCGCATGTACAAATCCACTCTCTCGTCCTTTCCTCTGTGGTCCAATGGACTGGTAGACCAGTACGATCGGCAAAGGTTGGGATGCAGCGAAAGACCGTAAACCACTGTATGGATCCTGGTATACGCCCTCAAGGTGCTTCGCATTACCCTGCTGCATTTTTGATCACGATAACGGGGAGGTAGTAAGCGCCTATCATGACCAAGCAGACTTGTGTGCATTGGGGATCTCCCAATTTTCCTTAGTCGCCTTTTACGACACCCATTGGAAGAGACGGGGTGGTGCTCTATTCTTTGTGTCCGGACACCACACGGACCATTTATCTACTTCGCCAGTGGCAATGCGGTTTCTCATTGAATTAACAGTATTCACTAATCCTATCTGCTCAACCATGGTTGGAGTCGAAACTGTGTAACCATTTGTGCATAGCTTAGAATTAGTCTTATCCGAGAAGAGACACATAGTGTGATCGCCGTAACAAGGACCTGCAGCACACCACTTGTTCATAGTTTGAGACATAGGGATATATAGAGGTCTGGAGGGCGTACTTCGCTTTTCTTTTGTTTCTATAACGTTCACTAAATTACCTAGATATATATGAAAAACTTGCGACATCTGGAATTGTGCTAATTCACCGTATAGTATAGGTAGGTCCCAACATGGACTATTTTCTCGGACATACCAAATTTCGCTGGCATTAGAAGGGAGAAAATATTCATCATTATCAGTAATAGCACTCGAAGCCGGCATAACATTATAAAAGTCGATTGGTAACTTCTCAGACTCACTTTCATGTGCAGTGGTATTTTTTTTAATCACATTTTCGTTAAAATCAAATTCTGTTTGTGCTGCGGTAGTTTTATTATGATCACGTAGCATTGGGTATGCTGTCCCTGCAGCATCATCATGGTATGCATAATCTTTAATAATATCTTCAAAAGACTTTAGTTTTGATATGTAATCGACGCCTTGTCGCAAATTGGCATTCGTATCGTATCCGATTTCTGCTTGCCTAGAATCAGTGTCAAAATCGTTTTGTCCTAAAGGTGCCTTACTTTTAGAAGTTCTTTTCATCATCTGGTCTTCAATTTCGGAAAGTTGATCATAGTTTTCATAATTTAATTCGTTATTATTCTCAGTAGCCGTTTCTGAAGAATTGTTCGCATTTGTTCGTCTACCTGTTTGCAGTACATTTTCAGGTGCTTGCGTATATTTAATTTTTTTTGCAAGTTCGGGTTCCTGTTCCCCAAAGTAGTAATCTACTCTAACACTATAACAATCCATTATCATCCAAATAAATAAGAGCCATGTTACTCTCATTGTGTCAAACGTTTCATTACATATAATTATGAAATCGTGTTACATTAAAAATTAAACCAACTAGATTTTAGAAATCGATATACTGGGTGGACTTTAATTAAAACGTTGATCAGGCTGGGCTACCGAGCTCTGCTCGGGTGAAAATAGTGAAAACAAATTTTCCCAGATAAACGAGAGACCTTAATAAACGTCAATAGAGGGTGAAATTGAATTTATGGGTCATTCATGGGTCATTGTGCGACCAAAAGTGAATCGCGGAAAAAAATCAGCTGTTCCCTACATTTTGTAGCGAACAGCTGATTTTTGAGCTCCGCTGTTAAACTTTACCAACGGACCAAATTATGTAGCGCCGTAGCGTATTCGTGTTCGCGTCTAGGACGAACACGAATACGCTAGGAGAGCCAACATTACAGCAAAGGAGCTATTTGATGAAACGCAGCGTTTCATCAAATAGTTCCTTTGCGGTAATGTTGGCTCTTCTGTTAAATTAAATAAACCGAACAAGTGCGAGTCGGACTCTCGCACGAAGGGTTCCGTACCATTATCTATAAAAACGGCAAAAAAATCACGTTTGTTGTATGAGAGCCTCCTTATATATATTTATTTTATTCTGTTTTTAGTATTTGTTGTTATAGCGGCAACAGAAATACATCATCGGTGAAAATTTCAACAGACGGACGGACAGCGGAGTCTTAGTAATGGGGTCCCGTTTAACCCTTAGGGTACGGAATCCTAAAAAACAGACCTATTAGATAGCGTAGCCTAGCGGCGTAGCGTATTCGTATTGTTCCTAGACAGGGAAGCCAACATTACGGCATAGCAACTATAAGATAAACTAACTATATGCTAACTCCACAGAGGTGTTGAAATCTCTATTTTCTGTCAATGTTCCATAATTTTTTTTACAGGAACTAGAGATTTCAACATGTTTTGTTGTAATGTTTCGCCAGTGCAAACGCACGGTTAAGCATCACCAGTATACGAATTTCTCTTCTGGTTTAAAAAAGATAGCACATGTCTCGAGGAAATATTGGGATTTGTCTTTTAACCATCTTTGGCAAATACATGGGTACCCATATATTTGCAGTCAACAGCTGCGCAAACGGGCTTATTTATTTATGGGTAAAAGAAGTCGCCTGTTTACAAAAAATGTATGGACTGACAGTTTGCTGTCAAATTCTTAGACACGCAATACTAGCGACATCTGAAGTGAGGAAGTGGCAGTTTTTATCCCAAAATCCGTATTGACATTTTTGGGCGCAAGATGATTGTGTCAATTTGTCAATGTCACTACTTAGTCTGTGGTCAATGTCATTGTTGAGATGTTCTCATCTTCCATCCAGGGAAACTATTTCCTAAACTAATTAAATCCATGATAATAAAATAACATTACAGAACGGTTATCGAGTATTAGATAGAGTTTTTATTGTATTAGATATAGTTTCTAATTTATTTGCACAATTAACATTAAAAGAACTCTAGGTTTTGATCAAGAACCATGGAGGAAAATAAGAAAGGTACCCAGACTGCGAGCGTTGAAGATCTTAAAATTAAGGGTAATGAATGTGTTAAAGATGGGAAGTTTATTGAAGCTGTTTTACATTATACTCAAGCAATTAAGTTGGACCCTAATAACTACCTCCTATACAGCAACAGATCGTTTGCATTTCTTAAGTTGGATCAGCATTATCTCTCACTACAGGATGCTAATGAAACAGTTAGACTGCAACCGCAATGGGCTAAGGTACCTAAGTTCCCACTGTCTAAGTTTTAAAATTGCCTGTTTCACATACTAGCAAAAAGCGTCAATTTTTCGTTTTATTCTAGGGTTACTTCCGTCGGGCCGAGGTCGAAGCGGCCAGTGAACTTTATGATGAAGCTATAATATCATACACAAGGGCACTTCAGTTAGACCCTCACAACATTAAACTAATGGAGTCAATTAAAAGTATTACAGATATGCAGATAAAGAAAATTAGAGGTAAGAATTCACACCAATTTTTTTATCTTGTTGACATTACTCGATTGACACAAAATGCTTTAATATTCTAGCATCAGATTCAAAGTATAATTTCAAAGATTTACTAGAACCGCTGTTGAATTTTCTGAACTCAATACTCCATCAATATTGAAACTTGCCTAATGGCTCTAAAACTTATAAATGATAGGTTATATATTCTTTATTTCCAGACAGTCAGAATATAATATGGATATGCACTTGTGTGGGGTTAATCTTTGGAATTGGAATTGTGGTACTAGACTACAGTTTAACCACAAACCCTACATTATCGGTTAGTATGTCACCTAAATGAAGACTTGCGGCAGTGGGTTAGACAATATTATATACTAAACGTTCATTTAATTAATTTCCTTTCATATTAAACAAAAAAAAAACTTTTCAAGACCTGGTTCACCAGTTAATTGTTATACAAAGATGGTCATTTATAAACTATTTTTTATTTTTTCAGCATCCCTTCAGCATGTTAGCGTTTTCCTTAGCCTTGGCAGGAATGGGCTGGGCAGTAGGAAAGAGTGTATCTCTGATGAGCTCTTGGAATGCTGGCAAATCTCTACAGCCCCCTGATGACTTAGGTATTTCATTTAGCTATTTTGGTACCTCTTCAAGATAAAAAATGTTTGCTTTCACCACCGCATTATCTGCTGGACACCATGCTCCCAAAACTGATAAGTTACCTACGTTGGAAGTTCAGAATGTGTTCCAATTTAGAAATCAACATTTACTCTATTCATCACTAAAAAACTGCCTACTCATAATATAAAATGTCATCATTACACAGCAAAAAAGTACCACTCATTTCAACTGATTTAATCATGTTTAACACATCAAGAGAGATAGGTAATCAGCCAAGATGTTAACCTCTTTACACTATGTAGGTATATCTCATTATTGGTATTATATCCATTTTTTTAAATAAATACTCTCCAACAAGAATTGGCAAAGATTTCACTACTGAGCACACACATCATGATTTGAAAGGGAGTTGTACCTGCATAGTTACTTATCTCTCTTGTTGAAATGTTTATTTTTTCATTAGTGAGTTGAAAGTACATCAATTAAGCCGTGGAAGGCATGATTTGGAATTTAATATATATATTTCCCCTAGTTGATACCAGCCTAGCTATAATGGCAGAGCCAAAGCTTCTCATATTAATTGTAAACTGTGTTGATTGCAGGTGTAAATGAAAATTCAAACGAAAAAGATACAACAGTACCTGAGAAGAAAGCAAAGTACAGTAAGGCTCAAGCTAGACAAAGATATAAGCAAGGGAAACTTTAGTTATAAGAATCTTCCTTATATTTGATGATCCAATTTTTATAAAATTTATTAGATTGTAAGCATGTATCAGTGGCTTGGAGGGTGGAGGTGTTGTGTTGTTAAAGGTTCTGCTAGTCCAATAATAATAGATAGTCCTTGTTTCAAAGACTTGACAAAAAGACATTTTTAAACTACAAATTATTCATCAATAAATTGTTAAAATAACAATTAAGGTTTATAATAAAATATTTACCATTTCCTGAAAATTTAATCCATGTTTAGTATTTTTATATAGTTATGTTAGTTTTGTACTTAGAAAATATTTTGAATTTATGTTAAATACTGAAATATTTAAACAATCTGTTTACAATCAGTATCCCTATATTCTGGATGTTTTAAAAGAAAATATAATACGAAAATACATACTATTTTGTTTTAATCAAACATACATTTTTAATCAGGTCAATTAAAACATAAAATAAAGGGGAAATACTTTATTGATCCTAGTGTAAAATGTATTTCGAAAATTCCAGAATACAATATATCCTTTGAATAAAATTCTTGGTCTCATACCTTATACTTAAAATAAGTTCAACATGTACGGGGATAAAAAAATCTGTACAACAATAGGGTACCTACATTTACAATAAATGACTACCGTGGCAAAATTTACAGTGCATGTCTGACCTTAGAACATACTCCCTAAAGTTTGCTCTGAAGTATGCGGCTATTGGAAGAGACTTTATGTGGTGGTTTGATCAGTTACAATATGCAAGTGAGCTTGTTCTGTTGCGTCACAACAGGCCAGTACCATGGCCGTAAGGATTTTACAATATGTAAGTAATTCAAAATAAAAATTAAACTCCACCGAAAATATCTGATAAAACCATGGATATAACTCTTCATAAATTACATTTACACAGTACCAAGGCAAAATTATGCGACAGTGAATTAGGTACCATTCTTGGAATTGCACCTGTGTAATAACATAAGGTAGGTAACAAACAATGTATTACACATACTACTAATATTTATTGTATTGTAGAGTTGCACTTTGGTGTTTA
Organism: Lithophane ornitopus; assembly: GCA_948473465.1. Taxonomy (NCBI): domain Eukaryota; kingdom Metazoa; phylum Arthropoda; class Insecta; order Lepidoptera; family Noctuidae; genus Lithophane; species Lithophane ornitopus. The sequence goes on from OX419629.1 coordinate 9,098,740, forward strand.
AAATTACCGTCCTTTCTACAAAAGATATGTCAATCACTATCCGAGATTGCCTTCTTTCTTCGTTTAGCCTGCTTAGGTTTAACTATCTCTTCCTCCTGAAAAAGAAAACAAATATTTTTGTAATGAAATGAAATTTGTGTAGGTAATATCCATACAGTTTGTATATTCCTAAGTTCCATAGCCGTGCTGCGCGCCTACCCCAAATAAATTGGAATAAGGGCAGGTGGATTATTCTCACAGTGGTTAAAAAGCATCGGTTTGCATTGTACAGTAGGCCGCACCCGCACCGCAAGTCTGTGGTAACCTTGAGCTGGCCTAGCGTAGAGTGCCATGAAAGGAGGCCCGCGGAAAATTTGTGGAACTACAGTTTTTTAATGCAATGACATAGACACTAGCGCCGCGTCAGTGGTGACGCTGACACTAGTACGAAGTTTCAATAGAATATGAGCCCAGCATAATGGTTTTCGTATCACACACGTGCAGTCTTCTGTTCATAGATTATTTGCATCTCCAGCGTTTCAAGGATATAAACATCGGAGAAGAATAATTTGCTGAATATAAATATAAATCCATTAACCTACTTTGCAAGACTGTGCTTGCCAGTGATTCGTTTTTATTTAACAATAAATATTAACGTGTTTTTTTACCTCACTATCTTCATTAGATGAATGCAGATTCTGGTTAATTGGTAATGAATTCGAAACTAATTTCCTGGCTCGTCTTGATATAGGCAACTCGTCCTCCCACGCCAAAGCAAGTAAATCACTATATTGTCTCTGTAATGATAAAGAAATAACAATAATGTGAGTAGGTATAGAATAACAACCTTTTTGTCTTCATCATCAAAGGGCAAAAGGAAAAGTTTGTGTACCCAAACGACCTATTACGTCACACATCGCATTTCTCATTCACGGTCCGCAGTCAATAACATATATGGTGAATCGAACCACAGTTCTTTCGAGCCAACCTTATTACCACTGCACTAACGCACGTTGGAAAATTCCTTCTTCATATTATAAATGTATTCAAAGAGACTTCATACTGGGTTTCATTGTTTAAAATCCCCAAAGGACCCACGAGTTACAGCTAAACATGCTATTAACAATTCAGCTGTTTTGGCTTCGGAATGAGAACAACTCAAATTAAGTTTGAACAATGTCACGTAGGTACCTACCTAATTAGTATCTGGACATACTACTGAGATAACCTAGATGTTAAAACGAGTTTACTTATCAGAATTTAATGGTGCAAATGTTTACTAATCCTACAGTCCGATTTGTCCTGTTTTAATAAAATATTGGTTCAAATTTTCCTTGTTATATTTACTCTTGTAACTTTATCCCTACACTGAATCATAATCCACTATTTTCCTAAATTCATTCATGTGAATATTACGGTTATGTATTACAATAAAAGCCATACCAAGCCATACCTGTCACATCAGCACCCCAATTGCGTAACACACTTTCAGACTGATCTTGAAATCCTTACAAATATTATAAATGCGAAAGTAACTCTGTCTGTCTGTCGCGCTTTCACGCCAAAACTACTGAACCGATTTAAATGAAATTCGGTACACAGATAGTCTAGAGCCTGAGAAAAGACATAGGCTACTTTTTATCGACATACCACGCGGGAGGAAGCTAGTTATTTATAACATAACAAAATCACGCCTAATTTCCGAAGGGTTGGGCAGAGATGTACCTACCTATAGTACACACACATTTTTCGCCCTTTAAACATGGGAAATATTCCCATAATATTTCATATTATATTGGGTTCCGTATGTAAAAACGGAACCCTTATTAAATCTAAGACCTATACCTACTATCTTAACACAACTGAAAATAGTCGTTAATGTAGGCTTAGATCGTTTCCTTTGTGGCTAAGGAACTTTATGAACCCTACTTTATATTATGAATACAAAGGTTGGATATTTGGCACACAAAATAGAACTTTCTGTGGGATGATTCCCGACGTCCACGCTGGCAAAGCCGCGGTAAACAGCTGGACTATAAAGGAACGTTTAGAAACTATAGGTACACATAAGAAATAAGCTAAAACTTACCCTTAAACTATCACTACTATTCGACTGCGCTTGTTGAAGTGCTTTCTGCATACACTCCATATTAAAAATTGACATGTCGTTTTGTTCCACACAGCACACTCTCATTTGCTCCAAGTGGCCGAGCACCTGTTTAAATTACAACAATTAATTTGCATTATTTTCAAAATAAAGTATTTTATTTGGGTTCTTGTCTTGCTCAGTCGTAGGTACACTCGGCTACACATCAAGCATTTCCAGTATAAGCTGATCTCTCACTGTACGGAAATCCTATAAAATGCGAGATCAGCATAAACTGGAAATGTATAGGTAATTAGTTTGATGTGTAGTCGTGTATACAATAGACGAAAACCAAAAATATAGTCCCTATATTTTAGGCGGCAAGTCCATCAGTAAAGTGGAAAATTCTAGATCTGCTTAATTTTATGGGAATCGTATTGAAACCCATTTATCTAGACAGGGGTCGAAGGTAGCAACCGGGGCCGTATTATTCATCTCATAGCCACCAATCCTCCGTTGGGAAAAAGGGATAGAGCTATAAGTCTCTCGTGCTGGAGCTATGAATGATGGCCTCTAAGGGATCTCGCGCACTAGACGGCTACGACCACGACTTTTGGTCGCACCGACCAGGTTAACTATAGAAACCGGCTAGTTGGCCGTTGCGACCAAGTGCGTAATTCGTATCGGTTGCTATAGTATAACTGGTTGCACCGACCAGAAGTCGTGGTCGTGGCAGTCAGTACGTGAGATCGCTAACACAAATAATACGGCCCATGGTTGAATTGAGTGAATCATGTATGTAAGAATACTTATTTCGCACAATTTTCTTAAAACGATTGTTCACGTGAATCTTAAAAAAGAAAAGCACTGTGTTTTAGCTGCTCGTCATCCCATGCTTCGTCAAGTGTATAATTATATGCCAGTAGCAAACCTCCGCCGTGAAATAGAAGCAGCGAAAATGCCTTTTGTTCCGATTATTAATCGTTATAGTTGCAGATAATCGGAACCTCTTTTTCGATGCAGGCGAAGGAGTGCAACTGGTTTCAAAGACAACTAAAGTGAATGGGTCTCTGGTGATGAAGAGGTTTTCAGCTTGCTTTTGTGCATGTTCAAAAAGCAATTAAGGATATTGGTTTCTATTGAGGCTCATAGGCTAGCAACCAAATATTATCTTTAAAACTCACATGAGCCTGCGACATGTGGTTTTCTGCTTTGCAGTTCTAGTCATCCCGTTAATGAAGTAAGTAGAGTATTAACATAAACATGAATTATGAAGTAACTTACGATGAAGAAATATAATTAAAGTAAAAAAGAAGTTATAAAATGTATAATATTTACCAGTTCAGCAGAGGGCGGCGCGTTAGGCGGAATGCTATGTTTGCCCGGACGTTTTCTTTTGTTGGGACTGGTACCTGGATATCTTGTGCTTAAAAGAACTGAAAGTAAATCGCCAACTTTGTCCTCATAATCTTGGCACCAATACATTAAAGTTGATACAACAAAAGTATCTTCATCATCTACAGCTCGGCAGAATAACTGTCGTACTACATCGGCAGTGGGTTTTTCCTGTTTTAACATCAAAAGGACTGATGTAAGAGCTTCAGCATGTTCTTTATACATTAGCTTGGGTATGATGGGTAAAACATCCTCTACTGATATATCATGTGCCGTCAGAAGTTGCCAAAGGCAATATTGTTCGAACGTCTCCCAGCCTAAGCTCGTCGACAGCATTAATGTGATGTCATCTGACTTGAACATCATCAAAGTGCCCTGTAGGGTCAAGCAAACGAGTCGCTGTAGCTGACTCGCGTCCAATGTTGAAACAATAGCATGTAACAATCTTATGTGGTTCTGGGCCTGATCTTTAAATTCTCTGTACACATCAGGGATCAACCACACCAAAACATTTGCATCAATTTCTTGACATTTTTCGAAGTCGTCGGCTAAACTTTCAGCCAACTTTATTTCTAAATAGCTACAATACTCTTTATATACATCTGCTTTGAATTTAACGTTTCTCCTTTTCGCTGCGTCGCGTTCACCGCGCTTTTCACGCTCATAACAAACTTTTAAATAAAACATCAAACAGAAACCCACAGTGCGAAGAGTGTTTTGAGCTTGAATTTCTTTAAATGTTTCTAATACAAGTTTGCGTTTGGGTTCATCATTGCTGGTAAGAAAAGTAAACATGGAAAAGATTGGTGAATTAAGGGCCACTTCAATCTCGGCTGGGGTTGGCGTACGGCTTATTTTCAAGGGTGGAACATCTTGCACAGCTGCTGTAACTAGATCAGCAAGAGCAGTAGCCGTAGGCATCGGCGCGCTGCAGGCGTTGAACAGAGCAGTGGCTGCCGCGGCTGTGCGATCATCTAGTAATGTTTCCGCAAGAGGTCGTAACATCAGAGGCATTGCAGCTGCTAATTCAGGTCGTTCCCGCGCACGAACTTCCGACAGGGGCAAATCGTCATCATCTGTGTCCTCTGCAATATTAGGAGTATTGTCCTCTTCATCATCAGAAAATGCAGGTTCGTCATGACCTCCTCTTGGTAAGTCATCAGTCCCTTCTTCACGAATTCCTGATACACCTTCACCATTGCCATTGGTGCAAAACTCTTTAAAAGTTTCTCTCACAGTTGTTCTTAGTTCACGGTCCAATTTTGGAGAGTCAAATAAGGGATGTAAATTTGGAAGCACTCTTTTCTCTATGATCTGTTGAAGTGAATTAAAAATGCCTTGCCTCACCTTCTCAGCAAACGATGGATAAAAGTTTGGAATGATTCGACATAGAAAATCAAGTAAAGTGGCAGTAACGGCAGGATGTGATCTCATTGAATGGTGCATCACAAGGATGGCAGGTTCTATGTTCATTATGTTATCTTTTTCAGAGTCATAAAACAACCAGTCATAGAAAAGTGCTAGTTTTGCATTTGATGCAGCTACATTTGAAGTACAAGTAGTAAGTAGCCATCCAATGACTGCCCACCGTGGAATGATATCTGAACACAGGAGTTCGTTAGTAGGGTGTATTACACCAACAATAAAGCGAATCATATCACTTCTAAGTGATTGAGACTCAGGAGTGGCCAGGTATTGCCTTTGAAACCATTCTTGATACTTCTTATGATGCCCAAACCTAACTTGTGATGTCAGAAATACAAGTTTCCTCTCCATGTCTGGAGTAAGTCTTGACTGCAAGTATCTGCGAGATGTTCTTGTTTGTAAGAGTTGTAACACATTTGTAAAAGTGGGGCATAAAGTTTTGGGATTTAACAATATATCTTGCCATAGCTGATGAAACTCAGGAATACGAGCAACATTCTGCAGCAGTCTTATCAAATCTCGACCCAGAGTTAAGACATCTGTGAAGCGTTCTCTTATGAGGGTGATAACAAAATTGACTTCTTTCTGTCTCAAGCTCATCAGCTGTGGTATATTGTGATCTTCTATCAATCTCATGTATGTGTACACCACCATGCAAATAAGTACAGGAAACTTGTCTAGCCATGCCCGATTTTCAATATAAATATCTAAAAGAGATTCTACCAGTATTATGTTCTTGGGAGTAATGTCTCCTCCAGATGCATAACGCATTAAATTCCAACAGACACTGTCTACGCCAGTTACTGCATTCCTTATCATTTCCTTTATCAACCATAGTAGCTGGTTGCGAGTAGTATCATGGAACTTCAAGTACCTCTCTAGGATCAAGTTGGATAGGTTATTGAGCACGCACGTCAGACCGTCCCGAGTGACCAGCGTCAGATCTCTGTAGCACTTGGTAGCATTGTGAGGTTCTGTGAGGATGGACATCAGCATTCCGAGAGACACGTCTTCATGATTCTTACACACGGCATTGTTGAGCGCGTCGTGAGCTTCCTTCTCGCTGCAGTCAGCTACTAGTGATTGGAAGTAGTTGTAAGCCCTCTCGTACCTCTGAAAACGATAAAATCTAATAAGATCACTGAAAGCATTCACAAAATTGAATTTCGCGCCACGCACACTGCAGCGCCACCACTACTAGTGTTAGAAAATACGATTGTACATGGCCGACTATATAGATATTCTTTGTTGAGAAACTGCGAAATTTTACACAGTACCTCCTCAACTTCGTCCTTGTTTTCTATGGCGGTGCACACAAACAGTCTAGGTGAAATAGATTTACTCTGCTCCATAATTTGTAGATTATTAAAACTACTTATTTTAATAAAAATTTAGCGCAGGTTGCCTCCTGCATGGCTATCGTAAGCGAAAAATATTTATGAAGCAATACAATCACAAACATGAATGTGTGCGTGTATATGTCACCGACCGTGAGGAGCAAACAAAAGTTAGAAAATGCCGACAGATAGCGCTTTAGTAGTTATTTGAGATGTCGCCTAAAAAAATCAGAAATTCATGGTATAAATGTGAAACATTCGACTCATTACATCAAAGATACTGGCAACATTCATCGTCAATGGAGAAGGACCTCAAACCCGATTGGTTGGAAGAATATATATTTGACGTTGCCCTTTTCTCTGATTGGCCACATCCATCATTTGCTCCAAAGTTGCCATTACATGCGACGTGAGTCCTACTATAGTATAAAGCAGATATAATACTTGTTACACAAATCGTGATCAAACTGCTGACAAGTTATGCCTGTACCACATGTTTACTAAACCTCGACAAAATCGACAATAACAAACATTCAAACATGTGTATTAGGCGTTTGATTCCGGTTAAAGGGGTGATAGAAGTGCGAGCAAGTACGCGTACGATATAACGTGTCATGCTAAGTACGCGGTCTTTAAAACTCAGCGGTAAGTTTGAAGTTATGCTTGTAGCTCGCCTTGGCTGATTACCATAGTAACATGAAAAAACAGTTCTAACAATCTTTGAGAAAATAATAATACGATTGTCCCTTGAATTTTATTTAAAACAAAATATGAATTATTAATCTTCACAGCTCGTCGGCTGCCATCGCCGCGAGCCGCGAGCCGCCAATTTGTGTCACCGACGGACGGCGAGCCGAGTAAGGTCGTGAACTTAAAAACCGCGTACTGTAAGTACGCACGTTTATCACCCACTGTATGGTGGACTTGCAATCACTGCTTGCAAGTACTTATAACCGATCCGGCCGATCCAATCGAGTGTTGGATTTGGTGCACAAATCGGACAGACGGATAGGGACTAGGGAGGGGGAAGAGTAAGTCCCCTTACTGGAAACCCATAGTTCTTTGTTAAACGATTTTTTAATAAGATATAAATCTCATAGAAAATATTGAGAAATGAAATTTAGAGGGAGCTGGAAGGGAGGAGAGGAAAAGGGCAAGTCATCCCCGCATCCTCAAGTTCACAGGAGACACATTTTAAAGGTCAATGTCAAACGTCTCAAAGGTCAAAATAAATGTTTATATGGTGTTGAAGTAAGAAGTAGGCGACGGAGCGTATTTCCGAATGGTAAAAAAAAAAAAAACGGATTCCTTTAAAGGGGTGATAGACGTGCGAGCAAGTACGCCTACTTACGGCTCGGCGAGCTTACTCGCCCATCTGTCATCGCCGCGAGTCGCGAGCCGAGAGTCCATTTCTTCAAGCTTCACGTGTATCACTCACTGACACGACGGCAAGCCGAGTAAGGGGGATGCGCTAAGGTAGCCCGCGAAATTCACATTTTCTCACGTTTTTTGCAATTTGCAGGTTAGTATCAAGTTGTCTGTTGATCTAAATATGATTTGCGGCCGTAATAAATATGGATTTACAGAATTATAATCATTAGAATCAACAATAGCAATAGCCTTAAAGACCGCGTACTTTAATGCGCACGTCTATTACCCACTTTAATAAGGTTTCAAAGTGTTGTTGGAAGCTGAGTCGGTAATCTATGATAATACACAGAGCTTAAAGAATGCGCAAAGGATGCAAGACTTACCTCAGCTCCAGCTTCCAGCCAGCCTGTAAATCCTCACTTTCACTTGGTTCCGCTTTGATTGTAAAAAATAGTCGATTATTCTTATTATTGGCATTGGCAATACTTTTGAGTTGAGTCATACATGGAGATTTTTTTTTATGCTGGCTTTGCCGCCATTTTGTAAGCAAGTTAGTGAATGTGATTTTCCGTCATCAATTTATTTAGTGTATAACATTAATAATCAGTAAAATTGTGTCGGGTGTAATTTTATCAGATATTATTGGTGGAGTTCTGGTAAGTTACAATAACTGACAAGTTACATGAATATAATCGATTTTTTATTGTCGATCTGCAACGATGTGCCGGCGTTTCTTAGGTACGCTCATTTTAATTGCATTATATAATTAACTTAACTATCCTTATCAGGTGTGACCTGCAATGGATAATCAACGAGAAAAAGAGCGTGACCGGTCGAGACGCGGCGACCGGCCATCCAGATTTTCTGACGCAACCAGGGACCGCTCTAACGACCGCGAGCGTCCTGAAGGGAAAAGATTATTTGTATCCAACATTCCGTATGAGTTCCGTTGGACAGAGTTGAAAGATTTATTTAAAGAAAAGGTATACAGTCGTTATCGTCTTGACATGGTTGTTTGTACACAACAATCTTTCTAATTTTGATGTTCATTGTGTAGGTTGGAGATGTGGCTTATGTTGAGCTATTCAATGATGAGAATGGCAAACCCAGGGGATGTGGTGTTGTTGAGTTTACAAACTCGGAGGCAATGAAGAAAGCCCTTTTTGTCATGCACCGATATGAGCTGAATGGACGGAAACTTGTGTTGAAGGAAGAAACAGGTACCTTTGCCTTACTAACCTTACTTGTTTTACTCTGTTCGTTTTCATGAACATAATTACAAGCGTGTTTAACCCCAGTTTCAGGGAATGATAGGAACAGGCTAAACTCGTCAAGGTCAGGGGGTGGTGGCGGAGGCGGCGGCGGTGGCGGCCGAAACAATCGAGATGATAAGGAGTAAGTATATTTATTTATATACATTTCTGCACTTGTTTTATTACCAATATTACATAGCAACATAAACTTACAGCCAAATCTTATCATGTTGGTACTTATAATTTTGCCAAATAAATCTAGTTCAGAATGGTGGCCAGGTTATAATGAACCTTGGTTAAATACATTTTAATGTCATTGGAATGAACTTTGTTCATAATAACAATTTACAAGAAAAATTAATGTCTAAGACACAAATTAATTGAATAGCTCAAAGCTCATAACATAAAATCACAGATTTGAAACAGTTTTGTTTCCTTCATTCAAAGTTTTTGTGTTGCTTTGTTCTCTTTTACCTTTATTTGCATTATTTTATCCTTTTCTAACAATAGGTATTGTTCTATTTGTAAGTAATTTCAGTTGGGGTATTAACAAACCAAGGGAACCGGAGAATTACAATACTTACGGTCTTAGCCTCCAGTTCCTCGAGTCCATCAATGTACAACCACCATTAGTCAAAAAAGTGTTTGTTGCTAATGTAAGTAATAAAAATTCATTATCTTTATTAGCTAGCATTTTCATAAATTCTACAACAATTAAATTATGTTACATACAATAACACTGTCCGTGAGATTCCATTTTGAGAATTTTCCAGAATCACAACTAAGCACTGTCAAAAAAAATTAAAACTGTTCAATTTTCAGCTTGATTACAAAGCAGACAGGACTAAAATAAAGGAGGTGTTCAAAATGGCTGGTAAAGTGCGTAACATTGATCTGGCTGTAGATAAAGATGGCAACAGCAGAGGATTTGCTGTGATTGAATATGATCATCCTGTTGAAGCCGTTCAAGTAAGCTATTTATATTTCATTAATTTTTGAAGAAGCTACAAAAATGTTTTAAGTTAGTAAATAAACTCAATTAAATGCCATTTCTTCATTCACAGGCTATTTCAATGTTTGATAAACAAATGCTGTATGACAGAAGAATGACAGTACGCATGGACAGGGGTGTAACAGATAAGGGTGAAGTAAGGCTTCCTGAAGGTCTTAAGAGCATTGGTCTTGGTCTGGGACCCAATGGAGAGCCCCTTAGGGATGTTGCAAGGAATCTACCACCTCAGACCCCTGCTACAACTAATTTGAGTCTTGGTAATACTGGCACAGCTTTAGGTGCCGGAGTTTTGGGAGCAGTACCATCTGCTGGTGTGACCCTGAATGGTCTCGGTGCAGGTCTATCAGCAAACCAACTGAATACCAATTCTGCTCTCGGTGGAAATCTGGGACTTCAGGTAAGTGGAACTATTAATTTAAAGTCTTACGTCTTCATCAGGTTTTCAGATACAGTTTTTCCACTCTAAAATGACGCGCCCCATTACCGCATTTAGGTACAAGCCGCGGCGCCGTGTACGTAAAATCACCTTCATAGCCAAGATTTAAATCATACTTCTGTTTTCAGGCCCTGAGTCTGACAGGATTGGGAGCTCTTCAGAATCAGTTGCTCCAACAAGGGTTAACTGCTAATGACTTAGCAACAGTGCTTAGTGCTCAAGCCAATGTGAACTCAAATAATTTGGGTCTTGGTAATCAAGATTTGAGCTCTGGCTTAAACCTAAACAACTCTGGTTTGTCCAACAGTGTGATGGGAAATAATTCACTCAGCTCTGGACCACTCTCAGGTTAGTATTGTTGTAGAAATTTTACTTTAATTTATAATAATGCGTAACTGTTGACCACATAAATTCTCTTGTCACAAAAATCTGTCAGCGGGCCAGCATGGCCATGTGACATGGTTCAAGTCACACGTGTTCATCACAGTTTAGTCATATAAAATGTGTGACTCGAGCCATGTCACAGTAGGCCGTGCTTGCCCCCCTGGTTTGGACTTGTCAGAAACAATATCACGTCAGAACACAAGACAATCGATTTAGCTACAATTTCGTGATAATGGTCTTGTAATTTTTTTTTACGTTTAGGCGCTGGTCGACAAATGGGAGGTGTGACAGTGTCTGCTCAATACGGACGGGACCCTGGCGTGCAACAGTCGAACCGGGAGAAGACATCTGACATGGTTATCATCACTAATGTAAGTATAATCACAATCACATCGCTAATCTTATCTCTCAACATTTTCGATTGTCATATTTTCTGATATCTTGAAAGTAGTATTCATTGATTTTAATACCTATCACTTCACACATGTTTCTATTAACGTTGTTTTTACAACTCTGTCCTTGTGACGTCATATAATAATTGATTGCGCCTTATATATTATTGAAGTTACTACTTATATTAGTAACAAGAGTAAATTGAGGTCTAATGATGTTTGTTATAGCTGCCGCCGACCGTGACTTGGCAGTTGATTCGCGAGAAGTTTAGCGAATGCGGCGATGTCAAGTTCGCCGAAATGACCGCTCCAGACACTGCCGTGGTCCGCTTCCATAAGGAATGGGATGCCGAAAGGGCAATAAGTATCCTTTTTACAATGAGAATTAGAATTAATCTTGTGTCACACTATTATTTTTTCATTGCAGCATTTAATTTAAAAGGTATGGATGCAAAAAATCAAAATAGAAAAAGTACTTGAAAAGAGTAGTTGAGAGAGATTATCTAGAGAGCTAATCTACAGTTTCACAAATATGTTTACTTTAATGGATAATCCTACTGCTTTGTAATAGATGTCCTTAGCGCAATAATCAGAAATGTTCGACCGCACCCGCATCGATGGCAGGACAATAGATGTTCGTTTCTTCTAGCATTCGGCAGAAGGAGAGTGAGTGCTTTGACTAATGATACTGTTTTTGTTGCATTCTATTTTCCTTCCGTTGTTTTTTTTTATTCCAGAGAGAGACTCAAACCCTTGCTTCTAGGAATACTCTTTGCAATTTCCCTTCTTAACTCTCGTAAATGTTAGACTCGTGCCTTCGGGAAAATAGTCAATGAGTAGATTTTTCTAACACGGCCCAGATTTTCCGCGCTTACATTGTGTGTTTCTACTTCTTTTCCCATTTATGGGTGAATAAGATCTTAGTATATTTTATCCTTAGCCTTCTACAATTCTGTGTACCATATTGACTGTTGTCAGATGAAAAAAATATACTTAGTTTTGTGTGCATTTGATGATGTGTCATTTATCTGCTGTCGGGTTCCATCAATAGCAATAAGCATGTTTTTCCTGCTAATGTCGTTCGTCCGGCCTGCACATTTGTCCTACCTAGGAGATGGATATGTGGATACCTGCTCCCCGTCTTTACTTGTCTTGAAATTCTAAAAATACATTATCGAGGAAACTGCTGAAAAATCTACTCATCGCAATAAATTGGCGTCTATAAGTTGCAATTGAATGGAGATGAATGTCTCGGAAAGACATCTAAATATTGTAATTTTTGTGATTTCAGGGAAGTTTTGAAGTCGATCTGATTTGGGGTTTGTATACACTCTGCTGCCTGGATAAAGGAATGATTTCCCATCTTCGTCTTGAATTGTGTTTGGTGATGTGTTCTCAAAACTTTGTCTCGTTTGACGTTTAATTATCGATAAAACACTTGTATTTTAGGTTAAGTTAATGTAAGCGTCTGAATGTTTTATGTAGCCCTAATTATTAAAGCTTAATAAATTTCATTTGAGGAAAAAATCTATTGTTATGTTATGCTCCGCTTTTTTCGACTGATCAATTAATAATTCTATGGATTTGAAACGTTGATATAAATCTCTTTGTTAATATTTACACAATTTACGTCTCATGCTATTTCGAGGTGTCAGACAAATAGTGTCATTGTGCAACTGGTGATGTCGCTAAGTGTGTATCTAAACAAACGCAAAACTTGTTGAGGCGACTGTCTGTTTCTGGAATAGTGAAGTAATTAGGTAAATTTCGCGTCAAAGTCACAACTTGGCAATAGGGTTCTGCCAGACACGGCGTGATAGTTATGAAATGGCAGAAGACCTGGCGGAGTGGTGAATACTCGACTTTAATTTCTAAAACTACAAGGTATTAGTTATTTAAAAGTGTTGAAAAATCTTGCAGCATCGGCAAACAACGGGCCCTGTATTTTTGAATTGCTTTTGATTTTCCAATTCCATTGCCAGTTGAAACTTACATACTATGTTGTTGTTGAGAATGAATAAAGTATTTTTTTTATTTGGTAAATATTTTTGATTAGTTATTACTAGGTACGTGTTAACATTGACCAAGTTCTGGTAATAAAACTTACCGTAACACAGTTTTATTGTGCACTATTTTAGAATTTGAATTCGGCCGACATTTGCTTGTGCCACACTCGTTAGTTGGTTATGTGTAACGAGACGTAATATTTCATCATTATGCCAAAAATAGCTGAATGAGCTATGACTTCTGTTTGGTTGCAATAATTGTAATTTACTCACAATTTAATCTCTCGACCAGTGATTGTTAAAATTGGAATCGTAGACATGTAGCTATCCTTGTGTTTACTTCGCAATAAGTAGCTAAACATTGCACATTGAGCTGTCTCATTCAACATGAAAAGTTTTCGAAGATTGCAAAAGTTGGGTCTGTGATGCGTCGCAGTTACTATGAAATACGTCTTCAGACTTCTTCGACTCGAATGGTAAGTTTTCTGTCATCGAACTTGGAATTTTGCTATTTGTTTCGGGTGTGCATGGGGTTTTATAGAACTGTCATACTTAGAAAAATGTCCATACTTGAATCACTCTGCAAGAGAGGTTTACATCGGAGCCGGTTTCCAAAATTTTAATACGAAAGCCTTTTTACATGTCATTGCGTATCCAGCGTTTCAAGGAGCGACTTTTGAATACTCAGTACTGTTGGTTATCAGTGAACTTGGCAAGGAGATTGGTTTGGTCGGTCCGTGTACTGTCCGCTGCCCCATGCGTTTGTATCCTCTACATTAGCGGACGTAATGTAATAGACTTACGATTTGTGACTTGTACTTGGATGTAGATACTGCGTCATTTCTATTAGAAGGTTTCGTGATTCATGCCATGTTGGATAACTAGTTGAAGTTTGGATTTTTTCGTAAATCCCTTTTTTAACTCAACGTGTAACATTTAAACGTGTTTGGTTTAATAAACATCTATTGCAGGATACAAACAACGTCCTAAGTCATGACGACTCAGTCAATGTTCCTAAAATGGAAAGACGATAAAAGCGCAGAAAGCGACTTCGCCATCCATTGAGCTGACAGCAACGCAGGTAGATTACTTTATGTATGAATTTATTTTTGTTGTTTATCTGACCGAAATAACTAACTAATTTCTCAGTGAACCTTTAATACTAAGTGGGGACGACGATAGAGCGACAGTGGGCGCGGCGGCGATGACATCTGTTTAAACGCCTTAACTTCACTATACAGGGTCGTCTTAAATTAGCTAGGGAAACTCCGCAAATGCGATGGGTATCGATATGAGAACATGATAAACCAAAAAAGAAATATGTGATGAGTTTTTGTGTTTACACTAATCTAAACACGATATAACAAAAGAAAACAGATTTTGCTCAACTACTACTGCATACTTCAAGGAACAACACGACCAGCGGTCGTTGACCCTCCAAAAAAAACTTAAAATTTTTCTTTTTTTTAATTTTATCGCTTGCTGATTTAATTTGACGATGTATAACATACTATTCGTTCAAATACCGCCACACCACCGCCACCAGTAATCGTGTATCGCGTCTCATTGTGTTAAAAGTCGTCGTGTTTTCCGACTTGCAGATGGCACATGTACCTACTGTTTGGTCCTTCAAGGCGGAAAGGGTAGTAAAAAACAAGCGATGACATCGCGTGATGGCGCTTCAAGCGAAGAGGTATAAATTAGACACTACGGCACAATTTTTATTTTTTCGTTTTTGTTTTGTTTAATTCTGATCCTTTTTGTTACAGGTATATAGTCTCTTACGGTACCGTTTTTAGCACACAAGTAACAAATGAAGAAATTGAATAAATCGTATTTGATTCACATTTGTTTTTTATTGTTAGACATCCTTGGTAATTTTGACCTTTTGTACCTCCGCCAGACACCCTTTGCAATTTGCATTATCTCGTAGATGGGGATCCTTAGTGCTGTTAACATTAACTCCATTATTGAAATAACTGATGTGCCGATACATAGGTTAACGACACCGCCACTTCGCACTGTAATAAAAACCTTGGTCATGCTTCTGCTTAGATAAACCTAGAATTTAGAAGTTGATAATATAATACATAATTCTACTCTACGAAATGAAATGGAATGAAATGCACCGACCCCAGCGTGGCTTAACCAGACTCGATAAATCGAATGAACCCCAGGATTTGCACTAGCCCCTGGGGCCTCATGGTTCATGGGGCTACAGAAGCCATTGCATATCAAAGAGTAGACCGGCGGGCGCGGATAAGGGTAGGGAAATAGACCGTGCCCGTCGGGATAAGGAAGGATTTCCGAGCCTACCGGATATGCATCCTTGAGTAAGCAATGGACTAGTGGAGAGACGGGTAATATTTATATAAGGATTGGCATCTTTTTACGACGTCGTCGACGCCAGTTGGCTCCGTTCAATCTTCACCGTTGAATCCATTGGCAGAGATATGCTGCGTTCTCGGCTCTTCTATCTCCTTGCTGTGCTATGCTACAATTATACCAAAATCTCAAAGGTACTGCTGTGTCTGGGCACTGGTTATATATACTTACAGAAAAGGTCATAAAAGCTAAATATAATTTCCCTCATGACTCGCACTTTGGGAAATGCAGATACGCTGACTCTCAGTCGGTTCATGTTCACCTGAGGCAAGAACGTCTCACGGTCGTTCTTAAACACGTCCTCTTCACAGTTACCCAAGCATCCACAATCACGGAAAGATCTTGGCAAGTCATCGGTGTTGTCGAATTTTCCCATAGTTTCATTATCAATGGACAGTTTCAATATTTCTCTCTTGTATTCAAGAACACACTCCAGTTCAGCTAAGTTACATATTTTTTCGTGATCTAAAATCGCATAATACGGTATTATATTATGTTTGCCATATTAGTATTAAATAAATATGAACTGAAACAAGACTTAAGATGATGTCTTGATTTTACACACTTATTCATAGGTATCAAGAAAAACAGTACAAAAATGTTACTAGGTACTCACTCAAGTACTTATACTGTACTCGTATGGCGTGGTAGGCGCAGTGGCCGAGCCATTGGGTGCTATTTCTCACGGGTTTGATTCCCGAATGAAAATATAGGTATTTTTAACCCCCGACGGAAAAAGAGGGGTGTTATAAGTTCAACGTGTGTATCTGTGTGTCTGTCTGCGCCATCGTAGCTGCCAAACGGCTGAACCGATTTTGTTTTTTTTTATTTGTTTTTAAAGGTGACTTGATCGAAAGTGTTTTGTTTTTGTCGGGGGTTTTCTAAATTTTTAATTTAATTTATCTTGTTATAACCCACAGATGCGTTTCCGGGTTTTGAACAGCATTATAAGGTATTTTATTGGCTTACCCAGAGGCTTATAAATATGCGGTATGCAACCGCACAGTTTGAATATCATTCTAATTCTGCAGTCCAACAAACAACGATTGTACGAGTAAATCGGATATCTTTTACTAGTTGTTTCGTTCGTAAATCTGCAATTATCAATAGGTCTTTTCAATTGGGTAGGTATCAGTAGGTACAGGTTTCGATAAGTTATATAAGTCGCTTCCTTTTGGCTTTGCCGTAGTCGGGTAAAAAACATTTTTTTTAATGTAGAAACAAGTAGGTAGGTACTTAATAAGCAACTCGATCAACATGAATTCGACTCGAGCGTCTATTCGTACATTTCGTTCAATCACGACATCACCCTTACCTGCACTTCCGAAGATGCAAAGGAATGTACTTGAGATCCTCTGAAGCTCGAGTGCTCGTAATTTGCACTCCAAAAGACAAGAACCCTTCAGTTTCGAAAGTTAACGCTGGCGTCCCGCTCAGAATCACTTCGTCGGGGCTCAAAGTATAAACCTGCAATTTTAAAATGTGTAGTAAGTATAGGTTCTAGACTTCTCTTGTGGTATTTGATAACTCTTTTTGAATTCGTAGGGTTTCAGGTTACCGGATCGGTACCTATTGTGTTACTATTATTAGACGTCAATTAAAAGGGTTTCGGAAATCAATAGTCAATTAAAGGGTAAACCAATAGTCGGAGATTCTATTACCCCATTACAGCTGGGGGCCAAGTCTACTAATTTACAAACGTGTCAGTGGTCTCACAATGATCAGTTTTTGACATGCCATACAAAATCTGTCAAAAACTGATCATTGTGAGACCACTGACACGTTTGTAAATTAGTAGACTTGGCCTCCTGGTAGGTACCTATAAACATATCTACGGGCTTCGAGTTGGTCTAGGACCAACTATCTAATCTCCAATGAATGTTTCAAAGTGTGAGAATTTATGCACCCCGCTACACAAAAAAAAAATATGATGAACTCAACATTCTGCAGACCACTGCTACTAACAATGGGCAAATTAATGTCCATGGGCTAATTTCGCGAACGAAAAATATCGCGAAATTAATGTGGCAATTGTCAAGCGTGCGCTCGTAAACTACTGCGATTGGAGGTTGATAAATCATAAACCAATCACAGCACTTTACAATCTGTCACTTATAGGTATGTTGCGACAATTTTCGTCGGAGAAACTGGGCCTATGTCTATAACTCACCCTATAGACATTGGCGTAGTTAACTAACTGCACAAAAAAGTCAATGTCGTGCACGGAGAGCTCAATGTTGTTTTTGGCGTATGCCACACTGCTGTCACTCCATTTGCTGCAATACAAAACGAGAACGTTACCTAATGGAACACGGTTCGTGTGGTGCTTCGTCATGCAAATGTAAGTGCCTACAAATGAAAAAGCTGTTGGGACGCGAATGATAAAATTGGATTCGGTTTAGGGTTGGTGAGATTTCGTAAATTAGGTAGGTACAAAATTTTCGATGATATTAGAGAGTAAAAATAATTACCTATAGAAAAAAATGCTTTTTTATGTTTATTTGACAAATCTTAAATCAATTATACATCTAAGTAACACTAAAATATATAATGGAGCATGAAAAAATAAACTGCTCAGCGGTTGATCGACTCTTCTCGTGACCGTTTTTAGGTCAAAGAATCGGCATTGTCATCCATGGGCAATGCTGCCACTGCCAGCTTTTTGGGCACTTTTCTCACCAGTGTTTCTCACTGACAGCGAAGCGGACGAATTTTTTCATGCCCAATGAGCTGTTGCTGTATTGCTATTAGTAATTATTTTTCGACATTTTTACATAATAAAAAGAAAAAAGAAATTGTACTTACCTACTTAGAATTCTCCAATTTTATTTGCTAGTTTTGAAAGGCTTTTGCCATGACCGTGGCATATGCAGATAGTTTGTAATTGAATCTACCCATAGGTACGGTAAGGGACAACATTTATTGGTTGAGACGGATCTCTATTTAGTGTGTTTCTAGAGACACGGGTCTGGGTCAGACATGGGTTTTACGATGCTGGATTGATTCGGCACGGGAGCAAGGGGTAAAACGGATCATCAAGCTTCAAACATAGTTAGGTAAATATAACTGGGAGTGGGAAAACGCTGAATTTAGTTATGGCAACAATTATAATTAAACGTCCCATTAATTTATCCGGCGAGTTTCTAAATCTACTGTGCAATGAGGTTCCTAGGTATGTACTGGATTGTATGCTTACGTGGGATCGTCGAGTATCGCAACGTTCGAGTTTATAATGTGACACATTCCCATCTCAGTCATAGTAGTGTCCACAGTTATGGGCCATTTTACCAGAGTTGTCATTGTTTGGTTGTTAAATCTCATGAATAAATCTGCTGCGATTGTCGCGTAGTCTTCAGGGTTTATAAGCTTTAAACATAGAGAATTAGTAGACACATCGCTATTTTAAATTATGAATCAAACCGTCCAGGGAGAAAAGGGAAGATTTATCGACGGGTGGGATAAATGAAAAATATGTACCTTTAATACTTCAGGCGTAGGTAGATCCAGAACATTCAATGCTTCCAAAGACGTTGATATAATCGCAGAGTAGTATGACTCCAAGTTATAACCAGTCCTGTTGAGAGTATCACTGAAAAACATTTTTTTTCTATATACAATGTAATGTATGTTAGTAACAATATACCTTTCTATATCACTATATAATAAAAATAAAATGCTGTTCGTTGGTAAGCGCATAGTAACTCCAGAACGGTTGAACCGATTTGGCATTTTTTTTAATGTTCGTAATATTCCTAATCAGTTTTTTACGAAAGTTTCCCAGAAAATCTTCAAATTCGGTAAAAACTGAACGTCGTTTTTTGTATGAATTTTTGAAAAACGCCGTTCGGGTCAGTAAGTTGTTATTAAAACATATAGGTACCTACTTGACATAATAAGTAAACATTTCATCGTCAATTTTGGTCACGGGACACAGTACAATCGCTGGGTAAGACACGTTCCAGTTCAAGTAGTCTTTTTCTACACTGTTCACTATTGGTTGCTCCTGGAAACAAAATGTGTTACGGTAAAATGATCTTTATAACAATGGGGATAAAAGTGCCTACCTATGGCACTTGTCTCACCGCTGCGCCGCGCCGAGGAAACGACTAGCTTTCAACAATTTTCTCGCTCAATGAACGTAAAAAAGATTGTAGGTCCCGCCCGTGTAAATAAAAGAGATACATAATATATTAGTAGTGGATCACTGACTGTTCACACCACCGTCACGCCGCCGGCGAGTGTACTCGTTTGTCGCAGCGACAAGAGCTATCAAAGAGAGTGTGGCAGATCACTCGCTGAGAGTAATCGTAAAACGTATACCAGCGAGTAATCGCTCGTCGCCTTCGCGCACTCGCTACTCGTTGCTCGACCACTCGTTTTTAGTTGCTAGCTCTACTCGCTTCTCGTTAATCGCTGGCTGTGTGACAGAAGTCCAAAGTACCGGGCCGTTAATATGGCGCATCGAGCTTTTAGAAAAACTTCGGTTGTGTAGAGTATACTTGCTGGGACAGTCGTTTTCTAAAACTCGGATGTCCCATATTAAGGCCCGCAGAAAATATGTAGGGGACTAATACATACATATAGGGCACATCGAGGTTTTTTAAAACTCCAATGAAAGTTAGTTACTACTATAAAGTATGTCTACTTACCACAAGTCTGGTATATTGAGCAGACAAGAGGACGAAAATTATAGCGCAAGATATGCCAAAGCATGCCGCCCAAAATATTCTGAAATCCATACAAAAATGCCGCTTGAAATGCAAGTAAAGAAAGAAGAAAGTAAGAAAGAAAATTAAAAATAAAATGCTGCCCCCGACTTAATTCACTTGAAAGTCGTAAGGCAATTTATTATCATGCCGACTATGCTATTTAGAAATAAGTAGTGGGATGAGAACTTGTTTGATAAATGCACAATAGTTGACCTCGACGATAGGACCGGTTCAATATCTCTCGGTCTCGCCGTATCTACAGTGTAATTCCAATGGGCAATTCCTACTTATTTAAATATATTTTAGTTTTGGCATGTGTATACGAATCATAATTATGAAAATGAAGATTCTTTTTTGAAAACTAAAGAGAAAAAAAAATTAAGAGATCCGTTGGAGAACCAAAATAACCTAAAGAATTGCCAGACTTAATTGGCAGTGAGCAGGGCACATTCCTCGCCGAACAAATGGCCGATGGGGCCGGATGGTTCTGGAGTGGTGACTGTGTACCGGAAGACGTAGCGTTGGAAGGCCTTCCAAGGTGGACCGATGACCTTGTGAAGGCCGCAGGAATCCGCTGGATGCGAGAAGCACAGAACCGGACCAGCAGTGAACGTCTTTCGGCTTAAATGATGATGATGATGAAATACTCGCATAATCAGCCTATAATGTTCCCACTGGTGGGACACAGGCCTCCTCTCTGTGAGAGGGAGCGGGCCGTAATCTACCACGCGGGCCCAGTGCGGGTTGGTAGATGTCACATGTCTTCGAATTTGATTTGGTTCTAGGACATGCCGGTTTCCTCACGATGTTTTCCTTCACCGTTTTGAGAGCAGTGGCGATGAAATAATTTACACAAAGTAAAGTGTCTGTCAGGGTTCGAACCTACGACCTACGACTCGTAAGTCGTGGCCGTTACCACTGGGCCACCACTGCTCTCGAAGTACTCGCAAACGGCCTTAATAAGTGAATCACACTTTACGTAGGAAGGTACCTCTCAAACCAATGTATGTCAGTATTAGCGATGTAAGGCAGACCGTGACTGGTGGAAGTTCTTAACTCGCTTTGTAAATACTTGATCAGTTTCTGAGTTTTCAGCCGGCGCGCGTAATTACCACGTTTCTTCTTAAACGTGGGTTTTTCTTTCACTGTTATTCTTAACATGCTTAGTTTTTATTTGCAAGATGGGTGTTAATAGTTTCTACTTTTATTTTTATTTACTTTGAGACTTTCACGTAATATGTACTAAAATATGGCTGTGGTTGAGAACCGAATGACATCATAACTATCTACTGAGTACTGACAACGTTTTCCTAGCTACCTGAGGTATATCGATTTTGGGGCAGCAAATTATAATGTGATTATAACCACGGCTTTGTCATTTTAAATAGGTTTTCGAAATCTGTGGAGTATCTTATTTGTCTTATATATTTTCTTTCATTTTATTCTAAGGAATAATTGAATTAAAGTCCGCGGACGACTCATAAATTGCAATTTTAATACAAATTAATTGAGATATAGCTCGGTAGACAAGTGGTTTGGTTACGCTCTACGACAGCTGCGTAGGCGTCGTAGCAGCTACGGCGTAGCTCCTGTTGCTACGGCGTAGCTGATATTGCTACGTTGCAAACTACTAGTTTTGAAGATGGTATAAAAAATTACGTCTTCATTTTTCGTTGCCTCTTTAGGCAATGCCGCATAATTTAATTTAATATTTTGATTGGTTATATTGCTACTCAACACCATTTATAGTCAAGTATCGACTGCAATCAATCTGTTACACAAACAACAATGGCCACAGTATTACATACTTACGCAATGAAAAACTATTCAAAGCTTTATTTGCTGTGATAAAATATCATGGTCTATTTGGCCCAGCTAGACCAGTTGGTAATGTTTTGAACTTTTCTGTGTAATTTATTTTGAAACTATGTTATCAAAATCACTTTTAACAAGTATTTTTTACAGAGGTTAGGCAGTTCTCATAGGGTGAACGCGTTTGTAACCTGGCATAAATTCGTAGATGTTTTTAGCAGAAAAAAAGAGTGATTACTCTTTGCTCGATCCGGGTATTGCACCTACGACCAAGGATTCTTTGAATTTTAAGCGGGTCGGCTTCTACGAACTAGACAATGTGACATTTTCGTTGCAAACTTTTGTTACTTAATCATGCTGCTGAAACAGATTTCGCAGAAAATATTGGTATTCCATTTTGATCATGAGTACCAACATTATATTACCAACATAGTATTTTTATTATACTGCGGTATACTTAGTAACTTGCTGTGTAAGTAGGTACAAATAGTATTCTTTGTAAAGGAAAGAATAGGCTATTGTAGTAAGTAATCTTATAAAATAATCCTAATAATAGTCCACGATGCCTCCATATTTTATAATACAATAGCCAATTGAGATACTAATCCAAATAATAGGTGACTCATTATTGTTTTCTATTGATATTAAGGAAATCTAACTGAAATGTTTATATAAAAAGTAGGAAAATGTGCGGGAAAATCGACTTATAAAATATTTATGGATGTTGGTCACTTTATTTTCCAAAAGTATAAATAAGATAAGTAAAACGAAATATCAAATAGAACGATCGAAATAAGCGATGAGACCATAATGGACTTAGAAATTATCTTAATTAAACTTTAAGCTTTCAATTTGTCGAATTGGCCTTAATTAAAGGTCTAATGGTTGAATCTCGTTAAAATGAGGTTGAATTAATTTTGGCGAAAACGTATTTCACGTAACGTAGTCTTATTTAAACAATTGAACGATTTGCATTAGTATTTATTAACTGTTTATTCTGTTTCAAATTGGTATTTGAAATTGGAAGTGGAATCTATATTATAAATTACGCAGGTGCGGATTTATCAGTAGGAATTATCTATTGTTTAATAGAAATATGAATGTTAGGATTTTTTTTTAGAAAATTCTGGAAATATATTTTCGGGTGGAGTCTAATTTTTGCTGTACACATAAACCGTTCAAACTTTAAAACAAGTGAGTGATTGATTGCCGGAGCAATCTATTTGTTAGCCATAAAACCCATGAGACTCGTTGCAAAGCAAACGCTAACTTTATCAGAATGCCCGTGTTGTAGTCAAGAATGCCCTAATCGGCCATTTGCTAGCGTTAAGCCCCTATTTATTATCGTAACTAGTGGAGCACTATCGCTTTCGGCTCGAGTCGGAGATCGTTCCGTGTTTCTTACATGGCCATTTGTCTGTACCCTCTTACTAATTCAACAAAACGTGAGAGCCGCCAAGATAACAACTTCGTTTCGAAGATTGTCGATACAATGGTACGCTATCGAGCGATAAAATGGCGCCGTTCCTTCGTTCTGCGTACACAATAACTTATTATTCCACTAGACGTATGGTTTTTCCTTTAGAAATGCTACGTGGTTACATTAGAAATTCTTCGAAGCGGCGTACATTGTTATGTAAGTAGAGCTTACACCATTAATTTCGCACAGAAATATTTGCAAAAGTAGGTTCTAGAAACCTGAATCTTTGACGAGGTAAATAGGTATATAACAAAAAGCGTCGGGTCGAATATTGTCAAGAAACATAATTTCTTTTGTGGTAAAATCGCGAGTCTGTGTGGTTACGGCGGGAGGTGTTGGTCCGATCGCATCGCATCATTACTCTTTGTCAAAGTTGGCCGGTCGCTCACCGCGATCCCGCGCTCAATCTCCGGCCTTCGCCGGGCTCACGTAGATTGCTGCATCGCGAAACCTATTTAAACTTAAATAAGAATTGCCAACGACTGTTAGTAGGCTTCATCTTGTTCTGCAGATGTTTTTGAAGATCGTTGATTACGTTTGGATAAATGTTTCAATTATCTATTATAGGCGTGGAATAGGAGTTAGATAAAGAATCTTGTTCTAATGAGAAAGTTGTGTAGATGATTTATGACTGTTATATGATTGTATTACGTGCAATAATTTCTTAGGGTAGTAAGTATTTTAAGATCTTTTGGTTGGTAACATATACTCATAACATACCTAGGTAGGTACAGAATGGCATAGAGAAGCGGTAAAAATTTAATAATTTTATAAAAATACACGACATAAACACAGAGAAAAAAAAAAGACATATTAGCTGTTGCCCGCGACTTTGAGTGCGATCCAGGATGAAAAGTAGCCTTTTCATCTACTGAGCCACTACCAGGGTTGCGGGAAAGGGATACCGGGACCCTAGGCTACAGGCAACTGAAGGAACACGGGTGGGTCTTAGTCAGTAAAAGTCTGTCCCTCTCCGCGTAGAGTGGGAGAAGTTATGTGATGATATCCCAACCACAAAAAAAAAGGATGAAAAGCCTATGTCCTTTTCCGGGTCATGGTCTACCCGTGTGCTAAATTTCATCCAAATCCGTTCAGCCGTGTTAGCGTGAAAGCGTAACAAACAAACAAATTCACTTACGCATTTATAATATTAGTTAGGATAGCAAATTAAGTTAACTAAGGAGTAGGTTTTTTCCTGCATATTGAAACAGTGTCCAGTTTATGTAAGTTTCTAAAAGAGCCGCAACGTAGCATTCTAGAACATGTTATATCCCCAAGGGGTATACGGGAAACATATCATAAAGATCTGGGAAGAGTGCATAACTTGTTTCGAATTTATTTATAAAGAACTGTTGTGCAAAAGCAGACAAAGTTTTTACAGAGTTTTGCGGTCGAACGAAGCTTCGGCGAGCAGAGGTAATTTTATCAAAATTGTATAGCCATGTCACTATTACGGATAACTTAAATACCTGTACTTTGGAATTCCTAAAGAGATTTTTTGACTTGATAAAAGAAATTTGAGTTTATTTAAATTCAAGAGAAATTGAAAAACTGTCCGTGAGACTCTTCCGTGCCTCGAAAAGCACGTTAAGCCGTTGGTCCTGGCTGTCATTTGTGGATCTTTGACAGTCTTTACGGGTCGTCAGACGCCAGAAAGTCTGACAACCGGTCTTATCAAGGGGTATTACCCCGTTACTGGGTTCTGGAGGTCAGATAGGCAGTCGCTCCATGTTAAATACTGGTATTCAGCTGCATATGGTTAGACTGGAAGCCGACCCCAACATAGTTGGGAAAAGGCTAGGCAGATTTATTGACACACTTCCAAAGACCTCGTCATAAAGAAATTTACAATTTATTGATTAATACCTTTTTAGATACGTCCACCCGTGACCCTTAACATTATCATACTGCGGTACTTTGTAAATTGAATAAATTAATTTGAAACAGATGTTAACTAACTGATTTGCATTCTGCTGCTACATTGAGTGTTAAAACCTCTAAAGGGATTCGTTTTATGTAATTGGATCCTAGATTACTAGGGATTTGTGCGTCATCAGTATTGCGTGTGAAAGCGATCGTTTTAACAGCGAATTGCTTGTTTCATGTATAGTTTATGAAGTGAAAACTTATCTGTTTGGGGCATGTTTTCAGTTTACTTGCATTGAGTTTATAAAATCAATTAATGGCTTCTTAATTGGTAGAGAAAGGACCTTTAATTACTAATGTATGATTAATTTAATGATCACCAATACGATAATGGCGTGTCGACGATATTATTTCGTCATGTCAAGTCATAGCTATCTTTGCTTTGCCCGCTCAGTCATCACTGGGGTATTTTCAAACCAATCCGCATGACTGACTACAGGCGATTCGATCATGCCCATAGATATCGTGATCAGGCCAGAGTAAGATAATTCTAACTAATATTATAAATGCGAAAGTAAGTTTGTTTGTTTGTTACGCTTTCACGCTAACACGGCTGAACCGATTTGGATGAAATTTGGCACAGGGGTAGATCTTGACCTGGAATAGGACATAGGATACTTTTTATTCTGATATTCCCACGGGATCGAGACTATGCGGGTGAAACCGCGGGGCGCAGCTAGTAAAGTTCTAAAAACATGTTAGGAAGAAAATATCAATATTTGAAAGAAAATATCAAGTTTTAGCTTGTCTAAGCTATAGTATAAACCATATACGGTGAACCTTGACATCAAACTGGAAAATGTTCTCCGCGTTGTTGTGGTATTGCATCCGGGAATCCTTACAATAGATCTGAAATGGAAACGGCCCACAGTATACGAAATGATATAATATACTGTCTTAGTTCTTTACTGTGTAAGGCCTAACATATGTCATTTTAGCTGTATTCAGTAATCAGAACATACCTTTACAAATTTTTGGAAGTTGTAAGTGCGTTTGTCTACTGCAGCCGTCACCGGGACGTCACCGAGAACGAGATGACGGCGCCGAAGTAGCGATACATACATTTACTATGGCCGCGTGTCAACCGCACGTCGCGTCGGTCACTCGAGCGCCGTCATTCTGGTCGCCGAAGTTTCGAAGAGTTCGGCGCGACTGCTAGAACTCGGCCCGAAATCAGCAATACAAAACACGTTTGATCTTGTCCAATACTGCCGTTGCATCGGCGCGGTTCGCCCGGCTTTTGTTTTGTTTATCATAACATACTGAACCGCTGAATTTTGGTCGCGGTGGACAAACTATCGCCGTCACCGTCACTATTGACTTCCCGGCGTCACGTTTGGTTCGAATAATGTCGTTTCTCGGTGACGGCCCGTTGACGGCTTGGGTTTTGAATTTCCCGTACCCAGTCCCCAGTCTCCACAATCAATAAACGCGACCTTTGTTTGCTGCCTGTACTGTAATTAAACTACCTACGATAGGTACTCGGATAACACCCTCGTCGTTTTAATTAATGTTGATTTACCGCCAAACAGTAGTTGAAAGCTTGCGTTGTTTCACTTTTATTAACCATTTGAATATTATTATTCATTGTGGATTTTACTTATCTAGCGTTGCATGATATTACTTCACGAATATTTAAGGGAAAATAGCAATTGAGTTAATTGATGGTTGACTATGTTGTACAGATTGTGATCACAATCACACTGTCTCAGAGATCTCACTCATAGCAACACGCGTCCTAACCAAAAGCGATTGTCGCGCGAATATGCAATATCAGCGTAGCGTAGCGTATGTCAATTTTTGTTTGGAAAACTGGACGGCGCCCTCTGTCTGCGCGACACCGGTTCACCAAACGCAGTGACATAATGAGCGCGACGAGCGCACATTCGGGTGACGATCGCTTTTGGTTAGGTTGCGGCCTTATAGTGCAGTATGGATTATTCTTTCTCTACCGTACAACTTCAAGCCAATTTCTAAATATATTTTTCACGATATTTTCTGTCATTCGCCAGTAAACAAACACGGTCAATTTGATGTGCAATTTAAATATCTATTCAGATTTTGATCTATTTAGATAACAACTAGGTAGATTAATGAATACTTTATTATTTCATAACGGTCAAAAAAATATTATAATAATTAACACACTAAACGCTAACACTATTATTTTATTGAAAGAGTAAATTTACATTTTGTAAATACAAACAGTTATGTGATGGGTAAATATTTGAGGCACTCGCGTTCAATTTCCGGACTGAGTATTTCTGACAACTCGTTTCAATATTTAGGTGAGCACCAAAACGTAAATATGTGTAGTATGTATTTTATTTGGAATCATTCGGATCTAAAAACTGATTGCGGCTTTTGACGTATGTGTTTTGGGGTTCCGTACTCAAAGGGTGACAACGGGACTCTATTACTAAGGCTCCGCTCGCCGTCCGTCCGTCCATTTATCATAGGACTGTTTCTTTTTAACCGTAGGAATAGTGAAATTTTCACAGAGTGTTTGCTACTATGACCGCTATAATATCAATTAATAAAAATAAAATAAAGATAAAAATTAAATTTAGAAAAGTATTAAATTAAGTAAAAAAATAAAAGATAAGTGTTATTTTTTAATATGTAGTGTCAAGAATTGTACGGTGGTCCAGAACCCTTCGTACGCTAGTCCGACTCGCACTTGGCCGCTTTTTTTATCCGAGAGTCGAATGTAAGGCTTTATTCAAAGGCGGTGTAATGTCACTAAAATATTTGTTCGTGTTTTATTTGCGTTAGGGATTTGTGATGTTGAAACTAAAACAATACTATTAGGGGCTTGTGAATTGCTTTTTTAGGCGGGTTTAGTTTGGAATATTTTATGAGTACCTAATATTTTATTTACTTATGTACTCTGTGACTATAATGAAGAATATCGAAAAATATATTCATGCAATTTTAATTTATTTATATAATTCAGACACAGTGATCCATATTTTTGTTAGTATACTTAATAATTATATAAGTAATCAATATTCAAATACACATCACAATCATAACTAAAAATTTAATAACAGAGTTACATTAGTCACATAAAATGACAACCATCTTTAAATTGTAAAAATGATTAAAATCATCAATAATATTTTAAAATCAGAAAATTCATTAAAATCTTTAAATAAAAAAAACATAAAACAACAAATTAATAGAAATAAACAAAATAAAAATCAATATCATTTTTATTAGTTAGGTACCTACTGTTCTTTTCGACATGCTCAATGTTGGGTGCAATAATGATGTTTTCTAAAATCTAAATCTATGTTGTATGTAGGTTTCAAAACAAACTTTTAAAATTACTTTTGAAAAAAAAAAAGACTATTGAATAACACCGCACAATAAATGAATAATGACAAAGTATATTACACTGCATGCAGTTGCCTAAATAAATGTTGGTTTATCGGAGGATCGCGGCGGTCTTGTTTGTTTAGCTAATTCAATGCATGCATATAAATACACGCTTACATTTACGTTACCAACAATTTCTAAAATATATATTTTAGAAATTGTTGTTTCTAAAATATATATTTTAGAAATTGTTGGTAACGTAAATGTAGAAAATATAGCGTGTATTTATCCTTATTTTCATCTATATTCACTGGTTCAATAAATTAGTTTCATTGTTGTTTATAGCAGATATAATATTTGCTTTTTTTGTAGTTAAAGCAATATTGGCTTATGTCATGTTGCTCCAATTGTATACCTGCTTGTATATTGTGAGCTGCGAGAGCCAATTCACTGCCACCTATTTGTGGAATATATGTATGATTGCGTTCGTGATTCATATTATTACAGGCTGTGTATAAAAGGCTGAATGAATAACACACCACATACAAAATAACAATTTAAACACAGTTTATTCGTGTGATACATTCAAAGAGAGACTTTGCGTCCAGCGCTCGGTGTGGTAACACGTCGCGTTCTGGTTTGCAATTGGTCAATCGTCATCCTGAGGATGCCTCGTTGAGAGGTGAAACACGTGTCGATTTCTTACAGGGTTTTTCGAACTCTTGAAGAATAGTCATGCGGAATAGGTTACTAAATATATCAACGTCTATTGTATTTTACATTCAAAGAGATCTAAATCAAATAATTCAAGCAGTTTAGTCGAGAATTAAAGATCACAAACGAGCTCGGAAGTTTTTTATTTGGCGCTAAGCGCGCACTTGAAGCTGTGAAATATTCAGGCCGGGTGCATATTCAGTGCACATTTGCTGGGAATGTGCAATAACTAGTGGAATAAATCTACGCCGTTCTTGCTTTCGGCACTGGATTGGCGTCGACTATCCGATACCAAGCCCATTCCGCATTTTCAGCTCCGACTTTGTGAAATTATTCCCACGTCTGTTTATAGAGATCCAATTTACGAGCAAGTACAAATGAATAATAAAAGTATGATTTATATCGAGAGCTATAAAAGTGAAGGTTACGCTGCTTTCATGTCTCCTGCAGGTTCACAACCGTAAAAATTAAATTCACTACCCGCTCTTGTGGTTTTATGTGTCTACAATAGACCGTTACTATATTTATATCGGAGCCCATATTAGGATTGTAGATAGGGATGAAAGCATGATGGACGGAATGGGTACCCAAATAAATATCGTAATCATAAGTGGCGATCTTTACGGTATCGTAAGGAATAAATTTACCTATCTTCTGGTACTCGTATTACCCTATTAAGTAAGGGTATAAGAGCTTCCGAATTCCAAAAGTTATGATCTAACACATATTCATACCTACCTTATTCGATTAATCCCGATTTAGCTGTATTTACTTTGGTAAAAGGCTGTGTTCCAACCAAATGTTTTTGAGTTTAAATAAGTTTTATAAATAATTTGGCTTATGGTGACAGAACATGATTCAATAAATTGCACCTTCATATCTGCTGCTACGCTTTTTCGTAGCAAAATGTCTACGAATGCTACGAAAGTGTTCGCCTCAAATATATTTTGCCACAAAACTATTATTTGGCAAAAGTATTTTTCTTGATCACGCAAATCCGACTTTCATTGTTTTCAGTCCGCGTTCTTACGCGATCGTGTTTTGTATGACAGGGGATTTGGCCAAAGCTTTGGCCGTATATCACCCGAAGCCGAATGTGTGGCCGAAACATAAGCCGAAGCGCTCGTACACCACTATTGAGTTATAGTCTGACTGCCTAGTGGCGGACAACACAACATTATTATGAGATTTTAATGAAAAATTATAAAAGTAATTTTAATTATTCCTTCATCAAAATACACATCTATGTTACAATTCTGTATACAAAAGCAACTCGATGTAAGATTAGAAACGCAAATAATGTTTTGTTTGTCAACATTTATTTTCACTGGAGTCGGGAAAAAGCTATTTTAAAGTTAAATTAGTTTAAAGTTTGCACATTTCGATTGCAAGCTGCCTTTCTGCCGCGCCGACACATCGGGCCGCAAAATGTCAAACGGATTGAATATATTACGTGGGTTAGTGCCTAAATGTTTGCTGTAACGTTTTTTCTATTAAAATACCTGCTTTATTTATTCTATGCACTTTATTTGTGTTTGTTTATTAAAAATTGATGATAATGGAAATCTTTAATGGAGACTTTAACAGAAAAATTAACAAAGCTAATATAACCTGCAGTAATATCGGTCCGTCAGAAAAATGTTTTTTTCATCACTCTCTACATGAGTGACCGAATGGCGGAATGCGGTCCGGATCAGAACTAGTAACCTATTTGTGCGGACCTTAAGTAAACAGGTAAACTGAAACTTATACTAAATGTTTAATTTCGTTTTATTTATTTATTTTTATTTTTAATCTTGGTTTTTACTTCCCAGTAATCGTCTACCAAACGGACCGCGAGAGTTATATTATTTAAAAAAAATGGACCTTCAATGAAACTAATTGGTGATCTTACAGCATCATCACACAACATTGCGCAATGCATACTTAATTCTCATAGGCATAAGGTGTAATGCCTGTTTTCACTAAAACTACGCCCTACTATAAGCGCAATCTTGGATTTTCAACACTTGGCTCACCGCCGAGAGTTTTAAATCCAATAGCGCGCTTTTACGTGTCGCGTTGTCTTAGTGAAAATTGGCATACGTCAAACAAATATTTATCTTTGACACAACCACACAGGAACTAAGAACTTTAGTATATTTCTACTACGCGGCAAGTACATATTTATAGGTGATCAGTCAGTGTTTATTTTCATTACGAATTAGGGTACAGGGTAAGTTGGATTACCTTGAGGGTAAGGCCATGTTTAGATAACACAGATCAGTACATGTAGTCCTGCAGGTAGTATAACTGTTAAATTTGGATATTGTATAGTACCTACAGTACATAAAACAATAGTAGAGTACATATACATATAACGTTTATAAATAAATTCTGAAAGCAATAAGTCTCTGAAGTGAATAAAAACCTAGCCTTTATAAAAAAAACATTCACCGGTATTGACGTGTCGTTTCGTGGAAATAGAAATGGCAAATGATCCTACGTATTACGCCTACACCTGAGGGGAATTCTGAGGGAAGCCCGAGGGAAACCTGAAGGTGATTAACTCTAATTAAGGTTTAAAAGTTTTTTTTTAAACTTGACAAAGGTTAAAAAGTTTTTTTTTAAACTTGTACCTAATGAATATGTTTAATAGACCGAGGAAGCTCTGGCGGTTACGCTAATCTAATACCTCAGGTGTACAAACAATAGCTTGTCGTAAGCCTACCTGTTACAGTAAAGTTGTTACAGTAACACATAACATCTCGCCTTGTTTCCCAGAAGGGTTAGGACGAGGTGTACCTATAGTAGACTCCAGATGGTACACCCTCATTTCGGCAGTTACGTTGAGGTCCTATGTAATAGGGGGCAAGCCTATTTTCATCAATCGGGCACAAATCCAGACAACGGGCTACCACTGAGCAATTCCAGATGGAAAAATCCAATAACATACCAATTGTTACAGTAAACAATATTATATCTCTATAACTGTCTTTCTGTTAATAAATGTCCATTATTAGTGCTACTTTAGTACTGCATTAATTAAGAATCAATAAACACTTCAATTCCCTCACTCATATGCCTAGCCTTTTCCCAACTAAGTATGTTGGGATCGGATCCCAGTCTAACCGGATGCAGCTGATTACTAGTAATTTACATGGAGCGACTGCCTATCTGAGCTCCAAAACCCAGTTATTGGGTAATACGATACCCGTTGGTCAGCCTTTCGAGATTCTGAGTACCCGTATCGACTGACAAAGATCCACGAGTGGCAGCCGGGACAAACGGCTTAACGTGCTTTCCGAGGTATGGAGGGGTCTTGGCATGTAAAGATGGTTACCCATCCACGGAGTAACCGCGGCAAGCGTAGCTTAACCTGATCGATCGACCCGTGGGGCTGTTATTTCTTAGCCATAAGCTCCTCCATTTCTATCCGTTTTCCACTACTTCAATGCCATCACTATCTTTATTAGAATACTCGACAAAGTTTCGTTCAAAGTTAGCCGCAACTGTAGGCAATGTGTGTGACGTAATATTGTTGCTCGTCTTTATTATTCCCGAAACACCGACAACAGAACTATTTAAGTTTGTAAAATCTAAAGTAGGTGTCGTTAATTCAGAGAAACTTGTACAATAACAAGCGTAATTGTTTAAGTTTGAATTAAGTGAGAAAAAGTTGCTGCTTTAAATATAATAATAACGCTGTTTCTATGTCTGTCTGCTCTTATACGTACTTAATAAATGGATTTTGATGCTTTTTTAAGGGTATGAGGAACAGGGTGTAAAGTCCACTCATCCACCATAGAAAAGGGAGTATCCTCCGACCAGACGGGTGTTGTGTCCGGCGGGCAACTGCCCAACGATTGATGTTGGGTTCTTGTATATATGTCCACTGCACGGTAAACTTTAATTGCGCGATGCAGGATTTATGTGACGACAGGTCTTTGATGCGTAGTTTGCATGTGGCGATGTAGATCCCGCTCACTTTCAAGAAGCTCGATGATTCAGAACGTTATTGGAAAGGCATATAAATTATAACAAGCCGTGTGCCCGAAGATATATCCTATCGGCAAAAATGACGAGATTCCAACCGTATTCGAAGTGTTGTGTCCCTTCGTTATATAAGGATTTCTTCAGCGGTTTAAGCTGTGCGTTGTCTGTCAATGAAAGAATCTCTCTTCCTAGCTATGTATCCCACATGGTCAGCAAAAAAAGTAATTAACTACACTTTTCGACGCTTGAGAGCCGCCAAGTGAGAGCGAGACGGAGAGGGGTGCCCTCTCCGTCTCGCTCTCACTCAGGTCGCGAGTAGTATAGCGAGATAAAATCTGAGGTAGGGTACGGCCTTAAGTAGAAGATACATCTTTGTCAAAGGATACCCATGATGAGCAAGGAATATGTATCCTACTGACATGTTCTAATCTACATTTATATAGATACTAGCTGTGCCCCGCGGTTTCACCCGCGTAGGTCTCGATCCCGTGGGAATATAGGGATAAAACGTATCCTATGTCCTATTCCAGGTCGTGGTCTACCCGTGTGCCCATCCTCTCCTCTCTAGGAGTAAGGAAAGTCGCGGCGGCACAGCGTCGGCGTCGGACGGTTCGCGTTTTGCATTTTTATACTCGTGATAACTTCGAAATTAAATGTCCGATTCGAATGAATTAAAAAGTATTTTAATGCTCCATACATACCCTTGATGTTAAAACGATTTATTTGAATAAGAATTAAAATTATGTTGATAAAACTCCTTCGCAAATAATGCATTAATTTCGAACAAATTTGATTACCATAAAAAAAGGTTCTAGTGAGTCAATCTTAAAAGATAGACATATGCTGTCGCGGATTTTTTTTAGAACTTTTAAAGAGAAACAATTCCATTATACATGATATTTGCGTAACTTAAACCGTTTACGCAGCGCACGCAACGGAAGCTCCCAAAAAGGAATATTTTTTCCCGTTTTTGCAAAATCTTTCATTTATGCTCCGCTCCCGCCTATAGCCTTCCTCGTTAAATGGACTTTCCAAAACAAAAATAATTTTTCAATTCCAACCAGTAGTTCCTGAGATTAGCGCGTTCAAACAAACAAACAAACTCTTCAGCTTTATAATATAGAAGAAGATTATATTAGTATAGATGTGCCAATTACTGAACTAAACTTTTATGAATTCGTAATAGTGTAACTAACCTATTTATGTAGGTAATTCATACCTCTGAAAATATAGGTAAGACTATATCTTATCTAATATATGCGTAGAAGTTAACGTCTCATTTCTAATTTAAGCAATTACTAATTGGTATTCTCAGCACTGTCAGGAGTGTAAACAGTTGGAGTAGTTTTATTAAAGCGAAGTCCTTCCCGGAATCCCGACTGGCTGGCCACATCGGTTGGTTTGCGCTGTCTCGTTCATTCAATAATAATGCAATTAGAAGCAATATCTGTTACAGTACGACACAACTTATATTTATCATCGACAAAATTCGTATAACCGATCACATCCGAACTGAGTGCGCCTTTAAAATCACCACCAATCTTTATTACTGCAAAAGTCAAAGTCAAATAATTTATTTCAATTAGGCATTTAAAAGGCACTTAGGCACTTTTGAACTTCAAAAGGCGCTGTAGGCGAAAATGATCTTTACGCAAACGCAATAACTTGTAAAGTCATATAATCAAATACATTCGTCAAATTGATGCGTAGATTTAGTCGATGCTACATTTAATTGTGCCGTACTGTAATTATTCCATGCCGTTTGCCCAAACCAATCGATATTCACTTCCATCACGGTAATGAATGGCTTCTACCTTCAAATATCACTATTTATTTAAGTAAGATTGAAAATCTCGGTTTTTTATTGACCTTTTCTTCTCTATGTAGGTACAGCGGGTAGTAATGTAATTTATTTGATATTCGTGGGACTTCTCCAAGGATTTCTTTTTATAAAACTTTGAGTTCTAGATATCTTTTTCAGGGAAAAATCAGATACTTCGATTAGAGAATCTTGTCTAGACTCTGTTAGGAATGTGTAGCCAAGAGTAATGTATCTTTTGAAATGTAAAATGTAGTTTAGTAGAGTTTCACTCGTATTGGTTGTATAATTGATGAGGGTGCTCAGACAGGGTCAAAGATGACACCCAATCGGCTGGGCCAACCTGGTAAGATTTTAAATCACGCGGGTTAGTGCCTACTTCTATGCAGGTCATCACTAGAAAAATCCTAACTAATACATATTATAAATGCGAAAGTGAGTTTGTTTGTTTATTTGTTTGTTTGTTGCGGTTTCACGCGAAAGCGGCTGAACGGATTTGGATGAAATTTAGCACAGGGGTAGACCATGACCTGGAATAGGACATAGGATACTTTTTATCCCGATATTCCCACGGCATCGAGACTTACGCGGGTGAAACCGTGGGGCGTAGCTATTACAATATAAACATGCAAATAACATAGCATTTTTAAAGAATACATACGAGTAAAACTCACAGAAAATATATGCACCCACACGCGTCAGAGATATGATAGTTTTCTTTTTGACATTTTTCATAACAACGCTAGAAAGATGCTGAAAATATGAAACCTTTGTGAAACTTTTTACTTTCAGAGAAAGGTAGACACGTTGACAAATAAAAACTATCAAACAAGTATTCAGGCTTGAAATAAACAGTAGGCACCTGGCCAAAGGTAAAGAGAAAAGATTCGTAAATAGACACATAAAACTAACGAATGTTAATAACCTTGAATACCTCTATAAGTTTCTGATGCTGAACTTTTCTCTCACCTCGAGGTAATGGAGGGTTCGTCGAAAAACACTTCTGATACGTGACCCAACACTGTATCCTTCGGGAACCTCTCATTGATATATTGTAGTATCGGATGGAGCTCTCAGGAGCCTATCTCACCTAACTATTCTTGTGGAGTGTGTAAATCTTCGCGGTACGGAGAATTATCGCTCATTAAACGTATTTCGAAGGTTTAATTTAAAGGATGTGTTAGGATAGGTTGTTTAGATCTTTTTAAGAGGTTTTTGGTAGCCATATTGTTGAATAAAACCTTATCTTGATTTGTTACGCTATTTTGTACTTTTTACTCATAAGTATAAAATCTGGTTACCTACCCGACCTTCTTTATATATATCTATACTAATATTATAAAGAGGAAAGATTTCATTGTTTGTTTGCATTGAATAGGCTCCGAAACTACCGAACCGATTTGAAAAATTCTTTCACTGTTCGGAAGCTACACTATCACCGGCTGACATAGGGTATATTACATTTTCAAAAAAAATAGGGCTCCTTATTAAAACTCCAATAATGTAACCCAAGGTGTAAAAATAAAAATAGCCGTAGATAAGTACTTAGTGCTACCCGTGCGAAGCCGGGGCGAGCAGCTAGTATGTCATAAAATTATTTTCAAGGTAGAGGTTGGTTTCAAATAACGTAAAGGTGGACGTCAAAAAAGTTATAGTGCATATTTTATTCAATTTCAATGTTTGGGCGCTCCTTGCGGGGCACCACATCGCTGTCAGTGCGGCGAAGCAGTCGGCCGCCTCGGACACCATGGCCTTTCCTGCAGCAAGAGCGCAGGTCGGCTGGCACGGCACGCAAGCATTAATGACATCATCCGTCGGGCTCTTGTCACCGCCGGGGTGCCAGCTGTTTTAGAACCCAATGGCTTGGCACGCAACGATGGGAAGAGACCAGACGGAATGACCATAATGCCTTGGAAGATGGGTAGGCCTTTGGTGTGGGATGCAACCTGTGTCGACACCCTCGCGCCATCCCATCTTCCTAGCACGGCGGGCTGTGCTGGGGCGGCTGCTGCAGGTGCAGAAAACCTCAAACGGCGCAAATATAACAACCTTATTGGCAGCTATATTTTTGAGCCATTTGGGGTTGAAACACTAGGGCCGTGGGGTCCCAGTGCTCATCGAATATTTCGGGACATCGCCCAGCGGTTGGTTGACTCTTCACGTGACCAGAGGGCTGGCCAATTTCTAGGTCAAAGAATCAGCATTGCCATCCAACGTGGCAATGCTGCCAGCCTTTTGGGCACTTTTCCCACTGACAGCGATGCGGAAGAATTTTTTGATGCCCTATGAGCCCTTTCTTTATATATATTTTTTTCCCTTTGTACATATTGCTAGACTTAGATTGTATATTTTATTTAAAATGTTAATAAAGAAGATAATTATTTTAATTTTAATTCCTAAAAGTAATTCGTCTGAACCTAACACTACAATTCCTAACTTAACGTTACAATTCCTAACTTAACGTTACAATTCCTTTGAAATATTCGGCAAAACAAATACCCAGTTAACTTAGGGATTACATTGAAAGTCTAATATGCTAAACAAACGACTTTAGTACTTAAGTATTTGTGCTGGCAATAATGCTAATTTATGTGTTTCAAGTGTTATTTAAATAAATTGTTTTTAAAGCCTTTTAATTTAAGTGGCTGCGAAATCTTGTAATCTCGTTTTATAAACATCTGTTATTTAAAATTTAGTTAAATGTATTCAATTACTTAGTAAGTGTTAATGTTAGAAAAACGTAGCACATTGTTTAATAATACTTAGATATATAGACATACCAGTACATTGTATACTCCTTTCAGAAGTGACAAATATTATCTTTTGTGGTACATTCCGCAATCAATCGCCTGGCCAATAGGTAGTGCGCACGGGCGACACCGGTTGAATTAAACCTGAATCCCGTAGGTGTGCGCGGTGATTTATAACTTTACAATGAATAGGCGGCCGATTGGGATGTGTTGGAGGAAGCCTGCTAAATATCTATCTAGTAGGTAACTGAAATCCCCAGCCGACATAGATCGAACTCTAAGGCCTTTCTCACATGTAGCCACTCAAAATAAACTAAACTGATTGGTAATTTGTTAGTCACTGAACTAAACCCAACTGGTTTGCTTCTGGTTCTTTAAAAAAAAAAAAAACTTGCTTTTGAGCGCTTGTCTTTGGTAAAAACCTTCACCTAAAACAATTTCTATTGGATACAAATTCCATGCTGCCATGATAGTACTTACTAATTCCATACTGCCATGTCCGTTCCATTACTCCGACTAGTAAATAGTCATCTGTGGCGCATATTACCGCACTAGTGTGGTAATATAAAGTAAAAAGCACGCTTCCATAATATATTGCATTATGAACCTAAAAGCGGTTCAAAAAGAGCCACTTTACGAGCAAGTGTGTTGAAAAAAATGTTTCGTTCTAGGTAAACAAAACTTTGTAATTAGTTACACACAATTAGTGGCAGCCGAACCAATGTAACATATAACAATAGCCAGTTGAGTTGATGAAGTCATGTAGCTTTTAAAATTTTAAATAGTTTAATTTAGTTTTGTATTGCAAAATTTTTTTTGCTTATTGTTCTCATACCGTTTTGTCTACGGCTTAACTCATTACAAGTTACCAAAACTTTTCTTTCAATATAGCACCTCATTTATGTTTAGTTACAATGCAAAGTTTAATTATAAATAACATTTGCACTCGATGCTCTTCAAATCATCTCGATTTTGTAACATGTCGACGAGAATTGTTCGATCCTAGCTAGTTACTATCCAGGGTTGCGGGAAAATCCGAAAGGGATACCGGGACCTTGAGAAAAGCCAACTAAAAGAACACGGGTGGGTTCTAGTCAGTAAAAGTCTGACACGCCATTCCGCTTCGCCCAGAGCGGGAGAAGTCATTTGATGATTTCCCAAACTCAAAAAAAAAAGCTAGTTACTATGATGTCGTCTGATTAACATTTGAAAATACATTTGGCTTTGGCAGTAACTAATAGGTACACGTCTTGAGATCCTAGTTACTAACAATTGAAATACATAAAATATTGGCAAGATACTGATTTAGTAGTAATTAGAATGATTGGCGTGATGTTATGTTATGTAGAATAATTTAGTTGCTTTTGAGTAGCTCTATGTGAGCAAGGTCTAGCGCTCCTTAACCCTTTGTACTATGTAAACAAAGGCTCTTTAAATAAACAGCTCAGTAAATTGTATACAAAAGCATAGCCGTATAAAAACGCAGATAATCTTATTGATACAAGATGTTGGCGAAGGAAATTTTGTTGAGGCTTTATTCTTTGTCATGTTTGTTTACGCAGCCTGTTCTGTATGAAATTCTGTATAAACATTATATTGTACCTTTTTCATAGAAATCGAGCCTTTGATGTACTTGGTACATGGTTGATAATCAAATAGATTTCTTTTGTGTGAACCTGGGTCAGTGACCCTATCGTTATTTTTACATAGAAAACTTTAAGCATAAGCATAATCAGCCTATAATGTTCCCACTGCTGGGACACAGGTCTCCTCTCTGTGAAAAGTGGGCCGTGATCAACCACGCGGGCCCAGTGCGGGTTGGTAGATGTCAAAATGTCTTCGAATTTTGATTCTAGGACATACCGGTTCCTTCACCGTTTTGAGAGCAGTGGTGATGAAATTATTTACTCAAAGTATAGCGCCTGTCAGGGTTCGAACCTACGGCCTACAACTCCTAAGTCGCGGCCGTTACCACTGGGCCACCACTGCTCGCTTTAAGGTGACTTTTTAACTGTTTCAGTTAGTAACAGCAGCAAGTTAATTTGCTGGGATTGTTTCCATAGTGGAAGAGGAGCTCGTGGCTAAGTAATAACAGCCGCACGGGTCGATCCATCAGGTTAAGCTACGCTTGCCGGGGTTGGTCCGTGGATGGGTGACCATATTTATATATGGAGACTCCTCCGTGCCTCGGAAAGCACGTTAGTTCCGGCTGTAATTCGTAGATCTTTGACAGTCGTTACGGGTCGTCAGAAGCCCGAAAGTCTGACAACGAGTGTTGTCTTTACCAAAGGGTAACGTATTACCCAGTTACTGGGTTGTGGAGGTCAGATAGGCAGTCGCTCCATGTAAGATACTGGTATTCAGCTGCATCCGGTTAGACTGGAAGCCGACCCCAACATAGTTGGGAAACGGCTAGGCAGATTGATTGATTGTTTCCTCATTGGAAGTAGGATGTCAACTTGTGCTAAAATAGTTTGGCATAATGTCCTTCTCAACAGTGCGCACTGTCACTCCATTATTAATTAGTGTAACAATGAAAGTGATTAAATACGAGGTCAAAGTTAGTTACAAATCCAAACATTGTGTTTTGTAATCAAACTTCAATTCGATTAGGTAATTGTTTGTTTTAATCAATTAGGCCAGCTGCACGTTGAGTTAAATCTATTCGAAACGCGTGTACGTATAAATATCCAAATAGGTTTATTTTCCACACGCCCTGTTTGATCCGCACGGAACCAAATAGTGCCGGTCCACATGGCGTGCGTATCGGCTTAGCCTCGTTCGATAGCCACTGTAATAGATAAAATATAGAGGAATTCCAATAGCCGCAATAGAATTTGTTGCATGGTTTTAGAAAGCGATTTTTAAAATACCTACGTAGGTAACGATTTTTAAAAGTTCTTTGTTGTTTACGGAAAGTAAACAACAAAGAACTTTTAAAAATCGTTATAACGTTACCTACATAAATAATAATAATAATACCAGCTTATTATTTTCTCACTGCCGTTTTTACGGTTCTTTTTCAGAAAACTATGAAAAACTATTCTAAAGCAGAACTCGTCTCGTTGGTGTCGCTAAGGTTCGACTAAGAAACAATTTAAAAGTAAGAAAGGGCAGTGTTTCTTTCCGAGACCCAGTGCGCTTTAACTTCCTTCTTAAGGCACTCAGTCATTATGGCATATCGAATATTTGAAAAAGTTCAGTTGTGTACAATCCTTTCATCTCTGTTTTTTGCATCACTGTTAAAATCAAAATGATGTATAATCTGTTACAATAAGGTTGCTTTTGGGTTGCTGCTGTCAGAGGTAGGTAAAATAATTGTAAGGACTGATGAGCGTCATCTCTGTCGTCTTTGTACTGTATGACAGTCTCTAAAACACGTCATAATTTCAAAAGCCTCGTTGGTCTAGTGGTCACAAGCGCTACTGCTGGGCATGAGGTCCTCGGTTCGATTCCCGGGTCGGGCATAGTGTCTTTCTATCTGGGTTTTCTCAGTAGCAGCCCGGAGTCTGGATTTGTGTCCAGTTGATGGACTTAAACATAACTGGCGAAATGCGGGTGTGCTATAGGTACACCTCTGCCCAGGGATTACAGGCGTGATGTAATTTCAACGTATCAATCTTGTATTCACGACTGCACGTCTACCTAAGGATTAGCATCATGAAAGCTAGTCTCGTAGGAAACATAGTTTTCAATATAGCGCCACTTGAAAACTGGGCCTAACACCAATAACGGCGGCAAAGCTGTTTACAGTCTTTTCCCGAACACAGTTCTGTAATCCTTGCCAGGTTCACGTCCTTGCCCTGAATACAAATAAGGTAAAGGGTAAAGGTGTATTATTGGTCAGGCAGATTTCCTTCTACGTGATCAGGTACCTTAATATAGTGGCGAATACTAAGTGTTTTTCCGTGTGAGCTTACTATAGTTAGGATACTTAGAGGTTTCGTAACGGGTCAATTAAAAGACCCTACGTTTTATTGCAATGCGGGGTAATGTGGGTCGATTGCGAAGGTCGTTACTGGCTTTCTTTAAGTAGGTGATTTCATTTTGCAGAAGGAAAGTATCTCGGTGTGTAAAGGGGAATTTCACACTTTCAGAAAGTTAGTCGAAGACCCTTACAGGTTAATAATAAGTAGCTACAGGTAATTGCAATTTCGCAGCAATTATGGGAATTAAAGTATCAATGCTAGGGAAAGGAAATGCAATCCGAAAAAGTGGGTCACTACGGTTCCTGCTCTCTCAATTGCATTTTAATTATTTTATGTTAGAAAATTATGATACAAGTTATATATCGTTAGAGAATTCCAGGTAAATAGATAAGTCAACTAACTTTTATACTGTACACAAAAATACTTACAAAAAATTCCTTGAAATCTGGTTTGAAGAATTTGTTGTCGACTTATTTTTCAAGCTTATTTTATTGGAAGTGAAAAAAACGAATGAACTATTGGTTTCTTTGTCACAGAAACTCGTGCATACTAAAAGATCAGTTAACTTGAATAATAAAGAAATATTTAAAAAAATACAAGATAGGCATAATATGACCGAGCACAGAACATAAATAGTCAGCAGCTGCATGAACAAGCAAGTGTAAGCAAAAAAGGTTTTGTTTGTAATCTTTTTGGGGTATTTTTAAGCACATATTTCACGAGGATTAAGTGATTTTTAACTAACTTTCGTGTTACCCAGTAACTGGGTTGTGGAGCTCAGATAGGTAGCTCCAAGTTAAAAACGGGTATTCAGCTGCATCTGGAAGCCTAGAAGCTAGAAGACTTTAACAAAAATCACGTGTTATATCTTGTCAGAACTGTATTACCAATCAATCAATTTCTAGTGAACAAACATGTAAACAGTGCTAACACTCGTTTTGTTTGCGATGTAATGAAACGTCTCGTTGAACGGAAATATCTGTACACTGTTCACCTTGAAGAGATAGATGACTCTGACTGGACATGATTGAGAATTTATTCCGAAAGAAGTTTATTTCCGAAATTCTGTGTGTATGTGTGTATAATTAATATTAAACATATATAATAAAGAAATCACGATGTATTGTGAAGTTGTAAGAACCGTGCAAAGCAGGGTCGGCTCTAATATATAATAGTAAAAGGCATTTAAAAAAAAACATTTATAAAGAGCAATTACTTCCACTTAGTAAATTAGTTACACTTAGTATATGCATGAGTATTATTCTGTTATCAGTAACAAAAATATTTGAACAACGCAATGGAATATATTAAAATGAAATGGATTATACAGGGTGTAAGGGTAAACACCGTTGTCACTCAAACCATCTAAAAAGTTTCTACACGGCTCCGTGCTCGCTAGCGAAACAGCTGGCTGACTGAGGGAGGGCCGCGCTCGCGTCCGGTCAGGTCACGTCCCGCACCCGCCGCCCGTGTTGAGACGCAAGTTCGTAGCCCTAGCACATAGGGTGTAAAGCTGAAAACACACACAAGGTGGATGCGGGGCGGGAGCGATTCGGGCGCGGGAGTACGGCGGGTATAATAAATTGTAATTCAAGGAATTATATGGACGACAACACACAGAACGCGTGCGCGGGTCGGGCGCGGAGCGAGAGCCGCGCCCACCACCACTGACAGCGTGGGGCGGGAGCGGTTGTGCTATTCTGTAAAAATATCACCATGAAAACTTAGGGAATTCAAACTGCAAAGTTGATGCTATTCTCCATATTGATGTCCTTGTTTATTAATGTCATGAACCCACAAGCTTTTCCTGTTTTGCGCTCTTCTTTTTAAAAAAAAATAAAAAAAAAATTCTTCGTCCGTGTCCGAATCACCCGACATTTTCACACTGCAACCACTGCCGCCTGTCAAAGTACGACCGCACTTGACCCGCTGTCGCCCCGCGCTCAACTCGCTGTCGCTCCGCGCCCGCGCTCCATGTGAACACGATGAACAGCGCGGCTCACGCGATGAAAACGACCCGACTCGCTCTCGCCCCGCACTCGCCTTGTGTGTTGTGTGTGTTTTGAGCTTAAGGGTGAAATACTATTGTGGTAAAAGGTAGATTAAAAAAAAAATTAAGTTGTAATTTTACGTTCTATAAATGACACCAAACCACTGGTTGCA
Source organism: Lithophane ornitopus (assembly GCA_948473465.1). Taxonomy (NCBI): domain Eukaryota; kingdom Metazoa; phylum Arthropoda; class Insecta; order Lepidoptera; family Noctuidae; genus Lithophane; species Lithophane ornitopus. The sequence continues at coordinate 9,142,799 of OX419629.1, forward strand.
AGGATAACGGTGTTTACCCTAACACCCTGTATAGTATCGTTACATTCCTACAGGATGGTATCAAATTTCAAGTCGAGAGAGGCTTCAGAGAAAAGCAAGTTTGCCAAATGAAGTCAACCTAAAATGGATCCAATTGAGTGTAAGAAAACAATGAATATAATACAGACCTTCTGAAGAAAAATGTACCTTTATTTATGTAACCTACATTTTATAATAATGTTATCGTACGTAAATGATACTTACATTTTTATCTTTGCTCTCGTCTCCTGTGTTAACAAGACAGCTGACATGCAGTATTTTGATCCAAGCGATATATACACAGATCGTATATCTGCTATTGATACAAGTATGAATTACGTAAATATCATTTTTGTTTTTGAACTGTTGATAGATGATATATCTTTACCATTTTAGTAAAATTTTGCATATATTATTCAGGAGAAGATAATACTATTACACTTATAATTTGAAACATACAAGTAGAGCCTTAATAATTATCAGGCTGCAATGAATCTATTCAAGACGCAGAAATAATCCCTCAAGGATATAAAATAATACGTTGTGATCGAGTGGATGGGCGCAAGCAGGGCGGAGCGTTTCTCGTGGCCACACACCGTTTCGAGCTGCGACAAGTACTTGTCTCGGACGCATCGATAGACGACTGCGTATTTGAAATGGTTTGTGCGACGGTTTATTTAAATGATAGATTTTTGTTTTTGTGTTGCGTTGTTTATATTCCACCGGGAAGTTCGGAGAATGATTATATGATTTTGTTTAGGTTAATAGAAAATATGTGTAATAGATATAGACAAGTGATTGTAATTGGAGATTTTAATTTACATTCTTGTCCTGTAAATATTAGCAATTATTACGAATGTTTTACGTCATATTGCGAGTTCACACAAAGTAACATGGTACCCAATGTCTTAGGCCGTCAGCTGGATTTGGTTCTTAGTACGGGTTTTAGCGGAGAGGTGTCAGTGGTGTCGGCGGACGACGCGCTCGTTCCCGTCGACCCGTACCACCCGCCACTAGCGGTGTGCGTGCGCCCCGCGCCCCGAGCCCCCGCGCCTTCCCCGCCCTCGCCCGCTGCCGAATCCGTCGCTGACAGCGCGCGCAATATTAGACCACAATGGAATTTTTATAAAGCCGATTATGAATTATTGTATTCGATGTTAACTTCTGCTGACTGGAGTGCAATGTATGAAATGCATGACTTGAAAGACATTTTAAATTTATTTTATGAGGAAATAGGCCGTATTTTAGACGAATGTGTACCAAGGAAAAAGATTAGCCGAGAAAATTCGCGGTACGTGTATCCCGAATGGTACACCGCAGAAATTATTAAAGAAATCAAAATTAAAGCAAAACTTCATAAAGTGTTTAAAAAATCTAAACGGGATTGCGATTACGAAGAATACGCTAAATGTAGGGCCCGGATAAAAAAGTTAATAGAAATTGCACACAGAAATCACAAATATAAAATTCAAAAACAGTTCGCTAAAGATCCAAAGTCATTTTGGCAATATATCAGATCAAAAAAAAGTACAATTAATCGGCAAAGTATTATAAAAGATGGTCAAAATCTTACGGATGAGCAGTGTGCTAGGGAATTCGCAGACTTTTTTGAGTCGGTGTACAATCAGGAACCACCGCAACTGGATGTTCAGGCGGCGATGGCGGAGGTCAGCAGTGCTACCAATGCACGGGTACATATAGAGACATTGAGTCGCAAAGATGTGCAGGACGCGCTGACGAATCTCAAGCCTAAACGGTCATCTGGTCCTGACGGTATACCAGCGTTTCTCTTTAGAGATTGTGCTAGGGTTTTAGCAAGCCCGCTGCATCACATATATAATACGTGTTTAAAACAGTCGACGTACCCGGATCAGTGGAAGACTACACGAGTCGTTCCAGTACCCAAGGGTAAGTCAGGTTCCGATATCAGCGGGTATAGACCAGTGGCAGTGTTGTCGACACCGGCAAAAGTGTTTGAGGCCGCTATCCAACGCTGTATACAGGGGCAAGTCCGAGCGCAACTGTCGGATGCGCAGCACGGCTTTCGACCCGGGCGCAGCACTTCCACCAACCTGCTTAACTTTATGGCACAGGTAATACCGGCAGTCGACGCTGGTGTGCAGGTGGACGCGGCGTACTTTGATTTTAAAAAAGCCTTCGACACCGTGGACAATGATGTCTTATTAAGGAAGCTGGCAGATGTGGGATGTACGCCGCAGTTGCTGCAGTTCTTTGTCAGCTATATGAAAGACCGCCTACAGTATGTTGACTACAATGGGTATGAGTCCGAGCCATACTTCACCAGATCCGGAGTAAGCCAGGGCAGCAATTTGGGGCCTCTTGAATTTATCATAATGATCAACAGCTTGCCGGAGGTCGTCAGACATGGTTCATGTTTATTGTTTGCAGATGACCTCAAGTTGCTGCTCGAGGTAAGGGACGAGTCGGACTGTGAGCGACTCCAGGATGACATTAATAGAGTGGTGAAGTGGAGCCATGAGAACAAGCTGTACTTCAATGTATCCAAATGCTCGGTAATATCCTTCACTCGTGCGCGTACCCCTGTCAGCTATGAGTACAAAGCAGAGGCGATACCGATGCAGCGAGTAACACAAGTGCGTGATCTTGGAGTAAATCTCACTCCAGATCTAACGTTTCGCGAGCATATCATTAAGATATGTAAGAAAGCGTACAGAAACCTCGGCTTTGTACTTAGGCAGTCACAGGGGTTCACCAATATTACGACAATAAGGGTTTTATACGATGCACTAGTCAGGAGTCATTTGGAGTATAGTGCTGTCATATGGGCTCCACATGAAGCCAAGTACTCGGTCATGCTGGAGCGCGTACAGAACAAGTTCACGCGTCACTTGTACTTCAGACTGTATGGTGTTTACCCGTTGTTCCCGCTGATGTACCCCACCCTGTTTGTACTGGGGATGGTCGGGTACAATGAGTTAAGAGTTCGGCGACAATTCACTCTTGTAGTCTACCTTATTAAATTACTCCGGGGCACGGAGCACAATCCGAGAGTGCTACAGCGCTTGAACTTTTGTGTACCGGACCGCTACGTGTGGAGACGGAGGCGCCCAGCACTGCTGTCTGTGCCAACCGCTAGGACCAACCTACTGGCCAAAACACCTCTCACGCGAGCAATTCGTACTATTAACGAAGTCCAGTGTAAGTCAGATATCTTCTCGTGTTACTTTAGTGAACTCGCAAGGACAATTTTACATATATTATGTTACGAATGCAGAACTTTATTGTAATTTTCTGTGTTATGTTTTTATTTATTTTTATTTTTAATGTCAATTTTGTAAGATGATTAGGTATACATATTAGTTATAAGGTAGCGTTGCTTAAGTATTTTATATAGTTTTGTGTTAAAGTAGGTATGGGTATTCTGTATAGTTACTATTGTAAGAGTATTGTCTAATTTTGTAATTATGTATATTAGATAATCCTAGCTATCGCATTAGGTTATTAAACCTGTAATGGTAGTTTTAAGGTTTTGAAGTAAATAAATAAATAAATAAATAAATAAATTTGATTAAAGGCTTTTAGCTTATAAGTAATATACCAAGTACACTCGCGGTCAAATATTACGGGTCGATGACGGAAATCCCTGTAATTTGCAAATTAATAATGGTACATGCATGAAACTAACTTTATATTACAGAGAATTTGAATATCATATGAAATAAAACCTTAAATGATCTACAACGTAATTTAAAAAAGTTAAAATTCTAAAAACCTCCAATTTGGAGGTAAATTCAATTATCAGTTGTTTTACTTTTGCTTGTTTTCTCAGTTTTGTTTCCAATCTATCAAATCAAAATGATAAAAGGCGTAATTGTCGTATTTCACCATCATTATTGAATTACTAGGATGTCACTAACACCAGAAGTATCGTCACTATGTTAGAAGAAGGCAGAAGTCAGCGAAGTACAGCAAGAACAATAGACGTGTCACTTTATATAGTGCAGCGAGTCGTCCAACGTTTCCGAGATACTGGGCAGTACATAAGAAGACTAGGAACAGGCAAACCAGATGTACTACGGCTCGAGAGGATCGATTTATCAACTTCGAGAGACCCGCAAAGACGACGCTAGTGTGCGGACTGTAAGGCGGCGGCTCCGTGAAGCTAATTTGACTCCGCATAGACCCGGAAATGGTCCAAAACTTGAAAGGGAAGATCGGGTAGCAAGATTACATTTCGCCCGCGAACACGCACAACGGGGAGACGAAGCATGGAATGGGCAAGAGACTGACTCTGACGAATTCAGATTTATGCTGTATGCACATGATAGGCGGCGAAGAGTCTACTGACGGTTAAGGGGTTGTTTATTTCCAGCTTGGTTTAAGGAAAGTGAGTGCCGTTCGACTGTAGATCTGTTATGGTTTGGGCTGGAATCTCTTCAGAGAGTCGCACGGAGTTAATGCTGATAGAAAATGGCACGCTAACTAGTGCAAGATATGTGGAAGAAATTCTTAATGAGCATTTTAGCCCATATTTAATTAATATGGGTGAAAATTCAATATTCATGCATGACAACGCCAAGCCTCATACAGCTCAAATTGTAAATGAGTATTTTCAGGACGTTGGCATCAATCGCATGGACTGGCCCGTGAGAAGCACGGACCTGAATTCAATTGAACACGCTTGGGACGAGCTCAGGAGTTGTGTAAGAAATCGAAACCCGGTCCCAGCTACACTTAGAGACCTGAACTGGAACATGCGTTAGTGGAAGAATCGACCAATATCCCGCAAAATCGCTTAAGAAACTTAATAAACAGCATGCCCAATCGCCTGGCAGCTGTGAGAAAAGCCCGTGGAGGCAATACGAAGTATAAATTTTGTCTTAAAGTTCGTTTTTGAATTGTATGGACGGAGATTTTATTGGTATGTCAGAAGTACTGTGAAGGAATTTATGAAAGTGTGGTTAACTGTTTCAGGTTCTTATTTTGTATATTCTAATAAGTGTTATAATTGTCTCTTTTATTTTATAATTTTAGTTACTGTAGGTAATTGGTTGGAACACAACGGTTGTAATAAAATAAAATAAATAAATGAAATAAGGGTCATGCCTCTAAAAACTAAATACTTACTCAGAAACGTTTGTAGGTACGTGTACTTCACCGGCTATGGAAACTGTTTTCCCTGAAGTGGAAAAAAATCATCAATGATGTTTTCTGCCATCCACAACATTGTACTGACTAAGATGTTTCTTCTCTATTATCATAAAGCGTCTATAACGAAATTAAACTACGAAATGGCTACTGTTGGGGCAAAGTTTGAAGAGGATTACGTTATGAAGAAACAATACCGTAAAGTGACAGTCGGTATATGGTTGTCATTTCCGTATACCTGTCTCTTGCTGCTTATGGGATCGAGAGCGCGAGGAGGGCGCTAGTCTGAGGGCGTCCCACCGTACGTTTGCCGATTCGCGGTTCCTGGTTCCTTTATTGGCTTGTAAACAAACTCTAATATGTATTTTTTTCTACTACTAATATTTTACCCTTCGTTTTGCGTATATACTGGTCCCTCCACTTCATCAACCTTATTATTACTATGCAGCCAGCTTATAGTCACGTTCATGGTATCATCCGGGTAGCCAGATCGACGATAATCATAAATTCTTTATTTTATCTGTTCCTTTCCAGGGGGCCCTTTTTATACCGTGGTCACATATTTACCGGTTTACGATGACAATTCAGTCGTGGCATTAATTTTCCGAATATTCTTCTACATAACATGGTGGTTGTACATGATGTTGCCTATGATGTCGGCCGACTGCATGCCAATCACGCACTTGATCACCATGACTTACAAGTTTATTACTCTTCGCCATCATTTTGAACGGATACGGACCGAGTTTGATAGGGATATAAAAGTAATGAACAAAAGGCAAACTATAGACAAACTAAAAGCTGGATGTTTGGAAGGTATTCGGATGCATCAGAAACTTCTGTAGTAAGTTCTTAAGTTCTTTTGTTTAACTTTTGTTATTGTATTATTCAGCACACCTATTGTTCGCCGACAAGAAATAAACAGGATTTATGCATGACGTAATAAATGATTCTAGGATGGAATTGTGTATTTGTTTTCAAGTGGTATATTTTATCGATACAATAAATATTTGTAGAAGCTGTTATAAAACGAAATGGATTGAAAACGCAAAGTATTTTACAAAATTATGTTTCTGTATTAATATTCCACCCGAGCGGTATAGTGCTATGGAAAACTTGCAAAGCTAAATTGGATAAATAGCTTTCGGAAAAACAACGTTAATTTAATTCTAAATAAACAGCACACCTGGCGCTCTAAACGAGAGCAATGAAACTATTATAACGAAGATAAAAATGCCCATTGGCCATTTCTAAAACCATCAGCAATTTTCTACAGAATTGTATTTTTTGGAGCAAATTGTCAATTTCACGTTAGCAGAGGGTTTTTTGTACAAGTAAGGGCTACATGTAATGTTTTTTGTTTAGTTTAGCAGACGAGATACATCGTGTTTTCGGAATAATAATGTCACTCCGAGTGTGCGAAAGTTCCGCCGTCGCCGTGTTACTTTTGCTGCGTTTAGCGGTACGTAAAACATTTTTGGTGTATCTTTCACAGCCATGTTACTTTTTACTTTGTTAAATAATGCTGCTTCTTTGTGCTAGGTCTCATGTTCATCAACTTGTTTTTGCTCCTTTACAAAGATTTATAATAATTACAGTATCAAGATGGTATTACTTTTACGCATACATAAAAAATAAAAGCCTATTACTGAGTTCAGACATTATATAGATGATTTTCGAAAATTCCAGCTGTCTCCACATCTGGATCTGACTAATGCCTTCATGACGTATACGTTTGTCGGATCCTTCTTCTTAATGTGTGTGTTTGTGGAACGCAGGAGAAGTTAATTATCAGGTAAATAATTATTCATGTTCTCGTCCCTAAAAAGATTCTAACTCATTTTCAAAAAGCTCTACAGATAACGATATCAATATAAATCTCCTATATGTAGGCGTCCCGCAGGGTCTTATATTTGGCACCACTTTTCATAATACATCAGAAAGGTTTATTGTAAGTATACAAAGGTTTATTCCAATACGAGAGCTTTATCCTGTCGATTTTAGCCGGCCTATTGACTCGTTACGAAATGGGTACGAAAACATGCCCTGAATATTATATGAATTAGAAATAGCAGCGTAGAAACGTTTTGAGCTGAATGTTGACCGATGAAATTAAATACAAGGAGATAAAAAATAAAACTAATAACGATCTTAGTCGAGAGATTACTGCAGCAATCTCTTACAAATGAACCTCTCTTTATAAAAATATGTTTCCATTTAAGATTAATATTGCCTTAGTATTGTTACTAAAGATACCTTTTTAGTGTTAGTTACAAACAAATTTTCTTGGTTGGTGGTGAATCTGTTTCATTTTTGTTTTTAGTCTGGTAGATTTAAGAAAAAACGCTGATAAAAAGGAATTAATCGTTGGGACACATCGGCTAAAAGACGATTTTATTATGTCGAAACATCTTAATCAAATGGAACATATTTTGCAAAAATCATGATGCATGGTGCAGTCACGAGACGTTAACCGGTCTAGAACACACAAACTGAAATCACGTAATATTAAATAAGTACTGCAAGGATTTTTGTGTGCACGGTGTATAACTTGCGATGTCTCTTGGGGCAGCACTTTATTCACATGCATCTGTTCGTCTCGCCTCGTCGAATCTAGCCGTTGGTATGTTTAATGCTTATAGACTACTGTACCGGGGTGTACCTACACACATAATATAAAACACAGACATAATACACACATAATATAGAGCACATAGAGTTTTAGAAAAAAAACTGTCATTTTATGAGCGATTGACAGAGCCGATTTTTTTTGTTAAACTCTTTGTCGTCCTATATAAAGATGTATTATTTAAAACTAGATCTCATCGATGTGGCATATTAACGTCCGTATACCTAGTTGTATCTATACTGCATTCGCGATTTAGTTTCCAAACAGGTAAACAAATTTGTGGTATTGGAAAAACAACTGTAACACCCACACATAATTATGTTTAGTTTCCGTTACTTTAGACATTTTTTCAATAGTACATGAGTAATACTAAAATCAACTAAATTTTCGCAAAAATAAAGTTGATATTCGTTTAAGTGGAAATACTATCAATTGGAAATAACGAATTGAGTGGATTTTTATTGATTTCTGTTCTCCAGGCATCCTTGCTATCGAGTGCTATGTTCTACAACGGTGGGTGTGCTGGCATCTCTGGAGTTGGAAAAAGACTTTCAACGAAATATTCGAACCCTTATTGGCTGTATATAGGCGCAGAAACCTCTCATCCTTAAGGAATCCAGGATTTGTCGTATGAACTTTCGTATCGGTAAGTTATCAAAAATATGATAATAATATTTATTTCAACCTGTAAAACAAATACGTACTGAATTAATTGTGAAAGCAAGGTAGATGATTATTTTTCCACAAGGATACTTCACGGAATAAAATAATAAACATGTTACGCAAATGTGTTTTACGACATATTTCGAGAATGGAAGCAGAAATGACGAAGTTGTTTCCCGAAATACCTATTAAAGGAGATCATTCACCGTCCATACATTTTTAGGCTAAAGGTGAAAGGTCCGGCCAAACAAAATAAAAGCTATACTCCGAAAGAGTACGTTTTCCCTTCATTTTTGTTACTACAAACTATTACTAAGCTATACTTTAATTAGATTAATTACTATTAATTATTTTAACTACAAAATATACGGAAAACAGTATTTTACAAAATCGTTTAACAGCGCAGGGAATTGCTCTACAGGTTTGGCCCAATAGTGAAAAGAGAAGAGAATAACATGTTCTAACGAAACATTTTATTTATTTATTTGGCACTTTCATAATTTAGCCCAAAAATAATGATCTCCCTTTCACGTTTCCCATTGCAGGTAGCCAGAATGACGTACTCAGTATTCGCAGTGTTTTACCACAGAGGTGACTAATGTTATTTTAAGCAGGCAGGTAATTATGTTGAACCGTCAAATTACGTAGATTCTTATTTTAAACCGATTAAAAAAAGTACTTTGATCCTTTATATCATACCTGTTCATAAAGCTTGATTTTACCTCAATTCACCGTATTTTAATCAAGTTGTGATGAAAGCCAAATAACTCCAAAATAATAATATGTTTACATAGTTGTTAAAACCATTTAGTTCTTCACGCAATTGAAACAAATAGTCACAGCCCTTAAACTGATTATTTAACACGTTAGAGGGCGTTACGGAGCCTGAAAATTAGTATTCCCTTCTCAAAGGGTTCACATTATGCGCCGTAGAAAGTTTCGATAAATCCTCACACGGACCTCTAGGCATTCCTACCGACAGTCGACGTATAACTTGGGTAGCTATACGAAAAGGTCGTATGCCTAATGTATTTAAATTAGTTTAAATTCCATTAGTTTTGGTGAACAGAGAACTCTACTCCCTGCGTGATTATTAGGAACTCAATGAAATGTTCATTTATTGGTAATATCCGAATAATTGTTATCTGAAGTTATTGCAGCGTTTACCTGACAGGCTATGTGACAAATGTTTTGAAATCACAATTAAATTATAGGCTAGCGTAATGAGTATGTAGCGAAATTGTCATTAAACTAATAAACGGTCGTTTTTGGCGTAAACATAAATCATTTTCATAACTAACTAACTGTTATTGGCTTTTCCATCTGGAATTTCTCAGTAGCAGCGCGGAGTCTGGATTAGTGCCAGATTGATAGCAATAGGCTCGCTTCCTATTACATGGGACTTAAACATAACTGGTGAAATGCTGGTGTACTATAGGTATTACACCTCTGCCTAACCCTTCGAGGTAACGCAGGCGTGATGTTATGTGTTATAAATCACTTTCGTATGGAACTGATGTGAAGTGAAAATGTTCCGCTGGTCGAGTTGTAAAATTCGTCGACCATATACTAGTTGGCTATAGTATCACGAATATGTGCCTTGATAGAAGTGCATTGGTCTGGCATGTGGCTAAGTCATAACAGTCGCAAGGGTCCATCGATAAGGTTAAGCTATGCTTGCCGCGGTTGGTCCGTGTGGGTGACCATCTTTAGATACCGAGACCCCTCCTCGTCTCAGAAAGCACGTCAAGCCGTTGGACCCGGCTGTAATTTCTAGATGTTTGATGGTTGTTACGGGTCTGACAACCAGTCTTATCAAGGGGTATGGTGTTACCCAGTAATTGGGCTGTGGAAGTCAGATAGGCAGTCGCTCCATGATTAAATACTGGTATTCAGCTACATCCGGTTACACCGGAAGCCGACCGAAAACGCTAGGCAGAAAATGGTCTGCGAATTAAACCTTTTTTTTATTTAAATATTGTGATTTGGTCTCAATATTTAACGTTTTTACGCGTTTTGGTATGAATAATATTTTGCTATGATACCTGTTTGTAATGAGATGTGATTCAGCATGCTTTTAGGATAGGATTAGCCAGGTAAACTGAAAAACTTGTCCAGAAGGCGCTGGGCACATTGTACCTGATAATGTCACGTGTACAGACTCTTTCAATTCATGTGAATCAGCCAAAAATGTATAGAAAAACTCTAAATTAAAAAACTTGTTCTTCAAAGTAATCAAATTAAATAAGACTTCATCAAATGCAAATAAATCAAATGCAGGGCTTGAGTGACGCGCAATATGAGTTTATTAACAAAGTTTTCAGGCACCTGTCGAAGACGCCGCATTCAGTTTTAAACAGATTATAAATTACATTTTAATATTAATAGGTAATTCGTATTTAATATTCATCGGTTTATGAAGTTTTTATTGATGACCTAGTTTTTGCCCGCGGCTTCACCCGGATATCGGAAAATAGCCCACGGGAACGTACTACCGGGATTAAATGTACCCAGTGTGCTAATCCAGGTTATAAACTATCTGTATGCCAAACATTCGTTCAGCCGTTTATGTGTCAATCCATGGTGACACCAATTCTTCGTTACTATTTTATTATATTATGTATAGAGTTTTAGGAATTAATAAGCGGTTTTACCTCGAAGAGCGTCTCTTTCTAGGTACTTACTGAATTTTTATTTAATAATGTAAAATAGTAAATAGATCAGTCACCGATTCTAAAAACAAAAGCGTCACAGACTTTTTTGGTTTCTTTTAATTACTCTTTAATCAAAGTTCATTCTATCGATATTCTCCGAAATTATATTATAGAATGCAAAATTTCCGAGAGTCAATATCTTATAGAACCGTTAATAAGCGAACGAAGACATCGTAAATCACATGAGACAACAGAAATTTAATATCGCCGGTAAAGATGTAATTTTACGTTAAACTTTTGCAATAGATAGCTAACTTCGCCTCATTGGGACCTCCGTTTTAGATAGAGCGGTTATTGAGTACCACTTTCCACCTAAATCAATAGGCTTTGAGCGAACAATACCATTGAGTTGGTTACCGTTTGAATAGATCACAACTTGTGTTTTTGTTTGAGGTGAGTCTTCTGATATTAAACGTTTGTATAATGTACGCTATTACTATCAATATGTACCTATCAGTACACATTGATAATAATAAGTTTTTATCAAATCACTAGCTTCGCCTGTGTGGACTCTAATTCTTTTTCTAAAATAAAAGTCTTAGTTACTCCTTATAACATCAGCCAGTGAAAGTCCCGTCAAAATCAGTCCAACTGTTTCGGAGATTAGCCGGAACAGACGGACAGAAAACTTTAAAAATTGTTTTGTTATTATAAGTACCGTATATATTTTCGTATGCATTTAGTAAAAAGCTGTTATTTTAACACAAACAAACATTTCAATTTTATTTATTAGGATTACAAACAAATTAACATTTCATTGAGTCCGAATCCGAAATAAGATTTCTCAAATAAGTTGATAAAGTTATTCATAATTCGTTCTTATTTCGTCATTGAATACAATCAAAACTCTTAAGTGGTTAAGCAGCGTTATAAATCATTGAGACGGATTCCTATTTAAGTGCGTACTCCGAAAAAGATGTGATTATGTTGACAGACATCGCGTTTGTTACTGTGATTAACGACCAAGTCGAAATGTTCTGTTTATTGCTTACCTTTACGCGCTTTTACGCCGTATGGCCGTATGGTTACAACGGTGAAAATTGGGACGACCGTCACACGCGGGCGAAAATCTGAACGGGAATTACTTGAAAAATGTATACCCATTTTTTGTGAGTGTATTTTCATTGCGCTTTTTATATCGTAAATACGGCAAAAATATATTTTGATTAAAATCATGAGTGTAGTAGTTTCATTTTTGGCTGGGTTTATTACTCAATATTAATCAAACTGATATGTATTTTATGTTGCAGCTTATTTTTGATACAGGACTGCAGACTCTGACATGCCCAGACAAAGCTAGTGCAGAAGATATGTAAAAACAACATTTTGAATTATAGACAATTTATCAACAAACATTTCAAAACACAGCCTAGGTTACTAGCAAACAGAATTCTGGCCATAATTTAATGGTCCTCAGAAATTGTTCAATAGTACTTGTCAACAATTTGAGAGATCAGAACTACCCAATGAATATCATTACTTACTGTTATTGCGCCGCATTCAATATATACTTTGGTCTGACCGTCAGACCGTCAGACCCCAAGGGTTTTGGGTCGACTGTTGGCAAATTTGGCACCGAAGCTTGTCAGTTATATAAAGCAACAACTATAGATAAAAGTAACCAGAGACAAAGAATGATAGATGGTTGTTTTTTATTTCAGGGTTGCGTTTTGAACACACCTAATTGATCGATCGTCTTCACCAAATCTTTAGGATGATGAATGGTGGCTTGCAACTTGAGAACTGGGGACGTGTTGTTTTTATTAGTGTTAACAAAAAAGAAAATCTACGTTTTGGCTGTTACTATTTTTGCCAATCCTTAACAAAGGCGTCGAAATAATTCTTCCTTTCGATTTTACCAACAACAAACTCGTTAAAGAAAAACGTAGGTAATAGAAGTCTGCCGATAGTTATAATAACTATGCTTAAATATTACCTACATATATACATAGGCTATGTTACAATATGGCTATGTAACTTTAACAAGAAAATATCGTACCTGGATTATATTACAATTAAAGAACGTAGACATCATCATTAAAATGGCGATAATATATTTTCTCTTCACCTCTGGCAATGTAACTATTTTTATTTTCTTGGAAATATTTTAATGACCCAAAATTGTATCAACGCAAACAGACCTTACATATAGGCTTCATTATAATATATGTACCTACCTACTACTAAACATAAAGATACATTTCGTAAAGCGAAGCATTGCTTTAAACTTGATTAATTTATTTACTGTGAGCGACAACCTCGTTTATTTATCTGCAAATATAAGATTAAATGTTAATAAAGACAGCTATTAAAGAAAAGTAATTAAAATTCAATGTTTTGGCATAAAACATTGCATTTTAATTACTTTTCTAATAACACACTAATCACCGAAGAAGGTCCACCTTCTTCGGTCCAAATAAAGAGACTTTTAATTCGAATTTGAATAAAGGCAAGCGCATATCACGACATTCCCCCATAAGATCACAACCCTTCAACTACCTCTGTTGCTAAGAAACGAAAAAACGAGAGGTATCGTGGGACAACCGGTTGGAACGAAGTTCCTTTCTCTTTTGCACACTTGGCGAATGAGAGCTAGACCGAAATAAGTGTAATATTTTGATGGTCACAGACGACACTTTTGTTACGTAACAAAAGAGTCGTCAGTGATAAGTGTTCAGAGTATAACGTGATAAGGAAGGTCTTTCCAACAACATCAGAAAATGATATTCGAGACACAAAAATGCATGCACACGATACGTGTCGAGTATGCATTTTTGTTTGCAGAATGTTCCATTCATAACGGTAGGATGGTTCTACACATCCTGCGTCCGCGTTCCAATATCGCGACTATTGCGCCTCAGTCCGGTCGGCACCCGGCAGCGTATTCGTAAATACCCGTGAAGTTATCCGTCCGTATAGCAGCTTCGTAAATAGCACTTGTGTTAGACTAGTGTGGGCAGCTGTTTGCTGGACTACGGAGTGCTTTGTAATTTACAGACGTGTTGGGTGGCGTTTGTCTTGATCATAATTATGTGATAAATGGGTTATAATTTTATTTATGAGATAATCAGTCATCTATAAAAAAAGTAATTTATTTTATGTATTGAACAACAAAACAAAATCTTGAGAATTTTATTGTACAACGTGGGCCAGCCATAAAGAAATAATCGTTTCAGAAGTAGATTATGCGGCGTTAATTAAGAGTCTGAGAGACAAAATCATTCAGTGATTTGAAAACTCTCATAATATCCTTGACGCACAAACTAGCTCTCATTAACACACGAGTGTAAATGAGACCGACTGTTTCGATCCCATTACGCTGAAGGCGACAAATAAAATGTACAACTTGCGTAATCATTAAAAATAAACTCATTATCCGCCTAACTAATTACTCAGGTGAATCTAAAGCTTGTTTCGTACATTTTGTCCGGGGATTTTTGGTCTTAAACCTATTAAAAAGTTGCGTTCCCCGCGGGATTAATACTGACGGCGCCAGAGCAGTTTGTAAGCGCCACCCACAATTTTAGTTCCATCCAAGTCAGTTTATGAGCGTTTTGTGTTTATATTGTTACTTTAAAATTTTATTTTGGAGATAATTTTCAACTTGGGAAGTGCTGTGTTTAAAATTAATTAGGTTGAGGCCTTGACGCCGGGACTTTATGTTTCTTGCGCGCTCAAGAATGCATGTCGCCGCTTAGCGAAATACTTGGGGAGATTCACGAAGCCGTTGGATTAAGATTTTCGAAACAGTTTATTCAATCCTCTGCTGCATCTTTAATGAAAAACACAACACGACACAAGTTTTGTGCGTGTTAATAGCGTTTTAAACCTAGGTAGTAAACATTCAAAACACACCTTTGGTAATACATTTTCTATGATTTTCCTAATTACTTTTGCGGCTCAATAAATGAAAGTCATATTTTCTGTGGAAAATAATCATTTCGATCCATTAGCAGAAATTAATTTATTTACTTGCAGTCACATTCAGCGCCCACTAATTGATTACTGCTTCTAAATCAAATTAGTCGACGACGCGCAGAATGCTGAGTTTCATAAAACATAATTTCGTTTGGGAAGGTTGAGATACCTTTGAAATATCTATACATAAATAAAATAGCGATGAATTTGATGTTCCAATACTTCTAATTTTATACATAAGTACCTAAATCCCTCGGAGGTGTGACCTCACGTCACATTAGCACAGTTTATGGCAGCTTTAACGACGAACACCTACAGCTCGTTAACCTCTCTATAATTCGGGAATACATTTTTTCATGACGTCACGCGAGCTCCCGCTATGCTCCTATTAAGCAAAATGATTCTCAAGTCACCTTAATCTCTCTGAAATACAGCTCATTTTACGATGGCAGCAGCGTCGATACGTTTTAAAATATCGGAACTTCCCGCTGTGGAAATAAATGACTGTGTGCAAACACTATGAAGTATTTCACCAATTTATCAATTTTGTTTTCATCTTTTCATACCTGTGGTGATGTACCGACACTTTTATAGCTCTTACTTTATGTAGGACGTCATATTTGGAATGAAGACAAGGGAGATGAATATAACATATATCACGGGTCGGAAACAGAAAAAGTAGATAATCTTTGTGACAAATAGTAAGGACTATTCCCGGGGATCGTGAGATATGGATGTCATTAATTTAAAACAAACTATGGGTCCCCGAATGGATCAGGGAGCTTTGACGGACGTTACTTTGATAGATGTAGCAGTGGTTATAATGTTTCGAAATGTTTAAGGATTTGTTGGGTTGTGGTAAAGGATATAAAGGTACGCTATCTATCACTTAGATGTCGTCCTTTTGTGTTCTTATTCTTATCCGTTGGTCCCTTTCACGCATTTGAGACATATATACCCTGTTATTTCAAGGCAACGCAGGTAGATTAGTCCACTTAAACCTAACAGAGAATACGGCTAATTGAGGCATAGTATCAAATATTAAACCCGTCGTAATAATGATGATATTGGATATTCAGGCTCCCATTAATAGCGATAATTAACTCGCGCTTCTGAGATGTCCATGATATTTAGTGGGATTGGAATGAAAGCGGCATGTGTGCGGGATGGTGTGCTCGTGTCGCTGGTCGCAGCCGATCGTGTGGATAATTCGCTTCATAACGAGTTGGCGGCCATCCAACCTCCACTGGATACGGTTATGTTAAGCTACACGCAAATTATTAATTTTCGCAGAGTTTTTATCGCTTTTCGTATTGTTATTGTTTCTTAAGTTATCTACAAAAAAGTTCCATGTCTCTTCTCTCCTCTACTTATACACCTTCTCGAATTAGAAAGTTGTAGCAATTCCATTTCACTTAAATTGTATTATATTGGTTGCACATTTTAGCTTTGAGTTCTATTACGAGGAACGTGACTATTTTATACTTACTAATCATATTTGTATATATTTTTAAATCGTACTTAAGTGTTGGTTCAAGTACAGTTGATAACGTACAGCGAAGTTATGTCTATTTGCTCTGCTTTTTAACTAGCCGCAGTTAAGTAGGAAATATTATTAATTTCAGTACAGCTTAGCTATTTAAAAGTATTTATTTCCTCTTCACAACAAACAAATAAAAGGCCTCCAAACTTCCAAAGATCTGTTCGTAAGCGGCCTTTTTGGTGGAACGTTTTTTTGGCTTTCATTGCACAACAAAAGTTTTGTTGCGCTGCGCTGGACAAAGTGTGTTCTATCCGTAGTCGGTTCGAACGTGTCCTAACAAATTGGTGGGAGTCTAATTGAATGTAGGTACCTAGGTACAGACAAACAAAGTGATAGCCGTACGAGATAACTTGCAACCATTTTTAAACAATGTTGTGTTTATCTACTCACCTATAGTGTCGAGTGTCATAAGCTTAAGAAGTGACTAATATAGTAAGTGTATTCGAAAGATGAATATTATTGCTGGTATAGGTTACTAAAGCTTATGGCGCATCCACACATGCCGCCGGCTTATGCCGCCCGGTTTGCCGCCGGCTTTCAGGCTGCCAAACTGCTGCTGCTGGTAAAAGATGCGCGTGCCGCCGGGTTGGCCGCCGGCCCGTGCCGCTCCACATGTGTGGATGCGCCATTACACATGCAAATAAAAACTATGCTTAAAATAAAACAACAATAATAACACAACATGCTCTAGCTAAGCGTCCACAGGTCAGTATTTGCGATCGGTATTCGCAATCTGTCAGAAATACAATCAATTTAAAATGCGGATCAGTGGACGCATTTGTGTGACTTTCTATACAAAGAATACTACGATCCGTTAAATGCCATGCATCCGATGCGTACGATACCGACCTGTGGACGCTTAGCTTTATGGTTCAGATTAGTATGCTTATTAAAAACAATGTTTTACACAAAATTATGCTTCTCAGTCATTATAATAATTCCAGCCTATTATTGTCCCACGACAGGGCAAAAGCCTCTTCTTATACAGAGAAGGCACGAGCATTGATCACCACACTTGCTCAAGACAGATTGGCCATTTCCAACTTAAATTAACCGTATCACCCTAATTTTGAAGGAAATTGCAAATCCATTGCTTCATATGTTCAAATTTGTCTGCTCAGCAACGTAAATAACGCAATGAATGTTGTTGAACTGTCTAAATGAAACAGATTGTGATTGATCGCAATTAGGGTGCTGGTTTCCTCAGTACCTACGTTTTTCCTTTACCGACGTTAGTAATGTCCAAGATAAACTCAGAAAGTCTTAAGTTGCGAATGGTTTTGTGCTGGTAATGAGCATGTGTGTCGCGTCGGCGCCTTAACTCTTTTGTCGATTGTACCCAGTAGGAAGAGTCGGGCAGACTCGAATGTTGCACTATTCCAGCAGATTAGTTTGGGCACCTACCTATTGCTTTTGCCCTGAATTCTGCTCGTCTAGTGTTTTAGTTTGCGTACTCGGATGTTCGAATAACCAGTTCAGTGATTAGCGCTGAATCTAAAACTAGTTAGTTTAGGTATTCTCAAGAGAATGGAATTAACTGTTCGTTATAGAATATTAATTTCTAAATAGAAATGGTGATTTATGCTGCTAAATGGCAATTATGAGAAGTCTACGTAGGTAACTATTTGGATGATGTAAAATCGAAACGTTTTCGCACAATCATACGATCAAATTAAAATGATTGGTCAACTCTCTGTCCGATCTCTTACCTTTTTTTTTTTTTCAATAGAAATCATAATGAAAACCCGTCATATACCATGTTCACATAGGTATGTCTATTAGCCAGCTCATGCTTAAAACTTTCGTGTACTAATTCTTAAACCTTCATGTATCACAAAAATAAGTATATTGGTGACGTAATTAAAAGCTATAAACGAATTTGTTCCCAACTCGTCGTATCATAATACTAACTGTGCTCCGCGGTTTCAACCGCGTTAGTCTTGATCCCGTGGGAATAGAGGGATAAAAGTAGGTATCCTATGTCCTTCACCAGGTCATGGCCTACCCCTGTGCCAGATTTCATCTAATCCGTTTGGCTGTTTTAGCGTGAAAGCGTGACAAACAGAACTCACTTTTATTATACTCGCATTTGCAATACATACTATAAAAAAAAGTTGGGATGTCTCAAACTGTACTTATACACAATGCTTGTTTTAGAAGTTTAGCCATAGACTAGTTTGGCTATAAAATATTGTGAATACCTATGTTATTGTTTATGATATAAAATTGTAATGCTACTGTAATGCTTCATTATGTTTTTTTTTTAAGTTTTTACCTCTATTTTAGTTGTATCCAACAGCGGCAAAGTGTGATAGTTTACACAAGAGATCGGTTTGAAAGTGTGTTCTCAAACTCAGGCACATCAGGGACTACCATGTTTAAAATTGGATGCTGAAAGGAATCGTGTTATATTGACCCTTTGCGACAACTAGCCAAGAACAGAACTGCACAAGAATATAAGCAATACAACACCAATGACCCAAAATGTTCAGCGCAATAAAAGAATAAAAATATTGGGCAGTAATTTTGTAGCGTATGTCCATTGTCCACTTCGCAACCAGGCTGGCATCTGGCAGTAAGCCAAGCTGTTTCCCTGCAAGGCACAGTAGCATCTGGACACACCATAGTTATAAGCCAATGTCAACTGACATTAGAAATAAATGATTATGTGCGTAAGTACGTACTAAGTATTTGGACATGTCATCATTGTTATGCTGTTTATTTTATGTGCTGCGGTTAAAATTATGAATAAAGTTGAGTGTACTAAAAAAAATTAGATTAGGTGCAAAAAGGGTCACTTTTGCAATATTCAGAAAAGATCATGAAGGCCATAGATGAAAACTTTATGAAATACTTACTTATTTTCATCTCACGAACAGTATTTCTATCTCCGATGCGACGCGCGCTTTACTTGTGGTAACCAAGTGCGCAAACACGCTGTGACTTCCACACTTCCGACTTCCTCCCCGTGTCGGTCGGTACCCAGAGCTCTTGCGCTTACGTGTTGATGGAAACCCTTACAGTATTCAGAACCCCAGTACTTCTGAGTGGCGGGAGGGGTTTACTAGCATTAATTCACAGAAAGTTACCTTAAACTATTCCGCTATACAGAGTTGCAAACGATCTCGATTTGGGTATTGTTTCCGGTGTAGTATTCAAGACTCCATAATTCATCAATCCCTAGGAAGCAGAAAAGACGTGTACCTACATATAGAAAAAAAAATTTGTCGGCTACCCAGAACCGAACTAGTTAGATTAGGTTAAATATTTTTACTCTCAAAAATAAGGAATATAGGTTAGGTTAGAACTGCGACCCCCTACGCACGAGCCGAAGGAGGGGTGCCGTGGCAGCGGCTGGCAAGTGGCAAAAACGACTAGAATATATATTGTGAAATAAATAATAAACGAAACGTTGTTTGTAATTAAAAAATTGTCAAAGGTGTTTTGGAAAAACATTAGTGAACCAGTTAGTCTGAGTAGTGGTAGGAATTCATATCCATAACGCCAGTACCTATTGCGTTTGTAAAATCTCCCCGTATTACAGAACTAAAAGCAGGGTAGCATTTAATTCATCTAACTGCGCTTTCAATCGCTTAAAGGCTCAGAAGCAGCTCAGAAGTGCTGGGGTTCTGTATACTGGAAGGGTTTTTATATACGCTGCGCTTACATACAATTACAGCGTGTTTGTACACTTGGTTACCACGAGTAAAGCGCGCGTCGCGTGGTGCGATTAAAATACTGTACCGTCATAAGATTGTACTTACCAACCTTTCAAAATTTGTTAACTATAAATCTCATGTTTAATTTGAAAAATTTACATAATCGTTTCAGATTGTTTTACAAGTTCCAAAAAGTAAACCAATTGAAATCTTTTGCTTCATATTTAATGTTTATAAAACCATTTAGAATTCATTGGAACTTGGGCGAAATATACATTAATTAATAAATCTGTATTTTGAATAAGTTTGAATAGTTTTAAAATCTGAGTTTGCAGTGGCAATAATGAAAGCTCACTTTGATTGACTTTTAAAATTGAAGATTTGCAAAGATATTTCATGACGTCATTAAAAGCACAGCAATAAAGAAAGTCTATGCGAAGGAAAGGTTGAGAAAATCTTTGCGCAGGATTAAGGTAGGTACACTACACGTAGTTATATAATAAGTACTATGTAATTAAAGTATTCGGAATCAGGAAAAGAGCGAACAAAGAATCAGATTTGCTGCAACAAAAACTTGAAATGTAATTTGTATTACGTCACTGACCATGTTGTAAGAATTCTTCTTTTGTCTAAACAAATGATCGCCGAGGCTTAATTAGACTTGGTAGCGGCTGAAGTAATTATCTCCTTAACACAATATTATAAACATTTTTGGTACCTACTAATAATTCATCATTTAGTAGGCTTAAGAGAAAAACGATTTAGACAATCTCAATCAATCTGCCTAGCCTTTTCCCAACTATGTTGGAGTCGGCTTCTAGTCTAACCGGATGCAGCTGAATACCAGTATTTTACATGGAGCGACTGCCTATCTGATCTCCACAACCCAGTAACTGGGTATTACGATACCCCTTGGTAAGACTAGTAGTCAGACTTTTGGGCTTCTGACGACCCGTAACGACTGTCAAAGATCCTCGAATGACAGCCGGGACCAATGGCTTAAAGTGCTTTCCGACACAGGGAGGAGTCTCGATATGTGGTCACCCATCCACGGACCAACCCCGGCAAGCGTAGCTTAACCTGATGGATCGACCCGTGCGGCCGTTATTACTTAGCCACGAGCTCCTCACGATTTAAGCAATCTAATGTTACGAAATGATAGTGGAGAAAATCTACACCGATTGAATTTATTGCCTCTATATCTGCGCTATGTAGTCCTAGTACCGAGAGAATGGACCGTTTTACCGTTATTCCCTAAAACGGTTTTTCTTCGAACCCATTTTTACTCAATATTAAAGTACCAGAAATATCCCCAGTTCATGAAATTGGGCAATAACTTTAGGGTATGATAGAGTTTTAGGCGTGGTACGAATTGATATGACTGTGTTACTGCGTAAACACAGAAAATAGTTTGAAGAAAAGTAGACCAATCAGCTTCACCCAGAAATTTTCACTTGCGTAACAAATCAAGAATCTAACATAACAAAGATTTGGTATCAATAAACACCCTAAAAACAATTACGTAATATTACTAGTATTTGTACAGTTTGCCTATTTATATTTCAGCATTTCGTCTTCAGCTCTTTTACATAATTTGTCTATTGTTACTTGAAGAATCTTTAAAAATGAAGGTCCTACCGGAGGTATTTGCTCCGAATTCTTAAAATGTCTATATTAAAAATGACAAAATTGTCCGCCTAAATACACAGCTGAGGTAAACTAAAAAGGGTTATTGCGGACCATTGGTATAAAGGATTATCACAAAACACGAAAAAACAAAAAGGAATCTAATTTTTCACGAGTGTCTGTAAATGATTTATACAAAAACAACATACCATAATTTTACGCCTGTATCTCCCGCAGGGCTCGGAATATAGTACCCACGTTTCGACTGTTATATTTAAGAGTCTACAATACCTCAAATTGTTAAGCATGATCACAGTATAAATAAATAACAATATTACGTCTTCATAGAAAACGACCGAAACGACGAACGAGTGCGCAAATAAGTAAAATGAAAACCTATGGGTACTTCCTGTTGACTTAGAACCATGTTTGGCAAGGTCTCTCAGCAAAAGTTAAGGAAACAGTCGGATCGCTAATTTGTAGTTTTTTATTGCGGTTACATTTGCAGTTTGGGACACGCATTTAGCCGGTTTTGTTTTTAATTACCTTAACTAACTATCGACGCCTTGGAGCCTTCTCTCCGCCGCCGACACTCAGTCCGCGAGCAGTAATGTGCGAGCGAGATAAAGAGTGAATTAAAGGTGAGGTATTATGAACGCGTAAGTCTTATAGAATAGGGAGCGACCCTATTGCCATTAATCGGGTACAACCTTAGACTATCTGCTACTGAGTAATTCCTAAAAAAGGAACAAAATAAAGCTTTACCTGAGCTGGGAATCCAGGACCAATTCTTATTCTTCTCTTTTTTTCCTCGAGGTTTAATAAAAACAGCTTCAATACTTGTTTACGTTCCACCACTGAAGTACGTGTAATATTGTATTAGTAAGAGAGTAAATTAACGGCAGGTGGCGGGCGAGTCGTAGTTAATCCGGAATTTGTAGGAATAAGTAACGCTAACTGGCTCCGATCCAACGCGGGGAATATTGGGTAACTGCTCGGAATATTGGGACCGCTTCATCACTATGACTAGTGTACACCTACGTACTTGAACGAATAACTGAATAAAGTTATAACTTTGTACTGTTGTTTGTAAGATGAACATCGATACTTGTTTTTTCGTTAGGATTAATCTTAGTATTTTCGCATGAAAAACATGTTATAAAATGCATGTCTATCTTCTTCTATGGAATGGTCCTATAGCCGTTATTAATTTATAATATTTATGAGAAATGATTGAAAGCATTAACATAATTTCATATTTTTTATACATTAATGGAGTTCATTACATTTAGATTTGATTCAAAACACTCTAAATAATAATAATGATGACCGTTAATCGAAAGATTCATTTCATAAACACTCCTCTTTGGCCGCTGAAGCACGCGATGCGTATAAACGTAATCAAAAGCATTCAATTAAATGCAATTAATGCTGATAAGTGCGTTCGACCAATTGGATTACATTCCGAGTTAAATTCTCTTGGGATTTGAGTATCAGACTCAGTGGATCAGGGATTATGATGTTGAAAAATTTAGGTTACGTTTTTTGTTCGTATTTTTTCCAATATTCGTTTTTCTTTACGGGTGAGATATTTTACTAAATTTATCATCATTTAGATATTATTATTATCCATTAAAAGCTTTATAACATAAGTATAAATAAACCCTGGTCTTATATTCCAATGTATCTTCACTATTAACCTTATAAAGGAGAAACAATTTGATTCCAAGACTTACAAATCTTTATTCTATAGAAAGATAAAGCCGGCGAGACACAATTGAACCGTTTTTCTGCACAGTTCAACCAATATTCCATGAACAGCTTTTGTTTGAGGAAAACTTAGCAGACGCATTGTCTGCTCATTGCATTTAAAATATACGGAACAAGATATTGTGAGAACTGCCTGGCAAGAAGTGGGCAGATGTTTACATGTTCTGAGAAATCTAAGATCAATTCTTGTATTAAACTCTTTTCTGATTTCTTATTCAAAGAGAAATTACGTGTGCAGGTCAAGTCATGCAAGGCAAGACGGGAGGTGAGCCATTGTTTGTGGAGAGGCGCCGCACACACGCCGGAGATTTGAGCCGTCCATGAACCCCCACTTGTGGAGGTTGTCCTTGCTGCGGCCTATTTGTAGGTGTTGAGGGACGCCGAAGGGCCTTAGGGGGGGACTTTATAAAACGATTTGTAACACGTACTTAGGTCGCCCATAAAGCCAAACTGTTTATGACAAATTATCGCCATTATCTAATATCAGTCTCTGTGACCGTTCAACACTGGTATTAATATATTACGGAAAAAAAAAATCTTTTGACAACAGACATTTCCACAATCCGTATTTTACTATCCCTTTTTTCCTTTTTGGTTGCTGCTGTACCGCGCAATAGTATTTTTAAATAAATAAACGCAATAACTAATAGTCGGTAGTGGTTCGCTTGCTCCATGTCTGGCCAGGCGCCAGACATAATGGGCCGACGTGGCCCGACGTGGCTGTTTGGCCGCGATTATTTCAACTAGATAAATTTTACGCTCCTTAAACGTAAGGACGTGCAAAGTGGACGGCTTGTTGGGATTGTCTTGAGATGTTTGCTACGTTAGTACTTAGCGGTATGCATTACCGGAGTAGGTAATTAACACCGTGGTGAAATTGTTTTGGTGAAAGTTCGGGGTGTTTGTGTGATGTAATTAAATCTATTCTATATCTACGACATGTCTTTCGATTGAAAAGATCAATGTGATTATGTTACTTTGCCAATCAAAGAACTCTTTTGCATCTTCACGAAAACCGCAAAAAATACTATTCGAAAAAGTCAGAACAAATCGGTGATCAGTCGATTCGAGAATAAAGCTATCGACTCGACTTTTGTCACCTTTCCTAACACCTTATCTCCCATTTCCCAAATGAACGAACTGTAACAGCTATCGGGCTGACCTTTCGATTATATTATCGTTTCACAATATTCAGATTAGGATCACGCGCCTCTCCTCTTCGGTAACAGAACATTCGGTGTCCTTAATACCGTTGGTAAATGTCGGCTGGCTGGTTGCCAAACACCCCGATAATTTACCATCGATGTGCTGCATGCAAATTTCAGTCTAATCCTTATTTTTCATTTAAAATCCGACCCATTCACTCTTTGCCGAGGATTAAAATATGTATGCGAGATTTTTTATGATTGAGTTTGGTCTGTGTGGCTTGTTTTTAATTGCTAATATGATTGAAGTGGCTTTTTTATCTGCTTTTATGATTACCTACTTATATTTCTGGTTTTGCCTCTTTTTTTAAATAAAAAATACGGTTAAACTCCAATTTTCGAAGAGATATTGATAAAAATTTCAGCGCATAATTGCATGATCTCTTTTCATCAGCAATAAGTGTTTAGATTAAACGAAATGGCTTTATTTTACAGTCAAAAGAAACTCCATAAAATTTGCAATCTTTGACCGTGCAAACAGTACGACAAACACACACGAGGTTTCTTCGTTCCTCTAAAACTGTCATGGCGTAATACACTTCGCTTCCCGAGTATTCGTGGAAGCGCAATTTCATTAGTCGCAAAGAGCTCCATCGCGGGGCGACAACCGTGAAGTTGTCATTCATTAGTGTGAAGTTATGTGACCCAGGTTCCGTGACAGACTCTATCTACATCGAATCGAGTTACCCTTTGAGATCAGCCCGATATAATTCGTAAGGGAGATACCCTCTGGTCTCTATTAATTTATACTTGTCCATGTTCGACTCATGATTATACTTAGTTATTTATTAGTTAATATTATCTTTTAGTTTGTTGAATAAACTCTGAGTACATTTATCATCATTAGCAGATACCTACTACAGATCGATCGTAGATGAAAGTTTTTTTGGTGTGTTGCCATAATCGAAACAATGGATTATGGCCGAATTTTCGCATAATTCAGTAAAGAAAATTATGTGCTTTGAAAAAAAAGAGGGTGGAGGAGGCAGTGGCGTGCCTAGGGGTCAAAATCAGGGCAAACAGACAGGGTTTTTGCGATTAAAAAAAATAGCCAAGTGAGCGATTTACGGATTTTCTATGTTGTTCATGGTAACACCATTATTATATAGAGTTTTTTTTATTTTTTTTATTGTTAGGCTTAATTTTGAAGGCAAGCCGGGCTTTTGGGCTTCTATGGAAGGAACGCCACTGGGAGGAGGGTAGTTATGACTACACGATAGAAGTGAACACTAAGGACTAGAGCAGAGTATACACGATTCAGCGTTATCTACCGACTGGAGCCGATCGTATACCCGATTCAGCGTCACCGACCCGAGGGTGATGGTTCAGTTTCGTTCACTGTTCAGAAAGAGTGCAAAGTGCGCCTAAAGAAGTTTTCACTTCAATAAAACGATCACTTCATTTCCATGATACCTATCTGCTAATGAGATTTCTACAGACAAGTGCCTTTTACCAAATGATGTAAGTATTATTAAAATGCATGCAAACATGTCGCTACGGTCTGAACTCACACGTACGCTGCTGAGGTACGTACGACAATATTAATAGTTTTAAGGAGCGCTGTCATTGCGGCGTGGTGGCAAATTAGTTTGCAAAGTCTTCATTCATTAGTACGAAGTTGTGTGGTTTAACTTTGACGGGAGTGTTCTGTATGAGCCGAGTTGTACAAATTGTAATGTATTACGGGTTTAGACGTCGGAGAGTGAAAGCTGTGACGTGGAGCTCTGTAATTGTTTGTAGTTACGTTATTACGCTTCACCTTACCCGACACGTTTGTTAGTTAAACGACTTCACTTAGACCATCAGATTTTCCATAATGTAATAATAAGGAATAATAGGTGTACGTGACCAAAGTTTTGTGAATTTATTAAGCGATCCGTCGATCCAATTGGTGTTTATGTGACGTCACGACTTTTCGAGGAACCTCCTTGATATTTATTGAGCTAAATATATTGTGATGTTTTGAGCCTATTATTATTAAGCTTGTTTAACTAACTGGAAAGGTTAATTACTGTTACTAAGAAATGTCACGTGTAGGCGTACGTATGTATCCTAACTAATATATAAATGCGAAAGTGAGTTTGTTACGCTTGCACGCTACAACGGCTAAACGAATTTAGATGAAATTTGGCACATGGGTAGACCATGACATGGAATAGGACATAAGATACTTGTTATCTCGATATTCCCAAAGGATCGAGACTTATGCGGGTGAAATCGCGTGGCGCTGCTAGTAGCCTATATTCTGGGGAGTTCTATTCTTAGCTGACACGATATAACAATTAGATATCTTGGGTCACAAAACCTGAAATTATTGTTTGTTCATACAAATGTCACAATAATTTCATGACAATGACATTTAATTGTAATTTGAAAGCTGAAAAGGAACGAATAATTTTCATGAAAGGTTGGGAAGAAGGGAGGTAATGCATAATTAGCCTATAGGTAATGTTCCTTCTGCTGGTACGCAGGCGTCCTCTAGGTGAGAGGGAGTGGACCGTAGTCCACCACGCGGGGTTGGTAGTTGTCATGATTTCGAATTTTTGGTTCTCGGACATACCGGTTTCTTGACGATGTTTTTCTTTGAGCTTCTGACGATCCGTAACAATTGTCAAAGATCCACGACCAGCCAGCCGGGACCAATAGCCTAACGTGCTTTCCGAGGCACGGAGGATTCTCGGTATGAAAAGATGGTCACCCATCCACCGACAAGCCCGGCAAGCGTAAATTAACCTGATGGATCGACCATCGCGGCTGTTATTACCTAGCCACGCGCTCCTCCTCCTCCTTCTCGAAAATAAATAAAATACTAATAGTATAAAATGAATTCTTCCAACTGACTCTGACTGTTATTTGAAAACCTGTTTAATCATTTCTCGATGAAGGATTAAAGTACCAAATCGTTAATTGATGTCGTGTCAGACATTAATGCAGTTTGAATTGCTAAACTTAAGTGGCAGTGGGCAGCATATTGGTCACAGAACAGAGGGCCGAATGGTTCTGGAGTTGTGACCGCGTACCGGAAGACGTAGCGTAGGAAGGCCTCCCACAAGGTGGGCCGATGACTTGGTGAAGGCCGTAGGAATCCGTTGAATGCGAGAAGCATAAAACCGGTCGAGCGGTGTTTGGTCCCCCAAGCACAGCTCGACTTTCTGTTCTGTGAGCAATGTACTGCCCAATGCCACTTAAGTCTCAGTTCAACAGTGGATATCTTTCGGCCGAAATGATGATGATGATCAGTCATTAATGTCATAATATTCAAAATTTTCTTTGAATTAAGAATTAAATGAACAGGTTTATAAGGTTAAGCCTGAAACGATTGCAAATTATTTAAAACCTGCTCAAAATGAACGTAATTTGACGGAATTTACCGAAGGTTTCAATAAAACAGGGCAATTTCCATGAAAGTATCCTTTTAATTTATTCGGAGTTCAATATATACCTAGGTACGGCGGGGAACCCACGCTCTCTGATGTCGTCGATTTGCATCGGAATCTAATAAATTGAGTGTAAAAATATAATGGTAGCGTTTGAAAACGACTGATTTACGGGAAATGAATTGTTGGGTACATTAGAATTAAGTGCTGTTACAGGTATAATAGGTATTGGTGTCATATTATGTGTGAATGTACAAAACATTTAATTAATTGAATTTTACTATTAGTAGTAGTAGCTGATTGTTTAATTTCTGTTGAATGCTTCATGTTTTTAATATGCTATTCCTATAATATTTTTGATAATTTATATTTTGTATGTTATACATCCTCCTCTTTGAAGTAGGTTAAAAAACATCATTATGTTTTTTTGGCTTCTCTATTCCTCTCTAACAGAGCACCTGCCATCTAATCTCTTCACCACCCTTGATTGACTGGTAGAGAATGCCTAAGACATTTGTCCGCCTTTGTACCTTTTGAGTGCGAAAAGTTTAAATAAATAAACGAAGGCTGTAAGTAAAGTACTACATCACATGCAACACTGTTACTGAAGCTGGTAATTCATAGAATTATCGCTCGATGTGGTTTTAAGCAGCATTACCACTTCTGTATTATCTCAACGAGATAAGCTCGGATTGGCAGCTGTTAATCCGATAACATGTTGACGTATCCTAAGCTACATTACATAATATATTATTATAGCAAAAACGTTTTCTCTGTTTTGAAGGCTCATTAATTTCGTAGGTAGGTTACGGTTCGATTTCGACTTGTCCTTCTATCAAGAAGGTATTGTAAAACCTCTTTAAAAAGTTTGATCTGCCTCGTTGGTCTAGTGGCGAGCGCTACTGTTGAGCATGAGGTCTTAGGTTCGATTCTCGGGCCGAGCAAAGGGATATTGTTTTTTTTTTATATGGAAATGCTCAGTAGCAGCCCGGAGTCTGGATTGTTGTGCCCGGTTGATAGCAATAGGATCGCCCCCATATGGGGCTCGCCCCTACATGGGGCTTAAATACAACTGGCGAAATGTGGGTGTATTAAAAGGTACACCTCTGCCTTATCCTTCGGAGAATACAGCCATGATTTTATGTTATAACTAAAAAGTCGGTTCGAAAAATAAAACTTTTAAGGATGTTTCATTGACGAGTAACAATAAGGGAATTATGAGCTATATATTGTTACCAATGTGCGGTTTCTATCGGTGTGTGTGTGTGTGTGAGGAGCTCGTAGCTAAGTAATGACGGCCGCACGGGTCAATCCATCAGGTTTTGCTACGCTTGCTGGGGTTGGTTTGTGGATGGGTAACCATCTTTACTTACCGATGCACGGAGGAGCCTTGCCTCTGAAAGCACGTTAAGCCGTTGGTTCCGGCTGTCATTTGTGGATCTTTGACAGTCGTTACGGGTCATCAGAAGCCCAAAAGTCTGACAACCAGTTTTACCAAGGGGTATCGTGTACCAGTTACTGGGTTGTGGAGGTCAGATAGACAGGTAAAATACTTCTATACAGCTGCATCCGGTTAGACTGGAAGCTGACTCCAACATAGTTGGGAAAAGGCAGGCAGATGATGATTTCTACCAATGTTAAGATGCTATTCAGGGTAATGCCAGAAGTGTGCTAAAAAGTGGGGTAGACCATCGTTCTTAGAGTAAGCGTCTTCAAGATTGCCTGGGTACTTGCGTTCTGTTTTCCCGACTTACAACTTTTATACCGTAGGTACCGAATTTTATTAAAAAGTCAAGATCTAATAAAAAATACGGGCTAAATAACATTTTCCGCAACCGTCCGATAAAGTCCAAAAAGGGTGCAGCTGAGTCGCTGTGTATTTATTTATTACCTTTGCTAACAATTAAATAATACAACACTAATTTCCCAGTTATTGTTTCCATTGAAACAAGATCCAATAATAATATCTGAGTATTTAAAACACGTTTAACCAACCCTACAAGTACTACACTGTAATCAATTTCTACTCTGGTCACCCAAGCGATAGAAATTAATGACGAAATTATTACAAATGTAGGCACAGCTGCTCATATCGTAAACAGAATAATCCACAACGGAAAACGGAAATATACAGGTCAACGAATTTCTAATTATGTAGCGAACACCGATGTTTCCTGAATAACAAGCTCGGTTAAATGTATAATGTGGTGAGTTTCAACGTAGTTCTCATTGTGTGTATATTTAGCTGATATTTAGAATATTATTATAGGTATCCATAATTATGATATCCTCTCAGTTATTTATATAACCACGGAAGTGACCAATCCGTGTGGCCTTATAACCTATTAGCACATGCCCCGCCTGTCAAGAATCCCAACTTGGTTGATGCTCTCGACTAATGAAACTTGATTATGGTTACGGCTCATTCACACGACGACTATTCGTTGTCTAGATAAGGGTAAAAAACATATTTTATTACGGGGAAAGAACGATTATTCAACACATTTGCATAAATTAAAAAAGAGTTTCTAGTCATAATAGTACTTAAAAAAAGAGCATCGGAGACATATTTTAAAGATCAAACGAAAACTATTGAAGCGTTTTAAAGAATATGTACTAATTTTCAGAAAAATCAAATTTCGTGGTAACCAACCTTTACTAACTTTCTTGTGTCCATTTCCAAATGCCTTTGATATGTTCCTACTATAAACGCTGACTACTAGTATTAGTCCGGATACCAAACTTTACGCACCGAGCGAGAACGGAGGGATTCCGATGTGCCGTGTGATCGGCCATCCATCGACCGGGATGTATCAACTACAGCCCAACCGTACTACCCGATCCAACCATTTACTCGTAAGCCATACGCTGCTAGAACGAACCCTCTCTAACTGCCGATCAATCACGTTTTACGTCTATTTAAATGTACACGTGAATAAATATTTGGTATTACGGAAACGGTATTTATTAACCCTTGAATTCCCTGCCAACGCGGTCCAAGTTTTCCTTTTGCCGAGGCCTCGGATGTTGACTAACTAATCGGGCACCTTGCCTCAACACCACTTTGTGATGTCGGCCTCACTAACTATTTTAGCATAGCGTTGGCTCGCTGAACTGGTTCAAACTCTACCTAACTGAGCCTAACTACGTGTTACGTGTATTAGATATATGCGTAGTTTTAAAAACGGGATGAACCTCTCATTTTTCTGCGTAAGTGTAAATGTCTGGGGTCGAGTTATGCGGGTCACGCGCTGCTTGGGCGTCGGGTCACGTCTCATAAAGGGGTGAGGCCACGAATTCCCATAATAGCCGTCATCAGAACGTCAGCTATCCACGCACCCACTGACTGATCACTTCATTATCATTCATCCTTGAATATCACAAGAAATATACATAAGTGCCTACATCATATTTTAAGAAATTCGGACCTTATTCGAACCTATATTAAAAGTTCGAATAAAAACCCTAATATGTTATTGAGAATGACCTATTTGCGTTTGCGACTTCTGAGGGAGTCATAATAATGGTTACGATAAGAATGAACGAATAAGTCTGCGTAATGACTACGTAAGTACATAACTCTCGACCTTTATCATTCTGAATATCAAAATCAGGTGCTCGTAACTGTAAACGGCTACGAATAAATTGAATCTTTTTAAAATAATGGAGCAATTTCTTAAGTACCGAGACGTACCACTTTATAAGAGTTACGTGTATATTATCTGAAGTCTCTTGATGTAATAAATAAAGTCATTCCAACTATTTTAATTTGGGCCTAAAACTCTTTTATTTAAGTTCGTAAGTAATTTTAAAACCGATATCGTTATTTACTTAATTAAAAGAGCAGTTAATAGGTTAGTAGTAGGTTAAAAGGTTAAAAAGAAAGTAGTATATTAAAACCTGTAAAAAGGTTAAAAAGAAAGTAATAGGTTAAACCTGTAGTAGGTTAAAAGGTTAAAAAGAAAAATTACCTAGGTTAAAAGTATCTCAATAATTTCGGTATTTACCGCGAACCTACTTGCCGCGAACCTCTCGGAATACAAAATCCGGAGTGTAAACCACGGTAGCGTAATCCATCAAACTGTGGTTTCTGTTCTTTCAATTTCTATTTTTTTAAAGCAATTGATTGGCAAACCCGACGCGACGACGACGTTGCGATGTTTATACCGGCGCAGTCCGTCAGTACTTACTACAGGAATTGCAAGAGGTTGATGTGTTGCCAACCTAAGGGGTCACCTCCACGAGGGAGAGAATCGCGGAGATATTATCGTCGTGACACGCAGGGCCGTAGTCAGGGGGGGTTTAAGCCCCCCCCGAAATGAGAGAAACCAGAATCTCAATCCAGAGATCGGCCCCCTAGGGTACCTCCGTCTCTATCGCATAGGCTTACTTTATAATCTACAATACCAGTAAAATTATGCTTAAATACTTTTTTATCGACTCTGTATTGAATAAATTCCTGCAACTTCAGAGTTCTCTGAGATAATTTAACCTACCCCAGCCTCACCTAGGCGGGGTGTTAAAATTTTCTGCATAAGTCGACAAAGTTACTTCTATATGATCGGTTAAAGAGAAAGAAAACCTTACTTATTCGAACCTGGATGCCAAAAATTTCAAGCTCGCATCGCTCGCAACAATTTTTTAAAGATTTCCGGAAAATTGCTGTTTCAAAACTGTACTATTTTTTTACCCTCTCTGAAATCAGAAATGTTGAAAAAAAAAAGTTGCCACCTTTAACCCCCCCCCGAAATGAATTCCTGGCTACGGCCCTGGTGACACGTATTTCTATACATACACTCTCATAGGGGCCGTCTCCACGAGCGAGAGAATAGCGGCAATGCAACGAGTGGCTGAGGGCGAGCGAAACTTCATCGAGAGTCGTCATCGTCATCATAGAGTAGACCTATTACGGATGATCAGCGAATTGTCTATTTTATAAAATAATATTTTATTTTCTTGCTTCATCGATAAATTAGTAAAATGTGATGCGGTTACAGCGTTAATCGGGCGGACTGGGCCGACCAACTGATGGATCACCGCAGGCTCTGTATTCACGATCAATCATTCGCTCGTTCCCGGGGCCCACGACCAAATTTACTTTAGTGCTCGCCTGTAGGCAACCTATCAAGTAATGAAGAACCCAATCATGATGCATAATCTGAGTAAAATTTTGCGAAGATTTTAGATCGCAATTTTGTGTCATAAGTTTAGGTTTTCATTTCTAAAGTTGTTTAAAAATTATGACTCTCTTGAAACTAGGACGTAAAAGTGGTTTTATACGATGAGAATTCTCTATTAATTATCAGGTGAGTAAATAACTCGTATTACTTACTATCTGAATGTGCCAGCGACTAAAAAGGATATAAATTTTGTATGCTTTAAATTTGAACCCTCCAGAAACTATGACAAGTGAAAACGAATGCTGTTGTGTCATTTGTTTTGCAAATCTATGGTCAGATGGTCTAGACAAGTGACAATCGCTTCGAAAGCGTTTCGTATTTCTACAACGACTTTCAACAGGATTGACATAAGCTTTTCGATAGCTTATGTCTTTTCTATACATTTTTGTCTTTTCCATCATCGTTATCGCTGATAGAATGTCACTTTGTCTAGGGCCTCAGGAGCCTGATAGTTAAAGAACATGAGCAAGAGGAAATTGTGAAGGAATCTGAACCGTGAGTGGTCCGACAGAAAATCGGACGGAATGTATATCCCCGGATTTCCTCGGCCCTTTAGCATGGTACTTCAATGTGTCAAGGATTTTTATCATTTTGCTTTTAAAAACGTTTAGATCAAAGAATGCTTTGTTTCAAAATGCTTGACGTTCGTTTCTTGGATAGGTAAGTAGGTACCTACCTATTTATTTCGTGCCATTGCACGAAAAATAAATATCTATAGGTACCTATACTTACATCTCATCATCTTTTCTTCATTGTACGAGAGAAAATAAGCGCTAATCGTTGTAAAACCGCTTAGTCCCTTATTAATGCGATTATGAATAAGTAGAAATTTAATTTCCACGGCTGATCCTAAATCAAGAAATCAAAAATAAAGCGGCATTAGTCAATTCGAGGTATTATTCAATGGGAGTTGATAAGGCATTTAAAGTGTACAATAGTAGCTATATAGTACAATTAGACTGACTACTTAAGAATATATAATCAAGCATAATATTGAATGATCTGTAACCAGTTGAGTTTGCATTTATATATTTATTCTGTAGAATGTAGATAGTCAGTAAACTAAGTGTTTGCATATTCATTCATATCGGTGACTGGCCCCTCAAGATTACAAAATACCTACGAATCTTAGAAGCCAGTCACCAATATAATAACATATAGAATGTAATAGCATGGGTAAAGGTAAGATCAGATAGCATAAAGTTATTTGTCTTTTTCAAAACAACAAAAAAAAAAACGGCCAAGTGGATGTCGAACCATGCACAATGAAGGGTTCCGTAGTTGGGATGAATTTATAAAACAAACTTAACATTGTAGTTGAAAAACTTGTTCTCCCATACAGAATATATGGGCGAACATGTTTTTACAACTGCAAATTTAAGTTGGTCGATTGTTACTCGGTAACTTGTGGAGCCTACGTAGCGGTAATAGTTTTCCTTTTAATTTCGCTATATATACTACTGCCGTGAATTTTTGCACGTATCCGAATCCAACCATTTAGTTGGCAGGGGGGGGGGGACTCTGGGCACGCCACAATTGCGGCGATAAGTCCCCTCTTTGAGGATTGGCTGGAGAGGCGCCACGGCGTCCTCACCTTCCGCCTGACGCAGGTCCGGACGGATCCCTGAATCCAAAAATGGTTGTGTAAAACTCTATTTTTAAACGACCTTTCCAACGATACCCCACACCATGGGATTGACGGGAAATAAAAAACAATCCCCACTTTACGTGTAGGGGAGTAACACTAAAAAAAAAAAAATTTTTACCACTTTGTCGGCGTCGTTTATATGTATATCCATACCAAATTACAGCTTTCTAGTACCAACGGTCTCTGAGCTAAGCTGCGGACAGACGGACAGACGGACACACGGACAGACGGACATGGCGAAACTATAATGGTTCCTTGTTGACTACGGAACCCTAAAAAAACGCAGGGAAATAAAAAAGAGCATTTAAATCACTCTAAACGCCGTTATAGAACGCGCCATTGATTTTTATATAACTCATTGATTTCGTGTACACCAAAGCGGGATTATAGGTACCTACCTACATACATGCAAATGTTCGCATGAACACAGTTATAAATTTTACGATTTCTGGAACTCCATGACGACGTTCGATCAGGGTAATGTTTATTTGAATAACATTCAACTCCGTCGCCCGTTTACGAGGGCAGGCCATGTAATATATTTTCATTATGTACCATTTATTCGTGGGCTGCCGATGTTGACTCTTTATATGCTTACCTTCAATGTTAACAGCGTATACCGAAGAGCTGGTGAATGTACGGCTTTTTCATTATATTTACATAACGTTTTTCCAGTTCGCCTTTACATATTTATATACTTACGTCTATGTTGTATGGACCACTGCGGACTCCGGACGCTTTTAAAATTTTATTTGTTCAGCTTAGTTCTTGGAGTTGTGAAAACAAAAAATACGCTCAGGAAATATAATAACTTTGTATTTTCTGTTATCCTTTTACAAGCTGCTAATGATGGCGATCACTCCTTATCGAAGCACAAACAGAAAAGTCAAAGCATTATTCTTCATAAACATCTATATGTATAAAACACAAGGGTGACTGACTGATTGACTGATCTACCAACGCACAGCTCAAAACACTGGACGGATTAGGCTGAAATTTAGCACAAAGATAGTATTATGTCGTAGGCACGCACTAAGAACGGGTTTTTGGAAATTCGACCTTTAAGGGGGGATTTCGTTTGTATGTAAAATCTTACTCTTCGAGTTAATACACTTGAAAATTGGCACGAATATTTATCTATGTAAATAATAAAGTTTACCATTTTTTGTTTTTTTAAACTACCCCCTAAACAGGGATTGGGGGGTGTCAAAGTTTGTATAGAAGAATTTTAACGCGCGGTCCGATTAACTAGCAACTCAGTATTTATACTTAATACCAAAAACAAAGAATAATGTGTATCAGGGTTTTTCAAAAATCTACCACTAACGGGGTGAAA
Organism: Lithophane ornitopus; assembly: GCA_948473465.1. Lineage (NCBI taxonomy): Eukaryota > Metazoa > Arthropoda > Insecta > Lepidoptera > Noctuidae > Lithophane > Lithophane ornitopus. Next base: position 9,179,215 of record OX419629.1, read on the forward strand.
AGTGGTAATCTTCATCACAGCTCCAACCACTGAACGGATTGGCCTGAAATTTGGCACACAGATAGTCATTATGACGGAAGCATCCAATACGAAAGGGTTTTTGGAAATTCGACCTTTAAAGGGGTGAAAAGAGGGGATACACGTTATATGAAAAATCTTATCTTGGTACGGCACTAATACTTAAAACAAAAAATAAAAAAGTACGTGTTTCGGTGTTTAAAAAAAATCTGCTCCTAACGGGGTGTAAAAGGGTAATAAAGTTTAAGGGGTAAAGATCATATATAAATCTAAAGAACGTAAATATTTGGAAAACTATCTTTCAAAGGGGGTGGCCTACCCTACCTCAAATTGCTTAGTATGATCCTCCGTTATGCCGAAAAATACTGCAGCATTAATTTTGAAATAAATTGTTAAAGTTGAGAATTGATGGTGGAAGTCCTGTTTGACCAAGACACGATTACATATTTCCTCTATAGAAAAAAAATCCATAGTTACTTCTAAACCGAACTGTAAACCGGTATAAAAAATACTTCAAATTAGATCATGAAACTTTGCGTAACAACTGAACTAATTATAAAGCAGATCTTATGTTTTTTTTTTATTACCATTATTTTCACCGTAAAAAGCAATTACCTAAACTATTCGAGGCTTCAGAGCTGCCTGCACCCCACTCCATCTCGCTCTCACTCAGGCCGCGAGTAGTATGGTGCAAGCGAGATAAAATTTGAGGTTGGGTAGAACCTTAATAGCTCACCAACCCGCAAGCCTTAGCCACCGTTCATCAACACTACTTGAGGTGCTCAAATATCAGTCCTACACTTAGTAGGTATTCACCATTCGGTTTCTCAGTAATTCAGTTACCATTAAATGGTATTTGATTCTGCACACATGAGCCACTTGTGCATGAATGATTGCGGCGAAGTTATAAGGATCAAGTGGTTAATTAATACCAACTCTGTTAACTGTGTCTTTGATTTCTAGTTAAATGCACTTGAGTCTCAGATCTGTTTAACGGCTAATAATATTGTTATGTGGTTGCTCTTCACTTAATTATGTAGTTAAGTGGGCTTCTGATTTTGTTGCCAATTTAGTGTCTGTGAAAATATTTGTTTTAATATCTCATTTCCGGATTAAATAATCCGGGCTCATTAATTAAACCATATCCAACTTCCGATTAAACCAACTATTTTAGAGACGAGCTCGATTTTGCAGAAATCCAAAATTTTTAATAAACAGTTTGGTTTTTCTTCCAAAATTGAAATTGTGTCTCCTTTGACTGGCTTTGAACAGTTTTGGCTCTTCCTTAACGTTCTTGCATTTCCTTCATTTTATAAAACCCTGGTTCGTACCAAAAATTATTTCTAAATAGATTCAAATGAACCTTTCCCGATATACCTAACAAGCAGGTATTGCTAAAACAGATGAAGTTTTACACGTTAACAAAGTTAATTTGCCCAGTAGCTTGCACGTTAACTTTGTTTGCCCAGTTTCCTTGTACGTCAGTGTAATCCTAGCGGTTTCTGTGACCACGGTATTAGTTGTTAATTGGTTCATTGTGGCCGGATCTACGTTTCGTGTCGCACCAAACCTTGCACTAACTATGCTTGAATTTAACTTTCGGATCTATGGTGTTTTATCATCTCAAACTCCGGTATCTATAGTATCTCTCTGTCTGTTCTGATATTTAAAACTATGTGCAGTACAACTATTTTTTAATGTCCGTCGGCAAACTTCGTGTTTCGTTAGTCGTCGGATTCAATGTCAGATTGGTGCAGACCGGACGATCTCAATTGACTCGTCCGCACCGCAAAGGGCAACTGATAAAATCCGACGACTGACGAAACATGAAATTTGCCGAGGGACATTAAGAAAATGGCTGTACTGTAAATACTAGTTTGTGCAGGTCGTTTTCATAAAAGACACACACTTTATGCGAGGCGGGTAAAGCCCATCTAAGAAGCTTATTTTTTAACTCAGTAAGTGTCACTGTTATTCGGTTTAAAGATGACGCTTGAAATTACCATTTATCGTATAGGTAACATAACATGTCCCAAAACAACTTAAACAATATTAAACATGTTACTTAAACCACTATTTCGTGGAATTACTTGAACAGAACAATATCGAATATTAGTTTATCTTGACATTAATATACCGATGACAGCACAATGTCAATACCATGTACATACATAGCGATCGATCAGCGATAGGTACATAGCGTTTGTCAGCACGATATCGCGTGCACTATCTTAACAACCACAAATATGACTTTGACTTTGAAAGTACAATGAGAACATGTCTACATGGACGTCCATCTTCTAAACAGTATAGGGCTGAGTGCACATTGAATACGAATTTGTACGAAATGAAGTCGATATGTATTGTGCTTTTCAGATATGATAGATTGGATGCTTGAAGGAGATAAGAGATCTTAAATACTTTCGTATGACATGTATGCTATGGCCATTCTTTTCCGCTGAGACTGGAAGCATAATTTTCGGTATTGGTATGTTTTTTCACGATGAAATATATGAACCTCATATACAAATAGTTTGTAAATGTTTCGAAATATTCGGATGGCACAATCTCTTGTCTAAAGTGCGATCAGCCTAAAGCCGTGGCACACTGGACGTGGAATGAAATAATTTCACGCGGGCCGAGGTGAATTCGTGTCGCGGCTACTATCTCAACATAAAGGGGCTTGTTGCGGTCACGTAGCCGCTGCGGCATCTTATCTGTGTGACCACACCCTAACTGTTGTACACATTAATATATAATATCGATCTTGAGGACATATTTTGAAGGAGAGACTCGTAATGGTCGGGTTAATGTTGTAAATGCGCGTAATTATGTACGATATTTAATGCTTTATGTCTATGTGGTCTTTCGTGGCAATTAGCGGTGTAATATAAGTGTTATGTACCTACTTTAAAGTTTGATTAAGTGTTATGGTATCTATAAAATGGAATGTTATTATTACAGTCATTTTACGGCCTAATTTAGGTAGTTAACAAAACATTAATTAATTTTGCTGTTGAGATTAGGTTAACTTCGGTTTCAATGTGGGTTTATGACAGTTTCTGTTAATGAAGACCTAATACGATCAAAGTAATTACAATAGCTTACATTTCCGTTTTGTGGTTGAATACTAAACCAAATCTACAACATGGAAAATATAATTATCATAATATAATATCACGCCTTGTTTCCCCGAGGGGTTGGGCAGAGGTGTACCTGTAGTAGGTACACCCAAATTTCATCAGTTATGTTTAAGTCCTATGCAATAGGGGGCAAGCCATCAACCGGGCACAAAAAAAGCACACATGCACACACATGAAAAAGTATTTGTGAAAAATGTGGTTTTCTTTCAGTGCGAATAAAGTACCGTTCTACTTCAGTATTTATACAGTAACGATACAAAGTAATCTGTGTTGATAATGTAAAAAGTCGGATAACTCGTTGCGTAGCAGACAGATAGCAATTTTACACGAACGCAGGTATTTGGAGCAAACATATGGTTACCCTTTTGAAGAATTTGCCTTTTTATACATCCATACTATGTACTATCCTAACTATATATTATCCTAACTTATATCAATCAAAATCAATCTGCCTAGCCTTTTCCAAACTATGTTGGGGTCGGGTTCCAGTCCAACCGGATGCAGGTGAATACCAGTATTTACATGGAGTGACTGTCTTTGTGAAACCAATAAACACACTTTTGCATTTATAATATTATATATATCCTAACTTATATATAATATTATACTGTTACCGCTGAGCGGATTTCTATGTAATTTGCCAGACATGTAGTCCATGCTCTGGGATAGGTCATAGAATACTTTTATCCCGTTAGGAAGTTCCCATAGGACAATTTCCGACCTCCATGCGGGTGAAGCCGCGGGTAAAAGTTGTGTAACAAAAACCCTGTTCGATCCGTTAGGGTGTTGTTAAGAATATATGTGAGTATATACACGTGGTTTATTTTTTGGAAAAAAGAAAAAAAAATTAGCCGCATTTTTTTTCAATCAGGAATTTTACCGTGTTATTTACATGGGGCGCGGGCGGAAGTCGTCTAGCGGGTTCCTACAAGTCATAACACATGACCTTTGCAGAAAATTTGCTAATTTATAATGAAATTGGGGTAATTTTGGTACTAAAAATGTGAATTTCAAATTGCAATAACTTTTTATTTTCAATAAAAATAACATCTCTTACTTTTTTCTGATAATGTTATTGCAGTACCTATGTGCCTCTTTCGGATCGAACAGGGTTTTTGTTACATAACTTTTTGCTTTCTTAGATAATATCTGAAAATGCGAACTCAAACAGACCACTGAATTGGCGGGTCCTAAACGGCAATAACCCCAAGCATCGCTAATTATTACGATATAAGCAGTATGGTGTTATAAACCCGTATGAGTATATAAGACCCGTCCTCTTGGACATTTTTTCTTAGTGTTTTTCTTTATAAATTCTTTTACAAGGATTAATTCATTCATCTTCCTACGGTGAAATATGTAATTGAACATTATAGGCTTAAACAAAACTATAAAATAATAATAGTTGCTTTTTGTCCCACCGATGAAGAAGGCACTTGATGTCCTTTTATTTCAAGTTACATAAAGCAACTAAGTAACATCTAACTCAATATATTTTCTAATGAAGCTGATATAGAGAGAAGAATGCCACAGGGACGAGAAGCAAGACAAATACCGTGCATTACTCCGTGGCCGATAAGAGCGACGTTTCGACATTCATATCTGATAGATGTATGAACTCCACATTTATAGAATAGAGGAGGGCAGAACGTACTGAATTTATTAGAATGCTGGCAAGACACATTGTGACGATTGTCTGTGTTAGAGAGAAAAATTTGTATTGTGGAAAGGACCAATTTAAAAAATCTCTTCACCAGTAGAATACTATATTATCACTAAGTAACATAGGCTATAATTTACAAAGATGTCACGCAGGCGAAGCTGCTGGTGGAAGCTAGTAAATTAATAAAAAAGTGGTTAAAGTTTTATATTTTGATAGGTTTTTCTGTCAACTTTCTAAACACAAGGCTATGGCTATGGCTATATACAAGGCTATGGCTATATATATAGCTAGATATTTTCTTAACACGTTTTAAAGGACATTGCTACAATCGCGCTAACGCTTATGGACTATGCACCTAATTTGTGTTAAGTTCATCGTGCAATAGACCTTAGGCCAATACTTAATATATGTGACGGGGTACGCATTGCGGTTGCATGCAACGTTGTGAAACATTTAAGACTGAATGTGATGTTATAGTTCAATGACCTTCACCTAAGTAATTTTGAAAACAAAAGATGCAAATAGTCTGCAATTTCTGATCAATCTAATTGCCATGACCTGTCCGGAATTAGTGCGACCTACCTATAGGTACCTAACTGAGAAGCTATTAATAGCTATACAACATTAATTGTATGTATAGCTTAGACTATAGACCAATACCATACATGTTACCGTAACGCATATATTCATGGTTTACAAATTCGCATCCAAGGTCTGACCGCTCCTAAGACATACGGACAGGGTGGATCTAAAGCGTAGTGAATGGCCGGGGATTCGCTAGATCAATGGGTTTAACCTCAATTTATTGGTCAAAACGGTCCAGAGGCAGACTGGTGTCAAATTAATCGCCTTCAATATTGCCAATAATTCTGACCATTATATTATATATAGTTGGACTTCAACATACTGAATTTGGGGACTTCATCGGCTTTGCGGTTTACTGTACTCGAAATGTTTTTATTTCACTTGAATTGTGTTGCTCAATTTTAAGCTTTTTTTATTGTTAAGTTGAAAGGTTAATTCTGTTTTAAAGTACTTTTCTTCAGGATTTCCTGAAGGGCAGGGCAGGTACCTTACCTTTGTGCCCTTTAAACGGAAAACTTCCATATTTTTTACGACTTTCCATTACTAACGTCAACCGCGTTTTAACATGAATTTGTACACGGATTTTGGACATAAAAAACTCTTACTCATAAAAAAAAAACTTAGTAAGCTAGTCTCATTTCAATCAAAAATGGCTTTTATAAAAATGGATGTCTATAATTCTCACGAGAGATCAATTATATTAGTGGACTGGCAAGTTTGGTATTGAGTGTTACCAAACTTGCCAGTCCACTAATATAATTTTCTTAGCTTAGATTACAATCACACATGACATTGAAATTAAACAATTCAAATCCATTGACTGCGATAGCATGTATTTTCAAGATCGTTTCTTGTATGGACTTATGTCCAACGGCCGTTTACAGACAATTTTGTCAAGTATCTAAGTAGAGGGACACACTAGCTGAAATTCCGCGGCGCAAATTCAGCGTGCTTCACTTGGCTTACATACCAAAAAAAAAGCGCCATATTAGTCAGAAAAATAAACCGATCTAGGGATCTCATTTATCCAACTTGCACCTTAAAGTATGCACTTTATCAAGTATATTCCACTGAATAATGAGGGTGAATGAATGGATCGTATGTCTGTAATTACGTGTTAACGTATTAACACAGTGGTCACGCTCAGTGATCGATACACGAAACTGCATGCGGTGAGAAACTTCCAGAATTTCCCATTTTAATTCAACCGTGTATTCCAATTGCGGTGCGTTAGTTTACAAATAACTAAACCCACATAAATTAGTGGTTGTTATATAATAAATTGAATTTATTTATGAGTTCTCATATATGAGACTCATAAATAAATTCAAATATTTTAATTATTAATGACTATTTGACTTGGGAAATACGTAAATAAACCTACATTTATGACTGTCTCGGTCTAAATAAACGATTACCTAAGAAGAAACGATTAATCGAAGAAAATAAGATTAATCTAATTAATTATTATTCCGTACGGATGGCATAATCAATCTGCTTTCAAAAGAAATCTTCAGAATTATTTAAGGAATTTCTCGTCTCCTCTGGGCGTACTTAATCTGTGGCGATTTGAAGAACGCCCATCGTTTCCCCGTGACCCGGCCACGGCCCTCTAAGATAAATGCACCTATCATTAGTTATTCAACCTAAAGATATTATACTAGCGCCGAGTGATTATGGACGTAATATTTCGTCGCTGATCCTATTATTTATTAGAAGAATTTTCGCAAAATATTACGAGAAACAACAAAATTTTACTCGTTTCATTAAAATGATTTATTGTGAGCTACAGTGTGTAGCTTTGGTTAATAATTGTGTAAAATTAATTTAATTTCAGCCTTATTAAATTATTAAGAACACGCTACTTGTATGGTGGACCGCGGCGGACGGTTTCATTTAGTTTCTCTTTGCTGTTAAAAAATTAATAAGTCAAGTACGATATTATCTATAAAAAATAGGTTCTTTCCTTTCTTCTCACGGTAGATACTACTATACGAGTAGTGTCCAATTTTAGTCGCCGCAAAGCCCACTTGACTCGCGACCAAAACGGAGCTCAAGGCCCATGTTCTCTTCAACAGTATCTGATACGGTAAAAGTAGTCGAAAGTATTGCGTGTCAAAGTTCTCTACAATTATTTAATAGAGCAGTTACCTTTTATTTCAATATTCGTGTATATAACACAAAACCACGCCTAAATGCTGATTCTTACAGCCGTAAGTTGCTTGGCACAGTAAACATTGCGTCAACGTTCCGTAATGTCATGTTTGTAGGCAAGACTCGGCAATTTGCATAATATCTCACCTACCTCCGGCCGAAATTTGTAATTCAATTTAGCTGTTGCCCGAGCACATAGTTTATCAAGATTATGGACATTTGTCTTTCATTATAACATGATTTTGGGGGAAAAATGGTCTACTTCATAAATTTTTCGACTCGACCCCCCACCAAGTGGTAGTTTCGGCGGGACCCGAAACCCGGGGGGTCGAGTCTTGTGAAGTATAAAACGTGCTCTTAACTCGGCACTGGCGTGTGTACAATATTGGATTTTTCGTTACAACTTAGTAGTCTTTATAATGAAGAATTCTTCAGAGTTTTTATGAAGCATTTTGAGGCAGTGTCTTCCAAGTTATGTCTCAATATTATACAAAGACATTTATGTTATAAGCTCCAACTTGAGAGCCGTAAGTGTTTTAAGTTTCCGTATTTAAAATAACTTAAATCCATAAAATAATTGTACGTATTTACGTTTCTTTAGAGTTATGTTTATGTTCATTTGATAACAGCATAGAAATCATGTTTTAAGTCCGGAAAAATACGGATAGAGTAGTTAATACTCCGCACATTTACGACTAATAAAGAACTATAATAATGAATAATTTTCACGTCAAAGCTAACTTCCCATCACACACAATTCTATTGTACAAAGTAAAGTAAGTTATATATATGTACTTACAGTCAAATTAGTGTGTTGTCATGGGGCCCACAAAGGTTAGCAAACGCCTTGGGCACTTAATAACATGAAGCATAGTGATGTCCCAATTAACTGGGTAAGTACGCACTTTACATGTGACCCTACAGTCGGATGAACCATTCAAATATATAAAACAAACACCGTTCTATTGTACTCTACTGAAACAACATATACCATTTACATGAAAATGTTGAGATTAATTTTAGCTAGGTACGAACTTTGTTACCGTTTCGGTTTCATAGAGGTATAAGGTTCTGTTTAAGGCTCGTGCAAACAGACGCGAAATCGCGGACGCGACAGGCAGCGGTACCTTTGTCGACAATGGTACCGCTGCCTGTCGCGCCCGCGATTTCGCGTCTGTTTGCACGAGCCTTTAAAGGTTACTATCTATAAATAGAAAGCGGCTAATTAGGGCTTTGTTTTACTTTTTGCTGTTTAGGGGCGGAACAGTTTGAAGCGTTCCAGCCTTATGCAGGCCATACACGTTACAGTATACTTGCGCAAAATTGGACTTGCACAGGTATATATTAACGTGTGTGGGATGAATTAGCACAAGTATCCGAGCTACTTGGTGTCACGCAGACTTATGCAATTCTTTATTCTTCTTCTTCTTTATTAAACTTGCGCAAGTATATCGTAACGTGTCAATCAATCTGCCTAGCCTTTACCCAACTATATTGGTCGGCTTCCAGTCTAACCGGATGCAGCTGAATACCAGTACTTTACATGGAGCGACTGCCTATCTTATATCTGAACTCCGCAACCCAGTAACTGGGTAATACGATACCCCTTGGTTAAACTGGTTGTCAGACTTTCGGGCTTCTGACGTCTCGTAACGACTGTCAAAGATCCACAAATGACTGCCGGGACCAACGTCAAAACGTAAAATCGTCAACGTCGACCAATATCGTAACGTGTATGGCTATTATTACGCTTACAGCCTACTTGCTTTTTAGATACAAAGAGCTATTTGACAGAAACTGTCATGTAAGGACATGTATGCCGTTTAGAAGAATGTTACTTTTATGACACTCGGTTAGTTGGTGAGAGGCTTTAATGTCCATGTAGAGAGCTGGCCATTACAACTTATATTACAAGCGGGTCGAGTCTCTGATAAATGTTGTAGGCGGAGAAACATGCTTTGTGAGAATTGAGCTGCCATCGAAGGCAGTTTATTCGTTTATCTCTTTTACACATGTTCGATAGGTACTTGCCGTTGTTAACAAGGAAATTTTTTCTTGCTTTTTTATCACAGCTTTTATTTTACTATTTTGTGAATGCAATAACTTTGTGGTACTAAGTATTTGATAAAAGAGAATTATGGTTTGACAATCCAGATGGAACAATCGCGTGGCTAATTAAAAATCCTATCAATAGCTGAGCTACAAAAGTGGTTTTATAAATACTGCATTAAAACGACCGCAATGGCTGAATGCTATGAAGTATATTTTTATTCCTCCAATTTAGCCTTCACACATGAGCCAAATCATGAATTATTCAACGGTGTTGCATGTTTTAAGCAGAGAAAAAGTTTTTTAATACGAGCATCCGTTCCTGACTCGTGTCAAACTTTCATAATGTGCCCCAAATGATGTTAATTAATAACTGACTTTGCATGAAGCTGTAATCCCTCACAGCTGCGAATATTTCGGAATACTAAAATGTTTTTTAGGGTTCCAAATCTTAAAACGAAAACGAAAGCCTTATAGGATCACTTTGTTGCACGTCCGTCTGTTTGTCTGTCCAGACTCTTTTTCTTAGGAACTCAGTGAGGTATAAAGTTGAAATTAATACCAAATACGTCGGTCTACGGGTCCTTGGAACTATAAATATATCAAGCTTCTAAGTAAACGCAATAAAAAAAGAGGGCCATTTATGCCACATATTTTGATACTCGCAATAAATTAAAACCTATAGGGTACTTCCCGTTAAAATCATAAAATTTGGCAAGAAGCTAGGTAAAGGCACAGCAGCAAGAAAATCGTTAATTTTTAGTAATTTTAGGGTAGATTTTTAAGGTATAATAATTTTGGTAGGTAATTTTTCAACCACAAAGTTAAGTTTGTTATGAGTTTTGTCGTGGAGTTGCGGAAACCAGCCCGTATTACCTATTTCCTAAGTTTGGTCTTGTGATAAATTCATCTAAACTGCGGAACCCTTCATTGTCCGTGGTTCGACACGCACTTGGTCGGTTTTTTCGTTAAGACGTTAGTGTTTTTGGTCTAATTTGTAAGTGTAATTACCAAACCTAATTCGACTGACTTGTTGGTTTAGTGGTCATGGGCGCGAATGCCTGGGGTATATTTAATTCGACCCATTGGGAATATTAGTTTTTTTTTGTGTAAACTTCGCAGACGTAATATATCTAAACACGACAAAACAAAAAAAAAAACAAGGTTTTAGAGTAGACCAGATTTTATCAACTCATACTCATTGAATAACTACAGGAACAGAGGTTCGTTGACCCAAGATTTTTTTTTTCCTTTTATCATGTTTAGATGTCCATAATTATCACGTTTGCGGAGTTTTGCTAGCTAATTTAATGAGGTCCTGGATTTAATCCCAGGTTGAAGTTGTGGAATTAAGTTTTTCCATTAGGAATTTCTCAATAGAAGCTCGGAGCCTGCATTCGTGCCCATTATTTGCACATGGGACCTAACGGGCCAAATGTAGGTGTACCATACATCTCTACCTTCCCCTTTGGGGAATACAGGCGTGATGTTATGTAATTACCTAAGTAGGTTAGGTATTCAGACAACAATTACAGAGGGACACAAAATGGCGGCTGTAATATAGTCTATTTGGGAGACATCAGAAGGACGGAGGTAATGTATTTGGGACTCGATTAAGGGGGATCTTAATAAGGTGTTAAGCTTCCAGACTGATAGATCTTACGTTGGTATATTTAGTCATGAAAAACTATTTTAGTTTACTTAGATAGATAGAATAGTTTATATGATTATTGTAAAAAAACTATTAGCCTCATTTATCTTGGCTGACTGATCCAAAGGACGTACTCAAAGGCTTGGAAAAGTCAAAAGTGTATTGAGTAAAGTGTTTGTAGAAACGAAACGCTTTGAAAGCGATTGCCACTTGTCTGGGCCCTCAGACGACCAGATTTAAAACCGAAAAAAAAAATCTTCTAATCAATCAATATTATTAAGAGGAAATAGGGTCGGTCCCCTCTCAATACAAACGCTGTCGCCTGTTTTCTCTCTGGTTTATGACCTTACAGCAATGATTTTTTACAGTAAAATAAAATATCAACTAGTTCTATGCCCCTATGTTGTCTGTTTTGATGATACATTATCTGTAGAACACTAGAACCCTCAAAAAATGCTCAAAATTGCCTGTTTAGACTGATGTTATCAGAGGCCTATTTTACAAATTTGACAACTACTAATGAAAAAGGAAAAACACAGGGGCACAGTAAATATCCTTCTTATTCGATTTATAAAATATCTTTCATATTGGTCAGGTATCTTTCAATATGGTAGGACTCGGGAGGAGTGAATAGACTAGAGCCGAACCTCGAATGATGACTTTTTGTATGGAGAAAAGACCGACCCTATTTCCTCTTAACGTCATCTAATCTACTCAACAGCATCACAATTCTTTTTGGTACATATTTCTTTCTGACAGCAAAAAATGTCCAGCGTTCAATATCTAAGTCTAAAAGCTCCGACATTAAATGATGAGGTGTTAATTACTGAACAGCTTTCTCGAGTTGACATAAAAAATATTTCAGAGGTGCCTTTATCTTTAGCCACATTGAAACTCGTTTGTCAGAGATCTTGAGCCTTCGAGGTCAACTCGTATTACTTATTCTCTTCACATGTTCTTTTCTGAGAAATATTTAACGTTGTAAGGTTTCTAAAGGTGAACGTACCTAGTTGAAAAACTCATCTTAAAAGATTTCGATAAAGACTCGTTGTGTCGGGGAAAATCGTCTAGGCGCCTACATCAAAAACATTGCTATAATAATTGTTACATTGGCAGCCTTACAAATCGTGCTTAAGAAATACTGTTCCATAAACCTCGGAAACTCTATAATGAACATGATTTTATAAAAACCGAACGACGTTGAAAGCCTTTGGTTTTCGACGAATACATAGTAGATTTCGTAGCAACAAATAATATGTCGTAGCAAGAGCGTAGAGTCTACGCGCTGCGTAGGTCTACGCCGTAGACCTTTTTTTCGATGACCATTGTGTATTTTAGAACAGTGTTGTTGTAAAGCAACTTAAGTGTTATCCTGTTTTTCCGTCAAGTGTCTAACGTAAAGACAAATTATTCCTTGCAAAAGCATATACGTCACACATGGCTACGTCATAAACCGTCGTGCTCAGGTCAGGCTGCACTCATTAAGAACGGGAGCCTAATGATGCAGGCGCTTGTTAGCCGTCTTGTCGCCTCGCCTCGCACAAAAAAAACGGTCAAGTACGAGCCGGTCATCGTGTAATTAGTGACTTGTATCCCTCCTTTTTATCAGATTGGAGCTGCGAAAGATGAAGGGAAAATGCAGGAAATGCTTATGCTACGTGCTAAGTTTTTTTTTAGATTGTTGAGACGGAGTAAAGTACTTACGAGTAGGTGAGATGTGTCGTACAAGGATTTTTCTCGAATTAGTCACAAAGCACGTATTTATTTTTGAAGCTTTTTGTGTTTTATAGCACGATATTTTCGTACACATTTTGTAAATATAGACAAGGAAGGATACAAGGAAAATAACACTACTTCTGATTTGTTTCGAGATAGGTATCGTTATTTGTTAATATAAGTAGGTACCTACATAATATGTCTGTATAATATGAATATGACTCTAAAGGACGAATAACTAAATACTTATTTCAATAATAAAATCCAGAACACGTGCAGGTATCGTCAATTTAATTCGTCAGAAAATCCTAACTAATATTATAAATGCGAAAGTGAGTTTGTTACGTTTTCACGCTAAGACCGCAATTGTAAAATTTCTGCATTTACATCTGTAATTTTTATGGTGTACATAATAAAGAGGTAAATCTATTCTATTCTAAAACGACTGAAAGGATTTGGATGAAATTTGCACATGGGTAGACCATGACCTGGAGATGGACTTAGGCTACTTTTTATCCTGGATCGTAAATGAAGACGTTTCCGATGATTCTCTGTTTCCTAACCAGTCCAATATGGCGACAAACTTTAGCTCGAGTTAAATTCTAATAAGAGCAAGCAAATCCAACACATTTTCTATGATTAAACACACGTATTAAAAAATAACAGTCGCTAACGTTTCGTTCATATTACAATATACCAACAGTAAGCAATTGTACCGTCATTACGATAAATCATTTATTCCCACGCTTCCTTTTTCCCTTATTTCCGTAAGGTTTGCTCACAAAATGTATTTAAACGCGTTGAATGAAGTATTATTACAGAATAGGTAGGTACAGAAGGTTGGCTAAATACGACAAGCGAAAACGCACACACACATAGACATGCTTCACGTACAGAGAGTAAAACGCACTCGCGGCGAGAATTCCTTCGAAATCGCCGTTCGCCTCGTACTCATAGATCCATGTACGCCTGTTATGTAGAGCCTTCTGTACCTATTTATATTGTGACATTATTCTGTTGAACAAAACAGCAACCATGCTCAAGGAAGATACACTTTACGTAAGCGTACCATGTTTACTCCTGTAACGAGACTACCGCCCTTTGATGGCTTCAACAATTGAATTCTGTACACAATGTAAATTTACATAGGCTTCATATGAGTACTACTTATTACGTCTATCGAGGGTAGGGTTTTATTATTGTTTACAGTTGTACTCATGTGTTTGGAGATAACATCTTGATAAATAGTTTCCGGAGTGGACTAGCTCTAGGCTTCGTTCATGTTTGAATCTGGGCAGGAAAGCCTGAAACACAAACGTAAGAAGATCGTCAACAATAAGAATGTGTCTTACGAAAGTTATAATATAATATATACTTATTATAACATTATGGTTTGCGTGAAATGCTTTTCTCGGAAAATGCTAAAAATTTCAGTTTAATTTATTTTTAAATTTAATTTTCTAAGTATTTTTTTAAATTTAATTTCACGCAATCCCTTATACACATTATCCTAGAATTTCAAGAGTGGGGTTTCATTTAATAGTAAAAGTTTATAAAAAGAAACAAATCAAAATTTAATTATACAAAATTATGATTTTTGAGGGTCCTAGACCGAACAAGATCTCTTAACGTCCCCGTTATTTCAATATAAGCTGACAACGTAATGAAAACCGAATTAATTGCTAAGAACCGGCAATAAATGAGAATTGAAGAAGTAGAATGCTATTAGGCTAATACAGCAGAAATCCGCATTCGGGCCGCAATGGGCCATTTAGCCAGCGCTGGCTTTACAAAACATTGCCCCGTAAGCCGCAGCCAGAATAACGTTTATTAGGAAAAATGTGTTTACTCTGAGCGCGTAACGCATGCTTATTTAAATACGCGTCCTGACGATTATTCCAACAGTGTGCGTCGTTACTTAGATTTGCGTTTTGTTCGCGTGATGATGAGGTGGGCCCGGCGGCGGATTTACTTTGTTAGCTATTTGTTTTATGTTGCTGTCGTTTTAAATAATGTGTTACGTAGATTGTTTTAGGATTATTTGTTTGATGGTTAGGTTGTTCCGTGTGTGTACAGGTGTAAGTAAGGTGCATATATTTGCAGATCTTAACATTAAATTAACTTTTGCAGTAGGTAACTTTGCTACCCTAAGATCCCTTGACTGAAACTATAAGCCAGACTTTATTTAAAGATTAATAGCTTAAAAAATCCTATTTCTTATAGTGCGGGAAATGTAGGCACTTGGGACTGTAAGCACAAAAGCCGCTTTGCCAACACTACAGCAGATTTTGGCAACTTTTCCTTTACTCAGTAATACAGTGCTTTAAACAGGACTTATACCTTCAGTGCAGTGACCCTTGAACCTTGGAAATAAATAAATGTAAGAAATAAAGACTTTTTCTCAACATAATGAACTCAGTTAAATCTTGTTAGTTTTGCTCATTTTTTATTGTCTAAAACTAAATAACGGGGTCTAAAAAGTGTGATTACATTTTTAAATAAATGTGTTTGCTTCGTACAAAATTGAAAATACTGCTCAAATCATTCTTTATTGTTAACTAGCAACCTGATCCTGCTTCGCACGGCATTTACGACTTGAAAAAACACGGAGATTTCTTAGTTATATGTAACCTTAATACTATCGTATTATACACATAAACCGTCCGGAATAAATTCTCATACGATGGTGAAAACTTCATCAAAATCCGTTGCATGGTTTAGAAGAAGAACGCGGACATACAGACAAAAACGAAAAGCGACTTTAATTTATAATAGATGTATAGATGAGAACGCGAAATTGCGTCAGCAAGATAAGTAGCGTCGACATGAACGTTACGAATTAATAAAAGGTTTGTTTATCAACGTCGTGCCTTAAACACCGTCGCCGGCAAACGTTCCTTAATCGGATTTCAAGATTTATTAATTAATTCGAAGACTTTGACAACTTCAAGAGGTTTCGGAAATTCTCTAATTGGTTTAATTTATACTTAAGTCATTCATCACAACGCGAATCCAAAACAACGTTTATTAGTTAAAGGTGGGCGAGGAGAAAGTAATTAATTAACAAACTTTAGTGAGACTTTACATCGAGAGGTTTCTTATCAATTTGTCTTCCAGTTCGTGGGCTATAGCAGATTTCTACTGTACCACTCAATTGTGCCAACTTTCAATAAGTTTTATCAACAGGTTAAAATGATGTTGTTAAGTCCTTAAAGAGTTTATAATGAAGTATTCGTTATAGCTTCTCATTTTTGTTTGAATTGATATAAAACCGGCGTGCATGTATTACCAGGGGGCTTAAAACGCCCACTTTGGCAGAATCGTATCAAATTAATATTATGAATCATCATAAAATGTCACAAACTGACAATTTCATAATAATTATGATCTGCGTGAAATTCATATTACGCAATTCATCTGTTTAACAGTACTGGGGGCTTAAAACAGTCACTTTGGCAGAATCATAATAGGATAAATATTATGAATCATCGTAAAATGTCACAAACTGACAATTCATAATGTGATCTGCGTGCGATTCATATTACGAAATAATTCATCTGTTTGACAGTTTTCTATGGAGATTCGTAAAATTGTCCACATAATATGAATTGCTTTTGTGCCAAATTAGAGGAATTGCTAATGACAGCTGGAAATTCAGGAAATGAAATGCTTTTAGAGGAATTGCTAATGTGACCGTTTTAGGCCCACAGAGATTCGTAAAATGGTCCACAAATTATGAATTGCTTTATTGAAGTTTAATGTAAATTACGGTCATTTTCGCGGCTTCGCCCGCTTGACAAATTATATACTCAAACCTTCCTCGAGAACCACTCTATCCATTGGTGAAAACAGCATGAAAATCAGTGCAGTAGTTTTTGAGTTTATCGCGAAAGGCAGACAGACGCGGTGGGGGACTTTGTTTTATAATAATGATTAAGTCATTTTCATGCAGCAATATTAACAACAAATATGCTTCAAATATGAATTGAATTGAGTAGGTACATAAGATTCTGCTAATATTTGTCACCGTTTTTTGTCAAATAAGAGGAATTGCTAATAACAGCTGGGAATTTAAGAAATTAATTTTTTTTAGACGAATTGCTACTGTGGCCGTTTTAGGCCCCGATGTATGAAAGTAAATGAAGCAAAAGGTGTTTGGAAGGATCTCAGCAGGTTGTGTTATGTAGTTTCTGCCTACCCCCAGGGGAAGAGGGCGAGAGTTTATGTATGTAGTACTTTGTATAAAACGACGTTCGATGGCCTATATACATGGGAATTCGAAGGATTTATAATAGGAATGTTATGTGTAATGTACTCAGTTAATTCGATATCTAAATACCATATATATGTAAATGGGTAATCTATCTAATGTTATAGACGGGTATCTGATACATTTTGATTAATGCCAGACAGGTGTGAAATTGAAGTAGCTAGGAGTGTTATCAACAGTTTGGGAAATATATTATAAGATTGATGTAAGTTTGATGGTGAATAATTTTAATAAGATTGGCTTTTATACTAGAGTACAAAGAGGTGGTAATACTAGTACATTAAAAGCTACTACATAAATAGAATATAAAGTTTTATTTTGTTCTATTTCTGTATTCCTTTTCATAAATCTTTATCGTTTTTACACTGGAAGAACGTTATTCATTAATCATTACTATCCTTTCAAAAGTTTCCAGAAGTTGTGATTTTTCTATTATATTTTCCCGTCCTTGCCTCAGTTTGATTGAATACTTTTAGGTAGCTAGCTTTTTACAGGAAGCTTTTTGTTATTATTGAAACATATCTGTATCATTTTGTCATTGCTCAATTTTAAATTCTTTTTACCTATTGTGTTACAGCTATCGTATTCTAGGTGCATAGTCTTCACATGTAATTATATAATTGATGTATAAAAAATATTGTAGGAGTAACGGTAGAGTTATTTGTCCATTCTTCTCCATACGAAAACTACCTTTTGGAAGGAGCAACTAGAATCAGTTACATTTCTTTGTTTTTGACGTTCAAGTGCCTTTAATGTGCCTACTTGAAATAAATTATTTGACTTTGACTTTGAAGGGTAACCCCTTTTATTAATTGCCTCTCTTCGATAAATCAATTTTGGTTCTTGTTTGTTCCCATGCCCTCAATACTTATTGGTTTTTCAAAGAATTTATTCAGAGGAATTCTTAGCAATTCTACTCCCTTTGTTCCTATAATACTCCGATAAGCACTCTGTTAGTTACTTTAGTTCTCCATAACCAATGCTTAACAAAGCACAAATATTCTTATGAATATGTATCAACAAATCTGCGCACTCATTTATAAATCGCTTTGTCAAGTATTATCCTTAACTTGGTGAATAATAGAATCCCAGACTAACTTTTCGTAAAACTAATATCGTACAGAAAATAAACAAGGAAGTGCTACAATACAAAAGCCGAATCATTCGTCCATCTAATCTTATTTCCGCAAGCTGTCGTGGTTGTTGTTGATGTAAAGGTCGTCGCTAACTTTAACATTTCACGAGTCGACAGTAGGCTAACAGCACCTGAACTCCAACTTTCATTCAACAAGAGTTCGTATTTCGTCGGCCATGTGACAACCGATTGGGTTCAACAATAACAGATCCGCCCATAATTTACTTTTTGATATAATTTCACACGCAAGCGTTGTGTTGCTTTTGTTACATGATTTATATATTCCCTGAAACTGTATAATAGCTGTTCCATTTGATTTAAGAGGAAGGAATGGCTGAAAGATGTTGTCAATTGAGTGATAGCCTTGATAAAGTGTGGCTTCTTTTCGGAGAACCGAACAAAAGACGAAATAAAGAACGCTACATTCGAGTAACTGTTGAAGCAGCATTAGTCGCACATTTTTTAATTTTATATATCGTTTTCAAATATTATCGAAACGGTCACTTTATATCATTCATCATTAATTAGGTATCTATCACCAAAATCTTAATGAACATGGAATAGACTTTGTTTAAAGACAACAATATGATGCTTTCTTTTCAATTATAAAAACAATATATGCAGCAAAGGTCGATTGCCCAACGTTTCGTCTCGAAATACTCGAGAGGAGAATTAAACGTACTTTGGCCACGATTTGAAATGTCTTCTTGACAAACGATTTAAAGTTTTCGTCTTATCGGTATGACTTTATCCGCCGTCGAGACTGGCTTTTACGAAAGTATTTTTATAATTACCTTTTGCCCTTTGTAAGCGCAGAAATTTGTGGCCACCAAGAATTTGAGGTACTGCGACGTATATTTACAGTGTAAATTAGCCTTTTTTCAACTATACTCGTACATTTGACCGACACAACCCAGCTACTAGGCAATGTAAACGTTCAAAGGTTAAAGCTTAGAACATTACAGTGTGGTCAGGTTTTGACCTCTGTATTCTCCTAATGAATGAGAAAGAATAGTTAATTTGATAAACTGGATCGATGCAGTTCGATCGATCATTGCTGCTTGATGTTGGGCAGCCATGAGAAAAAATGACATATTATCAAGATCAAAGTCAAATGATGTAAAACTTCAAAGAAATTGAAAGTTGTATAAAGCTGAGGTACATTATAAATCGTTTAAGAACATTGCTATTTTTGTAAAATTAAATATGATGGCGGTCTAGGTACTTAGGTAAAAAAAAAAATAACGTTTATTTGTCACTAGAAAAAATACATTAAAATATGACAGACACTAAAGACTTAGGTACAATTTATGTATTCCATGAATCTGATCCAAACTCCCAAACTATTAGGCTTAGGCCTGTATTCTGGTTCTGCCAGGGTTGCGGAATAGTCCGAAAGGGATACCGGGACCCTGGCAACAGGCAACCGAAGGAACACGGGTGGGTTTTAGTCAGTAAGAGTCTGACACGCCCTTCCGCTCCGCCCAGAGCGGGAGAAGTCATATGATGATTTCCCACCCAAAAAAAAAAAAAAAAAAAAGGCCTGTATTCTGGGGGTCAGTGTTCAGCCACGGGATCTGTTATATGATTACAGCATTTTTTGTGAGGAGTATTTTTAGTTAAGTGTTTTCTTTGTACAATTTTTTTTATACTGTCTGGTAAATAAGGTTTATAAAAAGGCTAATTCTAGAATCTATTACTTTTATTTTCTAGTGGAAAGGTTTATTGTTAAATAAATTTTTGTTTACAAATCTGGAAAAGGACAATCTGATAGGCAAAATCGATAAAAAAGGGTTTATTTTGCCTACAAGGTGTAATTGAAATAACTGAAAAGGGGTCATTGTACTCATCGTTATGTAAATCAGCTGCTTCATATCTAAATGTTCGCGTATATATTAGGTCTTTACCTATGAAATTGCCGTTCTGCAGTACTGGCCATTTCAAATCAAAATAATTTTTGTTTGGCTAAGAATTCTAATTTCAAATTAATTTTATTTTAAAAACATGGTTTTTTTTTTCCAAAAGTAGTCATTTCTTTATTGATTAGTGTTACATTTTCATCGCATTTCAATCTTTTTCGTCATCATGGATACGTTAAAAATTCGAGTAATTATGGAATATGAGTACCGTCGTGGCAGCAACGCGGCACAAGCGGCACGCAACATCAACGACGTTTACGGAGCTAACACTACAAACCAACGCACCACCTGTTATTGGTTTGCTCGCTTCCGTTCTGGAAATTTCGACCTGAACAATGAACCTCGCGGTCGTCCGAAGACTTTGGTCGACAATGACGAATTAAAGGCGATTGTGGAAGCTGATGATACACAATCTACGGCTGAATTAGCAGCAGCTTTCGACGTTAGCGTCAAAACAATATTGGTCCATTTGCGTCAAATTGGCAAGGTAAAAAAGCTTGACAAATGGGTGCCCCACGAACTCAATGATCGCCAGCGCGAAGTACGCGTCGAGACGTGCCTTGCACTGCTCAACAGACACACAAATGAAGGAATTTTGAACCGCATTGTTACCTGCGTTGAAAAATGGATTCTGTTTGATAACCGCAAGCGCTCAGCAAGTTGGTTGGATCCTGGTTCAGCACCTAAACAATGCCCTAAACGAAAACTTACCCCTAGAAAAGTGATGGTCACTGTTTGGTGGTCTAGCGCCGGTGTGATTCATCACAGCTTCTTACCAAACGGGGTGAGCATTACTGCAGATGTGTACTGTGAAGAACTGAACACAATGATGGAGAAGCTGGCGCATCTCCAACCAGCATTGGTCAATCGCTCGTCTCCGCTGCTCCTGCACGACAACGCGCGACCTCATACTGCACAGCAGACGGTCTCCAAGTTGCAAGAACTGGGGTTGGAAGCTCTCCGTCATCCGCCCTACTCACCAGACCTTGCGCCTACAGACTACTACTTTTTCCAGAATTTGGATAACTTCTTGGCGGGAAAAAAATTCAATACCCGAGAGGCAGTACAAAATGCCTTTGAAGAATTTGTTGCCTCCCGTCCAGCTGATTTCTTTAAGAAGGGCATCAATAAACTGCCACTGCGATGGCAAAGATGCATTGATTGCATGGGTGATTACTTACTAAAAAAATTCGTTTAAATTTTTTCATACAAAACGGCAATTTCATAGGTAAAGGCCTATTATATGAAGCGCTTTAAGTACGTATTTTTTCGCGTTTTCAGCGTGTTTTTCTCCATAATAAAAGTTGTTTATAAATGATAAACCACAATAATGATGATACAATACAATGAAATGATAAGGTAAAATGACCCCTTTTCATGTAGGGATTTTTGAATTACACTTTGAACAGATTAAATTGTAAAAATGTAGGTAGGTATCAATCTAGGTCGGCGTGCGCTGGTAGGTATATATTGTCAGTCATCGTCACTCAACCGTCTAGAACACTCACTCCACCGCCGTCCTAGGTCGTTGAAATCTAGAGATTTCATTTCATCGCGAAACATCGCCTTCAGCAAGTCATTTGAGTAGGCGTCATTGAATACTCAAATATAAATAGGTGCGGAGTACACGAATGGCCTACATAGTAGAAACTAATAGTAAACAAGTATGTATTATTAAGTGGAAAGAATTAACATATTGGCATAAAATAATGTATATGCACTATTTCTGTCTGTCTGTGTGACCGCTTAGTTCTACTAAACTACGCATTGGATTTTGATACAGTTTTCACCATCACTTAGATTATTTATTCCGGTTTATGTGTACCTATAGGTTATAGGTATACCTATATTAATATCAACCTTACATAATTATAAGGAAAAGGAAATCTCGATGTTTTGTCAAGTCGTAAAAATCGTGCAAAGCACAGCCTGGTCGCTTGTTACTTATAAAATTTCAGGGAAGAAAAATTGTAAACATGCATTCCGTCATTACTAACACATGTACAGTATTAAGGCCAGGCTTCCTGTGGCGTAACACGTGTAGCTCAATGTCACGGAAATGAAATTGGAATGAATGTGGGACGTTCGTGTATCGAAATCGGAAATCGAACAAGTGAAGAACAAAAGAACAACGAATGCCTTGTTGGTCTAGTGATGTGATCGCAAGCGCGACAGTCCAACGTTTTGATTCTGATTTTATAAAAGCTTGTTATCATTTATTACAGACGGAGGCGAAAAGAATGGTAGTCTGGGTTTCAGATTCAGGGCTTCGAAATAAATCACTGCTTCTTCGTGAATATTTCTTAATTGAGACTTGTAACCGACCTTTTTCACACATGTAGGTACTGGATGACCACAGACAAAGATACAAAAAAATTGCCAACAACAAAATATACCTCTGGCGGGACCACACGCGCCCCGCAACATTGTGTGACTGTCTGTCACATACTCCTATTTAATAACAAAATATTATATTTATTTTAAAACAAGCACATGGTTCGTGCCTCTTAGGAACACATAAATTCTCTATTTTATGGGAAACAAACTATGGATAAGTGCCGCGAAAAGGTTGAAGGCAATAATTTAACAAATTCTAAAGAAACGACGTAAAATATCCGATTTCTAATCTTAGGACACAATACTAGTCAACATCTGGATACAATTTAGTTGGGCTCAACCAATTCAAACGGACCCTTTTAAAACAATTGAGAAATTGTACAAAAACGGCAATAAATCTATTCTGCGAAATGTGAGAACACGAGCTGGCTGAGCGTGGTGTTTTAGAAATTGAGGGCGGATTTTGAAGTGAAGAAGGGGACTTGGTTTTTGACCACGATAGGGTACGGACGGCCGTCCGTTTCTAGGCTAGTTAAGTTAGGAGACTTGGTGAATACCAAGAGGCCATGTCCGAGTGCAAGTGGGCTGTCGTAAGATAGCGAGTATTAGTTATTAAGTTAAATATAGTTGGATTAAAACTCAGATTAGACTAATCTAGTATTTAATGTAGTATGTGTGTGTGTTTGTTGGTGCGACTGGGTGAGTCTTTCATTATAATAATTATCCTTGGCTGGTAATGTAATTAAAGTTCTTTTAACTAAACAGACAGAGACGTGTTGCTGGGGAGTTTGTTGCGCCACTTCTTCTCCCCAGCTCAAGCACTAGGAAGTGGTGAAGGGTGGGCGCTTTGGGACTGTCTATGACCTTCAAGAGAGTTAATCCACAACTCTCCTTTTTTAATTAATGATTCTAGAGATTTGATTCTCTGCTCTATTACATAGTACATACCTAATTCTTGAATTCTGTATTCTTTGCCTCTGACCTATAATAGGACTTTAAGAGAGAGACTATCCAAAACTCGATTAAATAATGATTCTTGAGACTTGGCCCTCAACTCTAATACCTAGTAATTTATGAATGTTGTATTCTTTATCTCAGATCAATCATTCGGTCAGGCTGACATGAACACGTGTCTTGCAGATATGCTTGTTGCGCAAAGGATGAACTTCCAGGGGTTTGGGTGACCACATTTATTTCATATTCAGTCCAAGGACTGATAGGGACCATGTCTCATTAGGAGCATGATGCCGACGCAATGCCGCTGGAACTAGTCGCCCCGTTGCTAGACAAGGACCGTCGCACGGTTGCCGCAGGGAAAGCCGCTTCGTCTCGTTTATCAGTTCGAGTGAACTGCTAGGGACCATGTCTCCAAAAGAGCATGATGCCGACGCAATGCCGCTGAAAATGTATCTGAAAGTGTATCTCTGAGTACTCCGAGTGCAGATGTGAGGTATCGTGTGAGTAATGACTGACCAAATACCTGTTACGCTAACGTAAGGGTTACTCACAGATTTATAATGATAATGTACTTTGCATCCCTCTATTATTTATTAACTTTCTAAAACCACATCCAATTATTCATAGCCATGAATTCATAATTCTTATTTACAATCTCATTCAATCCTTTCCTTGCCTTTTAATGGGACAAGGCATCGGACTTCTCTAATGAATTCATTTCCTATGGCGGTGGGAGAGTAGCCAGTCTGGGACGTGCTCTACAGAATTGCGCGGACGGCGGGGCGCTTTTCTTTCCCCTACGGGGAAACCGACCTAAAGCACTAATATTAGCATAAATAGGAAAAACGAAAATTTTATCAGCCTAGGGTAATTTAGGAACAGTCACAATTGCAACATCGAGGGACTACTTATCATAAATATAAAAAGATTTACAAATTGAAGCAGAAAAACGAAGCTAGAACTAGACTTATTAAGACTATATAAATATAGTTCACTCTCATAAAATGATATAAATCTATGCACGTTTCGTGTTTGTAAATTGAAATTATTTGTAAGGATTAACTGATTGAATGAATTATGAGCATTTTTGGAACATGTCGGTTAGCTTGTTTGTTTGCACATGCATCACATCAAAACTACTAAATAGGTTTAAATAAAAGTTGACATAGTGACTGCTTATAATATTGCAGGGCAAAACATAAGGGCGTAAAAAGCAAAGGATTCCTTCTAGATACCTATCACTAAGCATGATTTGTCAAACAAGTGTTTTACTAGCACTTCGTTCTAGGATATTGTAAGCTCGTATATAGTCTGTCGTTTTGACTCATAACATCACGTTTGTTTTTCTTGAAGTGTTAGGCAGAGACCAGTCCACGTTTCGCGAGTTATGTTTAAGTCCCAATATGTATTACGGGGCGAGCCCATTGCCATCAACCTTCAACAAATGCAGTTCCAGGCTTTAAATACTGATACATTCCTGATAGAAAATCTCAATTACACTTTGCCTTTTTTTTTTTGGTTGGGTAATTATTATATACCTATTAACTTTTCCCGCTCTACGCGGAGGCGTGTCAGACTCTTACTAATTAAAACCCACCCGTGTTCCTTCAGTTGCCTGTATGTTGCCAGAGAATTACGCCTAGCCTGACGTGGGAATTGAACCCAGGACCTCATGCTCAGCAGAAGCGCTTGCGACCACTAGACTAAAAAGGCAATTGACGTTTTAATATTTGACAGTAAATTGGCAACTTTTACATAAAAACTACTTAACCGACTTTAATGACGAACATCAGAGTGGAGCCGCGGACAAAGCTAGCTTGTTACAATTTTCCGGGAGTAACGTAAAATTATTACAAATATGTTTGTAAATATTACGTTGCTGCATTTGTTTTAATTACCCGTTATGTTTTGTTTAAACTCATTTAATATACATTTTGTAGCGTTACGGAAAATATTATCCAATGTTGTTGTAACAAACAATAGAATATTGTTCCAAACTTTATTTTCAATTTAGACTGGGATCGTAAATGCATAGTTGGAGTTTGCATGTTTAAAGTTAGCAAATAAAATTATATTTTGAGAATAATTTAATAATAATAAAAAAAATCTTCTCTTTCCTCCTTTATTTCTGTTTTTTCAGTTTCTGTTGAATCAAACATCGATAAGCTATGTTAATAAAAGCAAAGCAAAAAAAAAAGTTAAGAAGTTGTAAAGTTGGTTATAGAACCAACATTTCCTGGTAAACAACAATAAATAAATAAGGTAAATCAGATGCTATTTCGATTAGGTGTGAGACCGATAACCCTCTAAAGGGACAGACACACAAAGTCGTTGTCACTTCCGTATCCCACGTAACGCTCAATTAAGTTCTTCCAATTGTTTCCCGCAAGAGTTTTCTTATCTCGACTCTAATTAGAGAACACAAATAATCGCAAAATTTCTTCCCACTTCCCGTCGTTGAAACAAGAGAAACAATATATGCAATTATATATTCCGGAAACGCGGGGCAATTAACATGGAAATTCTCGTTAGCGTTTCGCAAAGGGGAACTTTTGATGTTAAGGAAGTGGGAAAAAAAATTCAAGAGCCGCTCCCAGCCTCATTAACAGGCCTTTAATACTAGCGAGATGCTTCCGGGCAATGGCTCCGCAAGAATTTTGAGCCGGTTGCATTTTATAATCCGTTGTGGGACTCTTTTTGCCGGTCCGTACGCATGAAGAATTGTTTTGGCAGACGTAGCCCGCGGTTCCTGAAGTATTTACGTGACATTAATAGCACCCTGTTATTGTGCCACTGTAAACCCTCTTTTGAAACGTACAACCGTAACATTTTTACAGTAAAAAGATTACTCGACCTTTATATCTAACCAACCTTACCCATAACTAGATATGCAAAGAAAAAATATTTACTTTTTCATAACGGCGAAAATAAAATTGTTTTCGATCCTGGAATTTTAGTTCTGTTAGCCTCAAGGAATTTGATTTCCCTCTAGTAAATAAACTAACTGAATTCTAACAAGTACAGTTCTAGATCCCTAGATCTGAGATAGAAATAACTGGACCGGACTTGTATTCACGTCTTTATAATACCAGCTGAGGGTAAGGGATCTAAGGCACGTGCTGACATGGAACTGTGAACAGTCTTTCAGCCAAGCCTCCGTACGTGGCTCACCCAAGAATGTTATTAAGTTACATTCTTTTATAACCTTCGCCAAGTTTTGGAATTTTTGCGGCAGTGCTGAATACTCTTTTACAATGTACTGGCGGAGAAAGGAATAAGGACGAGATAAAAATGAAAATATTTTCAGTAATATCGGCTTTTCTATCGCATTTTGAACTCTATATTTCGTGTTTTACGATATAATTTTCTATCTTATTTCAAGAAAAGGAATCGTTCTAAATAGTCAGTCAAGTCGACTATTAATTCGAAGTATTCAGTCAGCTGAATTACAGACTCATCTGTGCTCTAACTGCTAAACTTGAAATCGAGAAGGATTTTCTTTTGTATCGCAATAAATAAAACCGGAAATTCTAAAGATCTCATTTTCTCTCTTACGTCGTTTCAATAGGCTACTTTTTAGTTGGAAGCCAATAAAAGTGATTATTGTTTGTCTAATTATTTGTTTACAGCGATAGTACAATTAAAATTAAACTATTCATAGCTAAAAAGCGATGCAGGATAAACAATCCTAACACATTTGTCAACTTACGAACTTTTAGAAAAGATTGAGACATTAAAGAAAATTATAAAAACTTCTCATTTACGCAATTCATTTGAAAAAAAAACATATGTTACTGTGAATGCGCTCGTTTACATTCAACTCGCCAGAAAAATTCTGAAGTAAAAATAGAATAAAGCGCGGTGCACATCACAAGCAAGGCTTTTAACAGAGCGTCTGTTTTGTTGAGAAGTGTCCTCGTTGTTTGGGGGCGACGAAACTAAACTTTATAGAACAATAGAGTGCTGGTCAATGTTGGCCCAGCGGCGCCACTGTTGACACGACCAGAACCTCCACGACACTTTTATATTATTTTTCTTTCCTGTTGAACATTTTGGTCATCCATGTTTGCCTAAGTTTTTTGGCGGTTACTATAGTCGCTCAAATAGTAGCAAATAAACGGATTGTGATTCGATACAATCTTTATTTTTAGTTATTTCGACATCTAATTACATACACTGGTTAATATAATGCACAATCTTAAATCGAGAAAGGTGACTGATTCAGCGAATGGAATTCAATCTGTTTTGTTTCAAACTTGTTGGGTCTATTGTCCTAAGCATTTTATTATATTTTCAGAATAACGAGAATATTTACTAAAGTATACTAAGTTTTAAAATAGTTTCGAAACGAATCCAGGGCAGCTACAGACCGCTACATAGCAGAGATTCCTAAACATTTTTACTTAAACTAAATATTTTAAGAATTGAACTCAAAACTACGGAGTCGACGACAAAGCCACGAGCGTCAGCTTGCTTAAAATAATACCTCTAATCTCTCCTACTCAGAGCGAACAGCTGGTCCTAGGTTGAACTAAAAATGGCTAGAATTTGCAATTTTCAACCTGACACACTTTTTTTTATAGTTTTACATTATTTGAGGCCGCTCCAGGTGAGTTTATTCGAAGGTTTATATTGTAATAAATTATTTTAAAATGGTTTACCATGCCATTGAACTCTGATGTCGAAAGCAGAAAACTTCGCAAACGCCTCTTTCTCATCTTAGCTTTCTGCATCTTACAGTTGAGCTGTGCACTGGGATAGCAATAAGTTTTGTTCGTAGTTTGGTATAATAGACGAGCTCAGTAGGTAAGTTAAACGTGCAATAGCGCTTTAACGAAATTATGTTATAACACCCATTGTCAGACATAAAATAATAGAAATCACAATAGAATAAAAACAAATAAAATCAAAACATCAAATGAAACAATTTAAAAGGACATACCTAACATGATTTACAAAACTGATTCAATTACCCGTTCGATTTACTTCCGTCCCAACATTGTGTGTCATGTCAATGCCGTGCAACAGTTCGGGGTACTTAATCTAATATTATTACGATGTTTTCTGTAGCTGGATAGTAGGCTAGTTATACATTAGTAGGTAATATAATCACAAGAACAAACTTATTTCAAAATGTTAGAGGTTACAGAAACTTCCAGACGACCAAACATTGACTGAAAGTTAAAAACACCAAGGAGAAAATAATGGCCATCGAAATGTCACGGCCTTCTTTGAATGCAAGAATAATATTCGGAGCTCAAATCGATAAAGCTGAGGTTTGAAAGGGCCGCGCCCGTGGCGAAATACCTCCGTAGATTCATTGAATGCAATAAAATTTTCTGCACAATTGAAACCATTAAAGAGCGTCGCCACTGCGCCGCCTGAATGTTAATCACGGGCTTGTGTGAATGGAACAATCACATTGTGGGAAAGACCTCATTTTTATCCAATTTTCATTTGAAACAAAGAATCTTCGTAAGAATGGAATAGGTTTAAAATAATTCATTTTAAAGTGAAGTTGTTTAGCAACTAAAAAGGAATGCGTTTTTCTCGTTATAAAACAGAATGCATTTTGCTGTTGTAGAATATTTTTCTCTGATGTTGACAACACATAATCTCTTTTAAAATGAAAAGGGCACACTAAGTCTTAATTAACTCATAAGTAACATCCTTGGGGGAAATCATTTCCTCTCGCGGCAGAAGCGCCTGACGTAGGTAGTCGCTAGAAATGCCGTCGGTCACAAGGAAAACCTTATTTTCCCTGAGTTCCTTTGTCATTAACCGGGTAAATTGTTTTTCCTGTGCGGGAGTGTCTTGGCGGGATCTAGATTAAGCGGTAAGCCTGGCTAATTCGGTTCACTCTTTACAGTACTAGCCTGTTATGGGATTACGACGCTACATTTTTTTCTTAGAGAGTAATTTTATTAAGTGATTAGATATCATTTGTTCTTTTATATGAAAAAGAACATAGAATAGTGAAGAAAATAAACTCGAGTTTGTATTTCGCTGTTCAAGAGGTAAATGGTGAGATAGCGTAGTTATGGTATCGTTACGTCAGTCGTGTTGGTCTTGTTAGCGGTCAAGCACCCCTGTAACATACCTATTTAGCACGACATTTTACCTCCTTACACGCAGTCGAATTCAGACGATTCAAATAACATTTACCATAATGTTAAACCAAGTTTTAATCCCCATATCTTGAAACGTTTACTGTTAGAGACTTCAATTAAATTATGCAGGTACCTACAATACAATTAAATTAGATACAGACAGGAATTACAGTACAATACAGCGCGGAGCTACAGTATTGTCTAAATCTGTATTGTGTTATAGTTAACACAATACAGATTTGCATTATTAATACATACCTATTATAATGAAGGTAGGTACTTACGTCAATTATTCCATCTTACGGCGGCACACATTATTTGTAATATGCATAAACAACGTTCCAATGATTGAACCACACGGGTAACGTTAAGCTCTATTACGTGTTCCATCTAAGTACAAACATGGTAAACAATCAAATAACGGCTCACAGTTGATTTGAAAGTAGAATATAATAGAATACTTTTATTTTCAGACAGAGTCGATAGGGTTAGTAACAATTTTGCTTAACATCTAGTGTTAATAAGGGTACAGACACGGATTAACATACAATTAAAATTAAAATTCAGCGTGGAGCTACATCCAGCTCCGCAACATCGGGAAATCCCACCGATCTGCGATCACACTGAGAATACTGTTGTAATGTGTAAGGATTGTCTATAAATAATTTTTCCACACATTCGATGAAATGAGCTGAAGCCGTATATCATAAGGACATTTTTGAGGCTTAAGGTATGCACTACAAATATTGCATGGACCCACGGACCCACAATACACGCATGCACATGGAAACAATCGATAGACAATCTTAATGTTCGGAATCCGTCCATCTAAAACCCACGTATACGATAAACGTCCCATGATCCCATCTCCAGTAACAGAATATAATGAGTTCCGTTCATTCGGCGGCCGCACGTTTCTGCAAAGGCTATCGGGTGCAACATTTTTCGTAGGGCCGTCGGTCGGTCGACGATTTTCCTTTCATAAATCACAGAGGCACGTGATGTCACGCTTTTGTCGTGTCGGTCACGGACGTGACAAAACACTTTGCGTACTCTTGTTAACTCCCATCGGTGAGTCGGTGCAAATACTTTGAAAACACGAGGTTTTTCCCAGCGGATATAGGATACGTGTGCTGTTTTTCTTTATTGGGTGAACGGAACTTTGAGCTATGGAGACCGTGCACTTAAACACGCGCGGCGGGAGATTGGAGTTCGCTGAAGTTGTGCGACGTTGTCGACAGGTATGCGTGAATAGTTTTCAGACCGTGATAAGGGATGAATGTACTCATCAGCGTGTTATTAAATTCTAAAACTAATTTAGAGGTTGTCAACAACATAATTAGGTACGTATTTATTTTACTATGATTTGCATGAAACATAAAATAAAAACAACCTTTCACGCTTTTTTTTCAGAGCGTGCAAATTTAATGCCGCCTTCCAATCACAGCTCTTTACACATTTGGGATGTGTCATTCCTATCCACAGTAAAACAGACATTATCTAGATGTACAAATCCCTAGAGCTGTCGCCAGGACGTGTACGACGTGTTTTGTCGTTGAGCTGGCGCGACAATTCACCAGGCCGACGTCATTTTTTGCGTAATGACACTATCTGCGTCAGTCGGCTTCCGCACAGCCTTATTCACGGCTTCCCGAAAAGGGGTAATTTTGGTGTAGCCTGCTGTAAGTCGGCACAATTCGCTGGATTTACTGGTTAGGTTTTTAAGTTGTGTGGTGATATAATGTAGGCTGGGTTGTGGTCATTAACAGAAAGAGGTATATGTCTAAGTGTATTTTTCTGTAAGTAGGCATGTGTGAACATTGAATTCGTACCAAAACACTTCCATTAGCTTGTAAATATTCTAAACGTTGTCTTATAATAATTCTGTAACGTTATTGTTGTTTCTGAAAATCAATGTCCAGGGCCTGACCTTTACTACTTTCATATTTTCCAAGTTTTTATGGGACCTATGGACCGGATATACATCAAAATGTCACCATTTCAGTATTCCCAGTACGTACTACCACGCACGTACTTTCAAAGTTTATCGCTCTGGTATTTTACTCATAAATCTTTAAAGGTCGTCAGAAAACCTTCGTGATGTCATATTTCCTTTCACATGGAACCTAATTTGATACTAACTTTTTATTAAAAGATGGGAGGCACTCAAAAAGGTTGAAGGAATTTTATCTCTATTACTTGAAATGTAGTGATAAATAAGTTAAGACGTAAAACTATCGCACAGGTATCAAAAAAGAATAATTATTTATTCTTTTTTACTTGGTGATTTTCTAAAAAGGCGTAAAAAAAGAAAATATGTTTATTTACGTCTAGAAGACGCATATTATCGGCAAAGGTAATTAAAGATGAGAAACAAAAAGTTTAATGTTTAAGCTACTACTTAGGTTACTTAGTATTTTGTTACTTTCTGTAATTACTACAATGTTTGTGAACGCTGAAAAAATCTATAGGTAAACTAAAATGTGACGTAATTCGGAGTCAAAAATATGATGCCATTCCGTTCAAGTAAAATGACTTCAGTTAAAAACAAAATGGGTTATTAGAGCGTCCTTTACATCTCACGGTTGAAGTTTAGACATTGACTTAAGTTACTTTGGACAGCTTTTGCGCCAGTTAATTTTTAAAGGGTTAAAACGTTCAAAAAGATTTTCGTTGTTTGTGAGTACCGCTTTGTTTGAACCCTCCAAAGGTACCCAAGACTATAAATATTGTACCTACAAGAATTAATTATTTTTGGAAGAAATGTAAAGAAATGCTTATATATTTTGGTGGTATTTTATATGCATTACACATAACAATTTACATCTTCCTTTTGTCTTTCCTTTTGTGTCCTTACGTCAGGTAAGAATCCAGAGCTTACTTGGGTATTTGTTGTAAGCGGCCTCATATAGTGAACGGCGAATATAATCTCCGGAGAACTAATGCAAGTCACGTACTGTATTTCTCCCGTTGCAATAGTTTCCTATTTTTAGTATCTATCCAGCTTATAGTTATAAGCAATTTTGTATTCTTTATACAAGCAACTTTGTCCCGGCATTCGGCGCAAATTGCCGTATCGACCTCGAGAATTTCGCAGTCAAAATAGCCGCCTGAATTATGTAGAGTACGACGAGGGAAAATTGATATAAAAATTGCTCGTAAAGCATAAAATTAAAACGTGGATCGCGGCGGACGGTGTTGCAACACGCTAAATACCTGTCGTATTTCAGGCGCCATCTGTCGGCGACGGCGCTGAGACTGCCGCTTTTAATTTATTAACCAATTTGCTGAACGCCCTGAACCGCGCTCCAGTCCCGGTATTTTGTTTCTTGACTTAATAAATTTGAAGCCATAATCCGTGAAGAGTATTTTCATGATGTTGATAGCTTATTTAGTAATAATCTCATAATTAAGTAACACTATTTTTTTTACGGTAATTTAAAATTATGCTGAATACAGGTTATGAGACGTAGTCGGAAGTATTGGAATGCTCTAAAATGTTTTAAAAATGTCCCGAAGAATGGGACTTTATGTCACTGAAGTTGCGGAACTGAGAATTCTTTTTACACTTTTTGGAGTCTGAGGGTGATTGTACACGAAGGACTATTAAAGTTCGCCACTTACTCGCGCCTGAGCTCGCAGCTCGGATGGTTTTTAGAGCATGTTTACGGTAGTCGCTACTCGGTGCGATATAAAATCGTTATGGCTTGTTTACTGTGAGAATATATTGTCACTTTAAATTGTTACTAAGCATCGTCAACTACTCTTTCTTTAATGATGGTTTAATAACGCACTTTTTCTTGGAACATAACTAGCTATATTACTTTTTTTTCCATATAGTGACTTTATTGGTGATGTTCTTCAAAAAAGTCAGGTGCTTAGAACTTACTCGCAACCGGAGTGCGTTTAAGTAAATTTACAAACATGTCAGTGGTCTCACAATGATCAGTTTTTGACAGATTTTGTATGGCATATCTGTCAAAAACTGATCATTGTGAGACCACTGACACGTTTGTAAATTAGTAGACGTGTCCCCCAGATACATGACCATAAATGAAGCAAATGGAGTAGGTATGTAAGGATCGTAGCTGGTGGCATTCTGTAGTTTCTGCCTACCCCCTATGCGAAAAAGCGTGAGTTTTTATAAGTTTTTTTCGTAATCAAATGTATTGTATAAGCCCAAGTTATTAAAGGTGTTAGAAGAAGAATACTTAGTAAATATTATTTAGACAGGTACCTATTCGGTAGAATCTTCTATTACCTTGATTAGTACCTACTACAAGTCTAACAGCGAGCTCCTAATCCTTAGTAATTCAATAAAAAGTAATAGTTATGATAGAATCACGACGTGACTGTTTCGAAATGAGCGGGGGTACGGATTATACAAAAAGCTTGAGGATAAGGAAAAAGTATTGTAATTACAAAAAAAAAACTTTAATTTCGGAAGTCGGTGTCTTTGCTTTTCAATTCCGTTTTTTGCCACCGACTTCCGAAATTAAAGTAATTTTTCACTTTTTTAGTGTTTTTTTGGAAGTCGGTTGTTTTTTTTTTTTTTTTAAGTTTTTATTTTTCACTTTTTTGTTGTGGTACCTACCCCACACAAATCCGAATACCACTACCTGCTATGTAAATAACAGTGAAGGAGTCAAACAGGATATCGTCTAGATAAACTAAGCGGGAAAAATACGTAATATTGAAGCTAACTCAAAAATTACGCAAGCAAAGTTAATAAAATTTATATGGGACCACCTCGGAAGCATGACCTACCAAACAAAAAAAGAATCATCAAAATCGATTCACAATTGGCGGAGTAATCAGGTAACAAACATACAGACGAATTGAGAACCTCCTCCTTTTTGAAGAAGTCGGTTAAAAAGGGTCTGTTGCTTTATGATATATATTTGACCAGAGATTTAATTTAATGAAAGGAATGACTTGAACTTTTTCTAACTAAATTATTATCTAAGATATAAACATCATGACCTAGAAGACATGAACGAAGACCATGGGCCCAGAAGTTATCAATATTTCATTCATCTGGACCATATTTCGATACCTACCTATCTTAATTTATTTCGCTAACGATTGATAAATAATTTCAATGACTTTTAGCACGATGCGGGATCAAACTAGGTAACAGACACAACTTGTTACGGTACCATTCCGTAGCCGGCTACAGGCGGCAGCAGCAGGCGACATGTCGCCGCGACACGACTGGTTTCTATGTATTTCTATGAAACCAACGTGTATAACCGAAGTGTGTAAGGTATTTCATAGAAATACATAGTCGTGTCGCGGCGACATGTCTCCTCTTGCTGCCGCCTGCAGTCGGCTACGGAATAGTACCTGCAGAGGAAATAGGGTAGGTCTTTTCTCCATACAAAAAGTCATAATTCGAGGTTCAGCTCTTATCTATTACCTCCTCCAATATTGGACCAATTTGAAAGATATTTCATAAAATTGAATAAGAAGGATATTTACTGTGCCCCTATG
The DNA here is from genome assembly GCA_948473465.1 of Lithophane ornitopus. Taxonomy (NCBI): domain Eukaryota; kingdom Metazoa; phylum Arthropoda; class Insecta; order Lepidoptera; family Noctuidae; genus Lithophane; species Lithophane ornitopus. The sequence goes on from OX419629.1 coordinate 9,214,415, forward strand.
TTTTTCTTTTCTCAATATTAGTTGTCAAATTTGTACAAGAGGCCTCTGATGACAGCGGTCTAAACAGGCAATTTTGAGCATTTTCTGAGGGTTCTAGTGCTTCTACCGATAATGTATCATCAAAACGGAAAACATAGGGCATAGAACTAGTTGATATTTATTCTACTGTAAAAAATCATTGGTCTAAGGTCATAAACCAGAGAGAAAACAGGCAAGAGCGTTTGTATGGAGAGGGAACCGACCCTAAGTGCACACAAGTAGGTAGGGCTGCAAGTTTCACAAAAAAATAATCATAGTTACAAACACATGAGATACCTACTACAAATATACCGTGACAGTATTAATACCCCGCAGGCACACACCTACACATCCCCTAGTGTTTGACAGTTATAGGTTAATGTGTTCCAGCAATATCGATGTAATCAGTATTGATATCAGTGTTTAGAATTCGAGGAAATTACGTCATTAAAGCGTAGAACCACGGCCTTTGGCTATTCATGGCTGAATCACAGTAGGTATAATAAAGTAACAGTATTATGTATCGGCAATGACCTTGATATAATTACCAACGGCCACTCAGTAGATAAACCCTCCGCGTCCGTGCGTAACTGCCGCGCACTCGATACTGTTATGTGTGTGTTTATGTTTTAAGTGTTGCTATAATAACTTATTATTATAGTTTTGACATACAGTGATTAGTGATTTTTTTTTAAAATAAATTAAACTATCTAATGTGACCGATTAGAAAAACGGCCGCACACGGCGCCGCCGCCGCCGCGCCGCGCCGTTTCAATTTGCCCGGTATCGTCACTTCAACTTGGGCTGTTTTGTTATTTCTAACTTACAGTCAGTCATTAGGCAGTCAACTTCATTTCGTCCTTTTCAACAACAATTTACATAAGTATTTAAAGGTTTTATTTTCTATGTATCGACGACGCATGTAATATTATAATGCGTTATTCGTTTTCTAATGCAAGCTCACATTAAAAAGTCGACTAACAAAATTCTACTTTTAATGTAACCCGCGCACTGCCCGAATATAAAATTGATTAAGCACTATTTTATCATGTTATATTAGATCGTAAACAAGCAAACGCGTGTACAGCACTCAAGTTTTAGACGTATGGCTCTCGCATATTGTGAATATTGCAACATGGAGCTTGTAAGCAACTGTCGAACAAATATGTTAAGTTTAAAGCAGTTAGGGGCGTACCTACGCTCAACGAATAGTATAGAGTGAACAGTACGTAGTTTGAATTAACGCATGATTAAGTAACGGTGTAGGTTGACAATATATTTTATTTATTAATTAAGTTCCATGATGAATTAAATATTAATATAGGGTTAAAAGCACAAGTTTCTAAGTAACTTATTGTTTGTTTGACACTTGCTTAATATCTTATACAATGTGCCGCTACAATGGCGACATTAATTTAACACACGTATACGATTTCGCGTATTCATTTTATGAAAATATTTGAATTTCATTAAACCTTATTATTTATTGGTTTATTTACAATTTTCTAAATCACCATCCTGGAACAACCTGTACTTAAAGAACTGTAGCGAAGAGGTCATTTGCCGGGGTCACGGATCAAATGTAGGCGAATAGAAGGAAAGCCGCGCAATTTCTTAGAAATTATGCCGACAAAGGTTCATACCGATAGAACGTAAGCCAGCTGGTAGGTAGCTTCATGGATGAATCTTTTACACAGTGTGATCTCAATTTTGGTTATGTTTTTATTAATTAGTTCATATGTTTTTTTTTTTTTTTTTTTTTTCGAATTATTTTTTTTTATTATAATTTTTATGTTTACTGGCAACTAGCCCTACCCGTGTGTTAAATTAATGTCGCCATTGTAGCGTCACGATGTATAAGTGCGTAATATTCAGCCGCTGCATGAAAAAAACCGGCCAAGTGCATGTCGAACCACGCACAATGAAGGGTTTCGTAGTTGGGATGAATTTATCCAACAAACTTAACATTGTAGCTCAAAAACTTGTTCTCCCATACAGAATGTATGAAAGAACATGTTTTTGCAACGGCAAATTTAAGTTCTTCGATTATTACTCGGTAACTTGTGGAACCTACGTAGCGGTGATAGTTTTCCTTTTAATTTCGTTATATATACTACTGCCATGAATTTTTTCACACGTGACTCTAACAAAAATTAGCACTTTAAAGCTAAATATTTCGCAAACGAATCCCTGAATCGAAAAATGGTTTTCACAAACCCTCTTTATTTTGAAACGACCTTTCCAACGATATCCCACACTATGGGATTGACGAGAAAAAAATCCATCCCCACTTTACGTTGAGGAGAGGTACCCTAAAAATTTTTTTACCACTTTGTCGGCGTGATTTATATGTATATCCATACCAAATTACAGCTTTCTATTACCAACAGTCTCTGAGCTAAGCCGCGTACAGACGGACAGACAGACAGACAGACAGACGGACATGGCGAAACTATAAGGGTTCCTTGTAGACTACGGAACCCTAAAAATATAATATGGCAAATATGGGGACTGCTGACAGAAGTGAAAACTTAAAACTGGTATTAGCTCCATCTATATCCTGTAGTAGAGTACTACGGCGCGAGCATGTCGGTATCGCGAATCCATAAGTTTGCCCCTACCAAAAAACGCTCAACGCGCCAAAAAAGTTTTCACTTAAACAATTGTACACCACGAAACGTTTTTTTTTTTTTTTAATAATAAGCATTTCAGCAACAAAGAAATTGTTATAAACAGACATAACAAGAACGGTTATGCTTTAATGAAATAATTTTCAATTAATAATTTAATATCTAATAAAATACACCTAATAATTAATAACATCTCTTCGTAAATTCTGAGAGCATCACAATTTGGTACGAGACACCGCGCCCCGTCCATATTAATTGTCTTGTTACTATTTAATTAAATAATAACGATATCTATTACAAGTTGATGGCAGGAATATTGCGAGAGCGTACTGCTAATGTCCTATGTAATCTAATATCGGTCTTAGCGGTTAATTTACAAGTTATTACATATTCATTACATCGAAATCAAGCCTTATTTTATTGGACTTAAGTTGAAAATTTAATAAAGTACACAACACAGCTTTCATGTGTTGTGTACTTTATTAATATTTCCACGATGAAGCAGTCGAGGCAGAGCAATATTAAAAAGTAAAATCAAATCACCAATTTTTTGGTTCTCAAATGTTCTCTCACCTTTATGTCACGGACTTGACTTGATCTAGGAAGGCATATTTTGTAATATAGCTCCAAATGTGCGTAGCGATATTTGATGCTTTAAGGTCCTAAAGCTAATACCTAGGTACTTAGATTATAATCACACAAAATATTTAGGTAAGTTATAGTTTACTAGCTTCAAAGTAGCCTATGTCCTTCCCCGGGATGCCATCTATCTCCATGACGAATTTTATCGAAATCCATTCAGTCGTTTAGGCGTGAAAAGGTATAATACAGACAGACAGATAGACAGACAGACAGACAGAGTTACTTTCAATTTAATAATATTAGTATGGATTTCAGAGGCTAGGTAAGTAAAGCAGCGAGGCTGTGGCAAAAAGACCTGTGCTACAAACAGGCATGGTATTTTTGATCATAAAATGGACGTGGCTTGTGGTAAAAAAGATTCCATTGGTTTGTTTTTCTTTTGTGTTAAATAAAAACGCATCAAAAGCAATTTCTGGAGCCGAATATGCTCTAAATCCAGAAAGGCTTAACATCGACAGAGGTGCTCTCGGTAGTGAGTGTCACGCCCGGAGCGGATTGGGGGGATTTTCCGATTTTCCGACACAACGCCACGGCTGCTGTTGCTCCAGCCTCGATTTTCCGCCTCTCGAATAGGGACCAAGGTTAGCCAATATACCGAACAGATGGCTTGTTGTTAACCTAAAAATACAATTTCCAATTCGTTGTCAATAAAAACATTTAAGCAATTCAGCTAACTCTGGGTTTAGAATGAGGATAATCGTGTTAATAATGGCAAAAAATATTTTTTTTGGAGCAAAGTAACACGCTTGTAAGCCGCTTTTCCTCCTTTTTTTAAATTAAATATTTAGTGGATTTATTCTCGGAGGTGAGACTACTTAACTGTATCTTTAGCGCTTAATATTTTTCGCGTAAAAGGTGGCGCAGACTTCTCCAATAAACGTTAGCAACGCCTCCGACAAGCAACAATAAAAGCTCTTATTAAAAACGCGGCACCCTTACAAAGCAACTATCGAACAATGAAAATGGAAATATAGCGTAAACGAAACAATGCTTACACGGAGTAAGGCTAATATTTTCCTTGGAGAGGAATTTTCTTTAACGAAATGTAGGAAATTAACAGTTAGTGGGCCCATAAAGCGGCCGACGCGACTTTGTAAGCATTGAGTGCTTTTGGCTATTAGGTTAACTCGTCCATTAACTACGCACAGATTCGGCGTCTCGTGTTGACTTTCTTGAATTGCTTATGTTCTGCCATTTTATTGGTCACGCCCACTACTTACTATCACGCGACTCCGTGACAAGAGTTTTAGTATGTTTTTATTTAGCTAAGGGATTAAATTGCCTCGATACACACTTACAAAGCTCTATTAGGAAACAGTGACTGAGCAACACAATATTGCGGAAATGTCTATCGCAGGAGATGGGTTTTGATGTCGGCCTACACAACAATAGCTTATTGCAGACTAGAACATTGTTGATACTAGATCAGATATCCTACAATTAATGAAACACAAAAGTGTTATTTGTTCACAAAATTCTTTTTTTTTTTCTAAATTGTATGATGCAGGTTTACCAAGTCTGTCATAACAAGTTATGGCTTAGAACTCAAATGACTAATTATGTAAATAAACTATTACTTTCGTTAACTTCATTGCAACTAATGAATAATTTAAGTTTTGAGACAGTCAACGGTCTAGACAATGAATCACAATATCTGATGTAGACTTGGAAAGTTGGACATTCACGCGGTCCTATCATTCATTATATTTACGCAATTACCTTCATTCATTCATCATCCACAGCCCGACTTCACCCACTGCTGGGAATGCCTCTCTTTTCTTGTGATGTCTACCAATTACTATGACCTAAGGGGACTGTCGTGCTATTTTATGCATATATCTATCTACACTAATTATAAAGAGAAAAGATTTGTATTATTGTGATTTGATTTGACATTTGTTTTTCTTAAATATTTTAATATTTTAATGAATTTCCAAATTTTATAATATTATTGATAATTTATGATATTTTTTTTTTAAATAATGGTAGATTGGTTACTAAAATAATTATTAAGTGTACCTACTAACAAAAATATGGATCACTGAATTAAATGAATAAAATAAAATAAATAAATAAATTAATTTGTTTGTAATTACACTCAAAAACTACTGGACTGATTTGAACAATTCTTTCACCAGTACCTACACTTTATTTCATTATTTTTTTAGTAGAAATAGGTACTTTTACTACTACTAATACCCCTAAACAAGGTGTAAAGTTCACTCATCCTCCATAGAAAAGGGCGGGCAACTGCCCAACGGTTAATGTTGGGTTCTTGTATATATGTCAAGTGCACGGTAAACTTTAATTGCGCAGGATTTATGTGCCGTAAGGTTTTTGGTGTGACGTCAGGTCTTTGATGCGGAGTTCGCATGTGGCGAAGTCGATACCGGTACACTTACTTACCACATTCTGTTATACACATAGACTGCAGAGCAAATACTTCTAAGAACCATACTACAAATAAATCCGTCAGCCGAAGTATCAAAACTTTTGTTCCAACTTCAAAAACATATCACCGTGCAAATATTTCGAGCCAACAGAGCTTAGTTCACACTCTTTACCAAAACATTCGTGTCAAGAGCCCAAGTTAGCAGAAACGTTGGCAGAGGATAAATAAAAGCGGAATGCAAAGATCCGCACTGAGTACATACGTTTCAAAGCCGCTAGTGATGTCCCCGAGGATTCATTCCGGGCTCGAACCGTCTTATTCGATTGCATTTGAGTAGAATTTATACAACAACAGTAACTACGAGTTCCATACATAGAGTTATGGAGTTTTGGAGTCGTAAAGTTAAATGGGTACGTTTCTGGCGTAATCAAATTATGATGTTCATAACCGGTTGGTTCCTGAATGTTTTAATATGATTTGACGATAAACATGGATACCAGTGACTGCCGAAATGACGACTAGTAGACAAGTATGGAAGACTACCTGTTGCCCGCGACTGCGTCTGCGATCCAGGATGAAAAGTAGCCTTTGTCCTTCTCCAGGTCAAGGGCTACCCCTGTGCCAAATTCCATCTAAATCTGTTCAGCTGGTTTTAGCGTGAACGCATGACAGACAAACTCAATATTAGTTAGGATAAAGGCATGTTGACCGACCCCAAATAAATTGTGGCGGAGGAGTAATAATGAAACACTGGCATCAACCTTAGAAATGAAAATATCATCATTCGAATCCAATAATTAAGTTCGTAAAAAATTAAAATGAATTATAAACTTTTCCATTTTCAATCTTCTATAATTAACATCTTCGCGGTTAACTTTATAAGGAAGCTGACACCGGCTATTCAGATATTAATAATTTAATTTAAATTCTCAGATAACAGAACTGATAATATCTTGACACCCGATTGCCCGACTTTTGAGTCGCCTCGTCAAATAACGTGGAGGGACAGGCGTGTAAATAGCCGTGTATCCTATGCGGTATGAGGACTAGAAAAATCTGCGCGTGGAGTGCGCGCCAATTGTGGCCACCACGCGTCTTCTCTAATCACACCGGTCACTTTGAAAGTCTATGTTAATTAATTTTAAAAACCAAATAATGGCAAATCCCTAAGGATTACGGGATAATACACATAAGTTTATAGTTTCAGCGGGTGCGGATGAATTAAGATTAAAAGTTTTCACGGAGCCATTATAATGCGTACGATGGCGCGCACGCACTTTTCTCCAGTGACAGCTGTCATTGGCTGTCACTGGCCGCCCATTCATCCTAATGCCCCACCCACATGTCCGCGGAAAAATTATGCCAAAGGTCGGCTACAGACACCGTTTTCACCGCCCACAATCCAGGATAAAATCAAAGAATTGAAGGGACGATAACTTGGCACACCATAACGCTAAGTTGTTTTGGTGATTTCGACGCCTAAGAAGACTGAATTTCACTTTGCGGTGACTTAAAAGACATCCATAATTTTGCCAACAAAAATTTGTGAACGGTACTTTTGAATCAATTTGAAGAAACACTTACAAAGAGCCCGAAATAAACTACTACTAAACCATGTGTGTTTGTCTATGTGACTGCATAGTTCTTTATAACTACGCAACGGATTTTGATACAGGTTTTCATCATCATTTAGAGAAAGCATTCCGAAATGTTTGTGTGTATAAAACATTAATATTAAACTTACTTCATAAAGACATCTCGATGTTGTCAAGTCGTAAAAACCGCGCGAAAAGAAAATAACTAACTATAACTACATTCTACTTGCCCAGAAACGGCTATCGGATATGACCGATTAGTGTTTAACGCTCTATTTGTACAGTAATTTACTACATGAGAGATTCATCTATCGAAATTAGAATATAATCGATTCTCGTAACGAGCTCGCGATATCTCGCATTCGATTGTTAGTCGCACCAGCTGTATGCCGACTGGTGGTGCCCTCTGCCGGAGATTGAATTCCAAATTAGGGCACGTCATGCGTGTCGCCGAAAGTGGGTCCTGATTGTAATTCAATCATTAATCATTACTGTTGAAGCGTTCGTGAAATGCTACATCTGTACTAAATGCGCGAGAAATACGGAGTTTATTTCTTGTTCCGATTACATGAACCGAAATACGAGTGGGCTAATAATTGAATACGTTTTATTTTGGTGACGAAGAGAAACCTTGCAGAGATTTAGAGGAAATCTAGAAGGCTAGGTTTTTGTCAAACTTGTCCTTAATATTATGAAAAAAGCATAGTTGGCTTTGACTACGTTTTTGACAACGTTGAAGACAAGGAAGTGGGACAATAATTCCTTCTGCACATGTGGCTTCCTTGATACCTAATTAATGGCATAATTATGTAAGCGTCTATTATTTGCTTCCAAATTACCATGTTTATTTTTTACATTCTTCCTTGACTTATTCATTCAAATTGCAGCTAAAATAATGCAACATAAAATATTGACAAATAATGAATATTTGTCATTATTTTATGGAGCTGCAATTTCTATCGTAGATGTAATTTCAACTCTTTATTAGTGGCTTTTGTAGACGTGATAAATATTCAGATTATTTAGAGTTGTATTGGCAATCAACGTGGCGTTTATTGCCTGCTCTTGACCAATTGGAATCGTGTTCCTAGCTTCCGACGTTTCATGAGTGCCCATTTAAGTTTTTATGAAGTAAAATATTTTGATTTTGAGTCTTTAGGAAACGGATTTGATAGAATCTCATTCACTGCCAAAAACGTCAAAATTATGTAAATGTTATTCCACATTTTCCACTATAGGTGTCATTAATCGACATTAGTAGTAAAAAACCGGCCAAGTGCATGTCGTACCATGCACAATGAAGTGTTCCGTAGTTGGGATGAATTTATAAAACAAACTTAACATTGTAGTAATAGAATCATTGTCAATATTAGAAACTTTCAAGCTTTTTAGTTTTATTACTGACAATGAGCTTTTATTTACAATTTTAAATAAAATATACAATCTAATTCTAATTATACTAATAACAAATAAAGGGGAGGGGCTCATTGGGCATCAAAGAATTCGTCCGCATCGCTGTCAATGGGAAAAGTGCCCAAAAGGCTGGCAGCATTGCCACGTTGAATGGCAATGCTGATTCTTTGGGCTAAAAATAGGCCAGCCTTCTGGTCACGTGAAGAGTCGACCAATCGCTTAGCGATGTCCCGAAATACTCGATGAGCACTCGGACCCCACGGCCCTAGTGTTTCAACCCCAAACGGCTCAAACATATAGCTCCCAATAAGGTTGTTATATTTGCGCCGTTTGAGGTTTTCTGCTCCTGCAGCAGCTGCTCCAGCACAGCACGCCGTGCTAGGAAGATGGGATGGCGCGAGGGTGTCGACACAGGTCGCGTCCCACACCAAAGGTCTACCCAACTTCCAAGGCATTATGGTCATTCCGTCTGGCCTCTTCCCATCGTCGCGTGCCAAGCCGTTGGGTTCTAAAACAGCTGGCACCCCGGCGGTGACAAGAGCCCGACGGATAATGTCGTTAATGCTGGCGTGGCGTGCCATCCTACCAGCGCTCTTGCTGCAGGATAGGCCGTGGTGTCCGAGGCAGTCGACTCCTTCACCGCATTGACAACGATGTGGAGCACCGCAAGGAGCGCCCAGACGCAAACATGTAGCGAGCCGGAATGTGGTGTCACCCAGCATAGTGCCTACGTTGGGTGACGGTAGCGCCTGAAGCCAGAGGCCCGACTCCCATTCTCCCACAGCCAGCAGGCGCGCACGCTCAGCAGTATTGGTGGACGTATTAATAAGTTTATTCCGTACCAACCTGCAGAGCGGCTCATCCCACTGTCTTTGGGAAGACGGGTTCTCGGGCTGAACTGTGTCTGGGCAAGCCACTTTCCAGGCATTCATTGCATCGGTCAAACACGGCACTTCAGAGTCAACCCGAGAAGAGGCTAAAATTCTTGCGGTTAACTTTTCGGTGCTGTGGACCGAGGAAAGGAACGCCGGTAGGCTTACACTGGAAATTTTGCGGACGCCGAGCCCACCAAAACGAATGGGTAGTGTTGCTTGAAGCCACGCGCGGTCGTCCAGTGCCACATTTAAAATGGATGTTAAAGTGCTTCGAATGATATGATCGATTTTTTCTAAAAGGTTGGGCTGCTTCCATAAAGGGGAAGAGCGGAGAAAATACATAAAATTTGGACCGAAACAGCAATGTCTGATAAGGGTGAATGCCGAATGTAAATTAATTTTAGAGAGTCTGTCCGAAATATCGTTAAAATGTTTGATTTTTGCCTCGACGAATGGTGAAAAACTATCTTCTAGGATTGGGGAACCTAGGAGGTGCAGTGAACTTTTTTCCAAAACTTTGATATCCGGGGCTATTGAGTTAAATTTCTGTATGGTCGATTGTCTGTCGGTGTCGTCACAAAGGTAAATTTCAAGTAAGTTTAAATTTGAATTGTTTAGGTCAAGTCCGATGGATTGGAACTGCTGCTTTAGGAATTGTAGATCTTTTAGAACGGTGTCTACGTCACCTCCTAGTGTACCATCGTCTAAATACCACACATTAAATTTTGAATTTAGTTGTTGTATTATGGGATGGATAGCCAGGCTGAAAATGACTGGCCCGAGAGGATCACCTTGTTGGCATCCGACTGCCGATTCCAAAACGTTGTCTTTATATAATAATTTTGATGGGTGCCTGTAGCACTGCCACATAAAACCGTAAATTTCTGGTAACTCCTTTTTTACTTCGGCCAACAGTGTCCCTGTTAACGGAGTTGAAGGCGTTCTTAACGTCAACCTTGAGGATGACCTCCCCTTTACTAGCATTTAAAAAGCTTGAAAGGGCGTGTACGGCAGCCTCACAGCCCCCTTTGGATCCAAAGCCAAGCTGTAGGGGCTGGAACTTGTTGGTCAGGATTTCGCCATACAATTTGCAGCATATTTTGGCTGCCGTACGCCTGTAGGTGCACCCGACGGCGATGGGACGAATGCCGCCGTCCTTCTTGCGCAGGGCACACAAGTTGGCCCCGTATAAGACATCGACGACGGCATTATTCACACCGCCGTTGAGCATCAGGTTAATTAGAGCCGCAAGCTCCTTCAAAAGCGACTCACCACATTCCCCGGCGCCTGAGCTCAGTAAATCTTTTAAGTGCTGGGGAGTCAGGCCGTCGAGGCCACCGGCGGAGCCACTTCGAAAGGAGCTCACGGCTGCAATCAGCTGAGGGGCAGTAACATTAAAAGGAGTTGAATCCGGATCGGGAAGGACGGGGGGGTTGGGGAAGGTGAGACCACCCGCAGGCGCTGGATGTTTGCTCTCCAGGGCTGAAAGTGTTTCTGAAGAGTAGGGCGCCACCACATCGCTGCTGAACAGTAGCCTGGCCGCACCCCTGATATCACCTTCACTCAATTTGGATTCCACATGTGAACATAAGCCTCTTCGTGAGAGGTTGCTGAAGTCGGGTAATTTTGGATCTAAAATAAGAGTCGAATTGTTGCAGTTGTCTTTAATTTGGTTTGTCAATGTTTTTTTAGTTTCCAAATTTTTTTGGACATGCAGAATCCTGTATGGGAAGGTGAGTAGTTGCTCCCAGGCGCTGTAGGAATTCTCCTGGGTCGCAAGGCGGAGACATCGCGTTAAACTAGAGCAACAGACCGCCTCGCGCCCCGGGGAATTCTCTTCAAAACGGGAGTAGAATTTTTTAATTTTGAAAGGGTTTTCCAGAGTGTTTGGTCCGAGAGTGTTGGAGTTGTGGCTGGGGGGCACAGAGGTACACTATGGGGTTTGTGGACCTTGCCATAATGTATCCGCAGCCCCCGTTCACCTTTAAAGAAACGTGGCTGGGAGCAGTGGGTACATCTCACCTGGACTTCGAGCGATGTGGCAGGTTGACTGGCACTAATTCATTCAACATAAATGTAGAAAAATAGCACAAATAACACAAAAATAATTATTTACATTGATAAAAAAACACTATAAAACGATAGTCAAAAAAGTCTGTCATTCTGTTGACACTGACACAAAGGACGACTGCGGCACAACGCGCGGGCCTAGGGCGCCGTCGCGCCGCGCGTGCAGAACGCAGCCTTTGCGCCTCCTTGATGACTTTCGCCAGAGAACGCTTCGCGGTGCGTTGTTGAGCAGGGGTCGGCCTTCTTTAAAATCTTTGTATACTTAAATGAAATATATTTCACAGAAGCACAATTCAATGAATTTTATAATGACATTTTTTTTTATTTTCAACACACTTGCTCGTAAAGTGGCTCTATTGAACTGCTTTTAGGTTCAGCTTCTACTGTTTTTAGGAATTTAGTTAAATTAAACGAGTCAATTTCGTTGACGAATTTAGTAGAATTTGTCGACAAATTCAATCGGGCAGTATGTAAGTCAAAATTTGTAGTTGTAAAACTTGTTCTCCGATACAGAATGTATGGGAGAACATGTTTTTACAACTGCAAAATTAAGTGAGTCGATTATTACTTGGTAACTTGTGGAGCCTACGTAGCGGTAATAGTATTCCTTTTAATTTCGTTATATATACTATTGCCGTGAATTTTTTCACATATCCAAACCCAACCATTTAGCTGGCAGGGACACTTGGTTCTAACAAAAATTAGCACTTTAAAGCTTAATATTCCGCAAACGGATCAATGAATCCAAAAATGGTTGTAACAAACTCTCATTATTTTTAAACGAACTGTTCAACGATACCCCCCACACCATGGGATTGACGAGAAAAAAATAAACCATTCCCAATTTAAGGGTAGGGGAGGTACTCTAAAAAAAAAAAAAACGATTTTTTTTACCACTTTGTCGGCGTCGTTTATATATGTCTCCATACCAAATTACAGCTTTCTAGTACCAACGGTCTCTGAGCTAAGCCGTGGACAGACGGACAGACGGACATGGCGAAACTATAAGAGTTCCTTGTTGACTACGGAACCCTAAAAATCAGTAAAATGCACTTCCATACTACCTTTTTGAGGGCCACTGGCAAAATCTTTTACACTCACGTGTTCGCAAATAACTCTAACCAAACCAAGCAATCCCCTCATATTTAATTAAGAAACCCACGACTATTTCTATAGCCAAACGTGCCCAGCATACAAGAATCGCTTTCCTCATTATAACGCGTTCTATCACACATTCTTACCCTCTTTATTGCACTCGCTAAAGAGCAAACAAGATAAAAATAGAGGATATTGTGTGGAAATGCCCTAAGGCGCACCGCAGAGCAACAAGCACGTTCGGTTGCATCGCCTTAGCCGTTTTAAAGGAGCTTAGCTTACCGAGTAGTCATCGTCGAACACTTTACGCCGACCTGCTTTTTGAGCGGAACAAATTTTCAGCTTTTCTTTCTTATTAAGTTTTATTTTATTGCCTTGTTTATTCGATGCGGCTGGTGTGAAAAATTATTATTTTTATAGCAGTTTTTATGATTATTTTTGTTTGGTCACTTCTAACTAGTTTTGAATACTAATTCTGCGTCTGGGGTTTGAGTTGTTTGTTGTTAGCTTGTTTTACTTATTCTTATATTTTTGTGAACACTACTCAAATAAATATGTACTTTCACCAGATTTAAAGAACCTACCTATTTGAGACTTATCCATTCTTACTATAACGTGTATAAAACATAATACCTCATTGAGACTTCTAAAAACTAAATAATCAAATCCACCAGTTAACAAAAAAAAACAGATTTATCAAAGATAAAAATATGTCTAGATAGACAGTCAAAGCTCTGTGAAAAAAATTGCGTCCAACTGTTAGCCGCTAAATGCACGCACACTAGAAAAGCATAATGGCAGCAAAATGACGTGGCGCGAGTGTAAGACGTAGCTGTCACGCACACCAGCATATCAAAGTTGGCCTGTTTGTTTTAGTTATTTTACAGAGTGACATTCTATCTAGCCATAAATAATCAGAGAGATTCATATCAGTCAGCTCAAATAAATTACGAACAGATGAATGCTCTCTAACAGCGAATAAAGTTAACAGCAAAAGTCTGTTTTGAAGAAGTGAAGTGCATTTACATAATTTATATTTTTAACCCACGTTTGTTCAAGTGCCACTCTTCCCATTACTAAATAAACCATAGGTTAATGTATATTTTCATATGAATAATTTCTTCCCATAAGAATTTCCAACGCTATGTTTTTTCTACGATTTCCGTACGCTATGTGGTATATTTGCAACACATACATTTAATATTTCACCATTTTGTATTCATCCGTTGGGACTACTTTGTTTTCTGTTGTGTCTTGAGAAGGTTCTGGCAGCTTGTCGCCAAAAAGACAGAACAACTAACCGAAATTACAAGTAGATTGATGACCTTCTAAAATCTATGAGATAAACAATTAAATAGGCTCGCTTCATAATACCTACATGGGAATGGGACAACATAACTAGAAAAATGTGGGTGAACTATAGGTACACCGCTGCCCAACCCTTCAGGGAAAATTATGCAATGTTGAAATCTGTAGCTAGTGGCTAAGTAATAACAGCCGCACGGGTCGATCCATCAGGAAATGTTGTGAGGAAACTTTTGGGTATGAATGTCGATGGCTATAAGAGTAGGGGAAGACCAAAGAAACGATGGATGGACTGTGTGAAAGATGATATGGCTAGAAAGGGGGTGACTACCCAGATGACGGCTAATAGAGAAGTATGGAGGAAAGGGACATGTTGCGCCGACCCCAAATAAATTGGGATAAGGGCAGGAGAATGATGATGGGTCGATCCATCAGGTTAAGCTTGCCGGGGTTGGTCCGTGGATGGTTGACCATCTTTACATACCGAGACTCCTCCGTGGCTCGGAAAGCACGTTAAGCCGTTGGTCTCGGCTGTCATTCGTGGATCTTTGACAGTCGTCAGAAGCCCGAAAGTCTGACAACCAGTCTTACCAAGGGGTATTGCCCAGTTAAGTTAAGTTGCTGGGCTGTGGAGGTCAGATAGGTAGTGGCTCCATGTAAAATACTGGTATTCAGCTACATCCGGTTAGACTGGAAGCCGACCCTAACATAGTTGGGAAAAGGCGAGGCAGATTGATTGCTATGTCAAAATCGATAGATTCATATGTATAAGGTAGGAATACCATATTTTTTTCAAAATATTTTTCCTACCTGAACTTTCGTAAATATGAAGCCACTGACAGCAAATAAAATTTAAAAAAGGAAAGCACAATTGTTTAAAAAAAATGTTCACCTTTTTCGAGTAGCAAAGCTTCATATCTGAAACAAATAGGTCGACCTGCAATTAGCGACGGAACAAATACATTTCAAAATAAAGCGCTTAAGAAAAGTCGAATCAAGACCTCCTCAACGACAGCTCTCAAACGTTTTCCTCTCAGCAATTTCCAATGATTTGTGCTTCTATTTCCTCCATTTCTAGATCATAGGAATAATGTTTGCACGCTGTAGCAAATCCATGCATGTTCCCTCAGTACTGTGTTCCTGTCGGTGACATTTTTTCATTAAGTATGAATAATGTCTCGCTGACAGCGAAACTCGGAGCGGTGTCAGTGAGCCTCTACATGAATGAAATATGCAAGCTCGTTGCGATACTCTTTGTAATGCGAAACAGAGTGTAATTAAAACTAAAGTTGTTGGGCTAAGATGCCAATTAAAATTGTTTGGCGGTGTGTATATTAATATTCGGTATTGCTTCGAGATTGTTTGGAGTTTATTTTGTTCGGTTATACTTTGTATCTGGGTTAGTGTTAGTTGTGAATACCGGAAAAACCGCTCTCGTCTTTTTGTGGGTGACAAGACAGGCAAACTGCTTATACAGTCACTGACCACAAATGTAGGTATGTACCTACCGATTAAGGCAATATTTTAGTCATGTCTGTCGCTATTTAGAAGAGGAGCTCGTGCCTAAGTAGTAACAGCCGCTCGGGTCGATCCATCAGGTTAAGCTACGCTTGTCGGGCTGGATGGGTGACCATCTTTACATACTCCTCCATGTTTCGGAAAGCACGTTAAGTAAAGGATCTTTGACAGTCGTAAGAAGCCCGTAAGTCTGACAACCAGTCTTACCAGTTACATTCTGGTATTCAGTTGCGTCCGGTTAGACTGGAAGCCGACCCCAACTTAGTTGGGAAAAGGTTAGGCAGATTGATTGTCTGTAGCTATTTAGAAATAGTTTCAGGCTGCTCATGTGATATAGTTCCTATAATAATGAAGGTACCTATTATGAAGTAAAGTGAAGTACACATAGTGTGTGAAGGCCCATAGGAGCACCATTAAACCCTTGTTAGCCTATATTGACCAAATGACGTTGTGATTAAAAAGGTAAAATACTTTTACGACGTTTAATTTTTAATTGTTTTAAGCTGTTATGGTACTCGGGTATGATGATTTCACCCAGTAGAGCGAACTATACATTTGAACTTTACTAGTACAGTCACGGACTTTAATTGTTGAGCCACCTGGCACTGTTCGTATTTTAGCCGTGTAATGCAAATCGGGTTTATTCGGTTCCCGACACGGAAAGTCATAATATCTTCGGATTAGTAGAAGAAAATTACATTTAATGACTTTAAGGCTCGTACTTCACGTATTTCACGTCTGTTTGCACGAGCCTTTACCGGTTGGCTAACCTGAGAGCCAGAACTACAAACTTGACAGCAGAGTGACAACCCAAAGTCAACAAATTGCAGGTCTAGCAACAGTAACCTACCAACGATTGTTTAAGCGTAGCGATAGTAACGTTAGCGTACGGAGAAATATTAATAGTCATTTCGGCAACTTCGAAATTAACGTGTCCGACATCGACATTTCAACTGTCACTGTCGTCAGTTATGTTTTCAGAATAATCGAGTGAATGAGCTCTGATTCAAAGAAGGTCAGTATCAAATAGATTGGATAACCTTAATGCAACATTTTATTTATTTTTATCATTCAGAACTTATTAGTCAACCTCTATGGATCAGACTATTTCCGATTATAAGTAATTTATTTGTCACCTTGTTTACGAGCGTGTGGTTTGAGTTCGTGTTTAATCGTGTAATGTCGTGAATGTATGAAACTGTAAAATTGAAAAGTTTGTAGGTGGCTTATCAATTAAAGTCCGTGACTGTACAGTACATGTGATTATACAGGATGTATCAGAATTGTGTGGTCAAAAAGGGTGTGGTATAGACCATCAAACTAAACAAGTTTCTCCATGGAACCAATATCGTAATCGAGAAAAAATAATCAGCCGTCCCATACATTTAGGTCGGGTACGCACTGAAGTTTTCTACGGGACAGCTGATAATTTTTATCGATTACAATGTTGGCCCAATGGAGATTTTTTTTCAGTTTGATGATCTGGAGCATACGCTTAAGTTTGACCACCTTTCTGATACATCCTGTATATAATCTCTATCAGCAATGATAACATTATTCGGTCACATCTGCGGTCAGCTGTACGCCATGCTATCTCAATGTTAACCTTGCCGGCAGTTTGATTAGTAGGTAACTAGGCAGTAATTATGATGTAACTAAAAATTTCGTTCTAGAAATCTAATATGACCAAAGATCATAGAGATTAGATATTAATGTAGTTCAAAGAGTTACCTACATACTTCCAGTTGATATTTACATTTTTCTTTGACCTTTTCATCACTTTTTCTTGGCCTTACCTATTAATATTCAACTATTGGGTGGATGGTTGACCCTTGTGAATAAGATTGTCCCACGCGTACGTTTTCAAAAACGTGTAGGTATTTAATTATTCCTTTCAAATTGATTTGATACTGACTAGCTTTATTCCTGATTTCTCCTACGCATACATTTTACTCCTAAAACAAAAAGGTGTTGGTATTTCATTTTCCCCTTAACTAATATTAATGTAAACTAGATTTATTCTTGATTTTGAGATTCATTTGTTTTATGTTTATTTGACATAGATAATATTTAACCGATGTTTTTGCAAAAAAGAAAGATAACAAAAACATTTTGACGAAGTCTATTTCAAATAGTCAAATCACACACGAACTTTAGTATAACCGCAGTTAGTTTATTACTTCACGGCTGTGCTATTTTGTAAACGAAGAAGTAACTAAAATGTCAGTATCTAGTCCAGTTAAAAGTTCCTTAATTATGTTGTAACTTTCCCATTCAAAGTTTCCTATTTTGCAACAGACTGTTGAAACATGAAGGATCCTCCTTCATATTTTTGAAGCTGCTATGATGAACGCATTCATAGTCTCTCTGAAATAAAACGCTAATATTTTTAACTTAAGTAAGTACGGACATAGGTACTACTTTCTCTTTACCCATTTTCAAACGTTTCACAACCTGAGCACGTCGATATTGAAGATTATGATTGCAATTTAAAGAATCGTTTTATTTGATCGAGATCAAAGTTTCCTCATCCTATTCACCTTGATTCTTATTTGAGAGCCTATGACTATATAGGTATTAGAAGAGACCACGCTTTCTCATTAGACGATGAACCTGTAATTATAGTTATAAGGGAGAGATAAATAAAAAATAAATTAAAACGTTTTTAATATAAGAACATGCGGATGTCGAGTGTTAACAATTTATTTTCAGTCCTTGATATTGTATCCATGATAATATTACAGAGGGGCTCGTGGCTAAATAATAACAGCCGCACGGGTCGATCGAAGATTAAGCTACACTTGCCGCGTTCGGTTCGTGGATGGGTGACCATCCATTACATATCGACCCCTCCGTGCACGCCCCTCAGAAAGCACGTTACCGTTGGTCAGGCTGTCATTCGTACGTCTTTGACAGTCGTTACGGGTAGTCAGAAGTCTGACAACCAGTGTTATAGTTACCCCCTTTACATACCGAGAATCCTCCTCCTTCCGAAAGCACATTATGTTATGGATCTTTGACAATCATCCGAAGCCCGAAAGTCGGACAACTAGTCTTACCAAGGGGTATCGTACTACCCAGTTACTGGGTTGTGGAGGCCAGATAGGCAGTCTCTCCATGTAAAATGTGAAAACCGACCCCAACATATCTGGAAAAGGCTAGGCAGATATTCTTACAGAGTTGCCGTTACACAAAAAGTTGTTATTGGCTTACAACTTTACTTCATTGGAATTACCAGGAATTCGTAGAGAATTGTTCGTATTTTTATTTTCATTAAGTTCATTCCCTGTTCTTAGAATCAATCTAATTCCAATCGTCCCAAAACTGTCAGGGAACTTTGAAAGTTCCGGGAGCAAATTTCAGATACATCGTAACTGCTTAATTAACGTAAGGGTACTTACTGGGAGGAGCTCGTGGTTAAGTAATAAAAGCCGCACGGGACGATTCATTAAGCTATGCTTGCCGGGGTCCGTGGATGGGTGACCATATTTACATACCGAGACTCCTCCGTGTCTCGGAAAGCACGTTAAGCCGTTGGTTGTCATATGTGGATCTTTGACAGTCGTTATGGGTCGTTAGAAGCCCGAAAGTCTGACAACCAGACTTACCAAGGGGTATCGTATTACCCAGTTACTGGGTTGTGGAGGTCAGATAGGCATTCGCTTCATGTAAAATACCGGAATTCAGCTGCATCTGGTTAGACTGGAAGCCGACCCCAACATAGTTGGGAAAAGGCTTGGCAGATTGATTGACGTAGTTGGGTAAGGTGAAAGGTCATCCCTATAATATGTATTTTCAGGCATGAAGTTCGTTTTAATTGTTTCAATGTTAAACTAACCTTTATATTGAAATACGATCTCGAAACTAAGAGAATGTCGAATGCAGCCGATACATGTAAGATATGTCACCGACGTATTCGGTTACATGGCATGCCATTTCCCGTGCTCGATAGCATCCGCTGCAGTACGATCTACAAGATAGTTGAATTACTATTCCAATATTGTGTTTACGCAGATGTAAATGTAGGTATTTGTTTACAATTATGTCTCTTGACGGCTTGTAAATGGTATGTTGTAAAATTGACGCGGCTGACCACGAAAGAGATGGCATGAATTTTCATGTCATTTTCCCTCATTATGGCCACCCTTTTCCTGATTTTGCACATCCTTCCAGTTTTACGTAAACTATATTGAGTATGTAAAGTATCAATTAGGTCATAATTTTCAATAGGTTGTTAATTCGGAATTATTTATTAAAACGTGTTTAATTAATACAGGAAATGGAACCGAAAGTCAGATAATAATTATGATGTTTATGAATGGTTATTAAGTGGCGCAATTAATACTTAAAATAATACCTAGAATATGCGTGCATGTGAGTATAATCGAAAAGTGTTTTAATTCAATTTATTTTGAGAGATTGGCTTCACTCACTTATCTTTTTCAAAACGTTGTATGATAACAAGATTTCTTGTCTATTTCACTTTGTTTGAACAAAAAATCTGTCTCCCAAAATATATTTCTATCAGCTTCTATAAAAACACCGAATTAATCTTTTGAAAGTTTTCCTAAACTTTATAATAGTTTAATCTTAAATCTCAATACGGTGGAAGTAAAACATGGAAGTGATTTGATTGCATCCCAGATTAATCGACGAGCGGTCTGGAGTTAAGACGGAAACCAGTTAATAAGTTCCAGCTAGGAAGCTCTGCTTTAGCTTTACTGATAAGTTTATCCTGGCTTCGTTATATGGTTAAATAATTAATTTTGTGAATCAATGTTTAAGAAAATTATAAAAAAAATACAATAGACGTAAATATATTTAGTAACCCTAGTACCCTGTGTTAAGTAGTATTTCTGCTTCTGGCGCTCGGCGTGGCAGGTCAATCGTGATCCTGACGATGCCTCGTTGAATCAAGTATCGTTCTCTTACAGGGTTTTTTATGACTCTAGACTCTAGAGGAATAGGAGGAGCTCGTGGCTACGTTGTAAAAGCCACTCGGGTCGATCCATCAGGTTAAGCTACGCTTGCCGGGGTTGGTCCGTGGATGGGTGACCATTTTCACATATCGAGACTCCTCCGTGCCTCGGAAAGCACGTTAAGCTGTTGGTCCCGGCTGTCATTTGTGGATCTTTGATAGTCGTTACTGGTCGTCAGAAGCTCGAAAGTCTGACAACCAGTCTAACCAAGGGGTATCTCATTACCCAGTAACTGGGTTGTGGAGGTCAGATAGGCAGTCGCTCCATGTAAAATACTGGTATTCAGCTGCATCCGGTTAGACTGGAAGCCGACCCCAACATAGTTGGGAAAAGGCTAGGCAGATTGATTGAGATTGTCTAAATCGTTTTTCTCTTAAGCCTACTAAATGATGATTTATTAGTAGGTACCAAAAATGTTTATAATATTGTGTTACGGAGATAATTACTTCAGCCGCTACCAAGTCTAATTAAGCCTCGGCGATCATTTGTTTAGACAAAAGAAGAATTCTTACAACATGGTCAGTGACGTAATACAAATTACATTTCAAGTTTTTGTTGCAGCAAATCTGATTCTTCGTTCGCTCTTTTCCTGATTCCGAATACTTTAATTACATAGTACTTATTATATAACTACGTGTAGGTAATACTGTAGGTGGAGGTGTAGCTACGTGTAGGTAATACCTTAATCCTGGGCAAAGACTTTCTCAACCTTTCATTCGCATAGACTTTCTTTATTCGCATAGGCTAGGCAGATGATGACTCTCTAGAGGAATAGTTAAGCGGACTTACTAAATATATGTACGTCTATTATATTCATCCGTTGGGACTACTTTGTTTTCTGTTGTGTCTTGAGAAGGTTCTGGAAGCTTGTCGCCAAAAAGACAGAACAACTAACCGAAATTACAAGTAGATTGATGACCTTCTAAAATCTATAAGATAAGCAATTAAATAGGCTCGCTTCATAATACCTACATGGGAATGGGACAACATAACTAGAAAAATGTGGGTGAACTATAGGTACACCGCTGCCCAACCCTTCAGGGAAAATTATGCAAGTTTTGGGTATGAATGT
Organism: Lithophane ornitopus; assembly: GCA_948473465.1. Taxonomy (NCBI): domain Eukaryota; kingdom Metazoa; phylum Arthropoda; class Insecta; order Lepidoptera; family Noctuidae; genus Lithophane; species Lithophane ornitopus. Next base: position 9,236,019 of record OX419629.1, read on the forward strand.
CGATGGCTATAAGAGTAGGGGAAGACCAAAGAAACGATGGATGGACTGTGTGAAAGATGATATGGCTAGAAAGGGGGAGACTACCGAGATGACGGCTAATAGAGAAGTATGGAGGAAAGGGACATGTTGCGCCGACCCCAAATAAATTGGGATAAGGACAGGAGAATGATGATGGGTCGATCCATCAGGTTAAGCTTGCCGGGGTTGGTCCGTGGATGGTTGACCATCTTTACATACCGAGACTCCTCCGTGGCTCGGAAAGCACGTTAAGCCGTTGGTCTCGGCTGTCATTCGTGGATCTTTGACAGTCGTTAGAAGCCCGAAAGTCTGACAACCAGTCTTACCAAGGGGTATCGTATTGCCCAGTTAAGTTAAGTTGCTGGGCTGTGGAGGTCAGATAGGTAGTGGCTCCATGTAAAATACTGGTATTCAGCTACATCCGGTTAGACTGGAAGCCGACCCTAACATAGTTGGGAAAAGGCGAGGCAGATTGATTGCTATGTCAAAATCTATAGATTCATATGTATGAATACCAGGTAGGAATACCATATTCTTTTCAAAATATTTTTCCTACCTGAAGTTTCGTAAATATGAAGCCGCTGACAGCAAATAAAATTAAAAAAAGGAAAGCACAATTGTTTAAAAAAATTGTTCACCTTATTCGAGTAGCAAAGCTTCATATCTGAAACAAATAGGTCGACCTGCAATTAGCGACGGAACAAATACATTTCAAAATAAAGCGCTTAAGAAAAGTCGAATCAAGACCTCCTCAACGACAGCTCTCCAACGTTTTCCGCTCAGCAATTTCCAATGATTTGTGCTTCTATTTCCTCCATTTCTAGATCATAGGAATAATGTTTGCACGCTGTAGCAAATCCATGCATGTTCCCTCAGTACTGTGTTCCTGTCGGTGACATTTTTTCATTAAGTATGAATAATGTCTCGCTGACAGCGAAACTCGGAGCGGTGTCAGTGAGCCTCTACATGAATGAAATATGCAAGCTCGTTGCGATACTCTTTGTAATGCGAAACAGAGTGTAATTAAAACTAAAGTTGTTGGGCTAAGATGCCAATTAAAATTGTTTGGCGGTGTGTATATTAATATTCGGTATTGCTTCGAGATTGTTTGGAGTTTATTTTGTTCGGTTATACTTTGTATCTGGGTTAGTGTTAGTTGTGAATACCGGAAAAACCGCTCTCGTCTTTCTGTGGGTGACAAGACAGGCAAACTGCTTATACAGTCACTGACCACAAATGTAGGTATGTACCTACCGATTAAGGCAATATTTTAGTCATGTCTGTCGCTATTTAGAAGAGGAGCTCGTGCCTAAGTAGTAACAGCCGCTCGGGTCGATCCATCAGGTTAAGCTAAGCTTGTCGGGCTGAATCGGTGACCATCTTTACATACTCCTCCTCTTTTCATACTCCTCCATGTTTCGGAAAGCACGTTAAGTTAAGGATCTTTGACAGTCGTAAGAAGCCCGTAAGTCTGACAACCAGTCTTACCAGTTACATTCTGGTATTCAGTTGCGTCCGGTTAGACTGGAAGCCGACCCCAACTTAGTTGGGAAAAGGTTAGGCAGATTGATTGTCTGTAGCTATTTAGAAATAGTTTCAGGCTGCTCATGTGATATAGTTCCTATAATAATGAAGGTACCTATTATGAAGTAAAGTGAAGTACACATAGTGTGTGAAGGCCCATAGGAGCACCATTAAACCCTTGTTAGCCTCTATTGACCAAATGACGTTGTGATAAAAAAAGGTAAAATACTTTAACGACGTTTAATTTTTAATTGTTTTAAGCTGTTATGGTACTCGGGAATGATGATTTCACCCAGTAGAGCGAACTATACTTTTGAACTTTATTAGTACAGTCACGGACTTTAATTGATGAGCCACCTGGCACTGTTCGTATTTTAGCCGTGTAATGCAAATCGGGTTTATTCGGTTCCCGACACGGAAAGTCATAATATCTTCGGATTAGTAGAAGAAAATTATATTTAATGATTTTACCGGTTGGCTAACCTGAGAGCCAGAACTACAAACTTGACAGCAGAGTGACTACCCAAAGTCAACCAATTGCAGGTCTAGCAACAGTAACCCACCAACGATTGTTTAAGCGTAGCGATAGTAACGTTAGCGTACGGAGAATATTAATAGTCATTTCGGCAACTTCGAAATTAACGTCTCTGACATCGACATTTCAACTGTCACTGTCGTCAGTTATGTTTTCAGAATAATCGAGTGAATGAGCTCTGATTCAAAGAAGGTCAGTATCAAATAGATTGGATAACCTTAATGCAACATTTTATTTATTTTTATCATTCAGAACTTATTAGTCAACCTCTATGGATCAGACTATTTCCGACTATAAGTAATTTATTTGTCACTTTGTTTACGAGCGTGTGGTTTGAGTTCGTGTTTAATCGTGTAATGTCGTGAATATCTGAAACTGTAAAATTGAAAAGTTTGAAGGTGGCTTATCAATTAAAGTCCGTGACTGTACAGTACATGTGATTATACAGGATGTATCAGAATTGTGTGGTCAAAAAGGGTGTGGTATAGACCATCAAACTAAACAAGTTTCTCCATGGAACCAATATCGTAATCGAGAAAAAATAATCAGCCGTCCCATACATTTAGGTCGGGTACGCACTGAAGTTTTCTACGGGACAGCTGATAATTTTTATCGATTACAATGTTGGTCCAATGGAGAAACTTGTTCAGTTTGATGATCTGGAGCATACGCTTAAGTTTGACCACCTTTCTGATACATCCTGTATATAATCTCTATCAGCAATGATAACATTATTCGGTCACATCTGCGGTCAGCTGTACGCCATGCTATCTCAATGTTAACCTTGCCGGCAGTTTGATTAGTAGGTAACTAGGCAGTAATTATGATGTAACTAAAAAATTAGTTCTAGAAATCTTATATGACCAAAGATCATAGAGATTAGATATTAATGTAGTTCAAAGAGTTACCTACATACTTCCAGTTGATATTTACATTTTTCTTTGACCTTTTCATCACTTTTTCTTGGCCTTACCTATTAATATTCAACTATTGGGTGGATGGTTGACCCTTGTGAATAATATTGTCCCACGCGTACGTTTTAAAAACGTGTAGGTATTTAATTTTTTCTTTCAATATTAATTGATTTGATACTGACTAGCTTTATTCCTGATTTCTCCTACGCATACATTTTACTCCTAAAACAAAAAGGTGTTGGTATTTCATTTTCCCCTTAACTAGTATTAATGTAAACTAGATTTATTCTTGATTTTGAGATTCATTTGTTTTATGTTTATTTGACATAGATAATATTTAACCGATGTTTTTGCAAAAAAGAAAGATAACAAAAACATTTTGACGAAGTCTATTTCAAATAGTCAAATCACACACGAACTTTAGTATAACCGCAGTTAGTTTATTACTTCACGCCTGTGCTACTTTGTAAACGAAGAAGTAACTAAAATGTCAGTCCAGTTAAAAGTTCCTTAATTATTTTGTAACTTTCCCATTCAAAGTTTCCTATTTTGCAACAGACTGTTGAAACATGAAGGATCCTCCTTCATATTTTTGAAGCTGCTATGATGGACGCATTCATAGTCTCTCTGAAATAAAACGCTAATATTTTTAACTTAAGTAAGTACGGACATAGATACTACTTTCTCTTTACCCATTTTCAAACGTTTCACAACCTGAGCACGTCGATATTGAAGATTATGCAATTGCAATTTAAAGAATCGTTTTATTTGATCGAGATCAAAGTTTCCTCATCCTATTCACCTTGATTCTTATTTGAGAGCCTATGACTATATAGGTATTATAAGAGACCACGCTTTCTCATTAGACGATGAACCTGTAATGATAGTTATAAGGGAGAGATAAATAAAAAAATAAATTAAAACGTTTTTAATATAAGAACATGCGGATGTCGAGTGTTAACAATTTATTTTCAGTCCTTGATATTGTATCCATGATAATATTACAGAGGGGCTCGTGGCTAAATAATAACAGCCGCACGGGTCGATCGAAGATTAAGCTACACTTGCCGCGTTCGGTTCGTGGATGGGTGACCATCCATTACATATCGACCCCTCCGTGCACGCCCCTCAGAAAGCACGTTACCGTTGGTCAGGCTGTCATTCGTACGTCTTTGACAGTCGTTACGGGTAGTCAGAAGCCCAAAAGTCTGACAACCAGTGTTATAGTTACCCCCTTTACATACCGAGAATCCTCCTCCTTCCGAAAGCACATTATGTTATGGATCTTTGACAATCGTCCGAAGCCCGAAAGTCGGACCACTAGTCTTACCAAGGGGTATCGTACTACCCAGTTACTGGGTTGTGGAGGCCAGATAGGCAGTCTCTCCATGTAAAATGTGAAAACCGACCCCAACATATCTGGAAAAGGCTAGGCAGATCTTCTTACAGAGTTGCCGTTACACAAAAAGTTGTTATTGGCTTACAACTTTACTTCATTGGAATTACCAGGAATTCGTAGAGAATTGTTCGTATTTTTATTTTCATTAAGTTCATTCCCTGTTCTTAGAATCAATCTAATTCCAATCGTCCCAAAACTGTCAGGGAACTTTGAAAGTTCCGGGAGCAAATTTCAGATACATCGTAACTGCTTAATTAACGTAAGGGTACCTACTGGGAGGAGCTCGTGGTTAAGTAATAAAAGCCGCACGGAACGATTCATTAAGCTATGCTTGCCGGGGTCCGTGGATGGGTGACCATATTTACATACCGAGACTCCTCCGTGTCTCGGAAAGCACGTTAACCCGTTGGTTGTAATATGTGGATCTTTGACAGTTGTTATGGGTCGTTAGAAGCCCGAAAGTCTGACAACCAGACTTACCAAGGGGTATCGTATTACCCAGTTACTGGGTTGTGGAGGTCAGATAGGCATTCGCTTCATGTAAAATACCGGAATTCAGCTGCATCCGGTTAGACTGGAAGCCGACCCCAACATAGTTGGGAAAAGGCTTGGCAGATTGATTGTCGTAGTTGGGTAAGGTGAAAGGTCATCCCTATAATATGTATTTTCAGGCATGAAGTTCATTTTAATTGTTTCAATGTTAAACTAACCTTTATATTGAAATACGATCTCGAAACTAAGAGAATGTCGAATGCAGCCGATACATGTAAGATATGTCACCGACGTATTCGGTTACATGGCATGCCATTTCCCGTGCTCGATAGCATCCGCTGCAGTACGATCTACAAGATAGTTGAATTACTATTCCAATATTGTGTTTACGCAGATGTAAATGTAGGTATTTGTTTACAATTATGTCTCTTGACGGCTTGTAAATGGTATGTTGTAAAATTGACGCGGCTGACCACGAAAGAGATGGCATGAATTTTCATGTCATTTTCCCTCATTATGGCCACCCTTTTCCTGATTTTGCACATCCTTCCAGTTTTACGTAAACTATATTGAGTATGTAAAGTATCAATTAGGTCATAATTTTCAATAGGTTGTTAATTCGGAATTATTTATTAAAACGTGTTTAATTAATACAGGAAATGGAACCGAAAGTCAGATAATAATTATGATGTTTATGAATGGTTATTAAGTGGCGCAATTAATACTTAAAATAATACCTAGAATATGCGTGCATGTGAGTATAATCGAAAAGTGTTTTAATTCAATTTATTTTGAGAGATTGGCTTCACTCACTTATCTTTTTCAAAACGTTGTATGATAACAAGATTTCTTGTCTATTTCACTTTGTTTGAACAAAAAATCTGTCTCCCAAAATATATTTCTATCAGCTTCTATAAAAACACCGAATTAATCTTTTGAAAGTTTTCCTAAACTTTATAATAGTTTAATCTTAAATCTCAATACGGTGGAAGTAAAACATGGAAGTGATTTGATTGCATCCCAGATTAATCGACGAGCGGTCTGGAGTTAAGACGGAAACCAGTTAATAAGTTCCAGCTAGGAAGCTCTGCTTTAGCTTTACTGATAAGTTTATCCTGGCTTCGTTATATGGTTAAATAATTAATTTTGTGAATCAATGTTTAAGAAAATTATAAAAAAAATACAATAGACGTAAATATATTTAGTAACCCTAGTACCCTGTGTTAAGTAGTATTTCTGCTTCTGGCGCTCGGCGTGGCAGGTCAATCGTGATCCTGACGATGCCTCGTTGAATCAAGTATCGTTCTCTTACAGGGTTTTTTATGACTCTAGACTCTAGAGGAATAGGAGGAGCTCGTGGCTACGTTGTAAAAGCCACTCGGGTCGATCCATCAGGTTAAGCTACGCTTGCCGGGGTTGGTCCGTGGATGGGTGACCATTTTCACATATCGAGACTCCTCCGTGCCTCGGAAAGCACGTTAAGCTGTTGGTCCCGGCTGTCATTTGTGGATCTTTGATAGTCGTTACTGGTCGTCAGAAGCTCGAAAGTCTGACAACCAGTCTAACCAAGGGGTATCTCATTACCCAGTAACTGGGTTGTGGAGGTCAGATAGGCAGTCGCTCCATGTAAAATACTGGTATTCAGCTGCATCCGGTTAGACTGGAAGCCGACCCCAACATAGTTGGGAAAAGGCTAGGCAGATTGATTGAGATTGTCTAAATCGTTTTTCTCTTAAGCCTACTAAATGATGATTTATTAGTAGGTACCAAAAATGTTTATAATATTGTGTTACGGAGATAATTACTTCAGCCGCTACCAAGTCTAATTAAGCCTCGGCGATCATTTGTTTAGACAAAAGAAGAATTCTTACAACATGGTCAGTGACGTAATACAAATTACATTTCAAGTTTTTGTTGCAGCAAATCTGATTCTTCGTTCGCTCTTTTCCTGATTCCGAATACTTTAATTACATAGTACTTATTATATAACTACGTGTAGGTAATACTGTAGGTGGAGGTGTAGCTACGTGTAGGTAATACCTTAATCCTGGGCAAAGACTTTCTCAACCTTTCATTCGCATAGACTTTCTTTATTCGCATAGGCTAGGCAGATGATGACTCTCTAGAGGAATAGTTAAGCGGACTTACTAAATATATGTACGTCTATTATATTCATCCGTTGGGACTACTTTGTTTTCTGTTGTGTCTTGAGAAGGTTCTGGAAGCTTGTCGCCAAAAAGACAGAACAACTAACCGAAATTACAAGTAGATTGATGACCTTCTAAAATCTATAAGATAAGCAATTAAATAGGCTCGCTTCATAATACCTACATGGGAATGGGACAACATAACTAGAAAAATGTGGGTGAACTATAGGTACACCGCTGCCCAACCCTTCAGGGAAAATTATGCAAGTTTTGGGTATGAATGTCGATGGCTATAAGAGTAGGGGAAGACCAAAGAAACGATGGATGGACTGTGTGAAAGATGATATGGCTAGAAAGGGGGAGACTACCGAGATGACGGCTAATAGAGAAGTATGGAGGAAAGGGACATGTTGCGCCGACCCCAAATAAATTGGGATAAGGACAGGAGAATGATGATGGGTCGATCCATCAGGTTAAGCTTGCCGGGGTTGGTCCGTGGATGGTTGACCATCTTTACATACCGAGACTCCTCCGTGGCTCGGAAAGCACGTTAAGCCGTTGGTCTCGGCTGTCATTCGTGGATCTTTGACAGTCGTTAGAAGCCCGAAAGTCTGACAACCAGTCTTACCAAGGGGTATCGTATTGCCCAGTTAAGTTAAGTTGCTGGGCTGTGGAGGTCAGATAGGTAGTGGCTCCATGTAAAATACTGGTATTCAGCTACATCCGGTTAGACTGGAAGCCGACCCTAACATAGTTGGGAAAAGGCGAGGCAGATTGATTGCTATGTCAAAATCTATAGATTCATATGTATGAATACCAGGTAGGAATACCATATTCTTTTCAAAATATTTTTCCTACCTGAAGTTTCGTAAATATGAAGCCGCTGACAGCAAATAAAATTAAAAAAAGGAAAGCACAATTGTTTAAAAAAATTGTTCACCTTATTCGAGTAGCAAAGCTTCATATCTGAAACAAATAGGTCGACCTGCAATTAGCGACGGAACAAATACATTTCAAAATAAAGCGCTTAAGAAAAGTCGAATCAAGACCTCCTCAACGACAGCTCTCCAACGTTTTCCGCTCAGCAATTTCCAATGATTTGTGCTTCTATTTCCTCCATTTCTAGATCATAGGAATAATGTTTGCACGCTGTAGCAAATCCATGCATGTTCCCTCAGTACTGTGTTCCTGTCGGTGACATTTTTTCATTAAGTATGAATAATGTCTCGCTGACAGCGAAACTCGGAGCGGTGTCAGTGAGCCTCTACATGAATGAAATATGCAAGCTCGTTGCGATACTCTTTGTAATGCGAAACAGAGTGTAATTAAAACTAAAGTTGTTGGGCTAAGATGCCAATTAAAATTGTTTGGCGGTGTGTATATTAATATTCGGTATTGCTTCGAGATTGTTTGGAGTTTATTTTGTTCGGTTATACTTTGTATCTGGGTTAGTGTTAGTTGTGAATACCGGAAAAACCGCTCTCGTCTTTCTGTGGGTGACAAGACAGGCAAACTGCTTATACAGTCACTGACCACAAATGTAGGTATGTACCTACCGATTAAGGCAATATTTTAGTCATGTCTGTCGCTATTTAGAAGAGGAGCTCGTGCCTAAGTAGTAACAGCCGCTCGGGTCGATCCATCAGGTTAAGCTAAGCTTGTCGGGCTGAATCGGTGACCATCTTTACATACTCCTCCTCTTTTCATACTCCTCCATGTTTCGGAAAGCACGTTAAGTTAAGGATCTTTGACAGTCGTAAGAAGCCCGTAAGTCTGACAACCAGTCTTACCAGTTACATTCTGGTATTCAGTTGCGTCCGGTTAGACTGGAAGCCGACCCCAACTTAGTTGGGAAAAGGTTAGGCAGATTGATTGTCTGTAGCTATTTAGAAATAGTTTCAGGCTGCTCATGTGATATAGTTCCTATAATAATGAAGGTACCTATTATGAAGTAAAGTGAAGTACACATAGTGTGTGAAGGCCCATAGGAGCACCATTAAACCCTTGTTAGCCTCTATTGACCAAATGACGTTGTGATAAAAAAAGGTAAAATACTTTAACGACGTTTAATTTTTAATTGTTTTAAGCTGTTATGGTACTCGGGAATGATGATTTCACCCAGTAGAGCGAACTATACTTTTGAACTTTATTAGTACAGTCACGGACTTTAATTGATGAGCCACCTGGCACTGTTCGTATTTTAGCCGTGTAATGCAAATCGGGTTTATTCGGTTCCCGACACGGAAAGTCATAATATCTTCGGATTAGTAGAAGAAAATTATATTTAATGATTTTACCGGTTGGCTAACCTGAGAGCCAGAACTACAAACTTGACAGCAGAGTGACTACCCAAAGTCAACCAATTGCAGGTCTAGCAACAGTAACCCACCAACGATTGTTTAAGCGTAGCGATAGTAACGTTAGCGTACGGAGAATATTAATAGTCATTTCGGCAACTTCGAAATTAACGTCTCTGACATCGACATTTCAACTGTCACTGTCGTCAGTTATGTTTTCAGAATAATCGAGTGAATGAGCTCTGATTCAAAGAAGGTCAGTATCAAATAGATTGGATAACCTTAATGCAACATTTTATTTATTTTTATCATTCAGAACTTATTAGTCAACCTCTATGGATCAGACTATTTCCGACTATAAGTAATTTATTTGTCACTTTGTTTACGAGCGTGTGGTTTGAGTTCGTGTTTAATCGTGTAATGTCGTGAATATCTGAAACTGTAAAATTGAAAAGTTTGAAGGTGGCTTATCAATTAAAGTCCGTGACTGTACAGTACATGTGATTATACAGGATGTATCAGAATTGTGTGGTCAAAAAGGGTGTGGTATAGACCATCAAACTAAACAAGTTTCTCCATGGAACCAATATCGTAATCGAGAAAAAATAATCAGCCGTCCCATACATTTAGGTCGGGTACGCACTGAAGTTTTCTACGGGACAGCTGATAATTTTTATCGATTACAATGTTGGTCCAATGGAGAAACTTGTTCAGTTTGATGATCTGGAGCATACGCTTAAGTTTGACCACCTTTCTGATACATCCTGTATATAATCTCTATCAGCAATGATAACATTATTCGGTCACATCTGCGGTCAGCTGTACGCCATGCTATCTCAATGTTAACCTTGCCGGCAGTTTGATTAGTAGGTAACTAGGCAGTAATTATGATGTAACTAAAAAATTAGTTCTAGAAATCTTATATGACCAAAGATCATAGAGATTAGATATTAATGTAGTTCAAAGAGTTACCTACATACTTCCAGTTGATATTTACATTTTTCTTTGACCTTTTCATCACTTTTTCTTGGCCTTACCTATTAATATTCAACTATTGGGTGGATGGTTGACCCTTGTGAATAATATTGTCCCACGCGTACGTTTTAAAAACGTGTAGGTATTTAATTTTTTCTTTCAATATTAATTGATTTGATACTGACTAGCTTTATTCCTGATTTCTCCTACGCATACATTTTACTCCTAAAACAAAAAGGTGTTGGTATTTCATTTTCCCCTTAACTAGTATTAATGTAAACTAGATTTATTCTTGATTTTGAGATTCATTTGTTTTATGTTTATTTGACATAGATAATATTTAACCGATGTTTTTGCAAAAAAGAAAGATAACAAAAACATTTTGACGAAGTCTATTTCAAATAGTCAAATCACACACGAACTTTAGTATAACCGCAGTTAGTTTATTACTTCACGCCTGTGCTACTTTGTAAACGAAGAAGTAACTAAAATGTCAGTCCAGTTAAAAGTTCCTTAATTATTTTGTAACTTTCCCATTCAAAGTTTCCTATTTTGCAACAGACTGTTGAAACATGAAGGATCCTCCTTCATATTTTTGAAGCTGCTATGATGGACGCATTCATAGTCTCTCTGAAATAAAACGCTAATATTTTTAACTTAAGTAAGTACGGACATAGATACTACTTTCTCTTTACCCATTTTCAAACGTTTCACAACCTGAGCACGTCGATATTGAAGATTATGCAATTGCAATTTAAAGAATCGTTTTATTTGATCGAGATCAAAGTTTCCTCATCCTATTCACCTTGATTCTTATTTGAGAGCCTATGACTATATAGGTATTATAAGAGACCACGCTTTCTCATTAGACGATGAACCTGTAATGATAGTTATAAGGGAGAGATAAATAAAAAAATAAATTAAAACGTTTTTAATATAAGAACATGCGGATGTCGAGTGTTAACAATTTATTTTCAGTCCTTGATATTGTATCCATGATAATATTACAGAGGGGCTCGTGGCTAAATAATAACAGCCGCACGGGTCGATCGAAGATTAAGCTACACTTGCCGCGTTCGGTTCGTGGATGGGTGACCATCCATTACATATCGACCCCTCCGTGCACGCCCCTCAGAAAGCACGTTACCGTTGGTCAGGCTGTCATTCGTACGTCTTTGACAGTCGTTACGGGTAGTCAGAAGCCCAAAAGTCTGACAACCAGTGTTATAGTTACCCCCTTTACATACCGAGAATCCTCCTCCTTCCGAAAGCACATTATGTTATGGATCTTTGACAATCGTCCGAAGCCCGAAAGTCGGACCACTAGTCTTACCAAGGGGTATCGTACTACCCAGTTACTGGGTTGTGGAGGCCAGATAGGCAGTCTCTCCATGTAAAATGTGAAAACCGACCCCAACATATCTGGAAAAGGCTAGGCAGATCTTCTTACAGAGTTGCCGTTACACAAAAAGTTGTTATTGGCTTACAACTTTACTTCATTGGAATTACCAGGAATTCGTAGAGAATTGTTCGTATTTTTATTTTCATTAAGTTCATTCCCTGTTCTTAGAATCAATCTAATTCCAATCGTCCCAAAACTGTCAGGGAACTTTGAAAGTTCCGGGAGCAAATTTCAGATACATCGTAACTGCTTAATTAACGTAAGGGTACCTACTGGGAGGAGCTCGTGGTTAAGTAATAAAAGCCGCACGGAACGATTCATTAAGCTATGCTTGCCGGGGTCCGTGGATGGGTGACCATATTTACATACCGAGACTCCTCCGTGTCTCGGAAAGCACGTTAACCCGTTGGTTGTAATATGTGGATCTTTGACAGTTGTTATGGGTCGTTAGAAGCCCGAAAGTCTGACAACCAGACTTACCAAGGGGTATCGTATTACCCAGTTACTGGGTTGTGGAGGTCAGATAGGCATTCGCTTCATGTAAAATACCGGAATTCAGCTGCATCCGGTTAGACTGGAAGCCGACCCCAACATAGTTGGGAAAAGGCTTGGCAGATTGATTGTCGTAGTTGGGTAAGGTGAAAGGTCATCCCTATAATATGTATTTTCAGGCATGAAGTTCATTTTAATTGTTTCAATGTTAAACTAACCTTTATATTGAAATACGATCTCGAAACTAAGAGAATGTCGAATGCAGCCGATACATGTAAGATATGTCACCGACGTATTCGGTTACATGGCATGCCATTTCCCGTGCTCGATAGCATCCGCTGCAGTACGATCTACAAGATAGTTGAATTACTATTCCAATATTGTGTTTACGCAGATGTAAATGTAGGTATTTGTTTACAATTATGTCTCTTGACGGCTTGTAAATGGTATGTTGTAAAATTGACGCGGCTGACCACGAAAGAGATGGCATGAATTTTCATGTCATTTTCCCTCATTATGGCCACCCTTTTCCTGATTTTGCACATCCTTCCAGTTTTACGTAAACTATATTGAGTATGTAAAGTATCAATTAGGTCATAATTTTCAATAGGTTGTTAATTCGGAATTATTTATTAAAACGTGTTTAATTAATACAGGAAATGGAACCGAAAGTCAGATAATAATTATGATGTTTATGAATGGTTATTAAGTGGCGCAATTAATACTTAAAATAATACCTAGAATATGCGTGCATGTGAGTATAATCGAAAAGTGTTTTAATTCAATTTATTTTGAGAGATTGGCTTCACTCACTTATCTTTTTCAAAACGTTGTATGATAACAAGATTTCTTGTCTATTTCACTTTGTTTGAACAAAAAATCTGTCTCCCAAAATATATTTCTATCAGCTTCTATAAAAACACCGAATTAATCTTTTGAAAGTTTTCCTAAACTTTATAATAGTTTAATCTTAAATCTCAATACGGTGGAAGTAAAACATGGAAGTGATTTGATTGCATCCCAGATTAATCGACGAGCGGTCTGGAGTTAAGACGGAAACCAGTTAATAAGTTCCAGCTAGGAAGCTCTGCTTTAGCTTTACTGATAAGTTTATCCTGGCTTCGTTATATGGTTAAATAATTAATTTTGTGAATCAATGTTTAAGAAAATTATAAAAAAAATACAATAGACGTAAATATATTTAGTAACCCTAGTACCCTGTGTTAAGTAGTATTTCTGCTTCTGGCGCTCGGCGTGGCAGGTCAATCGTGATCCTGACGATGCCTCGTTGAATCAAGTATCGTTCTCTTACAGGGTTTTTTATGACTCTAGACTCTAGAGGAATAGGAGGAGCTCGTGGCTACGTTGTAAAAGCCACTCGGGTCGATCCATCAGGTTAAGCTACGCTTGCCGGGGTTGGTCCGTGGATGGGTGACCATTTTCACATATCGAGACTCCTCCGTGCCTCGGAAAGCACGTTAAGCTGTTGGTCCCGGCTGTCATTTGTGGATCTTTGATAGTCGTTACTGGTCGTCAGAAGCTCGAAAGTCTGACAACCAGTCTAACCAAGGGGTATCTCATTACCCAGTAACTGGGTTGTGGAGGTCAGATAGGCAGTCGCTCCATGTAAAATACTGGTATTCAGCTGCATCCGGTTAGACTGGAAGCCGACCCCAACATAGTTGGGAAAAGGCTAGGCAGATTGATTGAGATTGTCTAAATCGTTTTTCTCTTAAGCCTACTAAATGATGATTTATTAGTAGGTACCAAAAATGTTTATAATATTGTGTTACGGAGATAATTACTTCAGCCGCTACCAAGTCTAATTAAGCCTCGGCGATCATTTGTTTAGACAAAAGAAGAATTCTTACAACATGGTCAGTGACGTAATACAAATTACATTTCAAGTTTTTGTTGCAGCAAATCTGATTCTTCGTTCGCTCTTTTCCTGATTCCGAATACTTTAATTACATAGTACTTATTATATAACTACGTGTAGGTAATACTGTAGGTGGAGGTGTAGCTACGTGTAGGTAATACCTTAATCCTGGGCAAAGACTTTCTCAACCTTTCATTCGCATAGACTTTCTTTATTCGCATAGGCTAGGCAGATGATGACTCTCTAGAGGAATAGTTAAGCGGACTTACTAAATATATGTACGTCTATTGTATTTTATAATGGATTTCCACAATGACACGCGTGACTCAATTAACTAGAAAATGATTAATGATGTAAAATAAATGTAAGTACCTATTCTATAAGCATGTTGATAGGTACACCATATCAATATGAATATCTATCATGATTCCCGTATATCTTTGAACTCACGGCACTATGACTGAACACGGCTTTGAGTGGCAACACCGTGTCTGATTGGATTGCCCATTACTGCAAAATGATCAGCATGTATATACCTACACATATTATATACTACATTATGTTTACACAGTCAGTCAAAGTCTTCATTCAAGATTAATCTGTAGATGTGTCTCTTGCGCAAATTCGTGGATTTGACAGCTGCCAGAGATATTGCGTTAGACAGAACATTGCTCATTATAGATTCTGCTTCCTGTTAATTCAATATTGCTAACTGATATATCATTAACTAATGCGCTGCCTCGCTGGCCTAGAAGTCGCAAGCGCGATCGCTGAGTATGGGTCCTGAGGCCCTAGACAAAGTGACATTCTATCAGCGATAACGATGATGGAAAAGGCAAAAATGTATAGGACTGCCATATGCTATCGAAAAGCTTATGTCAATTATGTTGAAAGCCGTTGTAGAAAAACGAAACGCTTTCGAAGTTATTGTCACTTATCTACGCTCCAGGCCTCCTGGGTTCGATTTCCGGGTCGGGCAAAGTGTTTTTGGGTTTTTACATCTGGAATTTCCCAGTAGCAGCCCGGAGTCTAGTTATTTTTCTCTGTTGATGGCAATAGGCTCGCTTTTTATCATCCTCGACTAAAACAACACTGGCGAATTGTGCAGGTGTACTAGTACACCTCTGCCTAGTCCTTCGTGGATTACGGGTGTGACGTTATGTTATGTTAATTAACCAATAAGTAGTGGCACGTAGTGATCACGCGCAACTGTGCACCGCAACGCTATTGGAGGAAGCTACTTTGTTTCTCCCGGAACATGTCAAAGGTGTTGCACATAAGATGCATTGGTCTGTCAGTGATCCCAAAACCCTCGCTTCATGCTTCGCTTTCCGTCGTGCCAGCTAAGGATTAGCCAATCTTGGTTAGAACTCCGGATCCTACAGCATATATATAGTTGGGCGCGCTTTGGACGAACTAGTAATCCTAAAACCGGGTTTAGCTGTTATATGTATAGTAATCCTAAAACCGGGTTTAGGGCCATAGAGGAACGGGACAGACTTCAACTTGTTGTGGACGGGTTCAGCCAGTGTAGCATAGAGTATGAACAAGCTCTTAGTCACAAACACTTATTACAACAGCAGCTACATGAGGCTCAAAGTCAAATAACAGAACTTCAGACTACAAATCTTAATATCACCGCCTCGCTGAATCAAAGTCTGTTCAATGAGTTGATTCCTGTTGCCCCGTCAATGGTTTCTGCCATATACCCCTCTTACACTATAGATTTGACAGGTGATGACAATTCAAAGTCATGTAATTCAGTGAGGGTAGTCACAAGTAAAAATAAACTTAAAAAATACATTAAAATTAATAAATACATAGTTAAAACACAAAAGATGGTAAAAAGACAAAAGTTTTTTATTAAAAATGTTAAACTTAATAGAGAAAGGCTAAATTTACTTAAACAATTAGATATGTATTCTTTTAATTTGGAACAAAGTACCAGGAAACACAACATTGACACAGAGTACTTGCAATCTGAACTTGACCATTTACAGGAGAAACTTAGTTCAATGACTACTAAATATAATACCTCTGAACATGTAATGAGGGAATATGTGTTGGCAATGAATGAGTTGGTAAAATCACAAACAAACAACTGTGAGCAGTGCCAAATAACATCCAAAGTACTTACACCAGACCATTCATTGACAACATGCAATACCAGCTTACCTCAGTCCTGTGTTGATTTGACATTTCCTGGTACCAATAGTTCAAATAAACAATGTAAACAAAGTGTACAAAATGATATAGTATTATTTTGTGATGAGATTGGAAAGGAATTAGGCCACTTGTTGACAGATGAATATCCGGGACACTCCATAATAAATTACTGCATGCCTGGTTGTTCCTTGTTTGATATTATGAAAGAAATTATTAAATGTAACTTTAACCAGGACACTACATTATTAATTTTTATGGGTAATAGGGGAAATGTGAACAAAGGAGAATTGCTCCAATATTATAGAACATTGTGTAATCTTAGTTTAAGAAAAATTGTGTTGTTTACATTCCCTTATAGTAACAGTTTGCCACAGGAAGAAAATAACATAAGATTTGAAATAAATATGACATTACATAATTGGACATTCAATAATAATCTGTTCCATCTAGTTGATACTAACAATTATGTTGGTAATTTATGTTTGACAAGAGATAGATATAATATTCTTATGTACTATCTTTCTACCTATTATAAAAGACAGATAGCTGTGTCGCTATCATATTTTTTTTCTATTTCAGCCAAAAACTTGGCTAAACAACTTGCTTCTTTTGAGCAATGCAATGTAATTTTGAATGATTCTGCCAATAATTTGGCAACAAAAAATGACATTGATTATAATTTAAATTAGAAATTAGGACAATAGAGGAAACCTCTTGCTTAATAAATGAAGAAAATATAAATACTGGTTTAAATCATCAAAATGTTACAAAAAGTTCTTTAATATCATCTCACCCTTCAAATTGTAGTAATCTAAATAAATATAATAATAATACTCTAAAAATTGTTCATCAAAATATACAGGGTGTAATAGGTAAGGAATTAGAATTGGAGCTGTTCATGAACTGTAGTTATATTGATATCTTATGTGTAACTGAACATTGGCTAAAAGTCCACCAGTTCATGTTAAGCTTTAACAACCACCAGGTTGCCAGCTCATTCAGCAGAGTTAATATGATACGTGGTGGCTCTCTAATAATTGTTCGTAACAACTTGAAATTTAAAGAACGTAAGGATATTGTTAGCCTCTCTGTTGAGCGAGTTATTGAAATAGCTTGCATTGAGCTTGAGCAGTTCATTGTATTAAGCGTGTACAGGCCCCCATGTGCTTCATATGATATTTTTGAGAAATCTTTGGAAGATGTATTATTAAAGACTTGTAGCAGTAATAAAACAGTTGTTGTCTGTGGAGACTTCAACATCAATATACTAGAAAAATCTGCTACAGTAAATAAATTTATAACTCTATTAAAGTCATATAACTTGTACAATACATTCTTTGAGCCGACTAGAATAACTGCCACTAGTGCTACCTGTATAGACAATATTTTTACAAACTCAAGACCTTCTAGCCATTTAATTATAAATGAGTTGGACTCTGATCACTGTGGCCAGTTAGTCACTTTCCCTCAGAAAATAGTCAGAGCTCAAAGAAAACTTGTGAGTTTTGTTCCTGTAAATAAAAGTCGCTTAGATCAATTTAAAAATAATTTAATAGAAAAACTACCGGGTTTGCCTTATCACAACGACCCGGATCAAGCTTATACTTTACTATTTAACCTCATCAATTGTGAGTTTAGGAAGGTTTTCACCTCAAAAACATTACCTGTTTGTGACCGCGTTTTATTTAGTGATTGGGCAACACCAGGTATTTACAAAAGTAGGCAGAGGTTATTTGAATTGTATCATGAAAAAACATATAACCAAGATCAAACTTTTCAAGGATTTGTTAAAAAATATTCTAAAACTTTTAAAAGAGCCTGTTCCTCAGCAAAAGCCATACATATTAAAAATAAAATAAAATCTTCTGGGAATAAAATTAAAACAACTTGGAATATTATTAATTCTGAAACAGGAAGAACGACAGTACGGAATCGTGACTTCCATCTAAAAATCAATGATGTAGATATTAAGGCAGACGGGGAGGTGGCAACTGAGTTTGAAAATTTCTTCACTAATATTCCAATTTTAACAACCAAAACTCTGTCATCGTCGTCCTCCACTTCTGCTTATTCAATACTAAAAGAATGTGTACCAGAATGTGACAAACTTTTTGAATTTAGAATTGCTACTGCTAAAGACATTATAGAATCTTTTAAAGAACTCGATGTGAAAAAAACTGCTGACCTTTGGGGATTATCAGTACATACTATGTCTTCAATAATTGATGTTATTTCACCCTTTTTGGCAATTGTTTTTAACTCTTGTATTGCATCTGGTGTATTTCCTGATCTGATGAAACTTAGCAAAGTGATTCCACTGTTCAAGTCTGGCAGCACAACTGATCCCACGAATTTTCGGCCTATATCGATATTACCTACTTTGAGCAAAATCTTTGAAAAATTAATTTTAAAACAGATGTTAAGTCATTTCAATACACATCATTTACTTCATCTGAAACAGTTCGGTTTTACAAAGGGTCGTTCAACTACAGACGCGGGCGTGGAATTACTGAAGAGCATATTCGAGGCTTGGGAGGAGTCGCAGGATGCTCTTGGCATTTTCTGCGACTTGTCCAAAGCTTTCGATTGCGTACATCATGATACTCTCATCAGGAAACTGTACCACTATGGTATGAGGGACAAGGCTCTCGACCTTCTGACTTCTTATCTGAACAACAGAATTCAGAGGGTCGATGTTAATGGCAAGAGATCTGCAGGATCTTCGGTCACCATGGGCGTTCCGCAGGGTTCAATTCTAGGTCCTTTCTTATTTCTCATTTATATTAATGATTTACCTTACCACATAAGGGATAATCACAAGATCGTGTTATTCGCAGATGATACTTCCCTCATTTTTAAAATAAAACGTCAGTTAGTCAACTTTGAACAAGTTAACGATGCACTCTCTAAAGTGGTGCATTGGTTTAATGTAAATAATCTTCTCCTGAATGAGAAAAAGACTAAACTCATTAAATTTTCAACGCCAAATGTCAGGCAGCTATCTACCAATGTTAAAGTTAATGGAATAGAGTTGGACCCCGTTGAGTCGACAGTTTTTCTTGGAATAACCATTGACGGTAAATTACAATGGGGCCCACACATAGAAAAATTGTCAGGAAGGCTTAGTTCGGCCGCCTACGCCGTTAAAAAAATTAGACAGATAACTGACGTAGATACAGCCAGAATTGTTTATTTTAGTTATTTTCATAGTCTTTTGTCTTATGGGATTCTTCTCTGGGGAGCCTGTGCGGACATTAATGCTATCTTTGTTTTACAGAAAAGGGCTATTCGAGCCATTTACAACCTAGGTCCAAGGGATTCCCTTCGTGAAAAATTCAGAGAAATAGATATTCTGACTGTAGCCTCACAATATATATTTGAAAATCTATTGTATGTACACAAAAATATATCTAATTTTAAGAAAATGTCCGATATTCATAGTTTAAATACCAGGAATAAACACAATCTTGCTGTACATCGCACTCGTCTCCACAGAGTAGGCAACTCGTTCATGGGTCAATGTATACGCTTTTATAACAAACTTCCCATTGACATTCGAAACTTACCCATTAAACGATTTAAAAGCTGCATTAAAACCAAACTTTGTAGAAAAGGGTACTATAAAATTTCAGATTATTTAGAAGACAAAAAAGCATGGGATTGAGCTGCTCGCTCTGCTAAGCATTGTAACATTTTGAATAATATGGAAAATCATCAAAGTATATCAACCAGTTTTATTTACAAATTGACATTATTGAATATTCTATACAAAATGACATGATTACTTTGTAAAGTATTTTATTATTGTGAATGTGAGGACTATGTGAATTTTTTTTAATTTTTTTTTTTTTTCTTTCTCAGTTAATTTTATCATTGGTCTGGCAATTTGAGAATTTTATGCGGCCTACCCAAATGTCCTTTCTTTGGTATTGTTCGTCAAGTCGCTGAGCTCCTTAAGTTCTGAGTTGAGCTCCGCCATTACTGACAAATGCTTGCACTGACTGGACAGGTCCACTCAAATCTGTGTGGTTCTTTCCTCAAAAGACCATTTCAGACTCGAATTTACATGGTCCTCATATGGCTTGACCAAGATTATGTCTGGACTTTAAAAGAGACTGTGACCTCTGAGTTTGTTTCGGCCTTTCTTCTCAGAGTAGTCAGATAGGAAACGCCGACCTCATCTAGCTTATTTTTAATATTTTTTAATATGACGTGTAAAAGTGATTCCAATATCCTATTTACAGAATAAACAATTTCATTTCATTTCATTTCATTTCATAAACATATTGAATTTATTCGCGAAGTAAATAGCTTTTTGCGCAATAACAACTTAACAAGTAGATGTCAACAAGGTAGACATGCTCAATGCAAAGTAAGTAGGTATAGCCTTAAATCCATCAGATACGCGAACAAACCTGACACTCGCTACAATTTGCGCGAAAAATCGCACACTCCTCACTTTTATTACTTTTTTATAGTTTTTCTGAGTTCAAGCTTTCTGTAACACTTTAAAACTACTCGGACTTTGTTGTCCAAGTTCTCCTTCGCACATTAAACTCTAACTATTCATAGAACTGCACTCGATAGTTTTTCTTTTCTTCTTTTATAGTTTAATCTGATTGCTAATTTAATAGAAAAGTCTAGCGATGAAAGGCTAACAATCTCTTAATGGAACTTTACTTTAAACTTCGTTAATGAATATAAATAGATGGACTTCAATTTTCAAGAATAATTGAGACTTTAGAAAATTGGGAAATACGATAAAAATAACGAAGGAAAAGTTTATAATCAAATTGTAACTTTGTAAAACTTTGCAACTTCTTTGCATACTTGGATTTGTAATCCAAATATAAAGAATTCGAGGCGAAAAGTTAAAATCTGTTGTGTTTTGCACAGATATGCTAAAATGTTTCATTATTTATGACGCTATTAATCAAATCTAAGCAACCACAAATTATAAATTAATAAAATTACAAGTAACTCTAATGCAATATGTATAACGGATAACATAAATATTTCTAACCCAGGTATACCATGAATCTCAATGACTGTTTATAAAACCCTTTTAAAAAAGCCCATACGTCAAATTGCATTCACGACGTACTCAATTTTTCCCGTCCACCAAAATATAGCCGAGGCAGCCCACTAACGTCTATTTTGCCAACAGAACAATGGCAAACAAAGCTCGGCATTTAGCTAGCCTTCGCTGGGACATGTCGTGACAAGGACAGGCGGGTAACAAGATAAGTAGGATGTCCTGCACGCGAGCCGTCCACCCTAATCCTACGACGCAGCGCCACGATACTGTTCAAAACTTCAGATCGGCTTTACAATGCCTCCACTTGTCAAAACAGTCATCTTAAGACATTACATTTAATGTTTTGGTAGTGAATTGCGTGTTCTTAGTTAATGGGATGGAGTGTTTGTTGATATTTAAACAAATAGGTAGGTACATACATAGTTTTTCGTTCGTTACATCGGGAAAGTTTTTTAATTATACATAAATGAGAGACCGTCTCTTGTAAGAGGTCGTTTCTTGTAGGAATTAATAGATATAAACAAAAAAAAAACGATTACATGTAATGCAATATCTCACGTTTTACCAATAGCTTCAAAAGAAAAAAAATGCCAGATTATCAAAACAAACAGAGCTATTGAAGTCCAAGAAAGTCAAACCACCAAGTATATAATTGATTCCAACCTTATTTCAAATTGTCATGATACCAGAAATTCAGTCTATGTCGTAACCATAACTTCTTGTAGATTAATTAATCGGTCTCTTCAAAATAAGGAATTATTAATTTCCCAGTTACTTAATTATATTTGTCGTGGGTTCACGTAAAAGCCTCGGTTAAACTCGTTTATACTTGATGCTTCAAACTTTGTTTTCCTGTTTCTACAAGGTTTGTAAGTAATTATATTTGACAGAAGAAAGTACTCAAAGTAAAATATTTGTTGTTTTCAGCTGACTCTAGTTTTAAGGATGGTTCAGCTGCTTGACATGGTTTACTACTAGATTTTTCCATTGTGAAAAAGTATCCAAGCGTAACTTACTTTCTTTTCATCAAAATGATGAAACAAATTTCAGCGAAACGTCTATTTTTAAGACCCCCGTAACCCAGTAAGTGTTATATTAAGGTTCGGTATTTTCAGAAGGGAATGAATAATAAAAATATTTGCACAATCCGTGGATTATAGGGGTAGCCTCGAGCTAACTAAGATTAATAATAAGTTCATATCAATCTCAAAGTCAACCTCTCACCTTTGTACTGTAATAAGAGAAGTTAAGTGTACCCATGACGGCTTCGTATCTCTTGAAAATGATTGTTATTTCACAACACTCCACAATCTTCGAACAAAGAGCAATCGAAAGCAATTTAAATTCAAGACCCTACTCGACCGCAATTATTTACACAACGGCACAACACTATCCTTAAATCTGTATAAATATTCATGAAACTGTTTTATAAGGAGACCCTTGCTCTCTTTAGCAACGTAAACGAAAGTTGAGTGACTTTCCAGTTTCACTTCTGTACGTACGGCGTACTCTCGCTCACCGCCGTATCAAGCGCAACTTATGAACTGTTTTAGCATAATATATTAACGTTAGGTATTACGATTTTCCACAAGTGTGCTCTCTGGTTACAAAATTCACTTGGAAAGGCGTGACTTAAGTGCTGTTTCGAGAGGTTTCTCTTCTAATTGAAATGTAAATCTCTGTGAATTTGTAGAAAGCACTTTTTATTCATTTAAGACGCTTACTTTCGCTATACATATTAACTACATAGTCTAGTAAAGCTTTCTAATCTGGTGTTGACTTAAATTCGTTTTCTAATTAATGTATTCAGATGATTTAAATTATTTTGTTTGTTGACTTGTCAGCCATCAGTGTGTTGGAGTTTGGAATACGGTTTTGTGTATGTAGTTATGTTCTAAAGTATTGGGTTCGTTGTTGGTCAAATTAGTAAGAGAATAACATTTAAGTTGGAGTTACATTTAACTGGGTGTCGGGGTGTGCACATGAGACCGCACATGACGAGGGTCCCGTGTCAGATTGTTTACGTTGGAAAACAAAATTTTAATATCTTCGCTGTCTACATAGGCTTACATATTCTAAATTTGCTTTCCAAGTTATTGAATAACGTTACAAAGTTTAGGAAGTTTAGTGAATTATATACGGGCTTAAAATTAAAAACACCACCTGATGTTTTTTTTTTTCTGTATGAAATGTAACATGTTGTTGGCGTCCATGCCTTAGTAATTGCTTTGTTTTTCATACTACCTACTTTCATTTTCTGCATTTCATTTTGACAACGAATAACTGTTATTAAATATATTTCAAACATTCAAGTACTTAAGTAAATAAGAAAGTGTCATATAAAGAAGATTTTTACATTAAAGAAAATCAAGGTTCAAATCAAACGCTTATGTTTAATGTTCAGAAGTAGACAGCGACAGGCTTAGTTAATGGATTGTATTATCTCGGAATAAAATATTTAGATTAGTATTCTACATTATCATGGATATAATCAACCCGACAATAATAGTGTAAGCAATGATCGTAAAGTCGAAAACCAAACAGCTTGTGAGGGACCCGGAGGTGATGATTAGCGCTCCCTACACCACTTGGCTGTCCCGTCACGTAACATCCAATCTGCTTAGCGGGACACCTTTGTGTCGACCCTTTTATTTGGGTCGCAAAGCCCTTAGATACACAGAAACTGATTCACAGATAAACACTACCGCGTCGTTAGCAAGATACACAGAGCTCCGTTAAAAGTTTACTTAACTATATTGAACAGTTCGATATACAAATTGAATTCAGGTCGAACATCTCATAACATGTACTTTCCCGGTCTGTATTTCGAGAACCGTTTATCAAACAGTGACATAGTTCCAGTAAGTGATCTATAAAGTATCGACTGACAATGACAAACACTACTCATAACTCATAACGAAATTACGAGGACGATTCATCCCCGAAGTTGGCAAAGTACCTACTTCGCAGCTTATCATCGAGGGACAGAATTGCTTCAGTTGAACAAAGTAATCGTCGAGGTATCTGAATGAGTAATGAGAATGGTTAGTTTAAACGAGTTATTCGTATAGTTGGAATCACACTCGCACTAATCTCTAGCATCAATTATGAACTGAATACGAATGTAACAACCGATGAAAACCGTTGGGGTGTGACAAACGGTCATTAAAATGCGGGATCAGGCGGGATTTAGGCGAAATCCATCAGAAATTAATATTTGAGACGTCAGCTGCTCCACACCTGGAAATTGTCTAATAAAGCCGCCTTATGAACTCGGCTTTTATAAACTTTGTGCGTCTACAGCGTTTTAAGTGCCTTATCTCTACGGAGAGGGGAAAAAAGTTGACGCGGTTTACATCCTTTGTTACGCGCCCACATCATTTTAAAGCAGATTGATGAGCTTGTGGGGAAATTATTATGGTTTCTATAAGACACCTATTAAAACACGCGTCGATAGTTTGGAGATTGTTAAGCGAGAGTTTAAAGCTACATACCCCTTGTACCAGGATACACGTATATCTACGTAAACAAATAAACCAAAACAAGAAACAATTTCCCGCCCTCCTAAAATTTTTTCACGGCCAACAGTGTCTACTTCCGAGAATGGAGTGTTGGGGAATGTGTACTGAAATTGCTCGAAGGGTTCCGTCAGTGTTGCAGTTTCGCTGTACAAATTTCTTGGAGAATATTATAAGACGCCCGAGGGTGGCAGATCTACCGGGCTGCAGAGGACCGTTGAACTGTGCAGCTCTTTGTGAAATTGCACACTTTTCTTTGCTTCTTTTAACCACACATTTTAAATATTGTTTGACATGGTCGTGGAACTTTATTTTCCCTTATTAAATGAAATCTAAATGGATGTGATGTTACAAAATGTTATTTTTCCAACAAAAATAGTCTCGCCTCTATGCCAAGATTCATTTTCACAAAGGGTTTAGCGAATCCGTTCGCCTTTTACCTTAGTCTGCAAGAGTTGTGAAAGCGACGTGATTCTCAGCGATAGTTTATCATGATTTTCCAGAAAGCAAGTACAATGGATTTAACTGTCATAAATCGCTCATTGGTCGGGCGGTGATTAGAAGGAATCAGGAGCGCGCTACAGTCAGCTCGGTGGAGCTCAAGGTATCTTTAGCTTTAGTCGAATTGTGAATTCGATAAGCTTTAATGCATTTATTACAAATTCGTGGTAATTATTTGTCATACCTTAAATTAATATTTGTCATAATTTAAAAACAATGATCACATCTTCCAATAACCACAGTACTTACAGAAAAGTTAAAAACCGGCCAAGTGCGAGTCGGACTCGCGCGTGAAGGGTTCCGTACCATTCTTACATATTATAAAACAAAGTCCTCCGCCACGTCTGTCTGTCGTCCTGTACGCGATAAACTCAAAAACTACTGCACCGATTTTCATGCTGCTTTCACCAATGGATAGAGTGGTTCTCGAGTAAGGTTTTAGTATATAATAACCGACATCCACGCGAGCGAAGCCGTGGGCATCAGCTATTCATCTATAAAAACGTCAAAAAAATCATGTCTGTTGTATTGGAGCCCCCTTAAATATTTATTTTACTCTGTTTTTTTAGTATTTTTTGTTATAGCGGCAACAGAAATACATCATCTGTGAAAATTTAAACTGTCTAATTATCATGGTTCATGAGATACAGCCTGGTGACAGGTGGACAGACAGACAGACGGACGGACAGCAAAGTCTTAGTAATAGGGTCCCGTTTTACCCTTTGGGTACGGAACCCTAAAAAAAGCCTATTATTTTAGTCAGTAGGACATCCTTTGTTCATTTGAACGTGTGTTTATTTAACAGCGTATATGAACCTAAAATAAGCTTGAATTAAGTGGTTGTATTTCTTATCTTGAACCTAAAACAATAGAGGAACTACAGGAAGGGTAACTTTATTCATTCGAGATATATTTACGTAAGTAGGTACTGACATACAGTACTTCGGAGGGTAGGTGGATTATATAGAATACAGGATAAAGTAAATGATTAACGAGGTTTATTGGATGAGTCGATCAGCCAAGGTTAAGCGGCTTACTCAAAGTATTATTGGGTTTATTTGGAATTAGAATTAGCTAGGTACATTTACTTCTTTCAAGTTACTAATAGCGAATATTCGCTTAGGTTTTTTCAGGTTTATGTTCAGTTGTGGACTGCGATAGGTGGTTTTAATGATGCTGACTAAAAAATTAGTCTTCTAAGGCCTGAATTCCTCTTACGCTAAGGTTGGTCGCGCACGTCGGTCGTGCTTGCGTATATACATTGTGTTCTTTATGGCACCATACTGCGACGATGACGTCCGCGGCGCGTACTACGTTGCTACGCGTACTACGTTGCTACGCGTACTACGTTGCTACGCGTACTACGTTGCTACGCGTACTACGTTGCTACGCGTGCTACGTTGCTACGCGTACTACGTTGCTACGCGTACTACGTTGCTACGCGTGCTACGTTGCTACGCATACTACGTTGCTACGCGTACTACGTTGCTACGCGTACTACGTTGCTACGCATATTACGTTGCTACGCGTACGCGACCGAGCATACGCGACTGACATCAGCGTAAGAGGAATTCAGGCCCTGACGCGTATCTTATCGATTCAATTTTTATAGATGAAATTGACGATCGTTAGAACCACTCTCATATACCTATAATAAAACAAATTATTTAAAAAACATAAAACCCGACTGCAAAAACTATGGTACGGTACGGTATTGTAGGCCCGGCCTGCAATACTTTACAAAAAACAAAGTTCAATGCTTGTTTTTCTCTTTTTGAATACAAGTTTTTGAAGTCGGGTTTTATGTTTTTTTAAATAATTTGTTTTATTTCAAGGGTTTTAGTTTTTTTCATATATATATTTGGAATTAACTAATTACTAGCTTTTATTCGATACCAATATTGTTGTAATTAATTTAAAAAAACCTTCCCCTCCATTTTTTTTGTATTTGCAGATGAAATATATATAAAAAATATAGCCTATGTCACTCTCACAAAATACAAACCTAACGACACCTCATAATTATGTTAAAATCCATCAAGCCGTTTATACTACATAGCGTGCCAAAGAAATAGACATACATACATACTTACAAACATACATACAAATATACATACAAACATACATACAAACATAGACATACAAATATACATACAAACATACATACAAACAAACATACATACATACATACAAACATACATACAAACATACATACAAATATACATACAAACATACATACAAACATACATACAAACATACATACAAAAATACATACAACCATACATACAAACATACATACAAACATACATACAAACATACATACAAACATACATACATACATACATACATACTTACAAACATACATACAAACATACATACAAACATTCATACAAACATACATACAAACATACATACAAACATACATACAAACATACATACATACTCTCGAAAAACATTACCCTCCTTCTGGGGCAGTCGGGCAATAAAAAGCTTATCTTTTATGATCGCCTGAATCAAATCAACATGATATCTAGAAGAAACAAAATTCAGTCCTCCGCTAAAGGTTATTTACCTACCAATGAAATCTATCAGAGATAGACCGCGACGGTTACGTATAGATACCTACGTATATGTACGTATATTATCGTGAATAACAGATCGTAAAGCCTCTTAAACTCGCAGGGGTACGATTAATGAACCAATAATTATTCGCTAAGGGCTTTACCCTGTAGGCACTTCGTCTGTCTGTATGTATATGTAGATATATATATGTATGTTCCGACCACATTATTAACTAATAGAATATGAAAGTCTGTTTATAGGGTTTGGTTGATTTTAATTCTAGATGAAGTTTTATGCATTTGAGATGTACGCTAGATTTTTAGTGACGTATGTGACTCTTATGAATGACTCTAATGAATATGACGAAGATTTCTTATCAGGATCCTCTCAGTAACTCCTACAAATAAAAGGAGGGGGGATACCTATTACAGAGCACGGAATCGCCGCGCTGGCAGCGTCTGGAGTTGACAGTACTTAAAACATTCGTGGCGCAGAAAAAACTTCTGTCAAGTACCACCTTTAAAGCCGTCAGTTTCTATGTTATTTGCGTCGTAGCGCAAGTACACTGGACACGCCTGGTTTGTATGGAAAGTGTTGACAATGCCGTCTCGTCTCCGTGCTCTGAGGGGAAATTTTTCCATGATCGTTACGCTAAGCTACTCCTGTTAATATCTCCTCATAGATGATCACAGTTTCTTGTTAGTAGAAAGAACATCACTGGTTATCCTCTTCACGGATTCTTTCAGTTGGGTTTGACGTCAACGCGGGGAAAGGGTGAATTATAATCCATACGCGCGTAGGTTTCAGAGTAGCTACACGGAATTTACGCAAATCACTGCTGTAATATTAGACTATACTTGTCTTTCTCTCATCGATTTTGCATGCACCGCATACTTTGCTACGTCAAAAGTAATAAAAATCTGAAAAAGGTCAATCTCTTAATAAAATAAAGCCCTAAGTAAAATTCTCTAACGAAGGTTATGGGTAGTAAAATCGTAAAACCGTGTGCGTGACTAATAAATTTAATGACTCTTGTCGCCTGGGAAAAAACAACATTAAAAGCGAATTCTGATAAACATCTGTGTTGTAAGTTTCTATTCTACTCTGTGCCTACTGATTTCTTTTGGATATTTTAAACATTAAGTTGTTTTTGTGATGAAAATACTCTGATATTATATGAAGAAGGATAAGAATGGTTATACCTTATTAAATAGTTTAGTTACAACTTTCCCAAGTTGTCAAATAAGCTTCTCTATAGTGTCGTGATTTACATGATCAATTGCAGCAATTATATTATTATTATAACTCATGTTGAACTGGGGAACGACAGCATACAAGTTAGTCATGGTGAAAATATTGAGGATCTAAATCATTAACACTCAGCATAATTATGGGACATGCTGTAATGCTATATATGGCAAAGAAAAGGGTCGATCTCTCTGGATAGAGAAGAACCTGAGGATCCTTTCTTTGCTTAAAGTTCTTCACCAGTTGATGCTATAGGTATGCAGCCAGTAAGACCCTTATTTTTACTTAGCTTTAGTTAAGTAAAGACACCATAACATTCAAACTAAAACCTAATCGAACCCACAGGAGTAACGCAAACTAAACACTGAAGCTAAGCCAAGAAGATCCCAAACATTATGTGCCGTGGTTACACAAAACAAACGGTAATATTTCCAAAAGTCAACATTTAGCGCAGTGTAAGGGCGTATACACACAAGCGCGATATTTTTTGGCGAGACACCGCTTTCTCCTCAGAGACTTTGGAATTCATACTTTATGCCTCTTCTCATAACGTATATATTCTTAATGATCAAGTACTCCGCTCATGCTCAGAATACTTTACGTAAGTAATATGATATGTACGTTATGACAAGAGGCAAATGACGCGACGGCACGACGCGTACGCGATTCAAAGTGCTGGAACGCAAACTCGTGTCAGATGTACGCGTCCTTACATTGTGAGCTGCGACATGGAGGCAGCGCGTGCATCCACTGCTATCATGCAAATGAACACAATACATGTAAGCGAATATTCATGAGCTTGTAAAGCCGAGGGTAGGTTACGTTCTGTGGTACAAACAGCTTCTCAATAACACGAAGCTGTTTAGTTTACTTGAATGTTGACTCCAATATTCTGGGACCTATTCAATCGACTTTCCTTTCCATAATAAACTTGTGGAAAATCAACATTAGTTTATCTTGTAGTTCCTGGGAAAAGCGCACTCCATAACCAAAACGGGTGTCGTAAAAATCAATCCATGGGTTTCGAGGAATCGTCGAAGAGATAAAATCGATAAATCTTGAGCACAACACACATATTTGATAAGTTTACAATATATCAGTCTGCCAGATCTGGTAATAATAATGATTTTGCCTTTGATAATTTATTTTCCGGAGTAATTTAGAGAGACACAACACCTACGAGCTAAACTTAGGTACCTACGTTATATTTATTTATATATACTTTATTGTACACCACTAAAATATATAACAAAAAATAACAAACACTACAAAATATACAATGGGCGGCCTTATCGCTATCCGCGATCTCTTCCAAGTAACCTTGGAATGGACAGTGATTTGCCTGGACATAAAATGGGGCTGTCGTAGGTGCAAATAATAAGTATACAATATACTAAAATAGATACACATATACATACATATCATAAAAAATAGATACATATATATGTATACATGCGAAATAAGTATATAAGCAACGAAAAATAAATGATGACTATAGATAATTACACAGTTACGAAACAAGACAACAAGATCACAACGACAAGTAATGTTCCTTAACGAGTCTTTTAAACACTAGTATCGACTGCGCGCGTTTTATTTCAACTGGCAATGCATTCCACAAACGAGCGGCCTGGACGGCAAAGGATTTGTCGAGGAAAGTTGTGGAATGCATTGGCATTTTAATCTTTAAGTTATCTGATGACCTTAAAAATTTCGTGTGGGAGTCACAAAGAAACTGGAAACGATTCTTGAGATAAAGAGGGGTGAGAGGGGAAAAAAGCACATTAAAGAAAAGGGAAAGAATATGAGCATTCCGGCGAAGGCGGATTGGTAACCACTTCAGTTTCACACGAAATTCGGAAACATGGTCATATTTGCGCAAACCGAATATGAACCTTATACAAACATTTTGAAGCCGCTCAAGTTTATCGAGTTGGTCTTGGGTAAGGTCAAGATTTAGTTATAAATAGATAGCAAATTGCATCCGTGGCAAATTGTATCTAAAAAAATGAATTTCATTGGAAGACTTAATCTGAGTACAACACAATTGGACATATTGTATTATTTCGTAATAATTATGCTGTATGCTGACGCAAACAGGCGAGCCGCGACGGCACACAGTGGTCTGAAAATCGAGCTCCATACTCATGGAAACAAAAAGACAGGAATTTAAAGAAAAATTGTAATGTCTCTGGAATACCCATCCCATTATGTGATATTAACGTATGGATGGTATGCATAGCTCCACGCATGAGAAAAAAAAAGAGTTTTTTTTGTATGGGAGAAAACACTTTAAGTACATTTTTTGGAAACTGAATGGAACTGAAGGGCTGGTGCTCACACGAATGTGAAACAGTGTATTATTAATTTATTTTCATTTCAATAGATACAACGTCTTATTTTAGAAACCACTAGAATTATATAACAAAATGTAAACACTAGCGGAATGGATTGATGATTGAATGAATTTCTTTTATTCTATGGAGACTTACAAAATATCTGGAAGGGCAAGTTTATTTAAAGAGGCATTTTTAGGGTCCCTCACCTTAAAGTGAAAAAAACAGAACACTTATAATAGCCATGAACACTTTTCTCAAGAACAGGTAAAATTAATTTCAAGTAGGTACAAAAGTTAGTCAGTATAATTTTATACTGCCTGTAGGTACTCCCACTGGCCTTTCTTTTTACCTGACTGCCCCAGAAGGAGGATAATGTTTTTCGAGAGTATGTATGTATGTTTGTATTTATGTCTATTTCTTTGTCACGGTCTGTAGCCTAAACAACATGATGGATTTTAAAATACGAGGTGTCGTTAGGTTCGTCTTAATTGTGGGAGTGACATAGGCTATATTTTTTATATATATTTCATCTGCAAATAGAAAAAAAACGAATGGGATGGTTAAAAAAAAAAAAAAATAACAATATTGGTATCAAATAAAAGCTAGTAATTTATTTTTATTTTTTATTTTTTATTGAAAGGAATAGCAAACAGTTACATTATAAGAACTTATAACTAATTTAACTAATACAATTTTAATAATAATATAACCCACAACGCTATCCACTGGTAGACATTAAAGTTTAAAGAGTAAAGAAAGTAATAAATTAATTCATTAGTAATAATAATAGTAATGAGTTAATTCCAAATACTTATTAAAAAAACCTAAAAAGCTTGAAATAAAACAAATTATTTAAAAAACAAAAAACCCGCCTGTAAAAACCTATAATCGAAAAGAGAAAAACAAGCATTGAGCACCATATATATACTTGTTTTTCTCTTTTCGGTTATATTTATCATTAGCATAAGGAGTTTGTAATTTGCTACAGAAAGCCATGGAAAAGAATACAATGCCTTACATTTAAAATTAACATTTAAAGTTAACATTTATATTTTTTTACGTCACCACATCAAAACATATAAATCCAGACAGGACCTCGGCCAGCGAGACTAACTCGCACTTGTTCAGTTTTTTCGTCTGCTCATAGTTATAGCACAAGTGGATCAATCCTTTTTATTATGTGATTTGTCAGAATATACTCGTAGATATTCGACTTTGAAGGGCAATATCTACTTCTTTTTCGTCTCTGGTGTAGGTATCTGTTTCAGTGGATGACAAAGGTTTGACATAGCTTGAAGAATGAGCATTGATAATCATTATATTACATAACCTCTTAACTGTTGACTAAGTGGTTATGATATACGTTGTTTTTCGTGCCATTAAAATGAAAACTAT
Source organism: Lithophane ornitopus (assembly GCA_948473465.1). Taxonomy (NCBI): domain Eukaryota; kingdom Metazoa; phylum Arthropoda; class Insecta; order Lepidoptera; family Noctuidae; genus Lithophane; species Lithophane ornitopus. The sequence goes on from OX419629.1 coordinate 9,268,860, forward strand.
GAAGAAAAGATTCAGATTATACCTATAGTCTTGGTTGTTCAATTCCATTTACGTATATGACAAGTTGGGTTTCCGAGTTCTTGTACAGTCATTCGGAGACTCGAATGCGAGCTAACTCCAAAGTGTTACTGCGCGTTGAATATTGCTATGTGAAAATCGAGGTAGACGGTTAATTTGTCTCAAAATGTATCTGGATTTGAAATTGACGTCAAAAATCAATAGGGTACCTATCCAAAAGCAGTCAAAAGTTGGCTCATTAATTTAATCGACGCATTGGGACCTAATAAAATGAATGAATATGCTGATTGAACCTAATGTGGCATTTCAATCACCCACTGAAAAAGGCGCTTAACTTTGGTAGTTGAATAGAATAAATAAAACGCTGGTGTTAGTATAAAACAAAGTACCTACCTACAGATATATATTATTTATCTAGCTAAAGCATAATATTGTCATCCCAAACCTAAATTCACCCACCATGGAGGATATAAGCCTCTTTTTCTTTTTGTCTCCTCCCATTTCCCGCCCGTCGCATTTGTAAGCATCCTTACTGTTTAAAAATAAAAGGAAACCTCAATTGCTGATTCAAATTGCTTCATAAGCCTTTATTTGTCTTTAGGAACATGGACATCTATTCAGCTTGGCTGCTCCATTCTGATCAGTGACATCTAAAACAAATATTCCTAGCAATCTAAATAAAAATTTACGTGTTTTTTCCATATACTAGTTGCAGAAAGTAAGTGTTATTTAGGCGTAACATTTAGTTACTTTTTCATTAAAACGGCTGTTATTTGTGTAGTCTAGAACAGATAAAGTATCTGTATGGTATCTGTTTGAATCTTTGAATCCTTTCAGTAAAATATTAAATATTTTATTCGGGAATCATATAAATTATAAATGGATCCTTAATTACTGAAATATGTTATAGTACAATACGGGCACATTCATTACAGAATCCAATATATTTGGACAGTGGAACAAAGTACCATTTTATGTATTACTTTGCACTGAATTTTCAAAATCAACACGAGACAATAAATAAAAAATAATCTCCATTATCTACCACTGTATTCTGGCTTTTACCTTTATCTAACTAAAGCACTTACAAAAGAACAGCAATATTTTGAAATAACGATATATTTTTCCCGTAAAGCTCACATAATGCTCCTACGGGCAATTATAGGCCGTTAGAGTGCTATAATGGATCTATAGGGTAGCCAGTATCGAGCTCTGTATCTTAATTACTAACGTTCTTAAATAAAACCAAAAGGTCTTATCTCTACTCTTACACCTTACTAATTTCTTCTGGCAATTAATAACGATAATACTGTACTGAGCCAATTACTCATCTTTTTTCATGATTTCTGAACCGATTTCGACCATACAGTATTAATACAGTTAATCATTTAAAGGACAAAAGGGGGGGATAAAGGGGTTTTCTGTATTGTTTTATGGAGCCGAAACGTGGACACTCACGGTACGGCTGGTCCATAAACTCAAAGTCTCTCAGTGAACTTTGGAACAGGCTATGCTTGTAATCTCTCTGAGGGTTCGAATCCAGAACGAGGTGATCCGGCAGAGAACCAAAGTTGTCATCACAGCTCACAGAATAAGCAAGCTGAAGTGGCAATGGACCGGCTATATTAGCCGTAAAACCGACGACCGTTGGTATAGACGTCTATTTTATTCGCGATCTCCACTCAAGAACACGTGTTGTTGAGTGGAGACCGCGAATCGGTAAACGTAAGGTAGGATCGGGGTCAGGCTAGGAGGAGCGACGATTTTTGCAGGGTGGCTGGTAGCAGCTGGATGAGAGTTACCAAAAACCGAGTCAAATGGCGCGCAATTGTAGAGGCCTATGTCCAGCAGTGGACTGCTATAGGCTGATGATGATGATGATGAAGGGGAAATGGTGTATCCTACGTAGGAAAGTACTACACTTCTAACAAGCCTAGGTTTTCGCCCTAGCTAACAATAATATCACAGTTCATTTCTCATTCTCAAAATCATTACCATTTTATATTAATGAGTATGTGTCACATATTGATAGAAAAGTACTCGAGCCGAATGATATTTTTCTTCCATTTTCGCTGTTTAACATTCAAGTATATTTTTCTGTCTGGACTTATTTTCTTTTGATATTATATTTTGCTTTCCCTTTTCGAATGGTTCTCAATTTTCTATACTTGCCTTATTGTTAAGTACTGTCATTTGAAAAAAAACATCTACCAATCATAACCAATAAAATAACGTCAGCATTAGATTTAAGAAAACAACAAAATCACTTTAAAAGTCGACACTGTATAATCCTGTTGATCCCGTATTTAAGCTGATTATATCACTACACTGGCTCACCACCACACCAAGCCTCTCGTGCAGGTACGCTTCACTTTCCACAGTTTCCCTCCATTCCTGGTGAACTGACAGCTGACATTAGTGACAGCTACCTCACTATTGATGTGCGAGATAGTGTTTACATATCTAATCAATAGATTCACTACAGACAGTATGATGAATTGATGAAATTGTTACACGAAAAATAAAATGTAATATATAAATTATTCACACTTGGTTGGTAATCCAGACATCGAGATAAACAACGAGTAGGTACACAAAAGAAGTGCCAAACACAATAGAGCTTTTCTCCGTCGGGTCGGCTGACAGGCGTAGAGGCGTAGATATCGCCTTTGTAGGCAGTTTACGTGCTTCGCAATACTCGCAAGGGCATATTGGTTTACAACCCGCCATAATCCGGGCTAAAGGATTGTCTGCAACCCGATGAACAGCGTTCAATGACATCGAAAACACTCGACAATTTCCACGACTTCGGTTTTCCAAGGCTGGCTTTTGTACAACTTTGTTAGTACAGGAATTAATTTAGTCCTGGCTAAAATTAAGAATATTAAGTGAAGTTTGACTTTGAAATTGGTAAGTTCACAAACTTCTAAATATTCAGGATTTTTTTCCACCTTGCCCCAGCTATTCGTTCTTGCAATCTAAGTTGAGATATTTTAAAATTTTCTTCACTATATTAATTTGTGTGAAAAAATGAGTAGAGCTTTCTCAAGGCCAATTCTCGTACTTAAAAGCGTTTAAATTCAAGTTGCTATGTCATCACAACGACACAGCAATGTCAAAAACTGGTCAAAAATTTACGTTATTATAGAATTTTTTATTTAATGAGACTGCGATTAGATTGTGTCCATCTGTTTTAAGGCTAAATAAAAGGCATTATTATATATTCTACCGAAATCAGTACGGTCAGTACCTATGACAAATAATATTAAGTTTTCGCAATCAATAAAATCCAAAAAGGTATCTAGAAAATTCACTTTGTTGCCAACAAAGCTGGATTACAGCTTGCGAAAAATATTTTCTTTTATTCTGTTATGAACTAGATTTGTGCTGTTATAAGCAATCTTTCTGAACTAGAAGTAGAGTGCCTGCAGGTATAAAACAAAATATAAACTCGCTAGCTATTCTTCGCAAGGTACTTACTCCAAGGGTATTGTTGTTGTTCAAAATAACTCCGAACTATGATATGAAGTTGTTCGGAGAATTGAACCTAAGTAAATCCTTCACATATATGTATGTAGGTATGGACCATTTCGAATAAGATAGCATTCATTTTAAAAGTTTTGTGCTATAAATTATTCGTTGAAACAAGTAAATCTCTTTGGTCCATTTTGTAATGCCTACATGAAAGCTTAGGTACCTATGCATAAAGCTCAATAAATGTAGGGTTCGTGAAATCTTGTAAGTGTCTATGTAGATTTTTCAGGTAATACAGGGGGCCTAAAATGGTCACATTAGCAATTCCTTTAAAAGCAATTAATTTTCTGCATTCCCAGCTATCATTAGCAATTCCTCTTATTTGACACAAAAGCAATTCATAATTTGTGGACCATTTTACGAATCTCCATAGAAAACTGTCAAACAGATGAATTATTTATTGCGTAATACGAATTAGATCCTAATATTATGAATTGTCAGTTTGTGACATTTTACGATGATTCATAATGTTCTCCTATTATGATTCTGCTAAAGTGGCCATTTTAGACCCGCTGGTGCAATTTATGGATGTTTAAAACTGTCAGTAACTGTTGTATTGTTTTTTTTATGATACTCGTGTTGCCCTCAAACCAACTTGTGCAAGCGTAAAGAAAATCTAATTTGAGTACCACAATAGAAAGTGTAACAGCACCAACGAAATGAAAAGCGAATCATTACTAAAATTCGAGTACACTGGAGCGTGTCTTTGATTGAAACAGGCAAGCAAGATTTGAAAGCTTACAGTTTGAAGTTCAAACGGGAACTTCACTGAGGCCGACCTCTTGTACTGTAACGCCTTTGAGAAACACCAGAACGGTGAGTGATCTGCTATCGCGCCCTCTCTTGAGCACTCACTTAAACACTCCACGGCTTAGTATCAAAGGACCTCAAGTTGCCGACTCAACTCGAAGTGTGGCCCTTCTTTTTAATAACTGTGACCAAAGAATCTTGCTGAATTAGTCTCGAAGATGACGTGACAATATTTTCGTGAACCTACTTATGTTCCTCTGGTTTTTTTTTTTGTACTTGTTGTTTTTTTCTAATTGCGTTTTCGCTTACCTGTATAGTGTCTATAGAGCCACTTGATTCTATTTGTCCTTTTCCCATTCTTGAAGAAAACTCTATAATCGTAAAATCTCTGAGGCTTTCTGAGGTGATTCTATTCATTGTTATTTACAATTATATATTCTATATTCGTCACTATATTCGTTAACAATCTGCATATTCATCTAACTTTAGCCGGAACCAATATATCCCCATCAAATTCAACGGCAAAGCAACAGCAAAAACTGTTCTCAATTTACATTTCCTACCGTAGCCTCAATAAAAAGCTGGCACGTCACTAGTGATGCGACATTTGGGATGCACAGATCGATCGCTATTAATAACAGTTTTAGCCGAACGCTTACCCGTATTAGGCAGTTCGCATCTCTAAAGTCGATTAACTATCGCTAATTCGAATTTAGCTTGCTGACACATTAGCTCGGATGAAGAGTCAGAGCCATCTGCGAGCCAGGATTATCAAACGTGATTCTATGTAAATGCGGGTAATGAAGTTTGCCTTTTGGCGGTGAAATATGGACTTTATACCTGGTTTGTACGTGATTTTTTGGGGATTTCTTTATAAATAACTACATAGTTTGCTATTTTGATAAATCCAGTTTAGTTTTTTGGAAAACTGATGTTGCTATGTCCATCTAACGATGCCAGTTTCAACGAGTACCTCTAATAAACTGTGTCAGGTTTTTTCTCAACGCTGAGGCCTTTAAACTTTCGACGTGACCTCATTGCCAAGGCTAACGAGGTATTACAGTGGTAAGTGACTGCTAAGGCTTTTTCTCAGCATATTTCATTCAGTTCTACCTGGTATTCGTCATAAGCTCTGGAAGTTTCATGAAATGCTTTCGAAAGTATGCATGGAGCCTAGACTAGGTATTCCGCACATAAGGTTTTTAGTTTATATGAAATATTTATTGCGTAATTGAACTGTGGTTCAACGATTTATGCCCTTGATACAAAGTCAAAGATAATGTGCCAGAAAGTTCTGCGTAAATATAATTAAAATGAAGATATCAAATCAAAAAAATCTCAACAAATGAATAACGTTCGTTTGAGCTCTATTACCTACATGAAATATATAAAATATATACCTATGATTCAAGGTTGTCACGATAATAACGCTTTCCAACAAGGGCGAAAAGTTAAGATATTGTAAACAAAATGTTGTGTACTTCTGAAATATATACAGCGTGTTACGACACTGTATTTTGTGTTAAAGCTTGAAGTATTAGGTACTTATATTGTTTGGCTGAAAAGTGTGAAGCACGTGCTGAGTTTAACAGTTCACCATTGTCGGAACAAGCTTAAGAAATGAGTCTAATTTATCAAATCAAAAGATTGTGTAACTTAACTCAAGGGATGGCTCAAAGTAGCAGAATAATAGATATAAACCAGTTGTTGGGCCTCTAGTATACCTAATATTTTATCAAATAAAAACATTGAGCATTAGAAAATAGAGTATTTTATTTAAAATTGTATTAACCGTTGCTTTATAAGCCGAGACAAGTCTGGAGGAATGTGGCAGGCGGAACGATAGATGAGAAATGTTGTGTGCACAATTTATTGCTGCATTTTCTATGTAATCTTAAGGATTATTCTATGTAATCATACGACTTGTAAGTTTGATTTTTGCATGATGAATTTGCATCTTACAGGAAAACTGTTAAATACCTACCTAGATATAAGAAAAACCTTAGTCAATTGAGAGTCTAACATTTATGAATCGTAAAGTAACCACCGCAGTTTGTCAGCTAAAAAAAGCTGCATCTTTTTTCCTCATTTACAATTTCAGTCCCACAGCTTGTATGAGGGCAGTGGTGGCCCAGTGCTAACGGCCACGACTTACGAGTCGTAGGTTTGACAGGCGCTTTAATTTGTGTAAATTATTTCATCGCCACTGCTCTCAAAACGGTGAAGGAAAACATCGTGAGGAAACCGGCACGTCCCAGAACCAAAAAAAAAAACGAAGACATGTGACATAGATCTACCAACCCGCACAGGGCCCGCGTGGTGGATTACGGCCCGCTCCCTCTCACAGACAGGAGGCCTGTGTCCTAGCAGTGGGCACATTATAGGCTGATTATGCTTATGCTTGTATAAAAGCTGCCCACATATTAAACTTCGATCAAAACCATAAATACTATAACACATTGCATGCGGGTCACAGTTACGCTCGGTGGTCAATAGAATTCCACTATATTTCCATAATGAACACGTTCATTGCGCGGTTGCTGTCATCCGACTAATAATGACGGTCATTTCGTTCAAGGATGCTTCATGTACAGTCAGGGAAATTAATCGTTAAGCAAATTGACAAACAACGTCAATTTGCTGTGTTGTAGCCATTTCGTACAACTGTCAATAAATGAAACTGACAATTAAATTGATATAGTCTGTTTTTAATCTCGTAGACTAATTTGACATTTTAAGTGATTGTTGTTTGTTTTTTTTATTTGGAGTTTGACATTTGCACCTGTCAAATTAGTTTACGAGACTAAAAAACAGACTTCAATATGCTTAACAATTTTATGAATCCCTGACTTTACCAACTGACAGGACCTGATCAATCAGGACTGCGTTAATTTACATTTTATTAACTTATTTTAATAGAATTTATAGGTGGGTATAGAATTTGAAGCAGCCAAGAAAAAGACTAGTATTTTTCCATAAATTATACGTGGTGGTACGTAGTACGTAGGGTGGACGAAAAACCAACGGTAGATACGTAAAGAAAAAGCAACTGAAATATTAGCTTAGATAGAAAGTTCTCCTTAAATATGACTTCACTTTAATTTTAGGTTCATTAGAACCTGCTTTCATTTTGATGTTGCTGGTATATATCTACTGGTCACAAATCGCGGTAACTCAAAATCTTGAGTTTCGTGTCCCTAAAAGTGTTAAATAGAAGGTTTGTTTCCTCCACACTATAATAATTCTTTCATTTCGCACACACCGTTAGTAGAAATCGTCAGACAAGCATAATACGAAATTTAAAAATAATAATCCTTGTTTGGTGTTGCCAAAAATAAGGACTTGTTGAATCATAAAAAAAATTAACACATGGTACGTGCAATTACCTCAGTCGGTACAAAGGCGAGAGAATTTTCCTACGCTGTGCAATCCGCTTATGTGAACAAATCCGTGGTTTTCACATTACACCCGTTTGTTATGCCACTAACGATATTATAAACGCAGCTTTTGCTAATCTGCCTTTAAATGTTCCTTTGCCCAAATATGAAAAGTATATTTCCTTAATGTGTGTGTGTGTTTGGTTTTTAGGCAAATCTTTTGTCTACGAGAATGTATGAGTTCTTCATGGAAATCTTTGAATATATAAGAGATATCATATTACTGATTATAAATTGATATCACAGACATTGCAGAAGACTTGTTTTCGTTTATATCATAAACATCTCAAGAATCACGTCGCTTTCGTCTGGCGAACGTAATTGAAACAAACATTTTGCTTCGTCCAAAATAACATTTATTTATGCAAATTAAGGGGTGGGGGGGGGGGGGTAATGTCGGGTATTACAGTTTCATTCTAAGTATAATCAGTTTACAGTTCAGGAGTGCCCCTTTCTTAATTGTAGACATAGGATTTAATGAAGGCGCAAGAACGCGATTATTTTACAAATCTCTTTTTTTTTTGCTGCTATTTACCTAATAAAAACGATTAATTCGGGAAAAATTACGAAGCGGATAAGTTACAAAAAAATCCCTTCTTTTTGAGTATTTCCCTCAATTACTTAATTCGAGGCTTGATATTTAGGGAATTGTGATCTCATTATGAAAAGAATACTGGAAAATATCTCGCTATGATTTTCATAAAAGAAACGCGACCTCGATTTATTTCGAGATGTGAAAGATGGATAATGATTTTTAGAAAAGATAAATGATGCTGAACGAATGTAAATTATGTTTATTATGAACAGCCGAATAGGTCCCAGATATTTTCAAAATTTCAAAGCGTCTCTGCGTCTAGGATTTATTTTTTTCGGCATTTTGTAATCTATACGAGTAGGTATGTATAAAAATGGATGTTGGTATATATGAAATTGATAAATTCCAGCACCGTTTGACCAATCACCATAAAAAGTTTGTTCAATTTATTTGGGGTGTGTTTGCAAACCACTATTGTATTGGGGTTATCCTGTAAGGATAGTGGGTGTGATAAATAAATAAATAAATAAATAAACAAATAAATAAATAAATAAATAAATAAATAAATAAATAAATAAATAAATAAATAAATAAATAAATAAATAAATAAATAAATAAATAAATAAATAAATAAAACTCGACACCTGTATATTTTTCCATGGCAAGGTTTTTACCCGGACTTTCAAGGAAGGGTTATGTTTTTTATAGGATTATTTCGACCAACACGCGTGAAGTCGCGGGCAATAACTAGTTTATTGGAATTGATCTGAAATACGTGAATTGTTGTACCTGTGGTGATATCTGAAGTGGTTTTGATAACACAGATGCAGAATTACATCTCTTCTAAATACGGTATGAATTCCAACCCGCGGTGAACGATGGACGAGTTCAAGAAGTTTAATTCCTTTGTAAGCCTCGACAAACATAGCTCTACGTAGGTGTATACATCATTTTGTTCTGGGGTAACGGACTTCGAAGCACAGATTGCAGGGGTAAGCAACTCAAAATTGCTTGAATGGCTAATCCCTCACAGTACCCTTTGCTGCATATTAACTACAGGTTGGCATTGAGTGTTGCGCTCCGAGGATTATTTATTTAACAAAGTTATTTTGCGGTTTGAATTATTAAATGCCAGGTAGGTATATTAAAGTCTCAAGTTTGATAAATAATTGGAGCCATAGGAATTTCATTTGGGGTTGGAGAAAATTGTGAATAATTTCAGCTTTTAAATAGTTAATTGTTGTTCTAAATTTTGGTTTTTGACATAGTGTTTTAAATAAATGACACACATTTAGAAATACCCAGGTGGTTAAGCTCTCGCCTCTCACGCTCGAGGTTATGGGTTCAAATCCGGAAAAAGGTCACATTGGTGTTAGTATCGATGTGAGTTATTTGCTTCATAATATGTACGTTCTTTTGACATCGGTAAAGAAGAAACATCGTGAGGAAACCAGTAAGTCTGAAATCGCCAACCCATTTTGAGCAAGCGTGGCTTCTGTAAATGAGAAAAGGTGTTTGCCCCGCAGTCTGACAATAATAGGCTGGTATTTAAGAGGCACGAGGAACAGGGACTAAATTTCACTCATCCTCTATAGAAAAGGGAGGATCCTCCGACCAGACGGGTGTTGTGTCTGGCGAGCAACTGCCCAAAGATTGATGTCGGAATCTTCCATCGCGCGGTAATCTCTAATTGCGCGATGCAGGATTTATGTGACGTCAGAATTTTTGTGTGTCGTTTATGTGACGTCAAAATTTTTGTAGCTCAGGTCTTTGATGCGTAGTTCGCATGTGGTGATGTAGATTACACACACAGTGTTATTATTTTAAAATAGTTGGTTGCTATTTACTATTCTAATTAATATTTAAATTTTCTACATATTCATTTAAAAAAACTTAATAAGTGTTCCCGTGGTTATAGGATTCATTTGTTTTATGTAAGTAATTACCGGAAAGCCTCACAATTTTGACACCTATTCCACTTACCTCATAAAGATGACTAAACACAGGTGTTCAAACCATTAACGATAAAAGCTTAAATACTAGGCGCTTGAGACGAAATTTATAATCTGTTGTCACCTAAAAGATACACATACCCTGAATAAGTTTCGTCAATTTCATCAAACGTTATACATATAAGGTGTAAAGAGGGCTTCTAATAAAGCCCTGTTCCTCCAACTACAAAGGCTTCGACGCTTTGTTCCTTTGCCGACAGCGGTCGCATCTATACCTTATAAAGAGCCTTTTGTCAATGCCACAACATTTTCGTTTAAAAGAAATTTGAACCGTACTTAGGAGTTTTATTGTTATAGTAACTAATGACGATAAATTGATATCAGGGTCTTCAATATAAATAATTAAGTAGGTATTTAATTAGGAAATGAATCGGCTTTTATAGGTACGATAAAAATCTTGGTAGTGAATTCGTCAATTATAATATTGGTAATTCTAAAGGAATTATGGAAACTCTAGTAAAAGAAAATGAAATTGATTGCTAGCAAACCCGGGCCTTACCTCAAAAACTTAGACACTTGTTCAACTCGTGTTTACTGTCAAACTCCATACAGAAATGTCATTTTTACAAGCTAAATTAAATTTGAAATTTAAAAATCTCCCAACAAAACAAACTATTTAATAAACGATATTTTTTTATAGCTAAAGACCCTCTCGGTCAAGTCACCTTTCAAACAAAACAAAAAAAAACAAAATCGGTTCAGCCGTTTGGCAGCTACGATGGCGCAAACAGACACACAGATACACACGTTAAACTTATAACAGCCCTCTTTTTCCGTAGGGGGTTAAAAAGGTGTTTAGGCTAAACAACAGATAAACACGGTTTTGTGGTAATACCGTAGTAGAAGTTTAGTGGTTCAGCAAATTGTGGCTTAAATTAATAGAATGAGGCTATAAGTACTTAGTAGATAAGTACTCAGTAGATAAGCTTGTAGATAAAGTGGGTTCACCTCACTAGTTCAAAGATGCTGGCGCTTTGAACTTGTGACCTCACTATTCCGAGGCGATGCCGAGTAAGCGATGAAACTAACTATCAGAAAAATTGAGAAATTCATTTCACCAATCAGCCTTTATAAGATTACATAACAAAAACAAACAAAAAAGTGCTTAATCCGACTTACATCCTAAAAAAACAAAACAAAAATAATCAAGATTACAGACGAAAAATATTCGATCGGGGATGGCCAACAAGCAAAATTAATTAACAAAATTGAAAAATTCCATTTCATTCTTTCGGCCGTGACCGTTCACTTGGAGTGAGGCCTTTTCTTACGTTATCCGCTTTCCGTCTAACATTTTCTTTCGTTTCGCCCCTCGTCTCGGTTTGAGCAATGCCGTTCAATTTGGCGAACTGCTGCGTTATTGCGACAGCACGTCTTTGTTGACTTCTCTGAAATTCTATTTTTGATAATAGACGATCGTTTTACTGCGATCTAGAAAATGGTATTCTGGTTCTAAATCTAAATAGTCGGAATGATAAATTAAATATTCGGAGTTCAAACATAAATTACTGATATAAAAAACCTACAATTTTATTTTGAAGCTTCCTTATCCAACTACCAAACGTAACGCTTTGACAATAGAGTCGATTTTTCTTAATGCCTACGCTAAGCCGATTTTGCTTCACTGTCTAAAAAGTAGTTAATCAAATTAATTGATCGAGTATTCAGAATCGATTCAAACTCATTGCTAGAGTCCGTATATCTCAGATCTCGAGGCTATAATATAAGTAATATCTACTGGAGGTTTATAAGCAAAATGTTATCATACCAAATGACTCTATGAGACCTTCTTACATAATTAGGTAACTTGTTCGTCCTCCTTTTTCCAAACTAGCCTGGGGTCGAATTCCAGTGTAACCAGGATGAACGGTAGGTACTAAATTTTGTGCGACCTTCACTTTGGAATGTAGGGTTTCAGGGTATTATATGATTTTAGTTTATTATATATCGAATTTTAAGGAAAATTTGAGACTAAGTAAGCTACTAAAAGCAGTATTGATTCATAATGCTTCTAGTCAATAATCTCAACAACAACAAATTACAACAACTGTACAAAATTGTTTTAACAAAACATAACATCATGCCCGTTTTCCCCATAGGGTTAGGCAGAGGTGACTTATGGTAGGTACCTACACCCACATTTTGCTAGTTATGTTTAAGTCCCATTTAATAGGGCGAGAGCCTATTGCCATAAATCAAGCAAAATTCCTTGTGGAAGAACCCAATAACACTTTGGCCGACCTGGGAATTAACCCAGGACCTCATGCTCAACAGTAGCGTTTCTAACAATCTAATCTAAAATTGTTTTAATTCTTGAAAATTCAAACAATTCAACACGTAAATGTTTTAATTTGGCACTTACTTAAGTAATACAAGTACAATGTATTTGAAACAAGTGTTTCTAAGTGAGCAGTTAATAAAATTCCAAAGGGTAAAGGTCTTCAGTGGCCTTCAGTAAAGTGGCCATTTTACGTGCTTCCCGACGCTTATCTGAAAACGGTTTTCAGTAACACACAACGATGTTATTGCTAAGGTTTTGTTTGTTTGTTTGTTGTAGGTAATTACGGGACTGTCATAGAATGGGGGTAACGGTGTCGGAATGATGTCATTCCATGTTAACACCATAACGATACTATCTATCGGGAGTTTATTGGAATGTTTCTTTTGTTTTTCCGATATCATTCTGGAGATATGCAATGGATTTTAATAAAATTGCTAATCACCGCGATATTTTTGCGTCCTTACTTCACTGAGTTCTTAGGTAGTTACTGGGTAAATATAAACTAAGTACCTACCTACTAATTTAATTGTTGTAATAACGAAAGTCTTAAAAGTACTAAGTTTACAGTTCTGTTTAAAGAAGTGCTGCTTATCATAACCTCCTTCGTTATTAATTTTATAATCTAATTAAATTTAAAAATTTCATAATCTTACTTACATTTTAAAACAACTAACGAAGAAACGGAATACGATACGATATAAAATTTACGTCTAGTGACATTTTTAATTTAACAGAAGTGCAGCGCAGTCAGTCCGGAACCATTTGCGGGCGACGTCAGCCCCCGGTGCCCGCGGGAACAATACTAGCGCCCTCTATTGTCCCACATAAACAACATTTTATTAGAGACCTCTAAACCTCGTATATCACTTTTTCATTTTGCTGGCGATCACGGTTCGAGCGGGCAGTCGAAGTGCAATTGGAATCACTTTATCAATGAAATCGAATACATGAGGTTGTAGGTACTACTGGGGTAAAGTTCGTTTTTAATAGGTATGTGATTTCAGTATTTTTAGTTACCATATGTAAGTACATGACGTATACCGTCATCATTCACATACATACCTACCCGCGCACATCCACACTAAAATTTCGATTAATTTTATAACTATGAAAGGTCTGGTAACCCCTAAAGTATCATCCATCGACATACACTGCCTTGTATGTCGATGTACCTTACATTGTTTGTCGAACTTTAAGTAATTGTATGATTCTAGGCCTTGCCTATAATCATAAAATTACTTATAAAATTCCCATTAACGTCTTAATAATTCTGAAAAAGGGTGTATCCAGAGTTCTATTCTCTTCATAGAAACTAGCCTCTCTAAAGAGCTTGAACAAATACCGTGGATATTTCCAGTACTTTCTTGCTAATTAATAAAATAGACAGAATATTCCTTTCTAGAACAGTCTATTTGATGAATAATTGAATCAATATAAAATGAGATATTTTTAAATACTTACAGGATGTAAAAACCATCACTTATACCACAAATCCATCAAATTAGCCGTTATCTACGCATTTTGCATCGACTTTTATCTTTAGTATGAAAAACTCTCGCTTTTTAACGCCCTAGTATATCGTTACGTGTGTAGCCTGCAGTTACAGGAGATGTGGGGGTATTTAAATTTAAGTTATAACATTAAAAAACTTATTTTCGTTAAAAGAAAGTAAGAAAAAGTCGGACCTTCAATATCTCCGTTAGCAGAAGGTTCCAAGGTATGGTCCAGTATCTACGAAAAATAAACACAATGACGGAAAGTATAACCACAGTATAATAAAGTAACAGTATTATGTCTCAGTAGTGACTTTGAAATAAATACCTACGGCTGCTCGGAAGATAAACCTTCCGCGTCCGTGCGTAACTGCCACACACTCAATACTGTTGCGTACTGATATAGACTGAGATTTCGAAATACGTCGTTCAGCTGTTTACTATGAAGACATAATACTGTTACTTATTTATACTGTGGTATAACTGACTCTCGGCTTCGTAAAGCGTGTTTTTACACCTATTATTTCTTACTATAACTTCATTAATTCTCTCGCTGATTGAAAGTTAATTAGTATTAGTTATTTAACACGTCTCCTTTTCTAACAACCATCCAACTAGTTGAACAAATGTTGTCAACATTACTGGCACAATTGTGCTCATTACGGACGTAGATACTCTATTGTTTTATTTAGCTCCGACGCCCAGTAATAACGTGAAATTGTGGTCGCTTAATTAATGCAATAAGTCTCGAACCTTCATTACTTATTTAATTAATCGAAATCAGTGTTATTATGATGGTGATGATAAGCTGATTATTTGGTTGATATTTGGTTTCAGTTACTCTGGTAATATAATTGAAGTTTGATACATTTATGACGTTTGATTGCCTGTTTGGAGAAAATAGGTATTTCCACTGTTACAAAATAGGCATTAAAAAAAACATATAGACGAATTGAGAACCTCCTCCTTTTTGAAGAAGTTGGTTAAAAAATAAGACCACAGCAGTAAACTTTTCTGAAAAGTAGTAAGTTTGTTGCGGAGAAAAGAACTTTGCGCTACATTCATGATACATTGCTGGTTGCCAGCTGAGGGGTTCCAAACTTCCTCCAATAATTGGTACGTACTTAGTATTGAAAAGCCAGATATCCAGCCAAAAACATATATTAAAATACTACATATCCCATCCCAAGGATTGCCTAGTTATATTGATCGGTTATTAATTATCATTCCCTTTCTAAAATGAACGAAAAGTATTTTTTTTATTTTATTTACTAAGGCACCAAGTCTTAGTCATAGAATTCATATAAATTAATTACATTATTAAGATAAAACTACATTCAAAATACTTAATATTTGATTAAAATAATAGAATTATAAATCCTTCTAAGGATCCATTAATCAATGTCACCAGATCTATGTAGTTCCGCCAAGGAACTCTTGCATTATTGCAACTAAGGTAAGACACGAGATGACTCACTTACAACTATATAAGTAGCTACGTGCTTGGAATTCCTTGCATTGCTGAATGGAATATGTGCGAAGGTAAGCTTATCGTAACAGTTGTGTATGGGGCACAGTTAGGCTATTAATATGGTCTTATATTGCCTCTCTTAAGAGGTTAACGCAAAAAAAAATGTATAGGTCAACCTAGCGCTAGGTTTTCTTAACAAAGTAATAACAGACGCAGTACAGAAGCATGCTCACGGGGAATAAATGTAAAAAAAAAAATTCCAGTGATTTATGAATCGAAAATACAATTCTATAGCTTTTGGTTTAAAACGCGGTAATATTAATTGTGCTTGCCGCATTAAGATATGAATAAAAATTCAAATCTATTAGATAATTAAATTATGATGATGATATTCATATCTTTTGAATCTTTATTATAAGTGATAAAACTCAATTAATATTATTTGCTAAACGAGTATTTTCAATTTAAAAATCGTTCAAATTTATGTTACGTTTACTCCGCATGTCTGTGGTAGGCCCTCTGGTAAGTACAGGCATTTATAATTTTCGTATTATAAAACTTTGGCCCTATAAAAAGATATAAATACCACACCAACTCATCCGCACCATTTTAATGTTGACATTAATATCCGTTGACAGACATTACTAAGACATGAATAAGGGAGTTCACAAACAGGGCCAGTGCTGATGCAATGGATTAGCAATAATTATCCTTCACAATAATTCAGACTCTGATTGATCGTGTGTTATGCAATTTGGGTGCAGAATATTTTCTGCCAGCCTGCATGATGTAAGGTTCCCTTTTGCAGACAACCTTTACAGTATCTACTTTTAATCAGCAATGTCAAACTGTCTACCATTGTGGCCTATACCCTTTAGGGATTACTCGCTCGGTTATATTATACTAGATAAACATGTACTTGATTATCAGTAACGCGTCGACGCCCCCCTTTTTTTCTTCGCTTGCTTCCTTTCCAGTAACATATGGCTGATCAAAATCTTTCCTTTAGACAAGCACAAAGAATACACGGCAATATATTACTCGTTATAGCTACTTCGTAAATTTTGTTTGGAATTTCTTTACAAAGGGCATGTATTTTTATTTATGTATTTAATATGTTAATGATCTTTTTGATGTGGGCGGCCTGGGGTGAAGAGATTTCCGATTGTGGATGGAAGGAATATTTTGTCCTACTTGAAATCTCACAGTTGTTTCAACTTGATTCAATGATTCGTGCAATTGCATAGGTTCTGTTTGACAGCATTTCACCTAAGCATGCTGTGTAAGCGCCCCGTCATGTTCTATGTTTGACTGTCAATTATTAAATCCAGGAGTAATTTCAACGAGGCCTGAAGCCTCGCTGCAATTACCTACTGTTAGACGATTTCTGAAAATAGTAAGTAAGCCATGTATGTCATAAATGAACCACTAGTTTATTATTTCAGGCTTGATGTGCTATCCATACTTCCAATTCAGTAATGTTGCACTAATAACGAAGAAATCACCATTACTTCCCCAAAAAAGGAACGCATAGGCTCTAAAACAAATATTTCACAGTGAAACTTTCGTCTTAAAAGCAATGTCTGCGTTAATACTCAGTAATTTGAGCGTTACGAGTTTACGGCTTAATTTGAAGTCGTAATCAGTTTAGCGCGACGCCTCGCCCGGTCGGAGATTACCCGGCGAAAACAAATGACTGACGCATAAATCTTCCTATCCTGAATTACATTGGTACTAACATAACGTTTTTATCTTTACTGTCTGCTTTTATTGTCATAGTTTGGATGCTCCTTCACACCTTTGTTTGTAGGTATAGGTAAGTGTGTGACGACCTTTTAGGATGTTGTAAACTTGACGTTAGATGCGCTTTGTCTTTATTTCGATGATGCAAGGTTCTTTTGAACTAACGCCGCGCCGCCATCTTGTTTTTTTCAAAACAATTTCTGTGACCATTTCATAAATGTTCACCAACAAAGGCCAAAAGATCTTTGCAGCACTCTATGTAGAGTGCGTTTCATCAAATAGTTCCTATGCCGTAATGTTGGCTCCGCTGTTGTATGACCGCCGCCGCCGCTACGCCGCCACGGCGCTACCTAATAGGTCCGGAGCCAACATTACGGCAAAGAAACTATTTGATAAAACGCGCTCTACAGTGAGTTCATTATAACTTGTCTTGTGACGGGATTGGTAGCTCTGTTCGGTCAGTCGCCATTTTGAAGTCTTCTACTATTGAAACTAAGCTTGACAAGTTATAGTGAACGGTCTATAATACTTAGTTTTGACATTGACAGATATTGGCATGCAGGGTCGGCAAAAAAGACCACTGCACAGAATTTTAAAATACGCCTCGCATAGCCCTATAGCATGAATAATAATTAACAAAAGTAATTAATAAAGAAAGGGCGCATAAAGGCACATTGGATTTTGCATAGTATAATTACCTATTTGAAATGCATTCTGAAATCCAGACTAACCATCTAATCCATTGTTTAATATTGTATCATTTCATAGAATATTGTTATTATTTTGGAACTAATTAATTTCTTGTCGTATAAAAATATCTAAAGTTTATGAATGGGGACGAATGTTTTCATTTTTTCAGTTTTAACGTTGCAAACACATAACCAAAAGCGGAATTGAATATTTTTTATTTTATTTCGTTGCACAGTTGTCGCTTCCGGCTTGCTTTCTACAAAAAATATAAAAGAAAAACAAAACATTTTACTACTTCGTTAGTCGTGTCAATTGTTTTTGCTGGACAGTCGTGTACAGTTAATTGGTGCACATGTGCTCTTGTATGGCTCACAAGGGATCACTGCGTCTTGAAGACCTAGAGGGGTATATAATTCACCGTATAATTGCAAGTACCGCCAGTATAATAAATCTCTCGAGTTAATAAACTGTCGCAAAACTGTGAACAGATCATTTCGTTTCCAATGAAATGCACCGAAATTCGATAGTTCAAATCTATCCGTATCTTGCCATCAAATTGTGAGAAAGCAACGATGAAACGACATAAAAATAATAACAATTTGGATTTGTTCTTTTGAAAAATAAAAGTTTTACAATGCAGGTGGTATTTATAAAATTACATAACACCACGCCTGTATTCCCCGAAGGGATAAGCAGAGATGTATCGTACACCCACATTTCGCCAGTTATGTTTAAGTTCCTGGTAACAGGGGGTGAGTCTATTGCCATCATACTACCATAAACTCTCGCCTTGTTCACATGGGGGTAGGCAGAAGCTATAAAACTCCACCTGCTACACTCCTTACATGCCCCTTTTGCGTAGTTTACGTTTATAAATATGCACGCCCGTTGCGAGTACTACGCACCTTTATGAAGAACATCACCAATTAGGTCTATTGTCATCAACTGGGCACAAATCTACATTCCGGGAATCTACTCAGAAATTCCAGATGGAAAAGCTCATAATAGCACTGCTCGACCCGGGAATCGAACTCAGGACCTTATGCTCAGCAGTAGCGCTTGCGACCACAAGGCCAACAAGGCGGTATTCATTGAAGATTTTATTGTTTTTATTGATTATATTTACGAAATAATTGATACCAATAATAATTGCTAATTGATATCGTTAAAATTATCACCTTTATTTGGTACGGAATATTTTTATAAAATACAGCAGTTTTTGTTTACTTCATTATAAAACCGAACTGAATTTGCATGCGACAGTTACTGAATTTAAATTTTTTAATCAATCTGTTTCGTGACTGCATTGTTTTCATTTTTAAATACAGTTATCTGCTGCTAAGATTTTTATTAAACCGAATAAAATTTTATTTGCCTCCTGAAATCTTTTGAAAGCAAAAATAATTCTTGAAGTATTCCCTACTTATTTTTAGAGCTTCCAATTATGACGGTGTATTTTAATTGCGAAATCTGAGTTCGTCCAATCAAAATTAGGGCTCAGGAACCTTTATACCTACTTACAAGTTTTTATTCTTGGTTTCGAGTGTACTCGTACAAAATGACATTTTTAATAAAAATATAGGTAGGTACAGAAGTGTGTCACTGGACAACTTGATACTGTCAGGCAATGAGTTTATCGTATTGAAACATGCAACAATTTTTCATTCAAATGCTACTATTAAAATAACGATCACGGCATTCTAGCGTGTCTGTCTCTGAGACCTGAATATACAGGATGGAAGGGATATCGACGCGCGAACTGTTACCATGAATACTGCACATGGTTCTGAACCCCCCAGCGTAGAAATTTTCATACATTTTGATCGTGTAGGTATTTATTTATTTATTTAATACTTTAAGCACACAAATGTACGGAGGTGGACTTAATGCCATCGGCATTAGTCAACCTATGGGTGATGCAGAGACAAACAGTGGTAGGTGCAATAATAACGAAAATAGTGGAATAAAATTTATTTAAATTTCAGGAAGCATATTCCTATTAAGAACTGTATAAATATAATATATAAACATAATTTATACCTATTTGGTATTATATTTTGTATTTGGTATTGCATTCATGGTAACAGTTTGCGAGTCGAAGTCCCGTCCGCCTTGTATAGGAAAAAAATTAAAGTGTTAAAAACTAAAACCCAACTATGAAAAGAAAGTGAATCAACTAAAATGGTATAAACAAGACACCACAGACAGACAAATTAAAAATCCGGAGTCACACGTGTTAGAGCATAAATCGAACAGATTGTGACGTGTGACTCCGTGATATGAGGGAATAGATGAACATACATACATACATACCGGTAAAAATCATAACCTTCCTTTTTTCTTCGCCGTAGTTGGGTAAAAAGATACGCGCGTTTTCACTAACAGTAAGCAACAACTAAATGTAAAGCGTACCTATCTAAACAATAACCTAATTTAGCGCGAAAAATATATACCAACCATAAGGCAATGATTTCAGTTAGGTACGACACCGATTCGCCGATGCGTATTACTTAAGGTCGATTTAAACCAATCGAGCGAATGAACATTCTATTCCCATTCTCCCAAATTCTTGTTATGATAGAGCATTATTTCGTTGGTCTATCCACACTTAATTTACAAGAATACCAAGAAAAAAATCTTCTTGCTCTTGTTCTGGTTCTGTGTGTTTGGTCTAAACCCATCTTAAGAAACTCTTACAGGTTGCCTAGCAACAAATTTCTTTATATTGACTGACAACGAACTTCCTACATTCGAAGCTTACAAGCTGCCTACTGAGAATCGAATGGTGATACTGGAGTAGTTACTTAGAAAATTGACCGCCCCTCCACTAAATCTAAAGAAACAATACAAGTAGTGTAGGGGCACGTTATTAAATTAGATTATTTACCTTCCTAGTTACTTTGATTTGCCCTCGTTATGTACAAATAGGTAATATTGAGTACTTTTCCAGCTATTATCATTTGCTCTCAAGTGAAAACACGGTTAAACCCACTTCCTTCTTCCCGACCTGAATTTAATAATATTACATAGAAAATTTGCTAATATTGAAATAAGGTTAGTAGGTAGAGGTAGTATAATATTCTTATTTGGTAATATTCAGTGCGTGGTATTTACAAACAAGGGTTTTCAGACAGTGTAGGTAAAATTACTCACCAACCTTTGCTGACGTTGTAGTTAGATCAATGGTTAAAATAAGTCATCATTATTTTAGCCGAAAGAAGATAGAAAAAATATGTGCGAGTATTACAAAAAGTACCACAACATTTAGGAGCAGCCTGGTTGAAAAATAATCGAATGGGCCGCAACGCTCAAGATGTCCGAAACCAAAGCAAGTGACGCTTACCAGATACGTATGGCTTATCCAGCTGCAGTTAGCTGGGAGCTCCCGGTTCTGCTTGATCCTGTTTGACCGAGTCGCGATGCAATTTCACATTCTTGTCCACACACGCAAGTTTAGTGCCCAAGCGATATTTAAACGGATAATTAGATTATTTCACAATAAGGGATAATTCAATCATTTCAACAAACAGTATTGTTTAACTTTTTTTTTCGTTTTATGTATTATAATATGTACTAGGTACTTACAATCTTATCATAACAGCGTACTTATATAAATAAATTAAAAACTAAAACTTGAGAACGACAGAAATGGAATTAAAAACCATGTAACAAGAAAATCCTCCTGTCTGAAAGCCTGAAATCCTTCCTTAGACTTAAGGAATTCAGTGTTGTGAAAAATTTGGGCAGGAATGGGGGCGAGAGAATGCAGAAAATAGTCTATTAGAACGTTTTCCACAACACTGAATTCGTCAAGTCCAGAGAAGAATTTCAGGCCCCCAGGCTTTCTGCCCGGCGTCGTACCGGCTTACTTTTAGAGCTTGAAAGAAATAAGATACTTACATAAGAACGTCGCAATCACTTAATAAATTGTCTACAACGATTCAGCGAACCTTGGAAATTATGCAAAAAGCAACAGAAGCGAAACAATAAATTATTGTTTTGTGATCCATGAAAGAAGAACAAAGCAATAAATTATTCAGAATTAATCTGAATAAGACAAAATACGTTAGGATTATTGATCCAAATATAAATTGTCACAGTAACAACGTTGAGTGTTTTTCCTTGTAGGTACCTAATGATCTTCGACCTTATTCCGACGATAACGATTTGTCGGAATTATGCGTCAATTATCACCGTTCCTCCTTTGTATGAGATTCTTTGAAGACCAAAGTATTATTACCCAATTATTATAATAAGAATTGTTTCCATCGTTCCGTCAGTTTATCGACGATTGTCAACGTCATTATAATTGAATAAGATGATATTGATCTCATTTGTGTGGTAAGTCCGAAGGCATGGCGTTAGAGATGTGAATCTGGTATTAACACGAGCATACCCTGTAGAGTGAGATTTATTCAGGTTCCACGGGGAACGATATTCATGAACAGAACTATCTATCACTTGTATGACACACAACAAGAGTAGATGCAGTCCGTTCACAGCTATTTTACTTCTGACAGCAACCTTATTGCGACGAGAATGAAGATCACTGCAAAATCGGAGGTAGAGCAAAATTGGATTGTGACGTAGGTAGCCTAACTCCGTGGGCAAGAGCTAGACACACATGCGACGCGGTCAGAAAACAAATGAAAGTAGTTGTATAGAATATGCGTCACCGATACGCGACTTGCGGAGCGACAGACTTAGACGGATGGAAACAGGTGACGCGTGCCGCGTGCGCGTGTCGCTTGATGTAACTCGCATCGTCCGAGCCCATGAACGAAGCCATTTAATTATAGTTGTAAAGAAACCGTTTTAAACCAAAATCCGTGGTTTAAAAACCGTTCTTTTACATGTTAAACAGTTGTGTCAGCAAATCGTAATTTTACTCTTCGTTTATAATACAGTCCAAATTTTTGACCACATTTTTCAAATTTAAAACGTTTTTTAAACCACGGATATTGGTGTAAATCGGTTTATTTACAACTATACTCTTTTCATCGCAAGCGCCATAAAACGTGTTTTTAACCGACTTCTTCAAAAAGGAGGAGGTTCTCAATTCGTCTGTATGTTTTTTTTTTGGTGTATGTTACGCGATTACTCCGCCAATTATGAATCGATTTTGATAATTCTTTTTTTGTTTGGTAGGTCATGCTTCAGAGGTGGTCCCATATAAATTGTATTAACTTTGCTTGCGTAGTTTTTGAGTTAGCTTCTATAAATATGTATTTTTCTCACTTAGTTTATGTAGACGATATATTGTTTGACTCCGTCACTGTTATTTACATAGCAGGTAGTGGTATTCGAATTTTTGTGGGGTAGGTACGACAACTAAAAAGTGAAATATAATTTTTTTTACAAAAAAAAAAAAAACCATAAAAACGTGAAAAATAACTTTAATTTCGGAAGTCGGTGGAAAAAAACGAAAATTGAAAAGCAAAGACACTGACTTCCGAAATTAAAGTTAAAAAAAAAAACAACGGACTTCCAAAAATACACTAAAAACGTGAAAAATAATATTAATTTCGGAAGTCGGTGTCTTTGCTTTTCAATTTTCGTTTTTTGCCACCGACTTCCGAAATTAAAGTTATTTTTCACGTTTTTAGTGAATTTTTGGAAGTCCGTTGTTTTTTTTTTTAACTTTAATTTCGGAAGTCAGTGTCTTTGCTTTTCAATTTTCGTTTTTTTCCACCGACTTCCGAAATTAAAGTTATTTTTCACGTTTTTATGTTTTTTTTTTTTTTGTAAAAAAAATTATATTTCACTTTTTAGTTGTCGTACCTACCCCACAAAAATTCGAATACCACTACCTGCTATGTAAATAACAGTGACGGAGTCAAACAATATATCGTCTACATAAACTAAGTGAGAAAAATACATATTTATAGAAGCTAACTCAAAAACTACGCAAGCAAAGTTAATACAATTTATATGGGACCACCTCTGAAGCATGACCTACCAAACAAAAAAAGAATTATCAAAATCGATTCATAATTGGCGGAGTAATCGCGTAACATACACCCAAAAAAAAACATACAGACGAATTGAGAACCTCCTCCTTTTTGAAGAAGTCGGTTAAAAACACGTTTTATGGCGCTTGCGATGAATTAAGAGTATAGTTGTAAATAAACCGATTTACACCAATATCCGTGGTTTAAAAAACGTTTTAAATTTGAAAAATGTGGTCAAAAATTTGGACTGTATTATAAACGAAGAGTAAAATTACGATTTGCTGACACAACTGTTTAACATGTAAAAGAACGGTTTTTAAACCACGGATTTTGGTTTAAAACGGTTTCTTTACAACTATAATTAAATGGCTTCGTTCATGGGCTCGGACGATGCGAGTTACATCAAGCGACACGCGCACGCGGCACGCGTCACCTGTTTCCATCCGTCTAAGTCTGTCGCTCCGCAAGTCGCGTATCGGTGACGCATATTCTATACAACTACTTTCATTTGTTTTCTGACCGCGTCGCATGTGTGTCTAGCTCTTGCCCACGGAGTTAGGCTACCTACGTCACAATCCAATTTTGCTCTACCTCCGATTTTGCAGTGATCTTCATTCTCGTCGCAATAAGGTTGCTGTCAGAAGTAAAATAGCTGTGAACGGACTGCATCTACTCTTGTTGTGTGTCATACAAGTGATAGATAGTTCTGTTCATGAATATCGTTCCCCGTGGAACCTGAATAAATCTCACTCTACAGGGTATGCTCGTGTTAATACCAGATTCACATCTCTAACGCCATGCCTTCGGACTTACCACACAAATGAGATCAATATCATCTTATTCAATTATAATGACGTTGACAATCGTCGATAAACTGACGGAACGATGGAAACAATTCTTATTATAATAATTGGGTAATAATACTTTGGTCTTCAAAGAATCTCATACAAAGGAGGAACGGTGATAATTGACGCATAATTCCGACAAATCGTTATCGTCGGAATAAGGTCGAAGATCATTAGGTACCTACAAGGAAAAACACTCAACGTTGTTACTGTGACAATTTATATTTGGATCAATAATCCTAACGTATTTTGTCTTATTCAGATTAATTCTGAATAATTTATTGCTTTGTTCTTCTTTCATGGATCACAAAACAATAATTTATTGTTTCGCTTCTGTTGCTTTTTGCATAATTTCCAAGGTTCGCTGAATCGTTGTAGACAATTTATTAAGTGATTGCGACGTTCTTATGTATCTTATTTCTTTCAAGCTCTAAAAGTAAGCCGGTACGACGCCGGGCAGAAAGCCTGGGGGCCTGAAATTCTTCTCTGGACTTGACGAATTCAGTGTTGTGGAAAACGTTCTAATAGACTATTTTCTGCATTCTCTCGCCCCCATTCCTGCCCAAATTTTTCACAACACTGAATTCCTTAAGTCTAAGGAAGGATTTCAGGCTTTCAGACAGGAGGATTTTCTTGTTACATGGTTTTTAATTCCATTTCTGTCGTACTCAAGTTTCAGTTTTTAATTTATTTATACAGGGTGTTAGGGTAAACACCGATATCCTTGAAACCAGTGGTTTGGTGTCATTTATAGAACGTAAAATCAATGGAAAATTACGACATTTTTTTCTTTTTTTAAAATTAAATTTTACCACTCGAGTATTTCACCCTTTCACCTAGGAGTACACCTTCAAGTATTTCACCGTTTCGCTTGCAAGCACGGTGTTGGATAGAAACTTTTTTAAATCTTTTAATGAAAATAACGTTTTTTTTTTGTTGTTAAAAATAACTTTAATTTCGGAAGTCGGTGGAAAAAAACGAAAATTGAAAAGCAAAGACACTGACTTCCGAAATTAAAGTTAAAAAAAAAAACAACGGACTTCCAAAAATTCACTAAAAACGTGAAAAATAACTTTAATTTCGGAAGTCGGTGGCAAAAAACGAAAATTGAAAAGCAAAGACACCGACTTCCGAAATTAATATTATTTTTCACGTTTTTAGTGTATTTTTGGAAGTCCGTTGTTTTTTTTTTTGTAAAAAGTTTTTATTCGGTAAACTTATCGATGACAGATACAAAATAAACCTGATAGATAACAGTAGGCTTAAAATAAGAACAAAAGTTATAGTCCGTAGTTTTAAATAGCTTCATTTTACGGTACGCCATTAGTTCATGACAACACAGTAAAATAAAAAGAAATGGCGAAGGCGTAGGAATTCTTTGGTCCTAGGGCGAAGAGTTTTGTTCTTTGTTTTACCGGTGTAATTACAGACAGCTTTTAGGTTTTCGGAGAGTACATACCAGGCTTATTATTTGCCTGCCAAGAGTATTTAAGAAAGTTGTTAATTAGTAGACGGTGAAGTAAATCTGCTGAAAATAAATATCAAATATCTGGTATTCGTTCTTATCATATATTAATATAGGATAATATGAGATATTTTCAAGTAATCCGTACTTATTTTGCTATAAATTTAGAAATTCTAATTGTAACACAATAAATACCTGAAGTTATAAAGTCTAATTAAAAATGAAAACCTCAATTTTTTCCCATTAAATAAAAAGCACAATCATTTCTAGTGGTAATGAATTCCATTACCAAAAACCTAAGGTAATTTTGGTATATTTTAACTAAGTTTTATGTTTTCTCATAATGAAGTTTAGTCCGCCCCTTTTACGTTAGCCTTATAATCGTGATAAATATTTAGTGCTGTAATAAGCTTCGTAATTAGTTATTAAAGTCAATATAAAGCCTTGGATGTAGAATAGCTTCTAGGGAAAATATTTTCTTACTTTATACTGGTAGTCATGAAAATATTTTTGTTGCTTCACGTCAACTTCTATTGATATTGTAATAACTAACTTCAGCCCGCGACTTCATTTGCGTGGCAGTCGTATGACACCACATTAAACAATAACACACACATCTTTATAAAACCTCCCTGTATACTACGTTTGTAGTTTTGGTATCAGTCAAAATATACAGTGTCAGGATTGGTGACGCGGGACCAGACAAAGTACAATTGCCCGTGTGAGAAGCAGTTCGTCCTGAGCTTATTTTATACTACTTATGACCGCGACTATACTAGCTTATGATCGCGATTTCGCCTGCGTGGATGTTCGGAAAATATATCCCACGGGAACGTATTACGGATTAAAAGTATGTGTTAATCCTATCTGTATGTTATATAAAAAATCAATCAACAACAACAATGGTCTAGCATGCGTCCGTTTCATTTATTTATTTATCAGTCTTCTAATTTATTTCATTTTTATTTGGTCTGCAATACAATTTATACACAATCACACTAATTATGTAGGTATATATATGTGTACTTCGTTATTATTATTATGTGACACTTATTTTGTTTTATTTTATTTAAGTAGGTATGCATACACACATCACAATATAAAACTGATTTGCATCCGTAACTTCACACTTTCGGGTCCGGTTGAAAACCAGCGTCAGGCACTAGTTGTCTGGCATTTTTGCTGAACTGGGCCTTTTTGTCGCAGCCGTGAGGCACACTCCCCTGATAATGTCCTACTATACCTTCTAATTTGTTTCTTTATTTTTTATCTGCTGTATATTATGTATATTGTGTGCCTTTTAGTCTGTGCTGAATAAATGTATTTTCTTTCTTTCTTTCTTTCTATGCCAAATTTTCAAAATCTCTTCAGCCATTTTTGCGCCGTTCCATAACATACATCCAGATATACAATCAAACGGGCAAAAATTCTGAAAACTATATTTTCGTCATCAGCCGGATAACTACCTAATAAGTTACTGCATGAAGTAGTGCATTGCAGTAAAGCCCGCTGCAAACATGAGGCCAAGGTGCTGGGCCAGCATGTTGGGTCAAAAAATCGGATTTCCCACGGTCGCTGTTTACACATTGGCGCTGCAGAGACCACTGTTTGCTGAGCGCGCCAAGACTCCAAGAGCCTTTGATGTGTGCACGAAAAATCGACACTATTTGTTGGCCGGTCAGTGCTGGTCGCCAACTACCAACTCACGCCAAGTACATGCAGGCCCAGCACTTGGCCCAATGTGTATAGCGGCCTTAATACTAATGTTGGCACTTGTGACGTCTGCATGTGCTATTTGCATTAACTGCAAACAAGTTCATTTCATAGCATAATATTTTCTTTAATTTCCCCAGCAACATGAAAGCTTTATTTACCAGCACACTAACCGAAAAGGCATTAAAGCTAGACACACTTCCTAGAAACTGCATAATATATGTGTGCACTAACGACCAGACAGGCGCATTTAAGTTTAAAGTTCTTTAGCAATCAAGAAACGCTTGAAAGAGGTTTTTGGGTCCCGCAGAACAAACAAGACCTCGGGACGTCACCGCTGAATTAGGGGAGTTCGCTTTAATTATAATTATTAGTAAGCCGACGATGCGAAGTACATGCTGCTACTGACACTTATTTATTACATGGAATTCTGTTTTGTGTTTCTATTTTGGATTTTGAGGTATTTTGTATCCAGTTTGTAAGGTTTTAACGTTTATTTTGTCTTTGCAATCACATAGCAGAGAGATGCGGTGGAGCTTGAAGCAGGTAATCCTTTGTTCAGTCATGAATCGGAATTGGATAAAACGATTTGATTTTTGAGATGTTATTAGTATAAAAGCTTCATATCTCAAAGCTTCTATCTTATGATAAAGGACAAAGCACAAACTATTTTTTTGTTTTGAGCGCAGCTCATTCTGTCTTATAACTGAAATATGGACCAGTTTTAACTAGAACAAACTACCATACATTTTCAACACATAGGTACATTTATCTACGCATCAAACTTTTTCACCAAAACGTTGCCCACAATATCTCACCACTCTTCATAAAATTCATTCCAACTGCAGCATCGTAACAAATTCTTCAATACAACATCAACAAACGTCCCACAAACACGTCGACACACAAACAAACACAATGGTTGTATCTACAATCAATGTCAAATCAAAGCCTTAGAAACTGAACTACTAGTTGTGATCCGTGAACTCGCTCAGAAGCACAGCGCAGTATGCAAACGATCGGGAACGATGTGATCGTCTCGACGGACATCTTTGTAACTAGGAACTAGTGTTGTAGTTGAAAGCGTGTTTGTTTTGTTTTTGGTATTTTCTGAGAAAAGTTAGCGATTTGAAGTACCTACCTACTACCGTACTTATCGTGAACTAGTAAAAAGTAATATACTGAGTACGAAAATCCTGTAGGTATCTGAATAAATTCAAATTAGCAGAATAGTGTATTTGCTTTTTAGTTAAAAATCAAGGGCAACTTCTCGCCAACTAGGACTGTCCTATTTCGACTAATATTTTATTTCAATTTCAAGTATTACTCTAACAGGAATGCTTTTAGGCGTAGATTCCATTTTAACGTTAGGTTAGTAAAACATAAAAAAGTGAACCCACAGGAAACTTTGTTTTTGATCCAATCCAGCCTGACGCTTGCTGCCCTCCCCCAGCGAAGCCAAGGTCAGTAGCCCACAGGGGTGAGGCGAGGGTGAGGGGGGGGGGACCTATGGGGTATATATACCCTTAGCGTGTAGTCGCTTAGTTTATACCTATGTCATTCCAAACTGCAGCATCGTTACAAATTCTTCAATACAACATCAACAAACGTCCCACAAACACGTCGACACACAAACAAACACAATGGTTGTATCTACAATCAATGTCAAATCAAAGCCTTAGAAACTGAACTACTAGTTGTGAATCCGTGAACTCGCTCAGAAGCACAGCGCAGTATGCAAACGATCGGGAACGATGTGATCGTCTCGACGGACATCTTTGTAACTAAGAACTAGTGTTGTAGTTGCAAGCGTGTTTGTTTTGTTTTTGGTATTTTTCCTTTTTTTGTGCATGGCTATCTTGTATGGATGCCTTAATAAGTTAAGGCCTCTAACCACGGCATAAACATAAAAACATATAAACTAAGCGACTACACGCTAAGGGTATATATACCATAGGTTCCCCCCCGTCACCCCTGTGGGCTACGGACCTTGGCTTCGCTGGGGGAGGGCAGCAAGCGTCAGGCTGGATTGGATCAAAAACAAAGTTTCCTGTGGGTTCACTTTTTTATGTTTTACTAGCTGTACCCTAACCTAACGTTAAAATGGAATCTACGCCTAAAAGCATTCCTGTTAGAGTAATACTTGAAATAGAAATAAAATATTAGTCGACATAGGACAGTCCTAGTTGGCGAGAAGTTGCCCTTGATTATTAAGTAAAAAGCAAATACACGATTCTGCTAATTTGAATTTATTCAGATACCTACAGGATTTTAGTACTCAGTATATTACTTTTTACTAGTTCACGATAAGTACGGTAGTAGGTAGGTACTTCAAATCGCTAACTTTTCTCGGAACTTGAACATGATATT
The DNA here is from genome assembly GCA_948473465.1 of Lithophane ornitopus. Classification (NCBI taxonomy): domain Eukaryota; kingdom Metazoa; phylum Arthropoda; class Insecta; order Lepidoptera; family Noctuidae; genus Lithophane; species Lithophane ornitopus. The sequence goes on from OX419629.1 coordinate 9,299,168, forward strand.
AGAGTTTAACCTAGTAAGGTACCTCTTTTTTATATGAACCAGTTACTTTTCTAATTAAAAACGACAACCCAGACCATGTCTACATTCAGAATTGTTCACGAAACTATTTTTCGACGATATCGCATTTCTCCTTAGGGAAAACGGTGTCAGTTACACAGAAGTTTAATTATAAACAGAAACTTTCCCTTAACCTAGACCAGTTCCAAACAACTGTCCAACAAAGCGTCTAATCTCTATCTCAACTTTAAATTAAGCAAGTCGCGAATTAGCCTAAATACGTAATGCGGTGCCGTCTCGCCGTGTCCCTGAACACCTAAACGCAATCTGGAATTCATACGTGCATTCGCCTACTATGCCGTTGAAAGTTTCACCTCTACCCCGCCGCTGTTATACGAATGTCTCACAAATGTACACAAGCGCGGTAGACACCGCGATCCTTAACTGAAGTGCAGCAGGTGCCTTCGTGGCCATGAATATTAACACACATGAATATTCCGACTATGTTTGCGCATTTCTTGCATGATGACGTCTCGCTTGCAAGAAAACCTTGAGGCGACTGTTAATACTGGTTTTAATAAGTTAAAATGAACGAGCCCGGAATATCAAGCTCATATATTATGGCAAACGTTTATGTGTGTGCGAATCGACGTCGTCAGTTTAACGGATTACAGTGAAATTAAGCAAAGAAATAAAACGTTCTGGATTATCATATTGAGTAGCTTCATCATGAAAAATAAAGATCTTCTTCACGTGAATACAGTCGCTGGCACAGCTTGCGGAGTTCTGGTTTTTAGAAAGATAACATCACACCTGTTTTCCCCGAAGGGTTCGGCAGAAGTGTACCCACATTTCGCCAATTATGTTTATGTCCCATGTAATAGGGGGCGAGCCTATTGCCATCAACCGGGCATAAATCCAGACACTGGGCTGTTACTGAGCTAATGGAAAACCCTAATAACACTTTGCCTGACCTGGGAATCGAACCAAGGACCTCACGCTGAGCAGTAGCACTTGCGACCACAAGACCAACGAGGCAGTCAAGGTTTTCAGAACGATACATAAACTCAAAGAATAATTTAACTAACAGGAAGATACTAGAGTTAAAAAGAAATAGTTTTATGTAAACCTGTAAAGTCGAGAAGTTCTCGAAGTTATAAAACTTGGGTAGTTTCTTAGACGCAGGTAGTTTATAAAATTATAACAAGTATAAAATTATTCGCTGCACGTAACCTAGATTTAGACAAGAAGTATGTAGCTTGTATTTCAATTGTAGGTATCAATGAGTTGACGAATACTTACGGAAGCCGGAAAATAAACAATGAATAAATCAACTCAGCTTATCGCAATCCACTGCTGGACATAGGCCTCCCCCGGTTGCACCACAACACCCTGTATCCAGTCTGTCCCAGCCACCTTTTTAATCATCGGTTCCTCGAGTTGGGGGCGTTCCACACTACGCTTGCCGATAGGACTCGTCTGCTTCACCGGCCATCGATCGTTCGACAAACATGGCCAGCACACTACCGCTTCAGTTTGCTTACTCTGCAAGCTATGTCGGTAACTTCGGTTAATTTCCGGATAATTTCATTTCTGATTTTATCCTTCAAAGAAACTCTGAGCATATCCGGAAAATCATGGACCCTTGTAATTGGCATGTGTAGATACTATTTTCTAAAATATTCTTGGTAGGTGGCAAAGGAAGGTGGCAAAGGAAGGTGGCAATCTTGGAGACTCACTTGCTAGCAACTGGTTACCTCCGCCGCCGCCGCTGCGTCGCATGTAATAGGGGGCAACCCAACTGCCATTAACGGGCACAAATCCAGACTCCAAGCTGCTACTGAGAAAATCCAGATAGAAAACCTCAAAAACACTTTGCCGAGATGGAAAACGAACCCAAAACCTCATGCTCAGCAGTAGCGACAAACGAGGCAGTCCTTCTACTATAAAAAAAAATCCATAAGAAAACCTTCAAAATGTTCATGCTTCGCTACTCAATATTGATTGACAACAAAGAATACTACCAAAGTTCTCTCAGCCATATATATGTATCGTTTTAATAGGAAACTACAATAAATAGGTAAGTCTTCAAAGCGAAACACCGGATATTTCATATGTTGCCAGAGCAATAAATCCCTCTTTATGGGCAGTTAAACGCTTGTTATTCCACAAACATAAGCATGGTTCTTAGATGAAGCTCTAATAAAAGGTAAGTAAGAATATTCTGTCAGCTAGAGACTTATTTATCTGAGATTTATGTCAATTTTGATGTTATTTGTGCAGATAATATTTTCCCTGGTTTTCAAGTCATGCCTTGGCTGCTGCAGTCATATTTCATGCATGTACGGTATTTTTTGATGCGCGATGCACGGCATACTTGGCGCGCATCACGTACTGCGCATTTGAGCAATCGCACCAGGGGTGCATGATCAAAAACGCATAAATCAGAACCATAAATAAGCATGTAAGTCCACTCTGAAATGACGTACGTACGCGGCACCGCGGCTTGTAAATTATATGTGGTAGTGGGGCGCGTCATATCAGGGGTCCTAAAACGGCCACATTATCAATTCCTCTAAAAGCCATTCATTTTCTGAATTCCCAGCTGTCATTAGCAATTCCTCTAATTTGACACAAAAGCAATTCATAATTTGTTGATGACCATTTTACGAATCTCAATCAGCATCAGATTGACTATGCATAGAGTAAGCATGTGTATAGAATCTGACTCCAACGACACGTCAACGTCGACAGCGTCTGAAAGTGTAGAAAGATTAGGTACTTCAAATCTTGCAATCAAACTAACTAGTTTTTTTACCTAAATAAGTTCTTGTAGCAGTTTTCTTCAATTCTGAAATTGAGAACAGCTACGTATTTAAAAGAAACTAGTAACGACAAAATTAAATTTCAACCACAAATATCAATATTCAAAGTTAACTTAATCAGAAAAAGATTTTTCATACCAACTTTTAAAATAAATGTGAAGAAAACTCACCTTTTGGATTTGCATGAAGTTATTTAGAATTATTCAGTAACGGATTCAACATCGATACGTATCAAAATAAAAACAGGATCGTGAACTTTTAAAATGAGTTTTCTCGATAATCTGCGATATTTTGCGGTTTACGTTGTCAAAGTTTTTGTTGAAGTGTTAAATTTTTATTTTTGAATAAGGTTTTAAACTTTCACTGGTTTAACACCCTTTAACACGTCGTCAATTTAAATTTTTCGTGATGTTTTAAAATCTTTTGAATTAACAAATGGATTTATTACAGTAATTGATTTTATAAACCTCTACTCTGCTTAACAAAAATTGTATGAAGCTCGAAGGTATCAGTATCAGCAGGATTAGTAGGTATCTCCAACCGATGCGCGCACTATTATACGCATCTCTTGGACCCTTTTTTTTTTTTGAGGTTGGGAAATCATCGAATGTCTTCTCCCGCTCTGGGCGGAACGGGAGTGTTAGACTTTTACTCACTAAAACCTACCCGTGTTCCTTCAGTTGCCTGTTGCAAAGGGCCCCGGTATCCCTTTCGGACTTTCCCGCAGCCCTGGCAGGGATCTCTCGGGCTCTGGACTCACGGTAGTAGAGGGAACAGTTGGGTTACAGTCTTTAGGAATCAGACGTAACGCTCCGTTTTCCCCAGAAGGAGGGTTTCCCCACATGAAAATAAAAAGGATTAGGTACCTACACATCAAAGCAAGCCATTGTTTGCAGTTCTGATACATGGAGGTCGTCTATTTTTGGGTAGGCACATAGTTGTGTGAGAGTCTTATCCGTTTATCAGTCTTTGTACTTAGGATCTGCGGAGGCTACTCGGACGTCCGTCGTTCGACGTTTCTAAGCCTTTGTTCGGCTAGGCTCAGCCCCTCTTGGTACAGGCTACGCAGATATAAGGGCAGTTGGATCTATTGGGATGCTAATTTCTTGGTGTAGGTAATAGAAATCCTATATATCTGCCGACTTGGTTTTTAATACTAGCGACCCGCTGCTGCTTCGCACGGTTTTTACGACTTGATAAAACATCGAGATTTCTTAGTTATTTGTAACTTTAATATTTACGTATTATACACATAAACATTCCGGAATAAATTCTCTAAACTATGGTGAAAACCTCATCAAGAGGTTAAGATGTAAGTATGTGTGTATGAAATAATCATTCCATTTTTGCGACGAAAAACAATAGAGGAAAAACGTATCAATCGAAATGAAATGATCCTTGAATAACTATCTATCTGAAAACTTTCTAACTCGTAGATAAGATCTCATAATATCGTAAGTATTTCCTCTCGAGATAACCTTTCCAATATGGTAAACCGTTGTAAGGAATACCTACCACAGGAAATTGTATTTCATGATTTCGCCAATGAATAGATATGATTGTTAAGGAGCTCCCTTTTATCCCAGTTATTGTATCTTCTCTTACAAATTCCTCGTTTTATCGAGCACTGTGCATTCAAAGAGGGAATATCAAGCAACACTACAGAGAAATGAAGTCGCCTGAGAGAAGGGACACCTACTAAATATTAATAAATAATGGAAAATATTTTCTCGCTAGAGTGTCTTTGGTGCTAACGGTAGAGAAAGGTATCAATGTCTCTACATTTTATATTTATTGAATTGTAAAACGTCATCTTAATGTTTACAAACTGCTAGTTTTTTTGTATCTATTTTTAATGCTACACAAGGATGTAAAGGAAACAAGATAAAGATAACAATGTTGCTTTCACCGTTAAATAAATTCATGCCAATAACATAAATAAAGGGATTCTGAGAACACTTCCTTGTCGGTACGTACGTGATTTCAGTTTTCCTCATATGAACATGATGTTTTTTTCTCAATTTGGCCGGCGGTTCCGGCGCACTCGTGCCTCACAAATTCATAGCTTAAAATGTCCATATACATAATGTTAAAATATGTGAGTACTGTCGGCCACACAGAGGAACTATTAAAATGACGCCATTGGCTTAAAGCCAAATCGATTTGTAACTGCCGCACAAAAAGCAATAAAAATTGGACGTGCATACATGATAACGCCGGAAAAATAGCTGCATTCGTCATAGTATACCGCTTCCGTGATAGCATTGAAATATATTGTTGTCAAATGCCTTTATGTAAGAAATAAACTCGGTATTCGTAGGAATGAACTTCTGTTTCTACGATTTACAAATGCTGATTTTCTAGTTTGTAAACATTAGAATCTTTAAGTCTTAAGTATTGGCGTTCAAAGACGATTAATATGGATGCCTAATGTCCTTCGCCCAGCTCGTTCATTAATAACCTGGTCTGGACCTTAGACCTTGTAAAATGAAGTAATTCGAAGGCACCTTTCTTCATTACACTACCTCATTTCCATCAAAATGTCTTTGCAAATTTATTCGTTCAATGTGCGTGCCCGTACATAATTATTAAGTAACTTTTGTAGGCAATAATAAATTAATTTCTTCTTTAAATATAACATACGGGTAGATAGTTAAAACATAATTATTTGGAAGTTACATGACACCTTACGCTGTAATTTCACCCAGTAATCGCTACCTATATTAGGTAGCGATTACACACTAGATTTTATTGAGTAACTTACTGTAACTTTACTTCTATAACGTGTAAACTACGCTAAAATATGTTCCTCATAATACCTACTAAACACAATTTGCACAATAACTTCCGTGCCGAATCAATACAATGAATATTTTTATTGGACCTAGAAATATAGTATTAAAAGAATATTTGCACGCCGCAAACAAGATTAAGCCGGCCGGAGGAATTGTGGGGGCAGGTACCCTCGGAATACTTTCGATGGCCTTGCCCTATGATGAATAGGCTAGGACGTGGTGTGGGTGCCAACTAACCTAGAATATAAAGTGAAGACTGGCCGCTACCTAGCTAATAAGGTAAACGGCTATTTCGCCACAAAAAAGGCCGCACTTCATAATACGAACACCGTTTTTTTCGTTTTTTTTTTGCAATGTTGTTGTGTTTTATGTAAGAAGGTGCTGTTTATTTTTATTTAGTTAAACATTGTATAAAGAACTTTCTATTTATTTAGTTAATCATCATCAGCCTATAGCAGTCCACTGCTGGACATCGGCCTCTCCAATTGCACGCCATTCAGCTCTATTCTCGGCAACTCTCAACCAGTTGCTACCAGCCACCCTGCGAAGATCGTCGCTCCACCTAGCCTGAGGGCGTCCTACTTTACGTTTGCCGATTCGCGGTCTTTGTTTAGTTGTTATAGTTGAAATTTATTTCGTATACAGAATGACTTTGAATTGAGTGGCATTTTTTTCAGGAGGGTAATGTTATGCGTTTGTTTTCTATTTCAGAGTTGGCTCCTTAGTAACAGCTGTTCACAATTTCGGCCCTACACCCACCGCGTCGCTTTGCATCGCGCGCCCACGCTATTACTTCGTTTACGTTGAGCGTTCCTTCTGACTCGGCTCCTAAGGGTCGTAGCGTGATGATAAGTAACCTTCCTCATGAATTAGGCTATCACGTACAATTTTTTTTTCGACTTGTAGCTCCACATAATTATTAGCGCGTTCAATCTTTTCAGCTTTATTATTAGTAGATACCTATAGATATCACCCCTAATGAGTTCAAAGACATTTGATTTATCACATTTTTGCTTCCAACACAGATATTTTGGTACCTTAATTATTTACAAAAGACTACAGGCTACTACTTAGGAATTCTGCCCGATAAAGAAAATATGATGACAGCTTCATCATTTTTGTATCGAGCAGAATTTTTTCCATCCAATTTTTTTCAGCAGAAGATTAATTATTGTTTACGACTTGCGATTGAAGTTACGCTGCTAACTGCTAACAGACCAATGATACAGAAAATAAAGTTTGTATTCTATTCCTAGTATTCGAGGACTTGGAAAAGAAATACTTCAGCAACCATGAAAACTGTCATAAGATTGGTTGCTTTGCGCCGTTACTGAAAAAAAGTAAAATGAAGAAAGAAAATTAATCAGTTACAGTTCTCTGGATTTTAATGTTAAATTCTTGTTTAAACTTGGACTTTAGTATTTACATTCTCTTTTTAAATTCTGAGTCTAGACCAAGACAAGAGTATATTATTCAGCATTAATAACTAAATCCTTTTTTGCGTAACTACTGAGAAATATTATTGTGAACGCAGTTCCATGAAGGCAGAGCCCTCGATTTACATATGCTAACATAATTCAAGGAATTTTCATATGCTATTAAATGGTATCTACTTAAAAAATTTAGTATTACTACTTATCTTTTTTCAAAATGTAAGTTTCCTTAAGTAAATGTTAGCAAAACTATATGTATAAATAGGGCAGTGTACATGAAAGATACATGACGCATTATGGAAAATGCCGACTAGGAAAATGCTTGAAGCAAAGTATTGCGTCACTTCAAGTTTACGATGTTTTTGCCCCCATGCAAATATTCGTATAAGCATTAATAAAGCACAGCTATTTCATATTATTTTTTTCATTGCAAACTATTTAAAACTTAAGTAAGTACCTACTTTTGATGAGACGAAGTAACTTTAACGTTACTTAGAAAGTTAAGTTAATTTTAGAGGGACTTTCTACGATCTCTGCAACGAAATGTAATGAGATTTCAATGTAAACCAATTGCATTACAATCGCTTTGAAGATATTGATATATATCTGGTCTGTTAGAAAAAAACAGATGAAAATGTAAATAAATGCATTAGAAAACTTATCTGTTGATGCCAATTTGCTTTGATTTTTGAATATACTTTAACCGGAAATTCTAATAAAACATTCACTTGAAGTCAAATTAACTTTACCGGAATTTTTTATTTGACAATTGAGGTTAATTTTAGTATCGTTTTTTGTCGATGCTTTTTCAATCACAATTCAATAATGTTATTCAAACAGTAGTTGCTGGAAAAAAGGTTGCGATATGAAGTTGGAACCTAACTAAAGATGAATGTGTTACAAATTCCCATTGTGAGTGATTGCGTAAGAATTTAACTTGAACAGGATTTGTTTACACATTTATCAGATACTTTTGCCACAGACATGAGGCTATTAGTTATCTACAAGCAACCTCCCAAGATAAGAGTTCGCGAAAAACAAAACCACAATCAGCCGCGGAAACAAGCTATATCAGAACTTAAAGAAGGCGGCAACATGAACATGCCTCAAACCGCTTTAAATAAAACAACACGCGAACGGCAATCAGTGGCTGAGATCGCAGCAAACATTAGAGGGTAAAACAACCGCTTCCCATTGTAAATGCGGCGAAGACAAAGGGTGGTTAGTTAACATTTTAATCTGGCGTTCAGGGAACACTGTAATGGCCTTGCCGCAAGTGATATATCGCGCTCGGCAGGATGCAAGCCGGCATTCTATTGCCCACTAGATGATCTATGGGCAGGTGCATGCAGTGTTATTTTGTATCTCTATTTTAAAGTTGAGTCGGAATGATCCGAGATTGGTTGCCGTCAATATCCTAGTTAGGCGAAGTAGCAGTAGAGTTGGGTCGCGATTGTACAAAATCGATGAGCTAAACACTCACTTCAGTAATCTTTCGCTATTTATAAGTTTGTATTTATTAAAAGAAGGTCTTGTGCAAATAACTTGGTACAGTAACGTGATCTACATAAAACGAGATAGACACAGTACAAAATAAACAACGCAGGCACCTATTGAATAATCAAAGTCAAACTAACGCCCAACTATAACAATATGAACTGGAATTGAGACTTAAGTCGACCTGAATTGGTTGGCACAGAACTGGCAACGTCATTATGTAAGCAGAAGTACGGTAGGTAGGTACTATTGAAACAAAAACATTGATTATAATTCAACAAGTTATAGGTGAATGAAAGTTGGAATAATCCGGCGTAATACAAACTAGGGATCGTGGTTCGTGCAGGTGGCGGGCCTGGTAATGGCTTCAGCGACTTGATGAATAGGCCTGAACGTGCGCCGAGTGCAAAATGCCTCATTCTATTGCCGTCGCTTCTAAAATATTGCCAAAATCGCCCGTTCAACATCAACTAATTCAATGTATAGATTGATTTACTTACTCATTCCCCCTCTGTGCCCCGTTACATTTACAAATGCCTTTAATTTGCTTAAGATTAAAGAATTTCTTATACTATTACAGGACGGATATTGTCAAGATGATATCGGATAGGGTTGTAAATCACGAAAAATATTTTTCATTTGTATCGCGTCGGCTTTTAGTCTCGTTGACTTGTTATAATAAGTTAATCTTAGTCCTAGCACGGTTTATAAATAATTAATTACCTACGCAAATAGAGCGTGGCCGTCCCAGTATTTTTAATAATATTTTTGCATTTCTTTTATTCTGGTCTACAATACGTTGAAAATTTCAGTCATACATTATTTATTTATGACTTTTTTCACCTTCTATTTGTGCAGAAATATGTATAGCAATAAAAAAGAGCAGTGAACATTTGGCACTGCAGTCGATATTTTTGCCTCAGATAAACCACACTGTGATGAAATTTATCGAGCTTAAAAAACTACAAAACGTCTTTGGCAAATTCTCACGAAGTCAAGATTTATTGAGAGGGCTTTGATTTATGGTTCAATCCACACATGGGCCCAAAAGGTTCAAAGACAAAAAAGTAAAGTTTATTTTCGCCCAAAAACAAAGAGATACCCATCATTGAGATCCGAGGGAGGTTTTTCCATCCACTCTCGACGTTTTGCTTTGTTGCTTTGTTTACCTCATTCTCATGCGCATAGCTAATTTATGAAAGTCATTGAATTAAGGACTTATTTTATAATCCGGAGATAAGCAGCCATTAAATTAATTTATAGGATCATAAAAACTACCGGAAGCTAGCGCAAATTACGACACAATTTCTCTAAAATAACTCCGCCTGGTCTGTTACTCTTTTATTTGATCAAACTTCAGAAGGCAACTTTACGAAGCCATAAATCAAAATATCACTTTTATCAAAGAAGCGAGTGTAACGTTATGAATCAATGTCATTTTCCATAACTGGATCCGGCCTTCGTAGAGAATGATTTCAGTTCAAAACTACTTCTTTCATCTTTAGTTAAACCTATTTCCGAACCACAAGTTTACTAGAAGTTCCTATAAGTTCGGCGAGCCTCGAATCCGATCAAATCAATTCGGGATGGGAAAAATAGACAAGCTGCTGGGCTTTCAACTTTTTTTACCTCCGAATAACTTTTCCCAGTTGGAAAATTAATTGATATAACTCTACTACCTTATAATAATATTATTTTCTTCTCGCCACTGAGTCTGCACTTAAAAAGGTAATTTTGGGGCGACTTTCTCGCTTGCAACTGCACAATAACGTTTGTGTAGACATTACCATTAGCGTTATTACAAGACTGTAGACAGGCAAAAACTAGTGAAATAAGTATGCCATTTCTGTTTCCTACTTTTATACATTTTATTTGTTTTTCACTCACCACAGTGGCTGATAATTATTTTGATAGTTGATATTACTTTAGTGAAAACAGACGTTAAATATTAACCTAGTGAGTCGATTGAAATTTTCCAGATAGTAAGAAACGAATACCGAATATAGTATAGTATAGTAGTTTGGGTGCTCATAAAATCGGAAACACCGAGATTGGACTCGCAGTTTCAATATAAAATAAAGGGAAAATTCGTTTCCATACGACGGGAAGGAACATTATTAAAACCCATTTCACGTAGAGAGCTCTCCCGTATTACAAAATGCGTGTCATCGGTCACCCACATTAGGGCCGTTCGACGTCCGTGATAGATACGTCGGTGTATCCAACGGGATAATAAAAAACCGCAGCGAGGAAACGGATCCACATTTTCTAGCTGTGGGAACCTCTGTGGGAAGGAAAGAAACCATAAAACAATATAAATGGGACGTGAGCACCGCTTCTCGACTAACTTTAGTCTGTCTGCGTTGTAAATTTGCGAAAGCCGTATGTCCTAACAAATTTTTGCTGACCTAGCATTTTAATGGAAGGTTCTCGTCGCTTGAACTGTTAGTGCGAGGTAAGTAGGCTAGAGTCGTGGGTAGAATACATTCACTTTCATTACATTCACACATAGTGAGGTTAATAAAATTTTTCATCAAGGTTTTATAAAATGCTTTTATCGAGGTAAGTTAATGCTTACAATTCATATCCATACTAATATTATAAATTCGAAAGTAACGCTGTCTGTCTGTCTGTATGTTACCTTTTCACGCCTAAACCACTGATCGGATTTCGATAAAATTTGGCAAGGAGATAGATAGCATCCCGGGAAAGGACATAGGCTATTTTTTATCGAAATACCACGCGGGCGAACCCGCGGGCGGAAGCTAGTAGGGTATAAAAGGCAAGTTGATTTAACATTCATCAATCAATCTGCCTAGCCTTTTCCCAACTATGTTGGGGTCGGCTTCCAGTCTAACCGGATTCAGCTGAATACCAGTATTTCACATGGAGCGACTGCCTATCGGACCTCCACAACCCAGTAACTGGGTAATACGATACCCCTTGGTTAGACTGGTTGTCCGACTTTCGGGCTTTTGAAGTTCTGACGACCCGTAACTACTGTCAAAGATCCACAAATGACAGCCGGGACCAATGGCTTAACGTGCTTTCCGTTCCGATATGTGAAAATGGTCACCCATCCACGGAACAACCGGCGTTGGTCCGTGGCAAGCGTAGCTTAACCACCTTAGCCTCCTTGATTTAACATTGATATTATTATAAAATATTAAAGTCAAGTATTAAAAGAGGGAAAACTAGAACAAAATACCGACAGATTCAGCGTCACCTTCAAATTAATTTATGTAAAGTTCTATACATAGGAGTGTGTCGGCTACCTACCTACCTGCCTACCTACTGAGTGAACGTCGCCCCCTCGGCTCTCATTATTCAGTAGGCCTCTACTTTACTGCTGACTCCAGCTTCTAATTATTTCAGCATTCTTAGCGCTCTGTTCCTTTTGACAAATCTTTTAGAGGAGATTTGCTCCTGCGTAGCACCTCTAAAACGACTGCAATAAAATAACTGAGCTCACAAATAAACCTGAGTAAAGGCTTAAAGGTGATATTTTCAGGTCACATTCTGTACCTACTTTCGGTATTTTATTGTTAAAAATGTCAAACTACAAACATGCTCCGAGGTTTATTCGCTTATGAAAAGTTAGTTAAAGTTTGTGTTAATATTAACGTTAAATGTAAAAATAATTCTCTTGCTCTGGTAGCGACATAAAGGCTACATTTTTAAACCACAAACGTCGAGAAAAGCAATTTTTACTTAGTCACAATTGAGTTATATTTTATCTTAAATTTAGAATGAGTTTTTTTTTGTTTTAACATATATTGGCTTCTACGTTCCACGCGGAAGCGAAATAACAAAAAAAAACAACAATAATTACAACTTTAATATATCAACAGTCCCAACAAACCCCTTAACTAAAGATAATACCAACGGTTTGAAGTAACCAAAAGACAGAGAATAATAGTTTAAAAGTGATCAATCCGTATCCTGTTACTAACTACATTTAATACCTATTCTCTTATTTTGACCTTTAAAATCTTTTTATCTACACCCATGCTATAAATCCTCTATAAAAGTTTCTGAAACAGTTAGCTTATTGCCAACATTAGAACACTGGTTGTTTTAATCATAATATCAACCAAACGGGTGTTATAATGTTGTACAAAATTTCATAATGCAATCATTTTAAAAAAAGAACATTGTCATGCAGGCGCGTTTTACTAACAAAGCAGCGTAATTTAAAACAAAAAAACATCTATATTATTCGAATTCACGTGTGTTATCCCTCCATTTTTGTTGATATTAGTATTGCAAAGTACCTTATAAAGAGGATTCATATCATGGGTGTAGATAAAGTCTTGTATGCAACTGTAAATAATTAGGTATTAAATTCGTACAAAAATATTATTTACAGGCAAACTCAAATTAAACTATAAGCAAACCAATCTTCTACCAAGGCAACATCCTTCAAATTAAGTCGCATATTTATACAAAATTATACAGTGAAAAAATATAATGCAAATTCACTGAAGTTAATCAAAAGCGGAACGTGTGGAAAGTGAGCCGTCTTCATAATAATCGTTTGTCACCAGAATGGCAATAAAGCCCCGTAAGTCACCCCCACGCCTCCCAACTCTCCCCTCGCCTCTCACCCCTTGAAGTCTTCACACCCTTTTCACCGGATTTGTAAACCGATTGTTCCCAAAGTACCTACACAAATATTATAAGGGGCTTCTGAACTAATACACTCGGAAAATTTGCCTTTTGTCTGAAATCTAAAGGTAAACCAAACAGCTTACGTCGTTGCTGTGAGACGTAATGAGCTATTATCGTCTTATTTCTGTAACTACTTACCCTTTTTTAGTAATCGGGACATACCCACTTTTATTAAAGGGGCATACCTATGTCAAACAGAACGTAGATATGTAGAGTGATCATACTGTGTTGGTACTAATTTACGAAGTTATAAAGGTCGCAAAGTTTCAAACTCAAACTCAAAGCATTTATTTCAATGAAACCATTTACAGGCACTTTTGAATTGTCAAAGAGTCGGACAGTTAGTCAGAAATTAGAAGCTCGCACGTAGATCTCTATGGAGAAGAACGGGCAAGAAACTCCAAGGATAGTTTTAAATATAGATATTAGGTACAAAATCCTAGGTACATCATTGTTGTTGCTTCTATATGTGAGAATTGAAAACTTCCAACTTCGAACTTTATAAGTACTGAATTTGAAACATTTTAACACTTTCTGTTTATAAACAGCGAATTACTATGAACTATAAAGATACTGTACATTATTATTATGATAAGTTTTTATGTATAATGAGTGCCACCCTTATGTACGTAATCTTAAGATAATGGTTTGGCCTTTCTGAATGCGGGGTAAACTAAAAATTATGCAGAATAACCAGCTCATAGCATAGGAGTTCACATTTCACTAGAAATTATAAAAAAAATATCTTACCTTATTCTTGCTCTAGATTAAATGTAAAATCTTGTGACTAGATTAAATGTTACTTAGTATGAATCACGAAAAGTTTAGTCTCGTTCGGTTAGTTAGATTTTAGTCTCGTTTTTAATTTTGACGGAAACTGGAATTGATCTGTTTCACTTAATATTCAGATTAGCTTAATTAGATTAACAAAAAACTTCGCCAAGAATTCAACGACTTTCAATCTCGAAACAATCTTGAAAACTTCAAATATTAAGATAGTCAAGTTCTCAAACTTAACCTATTAAATGGAAGGTAATGGCTTTTATTGATTAAAATGAATCGATTAAATATTTTTGAATGTATTGGCAATGATTACTTTACTTGATATCATCATGCATTCAAAGCAAAAACGAATTCATATCAGCATCCATTCCATTTTATCATTCAGTTGATCGACTGATCTATGTATTTGATCGACATACAAGCAAGCTATCTCTTGTATCTCACTTTGAGAACAGTACAGTCAATTAAACGTTGCGTGTGAGTGTTTATACATGAGAGATAAGTCTAGACGAAACCACGAATCCACGGTACAGAAGAAATTTCTAGTGAAGAGTAAAACTTTTTTAAGTTGTAAACACTGTTTCTGTATGTACTGTTTAAGAATGTTATTGAAGAAACTATCCCATTGTACTATGCATACCTAACTGATATCTATAATCAATATACTGACCAGCCGCCCACCTAAGTGATGTGCTCAATTGGATGTCAGTATCACGCACGGGGCCAAAAAACGTCCAACATAGTTCACAAAGGACTTGATCGACTGATGGTAACACGACATGTCGCCGTGTGTGCCGAATCGTAGTTTTTGTTAAACTTTCGATAGATTTTGCATTAACTTCGGGCTCGTTTTAATTTCACGGTTGAGAGCACTGATTTATTCGAATGTCCCAAAAAGCTAAACTTTGCCAACTTTTGATCAGTGATCATGGCGTGTGATTTATCCCAGCAGCAGAGATATATTCACCGGCGCTTCAAGCTCGCCCACCAAACTCAGCAAAAAATGACACTATTATGACTTATGCGAAAATTGTTCAGCGAAATTCTGCAGTCACAGCAAATGCTGGTATTTTATGAAAAATCTTTTTGAAACAAAACTGCGAGAGAGCAAGTCATGAACATTTTTCAACACATAGGTATTTACTTGCAAAAGAGGAGAGGTTTGTGGTTCAAAGTAGAGAGTAATAAATAAATAGGTACTTACAATGTAAGTGCCCACAAAGCGGTCGAATAAAAGTGGGTTACCTACCAAACAAAAAAATAAAGAACGAGGCGAAAAACATAGTGTTAGTGTCGACGAGCTCCGGGACAGGGTCCACTGTCCGCCGGACGCCACGGTCAGGCCCATGATTAATTACCCAAGAGATTTATGACACGGGAAACCGATTATTCGTGTCGATAACAATACACAGACCCCTTCGAATATATACCTATAGATAGAAGAATAGTTTCTCTCAACCAGATAACATTGTTATAGATTTTCATAGACGCCATTCAAAGTATCTCAGACCTACAAATCATTTTTATATCACAAGAATATTAAACGTAAAAGTTATAGAAAATTATAGGTAAAACGTTTCTAATATATCAAGAGTATCGAGCTAGAGTTACACGATTAGAAATTGAAAATATTCAATTCTCTTAGGACGAAGTATAGTTTTTTCAAATCATCGAAGTCTGTCGATCATAATCATTCATATACCGCGTTGTGTAACTCCCTGATGAATATTGACAAACACAAAAATGAATTCCATTAAATTTAAACTTTAAATCATCTTGATAACAATCGATTTTATGAAATTCTTTGGGGAGGAGGAGATAAATGAAATTTGTTACAAAAGTTCCATTGGATAGCTCTCGGTTACGTTATTAAATTTATGCCATCAAGTGGCATTCAGAGAATGGGCATTTAACTTAGATTTTCAATCGTGGAATTCAATAACGCTTGAATGTCTAAGCACCCACCTATCCTAACAGGAATTTAGTACCTCGAGTGCACTATTGTTAGCCCAACGTTTAAAATAATAGTTGCCTTATCGGACTTGATCTTCTTCAAGTTTTTAGTAGAATAAGGTCTCTGGACTCTCTTACCTGTCAAAATAATGTTTCTGGTGTTTTTCTTATGTATCTAAACTATTTTCTTTTCCAACTACAAAATTGTTTTTCTTCGTATCTTAAATAGTCATAACACGAAGGAGTAAGGTATTTTGCTTTTAAATAATTTCAAAGCCAAAACCTTAAAATTAACTTTCAAAAAGTTTAAGTTTAGAATTTAATGCATTCAAGGACACTGAACGAGACACAATATAAGTTTTATTGGTATAAAATCAATGGGCTTTTAGTGTCCCTCAAAGTTTTAAAGTTACAAGTTGCGTAGCTTTAGATATTTATACAGGTAAACCGAAAATTACTATAAAATACGATTTCAAATTCCCGTTACGAATGAATAAGTTATTCCTTAATACAGATAATGGAAATAGGTGAGCTTATTAGGGTTGTCAATAGCGTCCGATGGGATTAACAAAAACCGATCAGTGGTTCCGGATCGAAGGTGCGGTTCCTGAGAAATATCGCGACGGTAATCCGTGAGTGAACCCCTGTTTTATGAGCACAGATTTTCGACATGTCTCCTTTTATGATCCGTAAAACTTTTATCCTTCCTTTATGTACCTACGGATTCCGGCCTTTGTAACTCGTACGTATTATGTACGTTTTTATATCGAACAAAAGATATTCATAAGATCGCCCAAGTTTCAGGCAGTTTGGTGATCGTTTTCAATAACACCAAATTCTAGTGAACAGCTGTACTTCTTTTTTATGGTTATGCATCTGTTTACATCGATTTTTCTCATATCAAAACATGTTGGGAGTGTTAGAAAGATATTTATGTAGTTTTAGACCTGAAAACCAAGTTAGCAGACAAAAACAACACCAAGTAAACTCTACAGTGACTAGGTACATTTGATGTTATGTTACAGCAGGTATGTAAAGTAGGTACTTATGTTACAAAGACTACTTTTATTTTAGACTCGAATAACCAGATATAAAACCAGGCAAGTACGAGAGCTTTACCTCTTATCCCGTAGCCAACAAAGCAAGATCCTTTCTCTATTAAAATGCTTTGTACCAAGTGGTGTAAAATCAACAACGAGAGCAAGAATCCGTCCGCGCCGTCCTGTGGTAAAGGGGTGTATTTTATGCAATTCATGCGTTTTCTGAAATAGAAGATACACTTTGAATGTAGGTAATGTACACAAGAAATGCATAGAATACTAAAAGTGTCCAATACATAGGTAAATACACAAACTAACTCATTTAGTCTAGTCCTGTTTAACAGTTTAGTATGTTAACAGTTAAGGCTGTTATTAAGGCAAAGGTGTTATTAGGCCCAATGAAATACCTATGGTAAAATACCTTTTCTTAAATTTGATTGTCGTTCGTAAAACAAAATGCAAGCAGTATGATTATGTACACATCAATGACCAACTATAGAATTGTCCAGGTAGCGTACTGAGGCCCTAGACAAAGTGACATTCTATAAGCGATAACGATGATGGAAAAGGCAAAAATGTATAGGACTGATATAAGCTATCGAAAAGCTTATGTCAATCCAGTTGAAAGTCGTAGTAGAAATACGAAACGCTTTCGAAGCGATTGTCACTTGTCTAGGCCCTCTGGTGGGACAAAAAAGTAAAAGTCAATCGACAACAAAAGAAGAAGAATGTCCTTCCTACCAATGTTATGCCCTGAAAACTGATTCCATCACAATTAGTACGCCCCAAAACCAGCTTTCATAGGAAACTCCGGTAAGTATCCTACATTACCGCAACCGCAAACCGGAGCCAACGTAAACCGGACCTGTAAACACGTCTCGATACAGCGCGGCCGCTTCATTAAGTAGCGACGTGGAGGGAACGTTGCTTAGACAAATTTGAATAGCACCGGAGTATTGTGGCCAAATTATCATCTACATAGTAAACGTTACTATACAGAGTGGAGACAACAATATGACAATAAAAACTTCGCATATCTGATGACGTTCCCAGTCTGCATATAAACATTCAACCAAATATTATATCAAATAGTTTAGTCACTATAGCTAGTCAAATATTAGCAAATCTCATAGTCAGCATCACGATAAAAAGTTAGTTTGATAAAATCCCCTAAGACGACCCACTGACCGGGTATTTTGAAGCATGAGCCATCACAAAAGAAAACTAACCTTGAAGACCAGCGCTTTTTTTTTGTTGGTTGGGAAATTTTCAAATAACTTCTCCCACTCTGGGCGGAGCGGGAGGGTGTCAGACTCTTACTGACTAAAGCTCACCCATGTTCCTGCAGTAGCCTGTAAGTTGCCAGACGACACGGTATCCCTTTCTGAATTTCCCGTGACCCCGGCTGGCACGGTCCTAGCGGACCCCTTCTGTTGTGCTGATATCTCCTTGAGGCGTGTGTGGAAAACAACGCGCCGTCGACCCGGGCCTGGTCCTTATCGGACGGCGAGCTACCCATTGCCCACCAAGAACGACTGAACGTGCATAAAATCAATGTTCACTTTTATAATTTCTAACGTGACAATGTTATCGTAGACGTCCACGTCCACCTCCATAAAATGCGTTCACGTTATAACGTTATCGTGGACGGAAGTTATATACTTCCGACCACGGGTCTTCATATATTTCCATATACATTTTACTGCCTTGTGTCCTGATGCCGTGACGTGGCCATCCACGATAATATCGTCGCGTTAGAAATGATTAAATCGCACAATGTACGCGATCTGAGGGGCAATTCCCGTAATTTTTAAGAACGTTTGCATTCGCATCTCGTTCGCAATCTGTCAAAAATACAATCAAATTACCACACATTTTTGACAAGACAACTTGAATGTGAACGTTTTTCAAGTACGAGAATTGGCTTTCTCTTTATAGTTTTCCATACTTACCAGTTCTTTTTTATTTACAGTCCTACATTTTTTTTTATTTCGTCTTTTCACCGATTTGGATTATTCATTAGTTCTAGTTGCTAGTCAGATTTACGTTTTCAAAGATTCAAGTCATATATTCAAAGTCAAAACAAATAATTTCAATCTACTAGAAGTAGTAGCAACGTGGCTTATAGCAAGCTATTTCATTACGTAGAAACAAATTGATTTGCACTGCAATGATTAAATCGCACAATGTACGCAATCTGAGGGGCAATTCCCGTAATTTTTAAGAACGTTTGCATTCGCTTCTCGTTCGCAATCTGTAAAAAATACAATCAAATTACCACACATTTTTGACAAGACAACTTGAATGTGAACGTTTTTCAAGTACGAGAATTGGCTTTCTCTTTATAGTTTTCCATACTTACCAGTTCTTTATTATTTTCAGTCCTTCTGCATTTTTTTTTATTTCGTCTTTTCACCGATTTGGATTATTCATTAGTTCTAGTTGCTAGTCAGATTTACGTTTTCAAAGTCAAAACAAATAATTTCAATCTACTAAAAGTAGTAGCAACGTGGCTTATAGCAAGCTATTTCATTACGTAGAAACAAATTGATTTGCACTGCAATCTGTTGGCTTCGAACCGTTTTACTGACGTTTGTGTAAATTACAAAAGGCAGTTTTATAAACGAACTATACGAATGCGAACCGAAGAGCGATTTAATTCTGCAATTCAGATTGTAATTTCCGATGTTTAATGTGTTTTTTAAATGTAGGTATAGATTTTTGTCGGATAATTTACTGAACTGATTATTATTAATGGTTCTCTAATTTAAAGCGCATTTACAGATTATAAATTCGAGTGAGATATTCAGACTACTGCAGTTCTCCAAAATTATCTAACACACACATACACAACCACAGATACAGTAACTATTCTAAAAGCGTTTTTGTTTTTTCTCCAGGTGTCTACAGGGTATTCTAAGCTGCTTTAACAATCAGACTACAGACGACCGATTGACTGAATTTTTAATAGGCATCTACATTTAGACCAAATGGAAACAGCATACATAGGAATTTACATATAGGTTGTATCCATGGACATTATAAAAACTAAGCACTCTCTCCAAAGTCAAGTCTTACAGTTTTATAGAAAAAGTTGTAAAAAAAACAATTTCTTAACTTAATCACTTTGTTTAATATTCCTAAAAGAAGTGCTGAAAGAAATAAATATCTTGAAAAGAATATTAATTTTCTTGGCCATTGAAAATATTTTTATTGACATCGCCGAGACGCCGTATAAAACATTCTGTTTACTGTAACTAATTAAGAAAAGGTCAATAACATGGTGTTAACATTGTAAGTAATATTATTACAAATATACATTGTATTGTCAATTCAACAACTCGCGTCCCGGTCAAAGACCCCGAAAGATACTCGTCCTTATTTTTGTGTCTCATTTCAGCCTGAATATGTCAGATACCTACGCCCCATCATCTCACTTAACTTGATTTAAGTAATTCTCGTACCCTTTTAATTACAGACCCCGGCGATTTAATACGATCCTAAATTGTTTTATAAAAGTCAGTTAAAAGTTAAAGTTAGAAAAGGATTACGATGACATACGATTATTACTCATTAGTCGTATGAAAGGTACATATGTATAGTAGGTACTTAATTTCCATCAGATGCCGAACTTTCTCATATAACATCTACAAGTCAGTCACAACTATTTGTATCCCTGCCGCGCGACAAATATGACATAACCTATACGGAAATATTCTCAACTATATCACCATTAATATCGCTAGAGGTGAGGAAAGGCCTGATACATGTACTGAATATATTTAAAGCATTGTCACAGTTAATGGCATGTCATTAGGTGTAAGTGCCGTACCGTGTATCCACACTACTTTGAATGAATGGTCAAATGCGACACACGGCACGAAAAAGGGGATTTTCTGATTCTTATTTTTAGTTGACCTAGCTTTATGAGGGACTGAGGAAAATCGAGTTTAAAATGTGGACTTGGAATCGTTGCTTGTGAATGAAATGCGGTGTAAAACCGAAATTTAAATAAATATCTTTTTTTTGTTTTGTTTTTCTAGTCCTCGTAGTCAGTCCTTCCTTTTGCGTTATATTACCATCTTCGAACCGTACCCTAATAACAACAAACTACAAAAATCTAGTTTGCCTAAGGGTTGCGTAAGTCGTGCGAAGGTCAGACGGAATTCATTCTGGATAAAAGCGATTTGAAAAGAAAATTGAATAAGAACCGAACGAAAAAGAAAAAGAAAATAATCCCACCCAGTTTAAAAACAAAGCGGTTTAGAATAATTTGACAGCTGAAAATATAACAACACTTAAGTAGCATATCTTAATGAAATGCATAGCGTGCAACGTACTATCTTTAACAAAACTTACCGTGAAAAGAAACTACGAAAACGAAACGTTTCTACGGTGATACACGCAAACGTAAAACACAGATTACAACAGCCATTCCAAGTTAATCGCTAAAACGCTGTTAGTTCGTTAAACTGCTAATCGCCCCACAAAATTAGGTAACATAATAAATGTCTCTGGTAATTGCACGCGTTAGCCGGATCGCCTCGAACTGGTCGCCAGTACTGTTGTAGAATATTTTAGAATGTAGAACCTTTATAATTATTAAACATAAATGGTGTTCCAGAAACTTTGTCCCTTGTGATCATGAGTCGATGGGAAGGGGCGCTGAAATATAATAATGCCCAAAAATTAAAAATTATAAATGCTGCATTGCACTGTAGACTTTCATTTGATGAGACAATCTGGATGAATTAAAAAACCATCACTGTGAAATCAGAACTTTAATTAAGATCGTTTTAGGTTGTCCTGAACCACCGTGTTGGCAGTCGTACCAAATCAGTAATGGTATAATATTTAACACAAATAACAATCTCATTAAACCTCATTCCTTCAATAAGGAAACACCGTGACTCAGTTTTCCTTTTCAGATGTCCAAATCAGGAAATATTATTCCATAGCCGTCGCCCTCAAGGAAATGGGCGTCATTTGTATCGAACTAAAAATAACAGCAGACGCGTCAATACGATTCGATGCCAATATTTTATCAATGTCGTCAAACAAATAGCGTGATAATCGAGCAGATGATGTCGCGACGGAGTGCTTTCGACTATTATGTGAACCGCTGCTGCATTAGGCAAGCAGTGGAGTGTGTGCGGACCATTTTTAAGGCTAGCGCGTGAGGTCATTCCTCTCTTGACGAACTTGTTTTCTTTACTTGAATTTTCTTGTGGTTAGTTTGCTTACGTTTATGCTTTGAGATTGAGTAATTAAATGTCAATCTCACCTTACCAGCCATAACTGATTATAGACCGATTCTCTTTCGTCATCCACGTTTTATAGAAATTACGTCATTTACAACCACTTATCAAGTCCATAATAACCCGCTACGCTCATTTCTCCACGCGGCCGATATTAATCGACAAATTGAATTGCCTTGACAGAATACCGTCCAGCAAAAATATTGATTCACCGATGCAACTGCTGAATCGCAAATTGTTTATGGTAATGTTCAGTGCTACGATACGTGAAATATTCAGGTTTTATTAGCGGCCGCCGGCAAAGGCGAATGTTCGGTAATGACGCAGGATGTCGCTATTACTCCTCTGATCGGTACGCGAACGCGGATGTGAAACGCGAATGCAGCGACGAAAAACATCGCCGTTATAAACTTCATATCTCTCTGTACGTGAATGAGGTCAACAATTTTATGGTAATGTAGCTAGATATATAATATATGCGCGTTCTCGATGCTGTTTTTCAAGTTGTTTTCGATATATTTTGCTCACAGCATCATATTTTTATGATCCCGCAGCAAGAATGGAATAGGATGCATCATTAGGTTGATTGTTCTCACACAAGGTATTTTTTGGCAAAAAGTTTTGCTAGCTACTTGTCAGGGAGTGCTTTTGAGTTTACGCTCATTAGCAAGCGTACTGTTCTCTGTTTATAATGCAACACGTTTCAGAATACGGTGGTGTATTTATATTGGACTCTGCTATGTAATTTCCACCATCTTCAGGAATATTTTCATCGACTTCAAAAAACATTATTTTGTAACTCTCGACAGCTTTTGCGTACCTTGCCTTAAAATTATATAAATTTAGATCGTTTTATATTTAAATGGGTACATACAAACAGTTTGAAATCACATTGCCTACAACGTTCAATATTAACAAGTTAATGAAAAGAAGCTTGAACCGAAATCACAGCACTTACACCCACATATAACACTGACGGATTATCCGGGTCAAAATGCCAAACATAGGAAAACCGTGGCTCCACCTTAAATAAGTCTTCACTCTGTAGGCCGTAGGTAATGGTGCGTAAATACAAACACTTCTCAGCCGGAAATTGAACCCAACACCTACATGTATAACTAGCTAGTGCTTTGAGTTACTGTATATCTACACGTACCTACATACCCACTTATATCTTGGCATTGAGTGGTTGTGAATGTGTGATACACATTTAGAGTGAGAAGTGAGAATTACGAAAGAAATTGCTTGATCTTTTTTCGTGCAGAATGACGTCGATTGAATGTTAAAAATGGTGTTCACCAAAACTTCCGTTTCACAAATTACTCATGGGTTTTGCTGAAAAACATTTTTAAGAAAGTGTGCTAGATATTTTACAATGAACAATTAATGAAAATGTTAGAAAATTTTATTCCATCCATATCATTTTTTTTAAAAGCATGATCATCATCATTTCATCCGAAAGACATCCACTGCTGGACATTCCCTCGAGTGTCGCCACAGCAACCGGTTCTGTGCTTCTCGCATCCAGCGGATTCCTGCGGCCTTCACAAGGTCATCGGTCCACCTTGTGGGAAGGGTCTGGAGTGGCGATCGTGAACTGTAAAAAGCATAATAATTCGTCTAAATTTGAATATTTGCGGTGCCTACTCTCGAGTGTTCAGTGTTACTCAATTGTTAGTTACACCCTCATTGAACTCCAAAAAGTTATTATTTGTAAGCAGAGTAACATGCAATTCAAGAACACAATAGCAAACAACTTACTAAGAAAAGTTGAAAGTTGTAAACAACCATCAAGTTAGTAGTCATTATTGCTTGACAGTTTTTCCAAACTCTACGTTATTAGCACAAGTATTGGAAATTCTTATCTTCCGCAAACATATTAGGTACATAATTTAAAAATCTTATCCCTACTGGCTTATTTATGGCATGAGCATAAAGCTTCTCGATTAGGTACATGGATTTTTATGACTCGATTAAATCGTAAAGCGCACATACGGTAATTCTACATCAGCACCATTTGTATCTAGACTGCATAACCTTGCTTGGAACCTCGTCTCGGTAATCGTTTGAACATCGTATCTCATTCGTAACTGTATCAAAGCTATCGCACATATATGCGGTCGAGATGAAATGATTTGTTAGAAAACGATCTAAAATATTTCAGGCGAATGAAAAATGCACACATCTAGCACCATTGTATACAATGTTTTATGCAAATAAATGATTTATTTATTTTATTTAGATTTGTCCTCGTATTTTAAATCATCATTATCTTGGCCTCATCCCAATTTATTTGGGAACGGCGCATAAGTCGTATTTTAAATCCGCTTAAAATCTCTAGCTGGATTTCTTTTTTCAGTTGATCTGCTGCAGTGTTCCCTGTTAATAAGTCAGCCTGTATACTACCAAATTAAGAATCCCTCCCTCCTGTAAAGTCGATTAAGTATATCGTGTCAGCGCAAGACGTAATTGGCAGGCGCCTCGCGTCCTTCTATATTTAGCAGTATCAGCAACACATTATGTGGAAGGCGGTACGTCTATAGCATTGTATCTCTTGCGTTTCTCCGTCAAAGTTTACCGCATTAAAATCCTTTTATGTCGCTGAGATTCTAGTCAAGTATTTTAAATGTAGGTAGGTACTGAGAACTTGCCTTTTTCTTTAAAATATAGAACTGAATAGTTCATCAACAAATTGGAGTTGTAGGATTAGTAGAAACTATAACTATACGTTTACTTTTAGAGGATAAGGTTAACCGGGCAAACATCTAGACTCCGGGCTGCTACTGAGAAATTCCTGATGGAATTAGCCAATAAAACTTTGACCGACCTGGGAATCGAACCCACGACCTCATGCTGAGCAGTAGCGCTAGCTACCACTAGACCAACAGTCAAATAGACTCGCCCCCTATTACATGGGACTTAAAAACATAACTGGCGAAATGTGGGAGTTACTTTATGTGCACCTCCACCTTTAGCCCATCGGGGATTCCAGGCGTGGTGATAAGGGTAGTTATAAGTATTTTATTAAATCACAGCGTGAAAATTTCTTCTCTCTATTAAATTTCCAAAAAATTGCATTATTTTTACATATAATGAACCTAAAATTCACGTTTTATTGTGACCAACAAATCATACAGACACTGTAATTGATAAACCGATTAAAGTGATGGATCGATTAAAGTATCGATACCGAAAATCCGGCCGCACTGTCGCTATGTAGGATGTAGACTTGGCTATCATTGCGTCGATAATCGTTACGGGCAACGGCCTAATAGCTGAGAGCTTCGATAAACACGTCAAGAGGCTCTCGTTAGACGGCTGGGCTATGATCTGATAAAGACTAGCTCCTCGACACGGCTTCTAAATATAGGACAATATGTCTTTATGTTTTAATACTAGAGTCTGGAAATTATTTTTAGGAGGCAACTCTATTATTTATAAGCTTTTGATTAGAAGAAAGATGACCAGAGTTGGATTTTGTATATTTGTTACTCAATTACACAAACGAATGAACGAATTTGAAAGCAATTTGGCACGCACATAGACCATGTTCTTGATTTAAACATAGACTAATTTTTATCCGAGTGCGTGTAGTAAATCTCCAAGAGTGAGAGTTAAACCGCAGACAACGACGAGTTAAAAGAAAATTAATCCAAGTTAAATCGACCATTAAGAGTAATAAATTATATTGCTCGTAAAAGTCTACTACTGCATGTGGGCCACTTTATGTCCCACTACAAATAAAGCTGATAGTAAATGAGGAACCGAACTCATTACAGAGACATTAAAGCAAACTTTCGATTGAGGGTGGCAAAGACAAGACAAAGTAATGATTAAGCCGGAAATAGAATCCTGCTAGCAGTCAGGATTAATTACCCCAGGCAGAAGGAAACTAGGGAAAGTTTACACAAACTTGATGGAAAAGTAAGAATATCTGCTGAAAATTTCGAGTTTTTCTTTGGAGTAAAATTACATAAAACTTCATAACTATATTCAGTACTATGAAGAAATTACTGTACTCTGATGGCATCAAAATAACAATAAATAAATCAAAGGCGGTTACAGAAACACTTTACAGTTCCATTCAGACATGCCCTGCATGAAAGCAAAGAAAAAATATCAAAAACGAAAATCTAATGCGCCGCAGCAAATTCAGACTCGAACAACTATTTATAGGACGGGACTTACACAATAACCGCATCAAAACCACAAAAGGGACGCGACTTAAGCTTAAAAACGAAACATTTTGCACGGAACGGATAAAGATCTCGCCTCGTAAAAACTAAGTAAATACAACGAAGCTCTTGAGTTGAGTGTACAGTGCATAAATTGCCCCCTATCTGACCATCGCCTGACCCTTAATGGCCACAAGGTGGGACATGATCGTTATCGTGAAAATGGGAATTCTGGTCGCCAGCTACTTTGTCGATACAAAGAAATTTTGTCGCTCGTTTGCTCCAAACTAATGTTACCAAACTCGCCGACTAGTGTTCCTGATAAAACGAATAAGAGTGATTTATTGTGTTGACATTACAAGATTTTTATTTTGTTGTTATGTATGTATGTATGTATGATATGAGGTGTGTCTGATTGGAATATTTTCTTATTTCCTTGTATTATGAACGAGTATATGTCAAACAAAGCACTGTGTTGTATTTATGACTGTGATTTGATTAGTTTCTTTTGTTTTATTATCTGCATGATTTGGTTTTATTTGTTTCTGGACGTTAGCCAAACCGGGAGAATTTCAATTTGAAAGAAAGAAAGAAAGAAAGAAATTTTTTTTATTTGGGACACGCACAATTAAAACAAGCAGTAATATAAAGTAAGTACTAAATTCAAATAAAAGAACAACAAAAACTAACAAACTACTTAGACGACCTGTGCGAAGCCAAAAAGGCCCCTATCTCAGCATAATGCTGCGATATTTAAAAAAGAAATAAATACCTGTATAATAATATTAGAATTTGTCTAAGGGGCCTCTGCGAGTTGGCTTCGGTCACTCGTACGCCTTCCAAAGGTCCGGGACCCTAGGGTCCCGAGCAATGTCAAAGACAAAAAGAAATATTAATAATATAATATTATTAATATTGAGAATATTATTATAAACTTGTGAAGTCTGAGGTACCGTATTACAAGTATGTGCCCGACCCAGTTCTCGAAAATGAACAAGTCACGTTGTACTGGGATCGGTCTATCATTACTGACAGGGCTATTGTCGACAATAAGCCTGATATAGTAGTGATAGACCGATTAGTGCGCCGCGCAATGATAGTCGATATTACCATCCCGCATGACGAGAACCTCGTGAAAGCTGAGAAAAAGAAACAAATAAAATATCTCGACTTAGCACACGAGGTTGTCGACATGTGGAATGTGAGTTTGGCTGTCATTGTGCCAATTGTCGTAACGGCCAATGGCCTGATGGCCGAAAGCCTTGACCAACATCTCTCGAGGCTCTCGTTAGGTGGTTGGATCAAGGGCCTGATTCAGATGGCAGTACTCCTTGATACGGCTCGCATTGTGAGGAGGTTCCTATCTCTCCAGCCCTAACCACCGGTAGCTTGGACCCTGCTCCCGACGATAAGAAAGAAAATAAATAAAAGAATATTATTTTTTATTATAAATATAAAATAATATTTGGACAATTTGTTTTTTATTTTTGTTCCCAACGCAAAGAACGCATTCCGACCATGTTGTTTTAAGGAAAAATATTTGTAGTGGATCACAATTTCATGTTGAACCATGAAATTGTGATCCACTACAAATATTTTTCACAAATAAACTCGTCTAAGCAATATAAACCAATTTCCTGGGAGTCTTAAATCTACTGTTGTTGAGGATATATAAGTATCCAAACTGCAATAAAAACTGCGATTTTCAAACTTTATATCGCTAGCGAGTAAAAGCCGTAGAAACTGTTGGTAAGTTGCTTAAAGACTATTGAAATAGAGCGAACTGTCGGCGAGGTATCGTTCGTTTCTCGGAGAGATACACAAGTGCTTTTCCGACCGATTTCATTGCGTACTTACCGACTGAAATTGTCCATGATGCAAATGTTAACATACTTTTATTATTGTTCACTTATGCTCAAAGATTGCCTTATTGAGACGCTTTGGAATGGAGGGGAAATAATCATATGGCGTCAAAAAGTTCGTCCGCATCGCTGTCAACAGGAAAAGTTCGTCCGCATCGCTGTCAACAGGAAAAGTGCCCAAAGGCTGGTAGCATTGCCACGTTGTATGGCGATGTTTATTTGAAATAAAACTTGCTTGTTGCTTTGAATTTTGAGTTTTTTGGTAAAAACAACTGACATTCGTAAGTATTGTTTTACTTCACATAGGGTCAAAGGACTACCTGCCTACGTAAATATTTATTCCACTCAAGCCATCTTTGGAATTAATACAGCGATCTTAGCTTTGCTATTAGAAATCTAGGTCCCTGAGAGAATTCCTTGAAAGCCTATTGAGGCAAACGTCGTGTCGTCTAGTGCCTTTACTATAGGATGGTAGGCCAGCGCCAAAGTGATTGTTTAAATAGCAAAACTTTGAGTAGTAGATATGAGAGGCGGTGAGGCTCCAATAAATCAAAATTATTGGCAAAGTTTTGGGCTAGCTAGGCACCTGAAATATTAATTCCCCCCATATTTCATTACACTTGAAACATTTCTCGTCAATTACGGATAGTTTTAGTAGGCTTCCGCCTCGCACAAAACATTGCTGTCGTGAAATATGCAAGTTTACAGTTTAATTTAATTAATTTTCGTATAGTTAGACATGTGTGAGCTTTCTACTTTGAAAATCGATGTAGGAACATGTTGTTTAGTAGTTGTAGCTTTCAAAATTTGCAGTGATAGCAGAAGCTATTTCAAAATGTTTCCGATCTAAAAACTCTGTTGTTTTTCCAGCTATATATCAACACAATCTTTTCAAATCTTCTCAATTGTAATGAGAGTGGTCAATAAAAGAGAAGCTCGACGAAGTCTCGGTTGAGGCCGGCGACACAAGTAAGCATTGTAAATTTAGCGAAAAATATTTCTTTCGTGAAGAAAAACAAAGGCGACTTTATCCCCGGGTTGAAATTTATGAGATGCGCCGCGGATTAAAAATGTTTGCCGTGCCCTCCGGCGCGGGCTTGGCTTCATTAGAGCATGTTTCTGGAATATTCTGATTAATATTTACCTTCCACTTCTTGCGGATTGTAGTTCATTATCCTTTTGTCTTGTAATCGAGGCGCGCTGCAACCAAATTAGGTAGCGAGAATATTTTTGAATATTTACTGAGTTGCCTATTTAATGAGGAATCGCTAATGACGCAACTAAAGAACAGCTGAATTCGGTTAATCCCTGACAACGTGTACCTATCTTACCTAATACCCTGGTACCTGGAACCGGTGGCCTAACGACACAATCGCGACCGCGATCATATTTACAAGGAACGTATTCACCATGACAGAGAATTTGGCGACATAAAGGATTTATTTGATTGTAATCTAAAATACAGTGTCAAATTAAATTAGCAAGCGAAACTTGAAATAACTGCTGGGTTTCGAAAAATAAAATAAGGTTTGATGAATATTTTTCGACGATCGCTTGTCTTTGGTTATTTGAAGTATGTTAATAAGTATGAAACAAATCGATTCCAACCAAGTCTGTGAAGTTTACACAAAAAACAACAGATTTTTTATCATGATATTTCAAGGAACTACACTAAATCTCATCGTAGACCCCAAAAAAAAAAAACATATTTATCATGACTCCAATTTTTTTTTATGTTATTTTATCATTTTTCTAAGCCCATCACGTGTTCGCTAACTATTTTAATTTCAATCTGTATAGTAAGAGTCATTCAAATAAATCCAACAATTTTTGTCAATAATTCCAACATAAATATGCATTAATGGCCGTTCAAGCTTGTAGTTGATAGCTTTACATTGGGTCATTAGGTGCCGATGTACCGTTAGTGGTAACACTTGAAGTTGAAAAACCGCCCTTACTGCTACGAAATAAAGGCATTATCTATGTCAAATTGTGACCATAGACATACCCACCGGGGTCAAATGACTCAGCCGCGCATAATTAATACTGTCCCGTGTCTGCCAGACATTATTCAAGCAAGGATCGGTCCGACCTTATCGAGTTCTGCCCTTGGATTTGGATATCTAGTCTGGTACGTTGTAAAAAATCTGTTGAATGGAGGGCAGTTATTTATAGAAACGTAATGTCACAGTTATCGACTTAATGGCGTCATAACCGTTCAGCAGTTTTTAGAGAAAATATCAAACCTGTATTATAATCGTATTTTTATGACTTCTTTGTCATTCTTCAATAGTACATAGGTAATGGAATGAATATCCTAACTAATATTATAAATGCGAAAGTAAGTTTGTTACGCTTTCACGCTAAAACTGCTGAACGGATTTGGATGAAATTTGGCACAGGAGTAGACTAGGATAGGATACTTTTTATCCGAATATTCCCACGAGATCTAGATTTACGTGGATGAAACCACGGGGCGCAGCTAGTATTTGATAATGCTGTCTTGCCTTCTTTTTTCTTTTCTAACACTTCTCCTGTCAACTTAACTTCTTATAGTCCATTATAACAGCTGTAAGGCAATGTGTCATCTAAATTATCATTAATTCATAATCATCATCATTTCAGCCTAAAGATGTTCGCTACTGGACATAGGCCTCACCCAAGGAACGCCATTTTGACCGATTCTGTACTTCTCGCATCCAGCGGATTCCTGTGGCCTTCACCAGGTCATCGGTCCACCTTTTGGAGGGGCTTTTTAACGCTAAGCGGTCGCCACTCCAGATCCTTTCTGCACCATCGACCATCTTTTCTGCAAGCAATGTGCCCTGCCCACTGCCACTTAAGTTTATCAATTCTTCGGCCTATGTCGGTTACCTTAGGTCTCCTGCGGATCTCTTCATTTCTGATTCAATCATGTAGGGAAACTCCAGGCATAACCCTCTCCATTGCTCTTTGGGTAAATTTCAGCTTTCTAATGAGCCCCTTTCTGAGCGACGACTTCCGGTGCTATAGGCATCACTGGCAACACGCATTGGTCAAAGACTTTTGTCTTGAGACACTGTGGTATATGAATCACTGATTAACGTATTTGAAAACGCCGTATGATCCTAGATAAGTATGTTGTATGACTTCACTTTTATAGTCTTTCTAGGAAACAGAGCATCAAGAGATTAACCTCTGCAGGGGTTCACAGGACAAATACCTCGATCTGTCTAGCCTCCAAAGTTTACCTAGAAGTGATCTAGACTGTGTCTAGCGCTTTGTTGATACAACTGTAAGTTCGAGTCAACTTCTGAGATGTAAGACATTACAGGCGTAAACAATAGTAAATGGGTCAATATGAGATTGTTTAAAAGAGGTTGTGTTTAAAACCAGCGCAAAGGATTAATTAATAAGATTATGGTATTCTTCCTATTTTTTTAAAATTTATTTCAATTCGGGAATCAAGGCAGTTGAATTATTTCTTTGGATCTTATTGATTTTCATTATATTAGTGATTTTTAGGTTGCTCGTTACTATAGTTTGTTTGTATCGGACTTGGAGTGGTCAGGCATGGACATAAAGTGGCCGGCTCGTTGTAGAAATACGAAACGCTTTGAAAGCGATTGCCACTTGTCTAGGCCCTCCCGATTGATTACGGTGGATCTCTTACTTAATTCCTGTCGGCTTTCGATAGCTAACAATACACTCAGTGCGTTTGTCCACCGCAGCCGTCACCTGGACGTCACCGAGAAACGAGATTATTTGAACCGTTGACGGCAACTGTTTGTCCACTGCGACCGAACTCAGTGGTTCAGTATGTTATGAAGTTATGATAGACAAAACACAAGCCGGGTGAATAGCGCCGCCTCCGCCGGTGCGACGGCAGTGTGTGGACAAAATCAAACGTGTTTTGTATTGTGGGCACATTAGTCCGTCACTATCTCCGGGCGAGTTCTAGCGGTCGCGCGGAACTACTCGTTACTTCGGGGGCCGGGATCTCGGTGACGCACCGTGGACTCGCAAAAGTATGTATCGCTACTTGCGCCGTCATCTGATTCTCGTTGACATCCCGTTGACGGTGGCGGTGGACAAACATCTTTACTGTAGTCAAGTGCAATAGCCCTACGTCAAAACCTAATCTTGTCCTGTCAACAAAGTAAACTGAGCACCTTAATAATATCAGCAGTAACACGCTACTATTCATAATGAACACGATAGTTCAACACTTCACAGATAAAAATACCGGCCAAGCGCAAGCATACCTACTTGTGTAGGTATTTAGGGTTCCGTACAGTATTTAGTTTTACTAAATTAATTAATCGTAATTTAACTTAATGAATAGTTAGGTTAGTACCCGACGTGTATTGATATATTCCGCGCTAAATCAGAGCTAACATTCAAATAGTTTTCGCGACTATTTTTAGAAAGCCTGTGTCACTCAGGTGGGAGGACACAATCCTCTCTCTTGTAGGTACTAAGGAAATAAAATTGAAAGAACGTACTAAAAACAAGCCTATCAGCACAGTAGTGGCGGGGTTGCCCAAAGTATATATAATAATAGGTACGATTACCTATGTAAGTACTCTTATGCACACCCCTACCACATCACATACCTACCTATAAGAACCGACACTCGACGATGCGAGGCGATTTATGGACAGCGAGTGATCCCAAAAGTAGTGTTCATTTTGCCACGGAACCTTAATAAGGCAGACTAAACCACACTTAGCCACGGTCAGACACGCCATCCGCCAGATATCTACGATCCGAGCCACCATCGATCAGCCCCTATCTGATATTCAAACTACATCATTCAACATGGATTACCACTTTGTTACTTTATTATTGAACAATGCACCTCCTCTTGTAAAATTGGAATAATGTTTTACTAAATCCGCTTGGGTTCGATGCAGATACAATAGGCTACCTTAATGATATTGTGTTAAACAATTACAAGGATTCACTATTGTATTTGAGAGAGAAAAAATTAAAAAAAATTAAAGCTCCTGGTATTATCAGGAATTCTTAATTACAAAGCATAAATAGGTCGATCTATGATGTTAAGCTGATTCTGCTGATTCCCATTTCATCGATGGGTAATTCTTTCGACATTCAGACGCATCCGTGGCTCAAAAACGTCATTCATTACAGGTAGTCGGAAGCTCGAAAGTCGGATTAATCTGTGTTACCAAAGATATTGATATGGCGTAGTATCGAGATCGACCTAGTTTAGTTGCTTTAGTCAGATGAGGCTCTCTGTAAAATACTAATATTTTGCCGCATCTGGATGAAGATGGTGTTTCTATCGTATTTAGTAATGTCATATTAGAATATTATATAATTTATTAAAAGAAAAATAAGGATATCAGAAATAAAATACAATAGACGTCGATATATTTAGTAACCTATTCCGCTTGACTATTCTTCAAGAGTCCTAAAAAACCCTGTAAGAAATCCAATGATGAATGAATGATTTCTTACAGGGTTTTTTAGGACTCTTGAAGAATAGTCAAGCGGAATAGGTTACTAAATATATCTACGTCTATTGTAGTTAATTGATTCAGGCGTGACTTTGCGGAAATCCATTATAAAATACAATAGACGTAGATATATTTAGTAACCAATTCCGCTTGACTATTCTTCAAGAGTCCTAAAAAACCCTGTAAGAAATCGACACGTGTTACCACACCGAGCGCTGGACGTCCGCGTCCAGCGCTCGGTGTGGTAACACGTCGCGTTCTGGTTTGCAATTGGTCAATCGTCATCCTGAGGATGCCTCGTTGAGAGGTGAAACACGTGTCGATTTCTTACAGGGTTTTTTAGGACTCTTGAAGAATAGTCAAGCGGAATTGGTTACTAAATATATCTACGTCTATTGTATTTTACGTCTATTGTATTTTATAATGGATTTCCGCAAAGTCACGCCTGAATCTATTAACTAGGATATCAGAATATAGAATAGAATTGGATAGAATACTGTTTTCGAATATTTATTACAGCTAAAACAGTTTGGCACTAGGGTAGGCCTGTCAGGTAGGAGGCTTTATAAGCCTCCTGCGGGACAGGCCTACCCTAGTGCTGTGATTTCTTCATGAAATTAAAATTTAAGCTTTAAGGAGAATATCACAATGAAATACAATATTATAGGATTATAAAACTACTAGCTTCCGCCAGCGGCTTCGCCCGCGTGATATCTTTATAAATTATAGCCTATGTTACTAGGTGATGAATATACTACGGGTGAAAGAATTTTAAAAATCGGTCTAGTAGTTTTTGAGTTTATTCATCGTTTTGTTCATACATCTGGTCACACACGCACGCCGGTTGCGAGTACTACGCACCTGACTTTTCTAAAAAAACATCACCAATAAGGTCACTATAATTATGTCCTCCTAGGGCGTCCCTCTCTGCGTTTCGCCTCAAATCTGCCTTGTAAATACCTTTTGTTAGTCACCTTTCATTCATCCGTAGAAATCGTAGTAGGTACTTATTAAATAATTGAGCGTATAATATAAAAAGCAGAATAAGCTCGATATGAACTAGGCACTTAACCGGAATTGTTGGTTCAGGTTTTACTACATAAACAATTTAATACTCTTGAAGCATTAAATTTCTCCAACAAAAGCAAATTAGCTGAGATTCTATGAAACCATTATGAGAATTTACTGAAGTATTGCAAGTTAGTGTTTTAGAGTTTATATTTTCAAGCAGCCCTTCTTCGAAGAATTTATGAAGTTGTTTATGGTTCCGTATCCCCTAATGTTGAGACGGACTGTTTAAGATTGATTCACACCTGATGGGGTGCGTCAGATCTTTGCATTATATATGATCACTTTGTAGTCCGTCTGTCTGCTTGCCGTAAATCAATCCGCTACAAGGATCAAATTAAAATTAATATTAAGTAGGTACTTCGTTTAAAAAGTGCATTTACCAAGCAATAAAAACAAAAGAGTAAATAAGTGGGTTAAAGCTGATAATCTATTCTGGTTTTAAAACTTACAAGTACCCATTCAGCGCAACGAAAAACGACTGCCTAAGCAAAAATTCTCACGTAATATGTACCCAATATATCACTCGACTGGGCCTTAAACGTTTAAGTAGAGGAACTACACCACTCGTCGGGAAGCGCAACGCAGCAGTATTGTGTACGGGCGCGGCGCGGCGCGGATAGGGTAGGGAACTAGGGTGCAGTGCGGTACGCGAGTAAGGAAGCGCCGAACCCCGGCTGACAAGTGCAATTGCCCTACGCGAGATACTAGATAGCACAGGCACGCCCCGTTGTTAACACTTCCTAAGCACGCCACAGAACACTGACCTCTTTTATAAACAAGCTACTATTTTTATGAGTTAATTTTAAGTTGACGGCAGATGACGGTTTCGTGTTTCCGCTGGGGACATTTAATGCGCGAGCACTTGTGGCGATATTTCCCAAGTACCTACTACCGGCGCAACTGGGCAGTTAGTGCTGCTTCTACCCTGGGTGATTGGATTGCTTGTGCTGTAAGATAGTTGTAAATGTTTTTAATTACATTTGGGTCCAGAAAATACATCGTTTAAAAAGTAATTCAAGATGTACTCTAATACTATAGTAATGAGTAGATCACAGAGTAATCAGCGGAGAGAAAAACATTGTGCCTTTTATCGGATTTTTTAAAATTAAAATTCGGTCACCTACATTTTCGCTAGCAAGTGACCTAATTTTCCAGCAACACGTACCTACCTACGGGTAAAAAACAACTACGCACGATTTCTGGGAATGAAAAAGTATGTCATCTAGTTCGATTGGAAATAAAAGAACTATCTTGACGACTCAGCCTGATATTCTTCTGAACAGCGGATAGTATCCGGGCTTTAATATGGCACATCGAATTTTTTAAAAGTTCGACTTTGTACAGCATCCTCTCTCTCTCTGTCATACTTTTGCAATAGTCTCTTTTTAAAGATGCTCGATGTATCATATTTAGCTGAGGTATTGTACCAACATTACGTTGTAGTTAACTTCCAAAAAAACACTAGTTCCTGACAGTGACTAAGAGATGCAAAAACAACTTTAAAATAACCTTTTAGCCGCGATAAAGATATTATTTTTTATCTATGCAAGACACAAAATTCGCGAGCTGACAGTATATTTATTACCTCTGCCGGCGCGGCGTCCAGTGTTCCGGATACCATCACTACAGTAGAAGGCAGCGGAAAGGCGCACTTTGAACCAACTACACAGGCGGCTGTTTAAAAAAACATGTGAGAATTAGACAAAACATCGCGTGAATACTCTGGGTAGTCTTTTAACACATGATTATTTTTCTTTTTATTAAGATATTCCACTTACAATTTTTTCTAATCTATTTTGGTATGATTATGCATTTCACGATGTATGTTTGTTATATGAACATCACGTCCGCTATTGGAAGGGACAAATTCAATATCGGTGAGTTTAAAAAATGGCTATAGGTACTTTTGTGTCTGTTTTTCCGGAAACCGAAAATATGTAACACAGGTAATTCGATCTTTCTGCCGTTTTTCTGGAAATCTAAACTTATTTTATACTTTACCTACCAACTAGTATACAGTTCTTGCAATTAAAGTAGTAAATACCCTCCTCGGTTTTTTACGGTTAGCAGTCACCGTTCAACACAACCTTTGTTAATTGCTAGAGGTACGCGCTCGTGCTGGGCGTCGGAAACTTTGTAGAGAAACTCCGAGTCTTTGGAGGTCCCTAGCCGCCGAGATCTTTTGGCGATGCCGCTTTAACTTCAAGCAAATTCTACGTTCTAGGAATAAACATAGTGAAAGCAAGAAATGGTTTCAATAGAGCCACTTCTTTTGGTTTGAAAAGTTTCAAAATAATATTTTAAGTCATTTACCGCGGACGGTACATTAATGTCTGTTATAGCATTTATGAATCAAAACCCATTTCATTATTTAATCATTTTAATGAAAACTTATCTTGTGCACGAATCAAAATTCAGTATGTTTCAATTAAGTTGCATGCAACTGCGTAATAATTGGTGTATTCAAATTAAAATACGTTTTGATGCCCCGATGGTCCTGATTATTTTGATTATGCGATTAAAAAGTGTATTACTGGAACATTATTGAATGTTCTCGCTTGTTTGGATACATTTGTGTCGAAAAAGCCGTGTTAAATTATTTAACTTTAAGCTGTACGAACATTGTGGATATAAACGTCCTATTTTAACAATCCAAGTGAAAATAACAGATACCAGCAGTCCACAATCTAATCCGTTTCCATACGCAACGTAACAGGCATTCTATTCGAGCCGCATGTCATGTGCGAACCAGATTTAATTAGGGATATGGGGGCTAAACAGGCGAAAATTCATCGTTCTCGTCAAAATGTTCATTTGGACGGAACGTGCCCACATTTACACCAAAAACACTGAATAAAAGGGACCGAGTATCAGTACTTACATCTAATGCCGCCAAATCCCAGTTTTAATTTTCTCGTCCGGAATAAAAGTTCCCCGACGACTACGGTTTAATACTACTGCCTAGTTCAAAAGTGTGGCCGCTTGAATTTTCGCAAAACGTAAAGTACCGACTTTTAAGAAATTGAAATTAATTTAAAATTAAATGAAAACGTTTGGATTGGTGTGAATTAGACAGAAATACTGTAAATTGGTTTTTTATTATGTTCTAGGAATGCGTGGAGGGAAAATATTATTACGTTGTCCTTAGCTACCAAAATGTTATTTCGCCAGCAGGAATTTTTTTTTTGTACAGAATATGTTACGTAAATAGTGCTTAACAAAATTATTACAAGTTAACTTAGGAGGGCCCTAAGCTACACCTACAATAACATTGTGCAATTATTTATATTTTTTTAATTTATTTATTTCATGAACGTCATTTTTTTTTTACGGCTCCTAAACTTCAATTTTATTGCGAAATTCGTGATATTGTCCAATATACTAAGATCGTTGAGCCCGCCTTACTATTAACACACGTCTAAGTGTTTTTGATGCATTTATTTAAAATTGATGAATTTTTCCTACATTAAGGCGTAATGAATATAAACATTCAGGTGTAGGTGTACATACAAAATTGACCTTTCTAACGTAAGAAAAACAATTAAGTAAATCGTTTTTTGACTTAACATCAAGAATCGTGGAAGGAATAAAAAAATTACACACTAATGTACGAAAATAAGGTTCCTGAATATTTATCTAAAATAATTTGACTGTAGAATGGCATGACAAAAAACGTTTACGAAGTACCTACTTCAGTTCCCACCATTTGAATAAGACATTATGTAAATGAACACTTTTCAAAGCTTTTAGAGAACTATTTGGCATCAAGGCCGAATAAAAAATCAGTTCTCGCACCTCATAATTAGCAGGCTACCTTCAGCATTCCATTTTTTCTAGTAAAATGTATTTTTGCTCTAGTTGGGTTTTTCTACAGTGTTTTGCATAGGCGTGTTTCCAGTTGTAGCACACGTAAAACATTTTTATATGGCATCAACGCAACAGTTAAGTTACCAGCTCTTACTACTTGTATAATTAAATATAGACCTAAAATTATATCGTGGTACGATCATACTATCTTCCACAATAATTTTACAGGTTGATTTATGCGATTGTCATTTAAAATAATATTTTATTTTCTGGCTGACAAGACCCGCATTAGGATCACTTAGAAAGGACACTCCTCCAACGGTAGAAAATATCTCACGACCCAGTTGGGAAGGTGCCTAGGTAGACAGTTTCCAATAATTACCATATTGGGGTCCTAATAATACTTAATAGCCAAATAACTGCGACCAACTTCGATGTTGCGCTCCCCGGCCGTTGCCACGACACTCTCGCTTCGCTCGCTGGGCTCGCGCGGTTACAGTTCTAACCTAACCTAACCCATTTGGTCGGGGTGCCCTAGCTTAGTTACTGCGATCAATTCGGCTCGCGCGTGGTTGGTCACAGCTCTAACCTAAACCGTTTGGGCGGGGTCCAAGCATAAAAAGAGGCTCATTTATTTTGTAAAGTGTGTATGATTAGAAGCGTAAAACAATTTTCGGTCATTAATTTAAAAAGCGTACAAGAATATTTAATTGATCCTCTGAATACTTGACCTTCTAATGGGTCAGGTATTCAGAGGATCAATTAAATATTCTTCCCTTCCAAAGACGGCAAGAATTTTAAACTAGCTCAATTTGCGTTTGTTTTACGAAATATTACGTCTGAATTTATAACGCTATGTAGGCGAAATAGTTTTGTTTGTGAGGCAGTGATTAAAACATTGTCCTGATTTCAAAAGGTCGTCAATTCGTATTCATTGTTGTTAACGAACCCAATTTTGTTGTGATGTTCAACAAATTGAGCAATTGTAATAAATAACTACAAATAACCTATAAATTATTTATTTATTCTCAAGAAATAACACCAAACACATAATATTA
The DNA here is from genome assembly GCA_948473465.1 of Lithophane ornitopus. Lineage (NCBI taxonomy): Eukaryota > Metazoa > Arthropoda > Insecta > Lepidoptera > Noctuidae > Lithophane > Lithophane ornitopus. Next base: position 9,338,855 of record OX419629.1, read on the forward strand.
AAAAACATCTTCTTACAGCACATTTTTAGGACTCCGTATTCCGGAATAGGTAAGGAAGAGACAAGCTTTAGGTACAGTCACGGACTTTAATTGATGAGCCACTTGGCCCTGTTCGTATTTTAGTCGTGTAATGCAAATCGGGTTTATTCGGGTCTACTCGTACATCCATACACGGAAAGGCATATGTCTTCGTAGAAGAAGAAAATTATATTTCTTAACTTTACCGGTTGGCTAACCTGAGAACCAGAAATACAAACATGACAGCAGTGACTACCCAAAGTCAACCAATTGCAGGTCTAGCAACCGTAACCTAGCGACGATTGTTTTAGCGTAGCCATAGTAACGTTAGCGTACGAAGAAATAATAATATTAGTCAGTATGTTCGGTTAAGTTTTAAGAATTATCGAGTTAATGAGCTCTGATCCAAAGGAGGTCAGTATCAAATTGATTGGATAAACGTAATGCAACATTGTATTTATTTATCATTGAGACCTTATTAGTCAACCTCTATGGATAAGACTATTTCCGATTATTAGTAATTTGTCATCTTAGTTAATTGATTCAGGCGTGACTTTGCGGAAATCCATTATAAAAAAATACAATAGACGTAGATATATTTAGTAACCTATTCCGCTTGACTATTCTTCAAGAGTCCTAAAAAACCCTGTAAGAAATCGACACGTGTTTCACCTCTCAACGAGGCATCCTCAGGATGACGATTGACCAATTGCAAACCAGAACGCGACTTGTTACCACCGCTGGACGCTGGACGCTCGGTGTAGTTTACTAAATATATCTACGTCTATTGTATTTTATTTGTCATCTTGTTTACGAGCACGCTCGTTTTGTTTGAGTTCGTGTTTAATCGTGAATGTTTGAAACTGCAAAATTGAAAAGCTTGAAAGTGGCTTATCAATTAAAGTCCTTGACTGTACCTATATACCTTCAACTGTCATTAACGAGACACAATAGAATTTTAATTGTTATCGGTATTTAAAAGCCCGATTGACACATGATGGGACACTTAGACTAAATCGGACTACACTACTTCCCTCATAAATTGAACGTAAGAAGTGCTGAGATAATTAAGTGGCTCACTCTACATCCTGTACAATCATCTATTATTGCACTACAGCTTTGGAAAATAGTTCTACTCTTACAAAGGTTTGAGTTTTTTTTTCATTTCAATCTAAATGGGACACCAAATAGAGGTTTTTCAATTCTGCTCAAAGATAGGCAGGAACTATATGAAGGTTTATAGCGACAGTGCCCGTATTTTAAGGACATTCACATTCTAAACTCAGTGTCAAACTGACAAAGATAAGTCTAATTTATCTACATTTTTGACAAGTTTTAGACATTGATTGTCTCTGAGATGAGATTGCGACTAGGTTATGAACGGGATAAATACGGAATTGGCCTTCTGGTAACGATATCTTTTATCTTACAATTGCAATTACTTTAAATTAACTACCTATTTAAAGTTTTACCGTTAAAGTATTATGTAATTATGTTTAATTTGCTGAGCAGCTTATGTAGCTCACTCATGAAAGCTCTCAGACATGCACCTCATTTCCGGTTGCCCTCTACCTTAAATATACAATTAAACTTAAGTGGCAAATCTAACACCGTCTGAGCTTCAGTTAACTACACATCCAGTGTGGAATTAATAATGTAGTTAGGGCTCATCTCTCTTTCCATGGTCTCTAGGATTTGCTCTCAAAACGGTGAAGGAAATCATCGTGAGGAAACTGGCATGTCCTAGAACCAAAAATTGGAAGACATGTGACATTGACCAACCTGCACTAGGCCCGCGTGGAGATTATAGCCCACTCTCTATCAAAGAGAGGATGTCAGTGTCCCAGCTGTGGATGGTGAATATTATAGGCTCATATATACGTGATGGTAACGTCGCAGCCTAGGATATAAAGTAATTGTTGCAGGTCCGAATAACCTGCTACTGAAAAGGTTTAAAAAAGGAGAGTGTGTGTGTATGACCATACGATAGAAGTGAAAACATACGACTGAAGCCGAGGATACTCGATTCAGCGTCACCGACCGAGACAAGCTGTACCCGATTCAGCGTCACCGACCCGAGTGAAACGGTTCAGTTTCATTCACTGTTCAGAAAGAGCTCAAAGTGCGCTAAAGAAATGTTCACTTCCAAAATACATGGACTTCACGGGCTAGATCGACTTTCCGAGCAAGATCGATTTTCCGAGCTAGATCGATTAAACCAACTGCGCTATTGCTATTAAGCCACGAGCTCCTTGTCGGACTTGCTGTAAACAATCAACCATCTTTTTTCCAACAAAAATAACAACAATATTACTTTAAACACCCTATTTCCTACAAACGACTTCTGCAACAAGAAATATAACAACACTACACTGCTACATTTAACAACTCCCAAGCGACCCGAAATACTTTAACAACGAACTTGAAATAACGTGAACAGCATCGAATTGCAATTGCCGACTGCTGATACGAAATAAATGTGCTATTTATTTAAATTGAACATTTTTCCATTTAACAATTCGCTTAATGATGGTCATGGAAAGAAATCGGAAACCTCCTCAGTAATGGTGTGGGGACTGATAAATCGAATAGGGCGGGACAGTGATAGCTCGTAAAACTTTTAACGACGCACCAAATTGCTACCTATTACAACGTGTTTCATTCTCAAGCTATTCAATAAACTATACGGTATGAGTGCAAGATTAGCCGCGATGGTACGCGGTTTTAATGCTTTTCATTTCAAAAGAGGCAGTCTTATTTTTCTTTTTCCTGTAGGTAGTACCTTTTTTTTTTTTTTTTTTTGGTTGGTAAATCATCAAATGATTTCTCCCGCTCTGGGCGGAGCGGAAGGGCGTGTCAGACTCTTACTGACTAAAACCCACCCGTATTCCTTCACTTGAGGCGCGAATGGAACACGAAGTGCCATCGACCCGGGCCTGGTCCTTATCGGACGGCGAGCTACCCATTGCTCGCCGTCCGCAAGCCCGCGCCTAGAATCCGCCTGGGATTTCGGCCTGTCCGGTGATGACACCCAGGCCTGCACGATTGAGGCTTCCAGGAGAAGCTCCCGGTCCAGCTGCTTCAGCGCCCACCGCGGACCACTCGGGACCTGTCGGACCAGCGCGCTCGAGGTCTGGGCGGAGACGTCAAGTCCACCACCGACTCACCCCGCATCCGCACACACGTGGGGACAGAACCCGGTTTAGGACAACAAGGCCTGTCTCCAGAGCCCAGTCCTCCACCATCCTGCCCCGTGTGTCCGTATACCCGGAACCCCAAGCCACATTCTTTGGATTGAAGTCCCCGAGGACGAGCACGGGGAGGGAACGGAACCCGACGACGACGACTTTCAACTCCGCAAGGAAGTTTGCGAGTGGAACTCGGCGAGAGTTCGGTTCGGGGAGAAGTACACTCTTACCACGACAATCTCCCCGAACCGTGCTGCCACGCAACCCCATCTTCTCTTGACAGCCTCGAGGGACGGGGTACCGGCGGCGGCCGACGAAATAAGGGTCACTGAGCCGCTCAGGTCCTCCACCCAGTCATCCCTGGGCGGGACAAAGTACGGCTCAGCGACCACGGCGATATTAATCGACCACTGCGACTTGCTCTGGAGCAACAGATCCTGAGCAGTGGCGCAGTGGTTGATGTTCGCCTGGAGGAGGCGAAATGGGGCCATTATTGGCACTCCATGTCTGCCCCCTCCCGAGACCCATGCGAGGGCCCTGCCTGGCGGTGTAGTTAGTACCTAACCTGGTGTCAAAGCTTTAACGCCGCACATAGGCCTCTGACTTGGCTTCACATGACATCGAGAAATAGCTCTCAGGCATCCCGGTTACCACACGATGTTTTTCCTTCACCGTTTTTGAAGTAAGTGATAATACTAAAATAAGCACAAGAATCTGAAAAGTCAGAGGTTCGTGTTTTGGGTTCGAACTCGAGACCTATCACTTAGCAGTTTGACGGCCACTAGGCTATCACTGCACCTGAGGAAGAGAGGTAGGTGTATTTATAAACCTACCTACAGAAGAATAAAAACACCTAAGATCGATCACAAGCGAAATTCCAACGAAAATTAAATACTCGTAACGAATTTAGCCAAAATATTTTTCTTTTAAGTTCGTTATTTATCAAAAAATTATATCCTCAACTTTGCTCTGATCCCAACAAGAGATACCATACTAAAGCATAACGAACTTTCAATTTACTTAAACTGAGGAATAAAAGTTGGTATACTATTTCTTTATATCTCAAAAGTAAGTAATTTTCCTCGAATTCGCTCGAAACCAATTTCCGAATTATTCGACTTTCGGCACTTTTACGTTTTCCTGCTCTTTGCCGGTGAAGCGTGAAGTTTTATACCTCCAAACCTCTTCAAAAGTGACGTTATACTTTCTTCAAAATTAAACTATTTAGCTTCTTCTTTTAATAACACGTAAAACGTGATTCAGTGGTTTTGATATTCTCTCCGCTCTTAATACTGAAGTTATGACGCATCATCATTCTTACTGAAATCTTATACTTCGTTATATCCGTTCTTAAAAATATTGTTAATTCTGAAAGCCATCAACTTGATTCAACCATCACGAATCAAATATAAAGAACATGAGTTATTAATGAAGTGAATGTCATAAAATGCATTTTATCAAAAGAAAATATTAAAATAGACTACTATCTACATTAGAGGGGCTCGTGGCTATATAGGTAATAATAGCCGCACGGATCGATCTTCAAGGTTAAGCAACGCCTGCCGAGGTAGGTCCGTTGCTGGGTGGCCGTCCATTAGGTACATACCGAAACCCTTCCGTGTCTCGGAAAGCACGTTAAGCCGTTGGTCCCGGCTATCATTTGTAGATCTATCACAGTCGTTACTGGTAGTCAGAAGCCCAAAAATCTAACAACCAGTCCTATCAAGGGGTATCGTGTTACCCCGTGTAGGGTTTGGGAGGTCAGATAGGCAGTCGCTTCATGTAAAATACTGGTAGCCAGTTGCATCCGGTTAGACTGGAAGCCGACCCCAACATAGTTGGAAAAAGCTAGCTAAGCTAAAAGATGATGACTAAGCTCTACATTAGAATGAAAACAGTCTTTCTTTAGTTGCATCATCTATCTATACCCACATGCATATTTCAACTGCGTTGTTTCTAAAACAAAAGATGGCCACTTTTACGGGATAGTTTAAAGCTTATTTTGCACCAGAGCGGCGCAATGTGTTGTTCTCCGAGGCGGGCATTCAGGCAATTTGTTTGTTTGCGTCGGGCAACTAAGAGATTGTCTTAAAACATCCCCAGATTCCTTGTTTTACATCTCATTTGCTCACAAACCGGCCAATGTTTGTTTTCCAAGATGGGTTAAATGAAACTATGAAAATTAATGAAGCAATTTGAATTGTATATTGGCGGCGACGTTTTCGTTTTAATGTTTTTCGTACTGATTTAAGAAAATTGGGGACGAATTTCGTTGAATTTAGTCTGTGAGCTTTTGGAATTCGTTTTTAATAATGTTAAATGAAGGTCGTATTTTAGAAATCTAAATAATACCTAACTTACAGTACGTAAATAAAAATAATCACAATAAAATAGTAAAAAAAACATAAGAAGATCCTGGTTTCTGAGCCCGAGGCAAGGTCCTCAAACAATGGTCAACAAATTACAGATATTCTTTACATTATTCGAACCTAATATTACATCTCATTAGGCTAGGCACACTTGTGTGTCATTGACTGAACATGCACAAAACTACGTTAATTATGATAAAAAAATAACACGTGGTTCCTACTAAATAAACACAATAATATCGTCAAAGCGTAGCAAAAAAAATAAAATAAAAAATCCACGAGGAAAGATAGCCACGTGTACAAACTCAAGTTGTATTTCATTCAATCTACTGTCAGCTTATTAAAGGACAACATAAGCTGACATTTTTATTTTATTTCCTTCACTGAAACAACGATGAAATTAAAAACAAACTTATTAAACCTTGTTACTACTGTCAATATTATGTTAAGCAAGTATAGCTTTTGACCGCGGCTTCGCCCGCGTGGATGCCGGCTATCTACCCACGGGAACGTATTACCGGGATACTTAAGAAATGTTGGACTTTCTATAGGTACAAACTTTCATCCTCTTTATCACCCCCTATAGGATTATTTTTGAATCAAAAAGTAGCCTATGTCCTTCCCCAGGATGCCATCTATCTCCTTGCCAAATTTTTTCGAAATCCGTTCAGTGGTTTAGGCGTGAAAAGGTAACCTACAGACAGACAGAGTTACTTTCAAATTTATAATATTATAGTATTGATTCCGTACCAAAGGGGCTCGTGGCTAAATAAGAACAGCCGCACGAGTCGATCGAAGTTTAAGCTACGCTTGTCGGGGTAAGTTCGTGACCCCTCCGTACCTCAGAAATGACGGTTGTCATTCGAAGATCTTTGACAGTCGTTACAGGCTAGTCGCGGGACAGAAGCCTAAAAGTCTCATACCCAAGGCATATCGCGTTATCCAGTAACTGGTTTGTGGAGGTCAGATTTTCAGACGCTCCATATAAAATGCTGACACTCAGCTGCAGTTAGGCTGGAAGCCCACCCCAACAGAGTTGAGAAAAGGCTAGGCCGATTGGTTTTTTACGTACCTATACAACAAAATTAGATGCATGTGTATCTAGGTAGGTAGAACTGCCATCAACTGAACATCCATGCATCCAAAGAAACAAACTCATAACAAAAAAAAAGTAGTAATCAAACTGTTAATAACCCTACGGACTCTGTTTAAAATAAAAAATATTTCTGTTCTATTCTATAACAGAAACAAGCGACCACTTTTTATCTGTAGTAAATGAGTCAAACGAAAACACAGTATGTTGATAAAACAAAACACAGTAGGACTACACCCGGATAAGTTCGTATCGAGTCCAACACTAATTAGTGTTGCCGAACAATCAGAAAAGTTTGTTAATAAAACTGGTCTCAACTATTAATTGCCTCCATTCGAGTGTTGCTGACGGGTTAGCTGGATCAGTTTCGGTTATAATGAGCTCGAACGATATTGTAACCTACTGTAATTACCAATTTCATGGCTATTTATGATATCCAGTTTGTTTCGTGTGCAGCCATGGAAAAGGTGCGGGTTCGTCGGTAGTTTGAATTCTGCTTTTGACCTAAATTGGTTAAGCCGTTTCTGCTATTAAGCTCATTTAGCTCAGTTTAATAGATAAGCTTAATTCATGTTGCGAGTGTTCGGTATCCATCGCTCACGCTCGCTTCACTGAAGAAGATACTCTAAAACTCAGGTGGATAAAAAGTTTATGGAAGAAAAAGAGCACAGAATTTTCTGCTATGATCCGCAACACGCTTACGTCACTCAACGAATGATGATAACCTAATAATAATACGCTTCTGAGAGGCAAACATTTTAATTACTACACTCGAGATATTCTTACAAGAGCTTCTGGTCAAGGAGTATTGTGTACCCTTCGACATTTCTGCGAAAGATATTACGGATAACACTCAGCGTATAAACATAATAAAAATAACGCTTATCTGAATTTCTATTAAACTTGTTTGATCGAGAGCTACAATCTGACCTGAGTACGATTAAAGATATCGAACAAACAAAGCTTTAAATCGACATGACATGTCAAAAAGTTTACATCCAATTTAGAAATTCTATCACAAAATGAAGCCCACAAAAGTAACATTGTGTCTATTTGTTTGCCTAAACCAAATTGTCGCGCAACTTAAAATACGACGACGTTTACTTGGTGAGATTCCGCCGCTGAGTAACGGGGATATCACGTAAATGAGTTAGAAAGAGTTATTCGACTTGGGGTAGGTAATTTCCTACGTTCGATGTATATGGTGCGTGAAGCTTCACATGGGGAACTCACTTCACGGCACAAATCGACCTTTATGTTCTTTTTTTTTCCTTTATAATATAAATGACGTGTGTGGTTCACTGAATTATTTTTTATTTACATGGTGATCGTGTTAAGAATGAAAAGCTATATGAGTGCTACGGTGCTACGGCATAGCAGACGTCGGTGCTACGCCAGCTACACTGTTGTAGCAGATAATTAATCCGCCACGCGTCGATTTATTTAGCTTTTAAACATAATGTTACTTATTGAAATAGTAATTTACCAAGCTAACAATCTTCACACTCTCGGAAGTATGAGTTTTAGTTGAGTCATACCATCTTAAACTTAATATTAAACTATATTTTCTTACCCCATCAATAGGAGATATAACTTAATATAGGAGATATATTACCACAGTTAACTCCAGTCTTTAACGATGCTGACGAGCAGCTGATGCATGTATGTTTTGTCGTTTACTGGTAGATCAGCGTAAAAGCGTGCATGAACTCGCTCGCACAACTTTTGCGCTCGCAAAACAAACACGCGTTGTTTCTCTGCAGTGTTTATTAATGTTTTAAAATATTTGTGCAACTAAAACGTAAAGCTATTATGTGCTAGGGGTGTAACGTGGCTTTTCGACTTTGAAATGAAGGAACTTTTAAATCTGACTTCGGTTTAGAACCAAATGCAGCGAAAGGTACTCATAATACTTATGTTTATGACTGTGAGAAACAGTGTAGGCCAACAAAAATATATTATGGCTTTTATTTTGATAAGAGTTTTATGTAAATACGTCAGGCCAGGCCAGGTCAATAAGTCAATACGTTCTCTTTTGGGTAAAAAAAAAACAAAAGACATTTTATGGGGGTCACTTGTATTTTCGACCGACCACACCCTAAAACACAATCCACGGCTCGAAGGAACTTTTAAATCTCACTTCGGTTTAGAACCAATTGCGGCGAAAAGTACTCATTATGTTTTTGACTGTGAGAAATAGTGTAGGCCAACAAAAAAATATTATGGCTTTTATTTTGATAGGAGTTTTATGTAAATACGTCAGGCCAGGCCAGGTCAATAAATCAATACGTTCTCTTTTGGGTAAAAAAAATTCAAAATACATTTTATGGGAGTCACTTGTATTTTCCGACCATACCCAAAAACACAATCCACGGCTCCGTTTCCATTCAGAAAATCAGTACAATCCCTAACTTATACTTTTGTTTCATATACGAAACAAGGACACTCAACAAAAGAGTTACTATTACAGTAAAAAAAACATTTATCCACTACATTGTCATTACTAATTTAAGACACATTTAAAAGTGCAATGTAAATTATTTGCCTGTTAAGCAAACCTAAAACATTGTTGATAACAGGATAAACAGAGTTGATATAAGCGAAACAATTTAATAACTATTGTTCCGTTACCCCTTGGATCCCCAACGCGGATAAATAAGTTATCTGCCTGTACACTTATCTCTTTGTTTGACTGTACACCACTAGTAGAAACTCGCAATCCTAGTTCCAGATACCTTCCTGCTTTACAATGTCGTAAAACAATGTGACGCGTTTCCGGGTCAACTTATTGTTTTCGCTTAGTCCGAAATGTTTGTGCTCATTGCAAATATTTCTAACTACACAGCTGTGCTCAAAGTGCTGGCTTTACTAAATTATCTCTTGAATTATGTAATTTTTGTTTCAGTATTGGGATGGATGGAAGCAGCTGGGATTAGTAACTGTCTTAATTAGAGATTAGATGGGCAGAAATACGTATAAGAGATCTCAAAAAATCTTCCGCACGGAGGAAGTACGTGTTGCAATTAAATGTCTTAATTCACTAATGTTTAAGAAACATGTTTCAAAATATGATTGTAGGTAGGAACTTGCTTTTTAATTAAAATGGGTATAAATATATTATACCCGTAAAACAGCAGTAACGTAGATACGAATTTCTACTATTCTCCAGCAAGAACTCACAATAATTCAATGTCATTTGTTGGCTACAGCCAGAATTACATTTAATTAATCAATTATTTTAATTTAATTCAATTAAAGTTGGGAACTATCGCTGTCGCAAAATTAATAAATTGTACCGAAGTTGCGGGCACGTTTATCAAAGCAATATTTCCGTGATGACGTAAAATTTATAATAGTTCGTTTTTTTTTTTTTACTTTTAGTGTTTATAATATTATGATTTAGGTATATCCCTTTTTAGCGCATTTTTAATGCATGTTTAAATTATTGTGAATGACTGAACTAGTTTTCAATTAGGAACAAATTAATATTTTATGATAATCACTTCGAGACGCTAAGCGACGCGAACTTTTTAATGATCCGATACAATATCGAATATATTTACTACACAAAAAGGTACACACGCTGTGCAGCACCGCACATCTCAGGGTACTTTGACACGTGTCAATCCTCGCACTGAAATTATACCTTTTCGTGAAGAAAATGAGTTCGATAATTGTTCAAAAGTGCGCGCAGCGTCGCGTCGCTTCACGTCGCGGTCTGAGCTGATCCTAATGATTTTTTAAATGTATTTTTTTTGAAATATAAGGCATTACATAATAAATAATATCCTTTTTAGCGCATTTCAAAACAAAAAACAATGAGAAAACACAGAGCACGTAGGTACTGGACGTTAAACGCGAAACTCTAGTGAAAATCGACGTACACCCTTTTCTTTACCCGTTTGCTTCTCATTTTAATTCAATTTACTGGATGAAGGAGAAAAAGTAATCTTCAGGGTTGGGTCGGGACGCTACAGAGAGATTGGAAGTCATCGACGCAGTATTGGGACGAACTCATATACTTTTATGGGGGCGAAAGTTTTTTTATTCGCGGCAGAAGAAAAAAGATTCGCGTGCCGCGCACCCTCAAACATGTGAGCCGCATACTTGAATAACTATGAATACCGAGATGAGGAATGAAAACATTAGTAGTCCGTTCGATTTCATCACGGATCAAACCCATCGGGGGTATCTATGGTTTTATTACGTAAATATTGTGTTTCTCTTTGAGGAAGTACCCATAGTAAAGTGATGTATATGTTATGGACCAAGTGATTATTAGGACATTATGAAAAATGCCCGGGCAGTTTGAAAAATGCCCAATATGAGAGGGCAATGTGATAACAACTATTGAAATAATCAAATTGACCGGGCATTTTTTATAATGCTAGTCACCTATGGGGCAGTATAATTAAAACCAGATTTTAATACTATTATTTTAATTTCAAACGTAGAATCAATCATCATTTCAGCCGAAAAACGTCCACTGCTGGACATAGGCCTGGTATCCTGCCTTTTTGCCAAAAATTGTTTGGCAGATTATCACTTGCCAACCAACGTTTCGCCAATGTTTCACTTTGACAACTAACAATTAGCAAATTTTTGTATGACAACGTTTCATCTGGTAGAATTATTGTAATGCTGATTATTATAATAACACAAAACGTTTGGGACATTTATCATTTGTTAAACATTTCAATCTTAGGTTACGATATGTTAGGTTAGGTTAGAGTATGACAACATTTATCATTTGTCAAACATTTCAATCTTAGGTTACGATAGGTAGGTTAGAGTATCACTAACAACGCACGAGCCGAGTAAGCGAAGCGAGCGTGCCGCGGCAGCAAACGGCGATATGCCAGAAGCGAATCGCTTTTGTAAAAGGAAACAGTTAAGTTAGGTTACATCACATAAAGATACAGTAAAAAAACACTCACTCACTGAGCACTCTTCAATACACTCACTCATTTTAATTGAACTCTACTTGAAAGATGGCATTCTGCCACTTAAGTTTGGCAATACTTCGAGCTATGTCGGACATGTCGGTTACCTTGGTTCTCCTACGGATCTCTTCATTTCAGAATCAATATTTAAAATCAAATAAAATATTTCCATTCATAGACACTCTGCTGACCTATGATGACTTTACCATAATTAAATGTTAAACTGTTGTTAAAACTGACTGGTCGGACTGGAGCGGGCGCGGCTCCGAAATGCGAGCCCCCACCCCGCGCGATACCCGCACCCCGTGCAAAATACCTGTGTATTATCAGATTGCCCAAAGACCACAGGGCAATATTTATAATGACGAGGCAATGTGATAAATAAGGAAGTTCAAATTATAATTTATTATTTTGCCCTAAGTAGCTTGTCATTATTCATAATGCGCGGGCATTATGAAAAATGCCCGTATTTATCACTTGGTCCATAACATATACACATCAAACGCGCGGCTCTATAAGCGAATATGTAAATAAACGGTTCACAATCATATTTCGTAGTTGTCATAAGTGCCTACTCGTTTGGGTATGTTATAATATTTATAATGTATGAAATTCAGATGACCTTCACACTTTGAAAGCTATTCTTAAAAGCACTCAAGCAACTTGTTCATTTGTAGCCTACTTAAATTTTAGCGTAAAAGTCTATACCATTTAGTCTATTTTTTTTAAATAATTACCATCTTTTTGTTCCCCATTAAATAGTTTTCTCTACCCTGAGAATCGATTAATCGACAGACATAATGTACAAAAAGTATGTACGTAGTACAGTAGTATGTACGTATACTTCTACGAAATGAAATCAATATCTCAAATATAATGTTCTTCAGGATCGATTTCAACTTTGGTAATATACCGTATACCGTTTGATCTCGCATCTCAACACAAAAGCAATAAAAAGAACTACGAGTAACATATATCAAAAGAAAATATGTAGTAACGGTACCATAAAATATGTCTAAACAAAATACATAATTATTTATATCAAATAATGTATTCAATTCATAGTATTTCCTGAAAAAGTTTGATATCAATCAAATGTTTACCTGCGCAAATAGATCAAATTATAAATGTCTGATCAATTGGAAGTACCTAATCAGCAAATATTCTGATGGAATGAGTGATATCAATATCGTTATCTCAACTGGTATACCATTCATCGGAATATCATTCATCAAACTGAATTCCTCTTCATGCATTCCCCTTGACCTTTGCCGTTCAATACCGAATTTGAATTCCGAAAATAAATGTTGTAGGTAAGAACAGGCGATTAAAGAATAAGTCGGTAAAATGTTGTTCAGTAAAACGTTATTTCTTTTTCTCGGGTTTCTCCATGCGTTTTCTTATATTTCCGCTTCTGAGGAAAATTTATTTGGGCTTAGAAAGTGAGTGTAATAGTAAACCGGACCCCGAATAACGAATATGCGACATGCGGCACGTAATATATCACGGAGGCAAAACTTTAATGTAACTCCTTCCAAGTTTCCGTACGTAAACGAAACATACCTACGTTTGGTTCGGACTCGTTTGTTAATATAACCTCGAAATATTATTATTACAAATATTAACACAAGGTACAGGTTATATGTGAGGAATAAAAGCCAAATATGTATAACGTACTGTTTTATTGTGCACATACTTCTAGAATATTCGTCGATTTGCAAGTATTAGTACTTGTTTCGTTGTTACGTAAATGCGAGTATTACGTGTATTGTCTAAGCATAGGTAAGTCTTCCAGCATTTTATTTATTCATGAACTTATTCCTAACACGCAATGCGTAACATTGAAATGTTCCGTATTTGCATATGTATGTGATACAGAAATCTTAACGATAACAGATTTATCGGGATTTGCCATCTTGTTTTTATGAGTGCGTGACTTTGTAAGTTGTGCACGTTACGATGGAACATCGGTGTATATAAAGATAGCTGTGCTGTATAGAATTGATTTATTTCTCTGTAGTCATTACTACTATTAAATGTTGTTGCTAAGCCAGATATTTCTTTTTCAATATTTATCATCATTAAAAGCGTTCCTTTAATGTTTTTTCACATTCCATGCTAAATTATTTCCGTTGTTGTCGTGATCCAACAACTACATCTTCAAATCTAGTAAAACCCTTATTTCTTGAAGTATTTGTTGACTTCTTTGAAAAAAACATCCTTTATTCGATTTCCGTTTAGCTTAGCCTCAAACCAACTGCAGAAAACCACATAATTCCATGTTATTTGTACGGTTCCATTCCATAATATGTCTTAAGAGACTCGTTAAAGTAACAGAGCGTTTTATTTCTTTGAACTAACTCTTCAAGAAATACAATAAAATATAAGCGAACTACGTACGGACTACGGTGAGCAAAAGAATGTATATTCAAGAAAAAACATTCTTATAAACGTTTTAATAGAGTTCAGCGCGTGGAGTTTCATCAGCAATCATCGCTTGTTTAATTATGCCTTGTAATTTAAAAGTTATTTTAATTATTCATACCTATGAAATATAAAAGTACCCTAAATATAAAACATTTTTTTAAACATTTTAAACACAAGCAAGAATTTACATCCATTCAACTACTAATTAATAAATCTATTTATTTTGTGCATAAAACAAGGCAAACACGGAGTATGTCGAACGCACCACCTGAAACGATAAGTAATTAATTAAAATAAAATAATTGACCAATGACCAGAAATACGTAGGTTTTGCGCATTTCACTGAAAACCAGTAGTTGGTGGAACTTAAAGGCTTAATGCGATTATCGATTAATGGGTCTTTTGTATCCACTCGGTATATTAAAATTAAAACATAAAGCCTGCAGTCCAACGTGGATAAAACATATTAATTTAAAACATAATTGTCAGATTGCAAAAGTTCCCTACTGAGTAGTGTATGATATGCTATAGTAGCTACCTCGATGGCTAAGTTGTCGCAAGCGCTACTGTGATTGGGGTTCGATTCCCAGGTCGGACAAAGCGTTATTGGGTATTTCCATATAATTTTTCAGTAGCAGCTCGGAGTCTGGATTTGTGCCCGGTTGACTGCAATAAGCTCGCCCCATAGTACATGGGACTTAAATATAACTGGCGAAATGTGGGTGTACTATAGGAACACTTCTGTTTAACCCTCCAGGGCATTCAGGCGTAATGTTACTTATATTATACCATACTAGCTGGTACGACTTCGTTCACATCACACTTATAACCTAATCATAGAATGCTACGGAGTTCCTTTCTTACTTCGTACCCACAGTCTATTTCCCATAATAACTACATGAGCAGTTGAGAACCCTCGCTGTTACTTCAACAAAAGTTCGCAAGGGTCATTATCTCTTGGCTTAGCCGATAGGTGACCGCAATACCTACATTTAGCGCAAAGGTTGAATTTGTTGCTTAGGTTTCTTTCACACTCCCTTTGTGACCCTCTTACGACACCCACGGAAAAAACATTTCAGTTTAATAATATGGTCGACTTGCAATATCATTTAAGAGGTCCTTAAGTAAATCACTTAACATCAAAAGAAGCTTGAAATACGACATTTACGATCTTTTAATTACAACTTTGATGTTATTTCAAGTTAGACAAACAAATTGCTGCCATACTTCCCGAAGAGGAAAGATTTGTTTGATTTCTTAAAATAGCTTTTAATAAATTGACATTTAAGTTAAATCAATTTTCGAGGAATACTAATTGCTATACGTAAAATAATAGTACCTAAATTCCTACGTAGGTAATAAGAAAGGTGACTTTTCAAATCTCAACAAATTAATATTTCCTCGTATGCGTGGGTGATTTATCTGTAAGTTGGCCTAATCTTGCGACGGCCTGTGGAGCAGACGAGTCGTAGAGTGGAGGCTGCGTATCAGTAAGCGTAGCGTTGGACGCCCCCCAACTAGATGGAACGACGACCTTAAGAAAGTGGCTGGGATAAACTGGATGTGGAAGGCGGAGGACAGGGTGTTGTGGCGCAGCTTGGGAGAGGCCTATGTCCAGCAGTGGACTGCGATAGGCTGAGTTGATTGATTGATCGAGGCCTTATCTTTAAGTTTCTATTAAAATATAATCTTTCCGTTTCCTACACATATAACATCCCACACCTGAAAGAGTAGGTGGGGGTGAAGCACCTGGTACAAATCACACAGACAAATCTAGACTACATACGATCACGCAGATCCCTTTAAAACTATAACATTCTAAAGAGGTATAATTGATTATTTGTTTGAAAGAGGTAATCTCTGGAAGTACTGACTCGAATACAAACATTATTTCACTGATAGAAAGCTACACTACACTGCTGCCGAATCCATAGACTCTGTTTTAGTGTATACTTAGTTCCACGCAGACGAAACTCGCGGGTTTTATAACTATGAAAGTCTAACCAATATGAAGGTCCCGTAGGTAAGCTCCAGCATCTTGAAGGCCTTCATCACCAAAGGGCGCTGCGCTTGCATGATTGCCAGAAGAACCAGCTGCCTTATGTTCCGGCGGGAGTTGGACCTGGGCCGCGGGGGGCAGGATTGCCAGCCGCAGTAGAATATAGCGTCTGATACTTCAGATGCCTGTGAAATGCACACAACCATAACCAACATTCGCATAAAAGTATAAGTTGAAGAAAGTGTTTTGGGCTAAGCTAATTAGGAAACATTAATGCTTACATAACGTATGTAACGTACGTACGTTACGTATATAATAAATAAAAATATTTCAAAGACAGCAATCTTTTGTTCGTCAGAACTCAGTATCGGGAATCACTATTGAATTTACCAAATCAAAAATCCGAGTAATAAGACCACTCTAAGCTTCATCGGTTCGCAAAGAACGAAAACCAAAACTTTTAATTCCAAGCGATTTATCGGTTCTCGATTAAATCTCATGCGATACCTAATTGATAGCAAAGAGTTTACATAAGTAATATAATCTTTTCGCTGGCTAAAATCATACCTACATATTTTTATCTAGCGGGGTGTTCACAAACATAGGTCTGGAAACCATTGTAACATCGTTCTTTACTTGGTAAATATACATAACAAGGGCGTTGGTACACAAGCTGTGATTTATGTTGATGGCCCGTATCTGACCTTATGTCGTAACTTATTTTTATATCCGACTCCACAATTTCTGTGGATGTTAGCGGATGTCACATTTGGCAGTAATGCCCGCGACATATTTTTGTTTCCAAAATTGTATTGTGTCAAACGGATACAGTTGAGTGTGCATTATCTTGATATAACACTCCGGCGACTCAAACTGATGATTACAGAAGCATTTACTACGAGTCATTTGAGCATTGCTTATTTCTTTGGAAATTTAATTGGACCTTTGCAGTATGTATTATTCACAATGCTTTCACTATCTGTCAATAGTGTCAATCCCTCATCGGATGGAATGACAACTCACTTCAAGATCACTGCACCTAAGTTTTCACGGTGAGATTTTTACAGAATAGATATACCTACATAATTCTTCTGTACGTCTGTATGATACTGAACTCCTAAACGGCTGGACCGATTTTGATGATTTTTTGTGGGTTTGTGGGTCCTTAGATGGTTTAGATTCACAATTAGATCCGGTAGGTGACGCTTCTCGGACAGAACAACGTATGTTAGGTCCGCTAGTATATGTATACATTTTCCGTCAAAAATCGCTGCTACAAGACCGCTTATTCCCAGTTGCTCCCCATATTTCATTAATTTTGTCTGAACAACAATAACAATTCAATACTGTGTGACCTTTACCAGGAATACAGAAACCATGAACGGATTACCGAGACAAAGTGATGTAGAATACAATAGCAAGTCGATACACGAACTAAACCCCACGGGAACAAGGTCACATGACACTGCCTACAGATCCGTTTTCTCCATAGGGAAATAGTATCAACATATTCGTGTCAAATACATCTCGAAAATATGATAAAATCATACCTGATACGTTATTTCCCCCGCGTTGCATAAAAAGAGGCCCAGAAGAAAGAATAGAGCCACTACAAAGAATATCAACTTCATGCTTGCGATGAACGTCAGTTGGTCTGAAAGCTGGAAAATTAATTAAAATGTTACGTAGCATCGGCAGAAATATAAAAATAACTGACGCAATCTGTCTCAATCTTTGAAACGTGGCAATTGTGGGAATCAAACATAATAATACTGTCATATTTCTCAATAATTTAGATACAAGGTTTAATAGAACACAATAGACACGAACATAAATAAAAGAATTACACAAATTCAAAAACATAATGAAATTGCTACTATTCTTCACAAAAAGCTTATCGAATAGAGATTCAGAAACAGTAACACGATGAAAGCGTAATCAAGACAAAATAATACACAGTTTTGTAAGATTACCGAGCCGTCAAAGGTACTGGGGTACAACAATGCGATTACTTACGGCAATTTGAAGCAGGAGAGAGACGGCCGACCCCGAGCTTTGACAAACTTGTAGCGCCATCACCGTCCCGAACGCTTTGTCGATGTCGCCCGATAACCTGATGAGATAAAAAGAATAATGCTCCGTTTGACATTGGATTGACCTTGATGAATGTCTGCCTCGTGAAGCTAGTTTCTTCATAATTAATACATTTCTTCACAAAGGAGGTTGGATTTAATTTTATTCGCTCTTTCTTTGTCTTAATTACTAGATACTTTTGACATTCTAGCATTCCCTAGTCATTTTGCCATCACAATTCATCAATTAAGTGCCAAATGTAATGACGATCTTTCTCAAAATGTTTGATGCCATCTATGTCCCCTTTCCACTACAATCTTCGCTTGCTTTTGCCTCAGGTTCTATTCAGTGGCGTGCCTAGGGGTCAAAATCAGGGCAAACAGACAGGTTTTTTACGATGAAAAAAAAATTGGCAAGTGAGCGATTTACGGATTTTCTATGTTGTTCATGGTAACACCATCATTATATAGTGTTATTTTTTATTTTTTATTGATAGGCTTAATTTTGAAGGCAAGCCGGGCTTTTGGGCTTCTATGGAAGGAACGCCACTGGTTCTATTCGATGCGTGTTTTACTAGCCAAGAGAATGATGTTCTTAAAATTCCTACCCGATGAGAGTATTGTGCATTTTTATTCCTTCCACAAGTCCGTTAGCGAGTTTTTCCGTTGCCCTCTCATATTCTCCTCTGTCATTCAACGCAAAAAATTCTTCTCTCAACTTCTCAAAGTATTGTTTGAGGGTTATGAATTTGTACTTGTACATGATTAGATAGGTCATGGTAAAGGCGTCGGCTGTTAATATCATACCCAGCATCATAATGTACAGAACTATTGTGGTGAATACTCGGACGAAGGTTGCTAGCATTGAATCGTCTTCAAACGTAGGGTAATACGTCACCACTGTTACGAAATGAGATCCTGAAAAATAAATGAATATTTAGTAACATTATTTGACGATCAACTAAAGCGGGTTACAAGTTTAAAATGCTTTTTAAATGATCCTTAAAGTTCGATTTCATTTCCTTGTTACATTTTATAACAGAATTTGGGGAAAAAATCCGATTAAAACAATATAATGTGCGATGCGACCTACTGGCTTTTCAAATTTACTATTACGTAACGCGTTTTGTACTTTGATAAAAGGAAATTAACTAACCTGTAAACATCTTCCTTAATCCTTCAAAAACAAAGAAAAAGCATGAGCCATAAACGGTCGAAGCGTAAGCGACGACATTTATTTTCATGATCTTATATTTTTCCGCCATCAACGCGGTTTCTTCGTAACTCTCACAAACTGACACCATTTTATGATTCAGGCTTTTTATCAACGATTTGTTGGTTATAACCGAAATTATTTTGATCATAACTATTGTGTGACTGACGGCCAAGCTTACGGAGTCACGTTTTTCGTCCTCGGGATAGTCACCCATCGTGGCAGCCATTATTTCGAATATTGTCATGACACCGTATATGAACAACAGCAGGGCAGTGTATGCTCTATAAAGCAGGGTTCGATCGTCGCCTATTTCGCTTTCCTTGTACCAGAAATTTCCGGACCCGACTAAGAAAATTCTTTCGCAATATGTTTTCAAGATGAAATGGTTTTTCATTTTGTTATTTTTCGTTCACGGTTTTGAGTGGTTAGCTCTAATGGGCTGGAAGTCTGCAAAACGTACAACTTTAATGATAAATGATGATGAATAAGGTTTGTATTTAAGTAAAGTATTTATTTAACTGGCTAGTATACCTAAATATGAACAAACATGTTCTACAAAATATAGTAGATATTTGATAAATATAGCAATACAGTAATCCCCATATAAATTATTTACATCATATCTTCAGTCCTTTTAAAATTATAAAATTATTATTTCGTTACTATTTTTATATTTTATAATAGTTCATTTCAAATGACATAAAAGAGTTAGTATCATTTCCCAAGCAGCACGCAAGCGTTTTCAACATCAATATACCAGCCTATTTAGAACTTAGAGTTGTTTTAGAGACATACAAGAGTGTCAAAAAATTATTTTGTCTTTATTGAGGGATCTGCATAAGCTTGGGGTGCTTAAACAGAATAATAAAACTCTACTATACAGCTTTAAGTATTTTGTGACACTTCAATCTGGTTTCATCGTTAAAGCTGTATACAGGCTGTATATTGCATGTGATCACTTACTTATTACAGCTCTAAGTGTTATTACAGTATAACTTGATACTTGTTTCTGAACAATGGTGTATGCAAACTCCGTTCCTAAAACTTATATTTATGGCGTAATTGTACACTATTGTAAATACTGTGGTTTTATGACTTATGTCTATGAGGGTGTTTTAAAACAAAAAAAAATAATGACAGCTATAGTACAGCTTTAGTCTGTATTACTGACACAGTCGCTCGATTGCATGACGAATAAAATTAATGTAATTTTCAAAGTAATTTTGAGCTCAGGGTTTTTCATTTCTTTAAGTAACTCTAAAGAACATTATAAGTTACTACTAGCTTCCGCCCGCGGTTTGGCCCGTGAGGTATGTCGATAAAAAGTAGCCTATGTCCTTCCCCGGTATGCCATCTATCTCCTTGCCAAATTTTATCGAAATCCTTTCAGTGCTTTAGGCGTGAAAAGGTAACATACAGACAGACAGACAGATAGACAGACAGTTACTTTCGAATTTATAATACTAGCTTCCGCCCGCGGCTTCGCCCGCGTGGTATGTCGATAAAAAGTAGCCTATGTCCTTTCCCAGTATACCATCTATCTCCTTGCCAAATTTTATCGAAATCCTTTCAGTGGTTTAGGCGTGTAAAGGTAACATACAGATAGACAGACGTAGTTACTTTCGAATTTATAATATTAGTATGGCTGCATAGAGAACTGATATACAGCCTAAGTAATAAATAAATAAAGCTGATGAACGCCAATAGCTGTACAATGTAATCCATAACTTACTTAGTACAGCTACTCAGACTATAATACTCTCCAAATACCGTTTAGGCTGCTTAGCTCATTGTCGCCATTTTCGAATGTTTAAAAACTAAATTTAAAGTATAATTAAAGGAATTTTCTAAAACACCTAAAGCCGCATCATGATAATCAGCTTGAATAATGAACACGGTGCCCTCCTATCTATTACTTTAAAATTATTTTTTTATTCTAACCTTAAAAACAAACATTTACTTATTGTATTTAGTATTTTTCTTTATGTCAACTCGATTATTTTGCTGGCGCGTGAATATTTTGAAGGAAAAGTTACACAAGTTTACAATAAATTTAATTTGCACTTTGAATTCACCAAATAACACCATCAGATATACAAGTCTACGGTTATCTTTTACTTCTAGTAATAAATATTAAATAATAGTGTCGCCATTATTAGAACATCGAAAATAGTTTTGTTTTATTTTTATTCTTTTATAATTCTCTTCAAAAACCTATTTAGAACTATTTTCTTTACAAAAGAAGTATAAGATAATATCTGTAGTATTATGGTTTCTTTGTACACCGAATAAAAGCTTTAATACAGCGATTATACAGCTTTTACTTATAAGGGCTTTATAAGCGCTTAAACAGCCTATATACAGCCTGATATACAGCTTCTAGTATAAAAACCAACTTAAATACAGCTTGTATACAGCTTGCAATGCTACTTTGGTTATATCACGTACGTACCGTTAATTCCACCAGTCCCAATTAATTGTAAATAAATAAGCATGTAGTACCAAAAGTGCCGATAAATTATATATTGATTTCATTTATTAAAATATTACACATTGCCGCGAACGACGTAGTTTAATCAAACAATGACTAGAAAGTATAAAATATCGTCGATAGCAGTTAGCGTGATAAGAAAAAGTTTGTAATAAGCTATTTTATACCTATTTAATAGGAGCACAACGACACACGAAAAAAGATCTGCTTCGTTAAAATCGAGTTATTATAAAATAAATATCTGTTCTAGTTTTTCAAAGCAAAAATTAATCGCTAAGTAATGTATTTTGTAGGTGAGACACTGGATACACACGCATCATACGCATTGATTCTGTGACTTTTACGAAATTCAAAGAAAAAACAATTTCCCAGAACAAGCGAAGCGATTTGGCGAATATTTTGGGATGAGCTTTATCTGATAAGAATGTACCTAAACGGAATGTAGACTTCCTCGAGCTTAAGCCTTTTTTGGGACAAACATTATATAATTATATAATACCTTTCTTTCCCGAGGTTTTGACTTCTGCGTTTTCGTTACGTAGGAAAATCCAATTGGGAATTCCACCGAACCGGGAAGACGGAATTTGCTTGCCAATTTTCGGATCTTCCATCCCGTTGTCCGAAACTCGTCACCCACGGCCATTGCAGGAAACTGGGCATATTCTTCTATAGACTGTGTAATCATCTACTGTCTCTCTCTCGCACTAAAGCCATTATTTTGTACACGATTAAAACTTTGCCTCGAAAAATATAATAAAAATCATGCCACAACTTATAATAAATAGCGTAACATACATTACTGTGTTCATAAAGTGCACGTGCTTATAACTCGTGGTCATTTACCAACGAATAAGTTAGTTAAATGATCAACTTGAAATATTTACCGCTTCTACGTGAGAATGCTTCGTTAATCCTTAGTACTAGTTAAGTAAGTGTAAGTGATAACTTATGAAGTTTTTTAATAGTTCATAATAACACCAAGTTTTGAAACTTCAAGGGGCTATAATAAAAGCTTTATTAGATAGCGCGTGGAAAAACACAGTAGTTTAACAAATAGCGCTATTGTAAAGTTAAATTAGTTTCACCTTAACAGTGGAAAAAGTTTAATATTACTAATGTTATACAAAGAAAGGCGAGAATAATTGTCATAATTTCTGAAGGTTAAATTGAACACAAACAGGCTGTTATGTATTTTGATTCCTTAAACTGCAACGTTGACAATAAACTAAATAATAATAATAATTTGCAATAGTCCTACACCAACCGGTTGTCCTTGGCTGCACTTGCATAGTGCGAACAGGGATAACCATTTATCATCGGTTGGTACCTCATTTCATTTAAAAAAACTAACGGGTCTCTGCGAGTTGCCTTCAGCCCCTCGTATGCCTTCCAAAGGTCCGGGACCCCAGGGTCTCGAGATTTGCGGGAACGTCCGAAAGCGAAACCGGGAACTTGGCAACAGGCAATTGAAGAAACACGGGTGGGTTTTAGTCATTAAAAGTCTGACACGCCCTTCCGCTTCGCCCAGAGCGGGAGAAAACATTTGAAGATTTCCACCCTCAAAAAAAAAAAAGGGTCTCGAGATGACAAAGACATTTAAAAATAATAAATTTGCCAAAACTAGTGTTACAGATTACATTTCCACCAGTTATGATGATAAGCAAAACCTATGCAATACAATACAGTACTTAACTTTAGTGGAAAATATCACAGGAGAAACAATAACAGCCATATTTTTTGTTCAAAACCAGCATTTTTCAATGTTAGATATAATACTTATCAAAAGCAAGCTAGTAAGCTTGCTATCTTAATTGCGTCTACCATTACAGCTGTCATATATGCAATCATTTTCCGTACTGTCGGTATGTCACTTACATCCAAACAACGAACATAAACCTATGAATACCTTTGTCAGTTCCGGCAAAACGTTATTTATTCTCGGATTTTGTATTATTCTCGATGAGAATAGCCTCGATATATTTCAGTACAAAATGCAACAGAACTGGGGGCTTAAAACGGCCACTTCGGCAGAATCATATTAGGGAAATATTATGAATCATAGTAAAATGTCACAAGCTGACAATTCATAATAAGATCTGCAAATCTGATTTAAAATTGTCAAACAGATGCACTGTTTGACAATTTGCTATGGAGATTCGTGAAAAGGTACACAAATTATGTACCTATTGCTTTTGTGTCAAATTAGAGGAATTGCTAATGATAGTTGGGAAATCAGGAAATGAAGTGCTTGTAGGGGAATTGCTAATGTGGCCCTTTTAGGCCCCCTGATATTTCGAGTGTCAGATACATCCAAGGCTCGAAGCTTTGGATGTACCCCATCACCATCAAATTCAGCTTCTCCCATCCCAGAGTTGGGAAAATACCTCCCTGTCTGCATCGCTTTGTTGTATACATTCAGTGAAAATCAAAGGTACATAATAAAGACAATCACAAAGTCTCAAGTTGAAATAGTATTTGCCAAAATTTGTCTTATTTCGCAGATTCCGTCGTCCGCTGGCTCCAAGCCAGACTCACAGGGACTTACAAAGATAACTATGTTCCCTCTTACACTATACTTCATCTTAAACTGCCTCTCATGACTTCATGTTCAACCCATCCATCAAATGAAATGAGTTTAATTCTCAAAAACAATAAAGACTTCATGGGAGACTTCTTGTTCACAGTTTGTGCAAACGAATGTAAGTAGTTTTCTTGCTGAAATTCTGAAATAAATGGAGCTCACGGTCAGACAGAAGACATTAGGGCCCTAGGTACAGTCATAATTTAAAAAAAACTCCTTCTCTATATTTTACCATCACCCGGTTCACTTGCAAATAAATTATACTAACCAGATACATGTCGTTGTAGCTCTCTTTTTCAATGCAATGCACTGTTGCTTCCCCGCCTCAAGTTCTAAATTGTCTTATCCTTGATTGTTCTCTGTAAAAAAATGTTTTACCAAGGATAAAACCGACAAGTGAAAATAAGGAAGCTTTCCAAAAAAAATGTTAAGAATATACCAGTTCAAACCAGTTACATTGTACGGAACGCAATGCATAGCAAACTGCACAGACCACTTCCAGGCTTCGGTGTTGTATCAGTTATTTATTGCCTACCACTTTATTGCCTCACTGCGGATTTGGGAAATGGACACCCTCTGTGGCGGCGGTTTCTATCCAATCGGCCTTATATTTGCTTTGCAAAATACATTTGTAATATTCAATTACATGTTTGGGTCGTTTGATATATGAACGCTCTTTCTTACTTGATCATATCCCTGTCTATATTGTATTATATTTTATGTTAAAGTACACTTCTAATTGTACCGGAACAGAACGCAAGAGTTAAATCTTTAGCTAGTATCAAAAATAAGTTCATTATGTTTATCTAGCTAAGTATTGTAAAATCAAGTGTAGACTCTACACTACCTGCTTAGCCCTTTCCCAACTATGTAGGTTGGAGTCGACTTTCAGTCTAACCGGATGCAGCTGAATACCAGTATTTTACATGGAGCGACTGTCTATCTGACTTCCACAACTTAGTTACTGGGTAACAAGATACCCCTTGAAAAGCCATGGTTGTTGGGAATCGAACCCAACACCTTGCGCGCGGTCTGGATGAGCAGGCTGCGTGATCAACGCGTCATCGATAAGCTGAGGTGCGGCGCGGCTGCGACACGGCTCGGCCCGATGACCACTCGCTTCCACGGACTCCACCGCGACGGACGACCCTCTCTTATTTAATTGTTTGTCTGGGAAAGTTATAATTTGTAAATCAGACGGCAATAAACCATTGCCTACAAAATACAGTCCACTCTTTTATTGCTCCCCGCGCTAACATTGGTCCTTCAAGGATCTCGCCGTCTTAGTTGCGAAAAGTTAACGGTCTTAGGAAACTCCAACCTCGAAGCTCATCATTTGCGGTCTTCAGCGGCGATAGTTCCAGCAGGAGTCATCTTTGTCCTGTTGAAGAAACTTCGCGTAGCACCCGCACACGGCTAGAGGAAGAGGTCATCCAGAGGTCGACCGGCGTCGGACTTCGGACCCGTCGAATATTCGAGTCATCTTCAAGAACAAAGAAGAACAAAAACTTGCAGATCTTCGTTTATCCAGTGGATGGTTTAGACATTTTGTGAGTTCGTTCCAATTTATTCATATTTCTGTCTTATTTCCTATGTTTAAATTGCCATATTTAAGTGAGTGCTTTCATTTAGCTTCAATTTAAGTCGTTTAATGACAATCATTCTCATTCATAGCCTTACATTTCTCCAAAATCACTTTTCTGCGTACAAAGCTATATCATAACTCTTATATTACCCATCTGTTTACGCAAAGCGTTCGCTTCTTATATATAACAGCTGATCGCTCGACAACGTACTTGTTACCTTTGCATCAGCTGTTCCTTTGTTCGCACCGTGCGTCGAGGTACTCATTAACAAGTTACATTTTTTATTGCTTTTTATAAACTGGTCTATTATGTCTTTTTAGTATATTCGCGAGTTTGCTACTGGTGTATCGATGGTTATGGCTGACGGAAAGATTGAAAAGTTCGTTAAAAAACGCAGCTGTATGAAATCTAAGCTCCCAATTTTTAGCAACTACCTTCATATGCTTAAAAGTTGCACCGAACTGAGTAGCTTACAACTTTTAGATTTAGAGACCAGATTTGCCAAATTCGATAGCTTATATGTGGATTTCGACAAATTACAGTGTGACATCGAAGTATTGTTGGACAACCCCGATGTCGAGAGCGAGGGACGTGAGCAGTTCGAGAACCAGTACTATAAGCTGGTGGCGACGGCGCGGAGTCTGCTCGGTGCTCGCCCCCCCAGTCTTGCAGTCTTCGAGATGGTTCCGTAACGGGTATCGAAGATGTACAGGCAGGTGGTTTTAAATATAATTGTGTGAGGTTGCCAAAAATTAATTTACCTGTTTTCCACGGTCACTATCAACACTGGCTAGAATTCAGAGACACCTACATTTCACTTATTCATTCACGGTCGGACATTGACAACATTAATAAGTTGCACTACCTTCGTGCTTCTCTTAAAGATAGTGCGCTGCTAGTTATAGACAATTTAGATTTTAGAGCTTAGAATTATTAGTCTGCTTGGAATTTATTATGTAGTAGGTACGACAACAAAAGATTGCTCGTAAATAATCATGTACATGCGTTATTTAACGTTGAACACATGGACAGTGAGTCATGTTCTGCCATTCGGAATCTTATCGACATCACGAATAAAAATCTTCGCGCTTTGAAGGTCAGCCAACGGAATATTGGGATACCCTCATAATACATATGATGTCTGAAAATCTCGACAATGTCACACGTAGGGAATGGGAAGAACATCGTAACACGCTTAGCGATCCACCTTCGTTAGATATTTTTACTACATTTCTTAGCAACAGGGCCGACTTATTGGAAACTTTGCAGGAACATAAAACACATAGTAATAATATACAAAAATCAGACATTATTAATCATAATTCAAATCTTCTTACAGCTACAAAATCAAATGAAAATAAAAATGATAATAACACTATAAATAAAAAATTCTATTATAATAATAAAAAAGAATTTACATGTCCTATGTGTAATGAGACACAACTGCAGCTTTGGCAGCACACCATGTTTGGAAGTCTCGAGTGTTTACCTTCGCAATGACGGTAGACACAGACATAGAACAAGGGGTGTCATTTAGAGGGCATACATTCATATCTGCCTCCTTCCAGATTTTTTAAGTATTCGCTTCAACCCGGGCAGCATGTTGGGAATCGAACCCAACACCTTGCGCGCGGTCTGCATGAGCAGGCTGCGTGATCAACGCGTCATCGATAAGCTGAGGTGCGGCGCGGCTGCGACACGGCTCGGCCCGATGACCACTCGCTTCCACGGACTCCACCGCGACGGACGACCCTCTCTTATTTAATTGTTTGTCCGGGAAAGTTATAACTTGTAAATCAGACGGCAATAAACCATTGCCTACAAAATACAGTCCACTCTTTTATTGCTCCCCGCGCTAACATTGGTTGTCAGAATTTTGGGCTTCTAACGACTGTCAAATATCTATAAATGACAGCCGGGATCAAAGGCTTAACATGCTTTCCAAGACAAGGAGGCGTCTCCATGTGTAATGGATGTTCACCCATCTACGAACCGACCGCGACAAGCGGCTTAGCTTAGCTTAACCTTCGATCGATCCATGCGGCTTTTATCATAAAGCCACAAGCCTATCATTAACCTATCAGACGAGTGTATACATAGTGTATGTATATTCCAGGAAAATTTTCCAACTTTCTGTATCAGCCGGATAATAGTATATTATGCAATTAGTGAATAAAGGACGGATTTAAAGCGAGGGCCTAGGGGAATCACGAGCAAGGAGTGATTCATGATGATTAGTTTATTTAGTTAGATTAGTTAGAATCCTGAGCGACGCGAGTAATTCATGGCCCTCGATATAAATCCGTTTTATTCAAGAGTTTCATACTATACTACGAGATAAAGAACTTGCAACTTCGAATATGTTATTACGTCAATGTTATACCTTGTTTTTATAGTACACCGTAGCATAGAATACGTACTCCAAAATGTCGATGACTTCTTTTTCTTCGACAACTCATTAAAATAAGTTAGGAAAACAGACTCTGAAAATGTTCCAGAAGCTTGATTTTTATTTTTCCATTAGCAAAACTCATTTTTGGCTTTGATGTAAACCAGTCGTGATTTGTTGGGTAGCAAGTTTTCTACTTTATCGACCGCCCTCTATTTCATAAACTCGGGTGTTAACACATCTTCTTCATCACTTGGATGCATTTTCAATCGGTTTATTATGAAGTAACACTAAACTTTGTGTTCATACAACTTACAGTATTTAAAATAGCGCCAATTTACTAATGACAGCAAAGAACACAAAACAGTTTTTATTCTAATGCTTGTCGAAAACGTCAACCAATCACATCGGAGTTTGTATCGAGTATTTTTTGGCAAGGAGGTTGTACAGCATTGAGATGGAGTTCGAATATATTGATGTGTTCTAAATTCAAACACCAAAACAGTGCTTTTTATTCACTGTTTTCAGTGAATAAAATAAGCTTTTTAGAGGAGGAATGGTATAAATAAAATTATAAATCAACTACATCGCAGAAAAACGATAACTCAGGAACAATTCGACATAACAAAATAAAGGAACGTTTCAGAAGAAAGTGCATTCTCAGAAGGGGAGACAAGAGTCCTTCAAAAGAACAAAAAGTAGACAATATAATATATCGTTCCAGACTTTTTCTTAAGGATGCTGCGTATCATATTACATAACAAAACTACATATTATTAGCATTACCTACTGCTTTTAAGTCTCTATAACACTTTTTTTTCTCCTCTGACAATTGCGGCAAATCCGATTTTTTTGTGCTGAGACCATGTGCCAATGTGCCTCAATGCGGCCGGCTTTACACCGTCTGGGTAGTTGTTCCTTTAAATTCTAAACAAACAAATTAAAACTCGATTCACGGCCAGCAGTACAAAACAATTTTAATTACAAAACAAGCAACAATTTATCAATACCATCTTCAATACAAGGCGAACGTTGCGGTTTATTATAGAATCCACACATAGATCATAATATCGTAGAAAACTCTTGAAAACTCTTGGTTTTCGCAAGTGTGAAAACGAACACTTCTGAAGAATTTGTGATGAAGTAAGTAATTAATCTTGCTTTGTTGCCGACGTTGAGAAGAGCTGCTTACTAAGTGCAGAAATGTTTCGCCACTGCAAACTTTGCAATTTCGAGAGACGTCATATTTTATTTGTTGAGATCCAATTTCTGTGTTTAATGTGTTTCATATTGTTTTGCTAATTATAGGTTCTAATGATATTAGACTGAAATTCGCCTGTTGCAGGGCAATGACCTCTTTTCGGAAGTCGCGAACATCGATAATCACGACTGTCAGTACGAGTTGCCAATTTCAGACAAGGCTTCTTCACGATTTATTTTTCTAAACTACCTAGTTCCCAAATTAGTTTTGAAAGTAGGTCCCTATGAGTACATAAGAAACTGGTTTGACTTAGACCGGCGCCGGCGGATGTGGAATAATACAGGCATATTGTGTGTCCAATCAACAATCAATCTGTAGGTACAGCACGCTCATTTTATCCGAGTACTTTTTATCCTATTTCGTATAGAAAAAATTGCTTCAACAGTTTTTAGTTAGCATTTTCATATTTATGAGTTGAGGCTCCAATATTAATTATAACGATAGTTCCAACTTCCAACTTTATTATAAGGCAAATTTCAATCAAGTAACAAAATAATATAGAAAACTAGAATTATAATATGAGACTAAATTAAATCTTAGTTCAATATAGTAACTTAGCTACTAACATAGTTTTAGGAGCTGCACTAATTGAAAAAAATACTTCATCAATAATGTTATTAAAATGCTAGTCTAATGTAGTGTATTTTTTTTTGTTCTTATGAATATCGGATCACACGATATCAGACTGGTCGCACGATATCAGAGTGGTTGCATTCAAACGGTTTGCATGCGAATAGTTTTGAATATCGTTTTCCATTGTCTGACTATTTTAAATTCTAACAAGTGAACCGCGAATAAAAGATTCCGTGTATTGCGGGATTACCTAAATACTTACCTAAATACTGACAACGTTTATTTCTGGTAGGTTTATGGAAAAGCAGAAACAAAAGATTTTGCTTAAAAGAGTCCATGTGAATGATGTTTCTGATGTGTGTGTGTTTGTGTATACGTGTGTAAAACTTTAATTGTGAAAATTAACAAAGTTACAGGTAGAAAAGCAGTCGCCCACGACTTTGTGCGTGTACCTTGTATTACATTAAAAAAAATCATACATAGGAGAATCGGCAGGAATGTATGGAAGCTGGTCTCAGCACCAATAACATATGCCATTAGATAGGTATTTTAATATATTACAATTACTACTTTGGCTGCTCATTCCAAATCGCTGTGTGAAAAAAGTTGTGGCGATTTTTCGCAGGACTGACCTGGACGATAGATAATGGAACCTTTGAATAGTTCATCACTTCTGGTGGTCATAGTTTGAATATTTACAAATGTATACATTTCGATGATAATATGTAACTACTGAGTTGGTCTGATTATGGACCTGGACGCCTAGGTAACAGAACTCTTGAATAGTCACTAGTAAACCCATCGAGTGTGGGCTTATTAGATGTGTCTCAACAAGTTCTGTCCATTTTATTAAATGACGAGTACCTGATTACTGGCCTGATAACGGAACTCTTGAATATCTACTAGTAAACCCATCCAGTTTGGGCTCATTAGATGTGTCTCAACGAACTTGTTCATTTTACCTGATGACTGACCTGGAACCTTTGAATGGCTAGTAAAGCCATCGAGTGTTCGTTAGACATGTAATAACGAGTTCTGTTCATGTTATCTGATGTAGAGCACCTGATGGTTGGCCTAGAAGGTGGATAACGAAGTTCTGTTTATTTTTTTTTATGTTTAGCACATAAATACGTTTTTGCTATTATTTTGGATGACGGTATGTAATTATAAAACTGTTTACTATTCCACTTGTTTTTTTCATTATAAGGACGATGTCAATGATCAACAACACGAAACGCAAAGTATGTAGACATGGGGTGTGGAGGTTGCATTTGTCCATAGGTACATAATTATGCCTCGGTCTCCTTTCAGGCGACACAAGATAAAGATGTCCCTGGACGCGCAGATAACGCCTAATGCCCAGAAGCTATTGGTCAATGAAACACCTAGTGAAAGGACGAAACTTATGGACATGTGCATCTTTTCCACCCTCACCTATAATATGGAGCCAGCGCAAACGTGGTAATTAACAAAGCGTCAAACTCACGGTTTCAGCCAGCGAGCAATGGGAAGAAGTATGTATTCTGGGAGTCGAAACTTATTGACCCTATAATAAGCAGGTCATCGTTATGAGGTAAAATGAATAGGACTCGGTGAGACACATCTAATGAGCCCACACTCGATGGGTATAGTAGAAGCTAATCAAGAGTTCTGTTATCTAGCGTCCAGGTCAGTCATCAGGTCCTCATCATCTGGTAAAATGAACAGGACTCGTTGAGACACATCTAATGAGCCCACACTCGATGGGTATAGTAGAAGCTAATCAAGAGTTCTGTTATCTAGCGTCCAGGTCAGTCATCAGGTCCTCATCATCTGGTAAAATGAACAGGACTCGTTGAGACACATCTAATGAGCCCACACTCGATGGGTATACTAGAAGCTAATCAAGAGTTCTGTTATCTAGCGTCCAGGTCAGTCATCAGGTCCTCATCATCTGGTAAAATGAACAGGACTCGTTGAGACACATCTAATGGGCCCACACTCGATGGGTATACTAGTAGCTGTTTAAGAGTTCCGTTATCTAGGGTCCGGGTACATCATCAGATCAGCTCGATAGTACAATATTATTGAAATTATTGTATTATTATCGCATACATTTCAAAATATTCAAACTAGACCACTAGAAATGATTAATATTCAAATGTTCCGATATCTAGGTCCATCCTGCGAAACATCGCCACAACTTTTTTCACACAGCGATTTCAAAAGAGCCGCCATAGTAATTGTTGCTCTATATTAAAAGCCTATCTAATGACATAGGTGTGGTTGTTATTGGTCGTGGGGACCATATTGCCCGGTCCTCCTTTCGAGGATTAAAAGTAGCGTATGTTCTTCTCCAGGTCCCAGGCCACCTATCCATAAAGATCGCGTCAGTGGTTTAGGTGTGAAAAGGTAGCAAACAGGTAGAAAGACAGACACAGTTGCTTTCTCATTTATAATGTATAGATGTACTTACGAATATTATAAACTAGCTGCCCGCCCCGGCTTCGCACGGGTAGCAACAAGTACTTATCTAAGGCGCACCTACCCTACCTACCTATCCTACCTACCTACTCTACCTACCCTACCTACC
This sequence comes from Lithophane ornitopus, assembly GCA_948473465.1. Taxonomy (NCBI): domain Eukaryota; kingdom Metazoa; phylum Arthropoda; class Insecta; order Lepidoptera; family Noctuidae; genus Lithophane; species Lithophane ornitopus. The sequence continues at coordinate 9,371,633 of OX419629.1, forward strand.
CAACTACCCTACGTAGGTACCTACCCTACCTACCTACCCTACTCTAAATACCTACCTACCCTAAAAAAAAGTAAAAAGTTATTAGCTACCTCCCCACCAATTTCCAGCCAAATCGGTTCAGCCGTTCTTGAGTTATAAATAGTGTAACAACTAACACGACTTTCTTTTAAATATATATAGATGCGAAAGTGAAATTGTTTGTTTGTTACGCTTTCACGCTAAAACCGCTGAACGAGTTTGGATGAAATTTGGTACATGGGTGGACTATGACCTGGAGAAGGACATGGACTGCTACTTTTCATCCTGGATCGCAGACGAAATCGCGGGCAACAGCTAGTAGATTCATATTTCATGATGTATCTCTATATACAAAGAGAATGAAAATTTTATATCATGGTGTTGTTTTTGAGAGTATACGATGATATAGTCGGTGGACGCTGTCCATCCCCTACCGCCTATTAGTCATCTCTCAACATACACCACGTAGACGGGTCAAGTCCTACGGGTGCCATTTGTGGACCGGAACTACACGAGTTGTATCCTCATAAAACTTATTTTAATTTATGCAAACAAAGTTTTTGAATCAAAGCAAACACGCGTAGGTTTCAAATTAAATAAATATCAAATAGAAATAAATTTTAAAATCTAAAAATGAATTTATTACAATCTAAAGAACCTGTGTTGACCAGAATAGCCATAGGCATTCTCTTTGTGTGGACATTGGGAATTGAAAATTATGTCAATTAATGTCACAAAAATATTAGTTGATCTTTTGGATACATCTAGAGTGATTTATTGGGATAGGTACATCTATGTAGGTGGTATGCATGTATATGCCTGGTACAGTGCATAACACATGGTACATAAATCAGATTACAGGCGAATCCTCGCGCGCACTGGTATCACATAATCCCGTTTGGTTAGCAGCTGCCAAATTTGCAAGCAAACTATTCTGATCGATGTCACCACAATCTGCCGCACTGATGTATGAGACGACCTATATTGATCGCACAAATGAGCGTATGAACTGTTCGATTGGGGCTACCTTTCGGTTTGAACCAGCGCCCGCTGTTCTATGTGCGCTGAAAGGGTGAAATAGATGGATCTGTTTCGTAATATACGTATAGATGTAGGTAGATTTTCGATCCAGTTCCTAAACGTCAATGTCAATGGCCGACCGCTAAGGGGGATATTACACTGTCATATGATCATAGATCTATGAATCATAGATATAATGAAATTGTAAAATAGACATATTATACACTATCATATTATATCATTCACCTATCTACGAAGCTCACAAATTACCCCTAATATGTCTTTTCATTATTTCATTATATCTATGATCATAAATCCATAGATTTATCATAGATATGATAGTGTAATACCCCTTAAGAGATCTTTTAGTAAATTTAATCTTTGGTGATTAAAGTGTATTTCTACGAACTAAAAGAAAATGAAATATCAATTTTATTAAACTAATAATTTTGTGCTATAATTTGTAAAGGTTAAATTAATAACTAATTGGGAAGGTTGGCAGGTTCTTTGGGCTCAAATCGCGAGTTGAGTGGAATTTTAGCCATCAGGTTTCATTATTTAAGATTCTTAGAGAATTTTCTCCGCTACAAAAGTTAAATTGAAACCTTCACAATCCTGTGACATTTTCTTAAGAGAAATATTTTAATTTAGATAAAAAAGTTAAACAGCTGTTTACACAGCAGTTTTAAAATATGACTTTAGTTTTTGTAAATTAGGATTCATGCTTCAGAACTCAGAAACAGTGTCCCAGTTACCTCTCGCAGGTAGTTAATATTTAATGAAGAGAAAACTCGCAGATTTCACAGTAACACTGAAGTGACCAGTTATTGTCAAAAAATTACCTGCCCCACTAAATTCAACCCGGCAATGTAAAAGTTTCGGGTGAAGTTATCAAACTCCAAATTTTACAATTAACGGAGCGTGTTCGCGGCGTAAACTTCCATATTTTAGCATAGGTGAGCGCCAGTTTCTAATATGCCGCAAAATATATAGAGCCACTGTTTCCAACAAAGACTTTAGTGAAGGCTCCGAAGTTAGCGAAGTTTGCTATGAAGTAGCAGATTATTTACCCGTATTGTCAGCTTATTAACAACATTTAATTTTAACAATGGAAGGGTTCAATGGGTCAGTAGTACAATACTATCGTGCACGAGCTAATTTATTCAGGTGAACTCTAGCGTTATGCTATTTTGTTACCGTACCGTGAAAAACCTGCAGCTTTTTCAACCAAGGTAAGCAATTACGTGTTTTTCTTTTACAGGCTTCCATCTCGGCGGCGGTTGTTGTTTGAGTTCCATCTCGGCTGTCGCTTCATTAGAAGCCCCACTTCCACTGGTAAACTTGCAATGGGACCCGCGGGTGCGATCAACTATACTTATACTTGTGTTAATACCTGCGCTCAGACCTGTGTCAAGCTTCGCTAGAGACGAATTTCACTAAAATTAACTGGTTGAAGAGCTTTCTAACACTCATTACCGATTCTCAACGGAATCGAAACGACTGTTAGCATATTTTTATAAACAAAATAACCTTTCATCTTCAAAGGCATCGTGATAAGTATGGTCGTTCGAAAAACGTTTGCTAAAACTGCCAATCGTTTCCTTATTAATGAAAAGGAAACCATTATTCTTCACCCAGAAAAAGGTATTAACTTATTAAAATATTCAAGTATTCGAAATGCTATTGAAGCGTAAATCTCGCTGTCGATCGTAAAAACTGTTCCCCAGAGGAACGAAAGTAACTCTGTTTCATTGGATCCGAGTCGTACCATTGTCCTCATACGCACTCTGAGAAAAAGACCAATTTCTGAGATTTCCGAAGGGCTTAGGTTCATTTCCTTTTATATCTCCCCAGATACTAAATTCGTTCAGCCAATAATAAAAAACCGTCGGGGACACTTGGAATGGACTTGACGTAAAATTTACCCTCAATCCTAGGACAGATTGGACATTATAACGCACTTACGCCCTTCGTATAGGACGTTGAGCCAACTTGATTGGTTTAGGCTTTGTCAAAACTATTATAGATTACTTAGAAGCATACAAAGGCGCCAAGTAATTGATCAACATCAGCATAATAATTAGACTAGAAGTTCGTTGAATTGTTAATAAGTTTATGAAAGGAATATACTGGAATTTTGAGGTATTTTTAGGAGATATAAAAATATAATATGGGAGAACTTAATTACAGTGTTGTTGAGCAAATGAAAGAATAACATAGAATGTTTGAGCAGCACGTGTTACCGACCACGTTGGAGTCAATTAAGAGTTGTATGCAAGAGAATTGCAAGTTGTAGTATTAACCTAAGTATTTATTATTATTGTTATGTAAATCATTTTGCGTAATTGTTATATTAACGCCATTGTTACTCATTGTTTTTAGTCTTACGAGATATACAACATTATTTTATCAAAAAGGGGTCATTGTACTCATCATTTAGAATAACTTTTTCTATGGGACCAACATGGAAAAAATAACAGCTGTTCCATACTATTTGTCGATTTAAGTGAACACAAATGTAGGGAACAGCTGATTTTTTTTTCGCGATTTCAATGTTGGTCCCATAGTAAAAGTTGTTCAAAATGATGAGAACAATGACCCCTTTTCGGGTTTAGCATAAAGAAAAAATAACGTTGTATAGATACAAACTTCACTGCGTTTTTCCTGAAGTTCTCGTTTTACCAAAACCTGCTACAGGTTCGAATTTAAAAAATACCCTGAAAAGTGAAACTTTATTAAATTATCTTTTACTTACCTACACATTTTACTATGTTGGTCTAATGGCAACGCTCCACCTGCAACAACAACAACTAAAGTATAAAATAGCCTATAATTTTCCTACTGCTGGGGCCGGAGCCTCCTCTCTACGAGAGGGATCACCAGTAAGTCACCGCGTCTATCGTCGACGCAGACATCAAATTAGATTAGGTAGATAGGTAGGTACTCAAAACTCGGACAATGATTTCACGTATCAACGTAATGATTCAACAAGTTCCATCGATCGTAGCTCTTAGTTGAGGCGAGTTGTAAGCCAGCGTGTTATGCGTATGTATCTACATAATAATATCAAAAACTGTCATACCCACATCAAAAGTGTACAACTTAGGTTGTTAAGACAAAGCGTCAGGTAACGGTCCACTGAACAAGGCACAAACATTTTTATTGTGCTAACGACTGGTGACATCGTAAAAAACTAAAGCTCCAATAAAGTAAAGAAAATCCAATAATAATAAACAGGGTTAGCTCTCCAAACACGTTAGAGAAGTCAGGAAAGTAGGGTGTGCATGTATTCGAAACAGAATTGAAGTTATTGAAGCAATAAGGATTGCGTCTTGTGAATCGTGACAACGGTGTCCGGGACAGACGCGGTCGGAACTTCCCCAGCAAAGTTGAAGGCAGACTCCACATATTTCACGGCCACATTACAAAACTTTTATAGAGCTTTGGAGTTTCGACTTATAAAAGATTTAAAGGTCTATCTCTTGGGCGCAATAGCTAGCTACAAGTCTTGGATTTGAATTGTTTCAATGTTTTATGATTCAATCAGTTTATTGGAAAGTTTCTGGGCTGATAATAAGCGTGTTCTGTAGAGGACCTCGTTCTAGAAACTCAAGTCTGATACGTCGCTACTAGCCCAACGTCTATATATATCTATACATTTTATAAATAAAAACTGAAATCCAACTACTTACGACTAAAAAGGTATAAACAAGACACCCCAGACAAATTAAAAATCTGGAGTCACACGTGTTAGGGCATAAATCGAACAGATTACGTGTGACTCCGGATTTTTAATTTGTCTGTCTGGGGTGTCTTGTTTATACCTTTTTAGTCGTAAGTAGTTGGGTTTTAGTTTTTACTACTTTAATTTTTTTTAATTGTTTTGGGGTTATAATACTCGTATATATATTTTTGAAATGTGCTCATTAAGCCCTTTCATTTGATACTCAACATGGTACCATTAAACAATTTTTATTTTTCCCGGACTTTATGTCCTCTAAAGGGCGCCATTTTTAATTCAATGTGACGTCACATAGCCTAGCACATAGCGGACGATCAAGACGTTTCCAACGATACCTCATTTGTCAAACTGTGATGAGTGGTTTAGAAGATAGGAGGGAACAGATGAACATACATACAAACATACATACCGGTCAAAATCATAACCCTCCTTTTTTCTTCGCCGTAGTTGGGTAATTAACTAGCGCCCCGCTCCTGCTTCGCACGGTTTTGACGACTTGACAAGACATCGAGATTCCTTAGTTACTCGTTACGTTAATAGTAACGTATTTTACACATAAACCTTCCGGAATCAATTCTCTAAACGATAGTGAAAACCTCATCAAAATCTGTTGCAAGGTTTAGAAGAACAATGCGGACATACAGACAAACACGAAAAGCGACTTTAATTTAAAATATGTATAATTTATAATATATCTAGAACTCGCTTTTGGTGTTTGTCTGTGTGGCCGCATTCTTCTAAACTACGGAACGTGTTCTAAATTTTGCTGTGATTATCACCACCATTTAGAGAATTTATTCCGGACGGTTTATGTGTGTAATACGTTATTACCCGGACTGCCAAGGAAGGGTTATTAAGTTCGTTTTTAAACACGCTTAGATAAAGGTCAAGACAACACGCTTTCTTATAAATAAAAATATCATTTTGGTGACTGTCATTATTAAGTTTGATTCTTCGTTATATTCGAGGCTACGTCCCTAATTAGGCCCTGACGCCCCACGCGGGTCATTGCACTTTTAAGACGGGGGTACAATGTGAGTACCTACGAGTACGTCTGCCGAAACAACTCCTCCGCTTAACAACACACTTGTGTTCTAGGGTAGATATTTCTAACTTTGTAGCTATTAAGCTACTAAGTTTAAAAATAAACATTTAAATAATTATTATTAACTATTAATCAGTTTATTTCAAATAAAAAAATAATCCATACAATTATAAAATACAGTGAAAAATACAATCAATCAATAATAAATTATTACAATTATTACAATTTATGTGTTAAAATAAATAATGAAAAATTAATTATGTTTAAATGTTTATTTTTAAACTTTAAATTGAACTTAATCATACAATTGATGTTAAATACACACTATTAAAACTGGTATTACCAGCCTGTGCTATTGCAAGGCAAACATATGATCTTATAGGTACTGTGAAGGAACCAGTATTGACAATAACTTTTGCACCGTATTATAGGTATCATCGGTGTTCAATATTGGGATAGAAAGAACCCCATTTGAAGTTAAAAGGGTTACTTCGGTAAGTAGATACCAGGTTGTAATCCGCAGCTTCGTGCCATGAAACCACAAAAGCATGTCCTGAAATCTGTAAAATAACTTAAATGAATGACACAGTAGTTCATTATACTTTTATTCCGATTCTCATTTTAATCAGCCGTCAAAGACTTACAAACGATCAAGTTAATTCACTTAATATATTCAACATACAATGTAACCCAACTTTTAAAACGGAGAGTGTACAGAGTTATTAAATTACGTCTTAGAGCAGACGGAGTCCAAAATGATCGTTGAGACGAAGTTTATATAGCACAAGGCAGACGTGGAGGCTTTTAGCAGCGAAAGTTTTAACTGCAGAGCGTTTACTCAAAATGCAAATTACAGGCTCCATATATGCGAGGTGGGGTTAGACAGCCCACAGGATGTGATACACGGGACCCCAATATTAAACCACACGATCGCGCCATAAATTTTCAACCTGGCGTGTATACGTTGTAATTTTCACGTTGATGTTTACACGTTTTTAAGTGTTCAGCTGTTTTTGTTCAACTTATCAACTCCAGTTGTTTGTTAGTTGAGTGGCAGTCGTAAATATTGAGGGTCATCTCGTGTTGTGGTTTCGTATTTTCAGATAACCTCTGCAGTTGAACTGGCTTGAGCAGATAATTATATTACATTTATTTAGTTGGGCATTTCAATGTTTCTTTTTGACAACGCTTACTTATTTGACGTAAGTATTTTACAAACTACATTACCTTAAGCATACAACCCTGCAGGATTGTGGTCCCTAATGTTGCTTATTCACACTAACAGGGTGTTCTGCGTGAGCGACGAATACGACGCGACGCGACGCTGCGAAAGCGATCAACTCAACGGCATACCCTGCTTGCAGCTTATATGGCAGGCTGCGGCGTAATGCGCGTACTTGTTTTGAGGGCGACCAGATGCAACACCACGAATTACACTGTACTTCTCCATGATTGGAGAATTAATGACCAAAATCTCGTAGGACGTTTGTCGCGTGTAGCATCGCGTCGCATTACATCGTGTCGTGTCGCGTCGTGTCGTATTCGTCGCTCACGCAGGACACGCGTAAGCATACACTTTTTTTCTTCATTGGAAATCTTCATGGATAAACCCCGTGTGAGGAGAACGAAATTATGTCGAACTACAAATGAAACTGTTTAGAACCACGCTTATACCCGCACATTCACGGCAACAATAATAAGCTTAAGCAAAAAAAAACAAACCACCTAATTAAAAACAAAAGAAACAATCACTACCAGTATTAACCAGTACTATCTATAGCAACTGTAAATTATTTTTAGGATCCCCAAGGTACGTACGGCAGAGTATTTACAACGACAAGTTGTGGTATTGTTAAACTTTAATGCACTTTGGCACTTTACACAAAGGACTTGGTACCTACTTTAGTTCACAGTACTCTTAGCAGCAATTGCTCATTTTATTTGTATGGACTTGTGCACCAAGATGGGGATAGGTACGTACAAATGTTCATTGCGTTTATACCGTGATGTAAGATATTTGTGTTTTACAAAAATAAAGTACCTATGTAAAATTAATTTGCATTTACTAAACAGGCAAAATATGGATTGTATTGACTATGGATTACATTGACTATGGATTGTATTGACTTGTATTGTATTGACTATGGATTATATGGACTATGGATTGTATTGACTATGGATTGTATTGACTATGGATTGTATCGACTGCTGTATTTTTGCAAATAAATGATTATATTTTCATGATAATGACATTTGACTGCCTTGGTTGGTCTAGTGGTCCCAAGCGCTAACATGAAGTCCTGGGTTCGATTTCCAGGTCGACCAAATTGTTATAAGTTTTATCCATAAGGAATTTTTCAGTAGCCGCCCGGAGTCTGGCGAGTAGCATATATACAACGTCCTGACATCAATCGTCGGGCAGCAGCCCACCAGGCGTCGAAGGATCCTCCCTTTGCTATGGAGCATTATCCATAGAAAAAGCAGTGAACTTCACACCCTGTTCCTCATACCTATACCTTCACGTCAGTTTTTCGATTACAGGCTCAAAGTTAGTCAAGCTTTCGTCGAATCCATAGCCATAGATAACATCCTACGGTCATTACTAATCAAATCTTTACTAATCACATTTTTAAAGATGAGTATATCATTTAGCCTTCTTATCGCAGTCATGACGTGACGTGAACACTTGGGAGGAGCTCGTGGCTAAATAATAATAGCCGTAGGAGTCGATCAATCAGGTTTAAAGCTACGCTTGCCGCGATTGGTCCGTGGATGGGTGAGCATCTTTACATATCGAGACTCCTCCGTGCCTCGGAAAGCATTTTAAGCCGTTGGTCCCGGCTGTCGTTCGTGGATCTTTGACAGTCACTACGGGTCGTCAGAAGCCCGAAAATCTAACCACCAGTCTTGCGAAGGGGTATCGTATTACCTTTTTACTGGGTTGTGGAAGTGAGATATTATAGGCAGTCGCTCTATGTAAAATACCGGTATTCAGCTGCATCCGGTTAGACTGGAAGCCGACCCCAACATAGTTGGGAAAAGGCTAACATGGCATGTCATGACTGTGACAAGAAAAAAAACAATCTGACTAGGGAAAAGGCTAGTCAGATTGTTTTTTTTCTTGTCACAGTCATGACATGCAGCTGCTGACGAAATATTTCTGTTTTGTGCTCGTGATTCTAAGTAGATCTATTTTGTTTTATTTTTTGATTACTCTAATTAATTATCATTTTGTATGCACGTGTTGTTGAGATAAATAAACCTATTTCTCTTTTTAGTTTCGCTTTTTTACCAATAAGCACTTAAGCCAAGATCTTGCATTACTGGCCAGTAAAAAGTTCATAAACAAGAAAACAAAATAGATAGAAATACTTTTCGTTCCCTTGCACAGCATTATTACCTACAACTAACAAGGGTAAAGTTGCCAACTAACTTTTGTCAGAGATGAGAAGGCACAGAATGTCTACATTTTGTCAACAGAGCTAGCAATTCTAAGTACCCCTTGAGAACACAAAGTTAGATGTCATTTGTAAAGTGCCTTTTGAAGCACATTAATTTATTGAGGCACTTAAATAGTCATCACAAATTCTGCTCAAATGTATTTACATATATAACTTGAACATATAATTACTTCAATTCTACAAATCTATTAATTTCTATAGAATTCCAGTAAACACATTCAGTCGGTTAGTTCAAGTCGTGGAACAATCAAACTGAGTTGTCTCATACAAAGTTTGCGTTAAATGCGGTTGCCTTTCTAGAACGATCTAGCCCCAAACGGTCCCTACGTATAGCTTTTCTTCAAAATTGGTGTTCTTTGGAGCAAACTCGGACAGAAATCGCAGAAATTCTCTACCAGTTTGCTAAATATCTTTAGGCTAACGAAGCTGTCAATCGTAAGTACGTATATTACCCATTTATTTTGATATTTATTCTAAGTAAGTGCAAGTCAGCGTCGCACAAGAAGGGTTGCGTACCTCGGTATAATTTTTTTTTATCTCGGTATATATTGCTATATACTTTTTTCAATACTTTTGTAAAAAAAACACGTTTCTTGTACGGGACCCCGTTTAATTTTTAACTTAGAAAGAAAAGAAAGAAAATGCATTTATTACTTACTTTTAATTTTAATCTGTGAAAATTTCAATTGTCTACCTACCACGGTTCATGAGATAGAGCCTGCTGTCAGAGAGTCGGACGGACGGAAGGACAGCGTAGGCTTAGGATAGGATTCCGTTTGGCCCCTTTTGGGTACGGAGCCCTAACAAACACTGTATACAGTACAAAGTGGCGTAACAGTAGGTAAGTCTACCTAGACTTACCTGCTGTTACGCCTAGGTGCAACAAAAATATAAAATTAAACAAATAAATTAAAATAATATTTACCTAATCCAAATGTTAACTGCAGCGTTTTGATTTTACTAAAGGTACTTTAATTAATAACGTTTTAAGTGATAAGATTATCTATCGCTTGATTTCATTTTAATATTGAGAGTGAATAAACATCGTTTCTATTACGTAAGTGCTATCGATAGTCCGCTTTCGATAATATTTTAACATCGCATATTTCATCCTAATGTGATTCATGCTTTAGTCAGACATAATTTAGATAAATGTTAATCTGAAAGCTAACTACAATGTACCATGCGTCGATGCATTCATAAATGTATAAATTATGATGTGAAATGTTGATAATACTTAAATTAGCCAAATTTCTAACATACACAAAGTTTTGTTGACATTGTCGGCCCATGTTTGAACAGGAAACTGGCTATTTCTAACGATACTTAATCATTTAAACTGGAGGAGGAGCTCGTGGCTAAGTAAATAACAGCCGCTCGGGTCGATCCATCAGGTTAAGCTACGCTTACCGGGGTTGGTCCGTCGATGGGTGACCATTTTCACATATCGAGACTCCTCCGTGCCTCGGAAAGCACGTTAAGCCGTTGGTCCCGGCTGACATTTGTGGATCTTTGACAGTCGTTACGAGTCGTCAGAAGCCCGAAAGTCTGACAACCAGTCTAACCAAGGGGTATCGTATTACCCATTTACTGGGTTGTGGAGGTCAGATAGGCAGTCGCTCCATGTAAAAATACTGGTATTCAGCTGCATCCGGCTAGACTGGAAGCCGACCCCAACATAGTTGGGAAAAGGCTACGCAGATTGACTTAATCATTTAAACTAATTATAACTTGGTATCACCACCAATGATCTCCTTTCTGGACTATTGTGATTTGGCTTCATCCCACCGTTGGATAAACTGATGGTTATTGCAGTTATTCATGGGCTTAGGTAGATACAAAAACAACCGTTGAATTGTTTTCTTTAATGACCAAAACAGAGAGTTATATATTATTATAGGTATGGGCCTTCAAGAATTGGCAACATCACGGAAATAAACACAGACCATATTGCCCCTGACATTTTCAGGCTCAAAAGATCTTTGTCGGCGTTGCTATTATTAGTTTCATGGACATTCTTGTATATCCGTAGCTTGTACGTACAATATGTTCGTTTCACATCCAGTCGGGTCCAGTGGCACCGCAAAACCACCACAGCGTCTTAATTTTACTGACACTGAGCTACTGCTCGTGTCACCTCGAAGTGAGCTAGGTCTTACACTGACATAATACCTAAGACTGCTTGGACACTATAAATATCTGTATATTATGTCTGAACCAAAATATTCCTATCCCAGTGAATGGATACAAAAACCGTGTCTAAATATAGGTGTATCGGAAAATATAAATAAATCACCACGTGGCCAAACGATGCGTTTTCAACGTACGTCGCTAGCACTTTTGTCTGGCAGTGAGACTAATAATAATTATTGATCTGTAACGTCCCCGTAAAATTGCTGTTATTGTCTGATAATCATGAAAAAAACCTGGTGTTCTTACAAATTATGACGTAGACTCATCTAAAAATATCTTCCATTCAGTTCCCCCAGGCAATTGTCCGAAGTCGTCGATTCTGTTTCTGACACAACGTATTATTGTTCTAAAACAATATCGGTATATAGTTTATCGCAACATAATCACGTAGCAACAATAACGTGCCACACGACCGCTCGCTTCGCAAGCCCAAACAGAACTGTACACATAGAATCAATTATACTTTTTAACTGTCACATAAACTACCCTACTATTTATGATAGAAAATATCGACGATAATATAATATTGTGTCGTAGGTAGCCAATAAAATAGTTATAGCGCTTAGGAGGCAGCGTGGGTTGGTATTTTCATTAGAGCATTAACTCAACTTGGGGTAGCATAAATCTGTTTACGAGATATCGAGTTATGTAATCCTATCTTATGTTGCAGTTATTATTGGGTCCAGAAATACGGCTTTGCAAGATGAGTACAAGGAGGCATATTTGTTGGTCTAATACCAACTTGTAAACTATCTTGGGTTTTCAGTCTAACCGGACCGGATGCAGCTGAATACCACTATTTTACATGGAGCGACTGCTTATCTCACCTCCACAACCCAGTTACTGGGTAACACAATACCCCTTGGCAAGACTGGTTGTCAGACTTACGGGCTTCCGACTACCCGTAACGACTGTCAAAGATAAGATTTGTTGTTCTTATAATAGACCTTAATTTAATTAATCAATTAGAAGCCTGTTTAGTTAACATAAATCACTGTCAAATAAATAATTACTTAAGCTATTTTCTATGCTACAATTAAAACAGTTTGCGACATATTTAACGTGACCCGTGAGTAATTAAAGTAATTAAAGTATTAGTCTCACTGCCAGACAAAAGTGCTAGCGACGTACGTTGAAAACGCATCGTTTGGCCACGTGGTGATTTATTTATATTTTCCGATACAACTATATTTAGACACGATTTTTGTATTCATTCACTGGGATAGGAATATTTTGGTTCAGACATAATATACAGATATTTATAGTGTCCAAGCAGTCTTAGGTATTATGTCAGTGTAAGACCTAGCTCACTTCGAGGTGACACGAGCAGTAGCTCAGTGTCAGTAAAATTAAGACGCTGTGGTGGTTTTGCGGTGCCACTGGACCCGACTGGATGTGAAACGAACATATTGTACGTACAAGCTACGGATATACAAGAATGTCTATGAAACTAATAATAGCAACGCCGACAAAGATCTTTTGAGCCTGAAAATGTCAGGGGCAATATGGTCTGTGTTTATTTCCGTGATGTTGCCAATTCTTGAAGGCATACCATACCAATAATAATATATAACTCTCTCTTTTGATCATTAAAGTAAACACGTTAAGGTATATAACCTAACGCATAAATTCTTTCGACAATAAATCACCTGGATATTCATTCACCTGTAGAATGTAGTGAAGAAAAGATTACACATTCCTACTGAAGAAATGTAGCTAAGTCTTGAATTATGAGATAGAATAAAAGTTACTCATTATGATTGGCGGAAAAAAATGGGATAAACTCAAAATATGTTTTTACGCTTGAGAATACGTAATTTTTGTGCCTAATAAATATTATTGGAAAAAAGTTCATAATAGACATAATTGCATGAAAACAAGGAACGCACTTAGGTATTTTATTCGATATTATATTATTGTAATCACTACATATTATAAAAGAAAGTTCTCCGCCGCGTATGTCTGTCTGTTCGCGATATACTCAAAACCTACTGCACCGATTTTCATGCTGTTTTCACCAATGGATAGAGTCGTTCTCGACGAAGCCGTGGGCATCAGCTAGTTAACAATAAAATTAAGCAAAAAATACGACTATCTTTTGTTTAGACTTCGAAATTCAACATTTAGAGCAATTATAATTAAACATTAATGGTTTTAAGATAATATTTTTTTATCATTTGCTGATCATGTCTGTAATTAGTGTTAAGTGTTGTAATGGTTCCTTATGAAGGCTCTTGAATAAATCGGTCTACGAAGGCTTCTGCTGAGCAGTAGATCAGAGAACGTCTAAAGACTGAAAGGTAACTAAGTTCGAATTGTGCCGATTCGACCTGAACATGATTCAGGAAAGGTGAATGCTGGACGGAATTTGCCAATCGGCACGAGCCTTATGAAAGCTGAATATGTTTTGTAATTGCTTCGGGTCGGCTTTGCTGTTCCCGACTGCCTCATCTAATATACCGACCTCGACAAGTTGTTATTGCACCTCTGATGTACATGAGCACATCTATCGTACAGAAATGTTAATAACTTGCTAAACTGTTTAAAATTAAGCAAAAACTACGTGATACTTTTTGCGATTACAATTGATATCAAACAGTAAACTATTGGCTCGAATCTGTAATATTATGAGGACACAATAACTGATAACTTCACAAAACTAATATAAAAGTTTGTTGTCAGAGAGCGAGATAAGCTGACACATTTTAATTTATATTTACTAAGAAATTGTTTACCGTGTTTCTTTTTTCTTTAGTATGATAATATAAACAAAACGCTATCACAAATGTCAAACATAGAGTCGCGGTTGTTGATATTTGTGCAATCAAAGTTGTCTGTCGCGTGAATAAACAACTTATCTTGAATTTACGCATCTTAGAAAAGCTTAACAGATATTATTTACTTATGCCGTTGTTAATATTTGAATCCAAATTTACTTTAAATGTGTGCAAGTTTATTTTGGGTCATAATTGGAGTTAGAACCTATCGTTTTTGCTGGCAGGATTCACACACATTGGGCATGGGCAGGCATTTAACGGACTTCCAAAAAGGAGGAGGTAAAAAAAAAGTTTTGTATGGAAGTTGGTTGTTTTTTTTTAAAGGTTTTTCTAGTTGTAGTTAGTAAATTCGCAACTAGACTCTCACTAAAGCTACAGTTTTCTAGAAGAGCGGTGGCCGCCAAATAACGACCGCAGTGGCGGCTGTCATGAAAATGATGGCAGCGGTTTGAGTTCACAGTGTCAAAAAACACTCTCTTGGAAAACGCCAACTTACTTTCATAAATACGTTTAAGTGACGTCATTCGCCGGTAAATTGCCAACACTATATGTGGTAGCTCTTCTAGGAAACCTTATCGTAACGGTTAACCTAGACATTTCACCGTGCGTTCTACTGGAGATAGGTATTAGAAAATGCCTTGTAATTCTCTTCAAAGTGTGCAATTTATCTTTGAAGTCAAAGTCAAAGTCAAATCATTTATTTCAAATAGGCACATTAAAGGCACTTTTGAACGTCAAAAAAGAGAAATAGAACTGATTCTAGTTGCCCCTTACAAAAAGGTAGTTTTCGTATGGAGAAGAATGGGCAAGAAACTCCACCGTTACTCTTTTAAAAAAATGGTTTACAATATTTTGTATACATCAATTATAATTACATGTGAATACGATGCACCTAGAATACGATTACTTTACCACAAATTGTAAAAATAGACTTTAAAAAAGACTTAACATTGATATCTAGTTCTTTCGTAGACGTTCAATATCACAATAAATGGATGATCTGTCTAGGTACCTACATGTCTTATCTTATGAAAAAAAAAATGTAATTTATTGTATGGTTTCACTATTTGAAATATTTTCTTTATGTCGAAAAGCAAATGTATTTTCTAATAACATTCTAGATTTAAGAAAACACTCGGCTTTTATTAAAGTACATACCGTAGTTTTACCTATTGGTAAAGGAAGAAGTGTAAGTGCAAGTTTTTAATAACACTTTAAACACTTTAAACGCAACTTATATCAAGTAGAGTAGGATCAGTCGCGTGAACGCAACACTGAAGAAGATCTCGCGATACAGCGGGAAACAATAAAACCATCTGCACACTATCCCAAAAAGGTTTACCTTCTAGTAATGCGGAGAGGAGCGTTTGCAGGGGTCTTCAACAATGGTTTGAAAGAGCAGTGAGTGCGCATGTTCGCCGCGGCACATCGCAAGCTGGCCTTAGAGCCTCTCCAGTTCGCCGACGGAACCCGGGGATGCCGCGTCGAACCCCGCGGCCTCGCGCTCTCGCCCGCAATGTAAACACTACAAACTAGTTATTTTTTTAAATGGTGCAACGTACTTGTGACTTGTGTGAAAAGTTTTAAAAAGTTTACTCAACAATTAACGGTATTTTCTCGTGCATTTATTTGGGTAATTATTTTAGTATATTCTAATTTAAAAGTTTTTATAAAATAACTGTTTGTTTGAAATATTTTGAATTAAATCCAGAAAATATAATTGGCTGTCGTCATCTTTATGCTAGAAAAGTTTAGAAAGTCACACGAAATAAGTGTAAAAATTAGTTTTAATGCGTATTGCGACCATTAACCGCAACTCTTAGCACGCGACGTCGCCGTCGCTTTCATAGCATGTGACTTATTTTTAACCCTTTTCTACTATATTAGATTTAAGATTTTTAAAGGTGAAAGGATACTGAATACGATTTTAATTAGTAATACTACGGTTGGTATAACAATATCATAATTATCTATGATCATAGATCTATGAGTCATAGATATAATGAAATTGTAATATAGACATAATAAGTGTATATCCCCCTACTCTAACATTATTATTTCATTAATCTATCTACGAAGCTCACAAATTAACTTTAATATGTCTATTATCATAGATCTATGATCATAGTTATGATAGTGTAATTCCCCCTAGGTATCTAGTGTACCTTACCTTTTTTTAAACATTTAGGAACATAATGTAGATTGATTTTGATTTCTTTAATTATAATTTCTTTCAAATAAAGTACAATTGCAAAACCTTCAATTTTTTGCCTAATAACGTGTTATTTGAAGTGTATCTTAGGCTTACTATACTTGTATTATCTCTTAGTAATTCATAAAAAATAATACTCATATTTAATGTATAGGCGTAACATACATTACCGCTTTTTTTATGGCAAAAAAGTAAGCTCTATTGGACAAACATAAAACATTCTGAAACAATAAACCAGGCTAAAGTAAATAATTCGAAACCATTTCCTTATTACTTGTCGTTATCTTAATTTCCATCGTATCCATGTTTCTTTTTCCGAGTTTTCTCCGCTTGTCAATTCTTTATGAGTTGCCGTCGGCTGCATGGTCGCAAAATCGTTCAGAAAGACTTGATCACATTAAAATATTACAATGATTTTTTCCCTCTGTATTCTTTGTTATACTTATTCAGTATTTTATTAATAGAATGAACAACATAAAAAGATAATTTCATTAGTATCGCAACTGCCTAAATTCAATCAATTTCGTGACTGTTTTGTTTCTAAAATATCCTGTTTCAATAAATTGATTGTCCGGATCACTACGTTCAATCAAATGATGAACGGACTTGATTGGAATACAAATTTAAACAAGTACTTATGTCCGCCCGTGTAATCGGCTTTGAATCAGATTACTCCCTTTCTTGGGTGTCTGTCTCAAGAAGTGAAATAATCAGTGGAATTGGCAGTAGCACCCAATTGTATTGTGAGAATGAATACTACAATTAACAATACGTTTGGCAAGCGTAGAGATAAAGGCATTATGCCTAACCGATTGTTCGTCAAAACACTTACTGTTGAACTCACATTTAACTACATTATCTTTTCCAATTTCTTTCTTATCCCGCAACTCATCCAAGCTAGCTTAATTTGATAAACAACAATCTCTTTATTCAATCTCGTCTCGTCACGTTGACGTCCATGTCTTAAGCCTCAAATCCTCTGAAATTAGAAGGTAATTGGGCACAAAACGGGCACAAAAATCTTCGTTCCAATTCCCGCTACATGTCTGGCAAGACTCTGGCAACTTAATACGTGACCCTTCAACGTCACACAAAACAATTTGGGAGCATCCGAATTTGGACGTGGAGGCTGCATCTCTCCTTCATATGTCGGAGTCAGCTTCGGATGATGTGGCTTGGATATATACTACGTGAAATATGATATATGCATATTGTATTTGAATAACGTTTTATGTTCTGGATTTGGTTATTGGATTATCATAACATGGCGGTACGTTCACGCCTGTAAACACTTTTTTTTTTTTGATTGTGGTATGTCATCAAATGACTTCTCCCGCTCTGGGCGGAGCGGAAGGGCGTGTCAGACTTTTACTGACTAAAACCCACCCGTGTTCCTTCGAAGGCGGAGGCTGAGGTGTGATAATTACATACCTAACCACAGCGACTGCACCAACATTTTGCTTTATCGTTGGAGGAATAGCATACTGATCGGTTGATTGGTTTAGTCTTGTATAAGAATAAGTCATTCTTGATTACCCGCCAACTTACTTACCTTGGAGCTGCCTTGAATATTCCTAGAGTAGAGTTGAATAGACATTTTCGTTTATTTATTTTCTTTCTTATCTATTTACATTTCTAAATATTTTTATAAAAACATTAAAAAAACATTTAAAAATATTTAAAAAATAGAGGTCCGCTGGTGTCGGGAGCAGGGTCCAAGCTACCGGTGGTTAGGGCTGCAGAGACAGGAACCTCATCACAATGCGATCCGTATCAAGGAGTACTGCCTTCTGAATCAGGCCCTTGATCCAACCGCCTAACGAGAGCCTCGAGAGATGTTGGTCGAGGCTCTCGGCCATCAGGCCATTGGCCGTTACGACAATCGGCACAATGACAGCCGAGCTCACATTAGACATTATCTTTATTCTACACTATTTAACCACTATTACCAGTCCGTCGAACACTTTATCTAGGTACCCTTATGACGACATTTAGGTCAACTTGCTATGTCGGTTGAAGGACAAAGGTCTTTTAAGATCTTAAACACACACACAACCGACGCGATCTTAGAGTGCTGTTGCGAAATCACTATCAGGCAGATTGCTTTTGGTATTACAGTTGGTACTTTAAGCTTTTTAATTGATACGTCACTCATAAGCACGTCACGCTTAGGCATATCAGGGGATCCTAAGTGACTTTTACAAAAGAAGTCGGCATTATCGTTTCAATCAATGCTTATTTGAATGAGAACTATAGTTGGCACTAAAAATGCAGTCTAAAATTCTGAATAACTTTAAAACTTCCGGCGACTAACATTGTCCACTCTTGATATGCCCTATTTCTACACTTTTCTACGGACTCTCATTTCTTTTCACTAACGCATTCATACAATTTCATTACAAAAGATAGCTACTCTCTTTTTTCTATAAAATGGCCATTTCCAGAACAGTTTTCCAAAGAATACGTGGAACATTTTACTGTTGAAAATAATCTGGAACAATGATTGCATAAGTTGCCTTTTATGCCGAACTTTTCAGTGGCGCTCGGGCCGGAAAAGCGTCTGAACGAACATACATTTAAAAAAATAATGAGGAAAGGGCTTATTATGCCTGTGATGGGTTTACAGCCTGTCTCTACTTAAGTACCAACCGGTAGCGGTTTTAAGCCTCCACTTTAATGTTGGGACAAGCGGCAGGCCTTTGCATAAAAAGTGCCATGCTTCCCATCATGCTCAGAATGCTCAAGGATTTTTTAAGCAATTTGCAAAATCGACCGCGTGAATTTTACTGCGTTTCGACGGTAAATGAACTGTCGCTTTAAAAAAAGACATGTAGACGGTTTTACGGACACCATATATATAGACGGTTTCTTGGATAATAGTTGTATAAGCAGGTATTCATTTGCTAAAATTGCTGCAATGACCTTATGAAAACACAGATTTCCAAGTGTTTAGTCGAGATTATTGTGCTTATATTTAATGTAGGATAATAATTCGATAACGATGCATCTAAAACGTTTAGACGCAGTCCGCATAATGCGACAACGGTACATATATATGCAACGGAAATAACCACATTAAACAGGCTCTATGAGAATAGTCCTTTGTGCTCCCCTGTACAGCGCTGCGCAGAATATAGTGTCCGGCAGAACTTAATGTGGCTAGCCGCACAGAGCATACCGAGCATGACCATAATATCACCCAATCATATGTTATTGAGAGCGGTGGTGGCCCAGTGGTAACGGCCACGACTTACGAGTTGTAGGTCGTAGGTTCGAACCCTAACAGGCGCTTTACTCTGTGTAAATTATTTCATCGCCACTGCTCTCAATACGGTGAAGGAAAACATCGTGAGGAAACCGGCATGTCCTAGAACCAAAAGTTCGAAGACATGTGACATCTTTTTTTTTTTTTTTTTTTAGTTTTGGAAATCGTCAAATGCCTTCTCCCGCTCTGGGCGGAGCGGAATGGCGTGTCAGACTTTTACTGACTAAAACCCACCCGTGTTCCTTCAGTTGCCTGTTGCCAGGGTCCCGGTAAAGACATGTGACATCTAACAAACCGCACTGGGCCCGCGTGGTGGATTACGGTCCGCTCCCTCTCACAGAGAGGAGGCGTATGTAGGCTCTGTGCAGTGGGAACATTATAGGCTGATTATGATATGTTATTAACTGTAACTTCCGTAATGGATTTTAAACCCTGTCAAATATTTTAGTAAATAAACACATTCAGTAAAAATAATTTTGTTTATCAAATCATACTAGCCATTTCATACAGCTGTCAAAGAATGACAGTTGTGATTTCAATATAGTGCGGACAATTTAAGTTGGTTGTCAACTTGCTTATCAATTATTTATCTGACTTTACATAAAATAAAAAAGGATATAACAGCAAATCAAACAATCAATCATTCGTGAAACGATAGAAATTAAGAAACATTTGATATCAAGTTAAAGTGGTAAGTGGCTGTGCACGAAAAAACCCTCTTTTGTTATTTTTTTAATCTAATTAATTGTTAGAAAAAATTCATACATCTTGTGACTATAAATGTACAGTTTTTGTAAATTCAGACTAAACCATTCGCGTCAGTCATAGCACCTGTTAATTTTAGTTTGTTTCATCACTTTTACGCTCTCAAAATTATAGTTTGTTTCGCCATTGATTTACTTAACGAAGATATTGTATTATCAATTTATCATAAAATAATATATTGATTTTATTTCAAGGATAGTGAAGACTTTTTAGTACCAGATTTATGTGAAGTAAAATATTTAGATTTAGATTGTTTAATTGATAGATATTTAAGTAATAAGAGGATGCCTCGTTGAGGGTTGAAACACGTGTCGATTTCTTACAGAGTTTTTTATGACTCTTGAGGAATAGTTAGCGGAATAGGTTATTAAATATGTCTACGACTATTGTCTTTTTTTAAATTATTTACGTAATAGGTAATACGGGCTGTTGTCCACGACTCGTCAAAACGCGTACGGCGCGTACTTTTGAGTACGCGATTGATTATTTGAAGTGCTTCTGAGACCTAGTTATAACTAAATTTACGTTGGTTGAATAATTGAAGCACTAAATATAGAGAATTAATCATTAAGGCGCAAATTAAATATATTTTTAATTGTTTAGAGACGTTACACCTACATGATAATTTATAGGTGGGTTTTATAGATGATGGATGGAACGGAAACAGCACCATAGTTACTTTTGTGTTTGGGTAGTCGCAAGTTTGGTATGCCTTATTGATTCGTAATATTAATACTAGAGTAAATTATTATTTGTAGTAGTTTTCAGTTTAATCTTCAATTAATATATAGTTAATGACCCAATATATTATCATATATTATATAGTATATTTTATGATATTAATAATAAAAAGAAAAGTTAATGACCTAGTCACTGACATAAGCATTTTTTTGTATCGGGAGCGAAGCTGCTTGCACAAGCTAGTAAAGTAAAATAAATATAAACATTTAGAACTATGTATTGTATGTATTTAAATTTTATTTTGTTATTTTTATCTTATTATAATGCTGTACTGGTTGACGTCATCACGTCAACGCCTGCTGTCGTTAAAAACCAGCGCTGGTGCTGTCTCGCATAAGGTCGCAGCATTATGCTGAGCGATGGCCGTTTTGCATGGATGAGACGCATATTTCCCCACAATTTGTTCTTTTCGTGTTTGAATTCTTTCTTTGCGCCATAAACCGCAAATTAACGTATTTTCTTTCTTTCGTCTTTCTTTATAAGCATTCTTTTTAAACCTATTAATTTTTAAGAAACAACTTCTTAATTTAAGAAGGTGTTTTTAGCCTGGCTACCATTTCGGTACCAGTAAGCTCGACATCTCCTCCTGAATTTTAATTATATTACAGTCGAAAAATTAGGTATTTCACGGAATGAATAGAATTTAAAGCAACTCAAAACATAACGAAGTGTTTTGCGCAGAAGAAAATGACGTCTATATGTGCTTCTGACTTACAAACTTTAGAGAACATTTACATAGGTAGGTAGGTACCCTAAGTATACTGAATTCAAAACCTAAATAACCTAACCTATTAATATAAAAAGAAAAAAAAAGGAAGAGCTCATTGGGCCCAATGAGCTCTTTCTTATTTTTTTTCCTTTGTAGGTATGTACCTAATTTATTTATTATAGTGCTAGTGTTCGTTTGTATATTGTAATAATTAAGGTATATGTTCTTTTACAATAATAAAACCTATTAATTTAAAAGCAACAAAAATATCTATCTATATAAATAATAAAACCGGCCAAGTGCATGTCGTACCATGGACAATGAAGGGTTCCGTTAGTTGGGATGAATTTATAAAACAAACTTAACATTGTAGTTGAAAAACTTGTTCTCCGATACAGAATGTATGGGAGAACATGTTTTTACAACTGCAAATTTAAGTTGGTCGATTATAACTCGGTAACTTGTGGAGCCTACGTAGCGGTGATAGTTTTCCTTTTAATTTCGTTATATATACTACTGCCGTGAATTTTTTCACATATCCAAACCTAATGGCTTTACGGTATTTAGCTGGCAGGGGCTGGGGGGGGACACTTGGCTCTAACAAAAATTAGCACTTTAAAGCTAAATATTCAAACTCAAACTCAAACTCAAAGCATTTATTTCAATTAAACCATTTACAGGCACTTTTGAATTGTCAAGGAGTCAGTCAGTCAGAAATATGAAGCTAGTTGCCCATTCCAAAGCGTAGTAGGTACCTATGGAGAAGAACGGGCAAGAAACTCCATGGACACTCTTTTAAATCAAAATATTGTTACAATATAATGGTTACATTATTCATGTTGAAATTATACATGTGAGAACAATGTAGAAAGCACGTTAAAAGCGTCCGCAATTACAAAATAAGCACAATTCAAAAATTAAAATAAGCCATGGCAGCTAAGAAATGACCAGTCACAACTGACGGCGCCCGTTCACGAACATGACGCATGGATCAGCACCATTCAGCTCAACCATTTTGAAGGGAGCTAAATGATCCAACACATACGCCACCACCAGCGAGACATTTGAGTGAGCATGACATTCCCAGCCGCCAGGGCACACTCAAGTCAATGAAAGACAAAATACCCGGTAAATGGTAGCTCTATAGTACATAGTACTCACACCTGTGCAATTATATAATACAAAGGAGAGATTGAGTTTATACAATGCAAAGATAGTCTTACAATCTTCAGCAGCTCCAACAGCATTTTCGAATGTTAATTAGTTAGTTGTGGTTGTGGAGCAGGACCAGCATTAAGCCAAGCATTTTTATCAGAGATGTAATCCTCCAACTTATAATATGCCTGCCTACATAGTGTGCGTTTTATACAAGTTTTGAATTTCGTCTCATTCAGTTGAAGTATGTGGGGAGGGATTTTATTGTAACATTTTAAACAGTACCCCATGAAAGATGAGTCTACTTTAGCCAGTCTGAAACCTGGTTGAACTAATAAGTCCCTATTTCTAGTACTATAATTATGTCTATCGCCTCTTTTACTAAAAAGATGTAAATTTTTTCTTACGTGCAAGATGTTTTCATATATATATTGACAAGGTACCGTCATGATGTTAATATCCTTAAACAGTTCCCTTAAAGAATCGCGCCTGCGTAGATTATAAATGGCTCTGATCGCTCTTTTCTGCAGAATAAAGATAGACTCGATGTCTGCAGCCCGTCCCCATAGTAAAATACCGTAAGACATTATGCTATGAAAGTAACTAAAATAGACTAGCCTCGCGGTATCTACATCAGTAAATTGACGGATTTTTCTGACAGCATATGCTGCTGAACTCAGCCGTCCTGCAAGAGATGTTAAATGAGGACCCCATTGTAGCCTTGAGTCGAGCGTGATCCCCAGGAAAACAGTTTTATCGACGAATTCTAGTTTCTCTTGATTCAATATAATCTCCCAATCCCTACTTTTGACATTTGGTAAAGAAAATTTTATGCACTTAGTCTTTTTTCCATTTAATACTAAATTATTAGCAGTGAACCAATTTTGGACCTGCAGTAGGGCGTTATTTACTTCGTCAAAATTTGTAGCACGTCTATCTACCTTAAAAATTAAGGAAGTATCGTCAGCAAATAACACCATGTGTGGCTGATTTTTTAATAAATGGAGTAGATCATTAATGTACACTAAAAAGAGGACCCAAAATCGAGCCTTGTGGAACACCCATTTTTACTTTTAAACCTAGTGAGTTGATACCGTTTATTTGAACTTGCTGTTGTCTATCATTTAAATAAGATTTTACTAAACTGAGCGCAAGTTTACCTAGTCCGTAATGCTCAAGTTTCAAGAGTAAGGTTTCGTGATCGACGCAATCAAATGCCTTGGAGAGGTCACAAAAGATTCCTATGGCGTCTTGGGCTTCTTCCCACGCGTTAAAAATGTGTCTTAATAAGGTTACACCGGCGTCAGTCGTACAACGTCCTTTGGTGAAACCGTACTGTTGGTCGTGAAGGATTTTATTTGTGTTAAAATGATTGAGCATTTGATTCAGCATTACCTTTTCAAACACCTTGCTGAAAACCGGCAGCACGGATACGGGCCTATAATTATTGGAGTCTTTACTGTCCCCGGATTTGAAAAGTGGTATTACCTTACTGTATTTCATTAAATCCGGGAAGACTCCTTGATCCACACACAAATTAAATATTAAGGCTAAGTAAGGCGCTATGGTCTCAATTATGGAGGTACAGACTTTAATGGACATTCCCCAAAGATCCTCGGTCAATTTGATCTTGATTTGCTTAAAAGCTTTTATTACTGTAACGGGGTTAATATGCTTAAAGTTAAAATCAATCAGGCAGGCTGGAACGTTCGCCCTTACTAAATCAAAAGAGAGCGATGGCGAGGAGTTTAAGGTTTCAGTAGTTTTAAGTGGGATACTGGAAAAGAAATGTACAAATTCTTGAGCCACTTCTTTGCTATCGCAAATGAGACCACCACTTGACGTCTCCAGTGTGTAATCGGAATTATGCTTTTTGCTCCTATTCGTTTCATTATTGATAATTTTCCAAACCGTCTGTATTTTATTGTCCGCTGATTTAACTTTGTTGCTAATGTATAAGGCTTTAGCTGCCTTACAAGTGCTCTTAAAAGTTCTAGAATAAGTAGCAACATACTTATTAAAACTTCCCGTGTTAATATAAGTCTTAAGGCCATACAGTTCGAAAAGTCTTTCCCTACTTTTCCTGAGTCCTTTAGTTGCCCAATCACTAAATAAAAACTTAGGGCTGATAGTTTTAGTGCTTTTCTTAAAAGTATTATTGAACTCGGTTTGGACTACCGAAAAGAATTCTTTATACAGAATATTGACATTGTTTATTGAAAGGTCCTGATTACTTAATTTACAAACTAAAGTGCTATTAAATTTATTTAAATTAACAGCGGTAACTGGTCTGAATTGTATCTGCACTTTTTTTATGGGTAAGTTGGATTCAAAAGTTACTGTTTGCCCACTGTGATCAGAAGGGAGATAATTAACGATGGCTTTACCTAAATAGTCGCAGGAACAAAACACATTATCAATACATGTAGCAGTAGTCGTAGTTATTCGGGTTGGCTCTACAAACACATTTGACAAGTTGAAGGATTTAAACAAATTTAATAATCTACTGGTATTAGAATTATTTTCTAAAATGTTAATATTAAAGTCTCCGCAGATAATTACCGATTTATTCCCAGTTGCAAGTTTTGACAAAACATCTTCCATTACTGACTCAAATAAAGAGTAGTTTTGATAATTTGGGGGTCTGTAAACGCACACTATAACATGCTTATCTAGCTCAACACAAGACAGCTCAATGCTATGTTCAACCGATAGTTCAACTATGTCGGTACGGGTTTTTGATTTAATACAACTTTTAATTAAGATTAGTGAACCACCACGCAGCATTGATTTTCGGTTAAAACAACTGGCCACACTATAATTTTCATAATTAATTAACATTTCATAGTCTTTTAACCAATGCTCAGTTAAACAAATAATGTCAAACATTGTTTTTTCTAAAAACAATTCAATTTCCAATTGTTTGGAAGAAAAACCTTGAATATTTTGATGAAATAATTTCAAGGATTTCTGCTTAGCCCCTTTTGTGCAGTTACCTTTGTTAGTGCTAGAAAATACCTTTTTGTTATTAAGTGCAACTATACTGCTATTGGTACCTTCTGTTGTCTTACAAACTAGTTTAAATTACTAATTTGAAACACCTTATCATTAGTACTATTACTAATTGTGGTGCTAATTAAACATGACTTCGACATACTAATTATGTCTGGGTTAATATTAAAAGCTAATAGCCTAGCTATTTGACGTCTAAAACTAATGGGCAGATACACAGTATCCCTAGTCGACCTAAGCTTATCAACAAAAATGTTGGTGTCAAAAAATATAAACTTGTCACTATGGTGACTAACTAAAAAATGCATGTAATTATTTAATATATGAATGAAGTTATTTTGCCTATTTGACAAGTGCTCAAAGTATGGAAAAGCACACAATATTATTTTCTTACAATATTCCGCAAACGGATCCCTGAATCTTAAATGGTTTTAACAAACTCACATTATTTTTAAACGACCTTTCCAACGATACCCCCACACCATGGGATTGACGAGAAAAAAAAAACCATTCCCACTTTACGTGTAGGGGAGGTACCCAAAAAAAAATGTATGCATGATTTTTATATGTATGTAATACCAAATTACAGCTTTCTAGCACCAACGGTCTCTGAGCTAAGCCGCGGACAGACGGACAGACGGACATGGCGCAACTATAAGGGTTCCTTGTTGACTACGGAACCCTAAAAATGAAGTGTAATCCGAATTAGGTTTTTAAGGCTGCCAGCAGACGGTTTGAATGCTAACTGCATTCAACCGCCAGTACATTACGAGTATTGCAGTCGTACTAAACTGCATTCAAACTGCAAGATTGCAGTTCGTCTGATGGCAGCTTAAGAAAAGAAAAAGGTTTTCTCGGAAAAATGACAAATTTGGATAAAGCTGAACGTCCCATTTTCTAAGGGATGTTGTATAAACTCAAGACTCACGATTCCAGGACAGGGCAACGTCTGCCGGGTCCGCTAGTTACAAATAAATGACAATGAAATTTAATAGACCAATAGACAAAATTACATTCTCTGTTCTCATTGCGAAGTAAACTCAGTATCACAAACAACTAGGATACGATCCTCTTTTGGTCGTAACAGTTAGGCCGATGTTTTATAGTCTTCCATAATAGGTACTTTTCAATTCATTGAGTTAACTTAACTGTCCTTTTTACCTACTAGCCAGATGGGACGTTGAAATAACTGAAATGGTCCCGAGAGAAACGGGGCCACGACTATTGATTCGTGATCCATGTGCTATTCGTACCGATAAAGACAAAATCCTTAATATTCGTAGTAAGTTTAGTGATATTCTAAAAAATATTGTAACTACAGTCAGGGAAATTGATTGTAAGCAAATTCATACCCTACGTCAATTTGTCGTGTTATATATAGCCACTTCATAAAACTGTCAAAGAATAACAGTTCTGATTTGAATATACGGATAATTTAAGTGGCTAGTCAATTTGTTGAGTGTTTAGCCGTGGTTCCGATGGGTCGACCCATGAGTAATAAGTTTCATTGACTTTTCCTAAGTTACAGTGCTAGGTCCAAAATAACTAAAATATCAAGTACCTACCGAGAAAAGCTATAATTTGTAAAGGCTCCCACAAATAGGCGCGACGCGACAGCGCGACGCGACTTTAACAAAACAATTTTTGAGAAAACTTCACAGCGAACAATGCGGGGGTGCCGCGGCGCGCGACAATTCGCGCCAGTATGTAAGAGCCTTAAGTCTATCGCTAAAATAATTACAAGACACATCACTAATGAGATTTCAGTAGTGCTTCTTCAGACAAAACGGTATCTATTTCAAATTACTTTACGCAGTAAAGTTATACGATATTATACGTCTTTTCGAATAATTAATTATTTTATTTTATTTATTCATACTGAATAAAATAGTACACATACATTTTATACATTTAAGTTGAATGATGATACATCATTGTGTATTTACACTAGAATCCATAAATCTATTGTCTGTCAAGATGGCAAACTGTTTGCCATTTCCATCTCACCCTATCACAGTCTATTGTTGGACATACGTTACTGCTTCTTCTCTGGTAGGTAGACCGGTAGACGGTCAGCTTCATAATTATTACCTAGGTATCGTCGTATGTATGAACCAGCGATTGTTCATAAGTAAAAATAAAAATTATAAAACTAAAAACCAACTACGACAAAAAAGTCAACATAAAAAGGTATAACAAGACATCAAACACAGACAGACAGACAAATAAAAAACCCGGAGTAACACGTGTTATAGCATAACTCAAACAGATACGTGTGACTCTGGATTTTTAATTTGTCTGTCTGTTATAACAATGAAAATATTTTATGGCCAATTTCTGTACTTTAAGTACTTTTCACACAGTATTTTGAATTGTTCAGTTGTCTAGAAGTAAGTATACGTCTACCTACACATGGCCAATAACTGTTATTACTTACTAGTACCAGCTCGTACTTACCTCCAACTAGTATATAGTTATATGTGGTACTTATCTACCTAATGGTTGCTAACCAAAACACATAAGTTCCTCAAGGAAGCCACTTAACGAGTAGCCCCTCGGTACATTAGTTCGTCAAAGTAGGTACCTAAATTATTACCAACATGAACTATCTTATGTACTTACCTTAGAACCCAGTCGTATTTTCATCTCCGTTATTCGATCACTTATATTAATTTGCCATCCTGAAAGGAAGCTGATATTTCGCGAACATAAATTGACTTCTATTACATACGTCTAACCAGGTAGATTAAATTGTAAGGTACCTACTACCATAAATAAACGTATGTTAATGCTACAGTATTTTTAATCTCACGAAACGACGCGCGCTTTATTTGTGGTAACCAAGTAAACAAACTATGAATCCTAATCCTAACAAAAAATATAATAACGTTACGCTTTCACGCTAAAACGGATGGATGAAATTTGGTACATGGGTATACCATGACCTAGGTTGGGACATGCATACTTTTTATCCCGATATTCCCATGGGATCGAGAGTTATGCGAGTGAAACCACAAGGTGCAGCTAGTGTGTGTTTAAGCGCAGGACCTCTCGGTACCGTCGAAGACAACGGCGAAGCCAGAAGTGTGTTTGTATGTGTACGCGTGTGTTTTATGTGCTGACGCTACTCGTCTTCATGCATACATTCACTGCGA
Source organism: Lithophane ornitopus (assembly GCA_948473465.1). Taxonomy (NCBI): domain Eukaryota; kingdom Metazoa; phylum Arthropoda; class Insecta; order Lepidoptera; family Noctuidae; genus Lithophane; species Lithophane ornitopus. The sequence continues at coordinate 9,400,903 of OX419629.1, forward strand.
GTTTGTTCACTTGTTTACCACAAATAAAGCGCGCGTCACTTCGTGAGATAAAATACTAGACAGGTTTATAAATGTCTAAGTCTATTGGGGAGGGGCTACAAAAAAAGGTAGCAACTTAGTATAGTCTACAACTCCCAATGAAGTGATTCTTCACTAAGGTTTGAACTATCTAACTATCACATAGACAAACAGACCGTGTGACCGTGTTATTTTATGACGTGCAAGCGACATTCTACCTTAGGTAGATCGACTAAACACTTGCACTTGCATAACCATTATGCGTGTAGTGTGTGAAAATCTGCATTTAAATTAACAATCAAGTGTCAGCTTTTCTTTTGTGTTTTAAATATTTATACTGATAGAACTAACTACTAATTCTCCTATCTAATATTAATTAAAACTTACTATACAAATAAACAATAAATGACAGTGTTAGCTCAAACTAAATTATTAAAATTCCATAAAAATAAAGCTCTACACAGCTTGCTAAACTTGCTTTCTTCTGCAATTTGTACTAGGAACTGCGAGAAACTAATTAAAACTAAACTAACGGACTGTAACTATATAGGTGTAACTACACCACGCCGGTTTTTAAATTAAAAAACTTTCTACAAAAAAAAACCGACTTCCAAAAAATACACTCAAAACTGAAAAATAACTTTAATTTCGGAAGTCGGTGGCAATCAGTTTTGAGTGTTTTTTTTGGAAGTCGGTATTTTTTTGTAAAAAGTTTTTATTTTTCACTTTTTAGTTGCGGTACCCACACAAATTCGAATACCACTAGCTGATATAAATAACAGTGAAGTAATAAATGAATACATCGTCTAGATAAACTAAGTGGGTAAAATACATAATATTGAAGCTAACTCAAAAACTACGCAAGCAAAGTTAATCAAATTAATATGGGACCATCTCGGAAGCATGACCTACCATACAAAAAAAGAATCATCAAAATCGATTCATAATTGGCGGAGTAATCGAGTAAAAAACATACAAAAAAAAAACCTTACACATGAATTGAGAACCTCCTCCTTTTTGAAGAAGTCAGTTAAAAAACGACACAGAAGAAATAAGATTGACAGTCAGAATTATGATGACATTTCCTGGCTATTACTTTATTTTACTTCGCCGCTTTGTGGCGCGACTACGGAGTGTCCTTTTATCGCCACTTCACTATGACGGTACCTAAAAGAATTGTGACAGGAAAATAGTAACATTATATTGCTGTATTTCGTCTTCTTGTCTGATGTGGTGAATATCTCACGACCATCGATTAGGACAGTAATACACGGTCCGTGTAAGTCACTTATGGCTGAATATAAAATGGCGGTGGTGGCTTTCTGTCGTTTTTGTAGAAGGCGTTAATTTAAGTATGTACACACGGCTACATATCAAGCTATACATTTCCAGTATAAGCTGATCTCGCATATAGAATTTCCGTATAATGAGAGGTCAACTTATACTGGGAATGGATAAGCAGCAGTGTGTACAAAAGTGAACTGTGAAATTGTGTAAACATAAAAGTGATCCATTAAAGTTATACCTTTAATTTCTGAGAATTTCAATCAAACTGAAACAATTTGGTTGAACCGTATATCGCCAAAACAGCCTTTTAGCGAGCTCTAAGTACCTATTATCGGTAGTGGAGTTTAACGATAAATTAGGAAAATACTGGTCTATTTTATACTGTGGACACTACTGGTCTAAAAAGATCTCTTTAATTCAAGTACTTGTCCCTTTAACTATAACATACAAACGTGTGAGCTTTTAAAGTAAGTAGTCTCTAAATTACGTCGTCCTGAGAGACCCTGTGAATAAAAACTAAAAATAAAACGGAACACGAGCGAAATTGTTTAAACTCTGAGCTAAACCAAGCTACCTATTTAAAAAATAGCGTTCAGTCCCAGTGAGATTTGTAAATGAATGGAGCGAGGGCGGAGCGAGGTACCTAATGTACGTATTATGAATGTCCAACTTAGCCAGTGTCCCCCGACCGCGTATTACGAAGCTACCCAATTGACAATTTGTAGAAAGCGACGAAATTATAAAGCAGGTGGTTTTTACCCACGTATAAAATATACAGTAAAACAAATACTACCCTTCATTAGTCCATTTCCAAGCCTTTAATGTGTCTACAATCTTTAATGTAGTAATGTATACTCATTAGTAGAAACTACGGCGTAATTATTTGATATTTCCATGTTAAAAACGGTAATTATATTGTAGGGTTTGCCTTCCAGCCAGTCTTCTGTAGATACTTCGGAAATCCGTTTACAGTCTTATTTGTAGAGCTAAAACATTTCAGTTCCTAAAGCGAGTTAGACTAATACGATCGTAAGAATATACGTGGATTTAATTTACTTGTGCTGGGTTGTAAGTAATCCAATTCTTAACAAAGGAAGAACCCACTGCAATTAGGCTTTAGAGATTATTCTAATGACTAACTTGTTTTCGCCGACGGTGCATTAGATGCGTTTATAATTATCTTCAGATTGGATCCTGATGTATTTTCAGATGGTTTAATAGATAGACGGTGTCGCTAGATTAGAACATAGAGAATGGGGTTTTGGTTTATGATCAACTTAGAAAAACAAGCACAACTAAATAAGTATCTAACTTAAAATGTCTTATTGGACTGCTTAAACGCTGCAGTATGTAAAGTTAAATGAACTGTTTAGCAAATTAACTACCAACCAATTTATTGATTTATTTAATACTTCATTAAATAAATAAATGAATAAATAAACAATTTAAGCACACAAATGTACAGAGGCGAACTTAATGCCACAGGCATTTTCTACCAGTCAACCTTTGGGTGATGACAAACAATTGTAGGTGCAATAGCGAGAATTGAGGAATTGGAATTGAATTATTCGTATGTACATATCATCAAATCACAACTGTCATTCTTCACGGATGTATGTACTCCGCCAATTCTGAATCGATTTTGATGATTCTTTTTTTGTATGGTAGGTCATGCTTCCGAGGTGGTCCCATATTAATTGTATTAACTTTGCTTGGGTAGCTTTTGAGTTATCGTCAATATTACGTATTGTTCCCACTTAGTTTATCTAGACGATGTTTTCATTTATTCCTTTACTGTTATTTTCATCAGCAAGTGGTATTTGAATTTGTGTGGGGTAGGTACCACTACTAAAAAGTGAAAAATAAAAACTTTTAACAAAAAAAAAAACCGTTTCCAAAAAAAAACGTCCGTGGCAAAAAACGAAAATTGAAAAGCAAAGACACCGACTTCCGAAATTAAAGTTATTTTTCAGTTTTGAGTGTTTTTTTTTTGGAAGTCGTTTTTTTTTTGTTATAATTTTTAGGTAAAAGCTTCTGAAACACAGTTAATTCAACGATGTAGGTATTACGTAACAAACATAGTAATGAAGTCTTTTATAAACAGCCAGTAATCGCCACTACAATATCTCTTCCATTGCACACAAAAGCTTCTGAACGAAAAGGAACACAATTGCTCCTTATAGACACCCTGCTTGTTTTGCAACCTCCTTTGACTTTATAAATCGAATGCTCTGGACATCTGCGCGGCAAAGGAATTATTGAAGCGCACATTTGAACCGGATACGTCCAAAATGTTGCTGTGTAGAAATACCTAGGTTCCGATTTAGATCCACTCGGTAAATGCTTGTTAAACACTTGACGATCGGAAAATGATGTCCAAGGGGAATATACTTCCAAATTATTCATGTTCACTTTAACAGTATTGTGTAGATAGTCAGCAAAAGAGATTTCAGACAAGTTTACATCTATGCACTACAGCATGACAAAAGTCATTGTTATTGCGAATATAATAAATTTTGTTACGAACATTATCAAAGACAACGAGCACACGCAACATGGTTTAAAAAAAGAGTTTAGTTAGCCGTCTGGTTACTTTTCCTTTTTGTTAACTGTACTCGTATTATTTATTACTAAACACATATCTACATGTTGCGTGTATAACCGTATTGATTCAAGCCAAATATCAGGTTTCTAGCTCTTTTTGTATGTTATTTATAGAAGAAACTTGGCAAACACGACACAAATAGGGCCAATTTATGAAAAACATGTGTATCTACTTGTTATGTTGCCGTTTTATTTTGTAGGTAAGGCATAATTTACTTGTTTGCTTCGTTTATACGATGAATTTTCGGCATGCGGACAAGCAGCATGCGTTGTACATCTGCGGTAAATCAACGCTCTTTCGAACATTATGCTTTTGATAGCGTTGCCTGCAGAGAGAATCATAATTTCCTGTAAAGAAAACGAATTAAAAGAGTCTCTGCTTACCTCATTGGAAGCTCGCCTTCATTTTACTTTAAATTTTTGACCAACTTCAAAAAAAAAAGGAGGTTATTAAACAATCAGTACCTAGCAAAATGACTACAACTACAAAACATCGTCCAAACTCGTATCTTCAACACAAGCCCTCGTGCACAATTATTTTGTTAGAAGTTTAGGCTTTAAAGAGGATTTCCAACTAGTCGTAAACCTTTCCGAGGAACAACTCTAGATAAAGCTACCACATCTCGGTGCTGACCCATGTCTTGCCACAGAATAAACCAGGTACAGAAGGCCGACTTCATACAACGAGCTCAATTAGGGACACGCACACATAGACGTGTACTTGGGGAAGTTGCAGGCAGATTGTTTGACTCGTCATTCACACATACATACGGCGCCGCGCCGTGCGTCTACAAAGGCTTGCAGTTATGAAATATGCCGAAGGCAAATTGGCAACTCGTTAAATTATTATAATTTCGACATTAATTGTTGGTTCGGTTGGCCTGTGACCAACCATTCGTAATCCAAATTGGTCGCAGTAACGAAACCAGGGCTACCCGACCAAAGGTGTAAGGTTAAAACTCACCAATCGCCCGCGAGCCAAGCTAGTGCCTTAGTGTGCCAAGTGAAATAAAACGAAATACTTCAATTTGCCGCAGCATTTTGTAAACGGCTTTTGATTTGTCCATGTGGCACTCTATAGAGTGCCAAAGCAATTTACATTTTGCCTTCGGCGTATTTCATAACTGGGGGCGTATTGAAACGGTCAACCCCGTTTGTAAAAAATGGATTCATACAAATTGCCTGCGACAGGGCGATCGCAACACGAGTGCGCTGTACGTAGACGGGTGTCTATTTGTGCGTGCGTTTTCACTCGTTGTTTGGAGTCGACCTTCTGTACCTATATATTCTCTGCCCTTGTCTCGTGCAGGTCTTACTCGGCACTTAACTAACTACGTCACTAACCGAGAAAACTAATTGTTTGCACTAAAACGACCACGGCAGCTGGTTAATCGATTATTTTATTTAAAAGAGTTGAAAGGAAATCGTTAGTTGTTGTTATAATTATAGTTATTCATCCATTGCGCCAGAAAATAAAGGTTATTGACATTGGTATATTGGTAGGCTTTCAGTGTCACCAGAGGCGACAAAACATGACTACTCTTCGTGGATCAATATTGTTATTTGACTTCTTAGTTCAATGACTCAATGCTTTCAGAATAAACGTATTCCTGGAAGGTCTCGGCGGTCTAATTCCAAATTAAGGGAAAGTTACACCAGAATGTTGAGATTCGAAAAACCTGTAAGGTTTTAAATGACAGTCGGGAATTCGCCGCTCAGAGGGTATTAATTGACAATGACGCGTAGTTAAATTATTTTCAAAGCATATCAAACCACAGGTAAAATACTAGTATTCAGCTGTATCCGGTTAGACTCGAAGCCGACCCCAACATAGTTGGGAAAAGGCTAGGCAGATTGATCAAACCACAGGTACTAAATTCAAGGAAAAATGTGTATTCTATGGCCACAGCTCCACACTACATTGGCGTTGCAGCCATGCCGCCTATTGTGTTGTCTGCCTTACGCCAAACATAATCCATTTATTTAACAATCCTGCCACAAAGAGTCGTGGGAAAATATACAATGACAGTTACCGTGAGCTTCCTAACAAAGAGCAGTTCGCGAGAAATGTGGATGAAAAATAAATCATTTGTAAACCGATTATATAAAATACTAGCTTCTGCCCACGATTTTTTCCCCGTGTTACATAAAACATGTCCTATATTATAGTACCTACTCGGAATTAAAGTAGCGTTCTATCAGTGAAAGATTTTTTTAAGAACTGGTAAGATAATTGATTTTTTATAAATGTGTTTAAATAGATAAATGACAATTTCGTCACTGATTCACTCACTCAGCAAAGCATGATAAAAAGTTATTAGATCTAATGTAGAGCCAAGCTCCGAACTCTACAAGGGCTAACTCTACAAACCTTACATCTTGGTCAATATGTACCTATGTCTTGGCCGTTTCACTGAATTCAGTTGTTTCCATGCGACGGCCGCGAAACGGCCAAGCCATACATTTATGATCGATTACTCGCTCTATGATCTAGTACTTTGATTTAAAACTCTCTTCATAAAACTAATGATTTCCTGCTTTTATTATGTATAATTATAAATTATTTACTATATTATAATTATTAAGTACTAGCTTCGCCCCGCGATTTCACCCGCGTAAGTCTCGATACCGTGGGAATATCAGGATAAAAAGTATCCTATGTGTAATAAAAGTATAAGTAAATAAAAGTATGTGATTGATTTAAAAAAGCTATCATGATCAAAACGAAAATCCCGTTGAAAATACCTTCAGAAGTTGCCTACAAACATAATTCTACCTTATCTCAAAATAAAATACTCTTGCCGTAGAAATAAAGCTCACTTTATGGATTATTCCAGTTTTATTGTTTAAATTTTATGTTACGACGTTCAAGTTTACGGCGCGTGGTCACCGCGGGGATCAAAGTACAATAATCCGCTGAGTTAGTTCCTTTTTATTAGATTTACTTGACGTACACGATGGAAATTTTGACAATTATTTTTCGAGGGGAATGGAAAATGAAAGTAGGAAATGTTGAATCTCTGAGTGACATGTTGATAATTATATGGAAAGATAAATGGTATACACCCACAAGTCTGTTACTATTTCAAAAACCACGGATAAAATCAATGGCACAGACAGTCGAGCGTACTTATTTACTCATCAACTGCTATTAATAAATAGCTTTTTAAACATCTTTATTAATAATAATACTGTCTCGTTGATCTAGTGGTCACAAGCGCTACTACTGAGCTACAGGTCCTGGGTTCGATTCCTGGGTAGGGCAAAGTGTTATTGGGTTTTTCCATCTGGAATTTCTCAGTAGCAGCCCGGAGTCTGGATTTTTGCCGGTTTATTGTAATACGCCCGCCCCCTATTACACAACTGGTGAAATGTGGGTGTTACCTCTGCCTAACCCTCCGGGGAATACAGGCGTGATGTTATAATGCTATGTCTTTAAATAATACATAGTATAACCTTCTTTCTTAAAAGTAATCTAAACTATAAACAAGTGCGTGTTAAAGTTTAGTTTGTTTACAATTTCAGTTAGAAGATGTAGTTAGTTTGAAGTTAGCCTCTTCCGGGGACTAGTATAACCGCTGTAACGAATGCATTTGGGCTGCCTGCAGCCAACTGCTAACCGCAATCCCCCCTTGTCGTATCTCTATCCACTGGGGAACGTGGGGAGCCGAATAGCGACTCAACCTGCCCAGTTTCAGTTTTGTTCCGGGTACAATTTCTGAAAGTATTTTTGTTAGTGCCAACATCTTTATTCGCAAGCTTTTATTCAGTAAACATATAATTATGTAGTTTTAAAGCTTCCGAGTTAAAAAGCCAATTTCAATGTATTTAAAACCGGTCAAGTGAGAGTCGGATTCGCACACGAAGGATTCCGTACCACCCACCGTACTATATTGAAAACTATTTTTTTTTTAATACCTATTTTCGTAAAAAAATCACGTTTCTTGTATTACCTTTAATTTTTAAATTGATTTTATTTGTTGTTATAGTGGCAATAGAAATACATAATCTGTGAAATTAAAGTCAAAGTCAAATCATTTATTTCAAATAGGCACATTAAAGGCACTTTTGAACGGCAAAAAACTAAGAAATAGAACAGGATTCTAGTTGCCCCTTCCAAAAGGTAGTTTTCGTATGGAGAAGAATGGGCAAGAAACTCCACCGTTACTCTTAAAAAAAAATGGTTTACAATATTTTGTATACATCAATTATAATTACATGTGAATACGATGCACCTAGAATACGATTACTTTACCACAAATTGTAAAAAGAATTAAAAATGGAGCAATGACAAATAAATTGATTAATAAAATTATGTTATAGATACATGGTGCTCACATTTACAAACATTGTAAAAGTAGGTACCTATACAATATCACAATATTCCTAACATTTTTACATTACAACTGTTTATTATAACCTAGTATTACGGTTCATAAGATACAGCCCGCTGACAGACATACGGCTTAGTTATAGGGTTCCGTTTGGCACCCTTCTGGTAAGGAACCCTAAAAACGTTCAAAATCTAATCGCAAATCTCATCTACTCAAGAATCAATGTCAATAACTTGTAAAAATATCGTTAATGTAAAGGTATTTTTGATAGATTGAGATTTATGCCAGATTTATGACAGATTGGTGAAACGTAACACACATTGAAACAAATTCACATAGTTACTGTGTTACATTGCATGTTTCGACGGCTCATTTGTGTAACATATCACGTTACGTTTCTCCCATCTGTACCGGGCAAAAGATTATAATACGACCGTTCTTAAAAATACATAAAATTAAATAACGAAAATTATGAAACAAAGAAAATGTCGTCAAAATTCCTTCAATATTGAAATCCTGATTTATATTTTCATAATATTTTTGAACTAGGCTACTAGTATACAGCATTTACTTAAATTTGATATTTTTTCATTATTTCAAAGCAGTTGGATACCTATTTATCCTTTCAAAAGCAAAATGTGGAGTATCGAACATATCTTTTGTGGAATTAATACCGAAAATATCTCACGAATTTATTCAAACGAAGGGACTCAAATTGAAAATTAATTAAGTCTCATTAATACAAAAATTATTTACGTGTATGTGTCACCATATTAATCCAGAGAATAATAAATTGATCACCCGTTTTTCATATCAATTAATTCACGTTTAATTGCACTGTTCTTCACATTAAATACGATATTATTTATCGCAGTGTCCTTTTTTAACACGGCAAATAAAAGGCTGTTTTTAAAAGCCGTCTGAATTACGAAATAAATGCTATGAGCAACTGAACAGATGAAGGTATTTTAACCTCCTCTAAAGAATACAACAAAAAAAGTCACTTGGTTGGCACATCTGTAGGTACTACGTCTTACTAATATTTAATCAAAGCCTTGTATTTGTGAACGCTTCACCTTTTTATTGGCACCCACTCTTTACAAAATCAGAGCAAGTATTTATTTATTTATACTGAAACGGTGTTGGAAAGCGTACCTCTGTGTACTTCATGTAAATCTTATTCGGATGGCAGAACATTGTGTATAAGAAAATACAGTGATTTTCTTATTAGGTTCTTTTAAATAGAACACAATGCTCTTAGTAACATGCTATGTCACGCTCGGCAACCCAAATAAGAAGACAGCAAATGTAATCCTCTTTTGTATCTAAAGGTTATATTTTTGTTCGAACAGGTACTAAAAATCGTGGATCATCAAACACTAGACAAGCCAAGGCGTCACTTACTCAAAAAACAGTATTGAATGGACTATGAACGAACAATGTCAAGTTTGAACGGGTGCAGTGATTGTGTCAGTGCCAGTGTTTAGCGGTGGACACATGATGTGAACAGACACTTGGCACAATGTGGGCGGCCAAGCTCAGCTGTATTTTCATATTGTTCGGTGAGTAATACACTTTATATTTGCCTGTTTTAGTGCCTCTATCAAATCATTTGGAAGACCAGCAACCCAATAGCGTAATATACACACTGTCAATCATAATCCGAGGATTTTGAAGGAAATTGCTAACCCAATGATTCATATGTTTGAAAAATTCTTAGCATAACAACGTAAATTAAAAAAAATCTTGTTGAACTGTTGAAAATAAAAGGTGTTACGCAATTATCTACCCTGTTGTTACGTCTTTCGTGTGTTTTCTTTCTAAATTGTGATGTAGCGGTATATGCACCATCTTTGATTTCATAAACCTACCTAGTGATAGTTCGACTCGTAAGTCAAGTCGTATTCAAGTCCATCGTAAACTGAGGCTTAACTACGACCGCGCACTGACTTAGTTTAACATTAAAATCACTTGTTAGGCTGTTTACATATCGGCAAACACGCCTTGAACACGTGTAACCTTTGACTTGCGTGACGAATCATAGGTACCAACACGCTAATTGCTTGGGCAGTAAAATAAAAAATGTGGGCTTGCGCATTCCACACGGGGTTGTATCTACGTTATTATAATCCGGGTCGACTACTTACTGTATGTTTTCGGAAGCTCTATAGAAAACTGAGTTTTCACATTATGATTGTTATCATCGGTTACAGTCCCTCCTTCTAATTAAATCCTTTGGAAAATAAGCAGTGGCTTGTTCTTTGTGTTGCCTTTAATTAACGTTTGCCTTAATTTAATTTTTTTCCTTTCTTTTTTTCCTATTTGTAATTTTGTTTTAAAGAAACCATGTCAACATAGCTATGTAATTAACTAATTATATTCTACTTTACATTAACTTAAAGATACTGTCGAAAGGTACTTTGTCTGTTAAAGGTTAATGTTACAACACAACCATAAACATTTGCTAGGCAGTGTGACTGGTGACCGCAATATGTTGCACGCAGACTGACTTGCCTCTATCAAAAGAATGGGTCTATTTTCAGGCAACAATGGGTCTATTACAACCGACTTCCAAAAAAAACACTCAAAACTGAAAAATAACTTTCGGAAGTAGGTGTCTTTGCTTTTCAATTTTCGTTTTTTGCCACCGACTAAAAAGTTTTTATTTTTCACTTTTTAGTTGTGGTACCTACCCCACACAAATTCGAATACCACTAGCTGATGTAAATAACAGTGAAGGAGTAAATGAAGACATCGTCTAGATAAACTCATCGGGAAAAATACGTTATATTGAAGCTAACTCAAAAACTACGCAAGCAAAGTTAATCAAATTTATATGGGACCACCTCGGAAGCAAGACCTACCATACAAAAAAAGAATCATCAAAATCGATTCATAATTGGCGGAGTAATCGCGTAACAAACATACAAAAAAAAAAAAAACAGACGAATTGAGAACCTCCTCCTTTTTGAAGAAGTCGGTTAAAAACAACGCAAATAATAACTTTATAAAGCTTAACAAGCATTTGTTTCAGTTTATTTTTAGGCTACGCAGCTGCGATTGTAATATGATACCGTTAATATCACAATGGGCTTTTATAATTCAGTTATAAAAACACATTGTTTGCCTTCAGATGAACAATAAAGAGAACAGTCATGACCTAATCGCAATGTTGTTTCAAATTCAAACAAACGAAACCCTTTTATCTCAGTTACAACAAAAATTTATTTTTCAATAGGCCGACTACATAATGAAATATTTGCGGAATGCCCCGGTTAATGTTCAAAAAGTGGAGAAATAAAAAATAACGAGACGTGACGGGAAACAAAGCACGATTTTATCGCTGGAAGGGATCGTACTAATGGATGCTGGACGCGAACGGGTTCGGATCAACTCGTTATGTTTTTGGCAAATTCGGTACAATATACATGTGTTTCCTCAAAGCTCTGAAGAAACACATTGATGAGGCGTAACGATAAGACTCAACTCTAAATTGGACGAACGTTACTTTCTATGCTCATGATATCGTAAAAATAACAAGACTGTTGGTATAAAAGCCTCATACGGATCTGTATATATGGGCTGTCTTTAACACAGGAGCCTTCTGGAGTTTTCTAATGTATAAGTCTCATCCAATTCGTACGGCAACTCCTGACCTAACATAAACATTAATTCATTTAAAAAATATGCTGGTATAGTAGCTAACCCTATTCCTAATAGGCACAATTGTTATGTTTTGAAATGAGTTAAAATTTAAATAACTATTAAATGTTACGTAAAATAATACTTCATTACGAGTAATGTCTACCGGTAATTTTAGCTAAAACCGTGGCTCAAAAAATTTAAATAGAAAACTTAATTAAGCTTAGCATCGAGACCACAGTATTATTCTATTAATATGAAATCCAAAACAATAGCTGGAATACTTCAAAACAACCCGTACTCTATTACTGTTCAGAATAAACCTATTTTGACTATTAACTGACTGCTAAAAAAGGAGGAAGTCCTCAATTCTTCGATATATAATTAATATTGTGTATGTATGTATGATCATGGATAACTTTGTCAAATTGTGAACCGATTTTGAAAATTATTTTTCATTTGGTAGAGAAAACCTGCGTGGTTAAAGTTAATAAAATTTATATCGGACCACCCATATAAATTTTATTAACTTTGCCTGAGTAGTTTTTGAGTTACCTTCAATAATACGTATTTTTCAACTTAGTATAATATGTTGATGATGATATAATAACTTCATGTCACTTTTATTTACATAGCAAGTAGTAGTATACTGCATCCGGTTAGACTGGAAGCCGACCCCAACATATTTGGGAAAAGGCTACGCAGATTGAAGTAGTGGTATACGAATTTGTGTAGGGTAGTTACCACAGCTAAAAAGTGAAATATAACTTTAATATCGGAAGTCGATAGCAAAAAACGAAAATGCAAAACCAAAAACATCGACTTCCAAAATTACAGTTATTTTGCACTTTATAGTATTTTCCATGATCATAATAATAAAATATGAACAAGCTTTGTATTTTTTTTGTTGTTGTAGAAAATAACGAAATAATTAAACAGGTGTGCCGATAATAATAAGAGTGTCGTGACGCATAAAACGCTTCGCCCGCATAATTTATTGACGAAAGTATAGCATAAAATTAATATTAGGCTTCAGTACATTATATTATATTTTTAATAACCTTGACTTAAGTAATGTAAGATGTTATTCACTTAAGTCAAAACTAACATAGGTTAAGCGTAGGGTAAGCGGGTAGGGTTCATTATTTTTAGTTGGTAAAACATTATATACCCCTTAGCTGAACTAAATCCATTAATTCCTTACCAGAGTGGTAAAATATCGATCTTGCCAAACCTGAACTCGAAATGTTTTTATTCAATTAGGCGCTGACGAGCACTTTTCAGCTGTGACACGAATTTGTAAATAAGATTTTATAGGCTGACAAGAAAGCAAATGAAAATTGTATTTGTTTATTTCAATGAACCCAATAGTTTTTTCTTTAGAGTCACCTCCATATTTTGAGGTTTATTTGAGGTCAGTCCAATGTCCCACCTCGAGTCGCAAAATGGTAACTATACAGAATGGTGATTTAGTGACCTGCATCCGACAACTTTCGCAAAGAAACTCAGATTCGTGAAAAAAAAAAAACTTTTCATACATGAATGTATAAAAAGAATACTGTTGTAAAAGAATTAATTTATTTTCTCGAATCGGATATGATTTTATGGTGAAAGTGGTTTAGTATGAAGGGTGAGTGATTTCGCTATTCATGTTTGGCTTTACATCCTTTTTTTAGCGAAACAACAGCATGCAATTCATCCTTGGAATTTACGTACCCTTTCCATTTTTGCAAAACCTTTTGACTTCGATTTTTCGCGTTGACAATTCTTTCTTATTTCGATACAGTTGCAGCAAAAAGCTTTTACTCAAACAAATCATAAACTATTCTCTCAAACTTGTTTCATTTATAATGTAAATATTTTACTTTGGCATTTGTGTCAAATACATGAAATCTTAATATTATGTAGGTATTCTAAAACAGATCTATTTTTTTTGTATCTTAGCTTTGATCAAATCATTTCAAAAACTTTTATAATTTCACGATTTAAAAAGGTTATGTAAGGATCCTTCTGTAAGGATCCTTCTGCCTTCCCTCATGAGAAGAAGGCGTGAGTTAATGTATGTATTTAAACTATTTGTTTGCTCACCCCGCAAAAATACTGAAACGATTTAACGAAGCATACTTTCGGTATGGGTAGGTATATTTAATTTAATTTTATGGGTCAGTCCTGTGAAAGAGCAACCCAAAAATAATTGGTTTTGTTTTAGCCAATTTGATTAAAAAATACCAATTTACGTGCCAACAATATACAGTTGCAAAGTTTCATGCTGTAGGTACCTAGCATGTATTTCTACATATATACAGACGAAGTCGTAAGTAAGCTCGGTAAATACAAACACGTCCCAAACTTTTGCAAGGAAATCAATATTCCTTCTTAGAAAATATCATTTCGCGGAGCTAAAAGTAGCGACCGTCTTATACTTTTGCATATTTTCAAACTCTTTCCTGCAAAAGACAAACTATTAATAATTTTATAAACTTGTAAACTCCTTGAACTGTAGCTAAGACCGAAAGTGGAACACGGATTGAACTTTGCTGTCGAATGTACCCCAAGTGGGGTAACTCTGCGACAAACTTCCAGTTAGTTTATCAGATGTTTAGGACCCTCTGTCCTAATTAAAAGCTTACCATCTCGAGAAGCTTCCATTTTATAAAATTACCAATTAAAAATTCTGAAGGAACTAACTGACTCGGTTTCGTGTTTCCATTTTTACGCTCATTGGGAATTAAATTGCATATTTTAGATTCTACGGTCAGCCTGAATTTATAAAATGATTCATAATTTTATGTTGAATGCTATTTGAATTCAGAAAATTATACAGTTTTAGCTTATGAAAATTAGGCTGTAGAATAATTCATACTATTACGTACAAAATAAGTTCAGTGGTATAAACTGGTTAATTATTTGAAAAAAGATAAAATATGGGACTCTTTTTAGTTCTTTTATTTATTTTATAAATTCTGTACTTTCAAAACTCTCTCTTCTCTTTGGAATGGTTTGAATTTTACAAGCTACGAAGCTTTGTTTTTAATAATACATTGTGACAGACTTGTGTAAGCACTACAAATACCTCCTATTCTGTCTCGTGGCCCGCGGTGCGTAAATGGTAGTCGCACCACCTACAAGTTATTTGCGTCATTCTAGATTCTAGGCAACTAGGTTACCTATTTTCTCCAGTTCATTTGAACGACTGCTGCAGAATCATAAACCCATACAGACCGATTTTGTAGGCTTATTTATGACTAGTTTCTCCCCGCGGCTTCACCCGCCTATGTCTCGATTCTGTGGGAATATCTGGATAAAAAGTGGCCTATATCCCAATCCAGATCATGATCAACCCATGTGCCCATCCGAATCCGTTGAGCCGTTTTAGCGTGAAACCGCAACAAACAAACAAACTCACTTTCGCATTTGTAATCCATACTAATATTATAAATTCGAAAGTAACTCTGTGTGTCTGTCTGTCTGTCTGCATGTTAGCTTTTCACGCCTAAACCACTGAACGGATTTCGACAAAATATGGCAAGGAGATAGATGGCACCCTGGAGACGGACATAGGCTATTTTTAATCGACATACCGCGCGGGCCGAAGCCGCGATTGGAAGCTAGAATACTGGGTGTTCCTGGAAGTATGGATCAAATCGAATTGGGGCGTGGCAAGGTCATTTCCAAACTTTTTAACCTTGATAGGATCCTGACCAGGATATAAGGCTGCCGGAATGTTTTAGTATGAATGATGATGTCTGTAAGAGTTAGAAGAAGATCAAAATAACGATGGATGGATGGTGTAAAGGATGTCATGGCTCGAGAAGGAATGAATAGGTTACACAATAGGTGAAAGTGAAAGGTAGGCTTATATGACAGCTGATCGAGATATTTATCTGGAAGAAGAAAACGATGCTGCACTAACCCCAAATAAATTGGAAGAAGGGCAAGAGGAATTCTAATAGAGACTGACAAGTTATCTAATAAACTTAAACGCTATTTATCCAAAAGAAAGGAGAGTTTTTATGTTTTCGTCTCTACCTTTGTAAACAGCTCATTATAAATTAAATTTCAACACCGTCTTCCAAAATCAGCTACATTTTATCCAAAATAATACTCCTTGAGGTGGCAGCACAGTGTGGGATATTGCACCCGCTGCAGATCCTAAAGTCGGAGCACAGCGATGACATTTTCGTTCTCAAGTCCCGACCGCATTTTGCATATGCCTTTTATTGCACATGACTTAACTTATCTGTTTAAGTACTATCTTGCATGGAGCTACGTTCCAGTGGATTTCGTATGCATTTTAGTGCTTAAATGGGACTTGTATGATTCGAATGCAGCATAGCATTCTTCTACTTTGCATTAATGAATAAAAATAAATGGTTTGAACTCCTTGTATAAAACCCGTCTCTGTGCTGTGTGATCTCTAAAATCTCGTGAAAAATATCTTGGCTTTAAATTGGACTAGTTTCCTCCCGCGGCATCACGCGGGTGGTATGTCGATAAAAAGTAACCTATGTCCGTCCCCGGGATGCCATCTATCTCTTTGCCTTTTATCGAAATCCGTTCAGTGGTTTAGGCGTGAAAAGGTAACATACAGACAGAGTTACTTTCGAATTTATAATATTATTTATAATTAATAATATTTAGTAGTAGATAATAGCATAGGAGGATAGTTCTCTATCGAGAAATGTTCACTTGCATCATATAAAAAAAAGCTTACGTCACTACTTGGATTCATAATTTGATGTATCCACCACAAAGATTGCATCGCTCCATCTTTTACGCCTTAGTACTTTACGACGATTGTGACGAGCTTCATATTTATAATTTAGAAACCCTGTTCAATTTATATTTACTCTCAAAAAGACACTGTGTGTGTGTGTCTTTTTGAGAATAAAAACCTAATCTATATTTCAGCCATAAAATTGTCATCCAGACAGACATTACCAATACATAAAACTTACTCAAATAAATGTATGTTGATAGCTGATATGTTTTGCAGGTGTAACAGCCGGCGGCGGCGGCTGGGAGCCCCTCGGGACTCCGTACTTCGATAACAGCACGAAGAGAGAAGCCACCGCCGCCGTGGGCCAGCCTGCCTACCTACACTGCAGAGTACGGAACCTGGCTGATAGAGCGGTAAGATACAACGATTTTTTATCTTTATACGTATCTGCTGCTGGGGAGTTCGCCACTTCTTCTTCCCAGCTAAAGCACTAGTAGTGGTGAAGGGAGGGCGTTTTGGTGGACTGTCTTATGTAATTTTGACGTTCGAAAAGTGCTGATTCTTAGCCTAGTTTGAAAAAATGACTTTTGATTTTGATTTTCTGAATATTACTTTTCATTATTATCATCATCCACACCCTTTAATATCCCACTGAGTATAGGCACAGAATGAAATAGAAATAACACTTCGATATGTGGAGCCAAAAATTCCGTTTCTAAAGTCGCGCTTCTGCAGGTCTAGCTAAAGCTACTGACAGCTCAGTTTATACACGCTCAGGTTCGCTTCTAGATATGCTTACACGAAATATTACCGCATGTCTTAAGAAAAGCCTAAGGCCTTTCTATTCACCTCCTTGGATTCAGCGGAATATTTTATATACTAACAGTAGAACCTTGGATAAACTAACAAGTTCCACCACAGTTGTCTAGGTTTTTAAAATAATAAAAAACCAACCATTGTGTAACTAACACTACTTATAACTTTTTTTTATAATGTTTTTATTTAAAACTTGATTAATCTTAAAAAAGCCATTGCCAATAACTTTCACGCTTTACATAATCAGCCACTGCTGGGACACAGGCCTCCTCTTTTCAAGAGGGAGTGGGCTGTAATCTACCACGCGGGCCTAGTGCGGGTTGGTAGATGTCACATGTCTTCGATTGTTTGTTTTTAGGACATGCCGGTTTCTCCACGATGTTTTCCTTCACAGTTTGAAAGCAGTGGCGATGAAATTATTTACACAAAGTAAAGCGCCTGGCTGGGTTCGAACCCACGACCACAAACTCGTATGAAATGAAATGTGAAAAAAAATACACAAAAATCTTGTTGACTTAAATTAACAATGTGACATAATCTCTCACACACTCTACAAAACTCTACATAACCAAAGAATCACTTACCAAACAACGCAAGGAAACATTTACGAAATCACCTCTGTGTTAAAGTTCGGCTCCGAAGTCGTTGAGACCGGGATATCTTAAAGGACAAACCCCACAATGTACAAGATATTCGGATTGAAAAAGTTATCAGCACCACGTTTTATAATATAAGTGAATTAGAAAATGTTTTTGTACGAGTATCGAGTTTTGGCGGGCGTTACATTGATTTCATTAAACGGAGTGCTTTGTGAATACAAATCCATAAAGGCGTTGAAACTGATGCGTGCTAACGATAAGCAAATGTGACACTTTTATGGTTCTTTATAGAGCGCTATGGTATCACTGTTCAAATCAGATTAAGCAAATATAGCACTGTCGGTGAAAATAAAATTGTACTGTGGTTTTGCGTTTTAAAATTGTACTGGAATTTACCGACTTTCTACTAGACTTTGTTTGGATCATCAACATTCCTTTTCTCAAATATTTTGGGTTCTCTTCTACTTTTATAAGATGGGGTAGAATACAATGCCGCGGACCCTCGCAACCCAATTAGTTAAGGATGCCTACTGATATCTTTTCAAACTATGTGATATGTGGTTTTCTTCTCAACTTAACGGCAGTTTGTCAAAATATAGTGAAATAAGTATAAAAAGTTTCACCATCTTGACGTTTCATCGATTTATCTACAGGTATCCATAACTCCTCCGTTCCTTTTCCCAGAAGACTGTAGAACGGCACACTTTAGCATAAAATTGTATATTCAAACCAAAAGGCTGCATAAACAGCTCGATAGACATTAAAACTAAGAGGGAAGGATTTTACCCACAAGTAGTTACCGCGAACGGTACTCCCCGGAGATGAAATAGATAGTATCCATCTTGCTTTACCTACTTCACAAGACGTTCACATATTCCACTATGCATTTATTTAGATTTTCACTCGTATTCATTTTATCGATACAGAGGTATCTCCGCTAGTATCCGCTTACGTTACTATGATATATCGAACTATGTGTTTGACTTTGAAATTGGCTTTTTAAATTATGGGGAACTCGTTGTGCTTGTATTGGCTGGCTATAATAATGTAAATGTCCTACCATTTATTTCCTTACGAGTAAGCCTTCTGAAGTATTTGCGTGTCATGGTAGTGAAATTACATCCCACCCCTTCAGATGGTGCTCCATGTAACCTCGTACTACCTTCTTAATTTTCAAGATGTAAGGGGTCGATTTAATAGTCGATTATGCACTAAGGGGATAAAGTAGTGTCTTATGTAGCGGGCACCGTATTGAATCCCGAGCAAAACGAAGGATTCTGAGCGTTAACTCCCGAGCGGAGCGAGGGAGTAAAGACAAGAATCCTGAGTGCAGCGTGGGATTCAAGTTCGTCCAAGATGAAGGCACCTTTATCCACGAGGAGAATACTCTACTTTTCACACCATCTACGAGACAATAAAAAGCATTAGTACTAGAATCCAAGTATTTATTACGACGATAGGACGATGTCCTTCCGATTTCCTTTTTAAAAATGCTAGTAATTTGGGGTATGTATTAATTAGTATATTATTTTGGATGCTTATTGTTTACGTGAGCATCGAATACATGCACCATAGGCTACTTGACTTCTTTGTACATGATAAATGCTGGAAGTAGACTAAAAGCACTGATTCAGATACACACTTGATGCCCTTTGTAGGTAGTTTTCCATTTGTAAAAATTGTCGTAGGCTTTAATGTACGATTCCTTGGACTTTTCTGGTAGTAGATTGTTGGCAATTCCAATGGCTTCGGATTTAATGTACCCCGGAGCCAAATCACTATCGTCACTCGACCTTTTTGTGAAATATTTATTGTAGTTAAGTAATTTGTTGTTTAACCAGGCAATTAAATTTTCAGTATTCGCGCCTCTTTATAATTTGTTTTCTATTTTTCTATTTTTTATATTCTACTCGTGGTGGCCAGGTTGATTTTCGAACAATTAATTTTTAGTGCAGATCTTAATGGTGAATGCATGGAATGTACCTACTACTTACCGTAAATGTTCTACTTTATGTTCGAAATTCAAATCACATTAATGACCAGCGGGTCATAATGAAATTCAGTACAATATTATTACCCTGCTAGCCCTCAGGTCTTAAATGACTTACTTTAGGTTTGCATGACATATAATTTGACATTGTCGAGCAGGTGGTGTGAAAAATTAATTGGATGCGTAGGTAGGTACATGGTGTCAAAAACGAATCAGATTGGATTAGTTGCTAACAACCAACTGCACCATTTAAAGAAACGATTCAATTTCCTTACTAGTTGGTAGTACAAACTTGATACTTACGTATGTGCTTATGTTTCCTTTCAATTCAGGAACTTACTGAAGTCGCGCATCTTATTATGGGCCAAGTAGGTAATGCTTGAAGTCTCATATTTCTTTATCACATTTGAATTTAAAATAGCGTACGGGAGAGGTTTGCTAGTTGCACGAACTGTACGCTAGTTTCCAATTAAATGGTATTTTATTTAAATTAACCACGACTGCCTCGACGGTCTAGTGGTCGCAAGCGTTATTGTTGAGCATGAGGTCCTGGGTTCGATTCCCGGGTCGGGTAAAGTGTTATTCGGTTTTCCCATCTGGAAGTTACCAGGAACAGCCCGGAGTCTGGATTTGTACCCGGTTGATAGCAATAGGCTTGCCCCCTATTACATAGCACTTAAATGTACCTGTCGAAATGTAGGTCGGGGAATACAGGCTTGATGTTATGTTCTTTATATTAAACAGCATAAGCATAATCAGCCTATAATGTTCCCACTCCTGGGACACAGGCCTCCTCTCTGTGAGAGGGAGCGGGCCGTAATCCACCACACGGGCCCAGTGCGGGTTGGTAGATGTCACATATATCTTCGAATTTTTGGTTCTAGGACATGCCGGTTTCCTTCACCGTTTTGAGAGCAGTGGCGATGAAATAATTTACACAAAGTAAAACGACTGTCGGGGTCCTATCCTACGACCTACAACTCGTAAGTCGTGGCCGTTACCACTGGGCCACCACTGCTCTAAACAAGTTAATTAAACAGCATCAATATTAATTTAGTTAGTCTAATGACCCGTGACATGTAAATATGCCAAGGAAAGTGATGTTTAACATGTACATCGTAACGTATCGTAAACGCTGAACTTATGAACTTGTTGACCTCTCTCTTGCACGTATTTTTCCTGCGGGCACATACATCCTAACTAGTCCTAACTAATATTATAAATGCGAAAGTGAGTTTGTTTGTTTATTTGTTTGTTTGTTTGTTACGCTTTCACGCTAAAACGGCTGAACGGATATGGATGAAATTTGGCACATGGGTAGACTATGACCTGGAATAGGACATAGGCTACTTTTTAGCGACATACCACGCAGGCGAAGCCGCGGGTGGAAGCTAGTATTATAATAAGTACGTCATATTTTTTGCACTGCGGTACAGCATGCCAGCTACACTGAGTTTATTTAACAACGTGCATAACAGAAGGGCGCTGTAACTAAAACACGAAAGTTTTAAATATTCTACTACTACAATATAAACGTACATGAATCGCGAGTTGAAATGTGAATAAAAATAAAGTTTATTTCAAATCGCAATAGGTAACTGTTCCTGGACAATGTTACTTTACCAAAGCTTTAAGTTTAAACTCATGATATTGCGGGTATTCTTGACCTTGAGATCACTGAGGCTGGTAGCACACCTCCGGTTTGACGCCGACGGTGTGCAACCGGCGTCAAAGGTCAAATGATTGATTCCCAAAAAATTTTAGGTTTATAAAAAGTGTTCGATTAATGTCTTACACTATATTTTTAAACCCACATAACAAACTGATTACTATCGATAATTACATAATTCCATCAGCACTAATTTCTTTACCATAAAAATAGGCATAGGCATCAATAATAATTGATTATAATGACAGAACTTGCGTGAGCGAACACACTTAATAGATCAGCACAATGCTGACCGCTTCTATATTTTACCCACTGTTTGGGCAAAGTAGCTAGTCTCAGTGGTCAGGCCTACAAATAGAACACGACATCGCTTTTAGGTACGAATGTAAAGGCCACGAACAATAGAGCCTCTATAAAACTGTGAACTTTATTCAACACTAGATGCGCTCCGCGGTTTCATCCGCGTGAGTCTCGATCCCTTGAGAATATCGAGATAATAAGTATCCTATGTCCTATTCCAGATCATGGTCTACCCCTGTGGCAAATTTCATCCGAATCCGTTCAGCCGTTTTAGCGTGAAAGCGTAACAAACAAACTCACTTTCGTATTTAGTTAGGACTAGCTGAGCCCCGTGGTTTCACCCGCGTAAGTCTCGATCCCGTGAGAATATCGGGATAAAAAGTATCATATGGCCTATACCAGGTCATGGTCTAGCCCTGTGCCTAATATCATCCAAATTCGTTCAGCCGTTTTAGCGTGAAAGCGTTACAAACAAACTCACTTTAGCATTTAGTTAGGATTAGGATTTAAGTATATATCTACACTCCATTTGAAATAAGATTAGACGTATAGATAAGCCTTTTTTACATTCCGTTCAACCGATTTTGAATTCTATTGCGTTGGTGGCATGACAAATGGCAGCCGCAGTAGATAGTTGGTATTGTGTTACTTATTTTGCTTTTAATGCTATCCTTATGCCTACGGTATAGAAGTCACTCCTCTCTAAAGTAGGGAACGTCGCGGAGGCGCGGCGCCGGCGTCGAACGGTTCGCGTATTGCATTTTTATACTCGTGATATCTTCGAAATTTAATGTTCGATTCAAATGAATTAAAAAGTATTTTACTGCTACATAAATACCCTTGATGTTAAAACTATTTATTTGAATAAGAATTAATATTATGTCGATAAAACTCCTTCGCAAATAATGCATTAACTTCGAAAAAAATTGATTACCATAAAAAAAGGTTATAGTGAGTTAATCTTAAAAGATAGACATATGCTGTCGTGGACTTTTTTTTAGAACTTTTAAAGAGGAACAATTCCATCATACATGATATTTGCGTAACTTAAACCGTTTACGCAGCGCACGCAACGGAAGCTCTTAAAAAGGAACAATTTTTCCGGTTTTTGCAACATTTTTCATTTATGCTCGGCTCCTATTGGTCGCAGCGTGATGTTATATAGCCTATAGCCTTCCTCGATAAATGAAATATCCAACACAAAAAGAATTTTTCAATTCCAACTAGCACTTCCTGAGATTAGCGCGTTCAAACAAACAAACAAACAAACTCTTCAGCTTTATAATATTAGTATAGATACGCACATAAAAGGCACCTTTGAACGTCAAAATTTACAAGAAATTAGAATTGATTCTACTTGTCCCTTCCAAAAGGTAGATCGGTTACAATAGCTCTTACATAATAGGTACAGTATCATTTACAAAACCTGTTTTCGTTATATGTTAACTTTTATCTGTCAGTAAGGCTTTAGTTTGGATAATGATGTGCATTATAATTTTGGCATTGCCCAAAGCCTATTTGAGATACAAGATAACTCAATTTACTATATCAGGAAATATTAAATAAAAATCTTTTTATAGATCTGGGATAATTCTATTGTAATTCCCACATGTGTCATAGCCTAGTATTGCTACATTCAATATAAAGAAATTCGGACAACAAAAAATGTGGGTTCAGAAATCGGGACGAAGTGTTAATCAAGAAAGGAAACATCTGGCAACACTTAACTTTTTTGCCCCTAACAATTTGTAAGAAAGTTCGCGCACTTACTAAGTAGCTCGTCCAATATCACTGTTTTTTGTGGCATCATCTGGTAGAGTTGATATTCACACTTGGTTTTATTGGAACATATGGAAGCAACATCTTGCTCGAGGTTTGATATCTTCAGTTGTATATGTGATCTTACTCCCACCATAAGAAGTCTTCTTTGTCTTTTCGTGTGGTAAGTGACTAACCAGGTCAGAGTTTTAAAGCCACCCATGGGCCTCTGACTTGGCTTCAATTGTCGTCGAAATTCTTTCAGATTTCCTTCACCGTTTTTTGAAGCAAGTGATAATTATAACATGAATCCCAAAAGTCTGAGGTGTGCCTTGGGAAGAAGTAATAAATATGAAGTAAACAAGCGTAAAAAAGAGAAAAGATTGAACTGTGGATGATGATCATGATGATGAATGAACATAATAGGTATAACTTGTCGATGAAACGCATGAGATGAATTAACTTAAAGAGGTGATAGACGTGCGAGCAAGTACGCGTACTTATGGCTCGGCGGGCTTACTCGCCCGTCTGTCATCGCCACAAGCCGCGAGCCGCGAGCCAATTTGACAATGAAATTTTGAGCAAGCTTCACGTGTGTCACCGACGGCGAGCCGAGCAAGGTCGCGAACTTAAAGACCGCGTACTTTAAGTACGCACGTCTATCACCCACTTAACAGTTCTCAACGGTGAATAAAATGTTATAAGCTGGCAGTTGGTACATTCTGAGATTGAAGACTCGTAAAATTTTATGGTTGCTATTTATACTAATTACCTTTTCAAGTCACTAATTATATCTATACAATCTAAGTACCCATCGGTTGCAACCCCTCCGTGATTGCAAGCATTGCAAATTGCTTGAAACTTCTGAATATAAAAAAGTTAAATAAACCGCAAAATAAATCGAGAAACTTGTTTGAATTCAATGTTCTTCTTGGTCTTAGTACTTTTTTGACCTGCCCGTCTTTTCATTAGCAATCGTAAGTCTAATTTCTTTATTTTTAGACCATTATAGTTTCGTATTTGAGTATATAGAGCCTCGGAAAGCAAGTTAAGCCGTTGGTCCCGGCTGTCAATCGTTCTTTGACAGTCTTTACGGGTCGTCAGAAGCCCGAAAGTCGGACAAACCGGTCTTACCACGGGGTATCGTATTACCCAGTTACTAGGTTGTGGAGGTCAGATATAGGCAGTCGCTCCATGTACAACACACACACGACATGACTGTAGAGTAACACAGACTGTATTGAAAAAGTAGTCACAAAATGGTGACTAAGCTTAGTCACCATTTTGTGACTACTTTTTTACACTTTACACCTCTCAAAAACCGGACCTTAACCTAGTAAACTTAAAGAAAAAAACGCATGAAAAAAAAATCATAGAAATAGAAATCATTTCAATATTCAACTGTAGTATATTTAGATTTAAGTTGGCAACACTAATTGTAACTTCAAGGTTGTCTGTGAACGGAACCATCTTGGACGCCACCAACATTTTAGATTTTGGAATAAAAGTATTCTTTACTAATAGCCATGGCGGCACTTTCATTTTTATTATAAATTATTCATTCAAGAGATTACAAAAACACTTCATCAACCAAGCTCAAATCAATATTGCCTCACATTTTGTACAATTTTACTCTTCTCAAAAAGCAATGCGACACAAAAACGAAACTATAAAATTCAGCAGTTGCTTCATCCACTGTATGTTTCCAATTACGTTGACAAATGTTCACCAAACAGAGGATTAATCAATCACGGACACAAATGATTATGTCCTCCGCAAACCTTTTGAAATATTATCTCTTTAGTCCAATAAATATAAAGCTCCACATAATATGTAAATCCTAATACATGTCAACGTGAAAGATAAATCACTTGCCTTTCACCGACAGGAATATTTAGTGGGTTCATAAAAGGCCTACAATCTTGATAAAGGGTCAAAACATTATTAATTTCAAACGACTAAAACAACTAATAGGGATGTTGGCTAAAGACAAACATATTTTTTTTTTACCTTCTGAAAAAATGACGGCAATAACGGTATGTTACTAACACTAAATGGATATTTGTGTCCGAAATAAAAATTTCATCTTCATTTCAATAACATTGAGTTAAAATGTGGCATGACGTCACTGGTCGGTAGATTTTGTACTGACTTGTGACGTAGCGAGCCCTCACTCCACCTTTATAAGATGCGTTGTATCTAAGTTATTTTAAATATGATAAAGAAAAAAATACGTGTCTAATATGTTTTTATTATCTGATTGACGGACTAAATAGTATATTTTTTTACCAAGTCAACATCCCTATTGTACACGTGCCGCTGCTAGTGAAAAACGTTTCATTTTCCAGTATAAAAACCAATCGAAGGCCATCACCGAAATTAAAGAAAGCTCATTGACTTTCCACGATGTAGGTATTTGAAAACTTGTGACGCTGACTTTTGCATTTATTATATGGATGGATATAACGGGATGAATAGGAGGGATACTTCTGCAGTTGCTTCAGCCGATGAATAGATCCCCTCTTAGTACATAGGTATGTATAGATCCACATTGTGAAGGCCTTGCTATTGTTACGATCGCACATCTAGGGCTCGTCTGCTAAATATATTCTCCAATTTTTCGCTACTATCTAGGTTAAGGTTGGGGATAAAACTTACTAATAGATTATTTGAAAATTTATTATAGAAAAGGTAAACACTTCGCCAATAAATGGGTTCTACTCTAAAAGCCAACCGGGACGGCTTTTACACGAGATTAGTAGAAATAGGCACGCTTTTAAAATTCGGCTCTAGAATATCGGGTTTCCTATTTTAGTGCAAAACTTATTTTTTCGAATGTCATTGCTTTGTACACGTTGCCCCGATACTATCACCTTACTGTGATACTTGTTCCATTGACAACACTATAGTTCGATGTAATGTCACTTCAATAAACTCCTTTGTGAATTATACTGCACACCAATGTACTTATACTTCGATACTTATTATTACTATTGTTCGAATTTTGCTTCCGAATAATATAGCTGTGCCCCAAAGCAACTTTTGTTTTTTTTTTTGTTTTTGTGTGGGAAATCATCAAATGACTTCTCCCGCTCTGGGCGGAGCGGAAGGGCGTGTCAGACTCTTACTGACTAAAACCCACCCGTGTTCCTTCAGTTGCCGGTTGCCAGGGTCCCGGCTTGTTGGATGTATTAATACTTTGATGCAATAAGTATCAAAGTATTAATACATCCATACCATCGGTGTAAAGTTGCTCGTAGAGGCGTTTATCGAAGTATCATTACATCGAAATAAAGTGTCGTCGATGTAACAAGCAACGCATAAAAATTGTATCGGGTAAAAGTTATGAAATTCCAACAAACAAGTTTCGCACTAAATTAGGACTCCCGAAAATCTAACTTAACGAAGGACTTATCAGTCTTAGTAACAATTATAAAAAAACGAATTGAAATTGATAGATTTTGTACGAAATTCTCAATTGTAAGCAAACTGAGTTTAAGTTTTCAAGGCGGAATAAACTTGGGCTAGGCGTGGAAGAGCTAATTTCTCTCCACAATCTTCTAAATAACCAATCAGTGCTTGAATAGTTTCATTAACTCGTCTGGCTCTAATTACTTAATCAGGTTCAGATAACCTTGTCTGTTAATTTGGTCCATGAATATTAACCGATAATCTTTAATTAATATGAATTATTTTAGAGATTCAAGCTATTAATAACAGCTGATAATTTAATATAATTCATTTATTTGATGACTCTAACAATAATTATCATCGCGAACCCATTAAACAGTTCGTCCCTGCTCAACAAAAACGGCATTTGGGTCAAACGCGGTAACTTGGGGTCGCAATTCACGTCCAAAACTTACCTCGAATGGATTCAATATTTAATCCTCTTTTCAGAGTCCGGGCAAAAGATTAGTAAAAGACATTAAAGGTTGGCTTTCTAGTGGGAACGCGGGGGAACTATTCAGAGGAGTGGGCAATCTTCTGTGTGGTTTCCGATGTGAGCGGCGCGTGAATGGTGGCCAAATTGCCAGCGAAGGGCTGACTCACTCGAGCCGCAGATTGCGCTGATTCACTTCACTTTACTCCACTCACATTTTATCTAGTGATCCCATTTATAAGATAAAGTATTCAGTGTAAAAGAGTTTTTTTTTTATTATGTTGCGTTTACATGAAAAATTGCCAGGAAAATTGATTTGATGCCATATCATGCTGGAATTGAACTAAAAACGGATGCTGTTAGTCAAAAATAGATCTATTTTATCAAAATAAAACACGATATTGCAACGTGACCTGGCACTCTCGTTAAAAATTACGTAAATTGGTTGGTAGATAAATTGCAGTGCAAACACAAATAGAGACCCAATCAATTTGTCTAAACCGTCGCACGCGAGGCCCACTTACTTATTGGACAGTTAACACTATTTTGTAATTAGCACAGCTCACTAACGCAAACGCTTGCAAAGCAAAACAATAGAATTTTATTATTCGGAATTTAAAAGTTGCTACTATGGGCGAACGAATATCGTACATAAAATGCATTTATTATGTTCGTCTGAGTACTTCATTTAGCTTTCCTACACAATATCGACATGCAAAAATCACAATGTCAGCCCGATAAAATTCTTGTTGTACTTATCAGACCAGCTTCATGGAGAATGTTCTATCCCGTAAACCTGGATCCTGCGATAATCAAAAGACTTATTTAGCAAATAACAGCGTATTAGAATGTCTACCCTTTGGAAGGGGCGACTAGAATCAGTTCTATTTTTATGTAAATTCTTGACGTTCAAAAGTGCCTTTTATGTTTCTAATTGAAATTAATGATTTGACTTTGACTTGACATTAACTTTCTATGATCTAAAGCTACGGTATCCTATAAGAGCGTCTTATTCTAACGGCCATCATGGAATTTTCACAAATATTTGATATTAAGGTAGTAGTCATCACTCTGTATTTAGACAGCCGTAATTGTGCGACCGCTCACCTTTCTTAGGAAACCAAAGCTTAAGCGCAATTTTATAAATCACTCATCCCTTATAAGATTTCATTTGATTGAAATAAAATCCATGATTAAATCAATTACAATCTGCATAACACAGCGAGAGGAGTGACAATAACATTCCATTTTATTCGACAACGAGTTCAATCCTACTTGATCTAGGCTTGACCCATAAAAACTTCGGCGCCGCGAGAAAGAGCGGTTAGGGGGTTTCCAGTTATATCCAGTTAGTTCTGTCTCCACTACGCTTTAAACCGTGCAACGAAGAAAGTTTTAAAACCTCGCAGCGAATACTCTCGAATACAAATTCCGAATGAAACTCTCTCGATGCGGCCACATAAAAATTGGAACGACTCGAAACAGCCAACAATTACTTTGTAGTACGAGAGCCTCATAAATTACAAGAGCTTTTTATTTTTCTTCTTAATTGTTCTTAACGAATTTATCAAATTTACGCTTACGTGGCAGAAATTTATGGTGATCCAGGTCTTGGGTACGAATTTTATAGGGTCTGAATTTGGAAGAGCTTATTGAGAGTTAAGCCCACTCGGTTTACCAAAAATTATTGCTGTAAAAGTTTACTTCCCGCAATTTCACATTTGTAGCAAACTTTTATCTTTGAATAAAATGGAAATGGTTAAATTTTATTCGGGTACTTGTAAGTTATATTCTTACTTGAATTAATGTAGCTTATACTACTTTGGAAATCATTTATTTAAGATAAATCGGTCTAAAACATTAGGGGCTTATTCATAAACGATGATTAAAGTTAAGAGCCGTTTAAACGTCAAAAATGTATGGTTAAACAGTCTCTAATCATTACTTAACTTTAAGTAACGATTATGAATAAAGGGGTATTTTTGTATTTACCAAGTACATTTATAAGAAAAAAAAGGTTTACTTTTTTTAAGCAATCGCAAAGACATTTTATTTTCTTGCATCGTGCAACTTTGCAACAAGTACCAGAGAACCTTCTTATCATTTAAAAAGAAAAAATACTTAAGAAAAACCTGTAAAAAGGCTTAAATGAGCCATAAATATATTAAACCTCTCTTTACGTTCAGTAAAACTCGATCAAGTACCACAGCACGATGCATCCCCTCAGGGACAAAGATAAACAAGATCACAAGTCAATTAATACATATTTTACAGCCAACACGACGCGAGGCGGCGCAATGCGTGTCAACTAGAACGTTATGTCAGACTGCTGTCCCAAGTTTATGGTAGATTAATAAGCTGCAGATGCCTTTAGGCATGAAATAACAGCTTCCATGATATCGAAGATTTATACTGTTTTCATTTTGTGAAGATTTATGAGCATAAGATAATTACAAAATTAATCATTACGTTTCTTACAAAAGCTAACCACCGGTTTGTCACAATATAAATATGGAGTTGTCGACATCAATATAAATACGTATGTAGTAGAAACTAAGTCGCTTTTCGTTTCTGTATGTGCGTTACTTGTTCTAATCTACACAATGGATTTTTGATGCGGGGTGCACAATCATTTAGAGAATTTATTCCGGAAGGTTCCTATTTTATTTTTCTTTTAAAATATTTAACAAATCTAACTAAAAGCCCTAAATGACTAACTAACTATACAAATAAATACAAAACCAAAATATTATATATTGTATAATACATTTTTCTTCAATACAATTATTCAATAATATACATCTATTACTAAAATAATAATAATATGTACAATTATATAAAAAAGGGGAGGAATAACAAAAAAATCGTCCGCATCGTCAGTAGGAAAAGTGCCCAAAAGGCTGGCAGCATTGCCACGTTGTATGGCAATGCTGATTCTCTAGCCGAAAAATAGGCCAGCCCTCTGGTCTCGAAAAATAATAATACATGAATATTTTACTTATGGATTAAAGGTACCACGGAAATCTCGATGTTGACAGTCATCACTTCAGTGCATTGTTGAATTTAATACTGGTCTTCTATAAGTATTATATAAATCATTATATAATGAGCAAAGAGTATAAATGATTTCGTACAAATTGACACCACGCTTCGTCCATCTCATAGAATCACAGCATCGCCCTGTTAGAATACTAAAAAGGTACTAACCATCGAGACACTAAGAGAACATACTTGCCCTAAATAAACGACGAATGTGATTCTAATTAAACATAAAACAGTTGAATTTTAATTTATGTGTCAATCAATTTGAAGGCCCAAAATTAATTATAGGAACCTTACAACTTAGAAGTTACAAATAGAGTGAAATAAAAAGGCACACTGGGTTAGTAATTAAACATTCATTCTAAGTAGATATTCTAACTTGTAAAAACATACCTTTAGCGTCGAACTTATAGGTATGTAGGGTATGTCAGACACTCACAAGCATTTCAATAAAGCCCTAATTTCCAAACGGGTAATTTCTCCAATAATTTAGATCGAGAAATTCTTGGATAGCTTCTAATTTTACGCTAGAATAGATTATTGTTGAAATGGTTTTGTTTTTATAAGGACGTTTATCGAATTGGATTTATTGTTGTGATAGTTATATACTTCTTACTGGTATATACTTGGAGCTCGTGGCTAAGTAATAACAACCGTACGGGTCGATCCATCAAGTTAAACTACGCTTGCCGGGGTTGGTCCGTGGATGGGTGATCATCTTTACATACCGAGACTCCTCCGTGCCTAATCAGCTGCATCTGGTTAGACCGAAAGCCGACTCCAACATTGTTGGGCTAGGGAAATCTTTTTTGAGGTCTATACTGCTTATTCCAATGTTATAGGATCAACCAATTGCTTTGCTAAAAGATCAATATTACAAAGAAGGAAAGAAAAATTGTTTATTCTGTACAATAAAAACGCACATTACAACATTATGAATATGTCGGACCGTATAAGCATGGGATATAATTTAACATTGTTTTTTTTTTCGAAGTCATAGTCGACGACACGTTACCTCTCTCATTATGTCTACAATATTTGCCTAACTATTAGGTAGGAACTATCCAAAAATCATAACAATCGTCTTGACAATTTACTAGGTATCCTAATCCAAACTAATAATTATAAATGTGAAAGTGAATTTGATTGCTTGTTTGTTTGTTACGCTTTCACGCTAAAACGGCTGAACGGATTTGGATGTTTGGGACATGGGTAAACCATGATCTGGAAAGGGTAGGATATCTTTTATCCCAATATTCCCACTTGATCGAGAGTTACGCGGGTGAAACCGCAGGGCGCAGTTAGTAATATATAAACTTACATCATTACACTTTTAGCAAAAAACCAACGTCCATAGATCTTGAAAAAAACTGAGGTCGGTAAATGGATATTCAGCCTAACCCAGTTTCTTCCAAGATCTCTCCCAAGTCAGGCTTTAGACAGAATCTCACCACTAACATTGATATATTGTCATCAGGTATCCTGGATCCGCAAGCGAGACCTGCACATCCTGACAGTGGGTGTTCACACATACAGCAGTGATGCGCGATTCGCCGCGCTCCACGCAGACGGCTCCGATGAATGGACGCTCCGAGTTGCGCCTGCGCAACCTCGCGACTCCGGCGCCTACGAGTGCCAAGTGTCCACCGAACCTAAGATCAGTTTGTCGTTTCGACTTACTGTTGTTGGTAAGTAAGGTTATACTAAAGGCTGTCGCAAAAATCCTCCTATGTCATTTTCGTACATTAATGTTGTGTGAACCATCGCACACTACAGGGCCAGCCAGACCTTTTTTTATTGAAATGCGATGCGCTGTGGCCCTACGTGAAAGCCTGACCAAGTCTCCTATCAGTAGAATATAATATATTCTAATTTGGTTTGGTTTGAAAATTCATGAGTTTTGACAGCATATTATACTGTCAAATAAGAAGGAAGGAAGGTTATGGTTAAGACCTTTGTAATAAAGGGTGAGTTCTGTTATGATTAGATGATGAAAATAACAAGAAATGTAATATAATATTGAAAAAACCTATATCTTGAGAGCAAAGATTGTTTTAAATAACAGACCATTTATATATCAATTTAAAGTCAGGGAAATGAATCGTTTAGCAAATTGACTACCAACTTAAATTGTCGGTATATTCAAATCACAACTGTCATTCTTTTGAAGTTGAATAGAATGGCTATAACATTTACGTAGTGTGTCAATTTGATGAACAATTAATTTTCTTGATGTTAGGGACTTATCAATTTGCTGACCTTTAACTTTGATCAATGTACTACATGTATCGCGCGTTCTGTTTGGCAACTGCATATACTTATTAAGCCCGTCAAACGTGGTCTCAGGAAATCGATTCAGCAGCGATGCCAAGACACTGATATCCGGCCAATGTTAGGAAGAGTAGAGAATGCTCTAACAAGCAACCAATGCTCTAATCTGCTCAATTTTTTTGTGCTTAGTAGAAAATGATGTTCTTACAAGATTAGTTGAAAAGCTTTTTCAGTGGACTTGTTGACAATAATTGTAATTTAAATTAATTAAATTGTATTTACCAATAACACTGAACCGTCATCAAAAAGGACATCACAATTTTATTATGCAACTGGACTAATTGGCAAAAGCCACAAATGAACAGTTTCATTGAAAACTGTAAACACTACGTGGAGTTCAGAGCATATTTTAAATACCAATGTAATTCATAATTACACGCATCACTTATGCATTAAAACTAACTAGCATTATTATTTATTTTGAAATGACAATTTAAATAATAAACGAAATGACAATGCAGCTAATTCACAACAATTTTGTTATAGTTCAGTAAACTATTTCATATTTTTCATGGCTATTGTGATTGACTATCTGATAAATTACCGACGACCTTAAAAAGGTGGCTGCGACAGACTGGATGCGGAAGGCGGAGAACAAAGTGTTGTAGCGCAGCCTGGGTGTGGCCTATGTCCAGCAGTGGACTGCGATAGGCTGAGTTGATTGATCTGTTAAATTGACGAATATGTTTTTCATTAAAATACACACATATATCCCTGGACCTATTTTATAAAAGAGTAGGGGCAAGTTCGATGCCAGAAGCACGAAACATACAGGTTTGGAGAAACTCGGGGGAGGCCTACGCCAAAGAGGCGACATCTACCAGTGATAGAATAAAACCAAGTTGAAAAACTGCACGTAATTTTGGTACTTAGTAGAAATAAAGGCATTTATATTTTATATCCCCGCAGTTACACTTAATTCCTTAACATTTAAAAAAGTAAGTAACTTCCCTTTAAAACAATACAAGATGAACTAATAAAAAATATGCCTTTTACTTACACACTTAAGAAAATAATAGTAAATAGATGGATCACATTAAAAACATATTTTCACTATTAATTAATTATTATTAAAGAAACTGTTTTCCATTAGACTTTTCCTTAACATAAATTTAATTTCGCATCTTTTAGGAATATCCTTATTCCTTTGAAAACGTCATTTTTAATACCATCTTCTTTAGTATTAAATGAGGGATTAATAGCCCTGAATACGTTTTTCGAATTTTGACTAAAATGTCTTCATCAAACATGTATTAACATTATCTAGGTATGTTATAGTAATAATTTCTGGTTTTCAACAGTGTCGAAGGCGGAGATACTGTCGGGGCCAGAGCTGTTCGTCAGGGCCGGTTCAGACATCAATCTTACTTGCGTGGCGAAGTACGCCCCGGACCCGCCAAGGTAACTAATGCGAAAATCTAGACCTCCTACTGAACAAAGACATTAAAAAAATGTAGATAAATTGCTACTAATTCTTACTTTATTTTATAGCAGACTTTCTTAACAGAGTAGCTTTCTTGTTTATTTAGGCTTATTTTTTTTACAACTATTATGTCTATGTTTTACACACGCTTTACAAGGCTTTTATTTTATGTGGTTTAATAAAATAAAAAAAGTAATGTTTTAAGTAAAAAAGGTAAAAGGTAAGACTAGATTTTTAGATGAATAAATTCATTATAAAAGTACGAAAGCCAAACCGTTTCGACTGGAAAAGGTGAAACTGTTTATACGGCTTATGAAGGAAATGGAAAAGGTGCCGTATTCTTACTCGAAACGGGCAGTAACAGCACATGAAAGTGTGGGTTGCCAACATAAAAAACGAGGAAGTAAGAAATAACTCTCGAGCGGGACTTTTGTGTCAGCGTACGTGACAAATGTGTAATGAGACCATCTTGTTCAGTTAGATCATATTTGCCCGCATTCTGCGACCTACAAAAGTATCATATTTTGGGCAATGTACCGACGTTATATTCTAGAGCTTGCAATGTAATTTACTACTAGTTTACTAGCGGCCATTTTTTGTTACCTGACCAAATGACTGAATTGAGAGCAACAATGTAAAACAAAACATGAAGCTTTTTAAATTGAGTAGCAACAACAGCCAGATTCTCCACATAAACGAGAGCAGAAAATACGATCCGTGTTTAAAAATGTTCACGTAACTGAATTACGTGTGTTTGTAAAACAAATACACTTAAAATAATACACGCGACGAAAAATTCGATCTTCGTTATTGATGTTTGTGGTTGTGTAACTCCGAGTAAATATCCGCCACAAATCGTTGCGGTGTGAATAGGCGACCCCGCCTTCCACCTTACGATCTTATAATGGAAGTGTGTTATCGTGTACGCACCTTTTCACACCGCACCGTGCCTATACATTTAGTGTTCGCAGCCATAAACATGATAAGCTTATTTTCAGATAAAAGGGTCGGCTGAGGTCCCTAAGTGAGGTATTCTTTGGCTATCAACGTTTAATGGTAGCCTATGTCTGAGATCTATCGAGGGACCTTCAATTTGAATATTGAAATGATGATACGCTCCATGTGGACAGATATCGTTTTTTATTCCGACGTTTCGTGAATTATTTATCGTAACTCAATGCAGAAATTTAAAAAATATTTTCGTTGCGTTAATTACGAAGCCAACCAATATTGTATTTATTCGTGTATGATTCGGAGTGACTGCGGTCAGATGTGCGCGACTCTTATATGTATAGCACGTGGCTGTTCTGTTTGTCGAGTTTCACATGACTCGTGATTAATATGAGTACAGCTTTCATGCAGTAGATTTTTTCTCAGTAAATAGCAGTCATCGCACAAAGTGGAATGAATAAATATAAATTGCAATTTCCGAAAGTGAACGTATCTTTGTTTAAAGTCACTTTATAAATAAACAGAATGAATAGCTATAGGTCAGAACCGAAAAACATTTGGAGCAAATAAATATTTCAGCTTGTAAACGAAAGTTAAACATGTTCAATATGTGTCAAATACATTAAAATTAGTTAGTAGTTCGAACATATGACCCAAATTGACTGCTTATTAAACTGAAATTACTAAGTTCCGTACAAAACACATCCTTGAGTATAATGAGTAGCCGTGTGAGGGGAAATAACATGTAATTAGAGTAGAATGTGCCCGTCTAAGGTGTTGGATTCATATACACAATCAACACGAAAGTTTGACTTTTGTGTTCAAGTTTTGTTTAATTTTCGTTTATTTTAATGGAGTTTTGTAGATAAAGTAAATGTTTCTAAGTGTACCTTTATCTTATTAAGCGATAACATTTAATCTAGAAAGTAATCTCTTTCTCGTGACTGTAGGCAAACTTCCTAAAGCCGCCATTCGCTGCAATTGCAATTTATATACCTAACTAGCTACATCCCGTGGTTTCTCAGGTTCCTACAGAAACCGTGTATTTTCCTGGCACAAAAACTATCCTGTGTTACTTGAAAATAATGTAGCTTGCTATTGGTGAGAGAATTATTGTGATCGGATCTTTTTTTTTTTTTTTGTGCTTTGAAAATCATCAAATGACTTCTCCCGCTCTGGGCGGAGCGGCAGGGCGTGTCAGACTTTTACTGACTTGAAACCCACCCGTGTTCCTTCAGTTGCCTGTTGCCAGGGTCCCGGTATCATTGTACTCATCATTTTAAACAACTTTTTCTATGGGAAGTTGAAATCGCAAACAAAAACTGCTGTTCCATACATTTGTGTTCACTTAAATCGACAAAATATATGTAACAGCAGATTTTTTTTTTTTATGCATATAACTTGAAATCTTTATAATATTAGCATAGAAATATAGATAATACCTATGATGCTGTACTGCTTCTTAAATTCGAGTTAAAAAGGTTTGAAGTAATATATTTTTTTTATTATGATTATCCTCAAACGGTGCCTTGATGTAGTTCGTGTGATGAATAGAAAAGCTAATCTCTTTGTCGGCGTCGGAAACGCACGGAAAAATCTTGAAAGGCGGTGACCACATACCCAACATAAAATGAGATTGTGTGATACTGAATTAAATTCGCCAACAAAAAGAAATATTTTATACAAGATCTTATTTTGATGTGATTGAAAATCTTATGTTTGTTTGTCAAGATGAAAATAAGTCTTAAGTTTATGTATTTATTCTTAAAGTCTGATTTCAAAGTTTCTCAATCTTTCCAACTTACTTTTGACGTTATGCTTTATGATCTTAACTTTGCTTTTTCTTTTAGACTGTGATTTACTTTAAGTGACAGTGTCCATTATCTAGATAATGTCTTCTCATCATTAAGGGCGATTTAAGTTCTATAAAATGAGTAACACTCTATTTTGGTCTACAGATACTTGCAATTGCATAAACTTTTTGGAATTTATTCTTTTACAAAAGGTAGTATACAATTCAAATCACTCTTCACACTGTCCACGTAAAGTTGTAAAGTTACATCATCATACCAAGATTTACGATCGACCTTTCATGCTCTGTTTATGAAAGGTCATCCGTAATTTTTTATCACCACTTTTACTATTCTACTTGACATTGACCACCATCTTTGTTTCACTAGCTTCATCTACTGGTATCGAGGCGAACAAGTGGTGAACTATGCTCAGCGAGGCGGTATCAGCGTGGAGACAGAGCAGCGTACGCGCACAAGCCGGCTGCTCATCGCACGGGCTGCGCCACACGACTCCGGGAACTATACGTGTGCACCAAGCAGTTCTGGTAAGAACACTGTAAACTTTATGTAGGTTATGTTTTAGAGTATTTTGTTTGGTGGGAATGCAAATATTCTTACAAACAATAGTCAGTTTAAGATGTCGTAGCAGCGTGCTACGGCGGCGTAGCTATTGACTACGAAAAGCGTAGCAATGTGCTAAGTACATAGAAATAGTCATGGAACTTGTTATTTTGGCTGAAATTTAATTTATTGATACAGCAGACAAATCTATCACATTTTATTTATATCTTGTGAATAAGCATAATTATTATCAAAATATACCTCAGTATTTAATTTGTAATGTTCCAACATATCATATTTTAACAAAGTATGCGCAGACTAATGACCTCATTAAGCCTCTTGAGACAAAAACTAAGACGTTTCACTTCACTTCACGAGGCAGTGACATTATTATCCCTAACATTACTTCAAATTAGGTGACATTGTTCTTTCAACTTATTAAAACCCAAATTCTTCTACATATTGCTCCAACTACATGAAAATATAATTATTTCACCAATTAGAAGGAGCACAAACATCGTACTGTTTGAACGGAGAAATAGGGCGGACGCATAAATTTTATAACCGATTAAAGTCGGGGAACGGGTCAATATCTCATTGTTACGACTATCGATTTTACCCTCATTATCGGAGGGATCAACTATTTGGTATAGCGTGTTTATTATTTAGTCTATTTGTTACTGTTTATGTATACTCAATACATTATGTTAGTCAAAGCATGTATGAGAATCGATAACTGTTCAGAATTCCAAAATTCAATTCTATTCATACCACCGTGCAGTTTAGCTTGCTCTGATGAACATTCAAAATGATTGAATTGAATCAAGTTTTGAGTGGAATCTATAGAGCTGTTATAAAGTTCTTTTTTATATAAAAACCTTTTTCACTTTTTTTATGAATACAGGAAAAAGGGAGTATTATAAATATAAAATCCCAAAAACATAACATTTAAATAAGGAAATAGATCCATAACACAAACATTTTAAAAATCTCTTTTTCCCTTTCAAATGATCCCTCGTACGTACAATACAGACTCACTGATTGCCGTATTCAGTACCTTCATATTAAAATTATTCGTTACAAGGATTTGCTACAAACTGCTGTGTAATTATTCCAGTCTGAATTCTTACAAAGTAGCTGAGCATTATTGCTATGTTCCACAATTACCTACACGACTGTTTAAATGCTGCCAACTTTTTAATTGACGTCGTTTAATGGCTTTGAAAGAAAACTCAATTTTAGATGTTCTTGGTTCTAAAAGGATTTCAGCAATTCTAAATGTTTGTGTGTGGAAAATTGCAGTATTTATTTGTGATTACAATGCAGTACACTATTAACATAATAACAGTGTTCATATTTCTAGGTTAATGCATTACTAGCGGCATGGTGACTTTGAAATATAGGCTGCTAGTATGTTCGTGTATGTACGTTTCATTTATCTAAGTTCAACATTCGAGGTGGCTTCATATTTTCTGTTTGGTATCATCATACATCATGACAAACAGGCGACGTTATTCAAATGTTTTGTGATAATATTTCTTAGAAAGTTATTCGGCGTAAACCCTATTCTTTTTAAATCGTTGGTTGTAAAGTATCTTCTATTTTCTTACTGGACTTTTAAACAATGATCGAAAAGTGTCATTCAACCGTTTTTAAATAAGTCCAAAGTTTACGTCCAATTTAACTGAGCTTATACATATTTTTAAGAGCAAGATATTTACATCATTTATAAGCAATCATGAGCGCCCGCAGTGAATCGATAACGCTACGTGATATTAGATAGGCTGATTTATGACGAAACTTTGTTGTACAGAATCGGCGTCAGTTATAGTCCACGTGCTCAGCGGCGAGCGGCCGGCGGCCATGCAGAGCTCGGGATCCACGCCACCGCGCCTCAACCGCGCCATCCTGGCCACGCTGACCACGCTCACCACACTGCGCCAGCCCCGGCCAGCCCTGATCATCGCCCTCCCCGTCGCCGCACACTACTTCACAATCCCAACACTACTCATCACTCTTCTCTTTGCCAACGCGCTTCTCAAAGTCCTATCGAAATTCACGACAGCCCACAACGAACCGACATCCTCAAGATGACCTATCAGTGCAAACGCGACTTCCCAAACGTTTTAAACTAAGGAAGTATTTTATATGATTGAGTGAACAAGCGAATTTGTGGCGGACCTTCGGATTATTTTATCTGAATTGAACGTATTTAAAATACAACGATAAAATTATAGACAGTAATGTTTCCTGTGAGGTAATTTTAAGACGATAAATCAATAGCATGTATGGTCAATTTAAAAAATGATATTATTGTTTAAAAAACCCTAAATTTCCATTTTCTCTGTAACAGACAAGAGGGATTTAGTGATTTCGATAAATAACGACCGGAGAGATTAATGTAACACGCATGAGATAATCCATCTGATGATTTATCCGAAGCTGAATCTCCTTTGTTCCCACAGCTAACTACGTTCGTCGTCTTAATCCGGCACCGAGATTACAAGCAAATCGATTTCGTTACTCCAACACAGGAATATACCGAGATTCAATCGAAGCGGGAAGCTTATCTATGCGTAACATATATCTAAGCCGCTGGTTGCTCTCTTTGCCACGTTATTTGCGTTCGATCAACTTGAACATACAGTGTCTGTACTAATACTAAAGCATTCCTGGGTACATAAATATGTATTGCCAGAAACTAATTCTTACGACAACTTTCGTGTTTACAAGTTTTAATAAATAAAATGTAACTTCTGTATCATAATTTCTGTATTTAACTCCAATATGAAATTAAGAACTTAAAAGACAAACTTTAATATCATTTTGTACAAAGTTTCTTCAAAAACCCAATTAGTTGTTAACTCTCAAATTATGTTTATTTTGTCGCAGTCATGATTATTTTTGTTTATTTTAGATTAAACGTTAGTAAATTAAATTACAACGCAATCGTCTTATGAAACAATTGGTTGTTGACGAGAAATTAGAATTCTCTTGTTGCAATTTGCAAAGGAAATCTTAGTCCCTTCAGACTAGATGTTTTCCAAGAGAATGACTCAATCCTCAAACGATTTCATCTCCAGCGCGGTCAAACATAAAATGGGACTAAATCGAGTTGATTTCTCAGCTACCACAAAACCATTTTACTTCGGTTTCTACCAAAGTTCTAAGAATTTATGGAAGTCGTCAATCTTAGAGTAGCTTTGAAATGAGTCTTTCTTCGTCTCTTGACATCAAGTAGTTCTGGCACGAGCTATTCAAACCTCAAAAACATCCTCAAGTTGCTACCACGTTTGTGTCCACTATCCCACAGTAGAGGCACAGGTACTTAGCAAAAATCCCGACCGACATTCCCTTTACTTTTAAACAACAAAACAGCGCATACCTTTTTGTAAATTCGTCTGACTTTTTCACATTTCACAGTCTTACTCCAGAATAAAATTATACAATCAAAGTTTAGAATTAGGGTTGCTTTACTGGCCAAAATAAAAGGCATCGTCCTAAAAAGTTGTCTCCAGTGACAGGAAGAAACAAATTACCTACCTTAGGCACCATTCGTTTCGAGTTCATTTCATGTAGCGAATCTGGCAGATTGGTACTAAACATTGCTCTCAGTCAGTTTTGTTTTTATTCTGTGCGAGTCCTTCCCTTACTTATGTTAGCAGTACGGACAAAAACAATTTTATGACTTTTCAAGTAAGAAAGAAGGGTAAACTCGAGGTCGTTTTGCTACTATGTCAATATTAAATCTCTGTTACTTTGTAGATATTTACATCTGTTTAAAACTTAAGTAAAATACTTGTCAAAGGCAAGTTTATATTGTATAAAATGTTAATTTTCTCTAGATGATTTATAGACATTGGCTATCGTACCTTTGTATTTAAAGATTAAATAAATGAAATCATCTTAAACTCTAAGGTTTAGATCGTATGTTGTACATAATAGCTGATCAATTGTAAATATTTGATTGTAAATAAAAATAATTAAATGTTATGTTTGTAATGTCTTGACAGCCAAAAATACATTTTATGTATTCAGATTACTTTGGCAACGATTTCAAACGTCGCTATCTTTAACAAGTAGATAACAAAAGGGTTGTGTAATAAACTATCAAATTGTAGATGTATTTAAATATGTTACCTAACGATTTATAAGAATACAGAACATAGTAATAAAACCAATGAGGAATATTATGAGTATCATTATATTTAACCTTAATTTTATTACGTAATCTTAATTAAGTAAGTGCTTATCATTTTATCCAACCAAAAAAAACAATTGTCTAATACCCTATAACAAGATTATGTTTATCCATAAAATTAAATCTGTTGAAGTGGCTAGATGAAACAGATCCAGCTGAAATCACCAACAAAGAATCTCTAAAAAGAATTCATTCAAGCGAGTTGAGGACAAAAAATTTCATTGTATTAAGTAATGCGGCCGTGGAAGTAGGGCAGAAAGATGAAGACAAAATTGAGGAAAGGGGATAAAGGACCGAAACCGAGCGTATCTAAATGAAAGGAAACAGAGGGAGCGGGATATTTTAGTCCTATCGGGTGAAGATACGAGTGTATGTTCGACTGGGGTCTTACTCCACTTGATGTACGAGCAAGGGTTAGTCCACCCCACGTTATAATACCCCCGTCACATTATCGAGAATATTTTGGCCTTAAGATTCCATATCTGCGAAGCCAACACAATATTTACGATTCCTCTCGACAGAAATATTTACTCAGAACCTTGGGGAGAGTAAATGTGAATGAATGTTCTTTTCAGTTTTATAGCATGAATTCATTTTGTGCGTTCTGTACCTACCTTAGGAGTTTGTTTTACAGGTATGAAAGTTAATGTGTTTCAACAATATGTTTTAACTAGCTGCGCCTCGCGGTTTCACCCGCGTAGGTCTCGATCCCGTGGGAATATCGGGATAAAAAGTATCCTATGTCCTATTCCAGATCAAGGTCTGGTCCCAAGTGCCAAATTTCATCCAAATCTGTTCAGCCGTTTTAGCGTGAAAGTAGTAATAAACAAACAAACTCACTTTCGGATATAAAATACATAGTTAGGATTTACACTACCTGGATTACCTACCGATTTTTAAATAGACAAAGTACATAGTTTTATTAGCAATGTTGTCAAAAATATACAGAGTATGTGCTGCTGGTTTCGAGTTTTCAGGAAAGTTCATTGGTAGGTCTCAGACCAAATAAAAAACCAAGACAGAGCGCTACGAGCAATATAGTGAAGCATGCCAAAACTACACCTCCGCTCTGTATATACAAGCTCACACGCACACATTTACAATCAAACTACACCTCACTAAGTGCAAACATGTTTAGGAAACCGGCCTCATGTCACTGTTGACAGCGCCCTGTGTTGGTTTTATAATTGGTGTGAGTGGTAGGTATTAACTATTATATATTTTAAAAGAAATAAGTACCTGCCCGACCTTTGGAAATAACGGTCAATGAAGCGAACCAAATAGGGATCTTATTTGTTTAACAAACTCAACGACACATGTAAACATAGTAACTAAAAGGTATTGAAAGCAAGACGAAGGTACCACAGTGTTGTAGTAGCTACATACCTATTTATATTTATTTCTAGCCTGTATTTACACAAATATCAGTAATATTATTTGCATGACAACAAGTGTAAACTATTCATAAAAAACGTTCCTTCTCACGTATGATTTAAAACATAAATAAAAAATTAAAAAAACCCTCGAAAAAAACAAAGCATGTAAAAGTAAAAAAACCGGCAAAGTACGAGTCGGACTCGCGCACGAAGGGTTCCGTACCATTATCTATAAAAACGGCAAAAAAATCATGTCTGTTGTATGGGAGCCCCCCTTAAATATTTGTTTTATTTTAATTTAATTAA
The DNA here is from genome assembly GCA_948473465.1 of Lithophane ornitopus. Taxonomy (NCBI): domain Eukaryota; kingdom Metazoa; phylum Arthropoda; class Insecta; order Lepidoptera; family Noctuidae; genus Lithophane; species Lithophane ornitopus. The sequence goes on from OX419629.1 coordinate 9,444,507, forward strand.
GTATTTATTTTTAAAGTGAATATATATCTTAATATTCTGTGAATATTTCAACCGTCTATCTGTTGCCATTATCAATATCGAGCAAAAACGAGCAAAAAAATCACGTTTGTTGTATGGGAGCCCCCGCAAATATTTATTATATTCTATTTTTTTGTATTTGTTGTTATAGAGGCAACAGAAATACATCATCTATGACTGTCTAACTATCACGGTTCATGAGATACAGCCTGGTGACAGACGGACAGACAGACAGACAGCGGAGCCTTAGTAATAGGGTCCCGTTTTACCCTTTGGGTACGGAACCCTAAAAATCATATGTATTGGCCCTTTAAATTTAATATTAGAGTTGTAGGTAATATTTTGATCCGAGCGTCATGACGCTCGGAGCCGTCACGACGGCTAATGAAAATAGGAAATCAGCAGCTATCCTTTCTACAGTAGCATACATTCATTATGCCTAGTGCGTGTTGGCATTTTCATTAGCTGTCCTCTGACGCGACGACCGACTCACGTCCATTAATCAACTAGAAAAGAGCTGATAATCTTCAAACGGCTGAACCGATTTTCTTGAATCATAGGTAAGAACACTCTCGATCAAGTCACCTTTCAAACAAAACAAAAAAAAACAAAATCGTTTCAGCCGTTTGACAGCTACGATGGCACAGACAGACACACAGATACACACGTTAAACTTATAACACCCCTCTTTTTCCGTCGGGGGTTAAAAAAGAAAATTTTCGCAGCCGCCATCTTGGCATTATCATTTTGACCAAATTCACATTTTCTCTCTCTATATAATTAGAAGAATCACGAATTTCCACGATTTCACCTTCCTACTCAATCTCTTCTACTTTTTTAATAACCGCGCTATCGTGCTCCGGGAGCAAGCAAGGGTGACTTGATTGGCCAACTAATCCAAGGCAACACTTTAAGAGCTCACCCGCTACGTTACGGATGTCAAAGCGCCCCTCAAACGTTTACATGTATGCGGACGGACCGCGTGAAAGCCTAGGTATCTATGTAGGTATTCGTATATCCACCTCAGCATCGTCGTTCTTCCTCAAGAAAATATTCGTCTGAATGTGAACTAATGCCAGGTAAGCTGGGAGAAATAAGCCTATACGCATCATTCTACGCTACTTATGCGTGAAACACATTAGCCTTGTTTGGCTTTTATTACAGTACCTATATAATATATAATCATAATAATTCACGAGCTTTCATTACCTGTTACGTGAGGACTAGGGCCTTTATTAATGTACCTACCTGTTTATTGCTCCATAGCTCTTCTGAATTTACGCTGAAGCTAGAAGTTGTACATACCTACATATTGCGTGTTTATGGACATAATGGGGGCTAGACGGTGATCGGTTTGTGTAAAACATCGATATTTAGCCACAACTATTAGGTAATAGACAACGGGCGAGCCCAACATCATTTAATTACAACTAGATAGTTATGTATCTGATGTTGCGTTGATGATAATTAAACGAGGGCAACCTTTTATCGTGTACAAAAAGGGGAACTAGTGAAGTTTAATTCACGAATTTGTGACGCATTTAGAGTTGCTACCTACTTATCATAAATAAGACATCCAATAACAGGTACTGAACCGCCTAAACCTTCCTAGAAAAGACCTTTATCAAAATTTAATCCCTACTCGATCATTGAATTAATATAATAGGCCAGGAGTACAAAATAGACATTATATTGAATATATTTCGGTTGATACGACAGTACACGGCGGTATTACGTGTTCATTCAATCATGCGTGTGGACCCGCTTTATTGAAAGGGTTGTTTTATTTTCTTTTCCAAAGAGACTTCCGAATTTATCTTTTAAAACCTTTTTTGCCTTTCAGGAATAAATATATAAGGACGGACCTTTAGATGGAGGTGAATAGGAAGACTATTTACTAAAAACGTACGGAATGTTTACTAGACTACATTATGAGTTTTTTTTAGGAAAATGTATGCAAAAGGTCGTAATTCAGTGATCAAAAAAGTATTTGGGATCTGTATTATTTTATCCCACTATTGATATTCAATTATACAAGTGGTGCTAACAACTAAACTAGGTGAGTTTTAAAAAGAAAGCCCTGTTTCGTACAAAAAATCAATGAGACCTAAAGCCGCACTCCAAAATAAAATCCACTTTCGCGAGATTCTGGGCCAAATCACATTCCCTGGATTCTCCGTGGTATCATTCGAAATTCTATTTAATATACATAATCCCGTCGGCCTTAATGCAAGAAGAGTCGGTCAGGGCCACCTGCAGCATAGCCAGACGAGTTCAGACGACTTGCCGCTGAATTATTAAGTACCCGTGTAACAAACACTCTATTACAATCCATCTTGAGACCCATAAAGCAGAACAGTCAGAAATTAATCAATACCTACATATCTTCAAACACTATAATTGCTGCGTACAATTAATAATTCTCTCTGTACATTACCCGAGTTTACCATAAATAAAATACAAAATATTATACATTAAAAATACCCAACCACTGGATTTTATGAACACTAACAAAATGATTGAACACGACCAACAAGCCAACTGATTGTATTAATGCAACACCGTTTTATCATACAATTTATTGCGACTACATAATGAAAACAAATTCCATGCATCATTTTAAACTTCACTTGTATATCAACATTAATAAATTGTAATCTTTTACACGATAAATTACTTCAGGACGTAGCTATCAAAACAAGTCAAAATGTTCACAAAATCAACAATACGAGTTCGGTTATCTTAGTTGTTTTATTGAAATATTAACTCGAACGGTTTAATTCAATTATTCTGAGACGGTACATAATATCTACAAACAAATGAACTCGCCTATTCATTTGTTTATAGATAACAAGCCCCGGCATCGTCGTCATACGTTTACTTTCATTTCTTATTATATCAACCTATTTTTATAGGTCGTGAGTAATGTGACTTGGTGAAAAGGGACCGCATCCACCCCATACATTCTAACGTTGGGACAAACACCATTTCTTTTCACTATAACCATACCAGGAAAAGGGAATGTATATTACGGTCGATTTTACATGAATACAAAAATATATAGCGTCACCTCGGCTACGCGTTTATTACAAAATACATTTCCTTCCAATAATCTCATTCAAGTTTTTGGAGGAAAAACTTATCATTCACGGAAGGTACTTTCTTAGAATAGGACAGCCACCTAAACTCGGATAGAACTTTACTAATTTACTACTTCATTATTAACTTTAACAAAGTATTCGCGTGGTAAGAAGTAATAAAGGATAATATTGAATTTTTCTCCGTAACGTTATCTTAGGCTTAATTCAAGAGCGATATCCTTGCAAACGAGCTCGCGCACACATAACGTATTTAATTAATAACGGATATGTCTCATATTGTTTGATATTAAGCCTCCTTCCTCCCGAACCACAACCCACCTGCCGACAGATCCCCAGAACAAATTATGTTGAAGCGAAAGAGTGAGACTAAATTACTTATTTTTTTCCGAGAAAGCTTTTATCAATGTGATCCAAGTGATTGCTCAACTGGGTTATATTTTATGTAGAGTAATATATTCGATATTATCATCTGCTGTACTTATATATTTCTGATATGTATGTATACCTACAAAGTTCCAAGGACTACAATCGTACCTATTTTTATAAATACTTATGATTATCGCGTATTTAATATTTTAGTTAAGACTTCGCTTATTCATGTTTCTCTTTTCTTGTTCTCACACACTATTGTCTACATTTCTTTCTCACTTCTCCTTTCGCAGGTCTGCTGGAAGAAAGAAGAAGGGCGGGTTCGTCCCAAGTGTTGTGACACTTTTCTACCTATATCATATGAAAGATCTCAATGAGTGTCTTTTTTTTTGTATGGAAATTGTTTTGGAACATTCAAAAATATAAAAAGTAGGTTAGGTTAGGTAAGGTAAGGATAGGCTACGTTAGGTTATGTTAGGTTAGATTATGCCCATTTAGATATGTAGGTACCCTTTTTTATTATTAACTAGCGACGCGCCGCTGCTTCGCACGGGCTATTAGAATATGAATTACATGTGAATGTTTTGAATATTTTGGAATGTTCAAAAACACCATGTCCTCGTCCGATTTCAACTGAGCTGCCAGAGTATGAATTAAATAATACCCCAAAAGCTCTCACATGGCATAAGTTTCATCACTGTTGAACCTAACCTAACCTACTGCCAATATATTTTTGAATGTTCAATAACATCATGTTCGCGCTCGATTTCGACTTAGCTACAATAGTATGAATTAAATAATACCCCAAAAGCTTTCACTCAGCATAAGTTACATCACTGTTGCACCTAACCTAACCTACAGCCAATATATTTTTGAAATGTTTAAAAACTCCATGTTCGCCCCCGATTTGACTTAGCTGCCATAGTATGAATTAAATAATACCCGAAAAGCTTTCACATGGCATAAGTTACATCACTGTTGAAGCTAACCTAACCTAACTTAATTTTTGAATGTTCAATAACACCATGTTCGCCTTCGATTTCGACTTAGCCGCCATAGTATGAATTATAAAATACCATGAAAATGATTAAAGCATTATTTAATACAAAAAACCTTTTTTTGTTGTTAAGTTGATTAAAACAAAACTCGTGGCTTTTCAATGTGAGAAAATCTCTAAATCATTATCATACGAAGAGAATTGAGCAATCGTGACTAAACCACTTTTGATCTGTGTATAAGAAGTCCTACAGTAAGACAGTGATAAGCTGCTATTACTTAAAATATTACCCCCATTCAAAATCAATCAGCCAAGCCTTTACCCAACTATTTTATGTTGGGGTAAGACTGAAACTTTCACTGAAACTTTCAGTCTTACCGGATGCAGCAGAATACCAGTATTTTCAAATTCAAAATCTTTAATTCAAGTCAAGACTCATAAAGGTTTAGTAACACTACGTTTTAGTAAACAACACAATACGGTGACACATGTAACTGACAGCAGTGAATGATATAAGGCTGGACAGTCCTCTGCAAGCTATCATTTTCAGAACCCTGTTGGGGCTGGCCATGACGATGATGATTTTACATGGAGCGAATGCCTATCTGTCCACCGCAACCCAGTGCTAAACTGGGTAATACGATACTCCTTAGTAACTGGTTGTCAGACTTTCGGGCTTCTGACGACCTGTAAGGACTGTCGAAGATCCACGAATGGCAGCTGGGATCAACGGCTTAACGTGCTTCCGTGGCACGTAGGGGTCCCGGTATATAAAGATGATCACCCATCCACGGACCGACCGCGGCAAGCGCAACTTAACCTAACCGATCGATCCGTGCGGCTGTTATTACTAAGCCACGAGCCCCTTCAATAATTAATCTTCTAATATTACATTATTACCATTTTAAAGCAAATTCGCTGAAGCCTTAATGTCTCGATATGATAGAGCTTTGAGAATTAGAAATATGCCTTAACTTCATATTTTACCGTACGGTGCGGTTTTTGGGGTTATTCCGATCGGATCCCACAATCGGATCCCACTTTGTGGGATCCGTTAGGAACGTGGAAGAAAATAATATTTTGTTCCGATCGGATTTTTTTCGGAACAAAATATTCGTTAGGAACGTGGAACAAAATTGTGGAATGAGGATTATATCTATATCCGAACGAAATGATCACCTGCTTGAATCGATAAATGAAAATAAATACTACCTACATAATATCGAGATAAATAGTAAAGTAGGTTTATAAACAGGATTGCAGGTGATCATCTCACAATGTGGGATCCGATCGGAACAAAATATTAATTTTTTTCCACGTTCTTAACGGATCTCACAAAGATGTGGGATCCGATTGTGGGATCCGATCGGAATAAGCCGGTTTTTGCCTATCATACTGAGTACGTACCACTCAAATAGTTTCACAGGAGGGATAGGCATTATAGGATGAAGAGGCATATTATGCTTTGATATAGAACCTGTAAAAGCCCACGAAACCACAAGGGAATTAGTACTTGTCTTAGGGCTTTTCTTATAATCCTAAGTTTTTTTTAAAAACTTGCTTTCACAATTAAAGTTACTAACTAGAACTATGACCACAGCTAAACACAGGTAAACAGTAATCACAGCTTAAACATTATCCAGTACACATGCTCTGAATACATAATTAAAATAAAGAAAATTCATGCTATTAAAAAACATTAAAATGACTTGAACACAATGCCCAATTAACAACCTACGTCAAAGTGCCGTTTATTAGCCATTTCATAAAACTGTCGAAGAATGACAGTTGTGATTTGAATGTACAGGCTGGCAGGAAAGCTGACGTCCAAAAAAAAAAGTAAGTCCCTCGTGTCGTGGGGTATCCGAATCACCAAGCTTCTTAAATGTAGGTACCAAATAAAACACCTCACACTAACATACTGAAACAAACTCCTTAAAGACACTAAGACACGTTAGTATAACAACAGCTTTATACAGGTGAACATTATTTAGGTTAAACGCAGTGATTTAGATAGGGGTGGAGTGTTTCATCACCGGCAGACAGTGAGCGACATGACCGTGCTGCGCCGTGACCGATGGCTTCCCGGCTACGGTCAACGGGTAAACAGTAGCTACCTTATGTCACTACTAACAGTTTTATACTGGATAAGTCCTGAAATATGGCAAAGGTAGTATTTGTAAGGAAACCAGCGAAATAGTGGCGTAACAAACATAAAATAGCAATCGATCGCAATGCCTGTCAATTTTGACAGTTCAGCCACGTTCATTGCGTAATTAACGTGGTTGAACACGCGAAATTTTCAAACCTATGAAGCAATGGCAGGAATTTCATTCAAAACCCACGGGTTGTGATTGAACACAATCCAACTCTTGTGATTCTGAACTACGAACAATAATCAGCCTATAATATTCCCACTGGTGGGACAAAGGCCTCCTCTCTGTGAGAACAAGTGGGCCGAAGTCCACCACGCGGGCCCAGTGCTGATTGGTAGATGTCATAAGTCTTCGAATTTTGAACTAGAACATGCCGGCTTCCTCACAATGTTTTCCTTCACCGTTTTGAGAGCAGCGGTGATGAAATAATTTAAGTACACTTTTATCACACAAATGTATTTTTGTGCCTCAATAAGATCGAAATCGGAAAATAAAAATCCAAATAAAAAGGAAGAGAATAAAAGGTTAAAAGTTCATTAGTGTTCATTTGTTCACGTATGATGTTTATTTTATAAACTTGCCCGCATATAATTTTCATTTGCCCGTTTAGGTGCAGGTAATTTTTTATCCAGGTAAAGTTGCAAACTTCCCTGGGGATAATAAGATATTCGGCCGCGCGCAACTCCGTATCAATCACGTAAATTCGGCAAGTACCTATGAACAAGTTTCCAAGTAAAATATACATAGCACAATTTGGTAACTTGTCTACTTCCCAATAATATACGTTTAGTTCGAAATTAGGTCACTGTAACTCTGCTATTTTTGGCAAAGTCCGGATTTGTGAGGATATGTAATAAGTCGTAAAATTCATTACGATCTAAGAACCTGACGTCTGAAAGGGCGAGTCACAGTAGTAAGGTAATCTGTGAAAAAGTCTATCCTATCTCACTTTCTGCCTCATATAGGATAAAATAGATCTCAAAATAAATCTGATAGGTATTTAGTCAGATTTAATTAAATTTTTAAGCAAGATTTTAGATATACATGAGGCTAAAACTTAAAAGGTTATCTACAAACTTTTAAATTAGGCAAACAAAGTAAGTTATAAAAAAGCTAGTAGCAAAAGAAACGTAATAAATATCTACTTATACAAGAACCTACAAGCACCTAAACCGTACCTAAATAAAAATAACATAACTAAAACTTGAAATTGGTACATATTTCGGTGACTAAAATGGCAAATTTATGTGGCTATCGGCGTAAAATTCGTGCCTTGTACATTTTTCTAGCTTCGAATGGCATTTTCGTTTATATGTCATGTTCGGCGTCCTCCGGCGTCCTCAGCGTCCTCCCGCGGGTAGCAAAACTTACGGTCACGTATAGGGAATGTATTTTTACTATTCGCTTTGTGACCTCTCCAGCATTCGAGCCTTTCTCGCTAAATTGGAAAAATCTTTTGGGTTTGTATTCACAGAAAAGTTTTCTGTAAACAGTTATGCGTATCGCGGCTGCCGTGCTCGTATAAATGAAACCTTTTTACTTATTCACTATTCATTCTTGCAATACCTAAGCTAAGTTTATAATAATTTCGTAAATACAATACAAAATGTTATTTTTGCGCTATTTTCAATAATAATGGAAATATTTTGACTATAAAAATAAATTACCTTTAGACTTATAAATATTGATACGTGTACCTACGTCCTACAGATCCTAAGTTTTTTCGTATATGTAATAATTATGTTGCCTTTCTTCCAAGTTTCAGACAAATTCGCTAAAATAACATAAACATAACATCACGCCTGTATTCCCCGAAGGGTCAGGTTAGGCAGACGTGTATGTATAGTACACCCACATTTCGCCAGGACGTTTATGAAAATTGTGAAAGCACCTAAGTTCTAGCTTGTTGAATCAATACTTAGTTTTCATGTCGAATAATTTGTTACATTAAAAACATCAACACTATTCTAAGTTTTAAAATAATGATCACGTAAAACATTCAGTTAGATTAAAATTTCCCATTAGTCTTATAGGCTTGATTTTAGTTAATTATTAAGAACATGGTTCCTTTTAATAAGCAAAATTCCTTTTAATAGGCCTAAACACACTGTGCATAACAAAAACTGGCCTGATTGGTTTACATAGTAACTGTCTTCCGTTTCCCATTCCGTCACTTAAAATAATTACGTAGAACGAAGATTATGTACTAGCAATTAAACGTAAAATGTAACGTACGTTTAAGATATAAAAATGACTACATTTTTTTTTTTAAATAGTTAATAAATAACTGTAGTTACAGGCCTACCTACCTATCTACTATCTCTATTTCTTCAAAACAATTATGAGCTGAAAGGTAAATCCGACTTAATTCCTAGTATTCATAACACTCTTATTTCATCTAACAAGATCTTACAGAGAAAAACTAAAATATTTTTCTCATAAACAAATATTTCCTTTGAGATAAAATATATTTTTTGAGCTGGTATTTATATTTTCCACATAGGTACAGAGAGTATTTTATTACTTTTAATTCCAGAAATATTTAATCTTTTCACGTAAGATTTCAAGATGATTTTTCACAGACGTTTATAATAAAGTATTCTGAGGAATGTTCTCTTGAGATACAAATATGTCGGGGGTATAATAACAGCTGACTGTGTCACGTATTACCAACTCAGTGTTTGAAAATATCGTGAGTGGAATACGTAGGGTTGTGGAAAACACAGAAAGAGGTCGGGAATTATCGGTGACGGCAGTGCGTGAAGGAATATAAGTTTAGAATAGAGCATTCACCTCACACCAGCATAAGAAAGCCATACCAATATTTATATCATCCTCTTAGACTGATGTTTTACTAAGATATCTTTGCAACTAATACCGCACTTTGCATTCTGGTTTGTCGCTACGGCAGAAAAATCGGTACAGTCAACGGACAAAAATCTCAAAAATATAAAACGACGGGGTACTAACTTTTTTTTCCGTTCCGACCCGTTTGTTTACTTTCCACTAGAGTCTCCTTCATAATTGTAGGTACGCATTCTGAATAGCCAGATACTATAATTGCACTCCAAGCAAAATTGGATCTTAAACCGGAGAAATAAGCAAAGTCATTCCGAACTAAAGGAGTAACTTTCATAGTTACGTAAGTCTTCACCTTTCAATGTGGATGACATCACATAGTCCACAGAAAGAATTTATCTATAAAAGTTATTATTATAGCCATAAATCTTAATCATAGACGTGTGATAAATCGATGGAGGGGCGTGCAATAGAGTAGTTTGTTTATCGTCCCGTCTCTATACACTGCTAGGAAAAGCCTGCCGTGAATATATGATGAGATTTTTCTTCTTCGTAAAATGGGGTCTTATCTTACACCCACCGATTGCCTCAGAGTATGTTTTAATCTCGATTTATTTCACCTAACGCCTTCATCAAGAAATTCGTTGCATTCCTTTGACAAATCGGTCGGAAAACAACAAGCAATTTAAAAATGTCAATGCCATTTCACGATCTTCCTGTGCCGCTTTTTCTTTATTGTTTTAACGTTTATGTTATTTTTAAACATCTAACTTTTTACATCAAACAAAGTCACAAAACAAATGTTAAATTGTGTTGACTTTGTCTTGAAGCAACTGACAAATACATGATAAACGATAAATGATTTAATATCAGTGGGGTCTTTTAGTAAGCACTTCAACCTAACGATGATTACCCTGAGATACAAGTTTAGGATAACAAACGACGTTCAACAACAAGCCTTAGGACGTGTCCTTCTTGCTGGATTATGAAAATATCACGGGGATAACAGAAGGCAGGAGGCGGTCACTGAAATTTGCTCCTCAATAAGGGCGGAATGACAAACGACCGTCCCGGTGACTGTGCGGAAACTAACGAAATAGATGTTCGCAGAGGTCTCGTGGGACGCCGCCTTAGACGTCCCATTTTATTTTATAAATCTTACCGTACTTCACGTATTACGTAGCCAATGAAGACGTGTGTTCGCCCTATGTCCTCATTTGCTACTTGGATTTGCGAATGAAATTGAGTAAACAAGTTAGTGATGGCAAACTACCCGATATTGTCTTTCAGAACATACAAAGGTATTACTTTTCATTCGTGTGTTTCAATGATATTATTTAATAGCAGTTGTATATCATTAGTAAATAAGCAACACGTAAAACAGCTTTTACGTGTTGCTCGTTTACTAATGATATACCCTATTATTACTGTAGAATCAGCACCAACTTCCAATAATAGTCTTACTTTTAAAAATGTATTTTCTTAATAAATGTTCAGTGCCGAAGGAACCATCTTATGTCTTTATGAATTCCTTCCACAAAGGTTACAACGTAGATAAACTGAGTAAGTTATAGCTCTTATATTTAACAAAAAACGCGATATAAAATATTCTGAGATAACGACGTATAAAAATTAGAATGTATAATTTCGCTCGCGAGAATAAAAACTGTCGGTGTAATCTTACGACGAGCGAAATGTTATCGAGACCAAGTCAAACACAATTCGAGTGGTGTGAGCTATAGTCCTATTAACATTGCGCTCAGTTCGGTTCGCTAGCGTTTCGGGTTCGTAACATTTTTATTCAGCGGCGGCGTCGTCCACATAAATTAGGCTGAGCTGACCGACCAGCGCTCGTTCTGCTTTTCTGGTGTAAGGCAAAACTGAACCATGTTTCATTTAACTGTTTTTATTCTTGTTCCACGCTAAAAAAACCAGCCTACCGTCTGCCACAACGTTTTTGTTCATGAATTTTATTTTTAATTAAACGACGTAAAAAGCCGTGTGATCAAAGACTAACACGCGGCCTCGGGCTGATATTTCAATTGTTTGGTTAAAAACAAACCTATTTTTTTCAATGTTGGCCATAATAATAAAGTGAAATGAAACAAATTTTTGTCTTGTTTTGCCTCAATGGTAATGAGGCGTCATTTGAAGACCTTATCTGTTTTTTACTTTAATGTGACTTCAAAAGTTCTAAACACATGTCATTTAGCAGAAATTGTAACGAAAATGGTTTTACCTTTGAACTATAAAATAAAATTAGTGTAACAATGGAATATAATTTATGATTTTGTATTTTCCACTGTAACTACAGTAACCGACCACCTTAATTAACAGCGTTGTATCCCAAAATATAATTACTTGTATTTTGTATGTTACGAGCGACATGGCCGCGCGGGTTTAGCAGGGAAACTCTATTTGGTTCCGTAGACTTGGGTAAGGGAGACGGACTAACAACGCAATGCATACAAAACAACTGTTTACTCGGGTTTTTGGGTTAATGTTAACGTGCTAAGACTTGCTTTAGTGGTGTGACGCTTTCCCGAGACAATTGTAATTAAAAGTTCACTTACAAAGTATGTATGAAGTTATTCAGGAATTCAAAGCTCAGTGACGCAAAAATGAAATCACAAGTCGGAATAGGTTTAAAAAAAAAAAACAAACAGTGCTTCACTCACGTGAGTGTCTATTCTATTGACATTTTATGCTAATGGGAAGTTGAAATAGTTTGGTTATAAATAGCTATAAATAAAAAACACTCAAAACATTCGCATTTGTACCTTTTTTTAGTGCGAAAAGTTTAAATAAATAAGACCATGGTATATTCGTAAGAAACCTTGTTACTACGCAGTTACAACACCTTAAACTAACATGGTTCAGGTGTTACTTTGTTTAAGATGTGATTACATCTCAGTAACGAGCTATGTCTTGGCTGAAAGCGTATCCCCATTATCTGTCATTGTTGCGCTTTAAAACGGAGGGATTTTGTGACGTGAGTTACCTGCAGTATTTTATTTCTTAAAGTAGGTACTTTCTTTTTATTGAATGTTCTGAAAAAATGGGTCAGGTTTAGAATTAAAAATATAGCACCGAAAATCGACCAGTAACCTCCTGAAAACAATAACTAATTTGATTTGACTCCTTTAAATCGATCAGTCTTTTACCAAACCAAATAGTTAAAAACATTAGAAGTGTACGAAAAAGATTATCTGAAATCGATAAAATGGTTTAATAAAGGGCGAAACCTACAGCAGTTTGCAAGAATCGAATTAAAAAGGAGCGGCGGCAGATCTACAATCAGTACGTACGTAAGCCTATTGTAAGCACTATTCCTATTAGCATTAAACGGTCGTTTGCAGCGAGGAATGAGCGCCACACAAACGTATTCTACTTTTTAGTAACGCTACCCCTCGTAAATTGTACTAGGCGTCCGGCCCGCGAGTAATTCAGTTTACTTTTCACCTACCCACTTGTTACTATGTTTACGTTTCTTACTGACAATTATTAGGGTTATGTATAGAGAAAATTGTGTGTCAAGTACCTAGCTAGGGTTCAAGAAAATTGCCTTGGGTTATCTCATCTCTTTGTGAGGGTATTACAATGACTTCGGAAAGCCTATTGCCTGCTTTCTTTTCGTCTAAAATGTTGTAATTAGTTTGTGCTGTAATCCTATTCAGGCTTTATAAAAAGGCTGATTTGTAGTTAATGTTTCCTGAGGGATTTTCTCTGTGACAATCCTAGGAACAGTTCCTTTGGAAGTCTAGATTTTTCTTTGATGAAATTCGATGAAAGGCCTTCGGCTTTCACGGTAAGTAGTAATTATCGCGTGTTATCTATACAGTATCAGATAAAAGTCGTAATTCTTTCGAAGCGTGTCCTTCGAATGGTTTTACGACTGCACTGTTTAGAAGCCATAACGTTTATTGTTCAGCAAACAAACTACCACTAACATAAGTAGATGCTACTATAATCAGGAATATAAACTTTTTATATTGCACTATAAAATTGCTCCTTGCATATGGAAGCATAATTGTGCACTTACATAATAATAGCCAGGATATAATGGTTGTAGTAATTTTGTAGAAACGTATTTCCTGTTCCTATTTTTTTTTTATGAAGGCAAGTCTTGAACTTTGTGATTTAAAAAAAATCGGCCGAGTGCGTGTCAGACCACGCACAATGCTCCGTTATAGAAAATCAATAATTACTTTAAAAAATCAATTCCGTGTTTTTCCAACAAGAAATGGGTCTAACCAGTCGTTAAGTAAATTAATAAAAGACAAATCTAACTGCAGTTCAGATAACTTACACTTCCAACCACGTTTCTGTTCCAAAAGATACACTGAAACTCGAGTATCGTGCTGAAACAATACTTTACCTCCGCAGTCTCAGCGACGGATATTAGTACACCGTTCACTTTATATTTATATTCAGAAAACGTCTGCTACCAGATATAATTAACCTCTACCACAGAATATAACAGAGTGTCGGCTTCATATAACGATCATAAACAGGCGCACGCACACATAGACGCGTACGCATATGCAATAAAACGTTAATATTTTTCAAGATATAAAGTTAAAATAACTTGATCTCAAAAATCCATTAGTTAGATTTTCAATTTCAGAAAGGAGACCTGTGTCCCAGCAGTGGGAACGTTATAGGCTGATTATGAATGTATATTTCCTTTAATTTGAGTAAATCGCAACACAACACACTTACTTCACGTTCGAAAAAGCAGCGTTGAAGTGTAATGCAATACTTTGACTCTCTATTTAAAAACATATATAGGTACTAACTACCTTCGTTTTTGCACATTTTGATGCATACTACAACTATTATAATTTGATCTGAATTTACAAAATTTACAAAGAAAGTAAGAGAAAAGAACGAATAACATTTATTTGGAACACAATTCGTGAAACACAATATATAAAAAAGTGAAAACAATGTTATAGTATAGTTATGTTATAGTTTTGAAAATAAATGAAAAACACCTCTGTCCCGTCGCACCAACACTGTGCGAATGCCAGTCCCAACTGCGCTTACACTCGCTTTATTTGAAGCATGTCTATGTGTACGTGCGTTTGCGCTCGTTGAGAGCCGACCTTCTGTACCTACTATTCTGTGCCTCTACTATAACATTTAACGTTTACGTTAAGACTCACTTTGAAAAGTGAATTTAAACAACGAGATGAGAGTACTGTTTTTCTTTTTCAGTCTTTCAACTATTGTCCTAGCATTTAATAACTGTCAAGCTTTTTAAACTAACTTGAGTACGAACTCATTATTTGTTAAGGATTTTGTCGAATATCAAAGAAAATTCCAAAGAAAGGCAGACGCTATTTTATTGTTAACTAGCTGAACCGACAGCCGTTGTCCTGTCCAAATTTCAATATTGCATACAAAATTCTTATAGAAATCCACTTTCAGGATTCCCGAATTTTCCATTTTTCCCGGCAAGCTGTCAAGTTTTTCTTTCCGTTAGAACCTGATTTGTACTATTACGAATGTTTTAAAACAAAAAGTAGCCAAATTGGTCCAGCCGTTCTTTGGTGCGCTTACCAACGAACAGCATAGCATTTTTGTTATATAGACTACCCTCGGGTTAACCGTCAATCTCCGTATATTTCCAACATTTTATTTAAGAAATGTTTTTTTTTTTAAATTCTGTAAATAGGATATCGGAATCACTTTTCCAAACGTAATATTAAAAAAAAAAATAAGCTAGATGAGGTTGGCGTTTCCTATCTGACTACTTCTACTAAGGACATTAAAAGATAAAAACGGTTAAGAAATTAAGTCAATGTAGCATATTGCAGTCATCAACCGCCAGCAATGATAAATGGCTTTAATAATATGCCACTTTTAGTTTTAAAGAAACAAAAAAAATAAACGAAAATAATAAACACAGGATATCCTGTATTTATTATTTTCGTTTATTTATTTTGTTTCTTATATATTTACATTTTTAAATATTTTTATAATCATTAATCAAAATAATTTTAAAAAATCATTTAAAATGATTAAAAATAGGAGCCAACCGGTATAGGGAACATATCCTGTATTTATTATTATTAGTTTTAGCAGTGTTGTCCAACTGCTACTATTGGTAAGGAACTCTCTGTCAAAACGCTTGTGTGACTGATATCGCACTGGGCCCGCTAGGTGGATTATGGCCCACTCCCACTCACATAGAGGCCTATGTTACAGCAGTGCGAACGTTATAAGGCTGATTACGCCATTCTATTCCCATCATTATCAAAAATCCTTCATAATGCAGTTTATTAAAAGAAGTACTTATTCCAAAAGAGGTAGCCATTCTTCGTATTCACCACTACGAGCCACTTGCCAACTGATTGCATAATAGATAGGTATTCGTAGTTTTAAAACTACTATGAACTTCTTATGAGAGTGCAGAGAGGGGAGGATCTTGGAATTTTATTTCGAGGATGTTTATTGAATGCATAAAATAGTTTTCATACGTGGTGGCTTATTTAAATAATTCAACATGGTTAAATAAAACTAGAGATCAGCAGTACGGTCAACCGCAAGTCCGTTTGTTAACGTCAGCATATTTTATGACGCTAACGTTTGTTAGCGTCATAAAATATGTCTTAAAATCGTGTTAATTCTTGAGGAATTAGTGACTACAGGAAGTTTTTTTAAATACGTTGCACTTGCAAAATACCTACTATCAGACACCTAATAGAATCCCTAGATGTCTTTTGTTTTGCGAGAAAGTCCGAAAGGGATACCGGGACCCTTGGCAACAGGCAACTGAAGGAAGACGGGTGGGTTTTAGTCAGCAAAATTCTGACACGCCCTCCCGCTTCGCCCAGAGCGGGAGAAGTCATTGATGATTTCAAACACTCAAAAAAAAAAACTAAAAAAGATGTCTTTCGTTGGACGCTCACGTAATGCGATAGTCGGTCTATTCTCAGAGGCTTACACGGCACGGAAAGAATTTCGCATAAATCGATACGATAGTCTGGCAAAAAACTAGACGCTAGGAAAAAGACAATGTGAATCTTAGACGATTTTTAATTGTTAATTAATTTGTAATTAGACGGAGTCGCGAACTCTAATACAAGATATAAGCACCTCTTAATGAACTTCCGCCTAATTCCAACTTAATTACGTTGCGTACATCAAAGTGGCTCCGCCAAATACAATAACCTCATTTTCCTAATGTGGTTTCCTGTACCAAAGACTCTCGACGAATATTAAAGTATATTGATGAGATTTACTCTCCTCGAAAAATCTCCTTTCTCGAGCATTTTATTTAAAAGAACGCTAAAAGTATTTTCTTTACAATGAAAAACATAAAACAAAGACCTTCATATTTCTCGGTATAAGTTCGAAAAATGTCTTTTCAGACAAGAAAAATGCCATCGATTAGCGCTTATCGTTTTCTTTTGTAATAAAAGGGGAAGAAAAATTGATTCGGGCGTCGTCAGTCAATTTGCTGATCGGAGATGAACGAACAATCGGATACGAAACGGTTTGATGGCGACGACTAAAACAGATTATTGCCGAGAAAGCCGAAGATTGCTCGTAAAACTTTTAACGATCGTACTAAATTACAATTGGGGTGGAATAAGTTTTTCGACCTATTTAATTTATTGTGAGAGCCGGAGGCGACGTCTGATCTCAAAAACATAGGTTTTAGTAGTGGCAGGTTTTAACAGTGGAATAAAATTCGCTGTAAATATCGGTCGACCGCAAGAACTTTGCAGAAATAATGACCGACGAGAACTTGTGAGAAAGAAAAATTAAAGAAAATCAGTAGGGAATGAACATTTTGGATAAAAATAATCGAAATTTGGCGACTATCTCGCTTAATAATTAACTATGCAGAGGCACTTGCTTGGTAAAATTACCTTAGAGACTTTCTAATAACTCATTTAGATAGGTACTTGATAACCAACTTTTCAACAACTTACATAGCGTAACAAGTAAGAAAAGGCAAGAAAACCAACTGACTTTATTTTAATTTGAAAAGTTTCAACTTTGAACTACTTCTTTTACACCTTTAGTTATTGAGTAGAAGGTTTAGCTTCTGTACAAACTAAGTCTTCAGTCTTTATGTCTACCAAAATGAAAATTAATTTATCAGTTTAGAGTTTCTTTTACAAAAAATCTAGTTGATATTAACAAAAGTGTTCATGGCAATGTACTACATGATGTTTTTACTAACAAAAGATAACCATTTTTACTGCTAAAAACAACGTGATTAAATTGCTTCAAGATACAAGCACCTATAATAAATACATAATATTATTATCCCGGAAATGGTGCCGGACGCCATTAAATTGCGCTGTATATCGAATATATCGTACATACATCTATTACGTTGAATATCGACATCCACATGTAGTTTCACATCCACATCCACATCTACATACCTCGAAGTTGGAACATTCACTACAGTAACTAACACTTAATTATCACCTCTGCCTCTAGTTTTTAGCAACGAGTAGTAGTAGCAATATGTAACACTTAGTTGTAAACACACAATACAAGGGGGCTTAGATCGAATGTACATAACTGTAAAAAATTGAAGAAAAATATCTGATAATCTTGCGTTGTCTATATCAAAATGTCTTTTGAATTTTTCTACCCGTATAACTTAAACCAAATGTAAGTTCACTGAAAAGTTGGAAGCGCACGCATTCTGTAGGAGGTCTCGTTACTCCCGTATGGATTTGTTCGGGAATTTTGTTATTTGTATCGTCTTAAGCGGAGTCATTCTGATGGGAAAAGTTATAAGTAGGCTGAGGATTGAAAAGTTGCGAAATAACTCTCTGGGAGGCAATAAGACAGGAACGTTTTGCAGGCATTTGTTAAAACTTTTATGAGAATGCAAAGTTTATTCTTTAAAAAGTATTTTGGTAACATATCATTGTGCGATACGACATGCAAAAATTCAGCTCCTTGGGTTATTTAGATTCAGAATATAACGTACAAAGAAATTGGCGACTAAGACATTGAAATGTTTTGAAAACCCTTTTAAGTTCTCCGAGATGACAGGAGAAACAAAATAATTTTTCGACAACTTCTTTCGCCATTCTGTTATGGTTATGACCAATACATTTATAATTTACTTCTATCGTTCCTAGCCTGGCGCCGTTTTTCGTAGAAGAACTATTATTTTCTTTTTCAATATAGTCGATACATTTCAATTTGTACAAACTGGGTGTATTTTCTACAATAACACATCCAAATCAATACCGTCTGTACCTATAATAACATCGTCTAGGGATAGACTTCAATTTTAGAGTTTTGTACCTAAAACATGATGAAGTGGACAATGAATTGAAATGATCAAATATTTTATTGGAATAAAAAAAAGCATTTCAATAAAATTGAAATCCGATCAATACATATTTTATCAGTAGGTATATCTAGATCAAATACGTGACCATCCATACTGCTCAACTGTTCAAAAACTTCAGGGTCGAGCTACCTTAACGTAAAATTATCATATTTTTACTCCAACAACCCCCCAACGCTTTATTGTGAACAAAATACCAAAAAAAAAAAAAAAAAAAATTTGAAGTTTTACTTCTTTGTAAATATTAGAATGTCGTGCCCACGTACGTGCACGCATTCGAAAACAGTTAATGTCTGTCCAACTTACGAATAAACGATGTCGCAAAGTTAAATGTACAACTTTGATCATAAACTACGCTTATTTTCTATTTCAACTAAACCAGCAATTATTCCACACAAGTGTGCTTCACTCACCGATGATTAAAATATTCTGCGTCCGAAACATGCAATTATGGAATGAAAACGGTAACCGTTTTCACACATGACAATTATTTGAAATGGGTTATTTGTATTATGTATTCCTCCATTACCACTAGTGGCGGGAACACAACGCTAATGAAAGGGACCTCAACACGTACTATTAATCATGACGAACAATGGCCATGTTCAGTTTAAGCTCCTTTCGAGATATAATTACTTTCTTTGTAACGATTATTATAAGCAATTTCATTGAGCTCACCTGAAAAGTTTCTTATTGTGTTTTCGAACAAAAACTGATATTACAGGAAATTATATTTTATTCAAGGGTTTATTACAAACATTAACCTTGCTACTCGATCGAAATTTTTAGGAGTTTATTTAGTAGTTTTGTTAAGGTACCTTGCTCGTGCCGTTACACTGATCTCTTTTCTCATTTTCGAATTGTTCCTGAACATTTCGCTTACGATACGAAAAGATTTAGTCAGTGGCCATGAAGTTTGCAAATAATTATGTCCTTCATTTGCAAGTCTGTCAGTCTCATGGCATACAAAATAGTTTAAATGAAATCTAATTAATCTCAGCAAAACTGCGGCTTGTTTATTTTGTGAAGGATACACGTTTTTGACTAACAGTAGATCAATAGGAATACTTCTATAACGTGGGCGGACTAGCTGTTTGATTTATATATTTGTTTTTCGTCTTTTTTTTCTCCGATTGAATAAAACTTCAAACTCTTCCTGTAGATGGAAATTGCGAGTGAACCGGTAGCAAAATTAAACAAAACGTTTTTCTCTCTTTGCTCCAGTAAAAATAAGTTGAAAGTAGAAATTAAAGTTGAAAAGGGCGGACTAATTAATTCTTATTTCCTTTTCTCTTGGCATCATATTGGTACGATGAGTTACCAAAGAGTTTCATTAGAAAAAAAAAACGCACCATCACGAGGAAATCTCGAGAAATAGAAGACCTTTTTCGTTGATTTCTCAAGAGGCAACTATCACTATCAACGTGATGCAATCCGATTTTGAACCATAAAAAATCCGGATCCACAAAGCCTTTGCGGAATCCAAATAAAAGCTAAAAACTAACAAGCCTTCAAGCTTGAAAAATAAAATTTTGGCAATGGGCCGGAGATTCAGCGAAAAATAATATTACAGAAACTGTTTCACATTATTAACTTAATAACACGAGTACAACATTAAAGACAACAGGCGCCTAATTAACATAAACGTGACTCTTAGCTTACAGCTCTAATACGGATGTATTAAATTAAAGATGCTGAATATTATGGGGCATAACGCATACCTAAACGACGACCAAACTCCTTAGAGGTTGTGAGATGCAGTCTCGTCTCGATTCGTACCTTCACTGCTCGACAACGTCTCGGTAACGTCTTTTCTCTTCAGTTGTGTGCTAAGGTCTTCATTTCCACACTTGAACTTGAATTCTAAATGTTAGCAATGGCTAATATTTAGAATTTTATTTGAAAAGTGATTTGCTCTATTTCGACGATCGACATTGCTGTAAAAATTGGCATTCAGTCAATTGCTCAGTTTTGATGATCGAATGTCAATTGAGCGTCGACACGAATAGACATACACCATTTTTCATTCATGTTTATTGTGGCAGTAGAAACTCGAACATCATAAAAAACCAATCTTTATAACCGAATTTATGGCAGCTAAAACTGCAAATCTACTGTACAATACAGAAGTCTGGAAAATATTGGCCATTTTGCAAGAAATCCACCTGTCGGTACACCTGCCAATAAAATTAACTAATTTGTATTGCTGCCTGTGACTTTACCACCATTTTGCGAAGCTTTACCTCCAATTGACACATTAAATGAATCCTGACACCAAGTTAGCTGAACTTAAATGCGATGAATATGCAAAGCGATAAAGAACGGACAAATTGACCATAATAATTTCATAGGACTCAATTGCCTAAACGCTTTTCATTTGACTTTGATAGATTCTGCTTTTCGATTTTTCTTTTGGTTAGCATAATGATAGCCGTTATCAATGGACTAGCAACTTTATTTTAAATCAAGTGTACATGCTATAAACATATTTTTTTCGCTGATAACTAGTTTATCCGAATCTATGAGTTTATCACATAGAAAATCTTCCCTAAAACCTTCGGAAGCAGAATCAAATGGGAGCTACGAAGCGTCGTAGCACCACGTAGGGCTACGAGAAATATGCTACGAAAGTTATATGGTGTGTAGAATCTTAATAAAAGAGTGCAAGTTTTACATGTACATGTTATGGTTATATTGGTTACGTCTTCTTGTTTCTGTCCAAAACTGTAACACAAATCTTGTGTTACAGCTACAAATCTGAAAGCACACATGTGATTTGTCATTACATCGTACATCACAAACTTCGCCGTCCGCACACAACAGCGCGTCGGATAGTGTTTTCTCTTCAAACACTTTTAATTGTTACCTTCTGGAGTTTACCAGACCAACACGAGCTGAACCTCATCTAGCGGTGTTAACTTTTAATACGTTGGCGTGTAAGATAAAATGTAAGCTGCTGACAGTTTTGTGGGTAAAACTAGACTAAAGTGTTATGGCAGATGTCTGTGTGCAATTTCTAAGTGCTTATTCTAATTTAGCATGACCTTGACCTTGTCTTTGTAATACATTTGTTCTCATTGTATAACGCCGCAATCTCGTGGCTTGGATGTGTTTTCGTGACATTATTACTACATACTCACACATTCATTTTTCATTGCTTGCGTACGCAATTCACAAACACAATAAAATTACTACTATATACAATATACCTACTCGTATATTTAGTTTTATTTATTTGACCTTTTTAACCAATTTAAAAGATACGAATTAAGTTCAGAAGGTTTTCAATACAAAAACATTTTGTTTACATTGGAAATAGTCCCCGAACATGTTGTTCAACAATAATGGTCGATGTATTTGCAGACGACGTATTATTAAAATAAACTGCCATTAGAAATCGGGCGTAGGTTACTCGGACCATTTAAATTGCGCCATACATGGCGAATCGAGCAATGAGCTTACGGTAATTAATTAATATTTCAATTAGGTACACAGGCAGTGACACGGCATAATCCACGAGTGAGCCTTTGGCCAGGATAATAAATATTTTGTGAATCATAATTTCAGACATTTAAGACAGTGCTGATGATTTACCAAATCATATTTACAAAGCTTAACTTTGTGTGGAATAGGTTAGTTTCTTATTTTTTCAGACGGCGACTTTATTCATGCACTTATTTCGGGCATGTCCGGCAAATTAGAGACATGAGACAACCGTAGTCCTCGATACCTTTGCACTGCCAAATTATACGTTCAGCAGTTTGTATTTTGCTACCTAACTAGTTTATGTTTGGAGGTACCTATCTTGACTAACGGCCAGTTTCTTCATCAAAAGTAATGTCAAAAAGAAACAAATTTAACCGTTTCTTTGACTTTTTGTTGTTACTTTGGCTGTTACTTTTGATGAAGAAACTGAACATTAGAGGATACGCTAAGGTAGCCCGCACGTCATGTCAGAGTCAGGTTGAACGTTGATCAAAATATGATTCTCACCCGAAACAAATAATTTATTTACAAAATAATAATAATTAAAATCATCAATAAAACTCTCTAAGTTAGAATTGGCCTCGAATGTCATGATTTCATGTAATAGTCATTAAATACGGTAATTTGAAGTTAGAGAGTTAAATTAATGATTTTAATTATTATTATTCTGTAATTATATACTTGTTACGATCGCAAATCATATTTTAATCAACATACAACCTAATACTGATCTGCAAATTACAAAAACGTATGAGAATATGATTTTTTCGGGCAACCCTTTTTTTTTTTTGAGGTTGTGAAATCGGTAAATGACTTCTCCCGCTCTGGGCGGAAGGTTGGGAAATCATCAAATGACTTCTCCTGCTCTGGGCGGAGCGGGAGGGCGTGTCAGACTTTTACTGACTAACTACTGCTACTGACTACTGCAAAAATATGAGAATTTGATTTTCGCGGGCTACCCTGGCGTTTTCTTCGAAATTATTGCTTCTGGCTTTATACTCAAAATTATGTATAATTAACCACTTAACTAAAGTTATGTAGAATAAGGAATATCTACGAATACTAACATTAGCATTACAAAAAAAGGTTGCTAACTAACATTTAAAAAAAATCACATTATGCAAAGTAAAAACATGTATAAACGCAATACACACATTTTTACCGTAATTTGCTCATATAAATTACTCATGAATATCACTTAATCTCTTTATAAGCTAAAATAAGCAAGCAAAGGTTGACAAGGGTCGCCTGCGATTTTTAAATGAAGTTTAAAAACATTTAACATGTTTAAAATATACCTTTTATGTTTGCTACATCTGAAGCGGGTACTTCCGGTTCGTGTCATTTGTGAATTGTTTGCTTTTTGTTTTAAGTACTTTCATGAATAAAATTTAACCCGTTTGCCATCGGAATAACGGAAATGATTGTTTTAAAAGAGTTACTACCTTTAATCGCTTCTTTAATGTATGCCTTTGGAGTTTCTGCAATTTGCACAAGCGGAAAAGCTTTATCGATCAATATCCTAATCATCAAACTAAGTTTCCTCTACGTTTAATATCCATCAAAATAACATCACGCCTGTATTCCCCGAAGGGTTAGCCCCAGGTGTATCTATAGGTAGTACACCCATATTTCGCCAGTAATGATTAAGTCCCATACAATAGGGGGCGAGCCTATTGCCATCAACCATCGAAATGAGATGATGAAAATGATGGTTCACAACGAACGATGACGGTCGGATGTGTTACAATAAAAATTAATCTGCCTAGCCTTTTCCCAACTATGTTGGGGTCGGCTTCCAATCTAACCGGATGCAGCTGAATAGCAGTATTTTACATGGAGCGACTGTGTAGGGGTTCTTAGGTCGGACACTACACTGTCTATAGGGGTATTGGATCGGGGGTCGTCAGAAGCCCGAAAGTCTAACAACCAGTCTTTACTGGTTGTCAAACTTTGTGCCAAAGCCGTGTAGGAGGAGGAGTCTTAGTATATAAAGATGGTGACCCATCCACGCACCAACCCCGGCAAGCGTAGTTTAACCTTATAGTGCGACCCGCGCGGCTGTTATTACTCAGCCACGATAAAAAAAAAAAAATGTAGTTTAAACATCACAATACGATTGCGTGGCGAACGTAAAATATACGTGATTTACAATCGCATTTATCTCCATTTCACCTATAGACCAGTTGTAATATATTCTGACAGTTTTAGGCTAAAACTCTTCTACAAAAAACCAGTGTGTTTTATATAGAATCCGGTTTTATTCAGAAACGTTTGTTCAGCGAATAATAATATCGGACAGCAATGCGGACGCAGCGAGTTTGAACTCCATCCTGGGACAATGTGTTCTCAAACATACATATGTATTGAAATAAAGAGCAAATAACGAATGTTTCAAACTAGCTACGTTACTTACTTTTGTAAAATCCTACCAATTCACGGTTTTTTATGGCTATTACTTTTTACCGTCCGTTTTGAGTTTGATTGAAATTAAATATTTATTAATTTTTAATTATTTGACAGTAAAAATAAGGAATGAAAGAATGCTAAAGAAATCACCGGCTAGTTGGAAGAGTTTGTTTATATAAAATAAACAAAATCGGTCATCCAAAACAAAGGAACTAAAAACATCAGAATGTCTAAAATACTGCACGACCCGTCATTAACCCCACAACACTTATAAAAGTACCTCAAACTCCAAACACTTCTTATTTGCATAAAATGCACAAAAATAATCTAGTTAGAAGGGGATTTAAAGCAGCTTTAGAAGCAAAGACGGTGAATCACGTAGGCCTTCCATTTATCATCCGCCAAGAGTTCCAGCGTCTCCCGAAACGTCGCGATAAGAATATCTCCTCGGTTTCTTTGTACGGGGCAAAGGAATTTGTGAAACAGGCGGATAGTCTATGTACCTATCTAAAGTACTTAAGTATTTTCCAAAAGCTATAAGGCCTTTGTTTTCGTTTATTAACTTTATTTACATTGTTATTTTTACACTTTTTAATCCAAAATGGGTATTTTTTCTTTTACTAAAAGACTAACGACCCGCCCTTCTTCGCACGGGTGCATGGTGACACAAATGTCAAAACACAGAGATTTATGTGCTACTAGCTTCCTCCAGTACCTTCGCACCTTCGCGCGATATCTTTATAAAGTTATAGCGTATGTTACTCAGTGATAATACAGCATTCTACTGGTGAAAGAATTTTTGAAATCGGTCCAGTAGTTTTTGAGTATATTCATTACTAGCTGCTCGCCCCGGCTTCGCACGGGTAGCACTAAGTACTTATCTAATCTACGTCTATTTTAGGTATTTTTTTTACACCTTGGGTTTACATTATTTTTAGTAAGGCGCCCTAATTTTTTTGAAAATATAACATAGCCTATGTCAGCCGGGGATAGTGTAGCTTCCCAACAGTGAAAGAATTTTTCAAATCGTTTCAGTAGTTTTGGAGCCTATTCAATGCAAACAAACAAACAATCAAATCTTTCCTCTTTATAATGTTAGTATAGACAAACAAAAATATTTTTTTCTCTCTTTGTAGTGCAGTTCTTTTTTTTTTGAGGGTGGAAAATCATCAAATTACTTGTCCCGCTCTGGGCGGAGCGGGAGGGCGTGTCAGACTTTTACTGAGTAAAACCCACCCGTGTTCCTTCAGTTGCCTGTTGCCAAGGGTCCCGGCATCCCTTTCAGACTTTCCCGCAACCCTGGCAGGTTTTAGTGCAGTAAGTTTAATATTATACTATTAAAACAACAAATCTGCCAATAGTGTAATTATGGTTAAAACTGCATCTAAATACATTCTGTAGTTTAGAAGATCTAAACGGTCACACAGACAGTCACGAAAAGCGACTGTTTTATAATTATACATACTACGTATACAGGGTTGCCAGCTCCGGGTTTATGTTTTAGAGGATTTGATAAGATTAAATAAAGGACATAGGATGAAAATAAAGCATATCATATTACTTTTTTAACGCGGTCATGATATCAGTATTAGTAGCGACATTTAATAATTAAAAACAATGTTAATACGCAATGTAACGTAGTTTGCCTCGAATCGAAGCCAAGTATAGTACGACCTAATTAGTCTTTTTGTTTTTTTGTATAAGTAGGATACTTGGTATTACTTTTAGCTGCTCTAAGAGCTTCTTCTTTCTATAATAAAGGTATTTTCCTCTATTGAAGATTTCAAATTAAGGGACAAGATCAATTTTTATGTCTGCAATAGAGGACGTCCTTTGAAAAAGGACGTCTGGCAACCATAAAGTTATAGATATAAAATTTTCGATGGAATAGGATTCAAAATAAGGAGCTGAATGCCCCCTGTTAATTTGCGGAGGGCTGACCCTTACACCCTGCAGATATAAATATAGATAGTAGGTGTCATCGTAGGTAATATTTGTTGGTCTCTATTTCCCGGAATAGTTCATTGAAGCAAATGTTCACCCAAAAGGATTCCGCAATGTTTTTCCATGAATATAATCCATAAAATTGCATAGAAAACTCCCTCAAATATGAGCCATTCGGTGCACTATTTACCCAACTTGTAAGGTTACATTTTTGTCCAAACGTTAAAGATTTGTATAGACTTTGTTTTCACCTATAACAGGTTATTTTCGAAAATTATTTTTATCTGATGACAACGCAAACATCAACTCTGTAAATAGGTACACGGCACTGCTAAAATCTACTTTTATACACTAACATAACTTACTAACTTTAAAATACGAAATTCGTGCAAAATTACACTTTTAATTTTGAAAAAGTGCCCTCAACGCGCTCGCAAAGTATGACAAAAAGGTTTTGTGATGTTTTGGGCAGCGGCAGCGCTTTCACAGGACTGGAACGATGTGCTGACGGTAATTTATACTTGATATGCATATAGCAACCTATAAAGTAAGTACTTACACTGGTACACACTACAGGTAGCGCGATGGACAAGCCGAGCAAATACATAAAAGCACCAAGCAAGAGACGTCACGATTCATCGCGCTGGTACCCAAATCACCGATAACCTTTTCCGGGAAAAGGCATCTTGTGTTCTACACAAAAAGTTCCATAATCGAAGTTCAACGTAAAGTGCACTGCCAAAGCTTACACACACTTTCACATACTGCTTATACAAGGCGCTGTAAGCTGCTTGTCCACCCGTGATAGTTAATGCAATGAGTTAGTAGAATGAAGTACTGCGGTGTTAGAAACTTCGTGCGCTCAACTTTTCACTGACTTCAAACAAAGAGGACTTGTAAGACTTAAGAAACTGTTAATTTAATAAATGGTCATTACTTTCTTCTATTGTAAGTATCTTTTAGATGGATTTTTCTTTTAATGTAGTAGTTTTTCTTACTACAGCAACTGGCCCAGTATTTGTCACTCATAATAGCATCATGAAATAACCAAAATATTTATTTCAAAATTAATATCTATTTCAAACTCAAAACTCAAACTCAAAGCATTTATTTCAACCATTTACAGGCACTTTTGAATTGTCAAGGAGTCAGTTAGTCAGAAATATGAAGCTAGTTGCCCATTCCAAAGCGTAGTAGGTACCTATGGAGAAGAACGGGCAAGAAACTCCATGGACACTCTTTTAAATTTATAACATAATGCACAAACATAACATCACTCATGTATTCCCAGATGCTGAAAGGTTGGTACCTAGTTATTATACAATTATTTATCAAAATAAACTAACGAGAGGTGTCGCGGGACGCCCGGTTTTTTACACACTTGGCGATTGACGGCTAGACCGAAAACACTTATGTTACGTGACATAAGCGTCGCGTATTAAGTGTCGAACTGTTACACTTTTTTCAATCACCTCTCATTTGTCAAGTGTGCAGAATTCACCACTGTGCGGATCGTCCGGAGGACACGGTGGAGCATACGGTGGAGGTGTGCCCTGCTTGGGCGGAGCACCGCCGTGTCCTCGTGGAGGCGATTGGCGGCACTGACCTCTCGCGTCCGGCCCTGGTCCAGGCCATGGTACGGAGCGAGAGGGCATGGGAGGCGGTCACCTCCTTCTGCGAAGCAGTGATGCTCGCGAAGGAGGAGGCGGAACGCGTGAGGGAGAGGCAAAGCCTGCGCCCTCACGCCCCTAACTGCCGCCGCTGGAGACACCCTGGGCGTCGGGAATCCCAGGCGGATTCCCGGCCACCATAGGCGTGGGCTTGCGGACGGCGAGCAATGGGCAGCTCGCCGTCCGATAAGGACCAGGCCCAGGTCGATGGCGCGTCGTGTTCCACGCGCGCCTCAAAGAGATGTCAGCACACCTGACGGGGTCCGTTAGGACCGATGCCTGCCAGGGTTGCGGAATAGTCCGAAAGGGATACCGGGACCCTGGCAACAGGCAACCGAAGGAACACGGGTGGGTTTTAGTCAGTAAGAGTCTGACACGCCCTTCCGCTCCGCCCAGAGCGGGAGAAGTCATATGATGATTTCCCACCCAAAAAAAAAAAAAAAAAAAGTGTGCAGAATAAAACGTGCGATAAGGAGCTTCGTTCCAAAACTTAGCCTAGGTAGCATCAATGTCGTTTTAATTTCAATAAAAGATGGGTATGGCCATTACAGACGAGTAAGAGCCCTCTCCTTCAAACTAGAAATATCCTATATTTTGAGGAGCTCGTGGCTAAGTAATAACAGCCGCTTGGGTCGATCCATCAGGTTAAGGTACGCTTGCTGGGGTTGGTCTGTGGATGGGTGACCACCATTACATACCGAGACTTCTCCGTGACTCGGAAAGCACGTTAAGCCATTAGTCCCGGCTGTCATTCGAGGATCTTTGACCGTTGTTACGGGTCGTCAGAAGCCTGAAAGTCTGACTACTAGTCTTACCAAGGGGTATCGTAATACCCAGTTACTGGGTTGTGGAGTTCAGATAGGCAGTCGCTCCATGTAAAATACTGGTATTCAGCTGCATCCGGTTAGACTAGAAGCCGACTCCAGCATAGTTGGGAAAAGGCTAGGCAAATTGAATGATTTGATTGAAGGCACACATTTCGCCTAACATCAATTTATTTAGCTTACAATTACCAAAAAAACTACATTGTACTTAAAAATGTTTCTATACATAATACTAAATGAATGAGATCCGTCCGATGTGCAACAGATCCACAGGCGGTTACGTCACAACACACTCAATCCCTCTCTTCTCCCGCGTTTTTCATTCACTTTTTTTACACGCAAGTTTGCCGACCATTTTTCCGCTTTATTTATTGTATCAGCAACTATATCAGCAATAATTTACGCTTTATACAGACGCATGAACATAGTCAATCCCTTATCTGGGAATTTGTGTATTTTTTTCAATAGTTACGGGAAAATACGCGCATACAAAATAGTTTTGTTGAAGGTCTGTATCGTCACGCTCAAGGGGAAATTCCTTAGGGGACGTCCAGTGACGGAATAACCCTTTTCATTGCGATAATTTTGAGTTAGCACGTAGGGATAGGTAGCAGAAAGTGTATATAGTGGGGAAGGTAGAAATATTTTTTACATTAGCACACAGTTCTGGAACTTTCAATAGATCAGTTTTGTTTATGTCACTGCTCAGTAGGCTGTACCTGTTTATAGCAGGGCAAGGACCTTTTGGTGCGCGGCAAAAATTTGAACTAACCGCGCCATCTTGTTTAACCCGACTGCCCCAGAAGGAGGGTAATGTTTTTAGAGAGTATGTATGTATGTATAGTCTATTTCTTTGACACGCTCTGTAACCTTATAGGCTGGATGGATTTTAACATATGAGGTGTCGTTAGATTAATCTTAACAGTGGGAGTGACATATTATGCATCTGTAAATTAAAAAAAAAAGGAGGGGAAGGTTTGTTTTAAAAATAAACTACAACAATATTGGTATCAAATAAAAGCTAGTAATGAATCGATTTCAAATACACAAATAAACTAAAAAGCTTGAAATAAGCAATTTCATTAAAAAAACAAAAACCCGCTTGCAAAAACACATCTGAAAAGAGAAAAACAAGCATTATTATCTATTGAACGTTGTTTTTTGATAAAAACAAGTAAGATATCACAGACAAAAAATTTACAACATATTTTAGGTTATTGGTTTGCCCTCGTCTACAATACCTTACAAAAAACAAAGTTACAATCCTTGTAGTACTACAGGTAGGTTCTACCTATTTAGGATGTTAACAGAATTCTATTTCTGGAAAAGGTAACATCTAATTACACAACAACCAGCAGTCCAAACCATCTCAGTATCTATACCAACTACTTTTCTGCGAATTCTATCATCGTTTGTTTTCGATTCGGATGAAACCCAACCAAACATGTATTTCGGTTAAATTAGGTTTCGTTACTGGGAAAACTCATAAAACGCGAAGTATTGGATATTTCCGCTAGTTCCTTATTGGGAAATACCTATATAATAATTATAATATGTACAACAAAAAATCCTCTTCACAGTTCGCGGTAGTGACACATCATCATTCATCATTTCACCCGAAAGACGTCCACTGCTAGACAAAGGCCTCCCCCAAGCACCGCCTCTTCGACCGGTTCTGTGGTTCTCGCATCCAGCGGATTCCCGCGGCCTTAATCAGGTTATCGGTCCACCTTGTGGGGGGGCTTCCAACGCTACGTCTTCCGGTATGCGGTTGGCACTCCAGAACCTTTCGGGGGCCGAAAGGTCCGAAAATCGGCGATCTGTACAGCGAGCAAAAAAAAATATCACACATAAGTAAATATTGAGGTAAAAACTGACAGAAATCAACAACGACGTACATAAAGTGCTTTGTTATCACGATCTAAATTGAAGTTTAACTTTACTCCAACAACTGTATGTTCTCTAAAATATATTATGTTTTAGTTCCATAAGCCAATATGTAACTATATTAAACTGTTGAATCGTAAAAGCTTTATTGTTAGTCTCTCACTTCGAGCGTATATACAACTAAAAGCCTAATTAGGTGAACCGATCCTATAGCGTTATTATTACAATACATTAAGTAAAATTATTTCGTTCCGTAGCGATTCTCATTTGCATTTGTAAATATACAACAGAAAGCGCCGAAAAAGGAGTGACGAGGGTCTCGTTCGGAATACCGTAAAAGTGGCAATCAGCTCGGTTTACTGACTTTTACTTCAAAGTGATTTTTTTGTTCTCGTCCTTTTATTTTGCACGTTAGCAAACGGTGAAGTGTTTTCGAGTAGTTCCCTATTCGGAAGCATTTTGCTACCTTTTCTAATGCTCTCAAAGGAAACACTGAGGAAATTTTAATTTGATGTACACTTTAGTAACTTTTGTCAAAAATGATTTTTTATAGAACAATGTTCGCTGCTTAATATTTCGTTAAAGAAAGTTCTGTTCTACTTAAAATATATTATTTATTGCGCCACTCCTTCTAGGGTCATAAATATCGTTGAGTCCGCTCGGAACGTAGGTAACACTTTCTCTACTCTCCAGCTACATACAAGTTAAGTGCTTCGGTATTGGGAGAGAGAATTAATGTATGTGTTCTGGGGAATACTCGTACATTGTTCACTCTATACATTAACAGGACAACGCTTTACGAGGTCAGCTTCGTTTGGCATCACTTTGTGTTTTCGGAATAACTGTGGGTGATAATATACGCGTTGCAGATTAACTCTAAAGTTTTGAATATAGTACCTTAACTTCACCATTTCAAACACTATTGCTACGACGTAGCTGATGTGATGACGTCACTGCTACGCCACTACTCTCCCGTAGCCGTAGCACATAAACAACTGCTACGCGTCAATTTTAAGAACTCTGTTTTGCATCGCTTGTGTATTTTAGTCCGTGGTTGTTTATTTAGAATAAAACCGGTAGTTTTACGTTCGAATCGATAGCACTCCGTTTTGCGAACCGCAAAATTAACAACTATTTCTGCGCTCTAAAATACAAAAACATTTTCTAAAAATAATAATTCCACGTAGATTTACCCGTACAGACAGCATAACTTTTGGCTAATTTGGGGTGTTTCAGCAACACTAATCGGAGCGGGTCGGAGATGGTCATTATGTCGGAGACAATAGAACAAGAGGGTTGTTCGCCATTCAGACGTACCTAGCCGGTGTTGTCGCATGACAAATGGCCGTGTGTTTCTCTCCGGACATGACTGCCCAAACAATCGGCCCAACAACATTAGATGCGTTAGTACGTGTTGGATATTGTCCTGCAGTGCCTCGGCCTAACTCTATTTTCGTGGGCTGTGTTTATGTATGCGTCGTTTGATGAACGGTCGTTTACTCATGTCCTGTTTGGTTATTGTTGTGGTAACGATTTAAGTTTATCTCGACAAATATGTAGTTTCAAGTGTCTGCATAGAAATTGCACTAAGCTCGTGTTAACGTGAAAAGCTGTCAAGATGTTATTCATTTGAATTTGAAGTATTTGAGAGAATCAAATAATAAAACTTAAGAGACATAATATAATACGAACATAAAAGTTGTCTCACAATTCGAAGTAGGTAAAAGCAAACCTTTTAATTTGTGTCCAGTATTCTCCAGTTAAAAAAAATGGCCTACGTGAATAGTGAGGTTTTTGTTAGTCTCAGAAAAAAAGTAAACTATTACATAATTATAAAAAATATAAAGTGTTCTTATAAAAAAAGCAATTATTTAAGCTATAACGTAGTATTTTTTTCTTTAATATTGTTTTAATATTATTTAATATTGATAAAAAAATGATATAAGTATATTTTTTTGTATATTATTCTAGTATTGAGATTGAATATGACTAAATTGCTATAACGTTTGGCGAGCTCACTAAAGTCAAACAATTATTTTTCCAGGATAAGTCTACTCCAAAGGCCTGTCATGTGTAGCTGTAAAGTCTAGACTTAAAAGAAAAAAAATATATAATTCCGTTTCAAAGATTTTTGGAATTGAAATGTAAAATTCATGTCTATATTTTCCAATCTTTACAATGTTACCGGATTTGAGTACAATCGATATGCCTTATGGTTTTTTATAAACTAATATATGGTCGTAGACCATTAAAATATTAGTATCCTCGAATCAATGACATTGACATCTCAACTAATAATAATTTTTGTACATACGTACCTTGTACGGCGTTAACAACAGCTAGTGTTGTAAAAACTGGAGGCCAGCCGGCTGTTAAGATGGTCATCAATTTTAAAAGTGCAAGGAAACTTGCTAGAAATCACTAAACTGCTTCCTGAACGAATGATTATTGCAACCATTATTTCAAGCGACTGCGACCGTAATTTTAGAGTTATCAAATATTTGTCCAGCAGTCTACTGCTGGACGTATACTGACTACTGGATATAAGGACATAACATGCTCCTGATGAAAAATCATTAAAAATTAACAATTTAAAATCATCAAGTACAGGCACAGGTAAGCCACGTCACCGATCTGTTTGAATTTCGAATATTACGCGGCGCGGCGCATGCGGTCACGCGCGTAGCAACTGACGTCACAAGTCACGATACGCTTCCCGCACACTCGACAATTTCACCGCGGCGGGCGTCAACTCGGACGTTTCCGACGTCCGTTTCCGACGTCCGTTCCGTCCGTTATTATTTTTATTACCCCTACATAACTCGTGCGCTCACAACATTGTTACAGCATAATTATAATTTCGGAGGTAGTCGTGCTCGTAAAAATTAATGATTTCATAAAAACAATGATTGTGCAAATCACTTCAGACGGATTGAAAGCGGTCGTCATTAAAATTCCTACCCATATTTTTTGCGTCTACCTACATAATCATAATTCTGCCAAAAAATATGTTCCAAACAAAAGTAAATAACGGTCATTATTTCACCACGTAGCTTACAACACTGAGTTACTATTTTCGGTATTTGAGTAATTTGTTGAATTCCAATCTGTTTCAGAACTTCAGCGGCGGCCCGCTACTCTCTGCTACAAAACTTTTCGGACGGCATATTTTTTTTTTAATTTTGGGAAGAAACTCCACAACTTTTCATATTTTTAAAGTTTGCGAGTTCGTAGGTTGAATATTAAATGGTTCGTTTCCTTCTTTTCACTAGATTTCATTTGTAATTCTTTACAATATTTCAATTTGTGTAGAAGTTAACAAAGAAAGATCTTTACAGATTTCATTTTATAAAATGCAATAAGAATAATCGTGCTTAAGCTTTTCATATTTTATTGAATAAATGTCATTCAATACATAAAATGTTTATGTCTGTCGATTTTTATCTACATAAATAAGATTGCAATCCAAGAAAAAGTTGTTAGCAATGAAAGAGTATTTTGAACATAAAATATTCAACAAGACTCGGATAAAAATGCAGTAAAAAAAATCTCGATCTTTAGGTAATAGAAAAAACATAAAACAATCGCGAGTCAAGGATTTTTCTTATTTAATTTGTTTGTGGGGCGGCTCACGACTGGAGCAGGTAGGTACTTAGTTTTAAATCTGTCTAGTATCTCTACCCTTGTTTTTACTACTTTCCATTTGATAATACGACGTGAAAGCTTTTACAATAATGCGAAGCATAATTGCAGTCTGCTTTATATTACTGTATCTCGACAAATAGTTTTATGTATCTGCATAGAGATTGCATTCTCGTAAAGGTTTTCACATTCACGTCTGCAAAATAAATGACATTCTATTTTCGCGTAAACTTGTTTCTGTCGTTTGATATCTTGGTGAAGGGTTTGTTCAGGAATTCCAAAACAAAAAAGCCTTTGTAAGCTAAAGATAATATGATAATGCGTTAACCTTTTCACAGGCGGAGCATTTTCACGATAAAAAGAAAGTGTTATGTTTATTGATGAGTGAAAAACAGGATTGTGTATTTTTCATTAAATTTTATTTTTATCACCCGATTTTATTTTTGCGTCTACATAATTCTTAATCTTTTAGGTCTAATTGTGCAAAATCATCGATCTGATTAAATTAGATTTAATAAGACCGATGGCTTTGCACGATTTGTTGTAGTTTGTACTTAATTGCAAAATCTTAATAAATCTGAACAACGACAACCTATGCTTTACTTAAAAAATATCGTTGCTTATTTACTTCGCTAAAAAACAGAAGCCAATTTATTAAAAACACACCGCAAAACCTTACATCGGCGTCGCGTGAATAGTTCACGAATATATTCCGTGGCCACGTGTGTTATCACTTCGGTGACAAATGTTTACGTAGGTTTAAAGTGTACGGTATTTCAAAAAATCCTTTATAATCTCTGATTTACGCACCCGGCCGGCTGACTGCGGTTGGACAATAAAAAGCAATTTATTTTTTCCACCAGCACTTTTTTCATTAGTAAACAAGAATGACGTGTAAAACAAGCACTCACTGTGACGAGGGTTCCCGTAAATAACCGAAGGGAAGTAATTATCCGCCTGTGCGTTATGTAGATACGCTTTAAAAAAAATGTGTATGACTGTCGTATTAGCTTTGAGAAAGCAGATAAAATGATATGAGAGTTAATTACTTTCCTGTTGATAAATCCTTTGATGCGCGGTCCTTTACTTAATATGATATCCAGCTATGCTGGAGTATTTGCAGTAGTTATATACGAAATCATAATAAAAAATAAGTAAAAATCTTTTTTTTAACAAGCTTGTAACGAACTAAAAAGTACAAAATAAAACTTACGTAATACAACTTTAATATTTTCTTAAAATCTTGAGGCGTAAATGAATGTTCTAATTACACCGAAAGGTAAGTCTCAAGCTTTACCTCCTATGGTCAACCGTCCAATGGTGGTGGTATGGAGTTCCTGTGGTCAATTTCTAGCTCCATCATCAGACGAGCTCCACGGTATCATTTTTTCAAAATGTCTCGGTAGTTATATAAGTATGCCAAGTTTCAGCTCAATTGGATGCCAGGAAATGCTTGAAAAATGCATGACAATTTGAGTAACCGGAAATATACGAACAGAGCAAGCTAATATAAAGCTTGTAAAAAGTATCAATCATAAAACTTAGTTGATTATTTTTGTCTTGGGCTAAATCTTTAGTCTAGTAGTCGCAAGTGCTACTACTACTGAGCATGAGGTCCTGGGTTCGGTTCCCGTGTCGGGCAAAGTGTTATTGGGTTTTCCACCTAGAATTTCCCAATAGTAGCCCGGAGTCTGGATTTGTGCCCAGTTGACGGCAATAGGCACGCCCCCTATTACTTGGGACTTAAACATAACTGGTGAAATGTGGGTGTGTGTACTATAGGTAGGTACACCTCTGCCTAACCCTTGGGGGAATAAAGGCGTGATTTTATATTATGTCACGTTAATTTTTGTCTAATTGTTAAGATGCTGCTGTTATTGATTCTATTTTATAAAATACGTATGTTGGTTGAAGTAACATAAACACTTGCGAAACTTAATAAATGCTAGGTACCAAAAAATAAAATATTCGATATTATTCATCTAAAAATACTTGTCAATATTATTCACCACTCCTTGAAGCTTTATTAGGTACAAGAAACACGTTAGACAAAGGGTCCCGTTCGAAAACGTCTGATAAAAAAACCGGCCAAGTGCGAGAGGGACTCGCGCGCAAAGGGTTCCGTACCATTATCTATAAAAACGGTAAAAAATTACGTATGTTGTATATGGGAGTGGGTGTCCCCTTAAATATTTATTTTATTCTGTTTTTTAGTATTTGTTGTTATAGCGGCAACAGAAATACATCATCTGTGAAAATTTCAACTGTCTAGCTATCACGGTTCATGAGATACAGCCTAGTGACAGATGGACATACAGACAGCGGAGCCTTAGTAATAGGGTCCCGTTTTACCCTTTTGGTACGAAACCCTAAAAACTGTTAAGAAACGGGCCTTCTCAGTTCTCACTCTGATCTGTCTCACTCTGATCAATCTGAAATCACGTATAGATAGATGATGGTTATGTTCGACAGCCCCAAAAATAGTTTGATTCAATGCTTAGGAGTAACTATAACCCAACTCCCAACACCATACAAATGCCACATACATTCCATTTACACATGAGACTAATATATCGCATTGCGTTCCTTACCGTATATTATAACAAAAAATAACCAGGAAAGAAAGTAAATAAGGTGAATTAAAGCCTTATTGTTCTAATAACCAGGAAGCGTGCAAGGTATGATTACGTATACGTTTATTATGCTGTGCAAAACGTTATTATGCTTTCACGTTATAAGTTATTTTATTGTGTAGAGCTTCATATGCTTCATAAGTGATCTACTAATCTCGCTATTCCTATTGTTTTTCTAAAGAATGTAGAAGGAATGGGACTCCTTTGTAGAGTGACCTTGGGAACCAAGACTCGATGGCAGCCTTTACAAGATACAGCTTGCCGTCCGTTTCATATGAACGTCATAGCAAATTGTGGGCGGTAAAAGTGAGGTTGAGAAACAGTTTGACAAGGACTAAAATACCAGCAATGTTCTCAATCCCTAATCCCCCTTTCTTAATACTCATAAGAAATCAACGGAAGAACGAAGTCTTGGGAAGGCATGTCAGCTACGTAGGTACCTACTATCGATGTGAATAAAACTGTTTTCTTTGCAGCGTCATAACAGTAGGGTAGGCTATCCACTTGAAGACCAGCACGCGATAGCGCATAATAGTGAGCCATACCTTAGCACAGCACGTGCGTGTTAAAGCATCAGTATTGCAAGTAATTCACTCTATTATTTATTAGTATTGTACTTAAATGTCCGGGAACAGTTAGCGCTGCTGGCATAAGCATAAGCATAATCAGCCTATAATGTTCCCACTCCTGGGACACAGGCCTCCTCTCTGTGAGAGGGAGCGGGCCGTAATCTACCACGCGGGCCCAGTGCGGGTTGGTTGATGTCACATGACTTCGAATTTTTGGTTGTAGGACATGCCGGTTTCCTCACGATGTTTTCCTTCACCGTTTTGAGAGCAGTGGCGATGAAATAATTAACACAAAGTAAAGCGCCTGTCAGGGTTCGAACCTACGACCTACGACTCGTAAGTCGTGGCCGTTAGCACTGGGTCACCACTGCAGCGCCGCTGGAAGGGATGATAATTGATCGTTAACTGCTTGCGTGATTATTAGTATTGTCTTAACTTGTCTTGAGTCGCTCCTGACACACACAATTTGGCTAAGTGAAATACGAGAATAAGTTATAATGGTTCACAATCATTGATTAATTATTCAAAGGCAAGACTTAATTTCCATTATACTGGGTCGTTGGTTTTAGTCGCTTCTCGTTCACTCATGAATAAAGCTGAAACGGATAAAGAACTGTATCCAAATGCAACCACGAGTTCAACTATATAAATTGCATCAAACCATTTGACTACGTTTGGACGGGTCCGAAACAGCCGGTTTGGCATAATACGAACACTCATATGCGGTTATTCGTTATTGGCTAAACATCCTGGCATGCTGACAAAACGACTTAGGTAAATCGTTGAAACAAAAAGTCTGACTACTTATGCTAGCAACAGCAGGATTTTTCAACGAAAAAATATGAGATCTTAGCATGCATTTCTGCGGGGAACCGTCGCATTTGAGCACGCAATAACACCTGTAGAGTAAAAATCTGCAAAGAAGCGTACCGTTTCTGCACACAATAACATTCTCTGGGGTATTATGTGTGCAAATACAAAAAACATTACCCTCCTTCTGGGGCAGTTGGGGAAAAATAAAGCCCATTTCGTACCTTCGCTGGGCTGCAATATCGGCGTACATATGTTCCATCCCTCACTTCGGACACACGGGAGTTCCGAACCATTACATCACGTGCGACACTCATTTATCATTCCAGAAATATCTAAGGGATGTCCCGGCGACGACGTACGGGGGATATACGTGGCATCTTCATTAATAGCACGCCGCAGGTAGGGCGCGGGGCGGGCCGCACTGTGTACATACTCTGCTAATTGAAATCATGGTAATGTGTTTACCTGAATGTAGGCAGATGATGGAGTGATGTGACGTTACCATATCACAAAATATATTAAGTATTTCAAAATTTCAATTTTCTTGATAGTCGATAGCAGTTGAACAATTAATATATGTGTCTACCTATCTTTCCTAAGATAAAAAGTCTGATTCGAAATTTGAATAAAAGGATTCTGGGTTTTCGCAGATGATTTGTGTAAGAATCGCCCGTGGGCACAAACAAAACAAAGGATAAAACAGGTTCAAAGTAAAGATAAAAGTCAATTGTCTGGTGAACCTTTCAGATTTATTTTCTCGTACTATTTTAGGACAAAATCAATCCAATATGTACGAGTACCAAGTGCGTTTGACAGACGGTGTGCATACATTTAATTGATGAAAAAGATACTGAGACACGAGAGCGAACAGTAACATGCATTGTCGAGCAATTGGTACTTTTGTTGTCTTTTATATATCGACAAAATTAACCTAACCCATTTATTTCAGGCGACACAGGCCCATAGATACCCACACATATTCATAACATAAACAAAGCTCGTGTTAATAAAAAGAGGCTGAAGACTGTAGCACTTCACTTTATACTCGACGACACGGTTGGCGCAGTGGCTGAGCGATGGACTGCTGCGCAACGTGTCGTGGGTTCGATTCCCGCACGGAACAAATATTTGTATGATCTGCAAGTAGTTGTTCCGGGTCTGGGTGTTAGTGTATGTGAGTTTCTATGTTTGTAAACGCACCCACGATACAGGAAGAAATTCCTAGTGTGGGGCAACGTTTTTTTAAAAAAAAAAAAAAAACAAAAAAAAAAAAAAACTGCCATGACTTTGAGCTGTCCTGTGGTACTTGTCCGCGAAAGCGACGGAACACCACTTCCTGTGGCCAAAAGTCTTAAAGTTGACGTTGCGATCCAGTAACTGCACCCTCGGCGTGTACCTCGTCTTATTATGCAAGTATCTATGCTTTTAATAAATACTATCGACTAAATAGCGATAAATTAATTATTTTATTATTTATGTATACAGTACAAATACATAGAGATACAACATAATTATAATATGATTACAAAGGTACTGCTTATTTCTTAAGAAATTTCTTCCAGCAGTCCAGAATTATCATTTTTAATCATTGGTATTTTTGCAAGTTACCTACAGCTGTATCTCATCAAAAATCGTAAAAGTGAAACCGGGTAAGCAAGCAGTTGATGAAATTAACAAAGAGGAGAGATAGGTACCTAAGCAAAAAGAGAATTATTTTTGCGTAGGTACCTATCTATCTCATAATTTAAGTTAGATTTATGCCTACACCGCAAACTAAGTAGAAACACGACGTAATAAACAAACTAAGATATAATAAACCTAACGCCGAGCAGAATTTATTTTTTGTTTCTCCTACCACAGGAGATAAAAAAAATATTTGTCTCCCAAGTCGGTAATTTATCACGTAGGCTTATCAAAGCGTTGAATAAGCGTCATGGATGTGACAACAATAGACCTGCCTGCTGTCGCGTCAAACACCAGATCCTCCACAAAGGTGAAAATTAGTAGACGTCGCTTACAGTACCCGCTTTATGATCTGTTTGAATCTATGCTTCTAATGACATACAAACCTCGTGTATTGGACCGTGTTTGGATGTTCAGTGCTTTATTGACAATGGATAACACTGCAGCTTTGTGTAATGCCTTTCTTTTAACATTGTCGTCGTAAATCTACTTCAATATTGAAATTCAGAAGCTATTGTCTGTTTTTCTAATGGCGTTCAGTGATCACAATCAAGCACTCACAATAAATGAATCCAGTTTCTGTTAACTCACAAAACCATCAACAAGAGGCCGAGGTTTTGTTCAAACTTGTTCAATGAATCAAAACGCCCTCCATCAATCTTTGGAAGTCTAACTGAAATTAAACTTTGAACTTTAATCACGTAACAATATTCTGTGATCAAAGGTCTACTAATGAAATGCAAACGCCCGTTTCTGCCTCGAGTATCAAAAACGTGACTTGCATTTCAGCCAACTAACGTCTCAAAAGCCGATAACGCGACGACAGTTCTGAAAAAAGTATCCAATCCAGTCGTGCGAGGCAAGAATAATTGAATTAAAACAAAAGAGGAACAAGCGAGCCGCATTTATTTAACACTTCGAAGTGAATCCAGTGGCAAATACAAGTGTAGCAAACGGTTCGCGACAAAAACGGGACACAACAAGAGCTTTAGTTAATGTGAATCATATTTCATTTCGCAGGAGGACGGGATTTCCGAGACCTCCCAACACCGAGACATTATATTTTCCATTGTAGGTCTACCCACACTGCATTAAAACGAATGATGTTAATGAAGATATTTTAAATGAAACGTTATTTACGCTCCATGTAATTGAGCGACGTCATTCAAATGTTTCACGTAGGTTTTTTGTGTCGGTTTGTTCGCCTCGCATTGATCACGTTTCAGTACTCACGTTTTTCTACTGAGATCATGCCTCGATGAGCGCTAAGTTCAATAAATGCATATTCAATGGTCTCTCAACGAGCGATCCTTCGCGTAACAATGACGCCGTAGACAAATGATGTTTTTTCAATGGGTATGTTAAAAATCGACGCCCACAGAAGTGTTCTACGTTATGCCTTTCTTTGTTCAAAGGGAATATAATCTTGAGAAAAATTTAGATTATTTTACAAATGAAATTGCTTGTACAAGTTTAAATTAAAGCAATTCTTCCAATTGAAAACATTTATAAAAGTAAGCGAACGCAACACGCAGCTGTATAATAGGCTCTCAGTGAGAAAAGTAATGTGAATAAGTTTTTCGCACCTGCTCACTCTTGATGTCTTTTTTAGTGTTCCTTAGTAAAATGGCGAGGGCGACTTCAAGA
Source organism: Lithophane ornitopus (assembly GCA_948473465.1). NCBI lineage: Eukaryota > Metazoa > Arthropoda > Insecta > Lepidoptera > Noctuidae > Lithophane > Lithophane ornitopus. The sequence continues at coordinate 9,486,491 of OX419629.1, forward strand.
TATCAATCATTCGTATTTTCATACTATTACATAACATGTTCTTATAGGTTTATTTATACTAGCTGCTGCCCGCAACTTCGACCGCGTGGACCGTAATTCTTTTTCTAAAATAAAAGTACCCTAAGTTACTCCTTATAACATCAGCTATCTGCCAGTGAAAATCAGTCCAGCCGTTTCGGAGATTAGCCGGAACAAACAGAGAGACAGACAAAAAAATTTAAAAAATGTGTTTGTGTTTATAGTACCGTTTACACTCATACTGCATTTAGTAAAGCTGTTATTTTGACACTTCAATTTAATTTATTTGTATAGATAGATTAAATTCAGTATTCAGTTTATTGCCAAATTCGACCATAATAATTCGCTATAATTTTTTTTGGATCCACGCATTGCGCTTGCCTTCTGCCTTTCAAAATGCTTTGCAATTATAAATGTTTCCCTTCGGGCCAGACTCTACATTATTTAAAGCGAGTATAACCATGTATAATCCAGCTACTTAGCGATCTTCAAAATTAACTGTCAGTCACTTGAGTAAATGTAGCGTATTGAAAGTATACAGGCTGAATTTTTTAGATGGTTTAGGGGAAAATCTAAGCAATTAGAATTATGAAAAGTGTTCAAGGTGTGATAAAAGGAAAAAAAAATTAAAATAAAAAGTTAAAAAAAAAGATTTTAGGTTTTAACATAAAATTAATTATTTTTCTCTTGATCAGAGGTACCTCAATCGAAAATTGTTATAATACACTGTTATTTTTTGAAATACTAGGCATAATTAAAATATAATTTAAAAGAGTTTCGTTACTTTTCTCTAAAAACGAACTCACATACGAAGCATGTGAGTTCGATTTAATTTAACCGCAATTTTCTCCAATTCATAGTTAGATTACCGCCGAACGGTTTCGCATCAAAATGTGTGTAGGTGTATGTTTACGCTGCCAATTACTAAATGGCTGGAACTAAAGAAAATAAAAGAGTATACTAATATTACAATCATAAAGCCGTAGTAAGTGTTCCCCACGTTATGACTGCTCCTAGCTCTAGCTCTGCCATAACACACATTAAATTAGGGAAATAAAATTGTATTAAATGCGCTATTCTTATATTTCGCAATAAAAATGGTAGGTAAAGGAATGATAGTGAAAAAGTAATAAAAATGAATCCTTTTTATTGCTTTTTCACTATCATTCCTTTGCTACAGTGTAAGTAGTTACCTGTGTATGGAAATTATTACATGTTTTATATTTGTATATGTTCGTAATGGGTCTGATTTCTTGGAAATTAATATAAGGCCTACACTTTAATAAGTGTTGCTTAGGTTATATACTAAAATAGTAACGAAGTCAAAACTATACATGTCTGAAGGCAAAAATATAGTTTTTAGAATTTTTGTCCGTTTGTCTGGATGTATGTTCAGAATTGGCGCAAAAACGGCTGAACGGATTTGGATGAAATTTGGCACAAAGATAGTTTATAACCTGGACATAGGATTAATTTAATCCAGGTAGTACGTTCCCGTGGGATATTTTCCGGCAACACGCGAGCGAAGCCGAAAAAAGCTAGTAATCGCATAAAACCACTTACAGCAAGGAAATCAATCGTTCGGTATGAAGGGGGTTTTCATTAACTAAATACGCTTCTAATTTTGCAACAGGAAAATAGCAGAGTCCCGTAGTATTTAGTATGAATGTTTCAGCTGTTACGTAAATGGACGAATGACTAAATGTTTCTTTACAAGGAGAATTCACACTGGAAATATAGTGTAGGCACTTTACATCAATCTTCTACGAAGTCAGGTGAGTGACCTCCCAGGCCGGTAATAGAGCTGTAATGTAAGGCAGCGAATAACCGGAATTATTCGCATTGTTCTCGCCGCATACATAGCTCGGTAATATCGTTCCCTAGCGACCGGCGATTTTCCTTTTTTCCGTAATAGGCCGTTATTTGGAAACTTCAACTTCACAATATGGACACACAAATCAATGCCACTACAAATCGTGTTCGGCAGAGGCCAAATCGTTTTGCGTGTGACGTTAATGGGATGGGAGCTATTCTTCACATCACGACTTTATTGGACGATATATCAGCATTGAGTGTTCGACATCCAAACGGCGACAAAATACATTATGGCCTTTACATTTACTCCATGCGTATTGCCAGTTTCAGTATTTGTAAAGAGTTCTGAGAACTGTAAATTAGCCTCGGTGGAGTTTGTCTAAACATTTCGATCCACCAACAGCCTGCATAAACAACTATTAAGAATAATAAATAGCTATTACTACTTTATCACTAATAATTAAATTGTGTACAATCTTACATCTCCATAAACATAAATTCAGCGTCTGTGGTCCTTGCATCTGAACTTTGCTCAACGGATTTCAAAGTGGCTTCAAGTATTAGTAAAGTCATTTATCAAGCTAACATCACCGTACCTACAGCCATTTACTAAATGCAACAACTTTTGATGAACATATTCTAAATATCAATGGGTTGGAAGATGGTTGGAAACCAGAACGACTCAACATTACGATAGACAACCCTAAATACCTTTTGCCAGTACCTATTGTTGAACGGGAATCCCCCTCTTGGCATATTTTTTTTACCATAATATTGTTTGGCATAACGTTTTCTCATAACTTTTTTTAGCATAATAATACTGTGGCATAATAATACCTTGGTAAGGTTAGCATAACTGTCATTTGATCTAATTTGTTTAAGCATAATTTGGAGTTGCTATAAATATAAACATTATTTATTATAATTTGAGAATTACTCTATTGGATTAGGTTAGGTTAGGTTAGTCTGAGCCGCGAACATGTTTGTTTTTTAACCGACTTCTAAGAGAAGGAGCAGCAACTCGTGCAGTTACTCTCAGAAAGCACCATTTGATGAAGTGGAACTGATGCTGAAGACCACAGATTGCCACCGGAACTACTCAATAATAAGTATTTCACGGGTTGCGATTCGATTACTTTATGGTTGCCAAGTAATTTATGCTCGTCACAATGGATATGGTGAAGTGGAGCTGATGGTGAAGTACTAGTAGAACTCCTCAACGATTAACGTCCCTGCATCTGAAAAAGCAATATTTTGAAATGGTGGTGAGCAGTTGACATTAGGCTATTGTAACTTAGATAAATACACAAAAAAAGCAAACTGACCCACTAAAAGGAGAGAAATAAAAACTACATAGTGTAGTGTTTTTATTAACCAAAAATACAAAACCAAAGGAGTGAGTTATATTTGGATTTAATATTTTTATTCCAAAGAACATTATGTGTAAATATCACTATGCATTTATAACATTATGCTTTTTTCCATTATGCTGCATTATTATTATGCCAACAGTATTTATAGCAATTAACATTATGGCAAAACATTTATGCCTAATAATATTATGCGTAATGATCATTATGAAGAATTTCGTTATGCCAATGTAAATTATGACAATCTATTTTATGCTTAACATTAGTAAACCTTGTTGAACGTTTAAAGAAAAAGTGACATAGCAAATTCCCCAACAACTCACTAAACACTTCCAATGTTCACGATCTGTTAAGAACAAAACGATAGCAATTTTCTTTGTTCGCTGCATAATCAAAGCTAATGTTTAAAGACGTAGTTTGTCGTTACTACAAATAGCTATCATAAATTGTGATTACACCTGTTTTAAGCACGTCTTAAGCGCGATTGTTTCTGCAATTTGGAAGCCTGCACTGCAGTCATTAACCTGTTCATTAATGTATCAATAGGGTCCTTATTCTGAACATAGCATAATAGCTTTCGGTGTTACAGAATGTCTCTTAGTTCAGTGAGCGTCTTCCATTTATCCCTATTTTGCGCAACTCTTTTCAATGTAAGCTTTTATTCGTCATCCATCTTTTACATTTTCTTCCCCTATTCCTATTACTATCTTTGGGATACCATTCTGTGATATGTAAAATTTCTACATTTATATCTGTAATTCGACTGACGTACAATGTGTAATAATAAAGAGTGGTGCTGGAGAGTTTGTTGAACCACTTCTTCATCCCAGCTAAAGCACTAGGAAGTGGTGAAGGGCGGGCATTTGGGGGACTATCTTATGAAATTTTCCCGTTCAAAATGTACTGGTCCTAGCCTAGTTTGAATACATTATTTTTAAATGATTGTATTGATTTGATTTGAGTATTCTATCACAACCTTACTCCACTTGCTTCATCATCATCTGCCTAGCCTTTTCCCAACTATGTTGGGGTCGGCTTCCAGTCTAACCGGATGCAGCTGAATACCAGTGTAATATAACCTCTTCACTTGCTTAATTTTTTTAAATATTCATCTAACTACATTAAAATAAATACCTGGTATTTGTTACGACCAGCATCCAAGGCTCCGCTTCCAATAGAAGTGTAGTTAACTGAATAAAAAGCAGCCTATGTATGGATTTGAATTAAATTTGGTACAGAATAGCCAGAACACATTCAGTACAAAATGCCATGCAGATTTCATTCAAATCCGTTCAACAGATACGGTCCAATTGAGTAACAAACATACATTCGGAACTAGCTTGGATAATAATATTAGTGGGTATGTAATTGTATTTCCAGTGCAGTGACAGAAAATCTCTAGTTGATGTCACACCACATTTGAGATTGAATTCCCCAAAAGGCAATTCACATTTGCATAATAGACCCGTGTAACCCGCATGAGCTTAGCTTTAGCAAAGGACCGGATTCCTCTCTTACGCGGGCCCTAACCATGGTTTTAGGTGTTCAAAATTACTTAGGATAACAGCTGTAATCAGGATACAAACGAGTGGCTTCACTCAGCTAGGAAGCTAAGCTAAAAATGATTAAATTATTTGTCTGTTGTAACGAAAGGTTGCTTGGCTGTTTGCGCTCATAGAACGCATACCTACCTACCTAATGTTTGCAAAGAACACCGGCCATGTCGAGTGTTCATTACTAGACTTATTCCCCAGGAGTGCGAACTTACTCCTTGTTTAGTTAAGTTCGTTTTCACGACTTTTCGCTCGCCAGCCAACGCCGAACCGTTTGGCTATCGCTGCATAATAAATGGTTCGACGCATTCTCGTTCCGCATTGGAAAAAACCACAACGAATACCTTCACAAAACAAACCTGTCAATGTAATCCCGGTACAGAAAATTCAATTTTAATTAAACTTTAATTTAATTACTGCATCCATTTCCCCGTAATGACTTGTGATCACTTTACAGTTGATCGTTTATGTTCATGTAATTACTTTGTAGGCTCATGGGCTGATAAGCGCGATCAAACAAACAAACTCTTCTGCTTTAGAGACTTCACACGGCTTCACACGGGTGGTAATAAGTACTTATCTACGGCGCACCTACCTACCTACCGTACCTACCTACCTACATACATACCTATGTACCTACCTCCATAATAAATAAATAAAACAGCGTTAATTAACACATTTCAACAACATGCACTGTGTGCACCATACAAAGATTTTTTAAATAACGAAGATATGCAGAATTCTTAGAAAACTATTACCAAATATGAATTTTCAAATTACATCTCAAATACAGCCGTAATTTATGTCAACGAAAACATAAAATTGTTTATGTTCATACGATTTTTTTTTTTTTTAATAAGTCCTTATAGCAATCATAAAAACTTGGTACATTACTAAATCACAGAATTAATCAATTTGTTTATCCGAAGTGGGTAGATTTATGCCGTAATCTAAGCATGATTTATTGTAAAGCAAATAGTTAAAAAGCTGTTTTAAAATTAATCACGTGCCAGACGATATACTTAGCGGAAGAAAACATGGAACCACGGTAGGTATTCCTAACATCTTGGCGTAAATATCAGATATTTCATTATTACCATTGTGTTGAGTCTTAATTGTTGTCGCACGTGCTTCCCGCTTTCGATAGTGATAGTGTCAAGCGCACGAACGTCATTGAAGCATGTTAGCCATACACGTTACAAATACTTGCGCAAGTTTAGACTTGCGTTTAATCCGTGTTAAACAAAGCGGTTTAATCCGTTAAAAGTATGCAAAGTAATTTTCAGTATGTAAAATAAACGTATTTTCTTTCTGTCTATTTTCTTTATAAGTAGGTAAAGAAAAAAAAAAAATGTTATCAAAAAAATACAAGCAAATAGCGACAATCACCTTTACCATCTTTAAAATAAAATAAAAACAGCTGAGGTACTGCTATAGATTTTAATATTTAAACGAAAAAAAAATGAACAATCCACCGCACGTATCCGAATAGGTGGTTCGTGAAATTCAGGTAATTCTAAACTAGCCATGAACCGCGGAACGTTGTGCAAAAGTTATCCGGCCTGGTTTCACGGACGATTTAGTCGCGGCTTTATGATGAAATAATTCTTCAGTCCGATGCGGCACGGGTTATCAAGTACTACTTACAATGTACATTTTATTAGCAGCTTATTTGAAGAGCACTCTTTTTTGTTTCAGGATTTTCATTTTTTTCTTATGAGACACATCATTGTTATCGCGATCCGCGGCAGTTGTTAATATTTCATGGATTTACCTTTCATATTTATTTAATAACAAAATATTTTTTTTAATGAAATCTTAATAATAATGTTGAAGTAGATAGATAATATTTAATAATTTGAAATAAAATAGGAAAGCTAAAAGCAATTCACTGCATAACACCACATGTATTTGATCTCGTCTATTCAAAAAGACAATTTCAAGTTATACCAACGCTGCTCCGTTTCACATTTATAGCGCTCTGCATTTGTTTTTTCCACTTTTGAATCGCTTTGGAATCCAATTGGAACCTCGGGTGAATATACGATGTGGTTGGCAGAGTCGTCCTGTCATACACCTACAATTTGCCAAATAATCGCTTCTATTTTTACACATACATACGTATACATATCATCACGCCTGTAATTCCCGAAGGGTTAGACAGAGGTGTACCTATAGTACACCGTGGAGTTTCTTGCCGGCTCTTCTCCATAGGAAACGACCAATGGGAACCGTGCACCTAGCTTCTGAAGTTTCATAAGTGCCCATGTAGGTTTATGTGAAATAAAATATTTTGATTTGATTTGACATCCACATTTCGCCAGTTATGTTTCAAGTCCCATGTAATAAGGAGCCAGCCTATGGCCACAACTCGCAACTGAGAAAATCCTGATGGAAAACTCACACTTGGCTCGATCTGGGAATCGAACCAAAATTGAACTAGAAATAGTAGATGACTGTTCATTGCGCATGAGGTCCTGTCATGCTCAACGAACAGTCATATCTACTATTTCTAGTTCAATTTTTACCTTTAACTTAATAAAGCTTTCATACATCTCAGTACCAAAGTATAAATTGAACGTAAATGTGTCGTTACTGCAGCGAGTTAGTAAACGAGATATACCTACGTACGGGAGTTCAGTAAAGTGCAAAGTTTGCTATCATAGCGCACACGAGAAATGGTTACAGTATAATAGTATTGCCAGTTGCTCCTCACTGTTTGTATGAGACGAGAAGCAACTACGCCATTCATTTTCCCAGGTAATTGTAGAAATGAAGGATAGGTTAGGTATCTACCTATTATATGTAGGTATAAGAAAATTCATTTAGAAACAGCCGTTCCGTACAAATTCAGTGACCCGTTTACCAAAATTAGGTTCCTATTAAGTAAAAAAATCACGAACTACCAATATAATTCATTCTACATACAAAAGCAAGCGGAGCGGTCATGGGGAGAATGGGGCATCCCTAACAGTGGCCCTCAGAAATAACCGCAAAGGTTATCAAATTGGCAGTAGTGGACGCATTGAATGCCTAGGGCCAGGCGCACATGAACGATTCCGCCGATCCTCCCCGCCGACCGTAATGGGCTATGCATGAGTAACCGCAAAATCGCATAGCCCCACTAATATGCGGAAATCTGAGTGTACCTACCACATACTATTTAAATTGTTATATAAATGTATTAAATGACGGAATGTAATTCTGATCTGATATGAGCGAATGAAGGCAAGCCAGGCGTGTTGGAAACAAAGTGTTTTAATATTCAAAGAACATATGTTTTACTCTTACATTAATGCTAAGTAAACAAGTTGAATCTTTGAGAAAGATTTACTTAACGTGAAACAATATATAGAAATTGTTAACTCTTGATAGGCTAAAAATTGTAGTTATACGAACATTTTATATTGAAGAGTAAAAATCACGTTTTAAAAGTAATAAAACTAAAAAGTAGATCACTATTGCGCCAAATTTTATAGCACTATCTACTTTCATGAAAACGAATAGCGGTTTTCATTTCTAGTACCATTTCAAAATTTCATAGACTCTTAGAATAATACGTATTAAAACAAGTTTGTTCTCGTTAACAAAGTTGGCGCACGCACGAAAATGAAAAATTCTGAATAACTCTGCATCTCCTAAAAAAGTTACGACAAACTGCATTTCGCATTCGCGTTTTTATCCAAGCAAAGAGCAAGCGACAAAATGAATAAAATAAAAGGAGAACAGTTTTTCTTCGCAAAATGTGACAAAGAGGTGGTGCGGGATTTCTCTACGTGGAGTTATTGTCTGTGACGCAAAGTCGTTGTGACAAATAGTGCTGCGTTTTGCAACATTTTTAACTAAGAGTTAATGCCTCTGCCAAGAGTTTCTTTTAGCTTAAGGGACGGAGGATAGTGATAGTGCAATAAACTTTTATTATCATTTCTCTAGTGCTAGACGCGTTCTATTTTTCTTGTTTTCTTTTTCCAAACAGAAAGAAATCTTAGAATACTTATCAGTAATGAGGTTCTTCAAATAAGAACCAGCTGAAATTGTATCACAGCTTATCACAAAATGTCTATCTTCATTACAGCACGTTTCCTTAACCTTTCATAATTATTTGGAAGGAAATTCGAGTACATACGATTCAGTAGAGCATTCGACTGATATTCACAGGAACATATCGGCTTATCTCTATAACGAGCAGATCATCTACGATAACAGATGTGTCTGTTTACTAGCCATCGCTATTCATTGGTCTGGACTACTTCAGATTTCGATATCTCTTCGATTACCACATCGGGGAAAATGTGGAACTTAGTTCGAGGTTTTCGGTGGTAAAACTCTCAGTTATGGCCCGATAAATGATGATAGACTCACGCCCACACATGCGAAGTCTCGCAAATCTGTACCTAAATTTCCTTTCAGGTTTTCCCCGGTGGGAATGAAAAACGTGACAGAAATATTTTTTTGTTCTTAATACGAAAACAAATTGATATTTCTTGTACCGGACTTCCCCTTCACCACGAATAAATCCTACTAAATTCTTGTAGAAAATATCGAACACTTGTCAACAACATTATGTTACCAGAACGCTCTTAAAATCGTTTATTTATTTCTGTCAATCAATGAACTCGCTTTCGGTATTCATTCAATACATTTAGAGGAGAAATAAAAGTTATCTGAGGGATTGGGTTCGAACACGCGAAAAAGATATTGGAAACCACCCGCGAAATAGGAACAGGCCGTTATTATTTTGTCCGATATTACCCTTCACGTATTTAGAAATAAACTTTTGTTGTATAACAAAAAGGTTTTACTAAAATTAATCGGGTTTATGAACCTACATTAAATGGTTTATGAATTACCCTTGCCCTGATTGAGACTTGTTTTGTAGTCTTTATGTATAGTCACTTATCACTTATGTTTGTACCGGGACATATTAAATACGTAGAGGCGTATTTAATACTGATAAAGGATAATTATTCCTGGAATTTATACTACTTATTTTATACCAGCTTCCGCCCGCGCTATGTCGATAAAAAGTAGCCTATGTCCTTCCCCAGGGTGCAATCTATCTCCTTGCCAAATTTTCGTTTCGTTGTTTAGGCGTGAAAATATTACAAACAGACAGACAGACAGAGAATTTAATAATATTAGTATAGATTTAGACGTAGGCTGTCCACTTTCCGAGTAGACTCTTGTTCTTTTATTCGATTCTCCTAAATATGTGTTTATAACTTAATATTATCATTATGCCAGTTAATAAATATAACATTCGTGGAGGTTCATTACGAAAACCACGTCGATTAAAACCTCGAAAGTACCTAGCGTCTATCTTTCTCGTTCATATAAGTACACACCACTTCAAATAAAACCTACTAGGTAATTCAAAGCTAGTTCAAATCATCAACAGCTTTATACCATTCAATCAAGTGGAACGGAACGTGAATTCTACACCCTGCCGAGCGTGGCGTATCGGAGTATGTGTATCTGCCCTAAGATTGCTCGTTGTGGTGAAGTGGCCGAAGTTCACTGGATCATGAGTAATACACTCGTACGTATATTATGTCACTATGTGAACAATATCAAAGCGTCTTCACATGTCTATTACCTTCTCGAATGTTCCCTGTAATCTAGCAAAGTATTCTTTCGTTTTCTAGGGAGGTTGATCCTATCACGACTTTTTTTTTGAGGGCGGAGCGGGATGGCTTGTCAGACTTTTACTGACTAAAACCCACCCGTGTTCCTCTTGCCTCTTGCCAAGGTCCCGGTATCCCTTTCGGACTTTCCCGCAACCCTGCCAGGATCCAATCATGACTGGAGTATCTGCTACTGTTCCAGATGTTAGCAAGTCTATGAAAGATTTTGTAATCACTGCTTGGACTCGTGGGAACTCCTTTTCTACGACGATGTCAAAAGCGTTCAGCTCCATTGGGGTTAGCTTGATGAGCTTCGACAGGCTTTAATCTATACATATAATAAATCTGTAGACGAGGCGTTTCTGTACAATGAAAAAACAAAAAAAGAAACGTAGGTGGAGTGTCCAAGAATAACCAACAGATGCCATTTCTACTATTTTTGGAATTTTTGTCTGTTTGTCTGTTTGTCTGTTCGTTTGTTTGATTGTTCCAGTATCACGTAAAAAGTACGAAATCAATATAGTTAAATTATAAACTCAAATATTGTGTGTAACTCGATGTTTCATTTAGTCTTTGTTTCATCGCAATCGCTTCAAAATATCAAAAGATATAAGAGTTTAAAGTATTCAAGAAGAAATTTTCATTAGGTACGTAATGTAGATACACGTAACGACATCTATTGACGTAAAATGACACTAGCGTAAAATCAGGTAGGTTTGTGAGAACGTGTGTAACACACGATCATAATCATCATAATTATGTTCACATACTTCGCGCGGAAACATAACGCGATACATTGTGAATTTACCCAATCTAAAGTTTGGTTAATTCAAGTTTTCCAAATCCATTGTTTGGTAGTAGTGCCATAGGTGGCGCTATCTATCTTTTAAATCATGATACAAATTAATTATGAAAAAATGGTGATAAATTTTAATTTCTTAAAAATTTTAGATTGTTACATCGAGCAAAAAGTGAATAATTAAGGCACGAATGCGCTTACTAAATTAACACGAGTGCATTAATTACTCACTTTAGCAAGGTACGTAATCTACTTTTCTTTCAACTACCAATGTACCTGCTGCGATAAAATATACCTGCTCAAGGTTAACGCAACTCAATCCAAATCAAGTTAGGTCAAGTCAGGTCAAGTCAGGTCAAGTTAGGTCAAGTCAGGTCAAGTCAGGTCAAGTCAGGTCAAGTCAGGTCAAGTCAGGTCAAGTCAGGTCAAGTCAGGTCAAGTCAGGTCAAGTCAGGTCAAGTCAGGTCAAGTCAGGTCAAGTCAGGTCAAGTCAGGTCAAGTCAGGTCAAGTCAGGTCAAGTCAGGTCAAGTCAGGTCAAGTCAGGTCAAGTCAGGTTAAGTCAGGTCAAGTCAGGTCAAGTCAGGTCAAGTCAGGTCAAGTCAGGTCAAGTCAGGTCAAGTCAGGTCAAGTCAGGTCAAGTCAGGTCAAGTCAGGTCAAGTCAGGTCAAGTCAGGTCAAGTCAGGTCAAGTCAGGTCAAGTCAAGTCAAGTCAAGTCAAGTCAGGTCAAGTCAGTCATGGAACCCTAAAAACAGTCTTTTCTACATAGCTTACAGAGTGTTCGAACGTTTTCCCATATATTTTGACAGTATCACTTCGTGCTCGATAGATGGCGTTGTTCATTTAACGTCATTTTCTGAATCGCGGTGTTAAGAGTCTCCGTAGAAGAATGACTTTCGCCGAATTCATAATTATCAAGCAATTGGCTCATTTTGAATTGAACACATAATCCATACTAATCTATGCTTAAAAGTATAAATTCGATAGTAACTCTGTCTGTCTGTCCGTCTGTAATTCTGTACGTTACCTTTTCACGCCTGATCCACTGAACGGATCTCGATAAAATTTGGTAAAGAGTTAGATGGCATCCCGGGGAAGAACATAGGCAATTATTTTCTCAAAAACAAATTTAAGGGGGGGGGGATATAGGGGATGAAAGTTTTTATGGGAATCCTATCATTTTTAGAGTTCCGTAGTCAACAAGGAAGCTTTATAGTTTCGCCATGTCCGTCTGTCTGTCTGTCAGCTCAAAAACTTTTAATCGACCAACTTACATGTGCAGTTGCAAAAACCCAAACATTCTGTATGCGAGAACAAGTTTTTTAACTACAATGTTAACACTTTGAGGGACAGTAAACGTCCATAGACGTAATAACAATAAAACTTTGCGAAAGTTTGTTTGATAAATTAATTCATCCCAACTACGGAACCCTTCATTCTGCATGGTTCGACATGCACTTGGCCGGTTTTTTTTTAACTTAGGGCTGTGAAAATTTATGCTTTTTGTAACTAACAAAGAGTTACGTTTTTCTAAAATCATCCCTCATGAGGGTAAAAACCCTTCTTTACCCTCTTGATTTTAAAATTCACATGTAAGTACTTATTATTGACATTTTTGCGGGACTCTCTTCAAGAGCGTTAAGGGATTGAGAATATAGTCATAGTCCGTATCTTGAGAATCTGTCCACTCAATCAAAAGTTATTACTACTTGGCTCTTGGCTTGGAACGAAGAGTTTGAGTTTACCAGTGAGTACTTACTCGATAGATGGCGTTGTGCAAATGATGCGATTTTCTTAAGAGGGATGTGCCGGTAGCCCGCGAAATTCAAATCTTAAGTTTTTTGCAATTTGCAAGTCAGTGACAGGCAGGTTGTATGTTGAAATGAAATTATTTATTCTGTAAATAGGTTATTGGAATCACTTTTACACGTCGTAATAATATCAATTTTTTTAAAATTAAGCTAGATGAGGTCGGCGTTTCCTATCTGACTACTCTAAGAAGAAAGGCCGAAACAAACTCAGTCTCTTTTAAAGTCCGGACATACCTAGGTCAGATATTGGCATATTGGTCAGGCCCTATGAGGACCATGTAGATTAGAGTCTGAAATGGTCTTTTGAGGAATGAACCACACAGATTTGAGTGAACCTGTCCTGTCAGTGCAAGCATTTGTCAGTTATAGTGGAGCTCAGCTCAGAACTTAAGGAGCTCAACGACTCGACGAACAATACCAAAGGAAGGACATTTGTGTAGGCCGCATAAAGTTCTCAAATTGCCAGACCATTGTTAAAACTAAGTGAGAACGAAAAAATATAAGAATAAAAACAAAATAAACATCCACATAGTCCTCACATTCACAATAATACAATACTTTACAAAGTAATCATGTCATTTTGTCAATATTTTACATATAATATTCAATAATGTGAATTTGTATATAAAACTGGTAGGTATATTTTGATGATTTTCCATAGTACTTATTCAAAATGTCACAATGCCAAAATGACAAAATGTTAGCAGAGCGAGCAGCTCAATACCATGCTTTTTGTCTTCAAAATAATCTGAAATTGTATAGCACTTTTTTACAAAGTTTGGTTTTAATACAGCTTTTAAATCGTTTAATGGGTAAGTTTCGAATGTCAATATGATTAAAATATGATTCGCGATCGTAGCAAATAGTAGCATTACAGAATAATAACCAGGAATACAGGAATACAACTCCTGCACTATTAGTTAGATTAGATAAATAAATATGTTATACAAGTGCGGCTCATTATTTAGATCAACATAAAACTTGATACTGACCTGTAAAAAGCAAAAAACATAAGAAAATTTGAATTTCGCAGGCTCCCCCAAAGCTTTCGCCTTAGTTTCCATCGTCCATACAATATGCCATAGTTTTTTCATTAATCTTTCCGACAGTTTCATACTGCTGTCCATACTATCCACACTATCACCACAATATAGATATGGACTACCACTAATATATATAAAGTTACTGGCTGTCACATGTCTGTTACTTTTACGCCGTAACGCCTAGGTCGCCTAGACAGACCACGTGGGTTATGGGACATAGGATACTTTTATCCCGGTAGCACATTCCCGTGGGATAATTTCCGACATCCACGCGGGCGAAGCCGCGGGCAAAAGCTAGTTTATAATATGTAGATAATACTGTGTAGATTACGTTTCTCGTGTTCCGCTGAAAGTATCTGAGTTGATCATTCATTCATCATAACTAAAAGATTATTGCAACCAAAATGATTTATATTCTGAAATGAAAACTATTCACTATTCAAACCCGTGTGGCATAATTGATGAATGTCAAAAATCTTTAGATTTTCTTTTTCCTTTTCAGTGCGGTTTAAAAACTTTGACTGAGAGTGGACAGAACTTAAAACGGTTTCGAAGTAAACTTTGAACTTGGACTTTGTTGCCACAAATGCCATTGGGTAGAATGTAAGTACTTAGCATTTACGTCACTGCAGACGCAAAGCAGTCACAGTATTACACAAAAGAATGAAAAAAGAGATACATTGTCTTTAATCTTTTCTTATTTTTAAAAGTATTTTATTTTTAAACAAGAGTTCATGAGTACCTACTGTGCTTATTATGGCCTTTGTGTTGATACTAAAAAGACATGATTCCACTTCTAAAAAAAGTTTTTGCATACAAGAGCCGCATGAGAAGTTCCTGCAGTTAGAATAACTGCAGGACTATTGAGAGTTCGCTGTAGAAAGAATAAACCTGATTAAATACTTCCCAAAAGTTACAAATTTCGCTATCACGTTCACTAAAACGGTCACTTTAGCAGAATCATAATAAGAAAATATTATGAATCATCGTAAAATGTCACAAACTGACAAGTCATAATACGATCTGCGTGCAATTCATATTACGAAATAATTCATCTGTTTGACAGTTTTCTATGGAGATTCGTAAAATGGTCCACAAATTATGAATTGCTTTTATGTCAAATTAGAGGAATTGCTAATGACAGCTGGGATTCAGGAAATGAACTGATTTTAGAGGAATTGCTAATGCGGCCGGTTTAGGTCCCCTGATCCACTAAAAACTGAGTCTCAAAACAGTTGTACTTTCCAGCTTCCATCCCACATGCAACAGAAACCCAGATTCGTATGATAATGCTCATTATCTCATCTGAGCTCACAGCTTAAATTACAGTAACTTTATAATGTAACCATCGTACGTATTCGTTAATGAGACAGCCAGTCTGTCAAACACAAAGGGGATCTCATTCTAGCGAGAACGAGGAACAATCTCCTAAATCTATCACTCCAGGATGACTTTATTACATAACGCTGCGCTTACACGGACAATTTTTTTCAGGAATTATTACTCCGCTACTGTTGCCGTAGGTAGTGGAACAATAAATAGAGCTATCTAAAAATATCCCAAAAAAAGTTTGCGCTTCGGAAATCATCGCCTGTCTTCGGAAATACGAACGCGCGGTGATAAGATCTAATATAGAGCTGTTACAACTATAGAAGCTACTTGCCTCTTTAGTTGATTACAAAGTTATAGATTAACAACTCTATAAAATCTCCAAAAACTTTTAAGTGGCAGAATCGGAGTAGGTTCCCGACAGATGGAAAATCTTCATACAATCGCGCAATGATAGGTGCACTACTACAAAGCGGAGCAGTACGAAACTTAGAATATTTGCCTCTGTAGGTTACTCTGTGCGAAACGTTCGTGCAAATACGGAAACATGAAGATACATCTTTTCTAGTTCAACTGTAGTTTAAATGAAAAAGAAACTAACTGAAATTGCTTCTTATTTTTTCTCTATTTATAAATTAATGTATTGCCTACTTTGTACAGTTTCACCAAAGCGGTATGTCTAGCAAAAATTTCTGCATTTTGACATCGGAAATATGACATCATCTTTGCCCAATTTTGTCCAGAATTGAGTAATTCAAGGGGTCTGTGTAAGCACACCTTAACGCTCCGTCCCGTTCCGTCGTACGGGCGTTCGTCTCGGCGCCTTCGCTCCATACCCTAAGCATTCTAAATTGCCAGACTCCACCGTTTATTACGACGTAAAATACTGGTTAATAGTCATGGCGAAGAAGAAAGGAACCCGTGGTAAGTAAGTGTAAGTTTGTCAGGTGAAGTTATTCATGGGGAGCATTTTTGTGGCTAATACTCACAAACACAAATAAAGTGAAAATCTAAACTCAACGTTTCGATTTTGACTTTATTTGTGTTTGTACGTACAGAATTATAATTAGTGAGAATCCGATGAAAATTTACTTTAGAAGTTTGTTAACAAGTAAGATGGTTTCTACAGTTGATAATGGAATCCACTAAAGTGTCGTTTTCACTAAACAAATGGCAACTGCTCTAAAAGTTTAGTTAGTAACCAACCTAACCTCGATATCAAATATAACAAAATGAATACCTAAAAAATATATTCATTTAGTACCAAATTAGGCTCGCTACTTTTAATAATGACAAAATATTCAGGCCTGGTTAATATTATTAGGAATCCTAAAGGCGACGATCGTTCATAGTCAATTTCAGCCCAAATATTTTCACTCAACGTGTCTATTTGTATTCATAGAGAAATTTTCTTTGAATAGATAAACGGATAAAAGGGTTATTCCGCATTATATTGAGGTCTGAGGAACGAAAGACAGGCACGTCTAGTGAAATAAGATATGTGTTGGTGATTTACATAAACACAGGAATACATAAATATCCAGGGTAAATGTGCTAATGAAGACTCAAGAGGTCAACACCCTGAAGATTTTTAGCTGATTCAAAAATAAAAATATACAAAATACTAATAGATTCATCTTCGCAAAGTTGATAAATAAACAATTTATTTTCCTAAGAAAAAGCATTTTTTACAATTGTTCTTAACTCCTTAGCAGTTAAAGCCATAAAAATAGAATCTAAGAGCGTGCATAAAATTCTTTAAATAGATAATAAAATCAAACTTTTAAAAACGTAATCTATAAACATTTAATAAACGTGCTTATAAATGGAGAGTCCTCGAAACTCGTCGAGAACTTCGGTTTCGACCCTTCAAACGTATTTCCAGTCAGGTATTTCTTGAATTAAATCTTATGAAAGATATTGCCTACGCGTAAGTTCGGAGGGCTCGGGCCTCTAACCAACATAACGAAGGCAAACTTAGTAAATTTATTATAATTTATTGGAAAAAATCAACCTTTATAGATAACTTTATATTTTTTTAACTTAGTTTTAACAAACAAGGCCAGTTTATGGATCACGTTCGCCAAAATATTTACTTTTTATTATTGAGTTTGTAATTTTACTGCCGCTTGACCTGATTTATATTGAATTTTCACTTTACATTGTTATCACCTGTATCGAGGTTCAAGGGTGTAAAGTTCACTCATCCTGTATAGAAAATGGAGGATCCTTCGACCAGACGGGTGTTGGGTCTGGTGGGTCACTGCCCTACGATTGATGTCGGTGCGTTGTATACATGCTACTCGCGCGGTAAACTCTGCTTGCGCGATGCAGGATTTTGATTGACGCCAGTATGATGCGTAGTACGCATGTGGCGATGTAGATGCCGCCACACACCTTCATATTTAGCCTTGAATAATCCAAACAAGATAGCGCAACAAACGCTGACTAAACAGAGAAGAAAGCTTTTTCGTGTAACCGCTAATTACATTAAACTAATAAAATACAATATAAAAGCGTCGTGTATATACTATCGAGCCTAGTTTATAAATTTTTCGCGGTCTCATCGTCGGAGAGCCACGCAAGAATTTATATTCCGCACTGCGACTCATAAATTTGAGTGAACGTCCTCTAGCGCCGCCGCTAGTTGTTCTATGTTCGCGCACATTGCAATTTATTACTGTTCAGCTTAAGATTTCACAACTAATAAATTGAATAAATACCGCTTTTATTTTCCCAAACCGACACTCACTAGTAGCGCGCCAACGCATTTAATATGATAAAATATTCCCTCTGGGTACCATAAAAATAGGTAACATTCATACGACATAAACGGTCCGTTTCAATAAAAATGTTTCATATGAAATTCGTATAATATAGCGTAAGTATAATATAGAAGTTTCTAATATTATAATATTAGTATATTATATAGTCGAAGTTACAAGCAGGTAACTATATTATATTTCATTCAATTCCTCACTGAACACGAAGGTGTACAAGTAATTTCGACGTATATATTGGAATTCAATTTGGGAGCGGAGTGAATATTTCCGTACACGGGCGCCGTCGATCTCGGCTGTCTATCACTTCCATATTGTTTGATAGAGTTTGACTCGCTTACCTTGGAACTGGCGTTTACGTACGCGGTAACGATCATTAGGCAACTTTCTGCAGATGCTGCGACTCGTTGTCGACTGACATTCTTGGAATATTGATCAGACACCTACCTACTTGTGCTACTATAAGTTGGTCGTTACCCTAAGCGAGTGACATTAACATAAAATTGCTTAACGCCCACGCCGATGCAATGATCAAAATTTTCCCTGAACAAAAAAGTTAAAGAATCCTTGGGAATGAACTGAGAAGTCTTTAATTGAATGAATATTTATATACCGTTACAGTAGATGCGTGGATGCCACTATGTATTATTTTGCAGTTTTAACTGAACTTTTATTGTCTTGGTTTGCTAAAGTGAAATGTGATTTGGAACACGTACAAAATCAAGTTGACTAAATCGCGCCATCAGTGTCCACAAAAACAGTATATCTTAATTAATTACACTTTCAGATGTAATTGGATCCATACATTTGTAATCCATGTATGTAGATATATATCTACGTAATGAAAACAAAAGAATGCGAAATGAAATCCAATTAGGAACGTAGGTATGTATCCAATATAAGAATTCAGGAGCAGTATAAAATTGGGACTTGAAATAAAAAAAAATTTCTTTGCATACTTTCTAACAGAATACCTCATATTTTATTCATGATTGAATAAACCCAGAAGCACAGGTAATAAACGTTTTAAGTTTTAATTTTAGTGGCTATTTGGTTTGATACTTAACTTTAACAGACATCAGCACTATACACTCATCTCACTTTTACGCATTTTTCAGAATACTTCTCATGGCTGAGCTGCCTTATACAAAAGTATATCCTAATTAATATTTCACGCTAAAACTGCTGAGCGGATTTGATGATAAAATTTGGCACATAGGTAGACCATGAACATTACGACATAGGATACTTTTAATCCCGGTAGTACGTTTCCGTGGGATAATCTGCGACCTCCACGGGGGCGAAGCCGCGGGCAAAAGCTAGTTTCTAATACTTAGGCAACCATATATCTATTTTGGGCATATTGAGAATTATATTATCCCGCTGTCTACCACGTAGATCTTCAAATCCATGTTCGCTGAATTCATCTAGATATTCATCCACTTCACACGCCATTCGCAGAACATGTTGTTATTGTTATCGAAATACGGTGATTAAATTTCATTCAAATATCGACAGTATTCCGCCACATTGGTAGTACGCACCCTACCGCGCCGTATGTGGTAATAATCATCACTCGGTAATCGTGCAAGTGATGATGATTGATGTATACAAAATATTGTAAACATTTTTAAAAGGGTAACGGTGGAGTTTCTTGCCCATTCTTCTCCACACAAAAACTACCTTTTGGAAGGGGCAACTAGAATCAGTTCTATTTCTTTGTTTTTAAAGTTCAAAAGTGTTTTTTATGTGCCTATTTGAAATAAATTATTTGACTTTAACTTTGACTTCGCGCCACGCCGCTTAAAGGCTCCCGCAGACAGGCATAACGCGACGGCGCGACACGACTCCGGTATAACAATTTCCATGAAGTTTTCATAAAAATATTAATCAAACAATATTGGACAAACACATTCTAGGCATTTTACGGTTTACAAACACATAAATTTTGGAATTACTGTGACCATATACACATGGCGTAGTAAGATGGTAATAGCCGCGATATACTTATATCACTAGGCATATACCTATATACCGTAATATAGTTAAATTAAAGCGGTTCATAACTGTCTTACTTGGAATATAACTAAAATACGAGCACGATTTAATAATGTAACAATTAGGGACTCCGATTAAATAGGGGCTGGGTAAGAACTGTGACAGTACGCGCGAGCGAGCGATGCGAGCGGTGCCGCGGCATCGGCCGGCGAGCGCTACGTCGAAATTGGTCGCAGTAACAAAATTAAGGTACTCCAACGGTTAGGAACCGCATTCTTATAACTATATTACGGTAAATAGCTAGGGAAATAACTATATCATGGCTTTAACCACTTTACTGCGACACATATACAAAGTAGGTACCTACAAAAGATACCTTCAACACAAACAGAAATCTCGAATCAAAATTCATAATGTTAGACGTGTAGGTGTACTTTGTTTAGAGGACATCTATAACTAAAGAAACTCGTCGAAGTATGTCACATTTTATTTTATGATCTTACCTTTTGAAGAATGAAAAGAAAATCTCACACAAAATGTTATTGGGGCGGTTGTTTTTTGCTCAGTACCTTCATCAGGACGTGTCTGCGCAAAACGATTTTATAATTTCGATACCGATATTATATGATTCACACAATTATGTGAAAGGTGCCTTTCATGCGATAAAGTGATAAGACTTCCATTTAGATTTTTATTAAAGGACCAGTTATAAAAATACAAAATGGATCCATTTTATTTGAGAATTATGAAAATAATAGGGCACACAATTGTACCTAAGTATCTATTATTGAATCTGAATATGGTAGGACAACAATTAGTTTTCAGGAATTTCATGAAAGTCTGTACAAACGTTCGTTGGCATTAGCCAAGGTGACCTACAATTGACTGATAGGGAAAGTCATCCAATTTATTCACACGTTATGAACAGTAATGGAAACGTGCCTTATCTTACCTTAAGTTCTAAAATGTAATCTTTGAAGTTAAGTTAAAGGATTTCAAGCTATTAAGTCCATGTTTCAAGATTATACGAGAATGCACTTTCATACACGCGAGAGTTTATAAACAACTTAAAAATTACGAAAATATTGTGTTAAAAAGACTTTCGAAAAGTGCTGATTCTCAGCCTAATTTGAATAAATGCCTTTGGATGTTGATTTTGTTACCCAGAACGTAGTGCTTAAAAGCCGGCGCCAGACACAGTTCCATATTTGAACAGTTCTTTGAACACATGTGAGGTACGGTAATAAATGTGAGGTCAATCTTTGATCAAATACCCAAACACCCGTGCCTCACATGTGTTCAAAGAAGTGTTCAAATATTGTTGCTGTCTGGCGCCGGCATAAAAGCCAGTACCTAGCACTGGGCTGCAATTAGGGCGTCGACGATTCCCTTGATCACACCGACAGGCATTAATCATTATTGTAAGCATCAAAACAGCTTGATTCCAAGTCAAACAATATTGAAAACTATGTTACCAATACGTAAACAGTATAATAATAAAATATACTTAGCAAGCCGTTCCTAATAGTAAATTCTTAAACGCACGTAATTCTCTGCTCACGGCGATAGATGGCGCCATAACTCAGTGTGGACACAAACTACCGCCACAACGAGGCAAATCGAAAGCCATGCGATCATCATTTACACACGATTTAGATGTATTAGAGTAGTATGAACTATGTGGCAATATCAATTCGGTAAATTGTGAATGATTTGATAGGTGGGTAATCAAATTACATTATGCTATTTAGGCCGTAATCCACCACGCGGGGCCAGTGCCAATGTCACATGTCTTCTTGGTTCCAGGAAATGCCGGTTTCCTCACGATGTTTTCCTTCAAAGTTTTGGGAGCAGCTAAGTTAAGCTGTTTGCCTTGGCTCTATATTTATAGAATAATAAATTATGCCAAATTATTCATTTTGGGGAGTCCCAACACCCACAAGAAGTTATTTTTACATACCGTTGTTGCTCAATAATTATTATTCTTTAACTTGGAATTTTTCATATTAAAATTATCAGGACGAACATGAATAATTCAATAGAATTGTTTGTAACAACAACGTTCTCAGAATATTAAATTGAAACAACAAAATAAATTACAAAACTAATAGACCAAAGAGAACTTTTAACAACTTCCATTAGATTAAAAGCATCTCCAAAATTATGGGATGGAAAAGTAAAATCAAAATCAATTTGCTATCCAACAAAGAGATTTGAAAAATGGCGGCAATTTGAGACAAGAGTTTCAAGTTAAAGTAGGACACGCTATAAAAAATCGTCATGAATAAATTAAGTGAATTGCTAAAAGAAAAGGGGTTCAATTTAAAAGTGACTCTTTTTTCTTTTTCACACACTTATCCGCTAGCATGTGCCAAGCAAAAGGATGTGTAGGGGTTAAAATATTGCACCTTTGCCAAACGCTCTACTAAATAACCACTCGGTTCACGATGAAGATCTTAGGTGGCATTTTTCTACCTTTTAGGGTACATGTTTTTGCAATTAAGTCACATAATTGTTGGTTTTTGTGATTCTTTAGATGAGGTCAGAAGGTAGGCAGAAATAATAAAAATAACATTTAATCAAGCACCCACCGTTAACAAAAAATATTCAGTACCTACCTTGTAATTAGTGATGAGACGCTACTCATTTTTATATTATTCGTCCTTCACTAAAATAAAAAAGACCTCGTCAGAAAAAAAATCGTGATAATAAAAAAACTACTTGAAAGGTTTATTAATATACCTACTTTTTTTTACTTCAGCGACAGTACGTGCACACATAATATAAAACACGTCGCGACGCCATACGATAGTTTTTCTTTATGACTTGTAGCGCCATAAAAATTCAGCGAGCACAACAATCTGAGAATAGCTCATTACCATAGTCGGGAAGTAGGGACGTAACATATTGTGTGTGCTATCGCAACTGGCTGTTAAACATTACTAAAACAAAAGAACTTACAAAAACAAATCCTCGTCATAGTGACAGTGGCGCAACACTAATTAGGTCAAGCGCGAGCTTCACAAACTGCTCTCTAGGCCGGCTGCGCCCTCTTAATGAACTACTCTAACGAAACAAGTTTTTTTAGCACAATTGTATATAGCCGTCGTAGCTTTCATTAGGTGTTAAGTAACTTTATTGCAGTAAAGTAGAGGAGTGATAGATTAAATTGAGTATTTCAGGGTTCAGTGCTCAGAACCTTGAGAGCAAAAAATTAAAAGTTATGTAGGTAACTAAAAACATCTTCTCGGCGAGCTTAGCGGTGCTTTCTACTAGTCTGAAATTCGACCAAAGCACAGAATTTCTTTACCAAGTCTCCAGGGGGCTTAAAACTGCCACTTTTGCAGAATCATAATTGGAAAATATTATGAATCATCGTAAAATGTCACAAACTGACAATTCATAATTATGATCTGCGTGCAATTCATATTAGGAAATAATTCATCTCTTTGACAGTTTTATAATGAAGATTCGTAAAATGGTCCACAAATTATGCATTGTTTTTGTGTCATATTAGAGGAATTGCTATTGACAGCTAGGAATTCGGAAAATGAATTGCTTTTAGAGGGATTGCTAATGTGGCCGTTTTTGGGTCCCCAGGTAGTGTCGTCTTAGAAATTCTTCTTCATTTCAGCCCGGAATCACCCACTGCTGGGTATAGGCCTACCCTTTCTTCTCCCGTACTTCCCGGTTCCATATGTGTACGTTAGAAAATACTACGACTGAACTATTTTTGGCGATAAGCAGCATTGCTGTTTCTGCTGTTTGAAACGGGTTTATTATCTATAGAACTGACAACGAATGGCAACCTCCTTGGTAAGAGCACCTATTATTCCGAGCTGTAAATAAATAATACTACATAACATATAATATAATATATAATATTTATAATTCCGAGATATAGGACCCCAAGTATTTAAACTCACCTATAAAGATTACAATACTTCCTAACTCCATACTTACATATAAAGCAAATTGCACTCAATGTTATTCTTACTTCCCCACTAAGGGGAAACATCCAGAACTTAACGTAAGCGGCTTATTATATCGGTCAGGGAGTGCTTATGTTATATCCTGTAGTTACTATAAACTTTGAAGCTTAAGGATGTTTGCAAGACTTATGAACCGCTTATATCCTTGATTTTCGATCTAACATACGAAAATGTAGAAGTTTGCTCACAATTCAAAAGTACTGTAGAAAATGGCTATCGTTCTATAAATATTTAATAACTTCAAACTTTAATAGCCACCAAAAACAGCTGTCACTTAAAATTCATGGAACCAAACCACTATCATTACGGTTATTTGTTTGTAACCAGTTGAAACAAGTCACTGTAATGGTTGTTTGTCTTGTTTACTGCTCTGAAGTAACACAAAAAGATTGAACATTCTTGGTACCAATTACTATCCCTGATATTTGTACTATCAGAGTGTTCCATTTTATTTCCTTCTTACTTTTCTAGTGATAATGAGTATCGTAGATAAACAGACTCCACGTTAATGACAATCTAATTAGTGCCATGAACTAAATGAAGCCGGGGGTCTTTCACCGTACGCAGTACTTAATGTAGCCCACGTTAAATGACGCTCGCCTTAACCCCCGAGGACCTGCAATGTACATAGTAAACAAGTGTGGATACATACAAGCCCATTTTACTCGGTGTAATTCGGTTAGAATCTTTACTCTGAGGGCCTAACTTCACAAAATTATATTAATGTTTACTCCAAAATAAATTGGTATAATGTTTAACTTGAATGTTACCCTGAAAACGCTTGAAATTTAGTACATGGATATTAGCGACGCAAGCAAAAAGTGGTTTGTTCTGACCCTTTGAACTTTGGACGTGTAACCCTAAAAACTTTATGGTCCACAAATTACTTAGTCCTATTTAAAGATACTATACCTACGAGTCTAGCCAAATTCGGACACAAAATTAATTTAAGCGTGTTTTACATTCAACAACAATTTCATCTCCAAGTTGAAGCGTTATTCCCTGCTTCCACCCACTTCATCCAGATCCCGGACAGATTCAAAAAACTTTTCCATTAGTACTTTGGTCACAACTTCCCACTTAAAATCTTAATCGCGAACAAAATATTCTAGGTACTCCTTGGACTCTAGTTCTACCGTGCATTATTTTATTATGCGGAAATTATTAACTTCCATCAAATCGTTTTGTTATTTTTCTTTTCGCTTTTAATTTGTAACTAAATGGATTTAAGGTATTACCGTCAAAAACGTTGCAGACACCAGAAAAACAACTTTACATAAATATTTTCCGCACTTTTTCAAGAAACGTCTACTTTGTTTTCACGCTTAGAGGATGTTCCAACTTTCACGTGTTTTTATAAAGCTATTTTAATATTTAAGTAACTCCAAGCTGAACAATTTTCATTTTGAATTTTGGTCTGAACGCCTGCAACCTGGGAAGCTGTTCGTAGTAATATTTTATACAACAAAATAGTCAGAGTCGCGTGAAAGTTTTGATTGCTTCAGAATCTATAAAAAGTTTTGATTGTATGCTAATAAATTTAAAAGTGATATAACATATAGGTATAGAACCCAACCGCTTCGGGTTAAAATAACAACACCTTAACTATAGACAATATTTGTGTACGCACCGATTGTAAATTTATTTACGAATCTTAGTTCTTTTTATCTGCTGGCCAGTAACTCGTGACCCGGCGGCATGGGGTGCCAAGGGTGCCGCCACCGACTGCCATATATCAAGCGGTCCGCTTTTAATCTCGCAAGCCCTATTTATTCACATTTATTCCAAAGATATTTTCCCACCGGAATTTCCCCCTTGGAATTGGTAACATTTCCCGCGTTTAGCTGATTTGTACCGTTGCTGTTATTGTGGTTTATTTTACAGGAACAAAAAGGGACTGAAATATTTAGAGTTTGTCAAAAGATGGTTATGATAAATTATGGCGACCCGCTATCACAGCCGGGCGTATCTTAAATAATACGCTTTTTGTTTCCTTGAATATTCAAATAGCAATTTTGTTTATTTTTTGGTCGTAGACGCATTATTATACAAGAATACCCAAGTAATAAAAACAAACAAAATGTGTTTCATACATTTTTATTGTGGCAGACAATCACCCTTGAAATCTAGTCGCTTTTTCTAATGGCTAAGTTATACGGTCTATACGTTTTTGTTCCTTGTCATTCCACTTATAATTTATAGTTTTAAGAACGTTTTTTTCGATATAGAATTTTAGTTAAAAGGCGTTGTCTGAAGACAAACTCAAATAAAATCTATCCATTGAATAGCAAGTTTCGGATGTTTATAACACAAAGAAAAATATATCGCTGTAATATGTCCCTTGAAATAAATCTCTAGGGACGTTTTTATTGTAATTTATTCCCTCAAATCGAACACAATTCATCTACAGAAGCTAACAATAGTAAAAGCGGTGCCAATTTTCCAACACGAACCTGAACAAAAGAGTACCCCAACGAGAGATTTATCACAAGCAAAGCAACAACGGGAAAGTTTCCTGCAAACGACGACAACAACTGTTACTGCGCCTGTTACGGTTTTGACACGGCCACTTTGATCCAGAATGCATAAAATCTTTTATACGCAGTCGATTTCCGTGTGGGGTCAGCTTTGTGCGAGTAGCTTCGCAGCAGTATTATATAGTGTTCGCTAGCTGTGCGTTGTAACTAAACGTAGCACTAAGCTGCACTTACCTCGTCTCCCATCTATGTCAAGTGCGCCACACAGTCGGAGCTGCGTTCACAGCGTCACATCGATGCTAGCTGCAGCTCGGCAACAAAGAGACAGTAAAACGTGTAATTTCATGCGGATAAGAACTTCTCTCACAAATGTATGTAGAATTCTGAACTTACTTCAGCACTTATATTGAAGACGGCGAGTGTTCTTGAAGCTCTCTCTGATTTTATAAGGATTTTGTGTTGTGTAATGTTCACTTTAATTTAAAAAATAAAACAATACGAACTTCATGTGTATTCAGATATGTTAATTGAATTATTAACAAACAAAAACTTTGAAATGATATGTTTACAAATAAGCTTAAATACTGGCACGTTGTAAACTGTGGATATAATATGTTGGTAAATAAAACAAACAAAATAAATATTATTGAAATAGCTTTGTCAAAACTTGCAAATCATCGAGTATTGTGTGTGACATTTTAAATATTTAGAAATGTATTTACAAAATTCACTATTTAATCAGAGTTATAAATTGGCTTTTATCGCTTCATAAAACCAATGGTTGGTATTGTTTATTTGTGGAATAAAGCGCTACCCTGGTTCAGTGCATCGTAAACTTGAATTGGATAACTTTTTCGCACCCAACAATGTTTGCGAGAGGTTTCAACAGCTGTTATTTAAAATTTCAGCTTTTTACACACGAAAAAACATTGAAGGGTTATTGTTAATGGGAAAAATAAAGTTTGGATGTTGTTATATTTTAAACCTAATATATTTTTAACTTCACATCGTCTAAATAAAGGACTATCTGACTTCAGCCGATAACTTGTCAGTACCAAAAAAAAAATACCTACCTACTGTTATTGGTCTCGGGTTTTCTTTTAGGTACTTACAGGTTATTTTCATGTAAGTATTTTTGTAAAACTGTAATTACACAAGTTCACTGTCCGACCGTGATTTTTATAATAACGTTTCGTAATAAATCATAGAATACACATAATGGGTATTGGTGTTCACTAAAATATCCATACCCCATGACTACGTTACCTAATCCATACATCTAAACAAATAAATATAATAACGATCATAACCCCACGAATTCGAAAACCACTTAATATTTTCCAAACACAGGGTCAAATTAAATTAATTAGCGAAACTCCGAAGACGTGATGAGTTTCGATATCTAAACATAATGTTTTGATATCGAAACCCCATCTGTCAAGTATTGTTACCTAATTCAAAAACGAAATAAGCACATTTAATTAATAAAATAAAATGTTTCGCTAACAAATTTTATTTGACCCTATTTAACTGGACTAACAAAAACACTTGTTCACAATCAAATGTTCCATAAATCCATTGGAGTAAACTGACACGCTTTTTTATGTGAGGGTATAGTATTGAATGATATGTGTATTCAGCAGCAAGGCAGGAGCCGCCATTCTTCCAAGCAATTAATTTTCACGAAGCATTTGATAATTCTTATGTGTACAGTTATATTTATGTTCTGTATTTTCATAGTTACCGTGTTTTTCTTCGTTTTTGTCCCACTTTTTCAACAGATTTGGTTATATTGTTACACGGAGATATTGAAAACATGCTATAAATTGTGCGAGCACCGCTATACGTTACAGTTGAAAATTGTTGGGTAATATATCTTAGTGTTTCTGGAAGTTTTCCTTTATTTATTACTCATTCTCTGAGTACTGAGTACATAGTAATATTTCGGAAAATCTTGTTTGAAGGCAACGTGTGTTGATCGTTCGATTTGTTCAGGTTTTAGTCTCAGTTTTATTAATGAAATTAAAATATGTATTTAGTTGGAAATTAGTCACCGTGACTAAGCTCTAGTTTAGCATACAAATCAAGCACAACATTTGCTAAGGTTTAGATAAATAATAAATTAACTCCAAGGCATACATTAGGCCACCAGCCCACCAAATGGACAACCGAACTTAGTGATGTCTGCCATCACAGAAGTAGTCTCGGGGTTCCTGAAAAATATGCAGAACTATAACAAGAGGTGGTTTTAGCATAGGCATAATATTTTCTTATTATTTGCTATAATGAAATCAGGGGGCCTAAACCGGCCCCATTAGCAATTCCTTTAAAAGCAGTTCATTTCCTGAATCCCAGCTGTCATTAGCAATTCCTCTAATTTGACACAAAAGCAATTCATATTATGTGGGCCATATTACGAATCTCCATAGAAAACTGTCAAACAGATGAATTATTTCGTATAGGAATCGCACGCAGATCATATTATGAATTGTCAGTTTGTGATGATTCATAATATTTTCCTATCATGATTCTGCCAAAGTGACTATTTTAAGCCCCCTGAAGAATATTATCAATGAAATGGAAGCCAATTTCTTGATAATATTCTTCATATTTCCTTTTCTAATAAATAGTAATAATATTTTTCAGACTGTTTGAAGTTTTCTGTCGTAATAATATTCTCAATTCTTATAAAAAACAATCCTTATGAATTCACAACAAAGAAGCCAATTAGATAATTTATAATGACGTTAAAACAAACCTAATCATTGTAATGTTAATCAAAATGAGCAATTCCGTTAACTAATTAGATCTACACACTCAACAACAAGTGTTTATTTTTAATTAAAACATCCATTATGAAGTCCGTCGTTAACAAATAAATGAAGATTGATGTAATGTCGCACCCTCTTTGTTTTGTTCAATTTCAGATTCAGGGGTACAAAGAACGGGCTCTCGACTTTTATTGGCCTATCTATAAAGGTACACACACGCGGATGTGTGCGCCACGTAGTAGTTCTATAGCTAGCACTACCCTCCCTCTCGACAATTGAACACGTTCTTACGGTAGAGTAGGTACTGTGCTTGCTTGTTGGATGAAAGAATCAATAGCTAACCGTATTACTGTGAGGATTTATAATGAAAGAGCCACTGGAAATATATTATTGAATAGCAGCGTGGGTTACTAAACAGTACAGGTATCGGACGTAAATTGGATCTGGTTCGTGATAAGTAACACGTCATTACCTATAGGTATGATCAGTGTTATTTTGAGCTTGATCTTGTCAGATTAAAAGTCGAGAACAAAGCTTGAGTATTAAAAATAATAATAGTACCTTTATATCCAAGTTCTACAGTACTATTTGATATATCCTACTACTTGTTCACTATCTTCAGTTACACAAATTTGTCTATTCTCAGAAACTGAATACCAGCAAACCATGTAGAACTGAAAATATTTCCACAGATACTAAGAAATTACATGACTTTCATAATACCAAAAGTACTAGGTACACATGAGTATATAAGCCGTATTATAATACTACTACACACAAGCAAATATGAAGGCCACATATAAATGTTCCAGAGAGAACGCATTCGTTGGTTCCCTGTATCCGGTCTTCGGAAATAGCTCCCAAGCGTGCGTTTCATTATTTCCTTTTTATATTTATCTTCGGGTATAACCGTAGACATGTTGTGTGTATATAAAATTTGGTAAGTTTAAATCATCTTAATAGCGAGTCAAGTTTTTCTTTCCTTTCTTGGAAAAAGCGTAGTCAATTCTGCTGATAAATAAGCAGCGGCTTATACTGTGCCGGTATCTACATCGCCACATGCGAACTACGCATCAAAGACCTGACGTCAGACAGACGTCACATAAATCCTGCATCGCGCAATTAAAGTTTACCGTGCAGTGGACATATATACGAGAACCCAACATCAATCGTTGGGCAGTTGCCCGCCAGACACAACACCCGTCTGGTTGGAGGATCCTCCCTTTTCTATGGAGTATGAGTGAACTTTACACCCTGTTCCTCATGCCCCTAAATTGGTGACCCCGAATATGAACGTCAGCGCAGCCTTCGTGCACACTCCAGCGTGACGTCATCATCATCACTCCCGCAAGCTTTCAGTGAGGCGAGTCACACAGCCAAGCCAACACCCGAGGCGTCAACGGGTATCCTGACCACCAGCATGCAGCGAACGCGCATTCCTGGTCATCACCCTCAGCCTCATCACCCCGACCCACTGGGGAATCACCTCAATCACCTCATCACCCCGACCCACTGGGGAATCACCGCAATCACCACAACCGCCGCAAACAGTTCCGACCCACCGCGAACAATGCGGCACCCGGTTCCGACTCACTGGAACCACAACTGGCACTGGCAAGCATCGCAAGATACAAGACTCAGCCCACTATCGACCTCCGGTCTCCGGAGGGGAGTGATGTGGCGGTATCTACATCGCCACATGCGAACTACGCATCAAAGACCTGACGTCAGACAGACGTCACATAAATCCTGCATCGCGCAATTAAAGTTTACCGTGCAGTGGACATATATACGAGAACCCAACATCAATCGTTGGGCAGTTGCCCGCCAGACACAACAACCGTCTGGTTGGAGGATCCTCCCTTTTCTATGGAGTATGAGTGAACTTTACACCCTGTTCCTCATGCCCCTAAAGTACTATGCATTGTTAAGCCAGAGTAATTAGGTACAGTCACAATATTACCTAGATTACTAGAGTCATAAAATTAAAATAATTAATATACTATACCTATTTACACTAACCAAATAATATATTACCTACATAATTAAACACATCTAATAATTTATAATAATATTACATTTCTGCTTCCTCTCTCCTAAATTTTGCTGTGCCCGACAGGGTCCATATTGATATTTTACTTGTTATACCATCTATGTAACATATGGAATGCAATAAAATATTGAGTATTGAGTAGGTATTATAAATGTGTCGTCGTCCATCAGTCTGTCATCATAATAATTAAACATGAGCACCGCAATGGCAGTTATAATGAACACGCATACATATATTACCTTAACCGACACGCATCTCTAGGCGTTTAGATAAAGTTGAAGTAACGACTATCTAGTACTCTAGACCAATAATTAGACTTGTACTAGCCCTATTACCAATCCACCAATGGTTTATTTATTTAATACTTTAAGCACTAATAATCAAGCTTTAATAATCAATATTACAAACAAAAAGAAGGTTTAGCAATGGGTTCTCCACTCAGTCCTCTTATGGCAGATATTTTTATGGACCACTTTGAAAATAAATACATTATTGGACAGCCACAAATTTTATATTATTACCGTTATGTTGACGACATAATTATGTGTTGGACAGGTACATTGCGTCAAATAGATGTTTTTATTAATAAAATCAATAGATTACATCCTAAAATCAAGTTTAAATTAGAATTAGAAGTTGACGGATCCCTTAACTTTTTAGATTTAACTATTACAAGAATTAACAACAAACACGATTTTCAGATTTATAGAAAACCAACTTATACAGACGTCACGATTCCTGCGTCATCTTGTCACACAATTCAGCATAAATTAGCAGCTTATCGTAGTTTCACTCATAGATTGATGTCAGTACCACTATCCCAAGATAATTATAACAGAGAACTAACCATTATTTATCATATAGCTGAGAGCAATGGTTATAGTAGGAAAATGGTTAATGATTTGATACAAACGAAACGCCGTAACATAGTTCGTTCTCTTTTGTATCCACTGCCTCCAGAAAAAACTAATCAATATATAGGTAGTTTGACATACTTAGGGTCAATTAGTGATAGGGTTTCAAAAACTTTGTTTAGAAATGAAATAAGGGTAGCTTTTAAAACAGATAATTCTTTAAGGCGGATCTGTAACGGAAAAGATCGGTTAGAAAACCATAAAAAATCAGGTGTTTACAAATTAAATTGCGATGATTGTAATGGTATTTACATAGGTCAGACTGGTCGTAATTTCCAAACAAAATATAAGGAACATATTGCAGCTTATAGGAATAGTTGTCCAGAAAAATCTCATTTTGCTCAACACTTAATAGATTCAGGTCATTCATTAAATAATAATAACACTTTCAAAATTTTACATACTTGTGATAAAGGATTTAAAATGTCAGTATTAGAGAGTTTAGAAATTATTAAAAATAATACAGCGAACGTCACACTGTTGAACGAATTAAATACCAGTATGCCAAGGTCGCCTTTGTTGCGATTGTTCGCCCCTTATCGCGCTTATCGCACTGATAACGATTCTAGCCAATTAGCGTCGAGCAGCAATCCTATATAAGTGGGGGTGACGGGCGATTTGATTCACTTTGCGTCCAGCGCTCGGTGTGGTAACACGTCGCGTTCTGGTTTGCAATTGGTCAATCGTCATCCTGAGGATGCCTCGTTGAGAGGTGAAACACGTGTCGATTTCTTACAGGGTTTTTTAGGACTCTTGAAGAATAGTCAAGCGGAATTGGTTACTAAATATATCTACGTCTATTGTATTTTATAATGGATTTCCGCAAAGTCACGCCTGAATCAATTAACTACTTTAAGCACACAAATGTACGGAGGCGGTCTTAATGCCGTAGGCATTTTCTTCCAGTCAACCTTTGGGTGATGCAGAGATAAACAGTGTTATGAGCAATATCGAGATAAAGAGCAGTGGTGGCCCAGTGGTAACGGCCACGACTTACGAGATGTAGGTCGTAGGTTCGAACCCCGACAGGCGCTTTACTTTGTGTAAAATTATTTCATCACCACTGCTCTCAAAACGGTGAAGGAAAACATCGCGAGGAAACCGGCATGTCTTAGAACCAAAAATTCGAAGACATGTAACATCTACCAACCCGCACTGGGCCCGCGTGGTGGATTACGGCCCGCTCCCTCTCACAGAGAGGAAGCCTGGGTCCCAGCAGTGGGAACATTATAGGCTGATTCTGATGAGCAATATCTAAAATTATGGAATAAATATTGTTTTTTTAATGTATGGGCTATTTCGAGGGTCTGTTAAGTTTTATTTCGTACATTCTCTAGTACAATAATTAGATTGGCTATTGTTAATTCACTCAATCAATCGCAATGTGGAACAGAATCTTGTCAGCTGATTCACTAATCAAAAGCTTGATCGGGTTTAATCGACTCAGCTCCATTGCGAGGCAATAATACTAAGTAAATACGATCTAATATTTATCCGTCTACGTAAGGTGTATAGTATACTATTGAAGTAAATTAACGCAAAGAGTTCTTACTGTATAATAACTTACCTTTAACGGCGCGCGAGTAGTTTCAAACTTCTTCGACTGTGCATTTACGATCATTCCACATCAAAAGCAACTTAGCAATTGTACGTCATTATTTATTATTTTGAATAAAGAGCAGTTTAATAAAATGAAGTTTTAGAACACGGTTTGTTGGATTGTTAATTAATTATAAAAAAATATATATGTTTTACTTATGCGGTAAACTGACTGCAAAGTATTTTCCATTTCAAGTAATTGTTCCAAACACGTTACATGCATATTATTCCATCATCAACCTGAAAAATCTTGACTGGTTGCTGATAACGAAGAGTAGACATTCAGCTTATAAAGCAATGTACCATACGAATCGGAAATACCTTCAAACAATTTGTAAAAACCAAGGAAATATAGGTAACGTCTCGATCCCGTGGGAATATCCTATGTCCTATTCCAGGTAGTACAAAGGTAGACCATGTCTACTCATGTGCCAAATTTCATCAAAATCGGTTCAGCCATTTTAGCGTAAAAGCGTAACAAACAAACAAACAAACTCACCTTTGCATTTATATTATTAAGTTAGGATTCTAAAATACTAAAATACAAAACGATGTAACTTACGAATATGTCGATAAGTTCGTGGAAAAACAAACTTGTCATTTAAAATAAGTTACAAATGTTCTTGTTATCCTCAGAACAGCGTAACAAACAAACAAATAAACAAACTCACTTTCGCATTTATAATATTAGTTAGGATTCTAAAATGCTTGTTAGAAAACTATGTAACTTACGAATATGTCGATAAGTTCGTTGAAAAGCAAACGTGTCATTTAAAATACAAACGTCCTTGTTATCCTCAGAACAAAAGTTAGCTTCACATACTATGTACAAGACGTCTGATACCAAGCCGTAAATTAAGTAGTAAAGCATCGTATCTAACTTAACTTACACTTTTAAACTACAAGCAGTTGTTTCGACTTGCCAGACAAAATAATTCCGCTTAAAATATTTACGAGGCAAGCTCCATTTTGCACCAAGTCTGTACTTTGCAGACTTCTGGAAATCCCTTTGTGTACCATTTTCAGCTTCAGCAAATTTTTGAATGTATCTTCCTAGAAGTTACTAATTATGAATTGAGTAGTTAATTAAAATACGCAGAATAATAATACATAAAAGTTAGGTATTGATATTCAGAAAGGTCAGGTGCGTAGTACTCGCAACCGGCGTGCGTATCTGACCAGGGGGCCTAAACCGGCCACATTAGCAATTCCTTTAATTTCCTGAATCCCAGCTGTCATTAGCAATTCCTCTAATTTGACACAAAAGCAATTCATATTATGTGGGCCATTTTACGAATCTCCATTGAAACAGATGAATTATTTCGTAATATGAATCGCACGCAGATCATATTATGAATTGTCAGTTTGTGACATTTTACGATGATTCATAATATTATCCTATCATGATTCTGCCAAAGTGACTGTTTTAAGCCCCCAGATGTATGAACGTAAACAAGGCAAAAGGAGTATGTAACGATTGTAGCAGGTGGTGTTCTGTAGTTTCTGCCTACTCCCATGGGAAGAAGGCGTGAGTTTATGTATGTATATAAACTTAGGTAATTATTTTAATGCTACCCGAATTCATACTAAGTAGGTACTTTTTAGGGTTTCGTAGTCAACAAGGAACCCTTATAGTTTCGCCATGTCCGTCTGTCCGTCTGTCCGCGGCTTAGCTCAGTGACCGTTGGTACTAGAAAGCTGCAATTTGGTATGAATATACAACGACGCCGACAAAGTGGTAAAATAATCGTAAAAATATTTCTTTTAGGGTTTTTTTATTCAATCCCATGGTGTGGGGTATCGTTGGAAAGGTCGTTTAAAAATAATATTAAGCTTTAAAGTGCTAATTTTGTAAGAGCCAAGCCTAGCTAGATGGTTGGGTTTGGAAATGTGAAAAAATTCACGGCAGTAGTATATATAACGAAATTAAAAGGAAAACTATCACCACTACGTAGGCTCCACAAGTTACCGAGTAATAATCGACTAACTTAAATTTGCAGTTATAAAAACATGTTCTCAAATACATTCTGTATCGGAGAACAAGTTTTTCAACTACAATGGTAAGTTTGTTTTATAAATTCATCTCAACTACGGAGCCCTTCATTGTGCATGGTACAACATGCACTTGGCCGGTGTTTAGTTACAATAAGCGTGTTGAAAAGACCGTGCTTCACAAACAGTGCATAACCTACACTCTTACTCATCGTTTCATAAAAGCTAAAAGTAAAGAAAAACGACTACCTACACCTACTCACTTCTACCGAAAACATCACTTGATGTACGTAGATATATCATCGAACCCTTACAATTCCATTGCAACCCGTTTCATTCTATCCTAAGGGAACAGAGTTTTCACCTCCTAAAAGGACGCTAATTTTCCGACAGGACGGTTCGCCATAGTGCGGGCTGGCTTCGCTAACGCTCACAATGAGGAAATACTATACCTAGACTACCGAGAAAAACTTTATGTTGGGACTTCATTAATTTTATTCGCATCGATCTCAATTTTTCTTAGAAATGTAGCGCAGTTAAAGTAAGGCTCCCATTTTAGTAACGCGAAAAGAGGAAGTATGAAATAATAAAATAAAATACGTGACTATTGCATCTAGATTTTAAATAATAAAACGAACATGATTCAATGTAAGAATTTACTGCATAAATAATAAAATCCAACGCTGTTTCGTTAACAGTGTCTGTATAAAAACGTTGCAACCGTATTAATTGGGAAAAATATTCGAAAATATTTCGGAACAACATCGCCAATTCGCTGATCCATTAATTGGCTCGAAAGGAAAGTATCATCCCGCTTTCGCTGGCACGCAAGCCGTAGCTTTACAGGCGGACTAAGCGCTAGTGAAGTGCGGTAAGAGCGGGCCTTCATCAATCTTCTGTAATTAGCTAGTGACGTTCTCGCCTAACACTAATGACGAGAAGGGCGTTTACTCGCGACCGCCACGCCTCGGCACATAAATTACTACATCCACCGTCAAGAGCTCACTCAAAACACCTCAAGTGTATAGTGAAATGTGCTGTTAGTGAAAAATGACGTGGAAGCGGTTTTTAAACGGTGTATGAGTGGCTTTATCGTCATTTAGATATAGGGAAGTACACTTTACACTACTAATTATGAGGGTATTATGTAGTTGAATGATATCAGAAAACTGGTTACTTAGCATTTGTGATGTTTACATCATCCTCTGTGTGGGCACTGTTTGACGGAGGTATATTCTTCCTTGGTAAAAAAAAAAAAATGTACCTCCTTGCTTTTTTTCCAGTTCTAGTAATTCACTCTATCCGTCTTCTTTATCTTTCACACAAGCTAACACAAATATATAACAAGTATGTATATAACAAAACTTAACAAAAAAGGGAGAAGCGCTCTTTGGGCATCAAAGAATTCTTCGGTCATCCTTATAATATGTATCCTTACTCACATAATTAGAAAAGAACCTTGCAAGAACCTGACTCATTACATACCGTTTATTTTAAAGAACCATACAAAATTCACCACCTCGAACGTAACTAAAAGCTAGCCTCTTTGTGTTCACTACAAAATAAAATACAACTTCTTATATGGCGCATAATTTATCACAGAAGTGACTGCAACAGCTCTATCGGGTATCTACCTCCATCGTTTCTTTGATAACTCTACTGAAATTCAAATTCTCCTTAATAACCCCGTATGCAACATTATTATACCTGCAATACGTTTAATGATCGTAAATTTCCTTAATGAACAAGTCGTGCAATTAATAATTCAGTACCCTTCTGAACTAAAATACATGATTAACCTAATTTGCAGCAGTATACCGAATTATAACGCCACTAATGAGAACGTTGCTAAGTAGATTGCATTTAGTTTTAAGGATGGAACGTATTATGATAACGTAATTATCCTACTAAACAATTTCCGAGAAGATGAGTAGCTATTGATTTATTTAAACTTTTCGCACTCAAAAAGGTACAAAGGCGGATTTAATGCCTTAAGCATTCGCTACC
This sequence comes from Lithophane ornitopus, assembly GCA_948473465.1. Taxonomy (NCBI): domain Eukaryota; kingdom Metazoa; phylum Arthropoda; class Insecta; order Lepidoptera; family Noctuidae; genus Lithophane; species Lithophane ornitopus. The sequence continues at coordinate 9,524,435 of OX419629.1, forward strand.
AGTCAACCAAGGTTGGTGAAGAGATTAGTTGCCAGGTGATTTGTTTTAGAAGAAAAAGGATTTTTTTTATTAATAATATATTATAATGCATTGTTTGTTGTAAGTATTGTTTGTTATATTTTGTTATTTAACTTGAATCTTTTTCAAATGTTTTTACGTGGAATCTAAGAATGTGTGGTGTCTTGAAATTGGAATAGCTGAAACGCAGGTGACGCAGCACAGAACAGTACAGATTTTGCAAGATAGGGCATGCGAGGCAGACATAGGCCGCGAGCGCATGCTGCGTTGTTCATGCATTACAAGATCTGCTCTGCCCTGCGCTGCGTGGACCTGGGTCACCTGCGTCTCAGCATACGCTTATCCTTGTCGCTGCATCTTTTAAATTCCCTGTAATTTGAATCTTCTATTGAAGATCCAAATAAATAAAAATAAAGCTTCATAAAAAAGCAGGCATTTTCAGGCTTAACTCTTTACTTGGAAGAATCTAGATTTTTCGACGTACAAAAACAAATAAATTTGAATTAAGTTCAGTTTGCTGCAAAAGATTAAGTACTTCACTATATTGTAATGTTAGAAACTGAAGATTGACTGTCTTCGCTTAAACCATTTTTTTCAAAAGCTAAGGTTATTTTTAGGTTTACGGCATTACTAAGCCTCCGCTGTCCGTCCGTCCGTCTGTCTGTCAGCGGGCTGTATCTCATGAACCGTAATAGGTAGACAGTTGACATACACAATGTCAACTGTCTACCTATTACGGTTCATGAGATTTCTATTGCCGCAACACAATTAATAAAATCATGTTAAAAATTAAAGGTGTCCCCATATAAGAAACGTGTTTTTTTGGCGTTTTTTGTTCAATGTTGTACGGTGGTACGGAACCCTTCGTGTGCCAGCCCGACTCGCACTTAGCCGGTTTATTAAATTACAATCCTTTTCATCTTTTCATCGCTGAGTAATTTGACAGTTCTGACAACGCTGACATTCTGGAAAAAAAACTTTTACTTAAAATGATTAGTCTTAAAAGAGATACCTATATTTATTATTTAAATATTTCAATCACTCATTTTATAATTTAAACTATGTAGCTTTTGCCCGCGGCGTCGCCAGCACGGAATACATCCAGACAAACGGACAAAAATTCTAAAAACTATATTTACGGCATCAGACTCGTTCCTACACCTTTTTTTTCAAAAATATTCAATGGACCGTTTTGACATTACTATTTTTACATAAGATAAAAAAAATATATACCTTGGTACGTAGGTACCTATGTAACATTTTCGTGCTGCAATCCTGAATTCAGACTTTCAGCCATTTTGTCTTTAGGACAGTGGGTCACGGTGTCATCTGAGCAAAAAGATATAAAACAAAAAAAATACTTTTCTACAGTTCATATAAAGAGCTGCTTGTGTATGAACTGCCAGTTTGTAGGAACATAAGTTCTTACATGAACTAAGGACACGCAAGGTATTTTTTTTAGTTTTTGTTCAACCGCGGGCAATGTTGGTTTACCCTTCACCCTTATTCCCTTAGTAATAAGGTTGACAATTGGTCGACCACCAGTGTCCGCGATGATACCTACAGATAAAGCGTTTTTGCGCTTATACTAGTCGTAAAACGCGTAATCTGGGCAATATCGAAACTATAAGAGAATTAATGGACTGAAAAAAATCGAAAAGAAAAAAAGTCTATTGGTAAACAGACAAAAGGAAACCGCATTTGGAAAAAACATTCTTCATTCGGAAAAAAAAACCAGTATTTTCGACTCCTCGGTCCTCATTAATATTGTTGAACTAAATAAATAAGCGAAACGTAAAACATGCATTTAACATAGCGAAACGAAAGTCACGATATTATCAGATTGAAGCAATCAATCTTCATTAATCAGAAACATTGGCGTTAACTTCTAATGACTAGTAATTAGGGAAAGGCTGGATGAGTTTCTGTACCATTTGAATTTCTATACTATTCTAGGAATAAAGAAGATCTTATTTAGATTCTAATTTAATTCAGATTCAGAGAATATGGTGAACTGTATTTTTAACATTCCGCGGTCGATTTCCGTTTTATTAAATCAATCTGCTCAGACTTTTCCCAACTATGTTGGGTTCGGCTTCCTGTCTGACTGGATGCAGCGGAATACCAATATTGTACACGGAGCGACTGCCTATCTGACTAGTGACCTCCATAACCCAGTTACTGAGTAATACTGGTTGGTAAGACTAGTTGTCACACTTATAGTCTCCTGACTACCCGTAACGACTTTCAAAGATCTATACGAGTGACAGCCGGGACCAACGACGTAATGTGCTTTCCGGGGTACGGAGAGGTCTAGATATTTAGAGATCTCGCGCACTAGACGGCTACGACCACAACCAGTGGTCGCAGAGACCAAGTAAACTATAGAAACCGATACGAATTGCGCAGTTGGTTGCAACGGCTAACTAGCCGCAGACATTTCAACACCACGACTCCGACCAGTCGTGGCCGTCTAGTGCGCGAGATCCCTTAATGGATGGTCACCCACGTCCACGAACTGACCGCGGCAAGCGTACCCGTCGATCGTCGCATGCGGCTGTTAATATTTAGCCACGAAACCTCCTTGACCTTCTAAATGTATAAATTAAAATGAAGCTTTGCCTGGTAGGAAAGGCGATGAGGTTATCACATTAAAAAGCACAGCGGTTTATACAAGTTGATATAAAGATCTGAAGATATCAAAATAAAAAATACTCTAAATAAAAGTAAATATCACCTTGATAATATTCGATTACCGACCAGTCTCCATCTCATATCTACATCTATGCATACATAGTAAACCAAAGCTGCTTATCATGTCTGTCTGTGTGACAGCTTAGTTCTTCTAAACTAGGTACATATTCGTCGCTAGAGTAGTACCTATAAGTCAGAATCAAATTGATATGATAACACCAAACCTCAAAACCATTGATATTTCACCATGTCTGTGATTGTAACTTCCTAATTTCACAGCAAATTGCACACAAATCAAGCATTCAAAGGCGATTGGGCACAACCTATTGCGACGATAGCTATCATCAAGGCGAGCAAGTACCTGGTCCTTCAAATGGACGCCGAATTTACGTTCTCTTTGAAGTTCTCTTCGAACATTCCGGAATACGTAAAACAGTCGCTCCAAAGCAAGCAAGTCTCCTCCATTTTGTTGTTCATTGTGTCAGTATACCGTACCTACCATAGCTTCGTCAAGGAGCTATATGACATTACTTACAGATTGCGGAAGATAGGATTAATCAATGTAAAATGTTAGCAGATTATTGCTGGATTTATTTCTCAGTTGATACAATTACATGTTTTTATGCAATCACCAGAACCAAACTGATTCATTTTCTATTGGCGCAAATATATTTAGTCGTTCTCCCAAATTCGATTGCCTATGGAATTCGGGCAAATGACCAAGTGTAAATACACGGGATCGAGTACGCCCGTCTTCGGATAATCTAGACCAGCTTCATCGTTTCGGTTACCAGCATTATACAGGGTGTTGGGGTAAACACCACGGATATCTATGGTAAACACCGTTATATTTGGAACCAGTGGTTTGGTGTCATTTACAGAACGTAAAATCAATAGAAAATGACAAGTAAAAAAAAAAAAAAACTCCATTTTACCACAAGAGTATTTCACCCTTTCACCCTAGGGCGCTAGGGCAACGAACTTGCGTCTCAACACGGGTGGGTGGCGCGGGACGTGACCTGACCGGCCGCGAGAGCGACCCCTCCCTCAGTCAGTCAGCTGTTTCGCTAGCGAGCACTGTGTCAGATAGAAACTTTTTTAAATCTTTTAATGGAAATAACTTTTTTTTTATTGTTACTCGCTCATTTCTTTTTATATTTAAGTGAACTACCCACAGTGAGAACGGTGTTTACCCTTACGCCCTGTATAATACCGGATACCTGACAACAGTTTTACATTCACTTGTATCAGTGCTTTGCCAGTATTCTCGGTTTTATTCTAACTACTCGTAGTCGTTAGCCCGTATTCCAGTGAGATGCATACAGTGTAATTAATGCATCGGGTGCCAGAATTCGAGTAGTCTTTCGAGCACCCGAATACGGGCTAACGACCAAGTGTAATTGTGCCTTTAGTAACGTGTTCAAATGTCCTATTCCAGGCCATGGTCTACCCATGTGCCAAATTTCATCCAAATCCGTTCAGCCGTTTTACAAAAAAAAAAGCGTAAAAGCGTAACAAACAAACAAACTCATATTTATATTATTAGTTAGGATTTATTTACTTTGTTAAACGAGTTACATCAACTTCATTGAACAATTTCTTTAGTGGTGAAAATCAAACATGACCGGCAACAGCGGGTCACGTCTAATAAAACTTTTATACCTGCAGCAGTAACACAGGAAAGTATTTTTCACCTAAGCACCTCAAACAAGCAGGTTTTGCTGTCTACAGACAGTGTTGAAAATTCAATTTTGGTGCGAGCGTGAGACAAAGTAACTTTTTAATTATTTTTTTCTAAATTCCGAGAACATGTCATGGGTCTACTCACAAAATTCGAAATATTTGAATTTCACTTTGTTCTGTCACTTTTACTACAATACGAAAAAAGCGAGAGATAGAAACAAGTCGATTCGAAGTTCGATTTTAATTTCGATATCTAGTAGGCCCAAAAAAGAAACAAACAATAAAACGTTCGGATACACATACAGGTTTAAAATGTAATAAGTAATTTAACTTACATTTTTTTTATATTGTTCGTTTTACAAATATACATGTGGTTTGTTTACCATGTGGTTTACGTTTAGCATGTTGTATTTTTTACCTTTAGGCAATAATAACCCCTAATATGTTCTAATATCTCATATGTTCTCGCTGCTGAGGTGAAAAGTTGTATGTGTTACACGAGACCAAAGTTATTTGCATCTTCGTGCCTCGCTACGCTCGTGATTCAATTATAGAAATTCAAAATGAACACTCGCACCAAAAAACAACTTTGCTCTCTTGTTGCACAAATAACATTTTTTTTTGTTATTTCCGCATTAAATTTTGTATGAAACCAAGAAGTAAAAATAAAATAAAGTGTCGAGTTTACAAGCTTTACAAACTTTGTTTTAAACAACAAATGATCAAAAAAGATAATCATACCTGACAGTTCCTTCCTTTGAAGTATTTTAAATATCTTGCGTAAGAAAACTTTACACGAAACTCGGTTAAAAAAGATTATCTTTAAACACAATTTATAACTTTTATATATATAAAAAGAAACGTATCATGAAAAATATGTGTTTGTGTATCTCCGCGAGGCAGATCGCATTCCTCCGAAGAAGGGACTGCCACAAAGAATCCTCGCATTCTCCACTTACAACTGTAACAATACAAACGTTCCATTCATTTTTCACTCACTATTTGTCAAAACAAACGATATCTTTGTAACTGCACGTAAATGCCTTTGTTGTCTAAATTCTGAGGAAAAAAACATGGGCGAAAATGACGGTTTATAATTTAAAAAAACTACACTGTACTTACGCAAATGATCACATAAACTTATCATTATTAACCACTCTAACACATTAACAAAGTTTTTATATTTATATATATTTATATCAGACTCTAAAAAAGTGTAACGGTCTTCAGACTTGTGTAAAGTACAATCAACACTATTCTAAGTTTTAAAATAATTATCACGTAAAAAATTAAGTTTGATTAAAATAGCTTATTAGTCTTAAAGGCTAGATTGTAATTAATTTTTAAGAACATGGTTCTTTAAAAAAAATTAAATTGAATTGGATTTAAAAAAAATTACCACTAGATTCGGCAATCTACTAATAATTGTCATTGGTGCCGATTCTCTTGTCACAAAATTCTCTAAACTAAACTAAAAATCACTAAAATTTTGTTTAGTCCTGTCAAACGACCAAACTCATTCTGAAATAGACTTTAAATGACACAACTTAACTATAATTTAGTTTGACAGCACTAAGATGGCACTGAGATTAGTTTAGTGAAAATGCTATTCTGAATTTGACGATTTAACCTAAAATTTTGTTCTATATCTAAAATCCTCTAACTAAATCTGACTATATTTAATCGTGATTAAAAATGTGTGGAATAAAATTAGATGTCATGAACTAAAATTCAAACCAACACCTCGACTTCAGTTACAAAAAACAGTACTGTATTTTTTTATTTTCTTTTGCTTATCTCGAAAACGGTGTGTCCTATCGCAAAAATAATGAAAATTTCGACACCCTTTAGGAAACCCTTAAACCCCTAATTCTCAACATGTTGGTAATTATTTTTTATTTTTTTTCGTTATTTTCCATACAAAAACTGAAAAAATCCATTAAAAACACGTCGAGGCTGCCGTGCATGCGCGCCTCTGGCTCTAAAAAAAAACACGGTGTAGGGAAAACAAGTACCAAGTGGAGGCGCGCGGTTGTCAAATTCGATTTTAGTTGTGTCAAAATAAGTTTTCAATTTAGAGAATTTATTTGGCAGAATAGCTCCAAGATTCCCATAGTCAAAAGTAAGGAATTTTAGAGATAGTTTAGTTCGGTGTACAAGAGAATCGGCACCATTATCTCTGATCGCGTTAAAAACGGATTGTAATCACAAAAATATTTGTTTTTAGCACGCAAAAAGGATGGTCATAATCCTTTTGCATCACTTTATGATGTTCCAAGAAGAGAGTAAAGCGCAACCAGCCCCGTTTGGGTAACCGTGGTCCACAGTACTATAGTTAGTCTAAATTATTTTACAATCGTTAGACCTTATTTGTCTATGGTTGAAGTTGAAGAATTCATCCGACTTGTGTTTTACTCAAGTTGTTTGGAATCGGTTTTAGTCTAATAACATTCAGCTGCAAATCAATGCATAAAGCGACTGTCATCTAACTAAATAACTAAACAAGGAAATAACGCAGTAGGTATTTTAAGGTTTGAACCAGTTGTCAGATTTTCCGGTTTGACTGCTCATAACGACAACCATGAAACTGAATTTTAGAAGAAAAATACAGTGATAAGATAACCCACTCACGGACTGACCGCGACAAAAGCAGCAATCGATTGATCCGCATGCATGGTTGTTATTTACCCGAGAGATCCACATCGAAGTTGTAGAATTATCCCGCGCACAACGTTATAAACTCAGTAGTTTCCTTGTCTTAATTCATACTAGATACATACAAAGCTTCGCTCCAAAGTTGATCTGTGTAAAGGCTCAACACGTTTCAGGAGAGCACTCGACCGACTTTGTGAACTACTTCGCGCAACTACAAATACCTTTTGTGCGATGTATGAACGAGGGTATATTTTTCGTGTCACTACCCTATAATTTACACTTTATCTTTGTTTCGATGCTTAAATATTATTTACAGATGCTTCGTTAGTTCATTATTAAAATTGGGATAATGATCGAGTGATTTTCATTTTGGTGACAGTTGGTAGTCCGATGAGTTGGGTATCTTAATTAAAGCCACTTGTACCAATGCTCAACTCTGGACACGTTAAACCGTTACTGGCACCATCCTGCACTATCCGTAGTCATATTTTATTACTGTCACTAGCTTTTGCCCGCGTCTTTACCCTCATGGATGTTGGAAAATATCACACGGGAACGTACTGCAGGGATTTAAACTGCATCCAAATCCATTCAGCTGTTTTTGAGCTAATCTGGAAGATTAACATCCAGATAAACAGACAAAAATTCTAAAAACTATATTTTTGGCATCAGACTCGTTCCCAGACCTCGTAGCAATTACTTTTTTATAATATTCAATGTACAGTTGTGACTTTTTTATACAAGATATTCTTACATAACTGCACTTCGTTCTACTTTTCGCTGCACGTCATGTACTTCCCCAAGAGATGCATGTCTTGAGGCAAGCCTAGTTTTATTTTGTTGAGTACTAGACGCCGCAGAATCTTACCTTTAGTTACGTGATACTTTATATGTAATGGCCCTAACTTAGCTCCCTGGTTGGTCGTTAAACTGAAACAAATTCTTATATACGAGTTAGAGTGGAATAGTAAAAGGCGGCGATGATGCTTGTCGCACATTTCACTAGTGGATCCCAAGGGTTTAAATGCGAGAGGCAAACAACCCTACAATCATACTTTAGTCAATCAACCATCGACACAACAATACAAGCAAAAGTTGGTGATAAAGAGTTCAGCGGCAACATTGTATCCTCTGTAAGTGACAATAAACATATGTTCGCCGAGAACTACATCAGTTGTAGCGATAGTAAGAAAACTGACTCTTGACCGCTGATATGGTGTGGCGAACAAGCATTCGCGTGTTCGCTGACAGATAGCAATCGGGGGGCCGCTGCACGCGTTGTTTCTAATTAATGGCGAAGTATCGCGTGAAAACGACCCATTTGTCTCACCCACCGTCGGATGTTCACAGAAGAATTGTAAGCGATACAAATACCTTAAATGTCTTCAAACACTTACCTCGCCGTACCTGCTGAAATTTTCACCACAATCTGCAATTATAATAAACGATATCTAGATCGCAAATACACTGTTTAAATCCGTTTTAAGTTGAATTATGGACGCTGAAACAATGTTACGTAAACGTGTTTGGGATTTCCAACGGACTTGGCACACCTGAAATGAGAATACATCGATAATTACTCGAAAGCTTTATTAAAAGAGCAAGGCTGATTAATTGTGATTAATTGTACGCCGTTAAGGTTTTTTAATTAAGGACCGATGGCTCATTTCTCAGTGGAAACAAAGGCTTGTTAAGTAATACGTATGCCTCTCAATTCTGTAATTCTTAAATTTACTTAATTAACGCGAGACATCAACATCAAAAGAGGTTTGATGTATTTATTTGGTCATACAATGTACGAGTGCCGTATATTAATTGAGAATCTTTGTCAAAAAAACATTAGTGACACCTGGACATAATATCAGCTACGCACCCCTCGATATTAATTACCCTACTAGTGCTGAAAAACTTTCATTTTACTGCAACAAAACTGCGATTGTGTCAGTCAACAAGCGATCACTGTTTGTTTTCTATCGATCGTTGTAATCGAGTGCCATATTTTTATTTTTAAGGAGGTTTTATTGCACAGTCGCAATCATATTATTTCATACTACAATCGATTGTGAGCGAATACTGAAATGTTATCGTACTTCTTTATACTTCATCTGCCCGTTAACTAAATACCGAGAATCATAAATAATAAGAAGTGCCTCCGCTGCCGACGCCGGTTGTTGAATTGGCTGTCGGCGCTGACTTTGGTTGTCAATTTGGGATAATTAAAAAAAAGTATGTAATATTTTTATTCCATAGTCAATAATGTCGCTATTCGAGTAATAAAGTATATACTACGGCACCGAACTAGTCAAATATTTGTAATCGCAAAAAAAGGTTAGGTTAGGTTAGGTTAGAACTGTGACCCCCTACGCCCCTGTGCCAAAAATTACTAGATTGACCAGAAAAAAATATTTTAGTTAGGGTTAGTTAGTTGGGGTTCTGAATACTGGAAGAGTTTCCATAAAGGCTGCGCCGCCGGTGTCCATTATGGGGCTCCCAAAAATAACGCCATTGGGAACCGGCGGTGACATTACTGCCGGTTCCCAATGGCGTTATTTTTGGGAGCAGCGGAGGCACTCCCTAAATAATATTTGAAATGTAGAGTACATTGGTATCAACGATCTCTCAAATACACTCATCCTCTTTTATGTGATTTGAAACAGTATAAAATAATTTTTCTCATACGTAACAATATAATAAAGCTTTGCAAACCTCATAAAAGTACATTTATGTTCATATAAACATAGATAGGTACTCCATATTCTAGTAATAAAGTTTTTTACAACCTTTCAAGTCTTTGTTTCGACATGTTTTCAATTTTATCGGCGAGCAAATATTTCAGCATACGCGTTAGTCGCCGTCGATTACAGGTGTCTGTCGTTTGATGAAACTGTTAAAAAGCGAGTTTTCACTTGTATTTTTATTGTTTCGGAGATCACGTATTTCATTTTGTGTGCGGCCTGCGCCAGCGGTGATTATGCAAATCGACCGCCCCTGTACGAATCACATAAATCGTTTCATATTTTATCACTTTTTTGCATAATATATTTTGTGTAAGCCGACGATCAGTCAGCGCCCTTCATCGCTGAAAGGTGCCTCTACATTTGACGGATGATTTATTATTTTTTCGTCTCGTGCATACCGCAATCACCAAAGATCTGAGTCTATCTGGATTATTCAGTATTATCAAAACGAAGCAATCAATAAACAATTGTCTTAAAGCATTATTGAAAATTAGATGTGACTCTATATATTCGGTGGAAATTATTACAAGTAGAGACGTTAATTTATTGTCAAAGTATCAAAACATTCATTCTTCCTAGGACCCTCCATTGTTCACCCAATCACAAATAACAAATAATTGCAAACTACTCAAAGTTTTCTACGGCCGAAAGATTCTTGAGAGCGTCTCAAGATACGAGACATCCTGTCTTTAGAATATTTCTGCTTCTAAAGTATTGGATACTCGGAGCTTTTTAATGTAACAAAAAATTGTTTTCCTAAATTAACAAAATATCTTCTAAAGTTACTTTATTTTTTCATCATAACATATTATTTAACTAGTGAAAAACAAACTAATATGTCTTGAAGTTATTAGAAATAAATACATATCGAAATTGAAATCAATTCATGTGGCCACATGTTCGTAGGACAGAAAAAATAATAAAGAGATAAATAATAAATTATTGAATATTGAAATCGTTTGAAGTCGGCACGTGAAAAAATGTACACGTGAACCGATGAGAAGGACTTGTGAATTGACAGCTCGAATGATCATTCCGGAGAAATGTTTTCGATATAGAAATTTCTGTATTATATTCTAGGTGCTGAAAACTCTTGAGTTCCATTTCAATGGAGAATAGATAACAAAATAATTTTGATAATGGTTATGCTGAAACTGAAAGTGGTTTTATAACAACTGTATAATAATTCTATCCTACTCCTACTAATATTATAAATGTGAAAGTTTGTGAGGATGGATGGATGTTTGACTTTCACGCAAAAACTACTGAACGAATATGGATGAAATTTGGCACACATATACCTGGATTAACACAAAAAATACTTTTTATGCCGATATTCTCACAGGATCGAAAGTTATGTGGGTAAAACCGCGGGGCGCAGCTAGTATAATTAATTATAATAATACCAGAATGTTACTTTCCATTGCAGGGCAAAGGTCTCTTCTTCTACAGAGAGCATTGATCACTACGCCTGCTCAAGATATTATATGTTTATAACAACTAATACGGCTAAATACAATTATCTTACACAGGTGTATTACCGATGTCTCGAGGATTGACAATGTATATTGCTCCAGAACAAAGTCAATTACAGCAAAAATTCCAACATAATCGAAACTACTTCTAATAAAATATGACACACACACACAAATACGAAGTATCAATCTCATAACACCCCTCGACTTGCCTGAGGGTTAATAAACAAAAATGATTCTCTTCTCCCCTAATATCATGTTCAGAACATAACTTACTGATATTAATAAAATCCCACTCTATCGATACTTGCCACAACTGTACTAAGTTCACATGATTGCGGCAGTTATTACATTTTCCCCTTTTCAAAGAAAATGTGATGTATTATATTCATCAATCTACTTATTTGCTTGGAAATCTTCTTTGTATTCCACTCGAAAATTATGAATATCTGAAAGCCTCTTTGAAAACACAATTATACGTAGTTAAGAGAGCGGTGCCTTTTCTTATGGACGTAATTACATTGCTGTTGTAATTATAATAATTGCCTTTGTCGACATATTAAATTAACTCTTTTAAGGGGATGCATTTCTACGTTCTAACATCTAGTTTAAAATGTTAAAAACTCTATTAAGATTCATAGAGAGTTTAAACGGTGTCAAATGTTTCCTCAACAGTTTGTACTCTATTAAACTATTGAGGAAGTTGTACTCATTCCAAGTTACGCTTACTGTCTTGCCAATTGTACCTTCTCTGACTCGTTCCGAATTTCTAAGTAAGCCATTTTAGCTGTTAAATATTATACGTATACTCTTATCTTTTGCACCATTTGGTGCGTTCCTTATAAGCTCGCCGAGACAAAATGTAAGCGATAAAATGAAAGAGCTCAGTATCTAATAAAGTAGAAACATAGTTGGCAGTGGCGCAAAGCGTAATGACAGGAAAAAGCGGTCAAATATGAAAACTGTTATTTCCCAAGTGGCTACGTCTACACTTTCTCCGTACCTATTTCACAATTAACGATATTTTCGATACTTAGTACGTGTCACTTCTGGCATCAATGTCTTCAATACATAGAAATTGTACCCGTGGAGCGCTTCCACTTAACAATATCACAACATAATGTATAACACCCACTTAATGTCGCTCTCTCATTCTGTTTTTGTACAAAGAGCCATGATATGATGAAGTATAAGAAGCATTCTTATATTACCCGTCAAAGGCTTCACTCGCGTTTGACTTGTGAAGAAAAATGATAATTCTCAGTGAAAATATGAAAAATAAATTGGCATTTCTATCGCCGGTTCTGCCCTACGGCGTGATCGAGTCCTGGGAGGATCTCAACCCCCGGCTGTACCACGCCGTTCACATTTACTGGCTTAAGTTTTACGGCATGTGGTTCAACAATTTCTCGCCGTACACTATCAAGTTCTGGGTACAGTTGATGTACACGCTGACCGTATTATGGCTCGTCTGTTTTTTCCCCGGAATTGGAGAAGTCGTTTATTTACTGAGGCAAACGGAAAATATTGGTGATGTCGCCGAAGGGTAGGCTAGATATTTCCCAGTTCACTTACATTTTGTTTGTCCGAGATCACGAATTGGTTACATCCTACCAAACATGAGAAGAGGATGATACAATTTGTTTTGTTTTTTCAGCCTCTATTTATTTATGAGCGAGATGTACACCTATTTCAAGATCGCTGTGTTCTGGCTGAATAGAGATAAAATCGTAAATCTTTTGAACTATTTACATTGTAAGGAGTTCAAGCCGAAAGAACCGGAGCATAGAGAAATGATAACAAAAAGTATTAAAAGTGCGCGTTTTGTTATGACATACTATTCTACTATGTGCGTCGGGGCTGTATCAGGTGGGTATGATTGAAATCTTTCCGCAGTAAGTTATTAAATATTATACAAAACTTTTTTGATTTTATAAAATACCAACACAGCGCAATGAATAGCGCTATAGAACAGTAAATAACAAAATTGGTTCATAAATTCTCATAATCAGCCTATAATGTTCCTACTGCTGGGACACAGGACTCCTCTCGGTGAGAGGATCTGTGCTGTAATCTACCACGCGGGCCAGAGTGGATTGATAGATGTCACATGTCTTCGAATTTTAGTTGTAGGACATGCCGGTTTCCTCACTATGTTTTCCTTCACCGTTTTGAGAGCAGTGATGATGGAATTATTTACAAAGTAAAGCGCCTAGCTGGGTATGAACGCACGACCTACTCGTAAATCGGGACCGTTGCCACGGAGCCAACGCTGCTCATCAACTCTCATCACGCATAAAATGTTAATCTCTTTTATTTCTAGTTGGAATAATAATGCCTTTAACTGAAAACTTCGACATCCTACCGACTAACGTGGAGTATCCGTTTTTCGACGTTTACAAAACTCCGGCATACGAAGCCGTTTACATACATCACGTAAGTTAAGTGATTTAATAAGAAAGTCAATCACTCTTTGATTGAATATGTTAATTCAATTAATAACTTATGACGTATCGAGAATAATTTTAATCGAATATTGGTGTGTCCAACTGGTTTAGAAATAGGTAAGTACTGTAACGCTTTAGGAGCGTTAGCTACGTGTGTGTGGGTGTGAGGAGGAGGATTATGAAGAGGAAGAGGTAAAGAAGGAGGAGTTTCCAGAGGGTTTATTATTTAAGATAGATACACATACATTTTGGTGGCTCGGTCTAAAGTCAATCAAGTATCAACAAAATGCCACTAATGAATCAAATTGTCGGAACGATCCACACTCGTGGCTACGCGCTAGCTAGCCAGTACCACATGAGGTTGCATATTGCATAAAACCTCACAGTACATACGTATAGTCCTTCATATTTTGAACCTACATAGGGAAATAGGTACAAGTTACAAAATCAAAATTATATAACACCTGGGAAAAAAAATATTCCGAAAAAAAAATTTGGGCAAATATCGATAAAACTCCCACTACATTTGGTGAATAAAAACTAACCAAATCCAACCAGTGTACAAGGATTAATCTACCTAGTCGAATGAGAATAATGAATTAAATTAAGCCCGTGTTTGCAATGTGTTTTCAGATTTATTACAAGCCAGCCACGTGTATAATTGATGGGGTTATGGACACAATATTAGCATCTTTCGTCGCTTCAGCCAGTAAGATACCTAGAACTTTTTAATCTCTAAAGATTTTAGTTACGAACTAATAGTAATAGCCTGTTATCCTTTCAAATCTTTAGTACTTAAAACCTCTTTGTGTTGTTGCTTGTATCGCCTTTACCTACTAAAGATTTGCAAGGGAATACTTAGACCTCATATGAGACAACTATTATAAATAAAGTATAACATATACACAAATCCCAACTCCCCTACTCATATTTGTATATGAGTACCTACCTCCTATCACTCGTAGTTGCATAAGAGTGTATTTTGTTTCTACTTTATTTCTTATGGTTGCATTGAGTCGATTTTTTTACTTAAAGTTGTAACGGGTTTTAATTGTTACCAATTTAGAAGCAACAGTGATATATGAGGCCTTTAAATCTCTTGTAAGCAACTGTTAACATTCCCTTATTTGGCACTTCTATTTCCAAACGAGTAGTATAACAGAGTAGTATATCACCTGTAGTGGCTAAAGGGATAATTTTGCAACGTTTTTGGAACCTAACGTGATTTTATCTTTCAGGCCTATTGTACTTTAATATGCCACTCCAACGCGTAAATAAATTTCAATAGCGGGTTCTTGAAAACCAACAGCAGCTATTTCCACTTATTTGAAACCACTAATGATGTAACAGTTCCCAAAAAACAAAATTGTGACCTTTTATTACTTAAGTCAGATCGTCCTGCGCGTCGCTCTGTTGATAGAATTTTTTGTTTCTGTTGTTATAAAGTTCATAGTTAAACTACTTCATCAAAAATGAATTCCGTGAAATGGAAAAAAAATTAAGCGATGTGGTAGTTATCATCCACAGGTTGTACGTACTTTAAGTCTACACTGGGAGATTTACAATAGACCAAATTATTACTGCTGGTAGTAGCATCCACTGGTCAGCCACTAGCAACATACAAATAAGTGATTTTTAGACCCTACAGTTCCAAATAGGGAACAAATAAATGAAAATAAAAACTATGAGATGCCATAAACATCGCCATGTTTAGAAAATGGTTGTCCTTGAAAATATTTTGTTTTGAAAGTGTTTTATCACAATGACGCATAATCACAGAGTTTTGTTAATTGTAACTGATGTACTTTGACATTATACTTAGTCTAAAACCATTTCATCATTTCACATTAGGTTTTTAACAGTTTTATTTTTTTATACTATTATTTCCCCAATTGATTTAGCACACTTTATTTAATTGTTCTTGATCAAATCGAAGGCGCTTCGAAAAATAATGAAAGTGCCGGCCAAACAAAAAAAATGATATATTCCGGTAGAGCATGTTATTCTCTTCACTTTTCACTATTAGAGCCAATTTGTAGGGCAATTCCCTGCGCTGTTATACGATTTTGAAAAATACCGTAGGTGTTTTCAGTATGTTTTAGTTAAAATAATGAATAGTCATCTAATTAAAGTAATAGCTTAGCCCAAAAATGTATGGACGGTGATATCCTTAACAAAGAAACCATACTATACTTTCACAGTAACGAAAAAATCGCAAGGATTTTGTGCTGTAAATCAATGCCTGCATTATATCAGTACAAGTGAAGTTTTAATACTCAGCAAATATATTTTATCCAAAATGAAATGGCTGTTCACAGCCTAAAAACTCTAAAAAGAATTTTGCGTTTCATTTGTCACTCAATGAATCAATTGAAACGTCATATCATTCACATATCATCATCATATTCACATGTCATATCTTACACCCATAGTTCTAATTGCCACTTAAAAGGTGATCGTGAGAACTCCTATGGATTTCATTTGGAACCAAAATTAAGCTGCCATTTTTCTCCCCGTGGTTCTATAATGGTTGCATAAGGGTTCTCTCCACCTATATAGAACTTATTCATGCCTATATATTTCACCCAAGGTTACAAACAGATATGATATGGAGCTATTTTACCACCCAGTTGTGTTACTTGGGATTCTATGAAATCAGAAATATCGCAACCGTAGACGTGCTTGAAAGCATTGCTACGCGACTGCTACGGGCCACGGAAAACGTAGCAGCTGCGTAGATTACGATTAGCACTTGACATATTTTGATCATTACCGCTAACGTCAATATTTTGTATTCTGTATCATTTTTACTGATTGAAACCCTTTCTCAAACTCTTTATTAATTTGTTGCTACAGTAAATTAATAACGATAAAAACAAACAAAATAATCCGACGGCGATTATGATTCTTCATTATTTTTCTAAACAGATTTTCTGTATCAAAGTCTTTTACACAAAAGATTTATAAAATTTCCCCTTTGCAAACATCGTATTCCTAGTATTTTTGTATAAAAACTCTTCTCAAATGAAATTTTGCGAAAGAATTACCTACTCATTAAGATTATGACTGAAAGATTACAGGAAAAACACAGCGCATGCGGCTTGTTTGCGTATCTGACGAATCTGTTTTTTTTTACTTCAAGCCTTTTGCTTTTATTTTTGTGGACTTTGACGTGCCATAATTAAAATAGCAACCAAATTTTTGAGCTTGTTGGTTAGCTTACTAAAAAATGCGTCTGTTTTAAAAAGGACCAACAAAATCAATGATTTTCTAGATATTAACTTCTTTTATCAAAATTTTGCCTTTTACTTAGAAACGGATAGGTACCATTTTATTTCCCAATATGGCTATACTCTCTCTCTATACAGTCTAGTTTTTTATTTAACAGTCGGACAAATAGAAATACTGGCGTTCAACCTCCGAAACTTCGATCTAGTGGCCGAGAGACAACGCAGAAGAGCCGTAGCGGAGAACAAATACACCGAGGAGTACTCTGAACAGTACTACGTGCGTTCAGTGCTCAAAGACTGCATCATACACCACAACTGCATTATACGGTAATACTATATATTCTACTCTGTATTAAAGCTTTAGTAAAAGCTGAAGTAAATGAAAAGTGTTATAAATGCACAAGACGTGTTTTTAGCTCGTTAGTTGCAACTGACTTGTAGTGACTTTGTTCTCTTAGAGGTTTCTGAATTCCAGGTTGTTTTCGATGGTAGAAAATGTAATTGAATTAGTATTTCTTTTCTTATTAACAGAAAAGCGTCCCTCAGAATGTTGCTTTATTTAACACTCACAAGAATCTAAGTCAACTAGTTACTACTAACAAACCAGTCTTCAAAGTTTTATTTTCGAAAATAAACTTCAACAACATTCGTTGTTCGATGAAGAATTGTAAGATTTAGTTGGAAAGGAATCGTATCGGTGTTGTAAATTGGGCTAATCTAGGTTCTAAAGAACAACAGACAGTGTATCGGTGGTGTATCTACTCGTGCAAATGTTAAGTGAGGAAAAGGGGTGATCGTATCAGGTACGGGTAGCACGTAGCCGTCGGCAAGACAACTTGCCTTGTGGCCCGCGCCACTACTTGTACATACGGCAATCTGAATAGTCAATAATACCTGGTGTTGAGTGAGGGGTTAATCTTTCCAACTCAATTACGATTTAATGGAGAATTGATAAGTCAATGCACACATTCTTGTAAATGAAAATATGAATTTATAAAGCCGTGATTTCATTTATTATTATAAACGCATGTTGGTACATTCAACTTTAATGAACTAGTGAGGTCATTAAGGTATTAAAACTTTTAAATAGCCTTCAACAATAATGCACAAAGTACCTACAAATAATCCCTTACCTCAACTCTTACGAGGCAGTCGTTTACTCTAGTGGAAACAAAACGTACCGTAGGTGTTTCTTACATAGTTCATAAAGAATTTATGCGTTTGCTACATATTATAATACTCAATAGTTAGCTAATGAATGTCTTATTAGTATAAGACAGCAACTTTGTTGACATAAATGGTAAAACCCATGATGATTACATACATACATACACTCACCCCTTCTTCTCATGGGGGTAGGAAGAAATTACAGAACGCCTCGTTTACGTAGAATGAAATAAAGATAATAATAGTGAAGGTTTGAAAATATATCGAAGAGATCATATTTTAGAATCCTCAGGTTGAAATAAACTTACATATTAAATAACATATAGACGAATTAAGAACCTCCTCCTTTTTGAAGAAGTCGGTTAAAAAGCGCCGCCTACGGGATATCTACCTACGTAGTATTTATTTTGTAGTCGTTATAATTAAGTTAGTTATTATTAAAGTTTCTCACAATAAATAGGAGAGCTATTTTTACCATCAAGACAGACAATTCAGGAGATTATGACCGAATAATACCCAAAACAGAGCAGAACTTTAAACTCGAAAAAGCCACATTTTTATTTTCCCAAATAAATAAAATAGATGACACTATTTTTGCTTCGTAAACGAGTGTTGTAAAACAAATTGATTTTCAGATACGTGTCGATGATTGAGAGCGCTTTCAGTTTGGCGTCAGCTTTGCAGTTTATGCTGAGCGTGATGGTGCTTTGTTTGATCGGTATTCAGTTCCTGTCGGTAGGTGCTATGACATACTAAATATTTATGTAAAAAAATTAACTATAGTTTAAAATATTTACTTAAGACATAAACCAGATATAGCTTTCATAATTTGGAAAGTTGAAAAACTTTGAGACGGGATGGCAAAGTGCAGAAAATGTGTTTATATAAAGGCCTTACATCGAAACGCTGTGGCGTAATCGATTATTCTAGGTTATTTAGTTTTCCCCAAATTTTTATTCCCAATCCTTATGAGTATTTAGCAGATTTCTATTTTTACAATAAAAGACAAATGAGCCATTTTTTTTTTGTGCCAATAAATGACTTAATTCTTGCCTTTAATTCTCTGAAACAAAATAGTCGATTAGTAAATATAATTACTCATTGAGTATTGAATTGTACGTCTTTCCCAGAAACGTAGGTACCTTTTCTCTACCCGTCAAAAGGATACTCGGGCCCGTATTCCAGAACAATACTTGGTCATTAATCTCGATTTAATTAAATTGACTTCAGATTAGTATAAAATCTGCCAGAGAAAATCAAAGTATAAAATCTTCAAGAACTCCTACTAAAACTCTTTTCGAGAACATTCTACGCTCAATATGCTACGGTTTAAATTTACGGTTTCGCTTTTCCGTACAGATCGAGAACCCAACCACCCATCCGATGCAGATAGCGTGGATGGGCATATATCTAACTTGCATGCTGATTGAAGTGTTCATACTTTGCTGGTTCGGAGATGAATTGATCTGGAAGGTAATCGGCGTTGCAGTCGATAAATTCCCCTTTAGCTGTGTTGCGAACGAACTTTATCGTACAGGAACTAGAAATAAGGCGTAACTTCACAAAATATTAACAAAATGTATGCACACTTTACCCTCTCTTGTAGTTTTGTTTTAATTTTCAGTATGTATTAGCTAACTTTACACGTGTTCTTTTTAATTAAGGTTTTAGTTAACTACTCGAAGTAAAGTCTGTTTTTTAATGTCGTAGACTAATTTGACATTTCAAGTGATTGTTGTTTGTTTTTCAATTTGGAGTTTGACATCTGCACCTGTCATATTAGTCTACGAGATTAAAAAACAGATTAGTTAATCCAAAAACCCCATTGTTAATTATGTACCTGTATATATTTTACTCATAATAGATTCTGATATGCTTACAGAGTATGGACCTCGCAAATGCAGCATTCGAAGGACCGTGGATGAACAGTGACCGCAAGACTAACATGTTCATCATCATCTTTCTGGAAAGATGCAAACTTCCCCTGAGACTCACAGCTGGAAAGATATTCACCTTATCACTCGACACCTACACAGTCGTAAGCTATACAATGTGTTTTTTTTATATCCCATAACTCTAGGGTATGATTGAGACCGTATCAAAGAACCAACTGGCATATGCATTATTCTTTAATCATATTTTTTTTTGTTTTCATTTTTCATACAAATAATTCGACAAAGTCACGATTGAGACGACACGTAAAACACCCTTACGTGAAATATGACAACGTCGCATTTTCTTAGCTTTAAATATGCACGATTGGTTTGAATAAAAATGAATTACTCTTATTTATCAATGAAACTTAGATACCTATACACATCGAGAGTCTTAATTATGATTAATTATATCTTCGAAACTATGCATTTTTGGACCACCTATTCTAGGAGATATTATGTTCTTTTTTCTTAAATAATAGGTATAATCCTAGAGTTATGGGATATCAAAAACAACACGTTGTATATTAATCAGTTTAACAGTTGAAATTGCTTTACGGTCATCAAATGATTTATGAAGGCGAACAAATTGCAGTTAGCGCTATTTAATTGAAAACTATTCTAGGTTTAAGATAGGTATTCTTGAGTAGATTTTCATCAACCAAAGTCAGGTATGCTTACAACAATAGACATAATAAATTAATGCCGTTTCAGTTTACTTTAAGATGCTTTTGCTGTGTTACAAAGTGATTTTCAAGTTGTACATTATTTATGTAGTCTAATAGCCTCAGATTAAATATTCCACAGAAAATCAGAGTTACGGCGCACTGCTGTGCAAAGTATACTTTCTTTTACGAGTTTCTAATGAGGCAAATTAAATTTGAAAACTAATGCGTCAGACATAAGGTGGGACGACAGTAGGAGTCAACGGATTATGCGATATTATCGGATATTTAATAGTACTCCTGCGGGTGTACTACTAAACAATTGCGTAACACAATTTATTTCCAAATTCGAAGGATTTTGAAAAAAAAATCCTAACCTATTGCTTCATATTATGTTTAAAAAATTCGTCAACTTGACAACATAAATATTGTAATGAAAGTTGTTGAATTGTCAAAATGAAAGTTATTGCAATTGCTAGTATGTTACGCAATTAACCCGCATGTAAATCACCTTTTAATTGGTAATTTTACTCAAAAGAGTTCGATATGACGCTCTCGGCAATCTCAGTCGAATCGGTCCAAGAGCACTCTGTAGACGAACAGAAAGAAACAGTTTTGTTACCGACTAGTTTAATAGGCTGGTAGTGAAAATAAAACCTCACTTTTTCACATAAACATCGATCCACACAAATCCGCACACTCTCAGGGACTTGGCACGGCCACGCTTTGTCAGGAGAGCAAAAAATTGGTTGAGTCGTAAAACCTAGTTCACACACGTCAATGTCAGTGTCGCCGCGCCCAAGCTTCAGTGTCGAGGCCTACAATGTTGGCTGTTGACTGACAGCATTCAGGTTCAATGACAGCCGATATTTTTGGTTATCAAAGAATTTTCTTGTTCGAAAACGAAGTATTTAACAGATAGATGACATAATGAATGCTTAGCACTTTCTAGAAAGTGCTAAGCATTCATTATGGTGTCGGTGTTTTGGTGATTACACCACAACACTAGTGTTCAACACCGACACGACCGCCGCCGCCGACTGTTTCCTGACAAGAAGTGTGAAAAGCGTGTAAAGAAAGTGCTAGACGTGACACGGATGCAATGTCTCAGCACGCCGCGCGACAGCACTGTCACGTCTTTGACTCTATTCGGATGTGTGTTCTACCTTGACTAAAACTTTTGCCGGATAAACTGTAAAATCTGTTGCTTGTGCCGTTTAGCGACAGTGAACCTCATTGCTATAATCTATACAGTTTTTTTTTTTTTTTTTAAACAATAATTACGAATACGATACGAACGTAGTTTAGATAGATAGATAGATAGAATACTCTTTATTATGTACACCATAAAAATTACAGACATAAATTTGAAAATTTTACATAGGGTGACAGAATGGGCGGTCTTATCGCTAAAAGCGATCTTTTACAGACAACCTTTGGATGGATTAAAGTAAGAAGGAGAGACAATACTGCAGGTAGTCAGTGGTGTACCGTTTACATATACAATAAATAGATACACACGTAAGTATTTATTGTATATGTGCTTATCGCGTTCAGTTTCATTGGTGAAATCCGCCCTCAGTGAGCCCGCTGCCGCTTCCAGCTTGCCTCAGTCTGAACCGCGTTCATTACAGGATTACATATCCAAAGCTCAATGAGTCATAGGTATTCAATTAATTAGAATAGTTAATATTATATAGGTAATGCGTTCTTAGTTATCAATTTCACTTCATTAACCAGTTTAGTTTACATAGCCAGATTAGATAATTACCGAAACCTTTTAAATACGGAAATTGTGGGATAAATAATTTTAGAATTATAATAGCCTTATTCTATTTCAGCTCATCAACTGGTCGTACAAAGCTTTTGCTGTTATGCGAAACATGAAGAAATAAACATGCACAAACGTTTAAATAAATTTTCGTGTATGTAATTACACTGCGCTGTTGCACAATGCACAACACTGGCTTCAATTAATTTGGGAACAAATTAAAATAAAATTATGTAGTAAGTGAATGAACGACTTGTATTTTCAATTTTGCGAGCTGTGTTCATAGAATACTTAAAAGATGTACCTTCTTAATTTCGAAATTCCAAAAATAGCAACCAATGGGTAGCTATTTTAGGAATTTCTCGGACTCGATTTTATCGAATCTAATAAGGACATTTGAAAGACTAATATTTTTGTCTCGCTTATTCATTTAAAATAAAATTGGGTAGTAGTAGAGAAACTCTAACTCCACACTTTAGTTACAGACCTACATAATTAATCCTGTAAATATACAAATAGGCACCCTAAGTACTACACCAACTAACTAGGTCGCCCTTTTTTATAACGGCAACACAATCTCGACAAAAAACTATGTAAGAAAGTTTCCCAGTCAGCTAAGGATCGAGTCAGCATTCTTGGTCTGAGGAAAACACATTTTGAAAGTACTTTTCGAAAGGAAAATATGCAAGTTCCAAGGAAACAGACATTGTAGTGACGTAGGTACCAATGAAACTTTGTACACGTCGCAATGTGCCAAACAGCTAGCAGTAATCCTCGCGAGCCGACGCCCCGCCTCAACTTTTCCAATTCCATCCTCTGCATGCTTCCCATTTCTCAGGGTTGCCACACCAATCCCGAATTCTGTCAACTTTCATGCCTGAAATGTTCTTTATGCAAAAATTGAAGGCATGTCAAATATCACAATTAAATAGAAACATTTACGAAGATTGTTGCGTGACTCAAGTCGTTTTGTTTGTTTTTCATTAACGTTGCTATTGTCATTAAACTTAATGTATCTCGCATAATGTTGCACAGCTTTGATACCTGCCTTCGTTACGTTTTAATTATCGTTCCTAAAATATTAAGGGACCATGTTATCTAACTAATCAGCATTAAACCTTCAGTCAATGTGAAATTAGTTAGGTAGTATATTTTTTATTTTCAGACTGTACTAAAGATATTTAGAAATGGTACACAGTGAAATTATTACCTACCATCTACTCGTATAGGACCCGCGAGAAATATCCCAACAGTATATTTCACAAACGCGGGAGCTCTTACTATTCTAAAGTCGAAATAACAATACGTGAACAATTTAATTATCCTATATCGGTCGCAACGATGCCATAATCATTAACACAATGGCCGATACGAATGTGGAACCCGGCAACGTACCTACAAGTTTGTCAATAATTAACATGACCGCAACGCGGGTGTATTATACGCCCAAATAATCACAGTTGCTAATTAGACGCGATTGCAGTAGTAAATACGATGCTAATAACACTGCCACAAATTAGTCGCTTCCCCGATAACGTGTGATCCTACCTCTATGCTCACGAAGAATTTTATCATCCTCAAATCAGTATTACCTATCAACGCTCCACTGAAAACTTTTTACACGGCATCCATAAAAAGACAATCTTCAAGATATAAGAATTTCCTTAAGCTTGTAGACGTAACTTTTCCCCGCGTAACTTTCCGTTAGAACAGAAAGTCCAATATCATCTATCACATCACATTTAACAGTAGAACGAATTGAGATTTCTCTTTGAGACGAAAACGTAGACAGTTTCTATTCCGGCGTTCGTTCGGCCTCTATTATCGCTTCTTCGGTAACTTTTGTAATCTGCTGAAGAGCTTCGCGTACCTGTGCTTATATATTGTTTGTGAAGGATCGTGACATCGAGGCGTAAATCCCACCATCATTGTGCATTTACTATAATTAAGGAGAGTGCACATTAGTGTTATAGAGGCCACAGACGCCAAAGAGGCCACGGGTTGCACATTGGGCCCTGTGTTGTGGCCTCATCACCGTGATTAGAAGATCTTGTGTACTACGGCTAACCACAGACGCTTGTAGATTTGATAGAAGATGATGACATTCTAATTCGTTGGCGATGTTACAATTTAGGTCAAAATTATAAGGCCTCTAATAATGATGTAACGAGACGAGGCGTGCTGACCATAAGCTTAATTATCTAACGTTATACTACCATGATTAACTTCCCAAAATAGATTAATTACTTACGAACATAGGAAATTAATTAGCATGTCCATATGTGCCCACGTACATATTTACCTTATAATGCTAAAACAATTTAAAAACAAATATGCATACGGAAGAAGAAAAGTGGGAATTGTGGCAAAGTAGGATGATAATATTAAAAATAACATCAAGTATTTTGACGACATTGTTACCCACGTACACAGACGTTCACTTTTAAGCGCTCAGAGCGGGATGTCGTCGGGAAAGTTAAAAAAGTTAAATAAACCGCTTTAATTTTAGTTGAAATTCGACAAACATGAAACAATGTAGTTTTTCTATTGTGTCTTACTAAAACTAGTGGTGAACCTCATTCTATCAGAAATTTCGGAGCTCAGTGTAAATGTCAAAGTCAAATTAAACCAATCTCTGTGGTTCAGGTCAGGGAACCGGCGAATACCAACTACATTGTAATAAAGAATAGCTGTTGCGGTTTCACCTGTTTCACTTGCATCCTAGGGGAGTTCCCCTAGAACTAATTCATGTACCTATAAAGTATTTTGTGAGAAAATCCAGGACCTAATCTACTGTCATCGAAATACGTACACCCACATTGTTACTTTTAGTGTGACTGCGTAATCGAGTATTATGAGTAACAAACATCTTCATTAGCTTTAAATTATTACTGTAGACCTTGACTTAAAAACAGCTATATTAGTAACAACCATCACTATCCTACTAACAAGAAGAAAAAAAACAGTTCATAATTTTCGGATTGGATTATCTACAACAACAAAAGCCTTTTATAACCAAAAATTCTCATCAAAGTACAGTTTTCACTTTGTTTGGCGAGTTCATTTTTCAGCGTAGCATCAAAAATAGTTAGTAACATATTTTTATACAAAGCAGCGCGCTTCATTTTATGAGCTGAATTACATATGCGAGCGCTAAATGTAATTACTGAATAGCGCAAGTGCGCTCAAATTTACAGAGTTACTTACTCTAGGAAAACTGCGACATATTTTTTTTTATTTGTAATGTTTTTTGTTTAAGGATAGCTTGAAAAATATCAGGAACCGTATCTAGACCATCAGATACTAAAATGCAAAAATTTAAATCGTTAGATCATTCCTTCGATTATCGTTCGGTCACGCGAAAAAGTGTTCAAAGTGTCCTTCCATTTCTATGACAATCAAGTCAAATCTCTCGGATATTGTGTATGTCAGAGGTGTCAAAACGAAACGGATAATAAACAAAAAAATACAAAATCGTTACGGTAAAAATACAAATTACGATTACAAGTAAACTAAAATGTTAATGTCTTATAGGAAACATAATTTTAATATTTTAACTTGCAGACTCCATACTAGGTCGAGCCTGTCTCATGGAGTCCTAGAGAGTATTTAACAATTTGAATTTTCAGGGTCGATATGAATAGTATTTATTACATATTGTTTCAAAACTTTAATGTAAAAACAAAATCAATAACAAAAGACTTTAAAAATATAAAACAAAATCGTAAAACAACTATGTTTGAAGTACCAGAAAATTATCATTTCCAATTGTGTATCCTCCTTTTTCAAGATATCCTTTTCATTAAATAGTCATAAATTCAACAAAAAAAAAAAAAATTGTATTACGGTGCTTGGGCCCCAAGTAGCGCTACAAAGAAAGTAATAGTGGATTCCTGATGACATACCTAAGCTATTATTATTAACAGACAGCAGACAACCACAATGTCGAACTTTAACTTAATTACTTACCATGTAACCGGCATATCAATAGTCAAGTTTTCGAACCGTGTTCCTACAAACCCATAGGAATACCACAACACTATCTACCAGTAGATGGATAACTAATTATACTAATAATAACCAGAGACGTGAGACGTCTGAAACCCCTTATTCTGATAGATGTCGTCTTTGTCAGTGTATCAGCTATTTCAGTCACGTTGCAGTTTATCACCCGTCTAATGACTGCATGCAATGCATAACCATTGTAAAATTATTCATAACTGAGAAGAGGTGCGAGCGAGAGCCACCTATCCATAGAAGTAGGTATTAGAAAAGTCATTACAAAGTGATTAGACACTCGTTCAGTGGTCACTGTAATTCAATTGAAGATAATTAGTTTTGTAATCAATTTGTAATCAAGCTCGTAGCAGCTTTGCGTAGGCTCGCCGTAGTAGTGACTCACGGTTGGAATAGCTACGCGTAGGATCAAGCAGTGTGTGGATGTCGTAATCAAACGCGTAGAAGCTTTGCGTAGGCTCACTGTAGCAGTGAACTAGCTACGCGTAGCAGCAGGCTGTCCGTGGAACTTGTGAGCAAACTCGTAGCAGCTTTGCGCAACGCTCGCCGTAGCAGTGACTCACAGTGGGAATAGCTACGCGTAGCATCAGGCAGTGCGTGGAACTTGTGATCGAACCCGTAGCAGCTTTACGTAGGGTCGCCGTAGCAGTGACTCACGGTGGGAATAGCTACGCGTAGCATCAGATAGTGTCTGGGACTTGTGATCAAACTCGTAGCACCTTTGCGTAGACGCGCCGTAGCAGTAACTCATAGTGGGAATAGCTACGCGTAGCATCAGGCAGTGCGTGGAACTTATCACCAAACTCGTAGCAGCAATTATCCAGAACCCATATATTTAGAAACAATTCAAGCAAAACTTTTCATTTCATAGTTTTATACTTCAAATCCGTCAAGTATGTGTAGGATTCTATTCTGAAATCGATTCCACCGCAACACAGCGAAGTTTGTTCTAAACACTATTATAAGGTACAATCGATGCTGTATTGAACAGAGTTGATGTCCGCATTGTTTGACCGCAACTATGAATATAGTGCGATAACCCACTGTTTCAATGGAATTGTGTGAGAGTTGCCATGCAACGATACAATAGAGGGTATTTTTCATTGTAAAAGTTTGCTACGATATGAGCCTATTGCAATCCCGAATGAACATAGAAGTACCTACTACGTACATACATAACATCACGCCTGGAAACTTGACGGTTTAGCAGAAATTTGGATTTCGATAGTTATGATTAAATCCCATGTAATAGGGGGCGAGCCTGTTGCCATCAACTGCACAAGAAGTATACAGCAAAAACCAAAAACAGCAACAACTTGTTTGTTTACCGCATGTCAGAGCTAAGTAGCTCAGGTCAGTCAGCTGGTGAATGAAGAAAAGCATGAAAGATAGTGATTGCGGCAAAATAATAATAAGTATTATCAAAATAATAAAATTAATTAGCACAAGCTTTAAAACCTATTAAGTTTCAATGAATTTCAATTAAGCCAAAAATGGACCTAAGCTCTTTAATTCAATTGGCATTCTCACCAAAAAACGAAATAAAAAAAACTTTATTCATCTTGAAATACAGTTAGATATTATGATATAAACTGCCCACTTTCCAAATAATATTCGATTGTTTTCGAGTACGTTAATGATAGTTTTAAGGTGGGTAGGTAGTTGTTCTGTTTATTTTAGTCTCTTCCCTGAATGCGGTTTACGTAATTAAATAGCGGGAGTTAGGTATCACCCGAATTTAGCTTTCCTACTATTTTTATATTTAGCATACCTACTTCTAATGCTTCAAATCTTGATATTCGCTACTATTAACATACCCGTCACGTTCGCGTTCCTCAAAGGGTTAAAAGGAAACCTACGGGTAGGTACTACACCCACGGTTCTATTAAGTACGACAGTATTAATTAATGTAATAGGCCCGCCTATTGCCGCAAATTAAAAGGTATAATGAGTCATAGTATTCTTACAAACAGTTCACTATAGCGTAAAACAAACCCATAATCGTACAACGGACACTACACCGTGATTTGCAGCCCTGAGATGGGTACAGTCAATGGTAATAAAACCAGTAGGTATAAGCTAGCTGCATAGGTAATCTATTGAAACTTGGTACGCCAAACCAGTGACCCGTGTGGCCTACCGGACCTACTTGGACTAAATATTAGGTCTTTACCAATGAAATTGCCGTTCTGCAGTACTGGCCATATCAAATCAAAATAATTTTTGTTTGGCTAAGAATTCTAATTTCAAATTAATTTTATTTTAAAAACATGGTTTTTTTTTTCCAAAAGTAGTCATTTCTTTATTGATTAGTGTTACATTTTCATCGCATTTCAATCTTTTTCGTCATCATGGATACGTTAAAAATTCGAGTAATTATGGAATATGAGTACCGTGTGGCAGCAACGCAGCACAAGCGGCACGCAACATCAACGACGTTTACGGAGCTAACACTACAAACCAACGCACCACCTGTTATTGGTTTGCTCGCTTCCGTTCTGGAAATTTCGACCTGAAAAATGAACCTCGCGGTCGTCCGAAGACTTTGGTCGACAATGACGAATTAAAGGCGATTGTGGAAGCTGATGATACACAATCTACGGCTGAATTAGCAGCAGCTTTCGACGTTAGCGTCAAAACAATATTGGTCCATTTGCGTCAAATTGGCAAGGTAAAAAAGCTTGACAAATGGGTGCCCCACGAACTCAATGATCGCCAGCGCGAAGTACGCGTCGAGACGTGCCTTGCACTGCTCAACAGACACACAAATGAAGGAATTTTGAACCGCATTGTTACCTGCGATGAAAAATGGATTCTGTTTGATAACCGCAAGCGCTCAGCAAGTTGGTTGGATCCTGGTTCAGCACCTAAACAATGCCCTAAACGAAAACTTACCCCTAGAAAAGTGATGGTCACTGTTTGGTGGTCTAGCGCCGGTGTGATTCATCACAGCTTCTTACCAAACGGGGTGAGCATTACTGCAGATGTGTACTGTGAAGAACTGAACACAATTATGGAGAAGCTGGCGCATCTCCAACCAGCATTGGTCAATCGCTCGTCTCCGCTGCTCCTGCACGACAACGCGCGACCTCATACTGCACAGCAGACGGTCTCCAAGTTGCAAGAACTGGGGTTGGAAGCTCTCCGTCATCCGCCCTACTCACCAGACCTTGCGCCTACAGACTACTACTTTTTCCAGAATTTGGATAACTTCTTGGCGGGAAAAAAATTCAATACCCGAGAGGCAGTACAAAATGCCTTTGAAGAATTTGTTGCCTCCCGTCCAGCTGATTTCTTTAAGAAGGGCATCAATAAACTGCCACTGCGATGGCAAAGATGCATTGATTGCATGGGTGATTACTTCGATTAATACAAATAAAAAAATCATGAAAAAAATTCGTTTAAATTTTTTCATACAAAACGGCAATTTCATAGGTAAAGACCTATTATAACTAATATTTTTATAGAGAAAAGATGTGTATTTTTATTTTTAATGAATAAACTCAAAATCTACTGGACCGATTTTAAAAATTATATCACCAGTAGAATGCACGTATCTGTGAGTTTGTTTGTTTGTTACGCTTTCACGGTGAAACGGCTCAACGGATTTGAATGAAATTTGGCACATGTGTAGACCATGACCTGGAGAAGAACATATGATACTTTTTATCCCGATATTCCTATGGGATTGAGACTTACGCGGGTGAAACCGCGGGGCGCAGCTAGTAATTTATAAAGATATCATGCGGGCGAAGGCGCTGGCGGAAGTTAGTTTTTAATAAATTCCAAAACGCTTTTTATAATATACTTAGAAGCTTTATTAACGGAAATAAACTTGCGCCTGCAGTATGGAAAATAAAACAGTATTACAGTAATCCTCAATAATTCTATTGAAACAAGAAAACGAGGATTCAACCTCAATATGTGCTCAAGGTGTCGGTACTCGGTGAAGCGAAGTTAAAGGAGCAAAGTTTGCGAATTTGCCCCCGGGGCCGATCTAACTTCTCTGTTGCAATAAATAAGGATTTTAGCGACAAATTACCACACGAAAACGTTTCACCCTTTCTTCGTAAACTTGGGAAATAGCGAAAATAGGATCGCTACAGAAAGAAAACTTAAAAGTAGCTGGTAGCTGCCACACTTATGAAACTTTCGTATTTCGAATCAATTTTAACTCTAGTAACACTGAATGGGCAATTCGAAATAGATTCTCTTTTCCCACTTACGTGAGGTGGTAGGTGAGTATCATTTTGTACGTTTTGCTTTCAAAGTAATTAAGCACCTAGGTACGTAATAAAAATTCCCTCGGAAAAGTTGCTGTGTGTTATTTTGTAATAGAATTAACCGAGTAAAACGAGTATTTTTTCTAGTTTATGAAGTTACATAAAATTATAGAATTGTGAAACGAGATGGAACTCTGAAAGAGCTATAGTTTTTTTTTTTACTTTAGGTTTAGGCTGAACTTTAACCTTATTAGGTGCTTTTGAAGCGATCGTTGTGCAGAGCTAGTTATTAACAGACTTTATAAAAAACGAAGGAAGTTCTCAATTCGTCTTTTATTTTTTTATGTAGGTATGTACATCGATATTTTCTAAAAATATTTATATTTAGTTATTTATATATATATATACTTTATTGTACACCAGAAAATACATAGCGAAAATAAATAAATTTAACACTACAAAACATACAATGGGCGGCCTTATCGCTTTCTGCGATCTCTTCCAGGCAACCTTAGAATGGAAAGAGATTGCGTGGACATAAAAAATAGGGTTGTCATTGGTGCAAAATAATAAGTAGGTACTTAAACTTACCAATAGATACAATACACTATACACTATAATAGATATATATACATATGTGGCATAAATAATGGATAACCTTGAAACTGTCGATTGGATAGGAACCAGATTATCATCTATCATTTACCCCACTTATATCGCCCACTTATAACTGATTTGCAAACCGAGTGCACGCGCTTTTATAGGATTACTAGCTGCCCGCCCCGGCTTCGCACGGGTAGCATTAAGTACTTATCTACAGCGCACCTACCCTACCTACTGATCTACCCGACCTACCTACCTACCCTACCTACCTACCTACCTACCTACCTACCCTACCTACCTACCTACCCTACCTACCTACCTACCTACCTACCTACCCTACCTACCTACCCTACCTACCTACCCTACCTACCTACCTACCTACCTACCTACCTACCCTACCTACCTACCCTACCTACCTACCCTACCTACCTGCCCTACCTACCTACCCTACCTACCTACCTACCTACCTACCTACCTACCTACCCTACCTACCTACCCTACCTACCTACCCTACCTACCTACCCTACCTACCTACCTACCCTACCTACCTACCCTACCTACCTACCTACCTACCTACCTACCCTACCTACCTACCCTACCTACCTACCCTACCTACCTACCCTACCTACCTACCTACCCTACCTACCTACCCTACCTATCTACCCTGCCTACCTACCCTACCTACCTACCCTGCCTACCTACCTTAATCAATTATGTTTAGATTTATTAGACAATAATTGATATTAAAAATCACTTAAATTAATATTATCAAAAACAACGCATAACAAATTCCGTTGACTACCCACAATTATATTTGACAACCAACTCCGACATATAATATACATAATTATTTACATACATACTGTTTGAAAAGAAAAACTTTTGAACAAATAAAAACTGACTTCGTTGTCGTCGGTGTCTAATTTGGTTTTGTATTTTCGTTTTTTGCCACTAACTCCCTAAAATTATTAAAGTTATTTTTCACTTTCGCGGTTTTTCTTGTGTTTAAAAGTTTTAACACTAAAACATGAATAGCTAACCTATTCGAGTTTTAAAAGTGCGCAGGTGAATGGGAGAAATGCCGAATGGCTTAATTGTAAGATTTAGGGTAAGTGAAATGTTGAATGATAAACTCAGATTATAAAACAAAGATTTAAACTTATATGTTCGAGCCGTTTGGGGTTGAAACATTAATTAGGGCTATGGGGTCCGAGTGCCCACTCAGTTTTTCGAGACATCGCCAAGCGGCTGGGCGACTCTTCACGTGACTAGAAGGCTGGCCTTTTGTTTGTCCAAAAAGAATCAGCATTACCATAAAACGAGGCAAAATTGCCAGTCTTTTGGGCACTTTTTCTGTTGACAGCAATGTGTTCCCTTTTTTATAATACCTACTTGTACCTACATATTATTTATTTTAAATTATGTAAATATTATACTTTAACTCATTAATAAATAAACTGACGATCAAGATTGGATAGACGATCTGGATTCTGGATCAAGCAGTAGAGATATCCTTAAAGACTTTCAAAAACCCCTAAAAGTACCTCTTCCCTTTAACGGCATTTTCAATCAAGTCGTCCTCCTTCGCTTTATCCATCACAGTCGACAAAAAATCTGCCTATATCAGCCCACACAGCTTTTTAAATTCCGGCAAGGAAATTGTAACTCTAGCAACTGAGATTTATAACTCATTTTACTTTATCAATTTTTTTGTCAGAATGGTACAAGAAGGTGAATATCGGTAGCTCAGGTCATAAAGGCAGTGATTCGGGGAGCATTTCGTCAGTTTACAAGCTCGCCGTAATAAGATATCGGACGGTCTATCGCTCTGGAAAATGTCTTTATTATGCTCACAGAAACAAATGTAACCCAAAAAATCCGGAAAATATGTTACATTTAAAAGTCGGTTGGTCTACCAACCTATCTATCTATGTACCTACCACTACGCTACGATTTGCTATTCTTACAGCTGTACAAGGATCTTTTGTTGCGTGGCCAAAATCGGAACTAACGCAGCCATCGTGTTGAAAACACGGAACCCGGAACATTGGCTAAATAGTCAAATCAAAATCTAGGACGCTTAGCGCCAATCAGTAATATAACAACTTACTCATGAATTTCCTCGTTGGTTTGATGGCCACCATCGCACGTATATGCACGACTCCTAAGCGTGGGATCCTTCCTGGGTTCGATCCCCGGGTCGGGCAGTGACCTTAACTTTTTTCCTTTAGAAAAAGTTCAGTAGTTAAAAACGAAAAAGTTCAGTAAGTAGTTAAAAACGAAATGTTATAGCTTTTTCGGCGAAATGTATCTATAATGCTTTTACCTACTCGCCGACGTAAAATAAAGATAAAAGAAGTGCCGTATTTCCTACTAAGCCTAGAACTCTGCCTAGCACCTCTAAAACCAATCATCAACTGATTCAGATAGTAATATTGTGATGACTATGACTAATTAAAATAGGTAATAAAAAAATTGAATCTGAAACATCTTGTAATGGAATCTTACACTAAACCAATTACAGGGAGTAACTTTTATTTACTTTTTCACACAAGTCTACCAAAAAGTTGTGGTGTGTAACATAGCCTTTGTGTGTCATGATTTTGTACAGTGTATCCGAACGTTTAAATCAACATTGCCCGACATTGCCAGAAGGAAAATAAGATAATAATAAAACTGAAAAAAATGGGTAAAAAGGGCTCCCAACAAATGTTTATACAGGGCCTAGCATTCCCATATTCATACTTTGCGGGTCCATAGGCTAATAGTCTAAGCTCATAATCAAACAAATAAAAAATATGAATTTTAATCAGCTGTCAACAATTTTTAAGCATGCCACCCTCACCAATGCGTCATCACTTGTCAATTGACGGCTGCTCTACTGCAATAACTTGCGGCCGTTTTCCAGAAAAGTTTATTGATTCCTATAAGAAAAATTGGAATCTCCCTGAAACATCATGGGAGATTCTTTGGATGGAAGTGAAAATTCACCTGAGTCGCAAAATGTCGTCGTGGTCGACTTCCAAGATTTTGCAAACTACTTGCGCAGAGCCGCAACGGTACTTTTGCCCGAAGATGATATCGTTCCACCGGCGTTAAATGCTGCTTTGGATGACAAAGTGAACCAAGATTGCATCAGGAAGTTCTTCTCAGACCCTCAGGTGTCTTCGTTGTACGTGCAGAGATTTTCATCCAAAGGTATGCAACATCCACCTGTTTTTTTTTTACAATTGTCAACTTTCTACCTGCATTGCTGCAGTATTAGATCATACAGCATTGCACATTTAGATCGATTTTGATGTCAAGATTAATTAGGTACCAACTTTTTTATAATTTCTCCTTAGTTTCATAATTTTGTTAACATAATACAACTACAATAAAATTAATCTTAATCAACAAACCTTATTTACCCCATGTTTAGAAGATGACAGTGAACAACCAACTGAAGGCGAAGAGGAGAAGGAAGCTGTTACTTATCAGATCAGCAATGAGGTTAGTGACAATATAGGCCATACATTAATATTCCCATTGCACAAAAAATACTTTTACAAAAATTACAAAGTATTTATTCTTGTTAATAGTGAATGTTTATTATCTCAAGGTGGTCTTCTCATCGTCCCGAGTGGCAGCCTTCGTCTGCATCAAGCGTGGTGCTGTCATCGAAGCTGACAAGTCCATCCACAGTCAGCTGCGACTCATCAACTTGTCTGATGGCTCCCCCTATGAGACTTTGCATGCTTTCATCAGCAAAACTATGGCTCCATTTTTCAAGAGCTATGTGAAAGAGAGTGGCAGGGCTGATAGGTAAGGAGAAAATATTTTAGAAACAAGTGTATTTATTTTACTGCTACATTTATTTTATGTCTACACGAATGATGTTAATTAATAATTGACTGAAATCAGTGATTGAAATTGATGCCATATTTAATTTCGCCTTATCAATTTTAAATAATGTCTCCTATTAGCTCCAAGTAAAACACTTTATGTTTGCAGGGATGGAGACAAAATGGCACCTTCAGTGGAGAAGAAGATTGCTGAGCTGGAAATGGGACTGCTTCACCTTCAGCAGAACATTGACATCCCTGAGATTACTCTCCCAGTTCATCCTCTTGTAGCAGCTGTAATTAAAAGGTAAGAGGTTTAAGATCTTTCTAGAAAAAAAAAAACCTTTGGTAGTTTATTTATAGATATCTTGGTTTTGTTTTTTTTAAATAAATTATTTACATAGAAGAACCGCTCAATTATTGATAGGCCTTATAAAGGCCAATAAATAATTTAAAATGCTATTGTGCCTCGTTAGTGACAGTTGGAGGTATATTGGAGAAAACAGTAGATTAGGCTATTTTTAGGAATTTTGTTAATTTGTTTACATATTTATATCCAAATTGCCAATGTCTTTATTTAATGCAATGCGAGTGACCGTGGGGTCACTCACTAGACTGAGCCAAGAGAGTACTGGGTCAGTTGGTCGTCTTAGGACTCCATAGGGAATTAATATAATTTTGTGTCTATAGGTTTACCTACCCCTTTGTCCTGTTTTATAAAATTTATTTTTATGTTGCCATTTTACTAGGTCTTGTTTCGTTATCTCCACCAGTAAACCTTTTCAGTCACAATACCTACATTTTAAAGTGTTTTTCTTACTGTACTTTGAATTAAATTACTGATACTTTATAACTATAACTTTCAAATCTGGAATTAGATATAAATATTTTATTTTTCAACATTCATCATTGTGTCATTTGTGAATCTTTGACAGTCTTACGGGTTATCAGAAGTCCGAAAATCTGACAACCAGTCTTACCAAGGGTATCGTATTACCCAGTTACTTAGTTGTAGAGGACAGATAGGTCGTCGCTCCATGTAAAATACTGGTATTCAGCTGCATCAGGTTAGACTGGAAGCCGATCCCAAAATAGTTGGGAAAAGAGTATGCAGATGATGATGACAAGTCATCAACAATAATTTGGGTATCTTTTATATCAGAGCTGCTGATGAAGGGCGCAAACCTCGCGTTGCCGACTTCGGTGATAAAGTGGAAGACTCCACATTCCTCAATCAACTGCAAAATGGAGTCAACCGCTGGATCAAAGAAATACAAAAGGTTTGTTTAACCCAATTTTATTCATAGACCAATTTATTTTTTACTAGCTGCCCGCCCCAGCTTCGCAAGGGTAGCACTAAGTACTTATCAACGGCGCACCGATCCTACCTACCCTACTTACCTACCCTACCTACCTACCTACCTACCCTACCTACCTACCTACCCTACCTACCTACCTACCCTACCTACCTACCTACCCTACCTACCTTCCCTACCTTCCTACCCTACCTAACCTACCTACCTACCCTACCTTCCTACCTACATACATAAATTAAACTCGTGATATCTTTTGAATAGAATGTCCGAATTGAATAATTCAAAAAGTTATATAAAGGTATTGAACCAGTCTTAAATATGAATGTATTTATTTTGATAAGGATTAATACCAAGATACAAATAAAGAGCCTTTTCTAGCGGCGTCATTTCAATTAAATTTTCAAAATAAAAGAACACTTATTGTGGCATAACTATAATAGCTAGACATATGCTATCGCTACACTTTTTGTTAATAATAATGTGTTCTGCAAAGTCGTAGTACATTATTTTATTCTATCCTCAATAGTTTTCGCAGCGCACGCGAAGTAAAGATTATTTTAGGTATTTTTTTTACACCTTGTGTTACATTATTGGAGTTTTAGTAAGGATCCCTAATCTTTTCTAGCAAATAAATATAGCCAATGTTACTCAGGGTAGCTTTCTATTGGTGAAAGAATTTTTGAAATCGGCGCAGTAGTTTTTGAGTTTATTCATTACAAACATACACACAAAAATACAAATCTTTCCTCTTTATAATATTAGTGTAGATGTAGATGTAGATTTTTTTATTTAACCATTTATGCACACACATATAAATACAGACAAGAAGAAAGGAACAGAAAAATACGTACAACGTGACGTGAACGTGTACGTTTTATTGTATTTATGTTCTCTAATTGTTTTAACTTGTTATTTTTATCTAGGTCACCAAGTTAGATCGCGACCCGTCAAACG
This sequence comes from Lithophane ornitopus, assembly GCA_948473465.1. Lineage (NCBI taxonomy): Eukaryota > Metazoa > Arthropoda > Insecta > Lepidoptera > Noctuidae > Lithophane > Lithophane ornitopus. Next base: position 9,561,849 of record OX419629.1, read on the forward strand.
GTACAGCGCTCCAAGAAATCTCTTTCTGGCTCAACCTGGAGAGAGCCCTCCATCGTATCCAGGAGAAGAGGGAAAGCATTGAGGTTTGTTTGATTTTTATCCTAGCTTTGGTTCCACTATGAATTGCATTAGCATATTATTATTCTCTTTGTACCTACACAATTTGATGGCATCATACGTCATTTGTTCCATAATAGGTTTATGTAAATGTCTTATTCATGCATTAGCATACGTATGAATCCATGATATTCAAATTCTATGCACAGTGACTCACATCAAAACTTATTGTATAGACAATACTGTGCTTTTATTTATATTTTTTACTTAGTTATTGGGTAATGGACGTCAGATAGGCAGTTGATCCATGTAAAATATTGGTACTGGCTGCATCTGGTTGGACTGGAAGCTGAAGCCAACTTCAACATAGTTAGGAAAAAGCTAGGCACATGATGATAATGACTATGCTTTTATTCTAGGTTGCCCTAACATTGGAGATTCTGAAGTATGGCAAGCGATTCCATGCCACGGTATCTTTTGACACCGACACCGGATTGAAGCAAGCTCTTGCAACTGTCTCGGACTACAACCCTCTCATGAAAGACTTTCCAATCAATGACCTGCTTAGTGCCACTGAGCTGGAAAGGATCAGGTAAGAGAAATACGGCCTGTACATTGTCATAGTTTTAAGACATGTGTGACGCCTACGGGTTGGTAGACGTCACGCATGTCTTCGATATTTTGGTTCTAGAACATGCCAGTTTCCATTCATGTATGCACTGGGTTGGCACTGTTCACACGCCCAATGGTCCACCTTAGGGATTAAGTGCGGAAACCAAACCCAATAACATAGATCCTGCTCTAGACCCGCGTGTTGGATTACTGCCCACTCCCTCTCACCGAGAGTAGGCCTGTGTCCAAGGTGTGGGAAAATTATAGGCGATTATGCTTATGAAATTAGGAGTAAAATATGTCTATTCATATTTTGACGTGATATTTTATTTAAACAGATTGGCTGTGCAACAGATTTTCTCCCATCTACGAAAGATTCGTTCTACCAAATACCCCATACAGCGTGGTTTGAGACTGGTCGAAGCTATCTCACGTGATCTTGGCCAACAACTCCTGAAGGTAACGAAACTAATTACTTTTATTATCTATAATTTTTCATGTAGACAGCAAAGCCTTCTTTCTTTAGCCTTTTCTTATATTCTGATGATTTTGTACTTGCCTCAAACAGGTGCTGGGAACTCGTCGTTTAATGCATATTCCCTTCGAAGACTTTGAACGCGTCATGACTCAGTGCTTTGAAGTCTTCTCATGTTGGGATGATGAATATGAAAAGCTTCAGGGATTATTGCGGTAAGATAACTTGATGTTATAGATAAACTTTTTAATCCAATGTCCTTTTCTACAGGCTTTCCATCTTTTTATTTATTTATACAGTTACCAATAGCTTCTGTATTTAAGTACTATAGGTGGCCATTTTCAGGTTAACAAGCATTCTCAGAAATACATAAAAATAATAACGAATGGCCCTAGAATTTAGTTATTTACCAAATTACCAATTAATTCGTGAAATATTTGTAGTGACATTGTAAAGAAGAAGCGTGATGAGCACCTGAAAATGGTATGGCGTGTGTCGCCGTCACACAAGCGGTTGCAAGCTCGTATGGAACATATGCGCCGGTTCCGCAGACACCATGAACAACTACGGACTGTAATGCTTAGGGTAAGTCATACTTGACCAACTGTTTAGAATTTTAGACCAAAGAAAGAAGAATATGATTAATCTGAGAATTCCGAAAACTTTACTACCTTACTTTAATACTAGATAATTATAGTAAACCCAATTTATAAATTATTCTCAGATTCACAGGTTAATTCGGTAATTTCGACAAACATAATCAACAAATGAAGAATTTATTCTGTAAATAGCAGAATATCTAAATCAGTTTTACACGTCATATAATAGAAAGCCTAAGCTGAACATGTACAACGTCTTGCGGTCTATCGAGGTGTTCTTTAAAATGTTCGAATTGATTATGTCAAATTGTGGATATTGTTATACAGGATGTAAGGGTAGACACCATTGTTACTCAAACCATAGGTAGTTGACTTAAATATAAAAATAAATGACCGAAAACAACAAAAAAAACGTTATTTTAAGATTTAAAAAAGTTTCTATCCGACACCGTGCTTGCTAGCGAAACAGCTGACTGACTGAGGGAGGGGTCGCGCTCGCGGCCGGTCAGGTCACGCCCCGCACCCCCCGCCCGTGTTGGGACGCAAGTTTGTTGCCCTAGCGCATAGGGCAACGAACTTGCGTCTCTTGTGGAAAAATGTTGTAATTTTCCATTGATTTTACGTTCTATAAATGAAACCAAACCACTGGTTGCAAGGATAACGGTGTTTACCCTAACACCCTGTATAAATTAATTATGTACAAGATAATATTTTCTGTGTAAAGGTACTTCGCCCTCGCGCTACAGTGGCAGCTGACACAGGCGCTGGCGGTGAGCCCGCCCAGCCACATTCACTACCCATGGATGCTGCTGATGCCAATGCTATTGCAGAGGTAATGTAACAACCAACACCGGTCCTGTACCCGGGCGTAAATATGACACATTTATTTTTAGAAATATTTCATCTTTGTGGACGGTGTTCCTGTCACTTATAATGGCGTGACAGTCTAGGAGACTGTGACCCTTGATAAGCCGTATTAACGCCCGGGCACAGAATAGTACAGAAGATTCAATCCGCAAAATCATTTAAATAAAAAGCACAATAAAATTAAATTCAGGGCACACAGCGCAAATACCTAGAAGTTTCCTCTCTTTGTATCACGTAACTCATATATCTTCTAACTTCGTTACGCTCACTGAATTGGCCCGACAAGACGAGTCCGCCGCGTACTTGTATCTTCTTACCTAAAATGCGGAGTGGGCCTTCTGTAGTATTCTGTGGCACGGGAAAGTAGTTGGTACTTCATACTATTAAACTAATCATATTCCCACTACTGGGACTCAAGCCTCCTTTCTATAAGAGAGTGCGGTCGAATTAATTTGTTTTAGTCATGTTCAATTATTGTTAATTTTACTTTTCATTTGTGTTTAGGTGAACCTCGCGTATGAGAATGTGAAGGAAGTTGACTGTCTGGATATTTCTCGCGAGGGATGTGATGCTTGGGAGGCGGCTGTTCGTCGCTATGAAGATAGGATCGGTAAGTTATACAACACTAAGTTATAGTTTTCTACATTTATTGCGCTTCCAGAATAAACATTTACATCAATTACAGTATACTGCCAAATCTAGTCGTGCTAACAATCCTTATGTTTGCAAAACTAGATTTGGCCGTATAATGTCAGAAGATGATATTGAATTGAAAGTAATAATCTTCAAATAAATATAATCGTGCTAGCACGTCTGCTGATCCCAAATAAGTCCACATCTCTTTCAATTTGATTTTTTTAAACAGTTTTATTGTGTGTTTAACATGCTTCATGTATTTATTTGATTAGATCGTGTGGAGACCCGCATCACAGCTCACCTCCGTGACCAGCTCGGAACAGCCAAGAACGCCAACGAAATGTTCCGCATCTTCTCACGATTCAACGCCCTGTTCGTGCGCCCCCACATCCGAGGCGCTATTCGAGAATACCAGACACAGCTGATACAGAGAGTCAAGGACGATATCGAAGCTTTGCATGAGAAGTTCAAGGTAATATACAAAAAGTTACTGACATTAGCTAAATAAACTGCCAAAGCATGTAAGGGGCATTACCATAATTATCCCCCCTAGGCATCTAGGTAGTAAGGTAAGTCAATAAAATGTTTGAGAAGTCGAATCTACTTTCAGCGGATGTTACTCAAATCCATACAACATGCTTCAGTTATTATAAGGACAAATTCATCTTCTTCCTTTCAGGTACAATATCCTCAATCGAAATGCAGTCGCCTATCCTTAGTGCGAGATCTGCCCCCAGTGGCTGGTTCCATCATTTGGGCTAAGCAGATCGACCACCAACTCACTGCTTATTTGAAGAGAGTCGAGGATGTACTTGGTAAGAACGACATACCATAGGCGGAGGTTTTATTATAATTTGAAAATGGAATCTTTTTGCTCATTTATTTGATTTTTTTTCTCACCAGGAAAAGGATGGGAGAACCATATTGAAGGTCAAAAACTGAAGGCAGATGGTGACAGTTTCCGCCTTAAATTGGACACCCAAGAAGTTTTTGATGATTGGGCTCGCAAGGTAAGATAAACTATAGTGCTTTGCAAATCACTAGCGCGCGTCATGTTACTTGTCATTCTATAGTGGATGATAAGCGTGCGTACTTAAAGTACGCGGTTTTTAAGTTCGCGACCTTACTCGGCTCGCCGTCGGTGACACACGTGAGAAAAGCTTTCTCAGAATTTCATTGCCAACGCGGTTCGCGGCTCGCGGTGGTGACAGACGACGGGCCAAGGCCGGATCCAAAAGGTTTGAAATTTTGCTCGTAGCCCACGAGCAAAATTTCAAACCTGTTGGATCGCCGACGAACTTACTCGGCGGTTTTTAAGTCCGCTTACTTAGTATGACATACGGGCTAGTAAGCTCGCCGAGCTATAAGTACGCGGACTTGCTCACACGTCTATCACCCGTTTTACACTTAACTTCACTTCACAGTACCATAGTATAAAGATGTATTATTATATTTTTATATTTTAGGTCCAACAACGTAACCTAGGCGTTTCTGGTCGTATTTTCGCCATAGAGTCTGTCCGCGCTCGCTCCAGTAAAACTGGCACTATACTTAAGTTGAAAGTCAACTTCTTGCCTGAGATTATCACCTTGTATAAGGAAGTGCGGAACTTGAAGAACCTGGGATTCAGGTATGTTATACGGTATTTTGTAGTTACTGTATTTTTTTAATGAAAACATTTCAAGGGGTTTGATCAGCGTCTTTCTTATTTTGGTTGGATTCTTCTTCTAATTAAATTTTATGTCATTTCAGTTATATCAGGTAATTTAAAATTCTCATACAAACCATATAAGAAATATTTGAGTTCTGGAATCCCTTAAAAGTACTTACTTCTTTTACTAGGCCATTATAAAGCCTAGTTCACAAATGATTGTGATACTTTCTTCCACAGAGTACCACTAGCCATAGTCAACAAGGCTCACCAAGCAAACCAACTGTACCCCTTTGCGATTTCCCTTATCGAAAGCGTGCGCACATACGAACGCACTTTGGAAAAGGTAACGTATCAAAAACACTTTCAAACTAACAGTGTGAATTCACAGATTTCTAGCACTAGAAACATAACACTATATTCGCACAAACACTCGATTTTTCTTACAATTGAACACAATGCCCGAGCGCACCACAAATCACTCAATCGGCGAATTTAAAACATCGTTCTTTATCTGTCAATCATTTGAAGTTAACAGAGACAGAAATATGTTTTAATATATTAAGCATTATTTAGTCATTAGTGGTGCAAACAGGCTAAAAATTCATTAAAATTTTATATGTTGTATGTGCGTGTATGTGACAACACTAACACGGGTGCGTTTTCATTTGTGCAGCTAAATAATAGGAATCATACAAAGGTAGTTTATGAATTTATAGGCTGCATGATATAATGTCTGATGTTTTTTTTTTGTTTTATCATATTTAGAAACACTTCTACTCACTATGATTTTTATTATTTTTTAATTTATTTTATAGACCTAGTTTAGATTTGTTTCGCGAAACTATTTGGGTAAAAATTCGTTGCAGCTAGTGTGATGAGACTCATTTGTCTGACTAAAATCAGATAAGAATCACAGGTGTAGAATCTTATAATAAATCATTTTTTCTAAAGGTACCAAGCCGTAGCCGTCCGCAGCCGTTAGGAGCAGGCGACATGTCGCCTGCTGCTGCCGCCTGCGGTCGGCTACGGAATTGTATCTTAAGTTTATAACCGACCAGAGGCCTAGACAAAGTGACATTCTATCAGCGACAACGATGATGGAAAAGGCAAAAATGTACAGCACTGAAAAGCTTATGTCAATCCAGTTGAAAGTCGTTGTAGAAATACGAAACGCTTGCGAAGCGATTGTCACTTGTCTAGGCTTTCAGATATAACAAGAGGGGAAGAAAATATTTTAAGTAAATGTAATATTCCGTCTGACGTCTCATTTTAGTCCTAGAAAAGTTAACGAAATATTGCATCTTCTACTCCGTTAGACGTCTACCACATTAGTTTCCCGAAACAAAAACCCTTAGCTTTCAATATACTTGTGTCTGATGTCGATGTCGCTTTATTTTCTTTCATGTAGTATTTAAGTTATCCTGTTATTTTATCCAAAACCTTGCCTCTCCCTCTATTTATATTTTCTCTTTCTGCCATTCTATATGTTTGGAATACCTTCAGATTCGGGACAAAGCATCCATCATTCCGCTCGTGGCTGGTCTACGGCGCGATGTGCTGAATCAAGTGTCGGAAGGAATGGCGCTTGTGTGGGAGTCCTACAAACTGGACCCGTATGTTCAGAAGCTTAGCGAAGTTGTGCTTCTGTTCCAAGAGAAGGTTAGTATTATGATTGCAATTTTTTGGGTTTCTTTTTCAGAGACATATGAATTTTGTCTGCCATCGATGCGGGTCTTGCTAGATAAATTGTTGACGATAAGAGATTTATTTTTCGCCTTTAAAGTCTTGTCAAAACACAAAAAAAATAATTTAATATTCTATTCTATTTTTCTCTATGGCAAAATTATGTGTTCAATACATAGCCCAAAAGACCTGCTCATTTCGAAGTGTAATGTTAATAATCAATTTACCTTTCCGTGTCGGGTAAACGTCGCGTCATGCCCATAAACTAACTTTGCTATCATTCCCAACAGGTGGAAGACTTACTAGCGGTTGAAGAACAGATATCAGTGGACGCTCGCTCTTTAGAAACGTGTCCATACTCTGCTGTCAGCCTGGCAGATATTCTGAGCAGGCTACAGAGGGCCATTGATGACCTGTCGCTCAGGCAGTACAGCAACTTGCATCTGTGGGTGCAGCGCCTTGATGAAGAGGTTTGTTGGCAAATCAATTAACAGACTTTATAGCCCTATTATAAGCCTTATGCTGGCCCAGTGTAGGCATTTGTTGAATGTAACCGTTGACACCGCATCATCGTGACGCAGTTTTCGAATATCGTCTACGCGACATTTGTACGGCATATTTGTGCAACGCTTTTGCACAATGATAATGCGATGTCAACGCCTACGCTAGACGCTCAGTGCGAAGATACTCTAAACGTTCAATAAACTGTTAAGATAATTAAAATGTATAAAAGAGATGCTGTAACTACTTCCTTCCGTCATTCCGTGTAATGAATACTGTTTTATCTTTACCAGGTCGAGAAGAGCTTAGCCGCTCGTCTACAAGCCGGTGTTGAAGCGTGGACCTCGGCCCTACTCGGCAAGAGCCATGAATTGGATCTATCCATGGACACCTACTCTCCCACTGAACCCACTCACAAACCTGGTGGAGAACCTCAGGCAAGTATTAAACAGATTGCAATCTTCAGCACAATTATACTGACTTCACATAAATACATAAACTCACGCTTTCTTCCCATGGGGGTAGGCAGAAACTACTGAATGCCACCTGCTACCAGCCTTACATACTCCTTATCCTTCCTTATACATCTGGTAAATAAATACTGATATGAAATATCATAAATACTGAATTTAATGAGTAGTTAACTGCTAGCTAAAATTTTTTTTTTTTTTTTCATGGATGTGGAGATTCTTTAAATTGGGTTCAATTTTGTATCAACTACGAACATCGAAACAACAGCTTTAAACTAGCAAATCACACATATATTCCAGCAAGAAGAGTACAATATATTAGGACTAACATATTTCACTTCACTTATTCATCAACGTAATGCGGCATCGTCGGTATCTCTTTTATTTTGACGTTGTGTTCTCAAGCTTAATTACTCAATTGTTTTAAGCTCTACTCTTCGTTACATCTTACGTCATTACATCCAGATCGCTCGCGTAGTCCACGAGGTGCGCATCACAAACCAGCAGATGTATCTCTTCCCGTCTTTGGAGGAGGCTCGCTTCCAACTGATGCGACAGATGTTCGCCTGGCAAGCCATCGTCACCAGCCAGCACCGTTTACAAAGCACCAGGTATTATTGCATGTCATTGGCTCCATCAGTGGAGATATACGAATATAAATAAAATACGATCGGGTCTTGGAATGCATAGCAGCGATTCCTCCTGATTGCATGAGCTAATTATAACTGAACGGAATCAAATTCGTGTTATAAATCGGCACCATAAACGATATGAGGACATCGCTAAAATCATGATTTTGGTGGTTGAGTGTCTGTCTCCATATTTCTAATTTTATTATTGAGCCTTCATCGTCGGCACTATGAGACCTACATATTCATTTATTTCCTAGTATTAGATATGATAAACCTCATCTTAGTTTCACATAATGTTCTATGTTAACAGATACCAAGTCGGCGTCGCTCGCGCTCAGACGGCTACCTACAGAAACTTGTTGACCAAGCTGCCCGCCGGATCCAATCCTTTGGAGAACGCATACGACGCTATCGAACAAAAGATATCGCAAGTTCGCGAATACGTCGACGAATGGCTACGGTAAGAGTTATAAATTAAGGTCTGATTTTGCTAAAATTACATAGTTAGTAGACTAAATATAAAAGTTTGGTTGAATTCACCCTTAACTGATATTTAAATGAATGAATGTGTATTCTAATTGTGTCTTTATTTACAGTTACCAAGCTCTATGGGATCTACAGCCTGAAAGTTTGTATGGTCGCCTAGGTGAAGACATCACTCTCTGGATTAAATGCTTGAATGATATCAAGTAAGTTTTACTACTTTACTGTATATACTGTGTCTGAGTAAATTATCTCATACTTATCCGAAATGTAAGTCATTATCGAAGCAAGCAACAAAAAAAAAAACAGAAAAATGAACCAATCTTGTATCGATCTGAAGACACTTGAAGTTGATCGGCAGTTATTTTTATGATTATTTTCCTTATTTGCATAATTATCCATATTTTTGTATTAAATTCCATTACTTAATCCACTAGGAAATCCCGGACAACCTTTGACACCTCGGACACTCGTCGCGAATACGGGCCGGTAGTCATCGACTTCGCTCGAGTACAGAGTAAAGTAGCTCTGAAGTACGACGCGTGGCACAAGGAGGTGCTCGGCAAGTTCGGGGCTCTGCTGGGCGGAGAGATGGTCACCTTCCACTCGCAGCTCGCCAAGTCACGCAGCCAGCTCGAACAGCAGACCATCGGTAAGATTAAACAGAGTTGTTCAGGATAACTATTGAAGAATAAATAGGGAAGCAATCGAATACGATAAAAGCCCTTTGCTATACAGTAGTAAAATTAAAAGCGTTTTAAATAAGGTTCCGAAACGAAACACTGTTACTAAACTTCTGTCTGTCCGTCCCTCTGTCTATCAGCGGTCTGAATATCATGAACCGTAATAGACGGTTGAAATTTTCACAGATTGTTTATTAATAATTAATGGGGACCCCATACAAGAAACGTGTTTTTTTTTCAGCCTTTTTTGCTCGACCTTAATACGTTACGGAACCCTTTGTGTGCGAGTCCGACTCGCACTTGCCCGGTTTTTATTATACTTTCTTGTTACCTAATATAAAAGCGCATAAACTGAAGGATTTTGTTAAACCTAATTCCTTGTGCTTGCTGTAATTTTAAAAGAAAGCATGGTGTCATTATTGTCTTTTGTGAATTTTGAGTATTCCCATTTTAATGTAACTGTGCTTCAACAGAGGCAGCATCTACGAGCGATGCCGTATCCCTCATCACATACGTGCAACAACTGAAGAGGGAAGTGTTAGCGTGGGAGAAACAAGTAGACATCTACAGGGAGGCGCAACGCATTCTAGAGAGACAGAGGTAAACAACACAAAGTGTTATTTACAAGCACTTACATTATCATTATATATATATCACTATCGTATTTTTTGTTATCATTATCTGCATAGGCTTTTCCCCAACAAAGTTATGTTGGCCATTGGGGTTGGCTTCCAGTCTAACCGAATGCAGCTGAATATCAGTATTTTACATGGAGCGACTGCTTATCTGACCTCCACAACCCAGTTACTGGGTAACACGATACCCCGTCGTTATCAGACTTTTGGGCTTCTGACCCGTAACTACTGCCAAAGATCTACTCCGAGACACGGGAGGGGTCTTGGTATGTAAAGATGGTCACCCATCCACGGACCAACCGCGGCGAGCGTAGCTTAACCTGATCCATCGATCCATGCGGCTGTTATTGCTTAGCTACAAGCCTCCACTAAGGTAATGTTTTTCTGAGGGGAAACATGCAGGATGCAATTAACCATTTTAAATAGTTATCAGTTTTACTACAGTTTGTTATTTTTCTTTGTAGATTTCAGTTCCCAGCGCAATGGCTGCATGTCGACAATATCGAAGGCGAATGGAGTGCGTTTAATGAGATAATGCGCAGGAAGGATTCTTCTATTCAGACCCAGGTAAAATAATGTTTTATATTAATTTCAGTCTTCATTTCACTAATAGTCGGTGGCACCACCTTCCAATAAGTTCCGGCTCTACACTAATTTAAAAAAAGAAATGATTTTAAAAAAAAGACACCTCTATCTACACTAATAAAAAAAAAAGAAATGATTTTGATTTAAAATAAACTCAAAAAGTCTTATAATTTTTTCACCAGTATAATGCTATATTATCATTACTGAGTAACATAGGCTATCCTACTAATATTATAAATGTGAAAGTTTGTGTGTTTGGATGTTTGTTACTCAATCACGCTAAAACGGCTGAATGGATTTGGATGAAATTCGGCAAACAGATAGTTTATAACCTGGATTAACACATAGGATACTTTTTATCCCGATATTCCCACGGGATCGAGACTTACGCAGGTGAAACCGCGGGGCGCAACTAGTAATTTATAAAGATATCTCGCGGGCGAAGCCGCTGGCGTAGCTAGTCTGGCTGATAATTTCATACAAAACTCTCTTTCTAAAATTATGTTTTAAATAGTGTGTTTTTGGATACTGAAACTGGCCCTAAAACTTCTATGAATAAAACACAATTATTTGCCACCATTTTTAAAAGTTAAAACATCCTGCATTTTCGATCTAGGTGGCATCACTGCAACAAAAGATCGTAGCCGAAGACAAAGCAGTTGAGGCTCGTACTCTCGAGTTCCTCACTGAATGGGAACGCAGCAAGCCTACTGATGGTTCTACAAGACCTGAAGATGCGTTGGCCAGACTCCAGGCTATGGAGACCAGATACACCAGGCTGAAGGACGAGAGAGACAACGTGGCTAAGGCTAAGGAGGCTCTAGAGTTGCATGATACTGGTGAGTTAGATGATTTAGAGCTCCTGCACATAAGTTGGCCAACTATCGAACGACGAATTTAATATTATATTACGATTTATTTGGACAGGTGCGGGCTAGCATATCTCACTATACCTACCTATTGGCATACTCTGCGATATCAACTTATCGGGCTCCATTTCTAGGATAGAAAAAAATAAACTGACAGCCTTAGACCTAAACGCAACTTGATTTGAAATTTCACATCTCATGCTGGCCCTCTTAAAGGAATTTTAAGAGCATTGATATAAGATTAGACATTAAAACAAACCCTTTTACAGTCCGTTCAACCGATTTTGACTTCTATACCGTAGGCATAAGGATAGCATTAAAAGCAATAAAAGTTGCACAATACCAACTATCTACTGCGGCTGCCATTTGTCATGCCACCAACGCAATAGAATTCAAAATCGGTTGAACGGAATGTAAAAAAGGCTTATCTATACGTCTAATCTTATTTCAATTGGAGTATAAGTTTTGGTGCATTGGCGTATTCGGGGGTCAGCTAATCAAATAGCTTTTAATTAAACACAAATATTTCTTGTTAAGGTGAAAGCGTCAGATTACTGACTTGTAAACTGCGAAAAAACTTTTAAAAAGTCACCATATCGTTTAATCATGTAGGTAGCTTCAAAGATCTCTCGTTTGACTGTTTATTGGTCTTGTTTAGGTCTTCATTCTCCTGCCCTTATCCCAATTTATTATTTGTTGTCTTCGCATCTTCAAAAATTGACATTGTTTGTGAATTCGGTATTATAGGAAGCTCCGTCAACAACGAGCGTATGACCGTCGCTCTTGAAGAGTTGCAAGACTTGCGCGGAGTTTGGTCTTCACTCAGCAAGATCTGGACGCAGATTGATGATATCAGGGAGAAACCTTGGTTGTCTGTGCAGCCTAGGAAACTGAGGTAACCTCGAATTTATTAGAAACATTTTTTTTTAGGTCTTTTGATATACCTTTAGCTGTGTCAAAACCAGTCTTAAGAATTTCTGCCTACAATTAAAATTCTTTTTTATATTTATGCTGAATTTTTGTGCTAGGCAACAGCTGGAGGCGATGTTGAATGAGCTCAAGGAACTGCCGGCTCGTCTTCGTATGTATGACAGCTACGAGTTTGTCCGCAAACTGCTGCAGTCTTACACTAAGGTAAATAGTCATGACCTATCTTATTGTTTTTCAGGCATTCTGCCGTCCTATATAAATAAGGCTCTAACATTTTTATGGAATTAAGGCTCGATCACACGTACAAACGAAACCATGTGGAAGGGCGCTAATTAGTAAGAAAATTAATAGTCTATTCACACGGACCACATTTGGCCGTCAAAATCAACCGTGTGGGCGATACTGACCACATAAAGGCAACGTCTCAGCCACAACGTTACGTCTACGCGACGACACAGTTACAGCTGGAGTCGAACTGCAACGCAACTGCAAGAAGCTGCAGCAACACTATTCACACGTAACCATTGTTTACCCACGTTTTGTCAGTGCGATGTGGTGTGGTTGTGTTCGGGCCCCTAAACGAGCCCTGCTTTACTGTATTTTTGATGACGGCAGTATTGCCAATACTACTAACTGATTTACATTGCCTCGTTATCGAATTAAATTACCCATACTCATCACGACATCGAACCAATGTTCATTTTCTCAACCAGACATGTGATCTCGAATTAAATCGTTTAAAGAAATACGAAATACAACTAATAACTCTTTCACCAGGTGAACATGTTAATAGTAGAGCTGAAATCAGACGCTTTGAAAGAGCGCCATTGGCGCCAACTATGCCGCGCGCTCAAAGTGGACTGGTCGCTCTCTGAACTAACCCTAGGACAAGTGTGGGACGCCGATCTGTTACATAACGAACACACCGTCAAGGATGTAGTGTCCGTCGCTCAAGGAGAAATGGCGCTCGAAGAGTTCTTGAAACAGGTAAGTTATAAGAAACTAAGGATAACTTTGAGCGGTCGAGTCTTTATTGGATCTTGTAATTTAGCACTCGAAATAACGTGATCCGGTAATGACTTAAAAACTTTGAGTTTTCTTCAACACATCAAAACCATAAAACACCAAATATTCACACAAAAAAAAACCGCTGACCCATTACTGATCAACATGAAATAATATAGAGATGAGGCAACATCAATGGAATGCTTTATCCTCTAAACGTTTCTATCTAAAACTGATGACATTTCTTATTCTTAGGTGCGCGAGTCGTGGCAGAGCTATGAACTGGACCTGATCAACTACCAGAACAAATGCAAGATCATCCGCGGTTGGGACGATCTGTTCAATAAAGTAAAGGAGCACATCAACAGTGTTGCTGCTATGAAACTCTCGCCTTATTACAAGGTATAGTGTTGATACTTGATTTACCCCTTTATTATTTTTAACTACAAAAAATATTTGAACTGTCTCTAAAAATGTTCTCTCTGGATTTACTGTACTAAATCTACAATGTGATCAGATTAGTATTTTAAACAACTGCTTAAATCTTTAAAACGAATAATTATAACCTGACAAACTTGTGCCATATTAAACACGTTTGAGCTGCCGGATAATTTCAAAAGGATAAAGAATTAAAGCTTTCCCATGTTCTGGCAAAATTTTCGCAATGTATAGATGTTTGATTTCACGAACGCGCGTCAGTCATTCCAATTTATACCTTATTACTATGATATAAAATTCACATGACGCGTGCTCGTAGTTTTCATTACCCATATTTAAGTCAGATGGTTTCGGAGTTCGAGGCTAAGTAATAACAGCCGCATCGGGTCGATCCATCAGGTTAAACTACGCTTACAGGGGTTGGTCGGTGGATGGGTGACCATCTTTACATACCGAGAATCCTCCGTGCCTCGGAATGCACGTTAAGCCGTTGGTCCCGGCTGTCATTCGTGTATCTTTGACAGTCGTTACGGGTCGTCAGAAGCCCGAAAGTCTGACAACCAGGCTTACCAAGGGGTAATGGGTATCACCCAGTTACTGGGTTGTGGAGGTCAGATAGGCAGTCGCTCCATGTAAAATACTGGTATTCAGCTGCATCCGGTTAGACTGGAAACGACCCCAACATGGTTGGGTAAAGGCTAGGCAGATGATGATGATTTAGGTCAGAGGGTACCCAACATCTTAAACGTGCGAAAATTGACTGAGACCTGCTTGCAGTTTATTCTTTCATTGCATCTCATCACCTCATTCTATTACCATAGGTATTTGAAGAGGAAGCTCTAACTTGGGAAGAGAAATTGAACCGAATCAACGCTCTGTTCGATGTGTGGATCGACGTGCAACGTCGCTGGGTGTACTTGGAGGGTATCTTCAGTGGGTCTGCTGATATCAAGACCTTGCTGCCTGTTGAAACAAGCCGGTTCCAGAGCATCAGGTAATGATTTCAACATTCTATTATCATTTTTAACCTAATCTAGTATATTCAAGTCCTTGTTTCCTAACAAATATCAACTTTATGCTAGTGTAAATTAATTTTATTGTGGAATGACTAGCAGTATTGAAAAAGTCATAAAAAAATAAAAAAGTATTAGCGCAAACTCAACTTTATGTACAGGTATTAAAGTTATTTTTACAAAAACTCTTATTTGTTGTAATGTTTAGAAACCAAATTACTTTTTAGTACATTAGTATGACTATCAAAGAAATCCACCGGTTTTTTTAAAATACGCTCATAAGTACCTAACTCTTCGAGTAACTTCGAAATGAGGGTACGTTGAGCGTAAGCGCGTAGTGAATAAAAATGAAATGATTTTATTTTCTGTAAACGCGACGCGAAACCGATAGTTAAAAGCGGTATTACTGCAATATCTTAATTTCCTTATAATATTTCCATTTATCAAAATCAAAAGTCATTTATTCAAACTAGGCTCGCATCAGGCTAGGCGCAGCAGGCTAGAATCAGCACTTTTCGAACGTCAAAATGACATAAGACAGTCCCCCAAAACGCCCACCCTTCACCACTTCCTAGTGCTTCAGCTGGGAAGAATAAGTGGCGGAACAAACTCCCCAGCTGCACAGCTGTCTGTTTAGTTAGAAAAAATATCTTATCCTATATCTTCCAATAGCTCCGAGTTCTTGGGCCTGATGAAGAAAGTGAGCAAGTCCCCGATGGTGATGGACGTACTAAACATCCCTGGAGTACAACGTTCTCTAGAACGACTCGCCGACTTACTCGGCAAGATACAGAAGGCGCTTGGTGAATATCTGGAGAGGGAGAGAAGTAGTTTCCCTAGGTAAGTAAACCTTCATAATGATTTTATGTCTTCAAGTACGTATTGCTCTTTGAAATCGTTCGTGTGTTATGCAATAACCCCGCTAGATGCCATATTTCTCAGTTTTCATTACAATTTATACTTTTTGAGGTTCAAATTCATCAATTATTTACTTAATCCTAGATTCTACTTCGTGGGAGATGAGGACCTCCTCGAGATTATCGGTAACAGTAAGAACATCGCGCGTCTACAGAAGCACTTTAAGAAGATGTTCGCTGGAGTCGCGGCTATTATTCTTAATGATGACAACACTGTTATCAACGGTATTGCTTCCCGAGAGGGTGAAGAGGTAATGAATAAAACAAGTCAATAATGAATATGGAACGGCACGTCAATGGTCGGTAACAATACGGTACCTTGGAAGCGTCTTTATTTTGCAATAAAAAGGGTCCGTTTTCGTCATTCGGGCACAGTATAAATAAGTAACAGTATAATGTCTTCATAGAAAACAGCCGAGACGACGCGCTTCAAAATGTCAAGTACGAACGGAGGAATCTCAGTTACGGACCCGGAAGGTTTATGTACCGAGCGGCCGTACGTAATTCTTTCTAGGTCACTGCCGAGACATAATACTGTTATTTATAAGTGTAACAACTGGCTGTGGTTGACCGTCCATCTAACAAATTCTTTTTTTTTTGTCACCAGTATTTATTCAGCTAATTAGGCCAATCTAAATGAACAAAAGTAGTATTCGATATTATTCAAGAAAATTGGATTTAATTTAGTTTCCTTAGCTTTGAAATTGATTTACACGGAACTACAATATCTGCTATTGGGATTTGGGACCTAGTAAAATGATTCTGACTCAACATGTCCTATTCTAGGTCTACTTCACATCACCCGTCTCAACGATCGAAAATCCTAAGATCAACTCATGGCTGTCGATGGTGGAGCGTGAGATGCGCGTGACCTTGGCGTGTCGGCTCAAGGACGCTGTTGGTGACGTCAAGCAGTTCAAGGACGGAAATGTCGATCCTCAGAAGTTTATTGATTGGTGTGATAAGTATCAGGTAAATATGCATCCGATTATCCGATCTGTACTTATGACACGCTTTTTCTTTTTCCTGCTTGGATTTTAAATCGGACCAAAAGTTACCATTGTGACTATTAATAAAACTATGACTATAGCTAAGTATAATCCTACTAATATTATAAATGTGACAGTTTGTGTGTTTGTGTGTTTGGATGTTTGTTACTCAATCACGCAAAAACGGCTGAATGGATGTGGATGAAATTTGGCAAACAGATAGTTTATAACCTGGATTAACGCATAGGATACTTTTTATCCCGATATTCCCACGGGATCGAGACTTACGCGACCTACTACCGCGGGGCGCAGCTAGTCTTTCTATATATAATATATAATCCAAATATCATCGTAACAATCTTTACAGGCACAAATCGTAGTGCTAGCGGCTCAAATCCTCTGGTCAGAAGACGTGGACGCAGCCTTAGGAAGTGGTGGTGGAGAAGGATTGAAGAGAGTGTTGGCTCACGTCGAGAACATGTTGAACATACTTGCTGATTCTGTGCTGCAAGAACAACCGCCGCTGAGGAGGAGGAAGCTTGAACATTTGGTGAGTAGAAACTTATCTATAACAGCCTATTGTAGATCAATATAACCCAAAAATCTCAAAAAAAAAACGTGTATCAATACTAGGCATGCAATTGGCAAGTCGCACACTCATAATAACGAAAATCTAGGTGAAATTTGCGCAAATAGAGTGTTTTATTCTGCAGTTGTAGCGCAAGTATTTGACTTAGGCGCCTTTATTTCGTAACTGTACTTCACGTGATTATCGTATCGTGATATCGTATTGCCCAGTTACTGGGTTATGGAGGTCAGATAGGCAGTCGCTCCATGTAAAATACTGGTATTCACCTTCACCCGGTTAGACTGGAAGCCGACCCCAACATAGTTGGGAAAAGGCTAGGCAGATGATGATGATGACTTTACGTGATTCAAGTATTACTACTGACGTCCTATTGGCCGTACATCCGTTACAATGTTGAAAATGAGCCAATTCTCGTACTTATAAAACGTTCACATTCAAGTCGCAATCTGTCAAACGTGTCAAAAATGTTGGTAAATTGATTGTATGTTTGACAGATTGCGTACGAGATGAGAATGCGAATGTTCTTAAAAAATACGGGAAGTGCCTCTGTTTTCTATTTCTTCTTTTCAATATAGGATTTTTTGTTTGTATTAGATCAACGAGTTCGTCCACAAGCGTACGGTGACTCGTCGCCTGATCGCTTCTGACGTCAACAGTCCGCGCTCGTTCGAGTGGCTCTGCGAGATGCGATTCTACTTCGACCCTAGAAATAATGACGTAAGTACTAAAAACACAGAGAAAAACAACATGAACGCAATTTTCAGAGCAATCAATGTTCGGTCACAATATAAGTGTTCTTTTTTAAAGTTCTTTATTTCCAACCAATCCATCATTCATATTCATTAAAACTCTCCTTTATATTCTACCTTTAGGTATTACAACAGCTGACCATACACATGGCGAACGCCAAGTTCTTGTACGGTTTCGAATACCTCGGTGTGCAAGACCGCCTGGTACAGACTCCATTGACTGATCGTTGCTACCTCACCATGACTCAAGCTTTGGAGGCCAGGCTTGGAGGATCACCTTTCGGTAAGTGAGGTCCCTGATCTTGCTTTATTTGAGTCAGCTTCTAACCAAATCAGATGCGTCTGCGCCAGCAGTAGCAAATCAATACTTGGAGAAAAACTGCCAGTTCCCCTGGTTTCCGTAAATCTAATTAACTCAATGTGTGGTGAAATCCCATGTCAAGGGATGAGATCGGAAAGAGTTATTTTGCTCATCCAATTACAAAAGCGAACATTAGGTTTGGCAACAGATTTCTTGACCTAATCGGCTTTTAGAAACTGAGTAAAAGAATTATATCGTATTCGTCTTGTGTGTGTATCTTGTTTGTTATTTTGTCACACACTTTATTATAGTAAAACAGTGTAAATATTTCTATCGATAAGTAAGTTACCATATTTTTTTAGGTCCTGCCGGTACTGGTAAGACTGAGTCAGTGAAAGCTCTCGGAAACCAACTCGGTCGTTTCGTCTTGGTATTCAACTGCGACGAGACTTTCGACTTCCAAGCTATGGGCCGTATCTTCGTCGGTCTTTGTCAGGTAAAAGAGACTTTAAAACTGTTAAAATAGAGATTATATTCCAATTTGTATAAAATGAACGATACTAATCTTAATCTATTATAACTCAGGTGGGTGCCTGGGGTTGCTTCGACGAGTTCAATCGATTGGAAGAAAGAATGTTGTCTGCCGTGTCACAGCAAGTGCAAACTATTCAAGAGGCTCTCAAGAGTCACCAGGAAGGAGATAATACTGGTAAATAACTACCATAATAACCTTTATGTATATAAAAAAATCCGATCCAAATTCAAAATTCGAATATTCTATGAAAAATTTGAAAAAAAAATCCTTTCATTTTAACGCCATGCAAATCTTTCCAGCTAAGTCCATAACAGTAGAGCTGGTCGGCAAACAAGTCCGAGTAAGTCAAGACATGGCGATCTTCATAACAATGAACCCTGGATACGCGGGTCGTTCCAACTTGCCCGACAACTTGAAGAAGCTGTTCCGCAGCTTGGCCATGACCACGCCGGATAGGCAGCTGATCGCTGAGGTGATGCTGTTCAGTCAAGGGTTCAGGACTGCTGAGAAACTGGCCTGCAAGATTGTGCCGTTCTTCAAGTAAGTATTCATGTTTATTCTGATCGACCTTTAATGAAAACTCTCCTCTCCTCAACTCTCCGCGTCTTATTTATGCTATTCCCCTAAAGCAACTTTTTATATAAGAATGAATTTGAAGGTCCTTCACAAGTCACCATCTTCTTTGTGGTGTCACGACAACCAAAGTTATGTTCAGTGATACACAAATCCCGTTCGTTCCGTTTTGCACATGTCATGTGACATTTATGTCATTGACATAAGGTTTAAATTGCAATGATTTAAACTTGTTTCTGGTATGCAAGAAGTATGTCTAACTAAAAATTAGTAGTGAATCAAAATTTTCTCATCTTACAGACTGTGCGACGAACAATTATCCAACCAGTCGCATTACGACTTCGGACTGCGAGCCCTCAAGTCTGTGCTCGTGTCTGCTGGTAATGTCAAGCGTGACCGCATTCAGAAGATCAAGGTATGTCTCACTTTAAAGATTGAGCATCATGGCATCATTCCTCATAGCTTGACAATCTGGGTAGCCGGCCTGCAATGGTGTGACAAGACTGAGATCTGACTAAAGATTCGAAACCCCTTATAATGACATCGTCTCGCGTGTTGGCACGACTTGTTTCACAATAGCTTATGTTGTGATACAAATATTTGCCAGTTTGTAAGTTAGCAGTTGAGGTGCGCGGGCTATACCGAATACATTTAAATGTTTCCCAAATAAAGGCCTATTCAGATATAAGCCATATCGCTGTCGCGTTGGTAGGGGTACTGGTCCAAAGTCACTAACCAGAGGGCCTAGACAAGTGACAATCGCTTCGAAAGCGTTTCGTATTTCTACAACGACTTTCAACAGGATTGACATAAGCTTTTCGATAGCTTATGTCAGTCCTATACATTTTTGCCTTTTCCATCATCGATATCGCTGATAGAATGTCGCTTTGTCCAGGGCCTCAGAAGGCCAACCAATATCGCTGCCGAGCACGACAGCGATATCGCTTATATCTGAATAAGCCTTAAATGAGTTTCTTATAAAACTCATAAAATGTCTTGTCGCAGCAATGCTCGCTTGGCTACTTTGTCACTGCATCGACAGTGAAAGCTTGAAATGTATTGGAAAAGTCCTGGGATTGGATGGGTTCCGACTTTGTGAAATAAAATTGTAACATTTTTTGTTTGTTTATGCTCGGAACAAACAGAAACTAGAAAAATCTTTTCAGAATATGGTAAGCTAAAGAAAACATACAATATGGTAGTTGACTTTTTTTAAAACAAAACAAGTGTTAATTTTATAAATGATTTAAAAATATTAAATTACCAAAGACTACTAGTACGAGTCAGTCGAGCGCTATATAGGATAAGTTTTTGAAATGGACTTTAGAGAAAAATTGACACTATAAAAAAATTATGAAGCCCATTTGAGTCGAATAATCCAATTATTTCCAAATTATCACCATGCAGACCCCCATCTCAAAAACTTACTCTCTATACAATGCCCGTTTCGCATGAATTATAATATGTAAGTATCTAATAATTTGGGTATTTTCTTATTATATAACTATTGAATGCTTCCTACAGCTTTTTGTGAATTAAAACTAAATTCTTTTGTATGTTTAAAAGTAGTCAACTGCCCTATTTCACTGTTGTGTGTCTCGATATCTTATCTCTACAGTCTACCTTCTTTCGCAACATATAAGTATTATATCAATATGCTTAAAAAAACCTGTGAACTGCCTTATTGCTTCAGGGTTTCCCAATCTGGGGTTTGAGAGCATGAAACCATGCATTTGGTATCTGTAGGCAAAATATAGAAGATCCCTTTTAATACTTTATATTTTTACATTTTCAAGGGGTTCTATTACTATTTTCTTTTATATATTTCAAGTAAAAAGGTTGGGAATCTCTGCTTTGAATTGTTTCAAAAAGTTAAACCTCCTCTTTGTATTATAGGAGAACCTAATCGAACGCAGTACGGAAGTGCCCGATGAGGCGTCGATCGCCGAGTCTCTTCCCGAACAAGACATCCTGATTCAATCAGTGTGTGAGACTATGGTGCCTAAGCTGGTGGCTGAAGATATACCGCTGCTGTTCTCATTGCTGAACGATGTGTTCCCTAATGTTGGGTATACTAGGGCTGAGATGACTGGTAAGTTCTGTCAATTGTTAGTGTTGACTGATTGAACAATCTCTGCAACATTTGGAACTATGTTATGTGTGTCTGGGTATGGCAATGAACGATGGATGAATGGATTGTTGTGAAAGAAACAACTATAAAGGGGTTGTATTTATGATAGAAATGTTTTGGTAGATGAATGAGACATGCTGCAATCGATCCCAAATAAATAGGAATAATGTCAGGAGAGATGCCTAACTCCGAACAAGAATATTAAAAAGGGTTTCGGAAGTTAAAAAAATGGCTTAGTAATTTACAAGTTTCCGATACTGATTATGACTGAAAGCAAATGGTCTCATACAAGTTGCATCATTAGTGGGTCTTGAATTAAATATTCGAGGGTACAGATTGTCAATTTTCCAACAGGATTGAAGAACGAAATTCGAGCTGTATGCGCTGAAGAATTCTTGGTTTGTGGTGAAGGCGATGAACAAGGCTCCACCTGGATGGATAAGGTAATATATTGCTACTTAAAACACTAATATTAATGGTGAATAAGCCCTATAATTAACTGGTCAAGGAATTAACTGATAACATTCATTTCATTGACTGCACAGTCAATTTGTTTGAGCACCAGGGCCCTATACCAGAAAACTCCACAAGTCTACAATTCTACAAAATTGATAAATTATAGAAAAAATTGCGCAACACAGAAAATACAAATATGTATGAGTTGCAATATTGTAGACTCATAACTGCAATTTACATACATATTTGTAATGTTTTCCCGTTACAATTATGTGGCTTGAGTTTTGTGGTATAGACACTTGTAAGATACAAGTGCGTGTTGGTGTTACAAATTAGTAAATTGTAAACGTAAAGTTTTGTGGTATAGGGCCTGGTCCATTGTATATGCACATTGTTTGATTTATTATATAACATTATAACATCCATACTTAATATATAAATCATCTTAACCAAGAAGGTGACGGTGTGTCAAGATTTAATATAAAATATAAATATTTATAAGAATTTTTTAATTAATATATTTCATGCAATAATCAATCATAACAATTAAACATTTTGCTTTATCCATTTTATTTAAATTGAGGCTGCTTTTTACATTATTTAATGGTAACGATTTCTCTTTTCCTTATTTTTTTACCCGACTGCGCCAGAATAGAGGGTTATGATTTTTTTTTCTTCATTATAACATTGATATAATGTAAGTAAAAAGCAGCCTCCCCATACCCATATTACCTATTATTCTACCATAATACGGTAGTACGTGAGTGTGAATGCATATGCGTTTCCATGCTAACCCGCTAATGGCACGTAGAGGCGCAGTGCATCGTCGCGCGCGCAACACAGCACGTGGATCGAGAAGGTCAGTGACCTAGCGGTGTGGGTGTGCTCTCTGTGTCTTTACATTGTTGTTCATGTGTGTATTTTTTCGAAACGGAGTTGGTAGTAAAGGAAGTGCTAACATATGTACACAAGTCTTTGATCCTGACATTTGTTTGACAATCATTTAGCAATAAACCGAATTTATCAATCTAACATGTAAAAATAACTATATTTTCCTCGATCATACTAACTTACATATGCAACATGGCATCTTCTGTCAACAACCAGGATTTGCCCGCTGAAAGGCGACTTCTGCAGAAGTTGTGAGGCACATTAGTACTCCATTGATTATCAACTCCGTGGTTTTCCAGCCACCACTCACATATGACGACTTGTTCTTCATTCTAAGCTTACACACCACTACACCTGGTCAAACACGTCACTCTTTGGATATTTTCTTAGTTGTTCCTATTTTGCTGTTCTGCTATGACTAGTATTTTGTTGTTATTTCTTCGTTTAGACCACTCATATTCAACCTGGGGACTGCCATATGTTTATGTAGGTACCACTGGATCCAAAATGAAACCTTAATAAAGCTTTCATGCCAAAAGTAATATAATAATTTTAAGTAAAGTTGGTACTCAGAAATTACATAATGTAAACGATTCGGCCATAAAAGGTTGAATATTGCTGAAATTACGAAATAAAGGCGTTTACGCATATTCATGTAACTCAATAATATTGACTAACAATTATATATTTAAATGCGTATTCGTCTTTGCTATAACTTATTGAACACTCATTGCCACTCACTGCTCAAATACTCGGAAGCTCTTAGTAAGTTCTTGAGCAACAACTTGGGGCTCCGCTGTCCAACCCCTTATTTTGTATTGCAATATGTTTCTCTCTTTAAGCTTCCTATTTAGGCAATTTTTTCTCCTTCAGTATTTCGTTAATTATGATTTGTTTCATTGAACCTTATAACTTTAAATGTCTTTATTATTCAATCTTACTTTTGTGCTAAAAATGGATACCTACAAAATATACGATTCTTAATCCCATTTAAACAAGGGATTATGGATCTATGTGCTATTGCTTTAAACTGACTTGCGATAAATGTGTACAGGTCCTTCAATTGTACCAAATTTGCAAGTTGAACCATGGTCTCATGATGGTTGGACCGTCTGGAAGTGGCAAGTCTACTGCGTGGCGCGTACTGCTGAAGGCTTTGGAGAGGTAAGATTCCTACTGGCACTAAAATATTGTCTTCTGCGTGTTATCAACCTATAATCTTCCCACTCTTGGGACACGGACATCCTCTGTAAGCGGGAGCGGGCTGAAATCTATCAAGTGGACTCAGTGCCCGTTGGGAGATGTCACATGTGTTCGAATTTTTGGTTCTAGGACATGCCGGTTTCCTCACTATGTTTTCCGTCACCGTTTTAAGTAAAGCGCCTGTCAGGGTTCGAACCCCCAACCTACAAGTCTAAGTCACGGCCGTTTCCACTGGCCCACCATTACACTACTCTTTTTCTACGTATAATGATGAAAATTCAAATTTTAGTGACTAAAGTGCCCGAAAATGTGTCGCAGTTGTTCTTTCTTTAGGCTATTCGTCTTTTAATACACTCTTTTGTTTCGTACAGATTCGAAGGCGTGGAAGGTGTGGCTCACGTCATTGATCCGAAGGCGATGTCCAAGGAAACACTTTACGGTGTACTGGATCCCAACACCCGTGAATGGACCGACGGTCTCTTTACACATATACTCAGGTACGACTTATATGATTACCTGGAAATAAAGTACAGAAGTATATCTGTGTGAAGATTAGATTCAAAAATTAAAAAAATCCTCTGATGACTTCAGTTCTTTTGAATGTTGTATTGCATTGTACCGGTTTTTTACGTAATAAAACTAAAAGTAGAGCTGTCGTTATCTAGTGTTAGCTTAGCCAGTGTTATGATGGAGAGAGTCTTCCTCACCTTACTATCTCCGGCTAAATTTTCTCTGTAATTTACACATGTCTCGTAGTTCTTTCATTCAAATCATTGCATCACCTCCTTTAACATCTGAAAAATATTTTACTCTTAAGGAAAATCATCGACAACGTCCGCGGTGAGATCAACAAGCGTCAATGGATCATATTCGACGGTGATGTCGACCCTGAATGGGTTGAGAATTTGAACTCGGTACTTGATGATAACAAGCTGCTCACTTTGCCCAACGGCGAGCGTCTGTCACTGCCTCCTAATGTTCGAGTTATGTTTGAGGTAAGTCTGTTAGTTTTTATGATAAGGCAGGCCTACTCTCAACCTGTTTTGAATTGGTTGAAGCTAAAGGTAGGTTTTTACAAGCTCTCTTATGTGATAGTACAGTAAGTCAGTCCAACGTTGACTTGCAACCAGTCTCGTGTAGACACTATAGTGCTGACTTTGCGCCCACAAGTCAGTCCAGTTAACTATCCCGTCTATTTTCGGGCCCAGTAGCTTCCCCCGCCTGACTTACTACAGATCTCGTCTAAAACCCGACTGACTCCGAAATTCCGAGTCACTGGGGCCACCGTATAAACCAGGCATGATTCCAAATTCTACGAAAGAACCCTTTTCATCATTACCTAAAATTAAAAACACAGATCAAAAGCTTTCATAGTTTCGGACCCGAAAAAAGTTCTCTGTTCATTGAAAATTGTATAGAGACAGAAGATTACTTTGTTTGTTTTTCTTTGTGTTTGTTTGTTTTTGCTAAAATTTATTTGTTTTATTTTAGGTACAAGATCTGAAGTACGCTACCCTCGCCACCGTCTCTCGTTGCGGTATGGTCTGGTTCTCACAGGATGTCCTTACAACCGAAATGATCTTCGAAAACTATCTTATGAGGTAAGAACAAACTTATAACATCATTGAACAACTATTAAAAGTCTATCGCGTTTGAAATCGCGAAGGGCCGCCTTAAGGGTGGTCGGGCTTAAGTATCTGGGGTAATGTTCAATGGTTCGCAATAATTTGTTTTTTTTTCACACTTTAGATTGAGGAACATCCCTCTCGAAGATGGAGAAGAAGATTCGTTCAGCATCGTTATGGCTGCTCCTTCTGCCGGAGGCGATCAGAACGCTACAGAAAACATCTTATCTCCTGCTTTACAAGTAAGTTCTATTCATTTAAAAGAAAGGCATTCCGGTAATGAATCAGGAAGAAATAAATTCCACCACTTGAAGAATTGATTTGTTTATTATTAACAGTCTTCACAAAACAAGAAAATTTTACCATTTGCATGTCGATCTTTTAGTTCTGTAACTACTGGAAACTTATGTAAATGTTTGTTTCATAGACTCAACGAGACGTGGCCTCAATCCTGCAGCCTCTATTCTTCGGTGACGGTTTAGTAGTGAAGTGTCTCGAACACGCCGTCAGTCTCGACCATATCATGGACTTTACGCGCCATAGAGCGCTTTCATCGCTCCATTCTATGCTTAACCGCGGTGTGAGGTAAGTGAAGACAGACTCCGATCAATAATTGACAAAAGTCTGTTAATGATATTGACTGTTGTGATTTTCTCACAGCTATTTTAGCTGACATTCTTTCACTATGGGTCCTGATCATAGTTTTACTCTACAGCTCTAATTCAATTTTAATAGAGAAGTTAACCTTAAAGGGTCAATTACTGGTCTAATGAATCGAGGTTGCATAAACAACAAACTTCTGAATGTAAAATTAAGTATCAAAATGCTTGCACTGACTGAACAGGTCCACTCAAATCTGTGTGGTTCTTTTCTCAAAAAACTATTGTAGACACTAATCTACATGGTCCTCATATGGCCTGACCAAGATTATGTCTGGATTTAAAAAGAGAATGCGACCTTTGAGAGTGTTTCGGCCTTTCTTCTCTGAGAAGTCAGATAGAAAACGCCTACCTCATCTAGCTTATTTTTAGTATTTTTTTCGTATGACGTGTAAAAGTGAATCCAATATCCTATTTACAGAATAAACAATTTCACTTCATTTCATTGTTTCAAAAAATGCGCTTTCAATAAACTTGTTTGTCTTGTAGGAATATCCTTGGTTACAACCGTCAGCACCCGGACTTCCCTATCACAAACGAGCAACTAGAAGCTTACGTGCCTAAATGGCTCGTATACTCTCTTCTATGGTCATTTGCTGGTGATGCGAAACTCAAGGTAAAAATAACTTTTTAACCGACTTCTTCAAAAAGGAGGAGGTTCTCAATTCGTCTGTATGTTTTTTTTTTTTTTTTTTTTATGTTTGTTACTCGATTTCTCCGCCAATTATGAATCGATTTTGATGATTCTTTTTTTGTTTGGTAGGTCATGCTTCCGAGGTGGTCCCATATAAATTTTATTAACTTTGCTTGCGTAATTTTTGAGTTAGCTTCAATATTACGTATTTTTCCCACTTAGTTTATCTAGACGATATTCTGTTTGGCTCCTTCACTGTTATTTACGTAGCAGGTAGTGGTATTCGGATTTGTGTGGGGTAGGTACCACAACTAAAAAGTAAACAACCGACTTCCAAAAAAAACACTAAAAAAGTGAAAAATAACTTTAATTTCGGAAGTCGGTGGCAAAAAACGGAAATTGAAAAGCAAAGACACCGACATCCGAAATTATTATAAAAATAAAATTAAACAAATAAGTAGTCAATTTTGATACTTTGTTTCACTGATGAATATTGCCTGTTTTAAAATGGAATAAAAATGTGATGGTTTGTTTCAGGATCGCAATGAACTGGGAGATTTTATCAGATCAGCGAGCACTATGCAGCTGCCTAACTGTGGTGCCAATCAGCACATCATTGACTTTGAAGTAAGTACATTTGATTTTGATCGGAACTTCAACATTTGGTTATATAGTGAATTTTGATAGAAACGATTTTTTACTCCTAGTCTGTTTTCTGTAATTTTTTTTAGCTCAATATGTTATGTCGAGGTAAATATTTACCATTACGGGCTGACCGCCTATGATGCAACTGATCAAATTACGTATTTACCGCCACGCGTGGAAGCTCGTTGATTACTCACATATCACAGAATACATAATAGTACAAGTACAGAAGATTCACTCCGCAAAATCATTTAAATAAATAGCGATTCTTTATACGAATGAATAAAGTGCAATTCAGGTCGCACAGCGTTAATTACCTACAGTTATATTCAACTAGAAGATGCCTCTCTTTCTATCGCGTGCGTCACTGAATTGGCCCGACAAGTCGAGCCCGCCGCTTACTTGTAGCTTCATACCTAAAATGCGGAGTGCGCCTGGCCTACCCATACCAACCTACACTTTGTGACGAAACAAATCCTTCATATCCACAAATGATTTTACTTACCCTGAAATTAATTTGTATTTCAAATTTAACTTTGTACCCTAGGTTTGTATAACCGGAGAATGGGTTCCGTGGTCAGCGAAGGTGCCCCAGATTGAAGTGGAAACACATAAGGTGGCCGCACCAGATGTGGTCGTACCAACTCTTGATACGGTTCGTCATGAAGCGCTACTGTATACCTGGTTGGCGGAGCACAAGCCTTTGGGTTCGTATATTTTGTAGTTGTTATAAAGGTGCTTAGATAATTATTCGAATTTAATTGTTTGATTAATAGCTTGGGATTTTATTTATCTTCAAACGTCATTTTCATCACACCGTCCTGCAAAGCATAAGCTGGCAAAGCATCCAAGACAGTTGAATATTTCCTCGGGGAATCACTGGGCTACACTGCCCCGGTGTTTTTTCTGGTTGGCTGCCACTGTCGATTCTGATATATACAAAATGTAGAGTGGTCGGAAGCAGTGTGACAGGCTTGTAGGCAGGTCCAAATGCTTGTAACAACTGCCGATAAAGTGTGGGCTACACCCATATTATATTCCCGGCATTTCTCGTATAATAAAGTTAATATAACCGCTGCGAACGCCCTAGGAGGACATAGTGATGTTCTTCAGAAAA
The DNA here is from genome assembly GCA_948473465.1 of Lithophane ornitopus. Classification (NCBI taxonomy): domain Eukaryota; kingdom Metazoa; phylum Arthropoda; class Insecta; order Lepidoptera; family Noctuidae; genus Lithophane; species Lithophane ornitopus. The sequence continues at coordinate 9,590,690 of OX419629.1, forward strand.
GTCAGGTGCGTAGTACTCGAAAACCGGCGTGCGTGTATGACCAGATGTCTGAACGTAAACGAGGCAAAATGAGTATGTAAGGATCGTAGCAGGTGGCAGAGAGATTCTGTAGTTTCTGCCTACAACTATGGGAAAAAGGAGTGAGTTTAAGACTTAGAATTGGCTGACAATCACATTTACTATTTTAATTATGTTTTGTTGAGCTTTAAGACTTCCAAAGAAAATAAATGACAATACATTCACCAGTGCTCTGCGGTCCCCCTGGTTCGGGTAAGACAATGACGCTCTTCTCTGCACTCCGAGCGCTGCCAGACATGGAGGTGGTCGGCCTGAACTTCTCGTCTGCCACAACTCCTGAGTTACTGCTGAAGACCTTCGACCACTACTGCGAGTATAGAAAGACTCCTAATGGAGTTGTGTTGGCTCCAGTGCAGGTAAACTATTATGCAATTACGTCTAGTGACCGTGTTTATTTTTATCAGTTTTTAGTTTATAAATTATGAGACAATTGAGATTCGACTTTGTGCCGTATTTGATAGAGTCTATTTTTGTTTGACTGTTGTATTGTCTTAGGCTTTTTCGGAAAGACATTGTCAGACTAATTGTTTTTGTGCTACTGACTTTGAAGCTTTATTTAAAAGCAAAAAATGATTTTTGTGAGTGTTCTTGACTTAGTAGAATATACCAGAGGGGCAATTCCCGTAATTTTTATTCGCAAATTTTTATTAATCTAAGATTCGATTGAGAGGTAAACGATACTTCGTTTGTTATAGCTCGGCAAATGGCTCGTACTGTTCTGCGATGAAATTAACTTGCCAGACATGGACCAATACGGCACACAGCGTGTCATCTCTTTCTTGAGACAACTGCTCGAGCATAAGGGCTTTTACCGAGCTAGCGGTGAGTTGAAACATTTATTATGTTAAAATACTGTAGACAGTGCCGTCCATGAAGACGTGTCCCTCTCCTAAAGTACAGCTTACAGTACAGTAATCGCGGAGTGGGGCGCGTCTTTGTGGATGGCACTATCGGTATGGTTATTGAAACCTCTGACTATAAATGTCTTGTAACTAAAGTGGCTTTTAGCCTAGTGCTATCTAACTCTTATTTATATTAAGATTGGGATGTGTTTATGAAAGGTTTATAAATATTACGCTACTATAAATACATTGTTAAAATAATTTTCATGTCTCGCCGCTTTTTGAACATAAAAAGTAAAAAAAAGACAGTCTGTATAAATGGCCACCCTTCACCAGTTCCTAACGTTTTGGCTTCGAACGAGTGGCACACCTCCCCAAAATACTAATATGGCGTGTACTTCATTCAGACCACTCATGGGTACACCTGGAGCGCATCCAATTCGTGGGTGCTTGTAACCCGCCGACCGACCCGGGACGTAAGCCGCTGTCGCATCGCCTGTTACGTCATGTGCCCGTCATTTACGTCGACTATCCTGGAGAGACTTCACTTGAACAGGTAAATATAACACTCATTTGTCTGTAAATATTTTAAAATTGTTGTTGTTTGTTATCAACAGGAAAATTAATAAAGAGATAATGAAGGTAGCTTTTAATACGTTACATGTTGAGCTTCGACGTGTTTAAAGCCGACATAATTATATTAAAGTCAGGGATGTCATCTAAACTTACGTAATTTGAGGGCTTTACTTTGCCCTCACCTCGTTTTATATCCGAGTGAAAAATAAAAGGTCATGTTTTATGCAGGCCACACACTTAACGATATACTTGCGCAAAATTGGACATGCACAAGTACACATTAACGTGTCTGGGATGAATTTGCACAAGTATCCGAGCTATTCGGTATCACACAGACTTGTGCAAGTCTAAACTTGCGCAAGTATATGGTTTCGTGTGTGGCCCCAATTAGTTAGTCAGTGTTGTAAATCAGCTTCGTCATTCTGTTAAAGACACTGACATCTATGTTAAAGTAACTAGCTACCCAACCCTTCGACTACAAACCCATCTTAATCTACTCTACAGATTTACGGCACCTTCACCCGTGCAATGCTACGCATGCAACCAGCGTTACGCGGCTACGCCGAGCCGCTAACGCAGGCTATGGTGAAGTTATACCTCGCATCGCAAGAGCGGTTCACGCAAGACATGCAGCCGCATTACGTGTACTCGCCCAGAGAGATGACCAGATGGGTGCGCGGTATCTGCGAGGCTATAAGGTAAAGTATTTATTTATTTTATTACAGTATTTTTATCTCATGAAGCGACGTGCGCTTTTCTTGTAGTTAACAAAAGTACAAACACGCTGTGAATGAGTGCGTAAAATAGGAGCTCTCGTTACCGTCTTAGACAATGGCGAAGTCGGAAGTGTGTGTGTGTGCGTGTATAATGTTCTGACGCTAGGTACTCGTCTTCACGAACGCATTCACAGCGTGTTTGTACACTTGGTTACCACAAGTAAAGCGCGAGACACTTTGTGAGATAAAAATATTATAACAACCTTTAGTATGAACCACACTAAAGGTTGTTATAATATTTTTATCTCATATTCACGATTATTGACATAGACACGATTTTTGACGTTTATTGAATTTGATAGTAGAAAAAAAAAGTGCTCTGTGAGCCAAGTGAAATCTAGAATGAGTCTAGTTCGAGTAGTTCTGGTTCTAGAGTGGAGTTTACATCGCGTTTGAATATTTTTAATTACATTTTTTTCCTTTTGTAGGCCTCTAGATAACCTGAACGTTGAAGGCCTAGTAAGACTATGGGCTCACGAAGCCCTCCGTTTATTCCAAGACCGATTGGTTGACGACACTGAAAGACAATGGACCGACGAGAACATTGACAACGTTGCTATGATGTTCTTCCCAGGTAAATTATTGAAAATTAAACTCTATCCTCTAAACTTTACGACTGCATTTCATTTGATTCTTCCACCGGTAAACTAACACTGCAAATTGAACTTTATTGCTGTGATGTTAAGGTGGGGTTTTGTCTCATGTGTTTGGATGTTTTCAGGTATTAATAGAGAACAAGCTTTGGCTCGTCCTATTCTGTACAGTAACTGGCTCAGCAAGGATTATGTGCCAGTACTTAGAGATCAATTGAGGGAATACGTCAAGGCTAGGCTCAAGGTAAAGTAAAAAAAAAACAATACTTAGTATCGATCATATGTACTAGTAATTTACCAATTTTGAATAAAGATTTATTATTATTTTATTATTTCCCAAGGTATTCTACGAAGAAGAACTCGATGTACCTCTGGTACTATTCGACGAGGTACTAGACCACGTGCTACGTATCGACCGTATCTTCAGACAGCCTCAGGGACATTTACTGCTGATTGGTGTGTCGGGCGCCGGCAAAACTACCCTCAGTCGCTTCGTCGCCTGGATGAATGGGCTTAGCATCTTCCAGATCAAGGTAAGAAAACGTTTATAGTAGAAAATATACTATAAGTTACTAATTTGTTGATTTTGATGACGGAATTGAAATTGACCCAAAAATATTATAGGTACTAGTTCAGTTTTTAGTGCATTTTATTTAAAACCAACTCGCGCGCCTGTGAGGTGGATTCCGACCCGCTCCCTCTCACGAGAGGAGGCCTATATCCCAGCAGAGGGAATGTTATAGGCTAATTATGTTCATACATTAATATTGTGTGTTATCATGGCTCTTGTTCGAATGACCAACAAGTAAGGTGGATTTCCACTGCCTACATGAATCAACATTTGAAAATGGTTCACGCACAGCACAGACGTAGAACAAACCACGGTACAGGTTCTTCTATTGATTTAACCTCATCTTTTTTCCTTGTCCTTATATCACACACACATAATAGTACAAAAACTATAACACTAATCTCCCTTTCTAAAGGTGCACAACAAATACACGGGCGCTGATTTCGACGAAGATCTTCGTTCAGTGCTCCGTCGTGCGGGCTGTCGCGATGAGAAGGTGGCCTTCATTCTGGACGAGTCCAATGTACTCGACAGCGGCTTCCTCGAGAGAATGAACACTTTACTGGCTAATGGAGAGGTAAGTTACATAGGTCATGGAACTATGGGCTTATGAATTGTAAAAATAGCTAAATATCTAGGCCATCACGGGATGTTCTAGTATGATGCTCAGTCTATCATTGAGGGGAATCACTGACGTAAGCGTTATTCTCTTAAAAGTTGCCATATTCATTATAATTATCCTGAATTTCCAAGCTGGAAGCCGTCCCCGAAATAGCCCGTAAAGGCTAGGCAGATTGATTGATTCTGGATTTCCATATGGCAGAGAAAAATAAATCGGCATTCCCAATATGTGCTTAACTAACTATGTTTCTCTAGGTTCCTGGACTATTCGAAGGGGATGAATTCGCTGCTCTTATGACTCAGTGCAAAGAAGGTGCACAGAGGGAAGGCTTGATGTTGGATTCTAACGACGAATTGTACAAATGGTAAGCTGGACTATCAATACCATAGTATAAGTATCCCAAACCCACTTTCTCCCAAAGATATTGCGTAAACCCACTCTCGTATTTTGAACCCTCTGAGTAGGCACTACTTAATGTGAAACCAGCCTATATTCTACTGTCAAGTATTTTAACATAAAATCACTCTATTTTAACCCAGGTTTACCGGCCAAGTAATGCGCAACCTGCACGTGGTGTTCACAATGAACCCGTCGTCTGAGGGTCTCAAGGACCGCGCGGCGACGTCGCCCGCTCTCTTCAACAGATGTGTGCTGAACTGGTTCGGGGACTGGAGCGATGGCGCTCTGTTCCAAGTAAGTTATTGTTTAAACTGCTGGTCATCTGTCTCATCAGCCTTTGCAGTCCACTGCAAGATATGGATCTCTTCAATTGTACGCTACTACGCTCTCTTCCAATTATTATCAACCACCAACGTTACTAATAATATCGTCGTTGCTCCTAGCTCGAGGGCGTCCCACTGCGTTTGCGGATTCACTTTCCACATTCAAGGACCCGATTTCTTCAACGGCATTTGGTCACATTTAGAATAAATACATGTCTACCTAGCATTTATACCCTTTTCGAAACTTCACCAACGTGGTAAAAATAACAACGTAAAAATGAAGTTACCGAGAAACTTTTGTATCAATAAAATATGTTTCGTTTAAGGTCGGCAAAGAGTTCACTCAGCGCATGGACCTGGACTCAGCCGAGTATTCCCCGCCCGACGGCTTCCCGTCCGCCTGCGCCGACGTGGGCGCGCGGCCGGCGCACCGCGAGGCCGTGGTCAACGCCTGCGTCTACGTGCACCAGACATTACATAGAGCTAATGCTAGTCTGGCCAAGAGGGCTAACCGTACAATGGCTATTACTCCTAGGTAAGTTTGATTTCACTCGTAGTTTTTATTTCATTTTATCAAAGACGGATTTCTCAAATAGTTTCATAATGTATGTGTTCCCGCCAACACCGTTTTTTTTTTGTTTGTCTTCCTAGGCCAAACAAGTTTATTAAAACCACAATTTCACCGATCTGTTTACACTAGGATAAATAAGTCTGCCCAAAAATCAGTTTTGACTGTGAACACTTCTATTATCATGTCTACAAAATGTGCAATAATAAATAAATAAATTATTGATGAAAAGCCAGTTCCAAAAGTTTTCGTAACGTTGTAAATTTGTCAATAGAGCTGTTATAGTACTCCTTTAACTTCCGATTGCTACATCAACCAACTCATACAAATGATTTCCTCACAATCTTCTCCCACTAAAACAGACACTACTTAGACTTCATCCAACAAATGGTGAAACTTTACGCGGAAAAGCGCGCCGACCTTGAGGAACAACAGCTTCACTTGAACGTGGGGCTGGGCAAGATCGCTGAGACGGTGGAACAGGTTGAAGAGATGCAGAAGAGTCTGGCTGTTAAATCACAGGTAATTTATGTTCGTTTTAGAAATCTGCAGATCCAAGCAATATAAAAAGCATAGAAAATAATATAATTATACTATACATAGAAGCGAAACTCCTACTCGGAATTTCAAAATCATCCACTGTCCTTGAGTTTTGAGGCCTGTGATACGCCCAATTTCTAAACTAAGCATTGTTACTTTATCTATGCCTTTGGACTTCCAAAATTGTTTATAATAATGCCGAGTGTTTCAAAGACTTTGTAGAAGTAGAAATGAAGTTTTACTCATTTGTGTCTTGCAAAATTCTTTTTAGGAACTGCAACAAAAGAACGAAGCTGCCAACGCCAAGCTTCGGCAGATGGTGAAAGATCAACAAGAAGCTGAAAAGAAGAAAGTTGAAAGTCAAGAAATTCAGGTACGATACACTTTCATTAACACTTTTTCCATCTTCACGAAACGCTACTACTGAAATCTATAACAAAACAATACCGTCTCCGAATACAAGCTTCTGTCTCGAAACGTCATACCAAGTCTCCGGACTTCGCCCGACATGTTTAGCGACATCGAAAAAAACTTCTCAGTCACCCGAAGATTGTCTTTGTCTGGTTCCAACACAACAATCTTGATACTTTTCATAAAATAAAGGATTAAAATTATTTACTTTGTGATTTAGGTCGCTCTAGAGAAACAAACGAAGGAGATAGAAGCAAAGCGTCGCGACGTAATGGCTGACCTCGCACAGGTGGAGCCTGCCGTCATTGAGGCGCAAAATGGTTTGAATCTTTACAGTACTCGCATGACACTCATGTGGTATTCATACAATTACGTACCGGTTTTAGTTGAGATTTCAATACTAGACACGACAAAAAAAGGCCCCACCTAATTTGTTCAATTCAATAAATAAATGTTATAATGGTTTAAATGATTCTGGGTAAATTTTATTTAAAAAACTGTATTTCCATCAAGATGCAAATTTTCGTGGTAGCCGCGGTCATAGAACGCGGGAGCGAGATCACAAGAGACTCAGTATAGTTGTTCTAAATCCCGTACTTAAATATTCCAAGTCCTACTCGCACGTTATATGCCCGGGACTTTCCCACTTTTGCCTCTGAACTAAAACCGGTACTTCTTACCTAACCTCATGTTAATTGTGTTTGTCCAGTTAATGAATACCACGACGTTACTTTGTTTAGTCACTGTTCAAGCAATTATTAGTGTAGTATTATTTGTTGCTGACATATTTGATTAACTTTGATGTTGGTAGTTTGATCTAACGTTTGTATTTTGCAGTCACAAGAAAGATGCCTCGATCATTTCTGTTATATGTTTTATAAATTTCATATTCATTAACGATTTGTTTTCTGAATGAGTTAATGTGACAGTCATAGGCAACTGTTGAAAGAATATTCAGAAATCAATCATATTTATTTTATGGCAGCGTGGTTATAGTCATTCACTCAGACTCCATTTAAATTTTAGAATTGAACTGTTATATCAAACCATAGAATACATGAAAACCTTGTTTTAATTCAACAAGGACTTGTGAAGTCTAAAAAGGTCTGACTATAACGACATTTAGTATTAAACCCGAAGACAATCCTATAAAACAGCCGTGCGGTCGATCAAGAAACAGCAACTAGTGGAAGTGAGGTCCATGGCCAACCCGCCGTCTGTCGTCAAAATGGCGCTGGAGTCCATTTGCACCCTCCTCGGGGAGAAAGGAGACACTTGGAAGGGCATCCGCTCCGTCGTCATGAAGGACAACTTCATATCAACCATCGTTAACTTCGAGACAGAAAATATCACGTTAGTTTTGTCAATTATTCTCACTGTGAGATAGCATGTCGTAGTTTTTGTTGTTGTATGGCACTGACTAGTCGCTTTCACTCTTTTAGATGTTGTTGTGTACCCAAATAGCTGTGGACAGCTACGGGTGAAGAGTGTAGTGTCTAGAAGTGTCTGTTGTAACTTTGCGATACTCTGTTATGCCACAGTATAAATAAGTAACAGTATTATGTCTTCATAGAAAACTGCCGAAACGACGCGCTTCGAAATCTATGTATGTCGCAACAGTATCGAATGCGCGGCAGTTACGCACGGACGCGGTAGGTTAATCTACGGAGCGCCCGCCCGTAGGTAATTATTTTAAGCTCACTGCCGAGACATAATACTGTTACTTTATTATACTGTGGTTATGGACCACTTTCTTTCAGTATTTCCTTTGACAAGTTCATGCGTCGAATAAGAATAAACGTCGGGTTTAAAACGACATTCTATCTCAACAGATATTACAAAATAAAAATCTTTTGATTTTGATATGAATGTAATGTTCTAGAGATCAACATCCTAGATAGCAATTTAGTATTCTTTAGTTTTAATATCCTAGTCGTATTTATTGGCAAAAACATTACCTACGTTGTTACCTATTTTGATTGTTATGTTATGCATTAAATTTTGATATATTTTGTAAGTTTTGACACAAAACAGAACATTTAAATGTATTCAATTCTTTATACATTTTTCTTTATTGTTATGAATGAATTTTATAGATAAATATGTTGTTGTAAATAAGCTAAGCTCGCTTGCATTATGTGACTGTTGTTATTAATATAGAAGAAAACGTAACGCTGTGATCACTGTAATGTAAAATGGCATCTATGTAATGTGAGGCACACTAATATACAGTGAATACTCGTGACTAACCCCGCTAAGCATCGTCGTGAATCATTTAACATTTGTTTTAACATTACGTATCTTAACCGTTTCTTTTCAGAAAAAAAGTACTTTTATTAATTTACGTTTCAGCGATCTGGGGCTATAGGAAATTGTTATCAATTGTTTTAATCAAGGCAAAGTAAATACCAAAGTATTTGTAACAGTTTCCTGGGCACCCGCGCTGGTAGCAGCGGTAATTTCAACGTTACATAATAACGCCAGCCGCATGTGTCACAGAAAGCAGCTAAATGCCTTTTTTGTTTCTCTCTTTTTTGTACTCTCTCGCTCTCGCTTCGTGCTGGTGACGGACGCGACGCGACACACCAATGCCGCTGACGAACACCCACGAATACCTATGAACATCGCCGAACCGTTTGTAATGTACAGCGGTGAAATCTATAAAGAAACAGCATTTGGTGGAAGTGAGATCGATGGGCAATCCGCCGGCGCTCGTGAAGGTCGCTCTGGAGTCCATCTGCCTGCTGCTCGGGGAGAACGCCACGGACTGGAAGGCCATCCGCGCCGTCATCATGCGAGAGAATTTCATCAACAGCATCGTCTCCAATTTCTCCACCGAGGACATAACGTGAGCACCGCCGCTTGTTTTCCACCCCTCCCACTTGTCCCCTCTGTTTTGTTTGGTGGTGGTATGTAAGGATTTTGATCTTTGGATCACGAAGTATTCCAATGCTAGTTTCACACGATTTTTTTACCCATCATTTCGAAATGTTTCTTTTTATACTAAAATGAAAATCGCGTGCAATTTGCATAGTAAGTTAGGCTAAATTTTGATGCTTGCTGCATGCTTTTCGCATGGTATGTTCAGTTTGTATGCATTTTTATTGATGTTTAGACGCACGTGCATGTATCGGTAATTGGTACGTATGTGGTGGTAAGTAGGTTGAAAATATTAGAAAATTAAAACACTTAGACAATTTGAACGAATTAATACAAAAAGTAGACATAATCACTGAAACAACCGTTCCATTCTCAATTACTTTATTTATTACACACTTAACAACTTATACTTAAAACTTACTTAAAGACCAACGCCAATATTACACTTCAAAATATACAATACACCATACTTGTACATTACCTTGCCATTGAGGAAGCATGAATGTATTTGCCAATAAATAATGTCCGTGTCCAACCGCTGAGATAGACACTCACTACCGACGGTGAAATAGCTTGTTTTTTTTTTTCTGTTTAATATTATGTTTATTTTGTTTTGTTTGCTATCTACTGTGTCCTTCGAGCAGGGGAAGGCAATGTGTTTATCTCTAGAATCTTTGTTTGCTGCGTGGGTAAGTGACGTCCTGTTTTATATTTGAAGTGAGGTACAGGAGTAACAAGATGTGCATGTTGGACGCGGTTACTGTGTAAATTAAACTTTTGATCAAATTCATGTTTAAACACTGGTCTATTTTTTCGGTATTTCTATCCCTACAATCATCGGAATAAAGGCCCCAACATACTCACATGTTATGTACACAAAAAAAAACTAAGAAGTCAGACATGAATTTGATCGACAGTAAGCATACCGTGTCGTACATACAAGTCAAAATTTCTCTGGTACAAGGTCAAAAGTCATTCATTGAGATGGTCTGGTTCATTGACATTGCACGATGCACGTAATAAAGTTAAAATAACGCAACACTTTGAAACTGTTTCTTAAATTAATGAATAAATGTGTGTGTATACCAGTGATGATGTTCGCGAGAAAATGAGGACTCGTTACCTGAGCAACCCTGATTACAACTTCGAGAAAGTGAACAGAGCCAGTATGGCTTGCGGTCCTATGGTGAAATGGGCTATCGCCCAGGTAAGTTACATTTAATATAGCTATATTGAATACTACTAAAGCACTCTGTTAGGCGCTGAACAAATTTTTCGAGCTGTATACATCATACAATTAAGTGTGCAAAGCTTTGCACGTAGATGTGGGCATTTATTGTGCATCGTAGGTTCAAAGCCTTGGCTATGTATAGTCGACCTCGTAATTGGTTTGCCACTTTAGTCCAAAACTCCCAGTAAATTGAAACGTCACATCGGTGGTAAAGAAATTACGAAGTAGTCAATATTTTCCTCTCCAACTTTTTACGAATTCTAAGTATTTTTATCTAAACCCTTGTGCACTCATATCCACAGATCGAATACGCAGACATGTTAAAACGGGTAGAACCTCTTCGCAATGAGCTCCAAGCTCTAGAAAACCGCGCTCAAAGCAACGTGACGGCTGGCAACGAAGTGAGCGAGTTGATTGCTCAGCTCGAGAAGTCTATCGCGTCTTACAAGGAAGAGTATGCGCAACTTATCAGCCAGGCTCAGGCTATCAAGACTGACTTGGAGAATGTACAGGCTAAGGTAAGCTTGTGAGTCAGGCTTGGTTATTGAGAAATATGGTTTAATTGTCGATTTGTCGCGATAATTATCCGTTGCAGGATCTTGTACTTATCAACAACACTGTCACTCGGTGGATCATTATAGGGCGGGGTTTTTTAATTGAGCATCTAACGTCCCATAAGTTACTTGGTTCAGCATGAAACAAATATATGATTCCAAATCCGCGTTACACATGTTTAAATGGAACTTAACAAGTCTCCAACTTTCAACCAACCAGCAAACTCGATATAAAGTCTTATTGTCTCTTCATTCTTTACTAAACTATTTTGATTCTACACAGGTGGACAGATCCATAGCTCTACTGAAGAGTCTGGTAATCGAGCGAGAACGGTGGGAGTCGAGCTCGGAGACGTTCCGCTCACAAATGAGCACCATTGTCGGAGACGTCTTGCTGTCTGCCGCTTTCATTGCTTATGGTGGCTACTTCGATCAGCATGTAAGTACAACTATTTATGTAAAAAAATATAATAATATCAGCCTATTTTGGTCCCACTGAAGGGCAAGGGTCTATTCTCATACAGAGAAGGCACGATTAGACAGCCGCTTCATTTAAAATACTGACAATATAGGGTGACCGATACTTAAACTTACTGTCAATGGCGGTGCTCTCGAAGTTGTTCGTGAATAAGTATACCTCGGGCAAACTCTGCAGTTTGGTAAGAACAACTTTGAGAAGGAAGCTAACAGAAGAATTCAGCTGGGCTGGACAGCTTTTGGGAATCTCCGTCGAGTCTTCTCGTCGCGTATTCCGCAGAGCCTAAAGACTAAAGTCTTCAATCAGTGCGTCCTGCCTGTCATGACCTACGGAGCCGAAACATGGACACTCACGGTACGGCTGGTCCATAAATTCAAGGTCGCTCAGCGAGCTATGGAACGAACTATGCTTGGAGTGTCTCTGAGAGATAGAATCCGGAATGAGGTAATCCGGCAGAGAACCAAATTTGTCGACATAGCTCACAGAATAAGCAAGCTGAAGTGGCAATGGGCCGGCCATATTAGCCGTAGAACCGATGACCGTTGGGGTAGACGTGTTCTTGAGTGGAGACCGCGAATCGGCAAACGTAAGATAGGACGCCCTCAGGCTAGGTGGAGCGACGATCTTCGCAGGGTGGCTGGTAACAACTGGTTGAGAGTTGCCGAGAATCGAGCTGAATGGCGTGCAATTGGAGAGGCCTATGTCCAGCAGTGGACTGCTGTAGGCTGATGATGATGATGATACTTAAACATGTGACTTTACTCATAATTATGAACAACTTTTACTACGGGATCAAACCTGAAATCACGAAAAAATAATCTGCTGTTCCCTACGTTTATGTTCGCATAACTCGTCAAAATGTAGGACGCAGCTGATTTTTATTACCTGTCACCCTATTTACAACCGCATCTTTTCTATTCTTGTTTGGAAAATAGGCGAAGAGATGCGCTAGTGCTATTTTATTTTTTTGTCAATTTCTCTTCGAACTGATAATACAATACCAAATTCTTCTTCCTCAGTACCGTCAAAACCTGTTTACAACATGGACCGCCCACTTAGCTGCTGCAAACATCAAGTACCGGGCGGACATAGCACGCACGGAGTACCTCAGTAACCCTGACGAAAGACTACGTTGGCAAGCAAACGCTTTGCCTACGGATGAACTGTGTGTGGAGAACGCTATCATGCTTAGGGTAAGGATTGCTTGATTATTTCTTTGGTGCCTTATTTATGCGACAGCGGAAACTAAACCTTAAAATTAGAAGTGACGGGAATCATTGTTCCTTAGCGAAAAAGAGATGGTGCTATGCATCCTGTATAGCTCCATCTCTCCATTCCCCTGAAACTTGCTTTGTGTAAGTGATTTTGCCAAATAAATTATTAATTTTTAAGTATGGTAAATCATTTTGAAGGTATGAACAACTTTGGTAAATTAAAACTACAACAAGTAAGTAAAGTTCAGTTTCTGGAAACCGTTTTCTATATTCAAGTATTTTCTTTCATTTTAGCGCTTCAACCGTTACCCGCTGATCATCGATCCGTCAGGCCAAGCAACAGAGTTCATAATGCGAGAGTTCAAGGAACGCAAGATAACCAAGACTTCTTTCCTCGACGACTCGTTCAGAAAGAACTTGGAGTCTGCATTGCGTTTCGGAAACCCGCTGCTTGTGCAAGTAAGTAATGCTTGGATAAAAATAGTAAATATTTATTCTTTGGTAGCGAAAGTATCGAGACTTTATTTGAAATGAAACTTCTTACGCGGCGATTCGATTATTGGACGAGAATTGAGAGTGAAATTTCAAAGACGCGTTACGTTTAGACACATTTCGTTACATGAGAGAGAAGAAACATAGAACTCTCTCTGTCTCTCAGACTATATGTCTCTTATTGTTTATTTTTTAAGAAGATTCACTTCTGTCACGCTTATGGTGCTGCACGCGCAATTTAATTCACTCACTGCGTTGACAAAAATGTACGTGCAACACCTTTATGATCGTTACGTTGGCTATTGCATGCCGCAATCATAGATACAGAAAAGTTTCAATTTTGTCTTGTGTAAATCTAAATTTGCAAGTGTGATGAGTTGCGCATAAATTGTATCCAAAAAACACGTCTAAAACGACTCTCGACGTCTTTAACGTCTAAAATATGATTATGATTGACTTCTTTGTTTTCCTAGGATGTAGAGAACTACGACCCGATCCTGAACCCCGTACTGAACAGGGAACTTCGTCGTACTGGTGGCCGAGTGCTCATCACACTCGGAGACCAGGACATTGATCTTAGTCCCTCGTTCGTCATATTCCTTAGCACCAGGTGAGTTATTAGTTAATATTTTTTTGTATTCTTTGTGAGAAACCTAGCACACATTTTGCTAGAGATAAATCTTTAAAGGCTTCAAAACATTCCTTATAGATAGAGCGAGCCCGTCGCTCGGCCAACGTATACTGGGCCTTTTTGCGTGATTTGCCGTTTGATTTGCGTGTATTTTGCGTGCTCGCCCAACGTTTACTGGGGGATTTAGATGACTTAGCGAAAAGACCGCCCATTGTGTCACACCTTGTAAAATTTCTACATTTATATCTGTTATATTTATGGTCTACCTAATAAAAAGCATTCTATTCTTATTCCAAATAATTCTATAACTTTATCAACACCAAATTTATTTTATTTTTATTTCTATATAAAAACCAATATCAATTCATTGAAAAACAAATAACCGCCTATTCCGTATAAGTTCTGGATTTATTTTTGCAGTTTTTCCTTTTCCATTTTTGTTTTTTTTTTGCGTTCATACGAAACCTGATTTTAATCGTAATAAACTATCTAACTAACAATTTGGTTTCAGGGACCCGACAGTAGAATTTCCTCCAGATATGTGCTCTCGAGTGACGTTCGTCAACTTCACCGTTACCCGCTCGTCGCTACAATCGCAGTGCTTGCATAGAGTACTGAAGGCTGAACGACCTGACATCGATACCAAGAGGTCTGACCTGCTGAAGTTACAAGGTAAGTTAGCATTATAACAGGCTAAATATAGAACTAAAAATTTTATTGTATATTTTACGTGTATTGAAAGGTATTTAAAATATGGTAGTGTCCTTCACGTGGTTTTCATATCTTTCAAGGGGCTCAAAAACATTTGACACACAAAATAAAACTATACCGACTCGATCCTCTTACGCCCTCTGACTAACTGCTCTATAGTTTCTCTTTTCTCCCTTAGCTCCAACCAAAGGTTGTTTATCTTCGTATTTAGCAATAAGACCGCCTATTTTTAAACTCCCATTTTTTTTTCCCTACTTTAATTCTAAAATCTCCCAACTTTAATTGTGCATATCATTTTTTTTGCTGTTGTTCACGCAAATAACAGATTGCTTTCTATTTAGGCGAATTCCACCTCCGTTTACGTCAGCTAGAGAAGTCGTTGCTCCAAGCTCTAAACGACGCTAAAGGTAAGATCCTGGACGATGACTCGGTGATTGCCACGCTGGAGACCCTGAAAAAGGAAGCTGATGACATCGGACAGAAGGTGGAAGAGACGGACAAAGTTATCGGAGAGATTGAGACTGTCAGCCAGCAGTACTTACCGCTGTCTCAAGTAAGTACTCAAATGTTTCGTTGGTAATATAATAATAGGGAATATGCATGTGACTCAAATAAGGATCTAGTTTTTTTTTTATAAACTATACTACTTCAGAATCATGCTTCCATCAATATTTTTGAATAATATTTCTTCTTGAAATTAATTTCTTTAAAGTTCCAAAAAACTGTGGGAAATTCCAAATACTTGAAAAGCGACGCTATTGGTCAGAGCGGAGGTGACGTAACAGTCTATCACAACAATCAAAATCTCAATGTGTTTTATACGAGTGTTTGACATTGACTTGACACTTGTTTGTTTGTTGTCATAGACTGTCATGTCACGTCACCACACCAAGCGCGCCAAATAGCCCGGGTCGGTTGGAATTTTAAATTATTTTTCTAAGTACATTGTTTTATTCTATTTGTTCCTTTCCTATTTGGTTGCCTGTCTATCTGACCTGGTTATCTTCCGCTATCTGGTTAGATTGGAAACATTATAGGCATAAACCGCTGCCTATGCCAATAATGTATTTTTATTTGGAACCATATTCGCTCGAAAAACACTCGAGAAAAATCAACTTCTTTTTCATTTATTTTATTTACCGAGCTTCAGATAGACCAACGATTCTCAAAACCTTGGCATTATTTTGTAAATTCATTATAAATACTTCCTGACCTTGTCAACGTAGTGATAATAAAGTGAGACAGCAATAGACTACTCATTTCATTGAGTTATTTATGAATACAAAAGACAAAGTTTTAAATTCTACATTTAAGTAATTCAACATGTTTATTCCTCAGGCCTGCAGCAGCATCTACTTCACAATGGAGTCGCTTCACCAAGTGCACTTCCTGTACCAGTACTCTTTGAAGATGTTCCTGGACATCTTCAGCTCTGTACTGGTGTGTCCCATGCTCAGTGGCACCACAGACTACACGGCTAGGCTCAAGATTATTACTGAAGAACTGTTTGCGGTAAGTACTCATGGGCAAGTAAGCGTTTTGTATGAATATGACCAAATTATGTTCTTTATTTGTATATAAACGAATGCAGCAAGCGTTTCACACGATTATTAACATTAATGTTATACAAATAGTGTCCATATTCGTATTAAACGCTAAGTCTAAGTGCGGTTTGTGAGTCTCGCCCACTTTTAATTAGTTTGAGCATTAATTGCCCCTGGGAATTGAATGTCAATGAGATCACACAGATGATTTTCCACTCACAGATATCGGTACTTGTGTTTTGTATTTGTACCAGTTCATAACAAACTTCATGACTTTCAAACTTTCCCAGGTGATATACGAGCGCGTAGCCCGCGGCATGTTACACACAGACCGCCTCACATTCGCTCTCCTGCTCTGCCGTATACACCTCAAGGGTACAGGAGCTGAAGACACACTAGAGCGCTCCTTCGGCGTGTTCCTCGGAGGCAAGGAGGGCTTCGTGTCCACTACCTCGCCGCTTGAGCCACTGACGCACCAGCAACATGACGCCGCGGCTAGGCTTAGCTCCAGGTAATACAACCACTGCCAGGGTTGCGGGAAAGTCCGAAGGGATATTGGGGCCCTTGGCAACAGGCAACTGAAGGAACACGGGTGGTTTTTAACCAGTAAAAGTCCGACACGCCCTCCCGCTCCGCCCAGAGCGGTAGAAGTCATTTGAGGATTACTCGCAATCAAAAAAAATGTTTTTTTTTTGTTTATTCTACCAGACATGATCTTGTTTAATTTATTTTACTAATATGCTACCTATCTAAAGTATTTTCCCGATTTACTCGAGTAGAATCATCCAGAAATGCAATGCAATTTATTTCTATAGTGCTAGTAACTCACAAATTTTCTTAGGCTACCGCACTTCCGTCGCCTCCTCGACAAAGTGGACGAGCTACCGGAGCTGTCCGCGTGGCTGTCGCAAGCTGCGCCTGAGCAGTGCGTGCCCACGCTGTGGGACGGAGAAGCCGCGTCGCCGCCCGCGCCGCATACGTTGGCTATGTACCGGTTGTTGCTTATACAGGTATGAGTTTTAATACTTTTAACCTAATTTGATAGTTGTTTTATAAGGGAATCCCCCTCTTGGCATAAAATTTTTAGCCATAATAACTTTTTTTAGCATAATAATACTGTAGCATAATAATACCTTGGCATAATGCTAAGGTTAGCATAACTGTCATGTGGTCTAATTTGTTTTAGCATAATTTGGAGTTGCTATATTTTTTTAAGGCATAATTTATTTATTCGTCTATTAATCGTAAGCCATAAATATAAACATTATTTATTATAATTAGGGATTGTCTCTATTAGATTAGGTTAAGGGGCGGCAGGGGTAGCCCTTGGGCCACCCCTGAGCCGCGAACATGTTTGTTTTTTAACCGACTTCTAAAAGAAGGAGATTATCAATTCAGAGGTTTTTTTTATGTTTGTTCGGGCATACGTCGTATATAAACGGATTAGCTAAATTCTATTTTTTATAATAACTCGTGCAGTTACTCTCAGAAAACACCATTTGTAGAAGTGGAACTGATGATGAGGACCACAGATTGCCACCGGAACAACTCAATAATAAGTATTTCACGGGTTGCGATTCGATTACTTTATGGTTGCCAAGTAATTTATGCTCGTCACAATGGATATGGTGAAGTGGAGCTGATGGTGAAGTACTTAGATAACTCCTCAATGATTGCATTGGAAAAAGCAATATTTTGTAATGGTGGTGAGCAGTTGACATTAGGCTATTGTAACTTAGCTAAATTATTTATTTATTTTATTAAAATAAATATTTATTTTATATTACAATCTGACCCACTAAAAAGCGAGAAATAAAAACACTACATAGTGTAAAATAAGTTAAATTTCTAAAGTTGGTGGCATAAACCAAAAATACAAAACCAAAGGAGTGAGTTATATTTATTCCAAAGAACATTATGTGTAAATATCATTATGCGTTATAACATTATGCTTTATAACATTATGCTGCATTATTATTATGCCAACAGTATTTATGGCAATTAACATTATGGCAAAACATTTATGCCTAATAATTATGCGTAATGATCATTATGCTGAATTTCGTTATGCCAATGTAAATTATGACAATCTTTTTTATGCTTAACATTAGTAAACCGTTTAATAATTGTATAAATAAGCATTTTAATGTTAATAGATCATTAGTAGCAAATATAAACCTACATGGGCACTTATAAAACGTCAGAAGCTAGGTGCACGGTTTCAATTGGTTATTTTCTATGGAGAAGAGCTGGCAAGAAACTTCTTGATTAATCTTTTAAAAATAATTGGCTTTTACCATGTTTTCAAATTACAGTGTTAATAGGTATGGGAAGACAGTATCGGCCTGTCAACAAGTCCATCGTAGAGTATTCTAACTGACTACTGGAGCACTGCCCTTTTTGAATGAACAAATCATTTCTGAAAGCTAGTAGTTCCATTGAACAAAAACCGCTATTTACCAATTTAGTGTAGCCAAGGATGGCAGAAGAAGTGACTGGCAAAATATAGAGCCCTCTTTAACAATAACCTATGTCCGCAGGCATTCCGTCCTGACCGCGTAATCGCAGCTGCAACTCAGCTGGTGACGGCAGTATTAGGCGCAGGATACATGGCTAAGGCTGAAACTGAACTGGACTTGTCATCCATCACTGAGACTCAGCTCAATGCTACCACACCCGCGCTTTTGTGTTCCGTGCCCGGATATGACGCTAGCGGTAAGTGACAACTTCTTTATGTCAGTAATTTCAAATGACCTGATCTTGTTGTACTCAAAGTTTATTTATTTATTTCAATCAGTCGCTCGTCAAAATTTCCTATAGTCCGTTTTTTAATCTCGTAGACTAATCTGACATTTCAAGTGATTGAAGTTTGTTTTTTTTTCAATTTGGAGTTTGACATTTGCACCTGTCAAATAAGTCTACGTCTAAGATTTAAAAAACAGACTTTAGTTGCCCCTTCCAAAAGTTTTGTATGGAGAAGAATAGGCAAGAAACTACATATTTACCTACACTTGTAAAATGTTTTTTGTATAAATACATAAATGATACGTGAAGACTTTCATTATGTGTGTGTTTGTTTAACACTATAAAAAGCCAGTCCCGTTACCAACTTGTTGTTAATGAAAACGTTCGGCTTTATTCATCAGGTCGTGTGGACGACATGGCAACTGAGTTGAACAAGCCACTCTCCAGCATCGCTATTGGTTCCGCCGAAGGTTTCAACCAAGCCGAGCGCGCCATTAACACTGCCTGCAAGACTGGACGGTAAGTTCTCAGTCAAAATTTTTATATTATATCAATTTACATTTTATCATTGAAGCTACTCAAGGAAAAATGTAAGAAATAGGTGCTTGGTTAGGAGATTTCCAAATACTTACACTTTTTTTTTTTTTTTTTTTTTGGTTGGGAATTCATCATATGACTTCTCCCGCTCTGGGCGGAGTGGAAGGGCGTGTCAGACTCTTACTGACTAAAACCCACCCGTGTTCCTTCAGTTGCCTGTTGCCAGGGTCCCGGTATCCCTTTCGGACTATTCCGCATCCCTGGCAGGAAATACTTACACTAATGTTTTGTAGCAATTCTCTTGGGTACTATAATGTTACTAACTATACACTTCCATTTCAGCTGGGTGATGCTAAAGAACGTACACCTAGCCCCCGTCTGGCTGGTCCAGTTAGAGAAGAAGCTGCACTCTCTACAGCCACACCCGAACTTCCGTCTGTTCCTAACCACGGAGATCAGTCCCAAGTTGCCCGTTAACTTACTGCGTGCCGGACGAGTGCTGGTGTTTGAGCCGCCGCCCGGTATTAGGGCGAATCTGCTCAGGACTTTTGCTACGGTGAGTTGGAAGTGATAAAAAAATTAAGATTTGAAAACCAGCTGTTGTCACTATTGCTCGTCAGTAATATCGAGAATTTGGACTGACGTTAAAGATTTTTCTTATAAAGAAAGTCTTCAGAGCTGGGACTGCAAGCAGCTAGAGTCCTTGAAAGATGTTTTGATGTCAGATTTTACTTTACCTTTAAATAACTTGATATTTGACTTTATTCTTTGAATACGAAAGCAATAAAAAATGAACGTTTACAAAATTTTGCAACAGGTCCCGGCAGCGCGCATGATGAAGCAACCATCGGAACGCGCAAGATTATACTTCCTACTCGCTTGGTTCCACGGTAACAAACCCTTGTTATTAATTATTTAAATCGATTTCTATCAAATTTAGTCTCATTTATATAATTTTATGATTTCATGTGTACCTACTTGTATTGACCGATAACTTTTATGTGTGGTGCAAACTAAATAAGTTTTATTCAAGAGAGCCACTAATATTATTTCCTTTCGCGCAGGTATTGTTCAAGAACGTCTGCGCTACGTGCCACTCGGATGGGCTAAGTACTACGAGTTCAACGAGTCGGATCTGAGAGTTGCTTGTGACACTCTTGATACTTGGATCGATGCTACGGCTATGGTTCTTATTTTTTCACATTATTATTTAGTTAAATTCTATCAAATCTCTTGGTTCCGTAGGTTCTATAATGATAAAGACCCAAATCAACTTAACATTTATTTTGATTTAAATTCCCTTGCTACTTGTAGGTTTATTGCAAAACAAAAAAACTTATAGCAACTCAGGTTCCATATGAAATTATATTCGAGTTAAATCAACTCAGCCCATCGCAGTCCACTTAGGCTTTAGGCTGAGATGCCTATATCCTGATATAGGCATCTCCCGAGCTCTGCAATAACACCCTGTCCTCGAGTTAAATACCAACTAAACTAACCTAGTTTGTGTGAGGACTGGGCTCACGTCAAAAGTGCAATGTATAGTTATTAAACCAACAGCTTGACCAGTCCACGGTTTTACTATTGGACTATTCCCTTTTGGATACTGTATGATATATTTTTTCTCATCTCAGGGCCGCACCAACCTGCCTCCAGAGAAGGTGCCATGGGAGGCACTAGTGACACTCCTCTCACAATGTATCTACGGAGGCAAGATCGACAACTCGTTTGATCAGCGACTACTGCACTCATTCTTATGCAAACTGTTCACGCCCAAGTCGTTTGAAGCCGACTTCGCACTTGTCGCTAATGTTGATGGGGTACGTAATTCACCTTACTTATTTTGGATTTTCAAATATATAGTTTAAAATAATTTGAAGACATAATTAGCACTTTTTGTACGTCAACAAAAAAACGTTACAAAATACAAGATGTGTTGATACGTGAAATCAAATTATATGGCGGTTTTCATAAGCTTGCGTTTGAGTTTCCTCTGAGACCAAATGCTGAAACAAAGTCAAGGCTTTCACAATTTTTATGGGGTTATTGTTTTATAGGCAAGCGGCAATCAACGTCATATCACCATGCCGGACGGAAATCGTCGCGACCACTTCCTGAAATGGATCGAGGATCTGTCTGACAGGCAGACTCCATCTTGGCTTGGTCTACCCAACAATGCTGAGAAGGTATACATATATTTGGAACCAGAATTTTATAAATGGCATATTATCCCAAATACTGATTTTCGGGACCGTATCCTTTATTTAATGCTGGCACTTTACTCTATTTTCAAAATATTTTCGTTACTTAGGTAATACAAAATATTCCTTATATATAACTAAATAAAGTTCATTATGTATTAACGAAATAACGCAAGCACTTTCGTAAATACATTAACTTTAGTGCCAGCATTAGCAGTTCACGTACGATTGATCAGGTTGGGGTTTTGCTGTTTAATTTCTAAGATTCAATTCGTACGCTTTTTTGTGCTTTTTCGTATACTACAGTGACATGTTTTATACAGGTGCTCCTTACAAACCAAGGCAGTGACCTGGTTTCTAAGCTACTGAAGATGCAGCAACTGGAAGATGAAGAGGAATTAGCATACAACGCAGCTTCCGCGGACCACGATGTGGTCGCAGGTATTTACATAGAAAAAAACACGTAATTTAAATTCTCCACAACACACGAAACTATTCCTAATTTTGAACAACTTTATTTACGTGCAGCAACACTATAATAATATTCTATTCTATTTTTGAAATGTAAAGGCACAAATTGATTCTGAAATATAGCTTGCTTCAAAATATTAAAGTTCCAGATATCGACGGAAGGCCAGCGTGGATGAAGACGTTACATTCAACTGCCACCACCTGGCTACAGCTGTTGCCGCAGGAGTTACCGGTAAGATCCATTTACCTTTACGCGTGACACTCATGCCTATGTTCTACTAAGCCAAGCACCTCTTAGAGAATATACGCAATACTTTCAAATTCGTTGTTATTCAGTCACTGTCTGTGACACTGGCTGACTATTACCAATGAAGGTGACGAATTTCAGCAATTTCGTAATATATTTAAGCAATGCCTAAATCTTTGTTCCGTAGATAAATGAAATCGAATCATACTAAAATATTTTGTATTGCAGACATTGCGTCGTACCGTGGAGAACATCAAAGACCCGCTGTATCGTTTCTTCGAGCGGGAGGTCGCGGCCGGCGCGTCGTTGCTGCAACAAGTGTTGCATGATCTGCGCAACGTGCTCTCTATCTGTCAGGTAAACTTTAGTTTAAATGTGGGCTTTATTGTAGTTGTCTCATACTTCGTAATGTTGGGTTTTGGGATTTAAAATAGTAGTTAGCTTTGATTTTGATGTTTTATTAAAGAATAAAGGATGCACTCTTACAGATGTGAAAAGACACATTACCAAGCCGAAAGTAACAATTTATGATTATATAAGCCGATTAATAAAAATGTCGAATTTCCATACAAACATTCTAACTTACTTTGAATTTTCTAAAACCCTTCTTTAGTGCTTCTTTTCGTCGAGTAAGGCACTGAAAAATTTCAAGCTATTGGACTGTGCCTCGTCTATCAGTGAATTTAAGATTTTGATTGAGTAGATTGTTGTTATTATTCTGTTTCGGTCGATTATATTGAAGGACAAAATCTTTTTAAATACAGGGCGAGATGAAACAAACCAACGAGACCCGCGCCATGGTGGGCTCGCTGGTGCGCGGCATGCTGCCGGGCAGCTGGCGGCGCTACGCCGTGGCGCGCGGCTGCACGGTGCAGCAGTGGGTGGGCGACTTCGCGCAGCGCGTCACGCAGCTGGCCGCCGTGTCCGACACCGTGGCCGACGTGGGCGCCAAGCGCCTGCAGGTTAGCGTCTTATAGCTATATTACCGAACCAACTGGCATCTGCGTTCCGATACCACCCCAAAGATGAATCTATTTGATGATTCCTGATTTCCAAGATTTTCCATCATTAACGTTGCATTGTAATGTCGTTATATCTTTACAGAGTATCCCAGTATGGCTCGGCGGTTTATTGAACCCTGAGGCGTACATCACCGCTACCCGCCAGTGCGTTGCTCAAGCCAATTCATGGTCTCTTGAAGAACTTCATCTGCAGGTGAATTGTCCTTCGATTCTTATATAATTTGCCACTATCATCCTGCCCACGAGTAATATGATCCGCGTAAAATATCATCTTCATCATCCATCATCTCTAATCCATCCATCGTGTCTTCAATATTTCTGTGTCTGTGTTAATATTTATTCTAACCTGTATTTTTACGTCTGAACAGGTGACAATCCCCGACCCGGGAACTCCAACAGAGAACGCTCAGACCGAGTGGTCGTTCTCAGTGACCGGACTCAAGCTGCAGGGCGCTACTGTGAAGGGCAACCGACTGCTTCTCACCAATACTATCATGGTGGACCTGCCGCTTACTGTGCTTACATGGATACGGTAAATATCTTATTACTTAGTACAGATGTTTGATTGATGAAATTCTGGGCCGACACTATTTAGATTGCCAGCGAACACTAAGAAGAATGGCACTGGTTTTATTAGTTTGTTTTCGAAGTCAAATGATTTTATTGGTTGTTATTTCTTCCAACCACAATAGTTAGCTTGAAACTCTCAGAAACCGAGGGTAATTGATACGGTCAATGTGTTTGACAACATGTTAAAACGAAAATGTCGGCTCCTAAATCGCATCCACAAATGCATCAAGAGCCATCCTTGGCTCATTATTAGAAAGATTTTGAAAGACCCCATTATAATTTGTTTCATGTAAATACTTTTATCTTTTGCAGAGGTCCCGAAACAACAACAGGCGGCCAGACCCTGACTCTCCCAGTATACCTGAACAGCGCTCGTTCAGAGTTACTCTTCACCGTCCGTCTGCCCATCGCGCCCGGACAAGAACCACACGCCTTCTACGAGAGGGGCGTAGCCCTACTCACCTCCACGGCACTCAACTAAACAACCATATATTACGACATAGAAGTTCCATCGGCAAATTTCGCCAAACACGATCACTTCCGATCTATGAAGCAAACCAAAGGGAAGGACAGAATCAAGAACGTTTAGTAACTCGCAACTGACGCGAAAATAAGTTATTACAATTTTTTAAACTATTAATACCTTATTTTAGGGCAATCGATGGAACCTTTAAGTTATTTCGTACAATACTTATTAACACAACCCCCTTCGGCTTAACTGCTGTTGGGTAATAATATGTTGCAAGATTATGTATTCGATACATTAGCTGTTATGCACTTTCTATATTAACCGATATTATTTATTGATTAATTAATGTTATAGCCTGAATAATCATTTAACGTTATGCACACTATTTATATGAACAACAAATAAAATAATAATAAAACTAAGTTGTTTCTTTTGTATACTTATATTTATTTGGAAAGGGTAAAACTATTACTACATCTAGAGTTGACTTGTGCCTTGAATTGTAGTCTTCATGCCGGGAGGCTTTTGTTTCGGCAGTCTGGAAAACAACAATGTTTTCATTTCTAAGGGAGAATTTCACAAATGTAACTGAACGACAAACACGATCAGTACATCATAGCCGCGTTCAAAAGCTGTCAGTGTCAATATTCTACAGAAAATAGTGACACAGACAGCCCACAAACGTTGTTTCTTTGGTGAAATTCGCCCATAAACGATAATATTCAGTCAATCCCCAAGATTCACCACCCATATTTAGACGGGTAAGGTAATGCACTAATGCCATCAGAAAGTCACAATTTTACATAAAGAAATTACAATTTACTAAAGCCGCTAAAAAGTTTTATAAATGGGGTGTCTTTATTTTCAAATAACCAAGCGAGTTGTTTACCTCGTGTGTATAATTTTCCTTGGAGACGATGGATGAATGAGGTCGTGTTGCCGCTCCCAGTCCAAGAACTTTTGATGTTGTCGCTGACGACGACGGTCCACGTAACTGATCTAAAATACAGTAAGTCGCCAACTATTAATTCAGGAATGAGAATGTTCGTGTTTGCAAAAGCATGTAGTTTGAAATCAGAAAAAAAATTACAGGATTATTATTGAGGCAAGCTTCCTCACTATTCCAAACTACTGTAACTCCTTAAAGCCAGAATCTAGAAAAGGGCCAAGACAATGAAGTTCACAAATCACTTGCAGAGATCTATAACGTGTACCAACTTTCCTTCTAAGGGCCCCTGTTGTTTCAAACGGTTGGTTAACGTCCCATACATACGTATGTGAGTGCCAGGTGGCTCATCAATTAAATTCCGTGACTGTACATACGTACAGTCACGGGCTTTAATTGATGAGCCACCTGGCACTGTTCGTATTTTAGCCGTGTAATGCAAATGCAAAACATAGCCGAGAGTGAGCTAGAAAGAAGATATTTACTTCGAAACGTGTACGGCTCCTTATACAAACATTGTTATTCATAGTATTACGATAAACAAGTCATTTACAAAATAAACGCCAAAAAAAAAATTCTGAAGATTTTATGATTGTAACGACTGTGAATGTTATTTATTATGTTATGTCTAGTCGCAAACTTTAGGTAAATATAGACGAATTACTTATTCCAACAACATATTTTTTTAATGTATTTAAAAGTGTTGTCCGTGTTTCGGGACAGATGTCCCGGAAAAAATTTAGTCCTAAGGAAGTCTCCGTTTCTTGTCTCTGTTCTTCAAAGTTTAGGCAAATAGTCACTACCTATTCCTTTCACTGTTTATTAGTCAACCTCTATGGATAAGACTATTTCCGATTATAAGTAATTTATTTGTCATCTTGTTTACGAGCGTGCGGTTTTAGTTCGTGTTTAATCGTGAAATCTCGTGAATGTATGAAACTGTAAAATTGAAATGTGTGAAGTTGGCTCATCAATTAAAGTCCGTGACTATAAATACATACATATACATAACTACGCTTTATAGATCAGTCCCAGAGAAATGATTCAACTGTCTCATCTCAACAGCTCTAAACTCTTACCACACAACTAGCAGGTATCCATATGAAGGCGGTGACTAGAACGACCACGCCCACTATGTTGTCGCGGAGAAAGCCCAGCACGTTGTTTATGTTGATATCTTCAATTATGTCCCAAAAACGTTCCACTACGTCTTGTATCGTTTTCTCACATACACCCTGTGAGAAATAAAAAAATTTCAGTTTAAGATACAGGATGAGTTTTTAAACAGGGACTACTATTGCAGCTATATCATTTGTTGTGCATAGTGGGTTTTTTGATTTCACAAGTCTTTCCAGTTTTCCAAACGTATTAAAACTGCATTGGTCGTGGTGTTTAGTGTTAAACGATGCACTTTTCCTTGTTGTGGTTTATGTGTATATGGATGGATGAAATGTAAAGAAAATGTAGGCTTGTTAACCGACTTCTTCAAAAAGGAGGAGGTTCTCAATTCGCCTGTATGTTTTTTTTTTTGTTTGTTTTCATTTACTCCTCCACTGTTATTTACATCAGCTAGTGGTATTAGAATTTGTGTGGTAGGTACCACAACTAAAAAGTGAAAAATAAAAACAGATAAAAAAAGTGAAATATAAAGTCAGCTTTGAGTGTTTTTTTTTGTAAAAAGTTTTTATTTCACTTATACATGCCTTATTACAGAATCCTTGAATGCATGGTGTTCCGTCAGGTAGGATGTCGTTATGAGCCACCGGGAAGCATGTCTTATTGAGACTCTTACGACAGCAGCGTTTACATGCATCCGCAACTGAAAACCGCAATTTTACGTTACGTTAGAGCAGAATCAGCTTATAATGTTCTGGGAACATTATGCTAGGACACAGGCCTCCTCTCTTCGAGAGGGAGTGGGCTGTAATCTACCACGCGCACCCAGTGCGAGTTGATACTTGATAGATGCCACATCAGCGATAAACTTATGTAGTTTTAAGTAAAATCATCTTCTTCATCATCATATTGTTTTAGTCTTTATAAAAAAGTTTACAGGAAGTTATTGCTTACTTACCAATATCGCACATACAGCTATGCATGCCCTGCGTCTCACAATAAGGCACACAGGTTCCATTTCGACATCGACCACGCTCGGCACACTCATGTTCGTCTGCTATTGCTGGTGCCTGCACAAACAATTTAAATGACTTTGATTTATCCAAAAAGATTTACATTCCATTCCTGTGAGGTCTCGAAGTGAAAAATTCTGTCTGAGCCCGAAACTAGACGGGTAACTGGAAACTCGTATTTGACGATTAAAATACGTGATAACGGTAACGATACCGTAAACATTCATTTACAACTTTTAGGTTGAGACAATAGCCGACACGCGCTTTCACGCGTGAAAGGCCTTTCACGCAGGAAAGATAGAAAACGGAACGAGAAAGCACGCGCGCGCCGCCCGTGCGCGATTTCATGCGTTCAAGCATTTCGCGCTACGAACATAATTCAAGGCACATAAAAATGGATAAAAACAATCACACACGATTGCGCGTGCAAGCTTTCCCGCTTTCAATTGTGCACACTCTGATCGCGAGTGAAAGCGCGTGTCGTGTAATGGCGGCTAATACTTAGGATATTTTTTAGAACGAGGAAAAACTTAAATACCTTGGGACAGTCAGCAGAGGCTCCATTGCAGGTAGCTTCGCCCTCGCAGGCCGAGTGTGCTGCCTCGCGACATACCACACCAGGTGGAGCGAACACACATCCCGCGCAGCATGGTGAGTTCTTGTCACTGGAAATATGCACGCCATGTTATTATAATAACGTTTAATATTCTCTGACAAAATTATTATATCAAGCCAAGTTTCTATGATACCTGCACACAGCCCCTTGATTTTTCCTTAGTTTACAGTTTTTATCACAGCACATATCATTGTCTTCGGTTCCTGTAATTAAAAACAAGTACAAACTGTTAATGTGCCGGCTCGTAAGAAACTTAAGAGCAACTGCGCGGATCAGACATAGCATAAGAGTTAAAAACATAGTGTAGCAAAGGACTCTATAACATAGAGAGTGAGTGATAATTGGGTGCAATCCTTGAAATGCACCTAAAAATTCAGAACTTTAACACATTTTTGACCCGATATCTTGAGGTCCAAAATGGTAGTGAAGTTATTTTTTTTTTCCCCTAGTTATCGGGTTAAAAATGCTACAAATTAGCTCTAGTATCCCCCATTTCAAGGAATGCACCAAATTAACAATCAACCTGTAGAACGATAAACAAAATCTACAGAGCAAAATTACCGAGTAACCCAGCGTCACATTCCTCCCCTCCCTCGACTCGAAGGTTACCACAGAAGCTCTCCTCGGGCTCAGAGAAGCAACGACCGGACTTCGCTTGGAGAACCTTGCGGATTGACCGAAGACTGCATGGTGAGAATCTCTGTGCAAAGGAAAAACACGTTTTCAATGTTCAACTTTCAGCTTTAATTAGATTATACATCACTAGCTTCCGCCGGAGGCTTCGTCCGCGTGATAGTTTTATAAATTATAGCCTGTTACTCAGTAATAATATAGCATTCTACTGGTGAAAGAATGTTTTAAATCGGTCCAGTAGCTTTTGAGTTTATTCATATAAATCTTTTCTCTTTATAATATTAGTGTAGATAACGTCCAGCTTGGACTCTATCTCTCAGTTAAAAGATACCTCTCTTTTGTGTTAAAATCGTTTAGTAGCTGAATGTTACACACTTTATTACAGCCATGAATCTGCGTCCGCGATTTAGTTTATAAACATGTAAACAACTACGTTTTTTAGGAAAAACAACTGTAATACCAACACATAAGGTTCAGTTTGCGCTACATATTTTTATAACTTTTTCAACAATACTAGACAGTGTAAAATCAACTTAATTTACACTTGCATAAAGTTGATGTTTGTTTATGTGGAAATAACATCAATTGCAAACAAGGATTTGAATAGACCTTACATAGCCTTCAATGAAGGGTCACCGTAGTAAAGCGAGGGGAGGATCTTTGACTTAATATTACTGATACTAATACTTTTTCCATTTTCATTGACAATAATCGAAAACAAGAATTTACAACAATATCTCACCTTATTATTAACATCATACCCGCTAACACTATACGTGTACATAAGATACGAGCCGCCCTGACTAGCCGCAGGGGAACATTCAGCCACATCAGGGTCATGTTCCGAGCCCCAGTTGTGCCCGAACTCGTGCGCCGTCACCAAGTCCGCCTCGCGAGTGATCACGCGCTGTCCGTAGTGGTTGCGAGATGAGCTCAAACCGGAGTTAAGGTAGAGGGTGTAGCCGTTTTTGAAGTATTCTGTATTTGTAAAATTATAGTTAGGATAACAATATTAATGTTTTAGTTGATAGATCAAGCTTTTATACTTGAAGCTGCTAGTAGTATTGCTATGCCAGGTACAGTCCTTTCACAGTTATTTAACCAGTGTTTTTGCATAACTATCAAACTCAAAGTGACCTTTATTCTCGATACAATAAGGTTGCTATTTGGTTGCTGCTGTCAGAAGTAAAATAACTGTGAAAGGACTACCTATTCACAAAATACAAATGTCCCGCGACATGTCTCTTTACTTTTCATAGTTTCAGATGTCGTGCGAAGTCGGGCAACTTCGCGCGATGTCGCTGAAGTCACGTGTCGCGAGACATAGTGATACATGGCTTCATGCAACATGTTCTATTAATCCAAATATTATTAAAAGTTTGTTATATGACCATCACCAAGAACAATAAAAAAAAACCAACACCCAGTTTCTGAAAGATTATCTATTCTACAAATATCTATTTCAATAGATTAGCTGTTATTATTTTGGTTTTGGTCAATAAATATAGGTTACATTATATGAAATGTGGTTACAGACTACATTATGAACGGAAGCGATCGAATATACATAGTTAACCTAATGATTTATTTATAATCATAAATGTTGTGGTTAGTAAAGCACAATTAATAATATAAATTCAAAAATAACAGGATAAATTATATAAAATTTATATAAATAAGCAAAACAAAGAGGGACACTCACACTAGGCACCGTAATAGCTGAAAACAAAACAAACATAAATTGTGATTCAAATCATAATACACGGCATAAAACAAAAAAAAAATGGGTATACAAAACAAAATTATTATTATTCCAGCCTGTAATTGCCTCACTACAGGTCAACGACCTCTTCTCATACATAATAGGAACGAACATTGATGTGCTTGTTCAATGTTCATTGCGTGTTGGCGATTTGGGAACATTATACCTAATTCTTGTTTCCTCACGACATTTTCCTTTACCGTATAAGCGAAAAAACACAACAAAATTATTTGTATCACACAATATAGCAAAATAATGTTACCTGGTGTACATATTCCGCCTACTGAGTTCCGTCGTGGTGAACCTACATACGCTAGTCCGAGAATCCCACCTTCAAACTTGAGGTCCGTAAACAGATGAGCCAGACAGAAGTCTTTGTGGGAATACTCGCGGCTGAACACCTGCCAAACAAATATAAAACTTATTTTTATACCCCTAACGATGCTATATTGCTTACAACTGCATCATGCCTGGTTTGCCAGAAGGGTTAGTCACATGTGTACCTAATAGGTGTGCTTAATATTTCTTGCCATAATATGCTCGTATGATAAAGTCAAAAGACAGGGTTCGGATACAATCTCGACAGGTTAACAGTGTCATACACCCCGAATACGGCCGAAATAAAATTCGGGATTTAGGGCGTATGATACTCCCTGAAAACTTCTACATGAAGTGCTATGTAGAGAAATAGGAAACGTATTTATTATTATTCTGACGTTCGATTTTATCCCCAACGTCATAATACTTAACTAATTCTGTTTCTTACTTCTGATAAGTGATTATGTATAAGCAATATCCTGTATCTCTCTCTCCTGAATGTGAGGACTATGTGGATTTTTATTTATGTTTTGATTTTGATTTTATTTTTTCATTTTCAGTTAGTTTTAACGATGGTCTGGCAATTTGAGTATTTTATGCAACCTACCCAAATGTCCTTTCTTTGGTATTGTTCGTCGAGTCCTTGAGCTCCTTAAGTTCCGAGTTGAGCTCCACTATTACTGACAAATCCTTGTACTGGCTGGACAGGTCCACTCAAAACGTTGTGGTTCTTTCCTCAAAAGACCATTTCAGACGCTAATCTACATGGTCCTCATATGGCTTCACCAAGATTATGTCAAGACATTAAAAGAGACTGCGACCTCGTGAGTTTGTTTCGGCCTTTCTTCTCAGAGTAGTCAGATAGGAAACGCCGACCTCATCTAGCTTATTTTTAATATTTTTTCATATGACGTGTAAAAGTGATTCCTATTTCCAGAATTAACAATTTCATTTCATTTTCTTATCTTACCTCAAGTAGATTACGAACATCCCACTTCTCGCGCACCATGTTGTAATGTGCTTCACCGCCGCGCACGCGAGTGGGCTCAGAGTGAACCAGAATCTTCTTTATTACGAAACCCATGCCTTTGAAGCCGTCCATGTCCTTGAGCATAAAAAATAACTGTTTAAGGGACATACATAGCATAATCAGCCTACAACGTTCCCACTGCTGGGACACGGGCCCATCTTGTGAGAGGGAGTGGGCCTTAATCCACCACGCGGGCCCAGTGCGGGTTGGTAGATAGATGTCACATGACTTTGAATTTTTGGTTCTAACACATGCCGGTTTCCTCACGATGTTTTCTTTCACCATTTTGAGAGCAGTGGTCATGATCTCAAAATGGTGATGAAATAATTTACACAAAGTAAAGCACCGGTCAGGGTTCGAACCCACGACCTACAACACGTAAATCCACCACTGGGACATACATTATATGTTATCAATAAGAATGTTTTCATGCAAAGAACTCTTTGAATAATTAATGATTCTAAATAAATTATTGCTACAAACCTGCCTATCTTGCCACAAAGTATCATTGTAGATTTTGTGAACACGATCAATGAGGCTGATCTAAAACAAGAAACATTAAAAACATGCCCATTTTAAATATTTTACATAATTTAATAATTTTTTTATCTTGGTGTTATTTTTATCATAACTATTCTTACTAACAACGAATTACTTACCAAGTAGCTAATAGTAGTCTTAGTATTACTTGCACCCATTTCCTGAAAGAATCTATAATCTGCTACAAGTAGCAGTGGGCACCTGGTTTTCGTTGGCGTATATTCATAGTCGCTCTGTCTTTTCACTCGTTTCTTATTACTTTGCGTCGCATCTATAGTGTTGTTTAAATGTGTGTTTTCTTCGAAATATTTGTCCTTCTCCGACTGTTCATGCTCTGATTCTATATTAGTGACTGTTTCTTCTTCATCGTCTTCTTCTAATTCTAACAAAAAATTAATGTCAGACTTTTTCAATGGTTATTTTTGTCATAAAAATGGTGCATTTACAAAAAAACTAACTAGCAATGTACCTTTGTTGTATTTGCTGTATCGGGCCCCAAATAAAAAGAAGAAGAAAGAAGAATATATCCTTCTTTTAATTTTAATAAAAAGAAGGATATAAAATAATAATAAAATTACTGTCATAATAATTCATTCACCAAGGAAGGGTTTTTGAAAATGTATCCCCTGTGAAAGTTTATATGGAAATTCGTAATTTTTTCCGATGGGTAATCCCTTCAGGCACATTGGCTTGTCCTATCATAAATCAATATGTTTATTACCTTTTCCTTCTTTCACATAACCACAGACTCGTGGCTTGGCACCTTTCGTTTCTTCACCATCTTTCCAGCTAAAGTGTATGTCAGAAGCCCGGTAGGTGATCATGGTCTTATCATCTAGGTGTGGTAGATGGCGCCAAGAAGGCTAGAGAAAAGGTAAGGAAATACAATAATGTAATATTAATTTCATCAAATATGTACAGTTTTCATGCAAGTAGGTTTTATCGTTTCTAAATTTGAAAAGTCCTGGCTAAAAGCCAGACAAATATCAGGCCAAACAAAGTCCTGACGGGAGGGCAAAAAGCCGGATATGTCGGGAAAAATCCAAATGTATATCCTACTAATATTATAAATGCCAAAGATTGCGAGGATGGATGTTTGTTACTGTTTTACAAAAAAAACTACTAGACTCGCGACAATCTAAGACGTCCGTTTTGACAGCTATAAAAATCCTTTGTGTAGTGATGAAAAATAAAATTGGTTTCTTATATACTGATTCTCGAGACATATCGATTAAACATACTTAGAGAGTTTGTAATAGACGACTTATCTACATTGCTTAACAACTTATTCTCAAGGCATAACATTTTATTACAAGTACGAGAACGAAATGTCAAAACGGATTTTCACAGTGATTTCACAGATAGTTTATAACCTGGATTAACACAAAGGATACTTTTAATCCCGATATTGCCTGGATCGAGTCTTATGGGGGTGAAACAGTGGGGTGCTGCTAGGTAACTCTAAAAGCAAGGGCAAAAAATCAAAATCAAAGCATTTATTTCAACTAACTAAACCATTTTCAGGCAATTTTGAATTTTTTTTAAAGATGGAGTGTTGATCAGAAACTCAGAAAGTTGAAGTTGTAGTATGGCATTATGTATGTTAAAATTAGACAGATATGTAGTGGAACTATTTTAATTATTATACCTCAATGTGATATGTTTCATCAGGAGTGTGAATAATTCCAGTGATGAGACCATCATCCATGTGCAGCTTCACATCTGAAGTCTTCTCACCAAACACTCTGCCTGTGTAGAAGTTTTCTCTATCTATAACATAAAATGTGCAAATAGCTGTTCATACATTACATAAATCAGCATTGTTGAATATCTCTAAATAACTTAGTAGTATTAAATATTAGATTGTTTATAGTTGTCTATCAATCAATCAGCCTAGCCTTTTCCCAACTATGTTGGGGTCAGCTTCCAGTCTAACTGGATGCAGCTGAATACCCATATTTTACATGGAGCGACTGCCATCTGACATAGTTTTCTATAAATCTTATAAAATCTAGGATTTCACTGCAAGTTGGTAATATTGCGAATTCTTGCCCTGACTTACATTATCTAAGAAAGGTGATCAAAAAGCCAGTTCTGTTGTACCAGTGTCACTAATTTTACAAAATAAAAGTTGACACACTATTAAATTCTTATCTGATACATTAAAAGTGAATGGAATCCCTAAGATGACCCACTGACTGTAAACATTAGTACAAAAACTAGATTCTCACCAACATGAACAGTTGTTTCCTTGCCATCACCATCCACAGCATATGCCTTGAAATTAGAATGTAGTACCGAGCTATGCGGATGGAGAATCAATCTGAAGTCTTTTCCCAGTGTCTTGAAATGAACCTCTTTGATTGTGTTAAAAGGATGGTTGGATAACTTTGCACCACGCTTGACCATATGATGTGCCAGTTTCGAGGCATGTATAGTCTCAAAATACTTCAGATTATGATGAATAGAGCCTAAAAGATTAAAAAATACATGAGATATCCTGCCTAATAATATTTTGAAAGTCGCAGTGTGTTTATTCGATACTCACAGCTTCCTAATAAGAAGAATGCTGATAATGTTGTTATTATCGAAAGTATATAGTTACACATTTTATTAGTGTCTTTAGTACGGTGTGTTTTAATTCACATATTTACAGAAAATTCGTTGAAACGAATTCCATCGTAAATTCAATAACAATGTCACAATGTCAAACAATATGACAGATACAATACAGTACCTACCCAGTATAACTGTGACAGTACTGAAGACACAGACAAGATATTATAACATTGACAACAAAGGTCTATGGTTCAAGTGTACACGATTGCCCATGATGATACTTTTTTGTAAAAATGTTGCAGTACAAATACGTAGTGTACTTGAGTAAATAAAGAAATGATTATTTTATTTAGAAAAACTTTAGCCATCAAATTGTGGGTGATATTATTATTTTGATTGTCTGAGATGAATACAAGGATTTCTAGGAATCTGTATATTTAGTAATAAGATAAATGTCGTCTTTGCAACTATTCTGCTTCAATAAATGTTATCATTTTCAATATTTGATAAAAAAAATATTTCTTAGAGGTATTGATTGTATTGAATTATAAAGGCTGTATGGATAATTCCCCATTCCAAGCTGTAGCTATGACAAGAAAAAAGTTTTAAATTTATAAAATGGCGGATTCTTGAGTGACGTATGTGTTGTGTGTTTATGAATTTCATTTATTATCGTATTACAGTGATTTATATAATGAAGTGAGGACTGTTTAATCTTATTATCATCTTATCTGTTTGTCATCATTTTGGTAAGTTGATTATTATTTAGTGTCTTTGGTATTTAGTACAGTTTGTCACGGTGTTAGTAGTTGGCTGTAGATTGTAGGCGGGATGGAACGTCCTCGTTTCGCTATGCATTGCTTAAATCCAAACTTTATACTACGGCAGTTTTTTACTACAATGTATTTACATTAGAAAATTCTATGTTCAAAACTACTGCAATGCGCCTGCTCTAAGATGAACAAAACTCGAAGCATGAACAACCATAGTCTCGTCTTTTCTTAGTAATCTAATTAGGTAGGTAGATCCCGGGAGCCCAGACACTCGATTTTTAAAACGAAAGTATTATCTCTGTAAAGATTACATGAAAGCAGCTGAAACCCAGCATTCAGATTCAAACAGAAATCAAAATTGTATTACAAAGAAGGTCAAACATATTCGCTATAATCAATAGCAAAATAATGAAACAACTCATACTAATTACCTATAATGAAAAAACGTTAACTATAAATGAGATACAAGTGCCTTGTTTCACACTGAATCAGTGCAAAAAGGTTGAATCTCATTTATGATATTGTATCCATGATTATGTATATCTTGTTTTCTATATTGTGGGAAAAGAAACCCTATTGTCTTGTAAAGTATTCATACAAACATAATTGCATTTATTCTCTGTTTTTCCTTTTTTTGCTCATATAGAGAATTGCTTAGTTATGGTTTAATTAAATGCTATAGAACCAGATTATAATTTTATAATTTCAGTTTATTTATGCACATTATGTTTTTAATCAGCTATGCCTTTTTGTTTCTGGTTAGCTTTTAAGATATCCTTTTTATCCTACAAAACAAATATTCTTAGATGGAACCCCTTCAACAAGTCAGCCATCATGATGATATCAAGTTGCAAACTAGAAGTTCCATTTAAATATGATTGATTTTTCTTTCCAATCCAGCGCTTTAAATAATTTCAAGGATATAACATCTCCTTGTCACACCCTTCAATGTAAGTGGATGTTTAGTCAATAGACGCCTGGTCATTTCAGCAGTGTTATCAATATCATACACCCAACACCAGGACTTGGAAGTAACACACCCTTCAATGTAAGTGGATGTTTAGTCAATAGAAGCCTGGTCATTTCAGCAGTGTTATTAATTTCATACACCCAACACCAGGACTTGGAAGTAAAGCAAGTTGTTTTGGCATCACTACATAGACCCTTAACAATCAGCTCTTAAAACATTCAACCATCTTCTCATAGACCATAAATATTAAGGGTTTCAATGTGAAATTTCCATTTTGTACTGAAAAATTCAAACAATTAGACAAAGGTAAAATATATTTATTTAATCAAACCTATGCATTTCTGCCATCTCATGGGAAGCTCATTATGCCTTTGTGGTAGAAATCTCGGGACCTGGACCTAACACACTGTATGAAGGCATTTTGTATTTATGCCCAGGCATCCTGGGTAGAAATATTTTTACCATGTAAAAAATCGTCTAAATCGCAGAAATTTCATATTTAAACCCCCAGTAGTAGACAAAGTTTGTGATTAAACACAACATGTCATTTGTGTTAAATCTGATGTTCTTTGTATTCGATCCGGAGGCTGAAATTCGTCCAACTTTTGATGCAAGATGATTTTGTGACTCTTGTAAAAAAACATGGAGGACCAAAATGGGCTGATAATCATTCTTCTTATACTTCGGTTCTGGAATTCTCATTTATTACAATGGCGTACGCGCCTATGCGTACTAAGTACCGCGGCAATAGGAGTCCTCATTTTTTAAAGGACCTCAGAAACAGCTTGGAAATACATTAGGTATCGTAAAAGAATATTAGATTACCCACCCATGATAATAAAACATCTTAATATGAGTTATAGCTACCGAAGTTCTGGTCCATAAAAAAACATAATATTATGGAGCAGGTTAGCATTAAAGGGAAGCAGCATGAGAAGACAGGCGCAATGACGCGACTCTGGTGGAACAATTGTATGGAAACTTCACGGAAATTGTTTTTCCGTTGTCGCGGCGTGCCTGTTTGCTGGATCCTTCATTCTGCAATAAATCATAATAAATTAAACCTTAGAAAAACTTAGGAATACAACTTAAAAAATTATGCTAGTGCCATTTCTAAAAGATAAATGTATAGAGTACAGCTTATCAGTAACTTATCTCCGAGGTTAAGTAATGTGGACCAACTCAGACTAATAGGTCACTATTATGCATATTATATCCTTCTTAATTATGCTGAGCTTCTAATAGATAAAATAGTTCGACATGCCGAACTTATATGTAAAAGGAAAACCGAGTAAACAATTTGTTACTAAATGGTTTTTCATATCGTCAATAAAACTGGCAACACAAATTGCCAGCAAAATCTGAATCGCTGGTACAAAGCGGAAGGCTAGCCCTAAGGGCGTAGCAGTCTTGACATCCTAAATTTATCACTGTACCAATGCTAACCGTAGGTATAATTAAACAGCCGCAGTGTCTGTGACTATATTTAGAGAATACATCAGTGCGCAGATGTCGAAGCGTATTCTGACTCACCCTGTCATTGATCAAAACTGAACGCAAGGATCTTCAGGTTCAACGAAAACAGCCAAGAATTTTACTAAAAGTCAAATTATAATGGCGTTCAAGTAGACCTATAGCAAAACATTTCAGTAATAAAGATGATACTTACAAAGATAATGACACCATCATGAGAACGAATAAAGTATAGGTACCTACTTACTCAAAGATAAATGTGAGAATCAAAGAAACAATGGAGTTGTTCTTAATAAAAACTCACAAAGGTCATAATTATTTAATAGAATATCGCGAAAACAATGCGAGAGTAAACAAGGCCTTCGTTGAAGGTTTAGTAAATTTCCAATATTATTTTTCGTGGACCCTAACAATAAGCTGTGTTATGTTTCTAATTATTCATTAATTCTTTGCGTATTTTGTACGTAACTTGTTTAGTATTCATCCCAACACAAAGTGAGTCAGACGACGATACACAGTAGCGGTCACAGTTGTTTTAATCTTTGTTATTACTTTATTTTACAAAAAGACCTATTGAATTAAAGACGACCTTGCGTTGTCGAAGTCAACAAACTGGCCAAAATGTATCAAGTAACGATGTTAAAAAATTTATCGTGCGATGTTGGGGTCGGATCCGTTCGGCTACATCCATTTCTTGAAGTCGGTTGGTACTTAAAGCGATGAAAGCTATTATAATTCAATCAAGCCAATAAAGATGGCAAAGAAAAAGTTCCCTCTGGTATGACCTACAACCTACATGATAATAAGATCAAGAGACCCAGGCTCAGCGAGTACAGTGAGCTAAGCCCATTATTGCATTATGATCAAAAAGCCTTCTATCCAAATTTGGATGACAGCTAATTCGTGCTTGGTTGACGTGAGTAGCTCATAAGTAAAAGAAAAGGAAGCAATTCCTTATGGAGAAAAGGAAGAAGGTCTTAAGTATTTTATATCGGTATAAGTTACACCATAGTTCATTACTACTATTCATAATACGTCGTTGTTGACAAGTGCTGGTGAGCTGGTGACATCATCGGGTACGCGCTACGCCCAGGCTGTTTGCACAGTTAATTTGATGAGCAAGTAGATCGACTCGATAACATAACCACATGCCAATCCGTTTAATAAGGGAATATTACTTTAGACATAGTATGTAGGTACCTACCGCTACTAACTCATTAGCCATTACCCAAGTAACCAATAACTTCATTAAAGATGCCTTGGTTACACACAAAAATAATTAGAACTTTTGCAAATAATGTTCCTCAGACTTTAAATTAAATTTTATTCCACAATTCTCCCTATTGTACCTACCACTGTTTGTCTCTGCATCACCCAAAGGTTGACTGGTAGAAAATGCCTATGGCATTAAGTCCAATTTGTGTGCGTTAAGTATTAAATAAAGAAATAACCTAATAACATTTTAAAAAATACCAGGAAAGAATGGTATTATAATAATGACTAAAGGCAAATGTACACACTGCGTAGAAATAATAATTAAAACGTGTTTATTGTATGTCATCAATTGCTTCATCGTTATCTCTCAGACTTCAGTGACTGCCAAAGACTGCTCATCGCATTACTGCAAATTGTGACATAAAGAGCTCAGTTCAAACTTCAATCAATTTGTCTGAAATAAAAGAGAAAGTCTGGAAAAGTACAAAGATTTTGTCGTGAAAGAACGTAAAATAACTCATTTTGGAGTTTCGTTACAGAGTTTGGAATGGTTAGCTAAATAAGCGAAAGCATCACGTTAAAACTTGGATTATGTAGCCGTCGCATAGCTTAGAAAGAGCTTACAACGTAGCCGCTATAAGCAATTACTAGACCTAGTTTTCTCGTCGTAAGTATGTACCAACTAGCATAGAAAACATAGTCATCTGTGGCACTGAACGACCATGAATAGAGGACATAGCGATGACAACTGTCGACACGACACTTGGTTCCGGGGCACTGCGCCGCGAGCTCTACCGTGCCCGGATTCCTCTCACGCTCCAATTGCCACAAACATCACTAATTGTATTGAATTTTGCCATTGCACGAGTGTGGAACTGGACTCTTCGAGGAGTTATGCGCTTTATGTTAGTTGGACTTTCAAATAGTTTCTTACACCTAAGTTGTTCGTACTCATCATTCTCTTGTACTTATCCCGATTTATTTGAGGTCGACACGTCTATTCCATATTTATCAACTCTAATAAGCAGTTATCTCGGAATTCATTTTCTTTCTTGCCATTTCATCTTTGACACATTATTCATCCATCTTTTCTTTGGTCTGCCTTGAGCAGTCAAAATTAGGTTAGTTCTTTCTACGAATTGCTATGGTTGGTACAAAAAATATTCATTGTCTAAGTTGCACGATAAATAAAATAGCCACGTTCTTTATCAAGCTATTGTTTCTCGTCGTCTTCATTATAAGACACTTCCTGGGACGCTGGCATTGGCTAGTCCGCAATTGCCGCCGTATTTTCTTGCGGTCATTAGCCAGACATGTTGTCTCTCTGTTCTCGTTTCGATTAACAGTTTTAGACCCACTTCCTGCACTAACTCAAATCCCAAAATAAACAATCTATTTTCCGTATTGTTTATTTATTCATGGTTATTTAAAACGTAACACGAATGATATGAAAGCAGCTTTTAGCTTTTGTGAATAGAACTCAACTTGCAGCGCAAGTAAAGGTTGTGGGTCCGCTGCTATTGGTTTACCATCCTATCCAATAGTTGCATGGATTGAGAACCAAATACTGGGTTAGAAATAGTCTAATATGAAATGTATTTATCGCAACAATTCAAAATCTCACCTTGTTTTATAAACCTTGCTTGATTTATGTGGATGTTGCAACTAAACACACGTTTGTTCCCTAATTTCGGTCTTTCGTTGTAAAGCTAGGCTGCGTTGAGTCATATTGTATACTTTCGTAATGTAATAGCTCGTTGGAGCTCAGTAAGCACGTGGTAACTGCACTCGTGTCAATTACAAGGTATCAATGTGTTGGAGCGTTTCCTGTGTGCAACTGTGCAGTTCGGCGCAGCGGCTGCGGCGTCGGCTTGCCGTAACCTGAGAACCGTAGCGATCGCACCAGGAAATCGACTCTCGTTTGATCAGTCTTCTTTATGCACATTGTATGTAACTACCTATTGCATTTGCAAGGATATACTCTTGTAATGCATTTTGTTTCCAGCTCAAAGAAATCCCCGCAAAATAAACACCACGGAAGAAGATGATAAAACAAGCTAAAGGCATTCTAGAGCAATCCTTAGCCCAAATGAAATCTAGATTAAGCATACAGATGGTGTAAAAATGTCATCACAAGTAGCACTTCGTTTACTAACTCTAACGTTTACACCATTGCCTCTAACCGTGAAGATTTTGTGTGTCCAAATCTGTCGGCCTCCGTTTACGATTACGCAGTAAAGACGAATGGCATGGATATAGACGTCGTTTGTGTAATACCTTTACTAATAGGGATATTCACGAGTTGGTGGGCAGACCGCGACTCCCCCACTGACAGTTTGCGATTGGCGGTCGCGTCATATGTACGTTTATTGTTACGGAAAGTGCCTGCTTAGAATATGTGCGCGCAAGCGAGTTAACTTGGTAATAATCTACCGTGCAGTGATAAACATGTTCCCCATATAAATAAACAAAGATTGTACCACACTCGAGTTGACTCACTACTGAAAATCGTCAAGTGTAAACAAGACAGTAAAGTGTTAAAAGGATCATTTGTTCAGCATTGTGTTGGTGACGAATGTGATTTTTTTTTATTGGAGGTTTTACCGTGTTCGTTTAACTTCCTTCTTAATGAAGACAATCAAGTTTGACATACTACAAGGTACGTAATGCTAGGGCCTAACAACGCGAACACGCTTAATTAATTATAGTCCTATAATTTCCTTATGTTATGATTTATTATGAACCGTATAGGTACGTACCTTTATAAAATAATATAATCAAAGCCTTTTATGGCATAACAAAACAATAGTCACGAAAATTGTAACAAAGCCAGTGACTCTGTTTTTGATATTAAAAGATTACCAAAATTCTTTAAATAACAAAGGAAACTGGAGCAATCTCGTTATTTTTATATCAAAGTTTGACGCTTTGTATGGGAATTTACAATAGGAGTCATCAATAAAGTACAACCGGCAGTCATCATCGTGTCACGAGGCCAATGCGTTAACGCGTCCACCTTGATTGGCTCTACGTGGGCCGTGGGCCTACCCATGCACATGATATTGTTTGCCATCTCAAATATTTTAATTGACAAAATATATTGGAGATTCTTTTTCCGATTGGTTGAACCTACATAAGTCACTCAAAAATGTGATTTCATGAAGGGTGAACAAATTTATACCTAATATCATGCTTTTGTGGTTTTCGAGGTTTTGACTTTTTTTATTGATAGCTCTACACAAACAGTCGACTTGTTTTTTTTTTAAATCTAGTTCTGGCATTCATTTACAACTTGCGACTGTTCCAATCCGACCGGCATTAGCTACAAGTGCCAAATCACTACCAGCTTCTTATAAAAACGTACTTACTGTAATTGCATACGTCGTTGTTATTAACAGGTTCTCATTTTCTTAGCTAATTGGTTTAAAATGCAGCGTTATAAATTAATATCGCTTTATTTTTTAACAAGTGTGCTGATCGGGATTATGAGAACTCATAATCCGCTATCATTTACAATGACTGCTGAGTCACTCACAACTTACATAGGTAGGTACTTAAAAAGTGAGGAGTGGCTCTACCCTATGGACAACAATAAAAACGGGGTGTCACTCGCCAAAACAGGATTAATGGTCTTCGAACATGGAAATGGCGTCCGGAAGTAGTTATTTACAACTGTCGTAACCACCTTGACTGCTACAAGGTTTATATCCGACATTTTATCGCAACTTTGTACTGTTTTCGAATGAATAAAACAGCAAAAGAACCTTAGTCTGAGTCCCTTCGGACAAAACTATTTTCTCGATTATTTTATAACGGATTTAATTAATTTCTTATCGTTATAAATAAGCGATATGTTCATTAACTTCCTGTTATAAATCTTGAGTTTCTAAATTAAACTTGAATGTAATTTCACAAAGTGCTACTGGTCTTTATTCATTAGTGATGCACCGACAATTGTTTTTTATGTGACCTTAGTCGAGGGAAGGAAACGATTTTTACCGGTTTAAAGGCCGTTTTTTTTTTTTGCAGAGTTCGTGCTTCTGTTGATTCACTCGAAAAACCGCGTATCATCAAGCTTACTTTCAATTTTGTTACGTCAAAAAGTACCAAGAATAAGATAATCTAAATTGAAGCGGGCAGTTTTAATTAAATATCAAATGAATAGAAGTAGAGTTTTTACTTTATGATTGTAACACAAAAAAGACAGCCGTTTTCTTTTGTTGATGCAACATAACTGGGTCCTATTTTTAACCGACTTCTTCAAAAAGGAAGAGGTTCTCAATTCGTCTGTATGTTTTTTTTTTTTTTTTTTGTGTATGTTACGCTATTACTCCGTCAATTATGAATCGATTTTGATGATTCTTTTTTTGTTTGGTAGGTCATGCTTCAGAGGTAGTCCCATATAAATTTTATTAACTTTGCTTGCGTAGTTTTTGAGTTAGCTTCTATAATTACGTATTTTTCCCACTTAGTGTATGTAGACGATATATTGTTTGACTCCGTCACTGTTATTTACATAGCAGGTAGTGGTATTCGAATGTGTGTAGGGTAGGTACCACAACTAAAAAGTGAAAAATAAAAACTTTTTACAAAAAAAAAAACAACCGACTAAACGTGAAAAATAACTTTAATTTCGGAAGTCGGTGGCAAAAAACAAAAATTGAAAAGCAAAGACACCGACTTCCGAAATTAAAGTTATTTTTCACGTTTTAATTGGTTTTTTGGAAGTCGGTTGTTTTTTTTTTGTAATATCACACTTTTTTCTTAAAATTTCATGCTGCACATTGCACACACTAAAAATAAAACGTAAACAAAGCCCAGCAAACATAAACAGTGATAATTGAAAATGTGTCTGCTGCTGCAGCTGTTGCGTATAGCTTCCTAGTTCCTGCACTCATTAAAGGCTAAAAGTCGTTGACCGGCACAGTCCACTTTAACCTTAAATTCGATATGACGCAGAATACAACTATGTGCAATCACAAATGTTTATAAAACAACCTAATTGCAGCTCCTAATCGTAACTATTCATCCTTGTGTGTACGACCAACCGAACCCGTTTCAAAAAAGAT
This sequence comes from Lithophane ornitopus, assembly GCA_948473465.1. NCBI lineage: Eukaryota > Metazoa > Arthropoda > Insecta > Lepidoptera > Noctuidae > Lithophane > Lithophane ornitopus. Next base: position 9,635,019 of record OX419629.1, read on the forward strand.
GGTTCGATTAACGAATGGAGTACGATCATTTACAGAATAACTTAGTAGTATTTAGCGTACAATTCAATGAAATTGTAATGGGCGAAAGTGGCAAGAGGCTAAATGTCAGAGAAACCGTGAAACATCAAACAAAATTTAATTTTATGCATTCGGTGCGAACGGATGTCTGCCCAAAACTCCGTTCGGAGTTGTAACATTTTTTGTCAATGTTCCTATGATCGTAATTAAATGGAATACAATGCATTGACTTAATTTATGCTATACATAATTATATTATTTAGATATAATTTTGAGGTGGAATTGGGAATATCGGGCTAATAGACTAAATCGTTAGCTGACAAGACTGGTTCCAGTCACACTATTATAGCTGTTGTATTTCCTGTTCTCCAAATAAGTCTGGCTATACAGCCTGTAGGTACATATACTAAAAATCCAAACAATCAAAATGTGGTCGGGGTGATGAAGTGATGAATGATGTTGTTCTGTAATGGCGGTCGCGTGGTCGCGGTCTCGACGGGATGCGATGAAAGTGAAACGCGCGCGTGGTCCCCGTGGTCGTTCAACTCGGCACGCGCCTGCATCCTCTGACGGGCCATCTTGTGGCTCGTGTTGTTTTGTTGTACTCGTTACGATTTCTGTGCTGCTTGCCAAATACCCCGACGTAGCTTTAGCAACAAGCGCAACATCAACTGGTTGTCGAACGTGCTTCACTTGCAAACTTCTATCGATTCTAAACAAAATGCAAATAATATGAGGCGCTGACACGATAGCAAAATTCTTATTAGGATCTTTGGCATTCGATTATGCGTCGATGGTTTCTCTTTTCTTGGTGTCGTGTAGGCCTCGTATTTTGTATTTGTTTGACGTAACTCAGATTACTGAGGAGTTACTAAAGTTTTTCTAACGCACTCTGAGATGCTGTCCTAGTTGAATACTCATCTTTTGTTAAGTTAACATGAAGGAAGAGTGCAGTACCTACCTTGGTGACTCTCCAATGCACATTTGTACACAAGTTCAAGTATACATATATCGAACAATTCATAGTTTTACACTATATGACTTGCAAAACGTGCTGTAGTTTTCTTTCAATATCACGAAATATGTAAATGTAAGTACATTACGACAATTCGCAAATCGCAATACATAATTCGTTTTGTTGTACAATAGTATGTTTGTTCTACATTAAACTTACGTTTTCTAGTCATGTTTGCCCTCTCTATACAACATTCGTATGTGTGTGAGTCCAGATAATTTCTATACTTTATTTAGCGTATCTGCCAGTACATAAGTAGTTTACGCTTAGAGATACCATATACGGATCTGTGACGGATTCCAAAGCGGTGATCTAATAACAACTACACGATAAGTCCTTCTTGCCTTCTCCCCAAGTCTCAAGACATGGAAAAGATTAAAACTTCTACAAAGTGTTTAAAATGTCTGCTTACGTTGTGTCTTGGAAATTTTAATTTGTCCTGTTGGCCATGAATTCGTGTCAGGAGAGCACAGAATCAAGTCATACAAAGTGTGTTTGTGATGTGTTTCAAAATGTCCTTTTGAGTCAAAGAGAATTGAGACCACATTAAACCTTGTTGAACCTTTGTTCCAAGCGGAACGGAACGGCAGCAGGGTGTGGATGTGGAGCTGTGTCACAAACTATGCTCCACTTCCTAACCTGCCCTCTGTGGCCCAAAACATGCAGCAGAAGTGACCTCTGCGTGACGAACCTCTGAAGTGGCGAAGTTTTCGGCAAAAAATATTGTGCCAGCGACACGAAGAACATTGTTCCAAGCACATGCTTAATAATAATAAGCATTTAAGCATTTGTCACTGCAGCTAGTAAAAGAGCATGCATAAAATATATTTATAGTTTTTGTACCTATTAGTTGTTCATTATACATTGCATGAGGTTAAGTTGGCTGTAATAGAATTTTCCTGTTGATGAACGTTCGGTCGTCTTGTATAGTCATAACAGTGAGGATAATTTAAATAAATTAAACTGTGGCTGCTAGCTGCGACCTTCGTTGTTATGTGCTCAGATGTGTTAATACAGAGTCATTGTAAATAATTCATTTGTAATTTGTTGAACGTTGTTCAGTTCGTAATTCGTAAGTGTTTGCTGTTTTCGTTCCTCGCTCTGTTCCCAAACCTAAACGCTAAGTTAAGCTCAGACTTTTTGCACTACCAATCAAAGTATATTATTTTACACAATTAACATCATATCTAGAGTTTGGCGTATGGTTAGATATTGTTTGTCTAAGGCCAACTTCTAGCCAGCAAGCTATCGTACGATCGCATGACAAAAACAAATTTGTTTTTGTGTGGAAATATGCAAGTAGCGTACGACGGCGCGTCACGCTTGCATGAGGCAAAAAACTGCAAATAATCAGTCAATTGCGTTAGTTGAACAACACATTACATTACCTACTCGTACGTACGCTCACACTCGAGCTAGGTCAACTGAATGAAAATCGATTATTGCTACATCCGAACGATTGCGCGAGACTTTTACGTCAAGAGAAATTATAATCGTTTTCTGCCGCAGTTCATGTTATTGAACAATCAATGGAAAATTGGAAATACTTATTACATTGTTCAAGATCAGTAATATAAGTTTTGTATAAGACGCGTTTATGATTTATGTAGAAATGATGTAGCGCAAACCCACTCGTAATAAGCATCTTAACTTGTAATTGTGGAAGGAAAGTAGCGAGAAAATACTAAGTTTTCCTGTTCTACAGCCGCTCCAAAGTACCTAGTTATTGACTCCTACGAATACGATGTAGAGCCGACGCTACGCCCGGTGCACTAGATTGGTTCCCCTAGTTACTAATTCCGTTCTCAATTAGAGTTATGAATGCTGCAGCGAGTAGCTTACATTCATTGAGAGAAAACGCTCCGAACTTCCACTATTTCATCGAATCTACACTTAATCAGTTCTGAAGAAGAAAATGCATACAATCGTGTCTTAAGATTTCCAACGATAAATTGTATCGCACATTTGCTTGCAAAGTTACATGGAATAGTTCCTAGAGACGTTACGCGTTAATGGTTATGCTGTCATCTGCATTTCCACCTGTACTGTTACATAAGTTAGCTCATACATGAACAGAAGCTAGTCACGATACGCCACGGTTGGCTGGGGCGCGCCGTCCTCGTTAGTTCCACATCATCGGTGGGAGGACGAGAGTGAATCAGCACCACTCCCTGCCCACGCCTTGTGCCTTCTGCAATTAGCGCTCTACTTATTGTTACAAACACAGGTTCGACCTACGTTATATAATTTTTGCCATACACAATTATGTAAGACGTCATGCATTCCAAAAATCCACAGAATTGGGCAGGTGTCGAATTTTGTATTGTTTCCGCGTGTATCAAAATAAACAAACATCACGGAATACTCAAAATTGGGTTTCCACGTACTTTGTGGCAGTGGGAAAAATATGAACTTACAGTAACAAAACAAATTAAATTACTTATGCCTAAACATTATAATTTATTATTACTAACGCCTTAACTAATCGCATTATTTATGAAATTACATTATGTTTAAATCATGTGGATTGCGCGTGTCCAAGAAGTGATCTGATATGTGGTTTCCACTTAAGACCATACGGCCATTCTCATGGTTAGCATAATAGACCATTATATACGTGTGTTATAGATACAATTCATATGATGGAACCGTCATCACTATGATTAAAGCCAAACCATACCATAACAGCATCAGCATATTTAAATAGCATAGCCCTATCGACTGTAAATTGTAAATTCTATAAAGTAAGTTTACTTTTAGCAACATCTTATGTTTCCAAACTCGAGAAGAACTTCGATGCCGATGAAATCACAGATTCCTTTTGCTATTATTCATATTTCACCAATGGAATCCAAGACCCAGATGGTAACAAGTATTGAATTCATCAACAAACATCGTAAATTTTCCAGCTACTAGCTAGAAAGTAATTAATTTTATAACGTAGAACTCTTGCATCCAGTTGTTAATATAACTGGCTGGAATAAATAGTCCAATATTTCATCTGTAATGTCTTTGTTTTCGTGTTAGATAAGACGTAAATCGAAAGTTACGCAAAACAATTTAATGTAACGGAAAATATTGTTTACTTATTTGTCTTTGTGACGGATTACAATAATAAAATTGTAAACTTAGTTCATGGAGGAAGGAAAACGCTTGATTTGAGTCATATGAAGAATTCAAGAAATGTTACAGTAAATTAAATTATAACAATAACTCTCTTTTGGTATGTTAACTTATTTCCATCTTCTTCTTTTCGTTTTGACGGCACATCAATACTGTTTGGGCCCAGTAGGTGGCCACATTTATGGCGGCGTCAGAGGCGTTGTTCAGATAGTCAAGGGTGCAGGTGAACGGACAATCGGCAATGGGACATACTCTGTTCAGGAGAACTGCACTCGCATTGAATGTTGGATGAATCGATTATACCCCAATTCGCCAGATTATGTTTGCAGCAATCTTATTTCCACAAAAATCCATTATTATTTGGCAGTGTTGTGTCCAAATATGGCAATTACCAATTTATCGATGTTAAGCCTGCCAAAGCTATTCGTTAACGAAATTATTGTTATTACTAGTCGTCCTGTCAATAAAATAACGTCACGTATCCCTAAATTAAGACTAGAGTAAGTATGAGAAGAAAGAGGTGTTGATTACTGTAGTAATGATTGACATTGTTTGTCCACAGATGATGAGGGGTAATCAGTCGTGGTAGGAGGAGCGCGACATGAATTCTGACGTGCACCGTCACCAGGCGCACCCGCCATTGGCACAGGTAAATATTTCATTAAACTTAGATGATTGTATCGTCAACCTCGTAAAAATTGCTTTACCACTTTTGCCAAAAAGGTCCAGTAAATTAAAACTTCACTAAGGTTGAAACTGTCTAACTGTCACATTGGTCTAAAACAACAATAGAGCTAGTCGTTTTATGACGTGCATCTGACATTCAACCTTAAAGGTGGTAAAGGAATATTACGAGGTTGACTATAGTCAACCATGTCAACCATAGTCTTCATGCCATGTAATTCAGACCATTCAATTGAATAGAGGCAAATACCCGTGAAACCATTCGGAGAAATCTGTGGTGTCGTTATTACTTGAAAGTTTGCACCAGCCAGAAGTCGAACTGTTCTCCGAAAGTTTTAATTACATCAGATAGTATCTTCTAAACGGTCCCTCAAATATCTTCAATTCAATGCAAAGCCCGAAATTGTAATGTGCTAATATATTACGTCAAAAGGAATATAACTGTAACATTAACAAGTCAGATTGTACCCTACATAAAATGTTTATGTAAAATTGTACATTTATTGTAGAACCAATCACGACCGTCTCGAAGCATTCGCAGCACTGAAAGGATTTCCTTGTTACATCATCTGTGTGGTTGTTTTCAGTGATATATGCAAGTAAGCTAAAGTTATAGAGCAACACGTCTGTAGTACATTCTTTATCGATGTATCAGCCACTCTGTACGCAACGTACGTCCTCAATCCGTGCAGGGCCGCATGCACTGTTGTGCCCGACTTTCTTTAATGCGTATACTTGAAATACTTCCTGTAGCACCTACCTTTTATTATTAAATGCAATTTTATCGACAATCAACCGGTAAATTTCAATTTTGCATTGTAATCATTTTTGAAACCACTAATGCGTTTTTATCTTCCACATCAGAAGAAGTGTGAGAATGAAAATTCGCATGAAAAATTTTATTCAGCGTACCTGCATCAACAGTTTTGGCGTCTGTCCAAGGCTGTGCGTTTCAATGGATCGTTACTGGGAACATTATCGTTTATCTAAGTGCTTCCAATTCGTTATACAGCTAAACAATTACGGTTGTGTTACAACACTTGTCTGTCTTGTATACTGTTTATCGTTTACTATATCAATGGGTTCTTAATCCGCGTCCTCATTATGATAGGACTGCTGCAAACGTTGGTTTACTTTTTCAATATTTTACAATTCTACATTCATGACTCGTCTTCATGAAAGGTTGATTTGCGGTCAGCCTCGGCTGTCACGATATTACATTGAACAGTAGCATATTCGTGCTACTGTGGTGTAAACTATCAATGTTTTACGAAGAATGAGTAATCGCACTTTGAAGTCCACATTTTTCCATTTTAATTTTTGCAAGGATTTTGCCTGTTTTACATTGAGATTGACCAAGCGAACGTATCTTTATTTTGCGGTGTTGAAAATGATCGTTCGTGTATAAGTAGCTTATGACACGATATTCTAGTTTAGTTAACACACCCGGTATTTTGAATTCCAAACTTAATGTTTGTTTAGTATCGGTAACTCCTGTTTCTGCAATATTATTGAAATCACTGAAATATTTGATATGTTCGTATTATAGCTTAAAGATAACACACCCTACTTTCATTCGCTAACTTCTGGGTCCTAAGATTTGTCCTCATACAAGATAGTGTAATTTTGGTTATGGGTGTATTAGCTGTAAAGACATAAGATCTCACTGAATTTACCTCGACATTTATAGAAAACGAGTAGAGTTAATTTGCATCGGACTGGATCGGGTCTATGATTTTTAAGTTTATTTTGATATGAACAGCAGGATCGGTATCCTGAATTCTCATTTATGAAAATTCCAGTAAGATTAGATGCTCAGTAATATGTGTTGTTGCAGCACGGCGTGCACGCGGGCTCGCAGGGCGTGGGCCCGTGCGGCTGGTACTCGGCATCGGCTGCGCCCGCTCCCACTGCCCCAGCCCGGCTCAAGCGCGCTCAGCCCCCTCACCAACTACCAGTGTGTATATTTAGTTGTTCTTTCTTGCTTTTAAGGCGCAAAGGCCTGGTTGTCCAAATTCCTTAAAGACCTCACTTGCGTAAAGGACTACTGCTAAGTTATTGGTATTAGAGTTCGACAAATATCGGTACGATAGACATCGTCATGTTCCAATAACTTAGGCCGGTGATCGGCAACCAAGTCGTGAGATGGTGAGACACCGGAGAAAGTGTCCATGATTTTTTTTTTTTTTTTTCGCAAAATCAGTAATCTTCACGTAGTTGAAACAGAACCCTTTACAAATGACATGTCTAAACCTGGGTCACCAAATAGTAATAACAAGCGTGACATCAAATAGATATAAAAAAAACTTTTTCTAAAAATAACTACCAACTAGATTAAAAAGCTTAATGTTTATTTTCACGGTTAGGTTTATTAACACAACAAAATTTCTCAATGCAATTATAAAATTGCAGCATATAACAAACTTGCTAACTATATTTTTTTTATTAAGTAAGTAACTCCATTCTGATTGTATGTAAGATAAAATTCTATGATTTCATCATTACATAAAATATATGATCCATAAAATAATAACTACGCAGGAATGTAACGTAAAATGTAATATTGCAAACAACTCCAAAAGAACAAGACGCGATAATCCTAACAAACGACTGCGTTTAGAAACTTCGTAATAGGCAACATAGTACATTATGTCGATGGGCGAGAGTTATTGTATTCGTCATAGAGCATTGAGAACGAGAAGCACAGTGGCATAGTTATTACAACGATGTCACTTAATTTATGTCCCTTTGTGCGGCCACATTGATCTATTCACAAGGCTAAGCGCGAGACAAGTTCCCATTGCACGTAGTTGAAACAAAACAATTGTAACATTATCGCCGTCGCATGATTCCACTGACATGTGACAAGTTTTTTCAAATGATTTGTAGGTTATTGTCTCAATGTTAACCATATTTATGTTGCGTTGAACCACGCTTTACCGGCGACGGAAAGTAGAGTTCCTATTCATCCGAACCCTTTGTCACAACGAGCATTGTATGCGGTGGAAATTCTCACGGTTGCTTAGAAAGTAAGACACCGCGCCGGATCAAGCATAAATATTTATTCACTAAAGGCAGATGTGGCGTTAGCGTAAGGCTCGGTCTAGAATAGGCATTTTCACAATTCATGTGGGTTATTTTTACGATAGTCTAAAACTTTGTTTCAGTGTGGAGGTAGTGTGAGCGGTAGTAATGGGCCGCACGCGCCTCTCTCGCCCACCGCATTGCAGAATTCCATTCCACATAATGTGAGTGCGATTTATTTATATTATTTTTGCTGCACATACTTGCGAATGGAGCTATTTGGACTACGTGCATTGCATTCTACAACTTGTATAATGGTCTTCTTCGTTAGCTGCTTTGTGCTTGCAGAGATTTTTTATATAATCGTATTCGTATCGTATCGGGTTTGTAATTTCGTAATAAGGATTAAAAGAATAAGGCGACAAGTGTCCTAAATACTTCTGCCCTAGTTTCAAATTGAACTTCACCTAGTTACATTATTTATGCAGGTACGTCAAGCTAATACCCGCTTTTCACGCAGGTGCCGCGCCATCGACACTCTAGTATGATGGCATTTTACATGTATAGATTTCCGTAGTCCTTAAAATTACATCATGTCCGTCACTTGACAATGGTGATTTTGATATCTGAAGATTTGTCATTGATTCTTCTCGAATTGTTTTTGTTTTCAAAGAATAGATAAATATAAGGAAAATTCAGTTTATGTTGTTTTTAGTTCTGATTGTAAAGTTCAAGTTCATATAATTTTGTTGTCAACAGATCGTAATGTCATCGTCGGTTCGGACGCCTGCGCCGCCCGGGCCTGCACCCTCTGCCATGCACACCTCGCAGACCACGTCTGGTAAAAAACTATGTTTACTATGTCCATTTGTGACTTCTACCTCTAAAGTTAAATGATGTGGTAAAAATGGCTCTATCGCTCTTGGTAGCAATATTAGTGAGCTACCTACATAAATTTCTTATCAAATATTTTGTAAATACCAACACTACCAGATCAGAACTGAATTATCATAGTTTACTCATAATAGCACTTACCATCTCCACAGTCAGAGTCAAATTAGTGATTCATAAATAATAACTGCCATACATGTGCCAGTTTGTCATGCACCTTGAGTTTATATCCCTATTGCACAAATGTTACACAAGAAAAAGAAAATTCGCGTTTGACGTCACGCCAGTTACCAATAAATCTGCCGTTGAACTAGTATTAGCTATTAACGAGAACTTGCGTAGTAATTAAGTTAATGTGAATTCCGCATGTGCGTAAATAGACAGTTACGCACGTTTTCTAATGTAATGTATTCAGGCATGCAAATCACGATCGGCCCTCGTTATTCGCAGTAGTTCTTTAAATTGCAATCGCCTCACGGTCTGGTTCCAAGCGGAGTAGGATTATGGAGCCTTTGGTCTGTCCCAGGTGAGGGCAGAAAGTAGGCTATTTACTAACTAGTTTAAGAATAATAAATCTAATTTATTATAGGTATGGAATTCTGACCAGTAAATTGCGACACATTGATTGCTGTTCTTCACTTAATGAGTCTCAAATCCTCTCTTTCGCTATGTGTGCTATATCATCAGTGCAAATATTCCCGGTTATACCGAGCTTGACCCCCTCGCCACAAAGAAACTATGTACAACAAAACCTGTGAATGCCAGAAGATGACGCTACAGGAATACAGGCATTCATGACATGCAAAAATTTGATTGCAGTATTATTTATAATGCTGCGCGAACCTTGGCCGGGAAAAGGCTAATACAAAGGAGATGAATAAGCAACTTTTGCTTAACAGATTACTGCGGGAGACACTTCTTTATGTATGTTTAAGACCAAGCGAAAATATTATAGAAATAACTTCAGTTCTTCTGGCTATGATGTCAAATATGGAATCATTTTCCGGCTCATAATTCTAATCTTCTTTTCGTGTGGTTAGGGACTAACCTAGTGTCAGAATTTTAAAGCCGCCCAAGGGCCTCAGACTTGGCTAAATCTGTCTAATTGGATCTTGGCTAATTGGCTTGTAATACTCTTAATCCTAGAAAGAGGTGATACGGATAAATCTATGTTTATATCGATTTACTTATAAACTTCTGAAATCCCGTAAATCGTAATATCTTAGGGCAGATTTCACCAATGAAACCGAAGCGATCAGCAAATAAACTACGTGTAGGGGCTGTCAGTGTCATTATTTTCTGAGGAATATTGACACTGACAGCTGTTGAGCGCGTTCAGTTTGATTGGTAAAATCCGCCCTTTAGAAGTATTCGACCGACAACCGACAACGACGGATAAACTTGACTTCTACAACATTCACCTATTAAAAAGTTATAGGTCAATTAATCATTAGCTCATACTCATCGGTTCAAAGTTCTGGGGTAGTATTATGAAGTATTAATGCCATCATTATTCCACTGCAAAAACAGGATGGTACTAGCGGCCTTGTCTAGCGCCGTCTCTCTCTCACACTGGAAAAATGGTGGCATTAATACTTCATAATACTACCCCAGAACTTTGAACGGATGAGTATGAGCTAATGATTTGGCACCTGATACGTTAGAGGAGCTAATCAACTGCTAAAAAGTTTAATAAAATTATGTTTTGTTCAACAGCGGTGTCCAAAGGGCCGAGTGACGTGTTGGTGAACTCGACGTGCGTGAATCCTCCACCCGCAGGCAACAGACTCGTCAACATGACTCAGTGGCCGTATGTACCTTATCTATACATATCTCTGTAATGTACACTCGAGTGACGAAAAAGTTCTGCAGTTTTCAAACATCTTTGTTTCATACTCAGCACAGCACATAACAATTTGTTCAGTAGGTAGTCGGAAAATAAAATCTCATGTATAGCGCAAAGTGTGTATGTGTACTGCGAATTTTTACTTTTAGTATGCAATCAATTGATTGATTTACTTGCATAGTGCAAGTAAACATTCGCTCAAAAGTGCTTTATCTTTTTATTTCTCGACTGTATCTTTAGACGCTGTTTGTGTAGGTGGATTCTCTGTATCGATAAATTAATTACTTCGAGCGATCTCAGTTCTTGGGATAAGTTCTTTATCATCCTCAACAGAAGGACGTTTGTTCTTTTTTTTCTTAATTTTAGATAAGCATGCTTGTGACCTCGTATCTTGATATTTCGAGAACCAGGCTCTTTTGGTTTTGGCTTGTGTTTGAAATTGAGAATGAATCGAAGAATTCTGAGAGAATCCGAATAATTCAATCAGTGCTCACATCACTTTTAGGTAACTTTCGACAACTATTTCGAGCCCAATAAACTCTTGAGTACTTGTAAATCCCTTTACAATCTACACAAACACCAAATTAACACAATACGCCTTGTTTGTATTTAGAAAACACTAATTTACTTTAACACCCAGCACACTTTTGATAAGATCACCGTTATCACTGCTTATCTGAGTGATAATAGACGTTTAGTTGTCAGTTGCTGAAACCACTTATTATGGAGTGTGCGTGTGACATTACCCAGTGCTACAACAAACCACACAAAGTGTTGTTGTTCATACCTCCGGTCCTTGCGTACGAGGATGTAGAGTAAATACTCTGTTTTTTATTTTTTTATTACTTCTAATTTGTAGTCAGCCAGTATTTGAAAGTTTGTGTGATAAATGCATGAAAATAGTTTGAAGGTGTGTTGTAAGTAGGCTTTAGGCCTGATGTATATGATGGCAGTGACTGAAAATTTCTGAACCAGTCAGTAGGTTCATGTAGACGAGATCGGCAGTAAGTCAGGGGGGGGAAGCTACTGGGTCCGATAATAGACGGGTAGGTTAGTCAACTAGACTGACTTGAGGGCGCGAAGTCAGCACTGGACTGGGTTGAAACTAGTGCCTACACGAGCCCAGTTGCAAGTCAGCGCTGGACTGACTTAGTGTACTGTCACATTACTGGGCTCGTATATACCTTGCCTTTAAGGCTTCCTTTTTTGTTAGACCTCCTTAAGAAAAGACGGTTTGATGAATTGGACACATGCTTATTTTTGTCCGAGGTATATTCAATAGTATCTGTACGACATCCAAACCGAGAAATATTTATCATGATACAAAAGATTTACTGGTCAAGCTCGCATCGTGATAATCCTATGACTTAGGTTCATCATCATTTCAGCCGAAAGACGTCCACTGCTGGACATAGGCCTCCTCCAAGCACCGTCACTTCGTTCATGACTTCGGTTGCCAATAATATAAGTTAGGTTTTAAGTCAGTGCCCTGATGGTTGTTACAATAGTTTTTTTTGTTTTTTTAGCCTATTTTATTGTGTCCCTGCACTGTTGGGATGATGCCTCAATAGTGTATGAAGTAGAAATACCACAACCATAATAACATGTTCTAGGTCTCGATAAGAAGTATATTCAAGATCTATATTATAAAGTACATGTAAACGTCGAACGAAAGTTCTCTTTAAGGTGTAAATAAGTATTTACATACAATACCTAACAAGTTTCTAATTAGTCTGTTCGAACACTAACAAACAAATATTAATTTAATTACGGTTAATATCGGATAATCCCCGTCAGAACATTGAAGTAATTATGATTTAAATCTCTCATAATAGAGATAAAATCAAACATATAATCAAAGCCTTTAGGAATCAGTCTTCTGTAACACTTCTCTACAAAAAAAATTAAAAGTCTGTAGATTTCAATATCAGCTGTATCGATGTTTTTATTGTTATCTCTGTCACACGTAACGATTACAGATGACCTAGTCTTTATCAAATAAAAGACGCCCTTTGTATCAATATTTAAGTTCCAATTAATCCTATTCCAGCAAACGGCAATTGTAATGCTATCTATAATATTATAAATGCGAAAGTGAGTGATTATTTGTTACGCTTTCACGCTAAAACGGCTGAGCGGATTTGAATGAAATTTGGCACATGGGTAGGCCATGACCTGGGTTAGGACATAAGATACTTTTTATCCCGGTAGTACGTTCCCGTGGGATTATTTCCGATCGATCAAATAAAGTACTAATAGCAATTTCGTAAGTAACTGGAATGGTACCAATCTAGGCCTAAATATTATTTCCTAATGTCATCCTTTCCTAGTTCTTCTGAAAAGGATCAGCTATAACTTGGATAGGTATTGCTCTTTCGCTAGAGCTGCAAATTCGGGTTTTCAGTAGACTGGGGTTCATTCAAATAGCTGCCACGAGTCCTCTTGCTGCAAGAGCCCTCTTGTTGACTGGTTAATATTTTTACCAAGGCCCATAGAGTTCGCGAAGAAACAAGAGAAGAAGAATGAACTGATGACTTTATTGATAGCAGCAGAGGACTTTAATGCACGACTTTTCTTGTAACTTTCTAGGGACTATATTTTTTTTGTAACTTTCCAGCCTAATTTTAATAAAATAAATACGTTTTTATTAATATGTTTTTGATGCGTTTGTCACCAGATGGCATCACGGCGCCATTTCCCGCGAGCGCGCGGAGGCCCTACTGTCGGGCTCTCCGGATGGCGTGTTCTTAGTTCGAGAGAGTACCAACTTCCCCGGAGACCATACGCTCTGCGTGCGGTATCGAGGACGAGTTGAACATTATCGGTGAGAAATACATTGTGTTTTATTTGGTCGAAAAAACCGGGCTTCCTGATGGAAAGTAGTGGCCTATAATCATCTTCAATACTAGAGGCTTTTAGGTGCGTTGGCGTCGCATCCCAGCGACAAAACGGAAGTGTCATGTGCCTGTAAATACACGGCATTCATACCCCTGACATTGGATCATAGCAATGCTGCTTGATGGCATTAGGTACGTCCCCGGACGACTGCCTTTACAAAGAGCTCTATTCCAACTAAAATTATTTTGTGGACCCAGGTTTTTAAAATTTTGTCTAGCTTCAAATCAAATTTCAGAAATTTAACAATAGAATTTCAGTAGCCGGAGGTTTCATATTTTGTTCTTTAACCTTATATACCTTTGCAAAACACTATATTTTTCTTATTTACTTAAAGTGTTGTAAGTAAACAATCCATCTACATAATTAAACAATAAAAGTGGTTGAAACATGTGCAGTCGCGTCATCAGAGAATAATAATACGTATTATGTTAATAGCCACAAATGACGTGTGTACACTGTTTGTCACACATTACATATAGGAAATAGTTTACACAACTATATGTAAATGAGTTATGATAATGGTATGTTATTATTTTCAGAGTGAAATGGGCAACAGCTCCTGACAACCAAAACCATCGTCTAACTATAGACGATGAAGAATTCTTCGATAACATGACGGATTTAATCCATGTAAGTGAATCACTATGATATAGACCTAAACTTCAGTACATACATATTATTATACCATGGCTCTATTTCGTCCTGGGTACTGCCCTGATATGTGTGCCGATTGTATAGACTTTTATGTGCCTAATTGAAATAAATTATTTGAATTTGACCAATTTATGTGAACCTTATACATTAAAATTAATATAATAATGTAATTGACTCTGCCCTCTTTTTCGATTATTTTGCATCTTAGAGTTCTACTACTACCACGACTCCTGATCTGTTTAGTTCGGCCGCCTGGTTTTTCCTCTACATCTGAGGGGCAATTCCGGTAATTTTTTAGAACGTTCGCATTCGCATCTCATTCGCAATCTGTCAAAATTACTATCAATTTACCAACATTTTTGACAAGTTTGACGGATTGCGACTTGAATGTGAACGTTTTTTAAGTAAGAGAATTGGCCCTCTGGTACTGCAGTACAGTAACATGCCCATCGTTTTGATGTACCCTCAGCACTACTTGCAAGACGCGGACGGTCTGTGCACGAAGCTAGTGCGATGCTTGCCGAAGGCGTCGCCGAACGGCGCCAACAACAATGGCGTGCTACAGCCGCCCTACCCGCCGCACCCGCAGGTAACGACACCACCTGTATTATATTCCTCAATACTTATAGTTTAGTGAATTCAATTCAGTCTGTAACGTACTCGCCGTCGAGGTCCTCCGCGATCGCGACCCCGATGTAACACTCCTCCCCGAACCTTGCTAACTAAACTTATGGGTATATGTTACTTTGTAAGGAAAAAGTCTATGAGCCACTGTAACTATATTATTATTTTTTATTACGGTTACTGTCAAAACCTAGATCTTTAGATAGTCATTAAAGTTTTAAAAAACTGAGCGCATGTCATACGCGAGAAAATGATTTTACTAGGAGCAATAATCTTTTTAAAACGATTGTTTGCAAGAAGATCACTTTCGCTAATAAATCACATCAAGTTTATTGAAGTCTACGTTAGTACGTACTAGTTAATTTTTAGCTCAATTAGTGGATGACGCTTTCGCATTCTTTATGTATCTGCCTAGCCTTTTCCCAACTATGTTGGGGTCGGCTGCCAGTCTAACCGGATGCAGCTGAATATCAGTATTTTACATGGAGCAACTGCCTATCTGACCTCCACAACCCAGTTACTAGGTAACACGATACCCTTTGATATTGATAAGACTGGTTTTCAGACTTTCGGCCTTCTGAATACCCGTACCGACTGTCAAAGAACTATGAATGACAGCCGGAACCAATAGCTTAACGTGCTTTCCGAGTCACGGAGAGGTCTCGGTATGTTATGGATGGTCACCCGTCTACGTACAACCTAGGCTTCAAGGTTAAGTGTTGCTTAACCTTGAAGATCGACCCGTGCTGCTGTTATTATTTAGCCATGAGCCCGATTGTTTATATAATAATATAAGTACTAATAAACCAAATCTAGTGTTAGTGTCAATGGCGACAACAAGAAAAACGTGCTTCACGCTAATACAGAATAGCTAGATGTAACATTGATTCGTAAACGATATCAAAATTATACCTAATATTCTTTTCTAGCAACCGCCGCCCTACCCCCCGACGCCGAGCGTGTCCAGCGCGCTGAGCTCGGGACACTTCCAGCACACGTACTCCACACAGATGGCCTCCTCGGACCAGACGGACAGCGCGTTACAACCGCAGAACTTTGTAGATGCACGTAAGTTATTCACATTCCATGATCAGTCTATTATTATGAAGACTAATAGAGAAGTTTGGAAGAAACAGACGTTGCGCTGACCCCAAATATCTTGGGATAAGGGCAATAGAATGATGATACCAGCCTATAATGTTCCCACTGCTGGGACTCAGGCCTCCTATCTGGCAAATCCTATAGCGGGATCGGTGCGGGTTGGTTGAAAGTCGGATAAGTGTATTTCCTCACAGATTTTTATTTCACCCTTTTTATAGCTAATCCTTGATAATCAATTCAACAAAAAAAAACAGCTTTAACCCTTTAATTGGCAGAACAATCAAAATAACAAAATTTAATATTTGACACCATGAGTCAATTTCTAGCACTTCATAGGCATGTTAAAAAATAGAAATAAAAATCTGACTCTTTCAGTTTCCTGAAAATTATATGTGAAGTATACTGGACATTACCAAATACATAGCGATCAACTGGCTGGAATGTATGTGCAATATACTGGACAGTGCCAAGTTTACTAAGATAAATTTAATAAGGGGAAGATAAATAAAAAAATGATTTAAAATATTAATTACGTTTATTTTTTATGAAAATTCAAAAAACAGTTTCTTTTTCCTGCGACAAAACATAGTCTTTGGTTACATTTTATACATATAACGTTTGTTTTACCGTCCTTACAGTAACGGCATCTCCCATAGCTACACGAATCGGGAAAATGTCCTACTTGATCATAGCGTATATCTTCAATCGGTCTTGCTACCACAGGTTTCTTAATTTTTCTATCTTCTTTTATATCTGCTGTAATATCACTCGGTTCTTTGACTGGTTTTCCTTTTTTCACAAGACTTTCAAATATATCTAACCTGAACTCTTTCAATGGCTTTTCCTTATATTTATTTTTTCGATACAAAAGCCATGCATTATTGATGCTTATATCAATCAACTGGGCAAAAATAGAAAGATACCATCTTCGCGTTTTTAGGGGAATCTTGTAAAGGGATATTAGCATATCAGCCAAGTCGACCCCACCCATATTTTTATTATAGTTTTTGACTATTTTAGGGCAGTCGACATCAACCCTTGCTTTATTTTCTTTGCTATAACGTTTTATTTTATCCACGGGGTGAGCATCGACACAGGAACTGATAAGGGTAACGCATTTATTGTCTAACCACTTTACCACTGCCAGTTTATTTTGGTTACAAACTCCTTGCGCCAAAACTGCCTCGTGGTTTCTTTTTAAGGTCTTTATCAGAAGGAAGTACACTCTCACAGCCTCTTAGCCGGTTTCCCCTTATAGTACCAGTGCAAAATATTCCGTAGTTTTCACGTAACATGTATACGAGCTCAGGTGAAGTAAAAAAGTTATCACAATATACATTTGCAGGTTTCTGGCGAATCGTTTTACACAAAGCAAGAACTACTAGCCCTCCCAAACCTATAGAAATCTCATCCTGTGTGAAAGTATAATTTCGAAAGGTATCTTCCCCTCCATATAAAATAAAATCATAGATTAAGCCTGAAGCTCCCGCGCGAACGAAGTTTTTGAAACCCCACTTATTTGGTTTATTTTGGATGTATTGTCTTCTGTTTCCCGCTTTGGTCCCTTTATAGGGAATCATCATCTCATCTATACTAAAATTTTGTTCTTCATACATCTTCAGGCAGTTTTGCCTAATTTTTTCCACTACAGGCCGAACTTTGAAGTATCTATCACCGTCGTCTAAATTATTATCGATAAAATGTATGTAACGTCTAATTGTTTGGTAACGCTTTAGTGGCATGAGATCGGCAATATTTGTAAATCTAAGCCTACGGTTCCAATAATCAGTGTAGCTAGGCATATGTACAACTCCCATTAAAATTTGTATGGCAAGAAAAGTTAAAAACTCTTCATGAGTAAGTTGTATGGATCTTCCTTTTACCTGAACAGAGTATAGATTTGATTGTTCTACTATATCTTTTATTATATTCGGTGAAAAAAAACGATAAAAGAACGAAAGAGGTTGTTGTTCGTCTTCACTCGGCATCAGCGGTGTATTTTCATTATCAACTTCAGCCCGATGAAAAAATAACTCCTTCTTCCACTTGTAACTCAGAACAAACTTTTTTGATGTTTTAACTTTTTTTGAAACTACTTTCTTTTTCTGCGCTTTTTTACGTTTTCTAGTGGAACATGTGTCCATGGTCGGTTGGTCAGTTTGCACCGGTTGCACTGAACCAATTGATGGTATGGAACTTATGGAAGGGATGGCATCGTAATTTGTTTCATTTTGAGACGGAAAAACATGTTGTAATATAGGTGTGAGTGGTAGATTAATTGCATTGTTATTTGTAATTTCATCTTCGGAAGATTCTAAGATATTCAGTGCCTCTAAGGCCGAATCTATTGATATCAAGCTGCTTTCATCCGAAGAACCGTGGTTGTTTGAAGTTTTATTGGTAATTTCAAGTTCTTCGGTAGACGAAGCGTCACTGGAATCGGAGCATGCATGTTCAGGCGGTATCAAAGCAACTAGCCTATTCGTGCGCGAGCGTATCAATCGCTAAAACAAAAGTAAAAAGCTCATTTGATACATGCAACCCATACAAAACCAAAATACTAGTTAGTTGGCATTGTCCAACCCGCTTCCCAAACAAAAACAGTGATAGCATTGTGAGCAATTGGCAGTGTGAAGTATACTGGACAACTAGTTTCAAGTGCAAATTACAACGTTATTGAAACAGTATTGGGTTATTTTTTGGTACCATATAATAAACCGTCACTTTGAAATAATATATAATGCACAGCCAACCCATAACAATCTTTCCATATATTAAAAAATATTCAAAAACTTACCTGTGTCGCATTAACCGACCGTTGCTTCGATGCCATTTCGATTTTTGACATATTTTGATGTTGCCAGGCATATAATTTATTATTCTACCAAATGCTTACCCTATTGCGGAACTACCAGAATAAAAAAAAAAATGGTATAATCAGTATATTCGCTTACGAATTTATTTTTTATTAATGTCCAGCCGGCTACACTCTGTCAATTTAAGGGTTAATAGCGTGTGCCGCGTAAACCAATAGAGTTATATAAAAACAATGTATTACTGAATTAATACGTTGCTTACCTGGATTAACACATAGGGCACTTTTAATCCCAGTAGTACGTTCCCGAAGGATATTTTCCGACATCCACGCGAGCGAATTCGCGAGCAAAAGCCAGTACGTTATAAAACGTTCATACAAATACGCAAAAAAACTGCAGTTGCGTTCAAGCATGAATTTAATACGTGGTTTGTGAAGCAATGCAAGCCAGTCTAGACACGGTTAATGCCTCAATTATGAATAAATAATGACCAATTAATTCACTTTTCAGGCTGGAAAATAGACGAGCGCGACCTAGAGATTCGTGAAAACATAGGTAAGGGGGAGTTCGGTGATGTCATGCTGGGAATACTGAACGGGTCACAGAAGGTCGCAGTCAAGATCTTGAAGGACCGGGAAGCCGCTAGCAAGTTCCGCGCCGAAGCAAGCGTGATGGCGTAAGTAACACTTAGCTTATTATAATATTAAAAAAGAGAAAGTTTTGTGAACATTACATATTAACGCATAAACGGCGGAACAGATCTGAATGAAACTGGTTTGGCAATCAGATGGGTCATACTCTGGGATTAACAATAAATAGGATACTTTATTATCTGGGTTCATGAGTAGTTTCCCTAGGATGCGAATGAAACCATAGGCTATGTATATAAAATATTGCAATATTTTTTAAAAGAGTAACTGTTTTTTTTTTAATTTCTTGCCAATTTTTCTCCATATGAAATTACATACCTTTTGGTCGAATCGATTCTATTTTGTTGTAAATTTTGATGTCCAAATAGTTATTTCAACTGCTCGTTATCAATAATAATAATTAACAAACTAAGGAAAAATTAACATGCTCCAGCTATTTTATGTTTGTCAACTAACGTGACTAATTAAATTAAAACTTATCTACCCATGGAAGGTCGTCGAGTTAATTAAAAACGTGTATTAGTCATCACAACGTACAGTCACGGACTTTAATAAAATTGATAAGCCACCTTCAAACTTTTCAATTTTACAGTTTCATACATTCACGAGATTACACGATTAAACACGAACTCAAACCGCACGCTCGTAAACAAGATGAAAAATAAATTACTTATAATCGGAAATTAGTCTTATCCATAGAGGTTGACTTAATAAGTTCTCAATGATAAAAATAAATAAAATGTTGCATTAAGTTTATCCAATCTATTTGATACTGACCTCGTTTGAATCAGAGCTCATTAACTCGATTATTCTGAAAACTTATCTGAAGACAGTGACAGTTGAAATGTCGATGTCAGAGACGTTAATTTCGAAGTTGTCGAAATGACTATTAATATTTCTCCGTACGCTAACCTTACTATCGCTACGCTTAAACAATCGTTACTAGGTTACTGTTGCTAGACCTGCAATTGGTTGACTTTGGGTAGTCACTCTGCTGTCAAGTTTGTAGTTCTGGCTCAAAGGTTAGCCAACCGGTAAAGTTATTAAATATAATTTTCTTCTACTAATACGAAGACATTATGACTTTCCGTGTCGGGAACCGAATAAACCCGATTTGCATTACACGGCTAAAATACGAACAGTGCCAGGTGGCTCATCAATTAAAGTCCGTGACTGTACCTACTTATAATGATAACACAATATTTTACTGTGTAGACTGGGTGTTTGAAAAACGTCCGCATAACCCTTCGGGGAATACAGGCGTGTTATGTTACTACAGAAAATTCAAATAGATATACGGGCATCCGAAATGTATATATTGGCGAGAAGGGTTTGTGTTTAGTTTTAGTCGTTTTTTATGAGAGGGGTAGACAATGGTGCCGATTCTCTTGTCACAAAATTCTCTAAACTAAACTAAAAATCATTAAAATTTAGTTTAGTCCTGTCAAACGATCAAACTCATTCTGAAATTGACTATAAATGACACAACTTAACTATAATTTAGCTTGACAGCACTAAGATGGGACTGAGATTAGTTTAGTGAAAATGCTATTCTGAATTTGACGATTTAACCTAAAATTTTGTCCTATATCTAAAATCCTCTAACTAAATCTGACTATTTTTAATCGCGATTAAAAATGTGTGGAATAAAATTAGATGTCAAGAACTAAAATTAGAACCAACACCTCGACTTCAATTGCAAAACAGTACTGTATTTTTTTATATTCTTTTGCTTATATCTCGAAAACGGTGTTTCCTATCGCAAAAATAATGAAAATTTCGATCCCCTTTATGAAACACTTAAACTAATACCTAATACTAAATAATATTAACATAAATAACCCTAATACTCAACATGATGGCATATTTTTTTTCCTTATTTTCCATACAAAAACTGAAAAAATCCATTAAAAACACGTCGAGGCTGCCGTAACTGCGCGCCTCTGGCTCTAAAAAAAATCACGGGATGGGGAAAACAAGTACCAAGTGGAGGCGCGCGGTTGTCTAATTCGATTTTAGTTATGTCAAAATACGTTTTAAATTTAGAGAATTTATTTGGCAGAATAGCTCCAAGATTCCCATAGCCAAAAGTAAGGAATTATAGTGAAAGCCACATGAATTTGATTCTAAACAATATGTTTCTCCGCAGATCACTAACGCACGACAACTTAGTCCGCTTATTGGGGTTGGTGTTCACATCGAGTGGTAGCACGTGCATCGTGACGGAGCACTGCGCGCAAGGATCGCTGCTCGACTACCTGCGATCCCGCGGGCGACACTACGTCACACAACTCAATCAGATAAACTTCGCTTAGTAAGTAGTTTGACACCTGTAACATTTCAGCTGTTACTCGCTTCAATACGCGGATGTGTGGAAAGAGTATTTGAGCATGTGTCCAAAGTTTTGAACACATATTTTCCATTACCAGTGCCATCCTGTCCTGTTAAGACTTCAAACAAGTGTTCATCTCTTTGGTGCTATGCTTAGAGCAGGGTTAGTGCTCAAGCCTTTTTAGTTATTTGCGATAAAAAAAAGGCCACTATGAAGGGAGTCTTGTTCTTTAGACTAGACTTTTTTCATGGATGACGCAACCCAGCTCTGTACCACAGTAGCCGCCTGTTGATCCCATCATTATAATTTATGCCAAACCTTGTATACGAGCCATTGTTTAGCCATGTTCCGACAACACTGAAACATAGTAATATCGTAAAAGTTTTATCCAAATATGTACTTCTTAGCGCGTCGATGGCAAGATTGAGTCGGCTCTGAATTCAGCTACGAGTTTGGCGCCATCAGTTAACAGTAGCGTATTTATATTAAAATAAAATTACGAGGCTTTCACTTATTTGCGAATATTTTTAGAACTCAAAATATAGTATTATAAAAACTATGACATAAAAATTAAATAGGCTTGTTTTTTTGTGTCAAATTAATAAAAAACATTGTTGTTACAGCGACGCGTGTTGCGGCATGGAGTACCTGGAAGGCAAGCGGGTGGTGCACCGCGACTTGGCGGCGCGGAACGTGCTCATCTCCGCGGAGGGCTCGGCCAAGGTCGCGGACTTCGGCCTCGCGCGGAACGACACCGTCATGGACGACCCCGCCGAGGCCGCGCGCCTGCAGGCCAAGCTGCCCATCAAGTGGACCGCTCCGGAGGCGCTAAAGTACAACGTAAGTTCATTATGTATGTGGAAGTTTGTGAAAATGTCTGTTACTCACTCACGTATAAACGGCTAAACAAATAGGTCTTTATAACGCATAGGATACTTTTTACGCGGGTACATGAATTAATTCATTCATAAGCTTTTGTAATGAATACCCATTATTGCCATGACGTTTATAAACGAGAATTTGTTATTTTTATTGCCAACAACGACGCAATATTTTGTACAACAGAAGTTAACACGTTGAACAGTTTTAGTTTTTAACTTAAATCATAATTTTATTTTCCAGAAATTCTCTAACAAGTCTGACATGTGGAGTTTTGGCATCCTTCTCTGGGAGATTTATTCATTTGGAAGAGTTCCGTACCCTCGAATTGTAAGTATACTGTTCAATAATTCAGTTAGATTTTATATTATCTTTAAATATATATTTCCTTGAAACTTATATACCTACTGCTGCGCCTTTTCAAAATGGTGCATTTTATGAAGAAAACTTTATCGAACAATGTTATCAATAGTAGGACAATAATACAATATTAGTTCTAACAGTTGACGATGACGAGTTATTTTAATTTTTATCCTGCTAATATAAAGTACAAACGACTGCCTCTTTGGTCCTCGGTTTGATTCCCTGTCGGTGTGTGTCGAAGTGTTTTTTTTTAATAGCAGCAGTAGTCTTGATTCGACGAGCCCGGTTCATGGCAATAGGCTCGCCCCCTATACTTAAACATGACTAGCGAAATGTGGGTGTACACCTGTGCCTAACCCTTCGAGGAATACCGGCAAGATTCCGCGAGTACAAAACATAAGCGTGTTCATTGTCCGCAGCCGCTAGCGGAGGTAGTGCGGCACGTGGAGCGCGGGTACCGCATGGAGGCGCCCGAGGGCTGCCCGGCGGGCCCCTACGACGTCATGCGCGCGGCGTGGCTGGCCGACCCGGCGGCGCGGCCCACGTTCGCGGCCACGCGCGTGCGCCTGGCCGCCATGCGCGACGCCGCGCACCACGCGCCGCCGCCGCACGCGCCGCACCCGCCGCACGCGCATCAGGTGACGCTCCCTACCAACTCTCTTCCGATTTGTCCAGATCTACAACTACATACGAACGTTCATTGTAGTGATCGTTACTCACCCGCAAGCTGGGACACCAATAATAAAACTGTGTACAGAAATACTAGCTCTTCGCCCGCGTGCATTTCGTACTTTCCCCTTGAAACTTCCACGCCCATCCACCGTTTTTTTTAAGCATGGGATGTCATTAAATGAGTTTTCGCGCTCTGGGCGGAGCTGAAGGGCGTGTCAGACTTTTACTGACTAAAACCCACCCATGTTCCTTCAGTTGCCCATTGCTCACCGTCCGCAAGCCCGCGCCTATGGTGGCCGGGAATCCGCCTGGGATTCCCGACGCCCAGGGTGTCTCCAGCGGCGGCGGTTAGGGGCGTGAGGGCGCAAACTTTTCCTCTCCCTCACGCGTTCCGCCTCCTCCTTCGCGAGTATTACTGCTTCGCAGAAGGAGGCTTTCCATGCCCTCTCGCTCCGTACCATGCCCAGAACCGGGGCCGGACGCGAGAGGTCATCGACTCCACGAGGACACGGCGGTGCTCCGCTCAAGCAGGGCACACCTCCACCGTGTCCTCCGGACGATCCGCACATTGGTGACACCCGGGCGTTTCCTCCCGCCTAATCCTACACAGGAACCTCCCGAAGCAGCCATGTCCGGTGAGGACCTGCATCAGGCGGAAGGTGAGGACGCCGTGGCGCCTCTCTAGCCACTCCTCAAAGAGGGGACTTATCGCCGCAATTGTGGCGTGCCCACCCCTCCGCCCCTTACTAAGAGTACTTTTGGAAAACTAGTTACTACAATCTTTATAATTTAAACATTTACTGACATAAGTATTTCTTGCAAGTTTCTAAACCAAACCAATGAAATTTTATGCAAACAGTTACACCCGCTTTTCCCAACAAGATTTGATTTTAAAAACAGCTTAGTATGTTTCCATTATTTCACCCTAAGATAACTGTAGATTGTGATTCCAATATTTAGACATCAGTTTGCTCGGTAGGTGTGAGGTCTAAATCTTGTTGATGCATAATTAAAACACAATGAACATTTTACAAAGTAGTTGTAAACTTGTGACCAAATCAAACCAACCTCCAAAAAGTAAACCATAAGAATTATTTATCTTCAATGTGACTTCATTCTCTTATTCAGTCCTAACACGAAACATTTTATTTACAGTGAAGGTCGCCGAGCGATGTTTCGTGGAACTTCGTGAATTAGTGTAAAATGTACACACGGGATAGGCAAAGTGCTGTGAAGGTGGCGAGATGTATTTTATACATTAATTAATACATACTGTAAGTACTAAATTATTTTAATATGTTTGAAGACACTCCCTCGCTAAGTATAATTGTAATGTAGATTAGATAAGGTGTAATTTTGATGTGTTGTACAAGAATGTGTGTCAGATGTTAGGTGTTGGAGGAACTTTTAGTGGAATCACTGTCTCTATCACACAATTAAATTAAAACAGACTACCAATATTAACTCAATTTATAAGATGTTAGTCGGAAAGGGGGGGGGGGGGGAACTTCAGCGGTAAAGCCGGTGCCGGAAGGTGTAGCATAGGGTGAAATCGTAAACGATTTAAAAAGAGTACTATTCACTCTTTTCTGAATTGACTTTTAGGGAAGTACTAAACGAAACATAATCATGAGTACTAGAAGAACCCTTTCGGCTTACAACCCCTTAACCAACTAACATTGTATAATATTTAGTTTTAAGCGTAAAATGAACACAACTACAAAGCACAAGTATTTATACAAAACAGTTCCACTAAAAGATCTTTTTTAAATAAATTTTTATTGAAGGCCTAAACTTCAATGTATGCTAACATTCTCGTAAGGATTCCACCCAATAGAGGTCACGAAGGTTATGTCGGTACTATGGTACTGTCTAGTCAAAGTATTGTTTGTATCATATTATAGTATTTGCACTTTAATTAATCAAAGGGGACTGATTGCAAACAAATCATTAAGCAAACATACACTACCGGTTGTAAACGTATTTATAAAAATCGCTCAAATAAACAAATTAAATTCTTTTACAAAACGCCACGAGTAAGCAACAACAAGTATTAAAATTTTAGACGTACTTGTGTGTTAGTTTATTTCCTAGAAATTAAGTAAGAGTGGATGAATGCAATGAGCGTTCAATCTAACTCACATTCATGGAGTATTATAAGATGTAAATTCAGTGTTGTGTCAAAAATTAATAGCAGCTGTTCGAGTGACTTATTAATTCGTTACAACGTCGTTAGCATCAAAGTCTGATAGTATAATGATCTAAAACAATCAGTGCATTTTGTTAATGTGTTAAAAGTTCAATTGGTTTACTCTTTGTGTTTTAGACTAAGATATGTTTAGCCATAGTAAGGAGAAGTTGTATAAACCAACTAACAGGTTGTGTGCTATCGTAAAGCTAAGATTACCTCTAGACGGGTACGCGCAAACATACCCTAACCAGGAGTCACCAAATTGCGGACCGCGGTCCTGTTTTTTGCGGACATTACATAAACATTACTAAAATATTAAAGTAAAAATCCAGGATTCAATGGCAATAATAGCCTGCAACAACTTTACTTCAGACAGATAGTCCAAAACTATTTTTCTTTTTCACTTTAATATTAATTGACTTTCTTATTTTTGTGCATTATTTTTTATTACATAATAAAAATTGCTGTTTTTAATCTTGGTTGCTTGTAATCGTCGACTAAATGGACCGCGACATTCATTGTATTTTGTGAAACGGACCCCTAATGATACTAATGGGTGATTCCTGCTCTAAACATAAGTCAGTCTCAAAACTCACTATATTTGAATTCACCCGAAATCAGTTACATCCAAAAAAAAATTGTATTCGATGTTTTTGGCTAAGTACTCCTACAAGCTTTTCCTATACAATTTAATTATACACAAAAGAAACGTTTGCGTCTATAGAGTTTTATTTAATTTACGGTAGTTGTAAAGAATTTGTGTGAAACATGACAAATAGTCTGATATATAAGCCATGAATCTCAAGTAAATGCAAGTTTTCTATGTTATTGTTGTAAACTTGTAAAATTCTTGCGTAAAATTGCTTAATACATGTTCCAAAATGATCTATATGATAATATTAAATAAATGTACATGTATCATTTACGCTAAAGAATTGCAAATATATTATTTTTCTGTATTACAACAAGCTTAGAAAGTAAGATTGAGCATTTTATAAAAATGAGACTTTAAATTCAACTACCAATTTATTAAGTCCTTTTGTTTAATCTTATGCAATACTAGTTTTAAGTGTTAAATTGTTTTTACCATATATTTATGTTCTATCAGAAATTTTGTGAGAATTAAGCGATTCAGATGCAAGACATTTGATTTCTGCCAAAGCATAGGAACTTGAATTTTTTGCTGTTTCCATCAAAGTCTTCCTTTTATTAAAAATGTATTAATTTCTTATGGAGACAACATATTATTAAATTGATTGTACAACTGTTTACTAGTCTTTAAAGAGTAGTAAGGACTGAATTGTTTGCAGTTGTATTTTTATCTGTAATTTATAAAAAATAAGAACTAAGGTATTAAAATCTCAATTGTTTTTGTTTATTACTTGTACTATTATTTTCAACAATGTAAATAGTTATTTCTAACTTTAAGGAATAAATTGTATTATAACAAAGTATAAATACCTTAACAGATGTTTTTTAATTGATTCACACTGAAATCCATCACCTGCAGCAAGTGCTAACTACGGTATTACAGTCATCACTACAGTTTTCTAGTGAATTCTCTGAAGATTTTCCTTCCATCGCTGTCTCACTAGAAGGGTTGACACACGGATCCCTGGTTTCTTTTCCCTTAGGTTCACATTTGTCACACACACAATTATCCGAGTTTAACCTCTGCCATGATGTGTTCTGTTCACTTGAGGTTCTTTGTGCAGCATCCTTCGAACGTCTTTTTTTTTTTTTTTTCAACTTTGTTATACTAGAACATGTACTACATGTACATGGTGTATCTGCAAGATAAAGGCAATAGCAGGAATTAATGAATAATTCTTCGTCTGTATAAAGGTCAGGATCGTCGGCATCGGAGCGTACGGAGCATACGGATTTGTTTTGATTGTATGATTAAATTGATTCCAATAGAATGCGTTCACAAGATAAATCCGCACCGGACATCAGCATTGTATGAATAAAGACATAAATGCCCCCGCTTCGGACCCTCCTATTCCGACGATGTAAAAGCCTACCTTTACTCGCAACTGTTTCGTCTTCAGAAACACAACAAGCACTGGTGGCCGGCGAGTCACTACCACAGTCGCACTTCTTTGGTTTATATTCTTTGTTATTTCTCCGTCTATATTCTTTATCCTTGCCTCGTTTTTTAGGTGCTTTACTCGTATCCTCGTTCGAACACTCGTCTGTCGTGGAACAGCCGCTGCAACTCTCGGCCCATTTGGGCAAACATAGGGCCGGCTTCAATAGGGACTTGTTCATAGGTTTAGCATCGACACATTTTGATTCTTCTGATTTACATGTTTGCGTTTCGCGACCGCCCGCAGGGGTGCAGCTGCTACCTTCATCCGCATAAGTCGTAATTGATTTGTCTACAGAAGTAATGTTAGCCGTCGGGCCACAAGCACAAATATTCTTTGATTTATTCCGTTTCTTTTTTTGAACCATGTCCCGTTTAATATGTGTTTTACTGCAAAAACTGTCTTCGGTAGAGGTATTGTTACTCTTGGGAGTCAACTGTGGGTCTACTAGGCAGTCTAAACTCATGGGCTTAGGACCGACAGAACAGGTGCATGGTTTGGAGCATATTACTTCATTATTACACACTGCGTTATTTGCGACGGGCTCTGTGTCTATCTGAACGGTTTTATCCTTGCATGGCGGCAGGTACACGAAGTCGCGTTGTCGCAGGCTTGGATAAAAGTAGGCCAAGTCTGTTGTTGATGTCCAACCATCATTATGAAACTGGAAATATCACATTTTTACACTAACATATTAGCAATGAACGCCTTATTTTACTTGATGTTTTAATGTTACCTTTACTTGGTATCCAGAATCATGGCTGTTCAATTCATGTTTGCATTCCGTATTATTAGCCAGTGTTAAAAGAAATTCGTTTCGCTGGCTTGGAGGATTACACGCACTTTGAGGGAATCTGGATAAGGAACAAGACAAGTATGTTTTAGATTAAGCATCCTAGTACTAAAATATTAAATAATGATTTAAAAAATTACTATACTCACGGAGTAGAAATACTTCTGATAAACCAAGTTCCTATATTATTGTTCCATGGTGGTGGGAGGCCACAATTAGTGTTAGCAAACATAGGATTGGGTACGGTTAAATATGGATGGCATTGAGTTGCATTGGGTGACCACCATTTGAGCGTCGGCATGAAAAAGAACTGCACAGATCCATCTGGTAATGTTACCGAGGTAACTTGTCCTTCACCCACTATTTCTGGATACATGCTTTGAGTGGAATTTAATGCTAAAAAAGTACACAATTTCGTTAGTTACAATTTTACACTAGAAACCTTTACTTAAATGTACTATAGGTACTAAATATACGTTCTGTGCATCTTGGGCAGTCAGTACTCACACACACACATAACGGCCCCTATCAGTTCGCGTGACCGGCTCGACCTGGAACCGTCTGCAGATGTGGGGGTTTCTTTCTCAGCAAGGAGCGCTTTAAGTCGGCACCTCTGTCGCTGGTCGTCTGCCAGAGGGCCTCCTCCGGAGCTCTCACCGCCAGGAAACAGACCTCCGGGGTGGCGTAAAGAAAGCGGTACTGATAAGCAGTGCCGTGGCGCTCTTGCTGAATACCAATGCATCCCCACACTTAGGCAAGTTGTGCTACCGCACTTGCCACAGACCTGGTCTACATGCCCCCCCCCCACTAAATGAAAGTTCGCCGTATTAGATCATGGGGTTTGAAGGGGCATGCCCATAACCAGCCTGCCGCGCCCCCCTGACGGGGACGTAGTGACTACCTACAGGGCAGTCAGCCTCGCTACAACCTTACTGACGAGCTAATATTGTTGTAACTGTAAAGGTTACTAACGTGTACTGTAAGAATTACAAAATGGTCCATTGGTAAAACCGTTCCCACAGAAAGCTTGGTTGCACTGCATGGTTGCGGTCCAAATGATTCTTCTTTATTTCTTCAACTCATATCTATTTTGTAGTAGTTATGTAATGGTTTTAATGTATGTTTTTATACAATGTATCAATGCTGTAATGTCCTTTTGTTAGTCCTGTCCACAGAGTACATTTTTATATGTCCTGTCGGCATTTTGTATGACTTGTTGTGAATGACATATTTATGTTTTAGACAGTTCAATCATAGATATAGAGCTATGTCGATGAAATGAGATTTGAGTCTGTGAAAGTGTAAAGTATTATTTCAATTAATGTGATCTATGATTTCAGCTGCTGTTCAGCTAAACCTAACTTAGTTCTGGCTCAATTACCTGTACCTAAGTAAAGCTATCCTTATCTCAACTGAGCATTAAGTTGCAACTTGAGCTGAGAAGTCAAATAGCTACGAAGTATTGTTGCGGCCTCATGATATTTATATAGACTGCTGTCCGTCCATCACTTACATCTTTATGTAACTATCGCAAAATTAGTTCATTGATAGTATTATTACTAGTTCTTATTTTCAATGAAATAGAAAAAAAGCGTTGCCAACAAAATTAAAGATTACGTAATTCCACATTTTTATATGTATTTCGCAATGTGTGTAACAATAGCAATTACTTTTTGCAAACAACGTAACTTGCTACGCTTTATAAGCTCGGTTAATATTTTAATACAAAAATTTAAAATACATAAATGTTTTAAATTAAATACTACACAGTAGTATTAAGTAAGATAGTAAAAAAATCTACACTTAAAATTACATTGTGTATACGACATAATTAACAACTGAACACTGCATTTCTAATGTGAAAGTTCACAATGTACTCAGAATTAGTACGCTGCACACTGATTGCGAAGGGGTCAGTAGGGTGGAAGGTGAACGCGACGAGTCTTCGTGCGCTCGCTGGCACCGACTGTCCTAATACTCCCGCGTAAATCTTGAATTTTAGTAACCCCGAGTCACGTGCATAGAATCTGAAAAGATAAATCATTCTGTAGCAACATCAAACTCCGACAGAGTAAGACGTAATGTGTATTGTGTCAACAATAAGTTTAGTTACCTTATGGGGTATTCTCCATAGGCTTTGGGTCTCTCCATAACAGAAACCCATTTGTCATCATAGCTGAATAGTCCTAAATCTAAATATGGCGATCCACTATACGACTGCGCGCTTATCGGTAACTGTGCTAAGATTCTTTTTGTGGCTTCTGTTCGGCCTCCGTAAATGGCTCGCACGATAGTTTGTTTGAATCTTTGTTGCGTCAGCCTGGCGTACAGATTATTGGATGGCGAACATGTGAATTGGGAATCAGCACATAATCTCGCATTTCTAAAGCAATCGCAATAGTTCTCGAATAGTTGCAAAAGCCCTTCTGACGTGTTCTCAAAAACTTCTAGTATTTTGCTCTCGCTTATATTGTAAATAACAAAAAACGAAGACTGGCTATTGGGTTCTGCCACACGCAATGTTACAACTTCTTCACTCGCATATTTTATGAAAAGATGATCCTCGTCTAACAATTGCATCTTCCACATTCTCAAACTCTTGAACATGTCAAAATATTTATAAAACTTTCTCAATTCTAGGGGATCTCCCGTTTCGTCACTGATAGTCTTTGCCCTTTTAAAAAGGAAAACAAGTAATCTATGTTTTAAGCTATTTACTGTTTCTTCATGGAAAGGCCTTTCATTATTCAATGGTACAAAGACAGAGTTGACAATAAATGGATCATCATCATAACAAAATCTGCCAATTTTTCTGATTTCTATGAGCATGCCTTCAACAATTTGAAACAAATGTATTGTTTGGTGCTGAACAGATAGAACTGCGAGAACTTCTTTGTACAAGTAGATTCCTTGATTGTGCGAAAGGTAAATTTTATCTATTCTGAAATGTTTTGTGTCACAAAGTTTACCCTGATGCAAGTCCACTAAATGCAGAGAATA
This sequence comes from Lithophane ornitopus, assembly GCA_948473465.1. Lineage (NCBI taxonomy): Eukaryota > Metazoa > Arthropoda > Insecta > Lepidoptera > Noctuidae > Lithophane > Lithophane ornitopus. The sequence goes on from OX419629.1 coordinate 9,666,683, forward strand.
GTCTTCCAAAGCTGATCTAAAAAAATATAAGACATCACTGTCTGATAATTATTTTGTTTGTGAACAAGATATATTAATTAAAACTACAACAGTAATAAAACTGCCCACATACAATTTTAAATGTTTTCTTTTAATAATAATTTATAAAAATTATATTTGTTTGCATAAAATCAAAATATAATTTAGAGCAAACCATGTTTTGCCTATTTATAATAATAAAAAAGGAGAAACTGACTGCCTGACATATTGGGGCTAAGAATGTGAAATTTTGCACAAACTAAGCTTCTTTTTATAATGTAGGGGTGCACTTAGAAGGGGTTTTTGGAAATTCAACTTCAAAGTAGGGGGCCCCTTTGAACTTGAATATCCAAAAACCCCTTGATTGTATGTATGAAAAATCTTATACCTTGGGTTATTAAACTTGAAACTTGGGGCTAATACTTGCCTAAGTAAATAACAAAGTTTGTCATTGTTAGTTTTCCAAAACTACTCCTTCAAGGGAGTTTAGGGGTTGCTAAAGTTTGTTTAAAAGAATCTTAATGGGCAGTCCAATTAACTCGAAACTTGGTATTAATAATTTGTACAGAAAAGAAAGAAAACAAGTACTTGGGCTTTCAAAAATTAACTCCATATAGGTCATTTACTTTTTAGAGGATGTTTCGCTTAAATAGCGATTGCTAGCAATTTAAGAGTTAATCAAGAAAAATCTTATTGGTCTGAATACCATCTTAATGAATACCTAAGATTGTTATCATTCATTTTCGAAAACTACCTAAAGGGGTGTTGAAATTCACAGGGGAAAATACGAAATCAATGCGAATGAAGTTGTGGGTGAGTGCTGATAACAAGCATAAAATTTTCTTCAGTATATAACTTACATTAACACTTTTTTTTGTCAATGAAACCTTTAAACACTATATTTTTTTGATAATGTTTGTTTCAATAAATTCAACTAACAAATCAAGTTTGAGGTAATACTTTAAATTGAGGAAATAAACATACCTAATGGTTGGAGTAACAGCTTCATTGTTGCTATGAATATGGTAAAAATGTGGTCTTAGGTCATCTGGAATGTGTGCTGCTGATCCCACTATCACATATCTGCCATCCTCAGTGAACAGACTGCACTCTCGGTTCAGCTGCTGGTCCATGAATGGCACATGACCAGCATTGTTGCGTTCAGATCTTGGCACTTCTCGTTGTTGACACACATTTACTGTGAATTTAGGCTGGAAAACAGACAAGCATTTTTATGAAGTAATGTATTTACATTTTGTCATTTCTTACAGTTGAGGTGATTATGTAAAGTATATTTTTACAATAGAAAGAGTATGGATAGGTTGAACTGAAAAATGATGACCTATTTGAGTTTTTTTTTAAATTGCTAATTTTTTATCTCGCTCTGTTTTGTGCGATTTCTGACCATGTTGGCCCCGTAAACAAAGAATATTATCCATCTGAAAATGTCCATGATTAAAATCAAAAACTTTTAAGTACCTTGAAAAACCTGTAGAAAATGTGTGTTCTTATTCTATGATGTGCATCAGCATCAGCATTGAGTAAGTCTGAAGGATATCCAGCAACAAGGTCCCCAGCAGCAGCGGCGCCTCGATACTCATAGATCTACAAACAAAACATTATGTTAAGGTAAAACTAATAATGCAATACCATACAAACCATGTTATTTTCTAGTTGTGTAGTAACTCATACCTCTAAAGAAGTTTGATCAGCGGAAAATGCAATGAAATGCTTTCCATCTGGACTAAATTTCCTCAAGAAACAAGGGGGTTTTTCTACATTGACTATAGTCAAATTTGGAAAAACATTCTGGTAAAACTCTCGAACAACATGGAAGTGGGAGCCAGGTTTTCGAGAGCCATATATTTCTCTGTCCATAAGCCGTATCACTATGTTTTGAGGCTTGATTTTGCGCGGCACAATCCTCTCTGTGCAGAAAAACTCATCTTCTTTCAGAGCACCGGGTGGAGGATCCTCGTAATAAACATTTGTTGATTGACTGGTGGAAGCCATGATGCATTTATAAAACACTACTACTTCTCAGGTTTGTTAGAAAAAGCATTTTCTGATTAACTGAAAGTAATTATTAAGGCGGCGCTGACGCTAACAACAAAAACCTATGAAAATGGCGGAAATCAGCTGTTTGTTGACGGATTTGTTGACAATTGTTGACATCACATTTGCTTGACACCCGTTTTCGCCGTTCTGAACCATACACATAAATCAAAGTATTACGTTCTGAAACACAGAGTTGAGGTTTCTGATTTTCTGAAAGTACGACAAATTCGTATCGTATCGTGCGTTTGCACCGGCGAAACATTACAACAAAACATGTTCCTGTCTAAAATTGTATGGAATATTGACAAAAAATTGAGATTTCAACAAATTCAAACATGTTTGACAGATAATGACAACTCGCATTGTCATGAAACATTGAAAATAAATAGAGGTTATGTTGTTATATCACAATAATCTGTTCAATAGAAATAATTTAAAAAATGTTGGAAAGTCTAAATGCCCGTCTAGGTTCTATGCGCAATTCATTTGCTGCTTTAAGCAAACGGAAATCATTTAAATATGGTTTGCCTTTTATATTATTCATGGTTGGAGGATCTTTCGGTTTGCGAGAATGGACACAAATCAGGTGATTTTTATAATCCATGACTGCTGCTTACATGGTTCTCTATTGTCGTATCATTAATGTGTGACATGGGATTCCTTTCCTTTACATCTTCAATCTGCGGTATTACAAATAGCACTCGCACCCCTTGCAGATATAATAAAATTGCTGCGCCCGCGGTTTCATCTGCGTAAGTCTCGATCCCGTGGGAATATCGGGATAAAAGTATTCTATGTCCTATTTCAGGTCATGGTCTACCCCTGTGCCGAATTTCATCGAAATCCGTTCAGCTGTTTTACTGTGAAAGCGTAACAAACAAACAAACTCATTTTGGCATTTATAATATTATCTAGGATTATACATCCTAGCTTATATTATAAATGCGAAAGTGAGTTTTTTGTGAGGGTTAACAGAAATTCCTGAATTAGATACAGCATAGGCATAGGCATGAAAACATTTGTCTTATTACTCTGCCTGGGGCATTCAATAAGTTAACTATTATTCAATACAAAACCCTTTTGGAACAGTAGATTTATATCACTAAGCTATATTACTGTTCTTAGATACATGAAGAACACTGAAATGAATTATAAGAGGACATAGTCATACTGATACTTCACTATGCATAGTCTTACATAAATATTGATATAAGTACTTATTTAAGTTAATCATTGCATGACATCACAGACAGATTCATAATATATTGATGGATGGCATATAAGACATTAGTTTCTGTTATCTGTAAATACTTCGACTTTCCATTAAAACTTACAGAGGGAAATACCTGTTATCTCTGAACAGATGAGTACTCTTGTACATCCACTACAATTCACCTGATGAATTAATAATATAATAATATATTTATTTATTTTCTCACCACAATATCCTTATAAAATAATACTACAGAAGCTTATTGTCTGGTCATGGGCTCAAAAAATAATATTGCGGGAACCAGTCTCCCGCAATATTATTTTTTGAGCCCATGGCCTAAGCTAAGCCAAAGCTTGTATTTCAGGCCACCAGGTCTCCGCCCCAAGTACATAATTAAGGTCTACATAAACTAAAACTAGACTATAACCACGAATTTAGGAATGAGTGTACCAGTACAACAAAATTTTATAAAACAGCTGCATTCCTGTTAATTTTAAGTCCCAGTAAAAAGATACAAGTCTACCAAGTACTTAGTTTGTAAAACTGTATTTTCAATGTGTACTACAATACAATGCTCTGTTTTTGAGTAAATAAACTTTTAATACTTTAATACTTAACAATATTATAAGTTCCAACTATTGCTTTCAGATATCAATTCTCTAAAGTTAAAGGCGTCAGTAAGGAAGAGGCAGAAAGAATGGGCCTAAACAGAGAGAAAGAAGTTTCTTTAGAACAGACTTATGAAGAAATACAAAAACTTGACATAGACAACTGGGAAAACAAACGAGGCCCTCGGCCATGGGAAGCAGTTGAACAAAAGTAGTGAACAGAATGCACTCTATACCATAAACCAAGTGTTGGTTGTATTATTGTTGTAAATATTGTTATCTTTAGTTTAATTAAAATTAATGTTGTTGTTGCAAAACATGTCTAGTTAGTTATTTATTTTTTACAATAGCTAGCTTCCGTAGTCAGTAGTAAGCAGATACACAATAACATAGTCACAGAGATAATTAGGTACTTCATAGCTCCCAGAAATTTCATTTTATTATTGGGTAACTAGGTAATTATTCTGCAAACAGCTACTTAAGTTTTTTTTTTGTACTTAATTACAGTTAATCACTGTAATCAGTTATGTTAGTAGGTACTTGCATAAACCAGAACTGATGTGCGTTGGACCTTGTCCCCATGCAGTACTCTCTTGACCATGCATAGCTATGCATAGTTGCTAAGTCGGCGTCGCGCGATGACGTCTTAGGGTCAACTCACACCGAAAGAGCGGCGAAGGGCAGCGAAGCGGAGCGCTGTTTCAGTGTCATATGAATTTTAACTTTATTTTCATTACTATAATACTTATTATCGCATGAGAAACTCGAACGAGTCGCGCGGATGCCCGCGGCGCCGCGGGAATTCCATCCGCGCGCCTTCTCTACCGAGCGGGTCGCGGCGCTTCGCTGCCCTTCGCCGCTCTTTCGGTGTGAGTTGACCCTTAGGCCCGGCTGCCATTGGCGGCACGGCATGGCAAGATATTTTAGGTGACGAATAAAAATATAAACTAATTGTATGGGGATAAAGTTGAAATTTCAATGGCGATGCCTAAGGACGTCGCGGCATGCCTATGGATACCACTGCATCGTTGCCGTTGAAATTTCAATTTTATGCAATACTCTTAAGTTACATTTTTATTATTCGCATAATATCCCTTGCCGTGCCGAGCCGTCAGTGGGCGCCGGGCCTTATTATAATTTAATAAACAGGCGACATTATAATAATTGCGCTCTATGAAACAACAGGACGGGAAAATATTTGATTTAAAACAGAATAACGGAAAATCGCATGAAAATAAACGCCCTCATAATAACATTTCCAAGAAATATTTTTATACAAACTGATAAATATTTTCCACAATTCAGAAAATTGGCACATAACCAGAATTGAACTCGGGAATAGCGTCGTTTCCCAACTCGGTAAAAAAACAAAAGCTATAGCCTTGCTGCTTGCTCAGTGCCATTGGCGGTAATTGGCGTGATAATAATAGTATCCGATTGTTCCACGCATATTGTAGTGTAGTAGGTACGGCGTAGGTACCTACGCATTGAAGTCCGTACATTACACGTGCGACCTCGAGCGATCGCGGAGTCAGGAAATCTAATAAAACTGTTTTCTGTAATAAGTACAGTCAACCGCACATCTACGGTAAGAATTTGACATCGATAACCCCTTTATGCGGTAGCAGTAAAGGCCATTTTCGTAGTTTTCGACCTTCTGATGTTGCGGTAGACTGTTTCTTAAACATATACAAGAATACCTACTCCGTACACAGTTTCGTCGTTTCGGGCACCAGCATCCGCGATACGGCGATAAACATAGCTATATTTTGCTTAAAATTAAGGTTACCTATTTTTATAGAGCGTAAAATGAAGGCAATAATTTTACATTCACGACTTGTAAGTCGGTAGGTATGTACCTAATACTAGGTAACTGTAACGTGATTCAGTCGTGTTAATGACCGAAAACTCAAACGATTTCTCTTCTTCAGTTTCAGTTTTATATTTTTAGATATATTTACCTACACTCGGCGAGTTCAGCGACACCATTTGGTATTCAGGCAATTATAAATTCAGGATAAAGTATATTTTTTCCCTAATACCAAATGATTAAACTCTTGGTTCTACATATGGGTACCTACGTAAAAGTACTTAGGTTTAAAAAAAGCATCCGTAGGTACACTCGAAGACTCGAACACAGGCACCAACAAAGACATTGACTCAGGATCAGGACTCTGGAGTCAGGACTCATTATAGTGTCACATATTATTTTATTATTTTTATCATCCATCCTTATTCATAATATCACGCCTGTAGGTATTGATTACACCGAGGGGTAACCAAGAGGTGGTAGGATAGAGATGTAGTCCAACCACTGGCCACATCTTGCCATTTATGTTAAGTAGGTATACCTAAGTAAGTATAACTTACCTATAAGTAGGTACCTACAAGCAAGACAAATGTGCCTAGCTTGTGTCTTTTGAACTGATAAGTAAGTAGGTCGTAAGTCGTAAGTATGTCTTAGATAGGGTCGTATCGTATCTAGGAGGCCGATAGTAAGTTTGTACCACAAACTAAGATAGGTACCTACCGCAAGCTCTGCAAAGATTAAGAATAAGACGTCAACTTTAGTTCTATCTAAATCTATCAACCAGATAATCTAAGAAGGTAGGTTTCTTTATTTATCATTCAAATCGCTGTTGTGATTGTGACTTGTGAATAGTTGTGAACAATAGCGGTGGGTATGTCGCAGACGTTCGTTTCTAGACTAACGTCGAAATACCTAGGTAACTACCGAACGTAATATTGTTATATTAGATAAAAAAATATAAGTAGGTAGGTATCCTTGTTTTGCTCATGTAGGTATGCGAGGAGCTCGTGGCTACGTAATAACAGCCGCACGGGTCGATTCATCAGGTTAAGCTACGCTTGCCGGGGTTGGTCCGTGGATGGGTGACCATCTTTACATACCGAGACTCCTCCGTGCCTCGGAAAGCACGTTAAGCCGTTGGTCCCGGCTGTCATTTGTGGATCTTTGACAGTCGTTACGGGTCGTCAGCAGCCCGAAAGTCTGACAACCGGTCTTACCAAGAGGTATCGTATTACCCAGTTACTGGGTTGTGGAGGTCAGATAGGCAGTCGCTCCATGTAAAATACCTACTGGTATTCAGCTGCATCCAGTTAGACTGGAAGCCGACCCCAATATAGTTGGGAAAAGGCTAGGCAGATGATGAGGTATGCGGGAATTTATGAAAATGACCGGATCGCCCGACCGGCACACTGACACCGACTGAAATTCCTTATCATCTCGTCTCAGTCACCAGTCTCGCCACATATTCTTATCTATAAACAAAATTAATGCGCAAGCATTCGGCACCTACAACATTAAAAAAACAAACAATACCTAATCGTTTTAATGGTTTACAAAACATTACCTAGGTAGGTAGGTAGTGTAGGTACTCACTTACCTAATTTAAACAAACAAGTGGATTGTGGCTAACGACCCAATCCGCGGAATCCACCTCATACCTACCACCATCCACTACACTAATTACTACTAGTTCCCATCAATATTTTTAATATTTAAATCCATTAGGTATCTACTTACTTAAATACTTAAGTAGTAATTTTTTTTTGGTCTGAGGTCATAATAAAATAATCGGAATCATAGGTAGGTAGGTAGGTAAGTAAGTACTAAAATAGAAGGATACTAAAAAGGTACCTACTAGTAATTGTGACTGATATTTGACTAGGTACATAACTAAGTACCTAACTGAGAATTAAGTAAGTATAGAGTAGCTGATGGTGATAGGGCAGGCATCATCAGCCAGGGGGTCCTCGGGGTCATTACCCCCCCCCCCCCCAATCATTCAAGCTGTCGAGATACTGAATGATTTACGTACTTATCAATTTACCATTTCCCTAAAAATATTCCTCGGCACCAATGGTGACTCCCTCCCCTCCCCCCAAAATCTTGGGTTGCGACCTCACCTGGTAGATAGTTATGCCTATTATAGGCTTGATTCATATAAGGTCAACCTTTAAGTATCCTATCGTATATCAATGCAAGTCTGCAATGCGCGTCAATACACGGGTTTGGAATAAGAAATCCTGAAAACAGCTTGCGAAACTACAATATCTGTTTCTGCTCCACCGCAATAGGATAAAAAGCATAGGTATTGCATGATTATTTCACAATAATTTCAATTTAGGCACCTTTATGATGATGACTAGTGATCGGAATAGGTAGAGCAAATTTACCTAAAGTTAGAAAAAGAACAGAGACAAAGTGGAGACGCCTTACGCCAAAAATTTTTTTTGGACTAATGTCCTGTTTCGGTACATTACTTAAGTACAACCAAAATTTATAAAGTAAAACAACTATCGAATTCATTTCCTGTTCCTGTTTCTTTAAAAAAAAAAAGAGTATGTACGATTTTTATTGTTTGAATTTTAGTTCTTGACATCTAATTTTACTCCACACCTTAGTCATCACATTAGCATTTATATTAAATGTACTTAAGTGATGTCCCGAAATCTCGACATTAGTCCCGAAAAAATATTTTAGTCGTACGGAAGTCTCCACTTTTTTTGTCTCTGTTCTTTGAACTTTAGGTAGATTAGCTCTACCTATTCCGATCACTGATGATGACTCATACCTACCGTACTTAAATGATTACGTACTGTTAGGTATCTATTTCCTTCCTACAAAATTGTTTATCAGCACTTTAAAATAATAATAACTACCTAAATCTATAATTTAGTATTATCACTATAAAAATAATGGTTTAGAATATAGAATAGTATAGAATTTTTGGTTTGCACTTTACCTATCTGTGTCGAAAACCAACTCCGAATCTTAGTTTTTGATTGATCTAATTCGACTTTACACGAAAACCCTAAGGATATTGCGAAAACTCGGATAATTAGAAAATCGTGAAAAAAAAAGCTTCGAGCAACTTGAAAGTAGCGCTCACCGCTCCCTCGGCTCGCGCGCGGTTGCTCAAAGTTTTAACCTAACCTATTTCACCCAGTTCAAAATGACGAATCATACAATCTGCCGCAAAAGTATATACTTAGGTATTCCCCTATTTTTACAGTCTGTAGGTAAAATGAGGATGATGCAATCGAACTTGTGTATGTCCACGATCCACGTATGTTTAGCAGAATTTTGAGGAGACCAAAGGTACCTACGTACAATACAAACCTTGCAGAGTCAACCAAACACAGGTCGCAAGTCGCAACATTGAAAGATGTTAATGACCCCTGAATTTATTTTTAAAAGGCACACGGATATAAGTTCCTACTTATAAGTACTTACCTAAGTAAAAGAAAAGCTGAGTTTCTAATTAAGTATGTAGACTATTGTTATACGGTACAGTAGGTAGGTAGGTACCTACCAACATAGTTACAATTTGATAAATAGGTACCTAAGTAATTAAATAGGCAAGGTATTATAAATTATAGTTAATATTTTTAGCTAGGTACGTAATTAGGTACTTACCTACTTACGATTTTTTCATAAACGTATAAACGAGGTCATTTGACGAGGTTTTACAACAGTTAATTTAATTTAGTTAAGTAATTTAATTATGCAAGTACCTAGGTAAGACCCACTTCTTGTTAGGTACCTTTGGTCAAAATTTAAACCAATATTTAGATATCTATTACTATTTTAACGCTCCGCATTCATCTGTGGCTCCGCATAAACCAATAGTAGGTACCTATAATGTACTCTGTGGCATAAACTGAGAGCAATGTCTGGGTTTTGCGTCGAAACTGCTGTTGCATGTTATTGATCGCCATGATTCGTTGAATTGGCTTTGTTTTGTTGGACTTCCTCTCATTCCAGACCAAACAGTTTGCGTCACAAAGGAAAGAAGCTACGCATGCGTTCTAGAACATTGGTGCTATCTCTATCTTACCCACTGTGTTAGAAAGAGACAAAATTTCCTTCGGCTATCCTCGACGGTCTCGGTAGTCATTGATTTTTCACGAGACCGTGTCTATATAAAGGGGACGTCAGTACTCGGAGCGCATTTCAAAACGAGAAATTGAAAAACGAATTCACAAGCGCGTGACTTTTTAGAGTTGTTCGTCAGAGAGTTATCAATACTTATTTTATTAAATTTTGTGTTAAAATATATCAGACTAAATTCTAGTGATTTAATCGGTAAGTGTTAATTTTCTTTTATTCATGTTGTGTTTTTTGGTATAAAGTAATAAGCAGTATTTTAGCACCGTCTGCTAGGGAAAGTGGCTATGTGAACTGCGCAGTTGTGATTATTGATCGATCGTGCATGCGCCATTTTGGATAGCAGTCGTTTCGTCAGTTTTTGCATGATTTTACAACGAAGTGTTTTTGTTCTGAACATAATGTTCTATAAATAAATTCAAGTATTAATTCTCAATAAAAAAAAACCGTTAGCAATGTAAAGCTCAATTTCTAAAGCTATTGTTAAATGTAACAATTTGTTATCTCTGCCAGTTTCAAAACCATCGTCTACCAAGTTTCTACCAAACAAAACCCATTCTTCTTATATTTATCTACTGTTTCCGCCGACCGAAACATAATAACTAAGTAAAGGTAAATTTCACTTTTTGTATGTGATATGATATGGTTTAATTCGCAAACTGTTCAGTAGTGGCCATGTCAGTAGGTCACCCCCGTTTATTCTATCCGTGACCTACTTATTGCATTGCCCGCGGCCATATTTTATCAGCTGCCTACTACGTACCTACCTAAAATACCTACCAACATCAATGCTGCGGGAACACCCAAATTATAATGTTTTTCTTATTTACCTACCTAAACCTAACCTAAACCTGAGTAACGCAGATATAAGTAATATTTACTTCAGACATTAAATTATTTACTTACTTGTAGGTAGGTTCTTACATTTATATTATTGCATAGTCGAACCGAGTCATAGATAGCGTGATATTTCTCATTTCTTACATTTATATTATTGCACAGTCGAACCGAGTCATAGATAGCGTGATATTTCTCATCACGAACACATAGGTACGTTTCCAGTCATAAATACGGTGACTCATAAGTTGTTACCAACTACTAATGAGTAGTGACGACACTTTAAATTCTTATGTGTTAACAGTTATTTTACTTCTGTTACAGGACAATATGCAGATCTTCGTGAAGACTTTGACGGGGAAAACCATCACTTTGGAGGTGGAACCCTCTGATACCATTGAAAACGTGAAAGCTAAGATTCAAGACAAGGAAGGCATTCCTCCCGACCAACAGAGATTGATCTTCGCCGGAAAGCAACTAGAAGATGGACGCACACTATCCGACTACAATATCCAGAAGGAATCTACTCTTCACCTGGTGCTGCGTCTCAGAGGTGGTATGCAGATTTTCGTTAAAACATTGACTGGAAAAACCATCACATTGGAAGTTGAGCCATCCGACACCATTGAAAATGTCAAGGCTAAGATCCAAGATAAGGAGGGTATCCCTCCAGACCAGCAGCGATTGATCTTCGCCGGCAAACAGCTTGAAGATGGGCGTACGTTATCCGACTACAACATCCAGAAAGAATCTACGCTCCACTTAGTATTGCGTCTGCGTGGTGGAATGCAAATCTTTGTTAAAACATTGACTGGTAAAACAATAACTTTAGAAGTTGAGCCATCTGACACAATTGAGAATGTTAAAGCTAAAATTCAAGACAAGGAAGGCATTCCACCTGACCAACAGAGACTGATCTTCGCCGGTAAACAGCTGGAAGATGGCCGCACGCTTTCCGATTACAATATTCAGAAGGAATCCACTCTGCATTTGGTACTTCGTCTGCGTGGTGGTATGCAAATCTTCGTCAAGACTTTGACTGGTAAGACCATTACACTAGAGGTCGAACCCTCTGATACAATAGAAAATGTTAAAGCTAAAATCCAAGACAAAGAGGGAATACCACCAGACCAGCAGAGACTTATATTCGCCGGCAAGCAGTTAGAAGATGGGCGTACCTTATCTGATTACAACATTCAAAAGGAGTCGACACTTCACTTAGTACTGCGTCTGCGTGGTGGTATGCAAATCTTCGTTAAAACGCTTACTGGCAAGACTATCACATTAGAAGTTGAAGCTTCTGACACAATTGAAAACGTTAAAGCGAAAATCCAGGACAAGGAAGGAATACCTCCAGACCAGCAACGTCTGATTTTCGCCGGTAAGCAGCTGGAAGATGGCCGCACGCTTTCCGATTACAATATTCAGAAGGAGTCCACTCTGCATTTGGTACTTCGTCTGCGTGGTGGTATGCAAATCTTCGTCAAGACGCTGACTGGCAAGACTATTACACTAGAGGTCGAAGCATCTGACACAATTGAAAACGTCAAAGCAAAAATCCAGGACAAGGAAGGAATTCCTCCAGACCAACAACGATTGATCTTCGCTGGTAAGCAGCTGGAAGATGGCCGCACGCTTTCCGATTACAATATTCAGAAGGAGTCCACTCTGCATTTGGTACTTCGTCTGCGTGGTGGAATGCAAATCTTTGTCAAGACGCTGACAGGCAAGACTATTACACTAGAGGTCGAAGCATCTGACACAATTGAAAACGTCAAAGCAAAAATCCAGGACAAGGAAGGAATTCCTCCAGACCAACAACGATTGATCTTCGCTGGTAAGCAGCTGGAAGATGGCCGCACGCTTTCCGATTACAATATTCAGAAGGAGTCCACTCTGCATTTGGTACTTCGTCTGCGTGGTGGAATGCAAATCTTTGTCAAGACGCTGACAGGCAAGACTATTACACTAGAGGTCGAAGCATCTGACACAATTGAAAACGTCAAAGCAAAAATCCAGGACAAGGAAGGAATTCCTCCAGACCAACAACGATTGATCTTCGCTGGTAAGCAGCTGGAAGATGGCCGCACGCTTTCCGATTACAATATTCAGAAGGAGTCCACTCTGCATTTGGTACTTCGTCTGCGTGGTGGTATGCAAATCTTCGTCAAGACACTGACTGGTAAGACCATTACACTAGAGGTTGAAGCATCTGACACAATTGAAAATGTTAAAGCCAAAATTCAGGACAAAGAGGGAATCCCACCAGACCAGCAGAGATTGATATTCGCCGGTAAACAGTTGGAAGATGGCCGCACGTTGTCAGACTACAATATTCAGAAGGAATCTACATTGCATTTGGTACTTCGTCTGCGTGGTGGTATGCAAATCTTCGTCAAAACTTTGACCGGAAAGACCATTACTCTGGAGGTCGAGGCTTCTGACACAATTGAAAATGTCAAAGCCAAAATCCAAGACAAAGAAGGAATTCCCCCAGACCAGCAGAGATTGATATTCGCCGGTAAACAGTTGGAAGATGGCCGCACGTTGTCAGACTACAATATTCAGAAGGAATCTACATTGCATTTGGTACTTCGTCTGCGTGGTGGTATGCAAATCTTCGTCAAAACTTTGACCGGAAAGACCATTACTCTGGAGGTCGAGGCTTCTGACACAATTGAAAATGTCAAAGCCAAAATCCAAGACAAAGAAGGAATTCCCCCAGACCAGCAGAGATTGATCTTCGCCGGTAAACAGTTGGAAGATGGGCGCACACTGTCCGATTACAACATTCAAAAGGAGTCCACCCTTCATTTGGTGCTACGCCTACGTGGTGGAATGCAAATCTTCGTGAAGACCTTGACTGGCAAGACCATTACATTGGAGGTCGAGGCTTCTGACACAATTGAAAATGTCAAAGCCAAAATCCAAGACAAAGAAGGAATTCCCCCAGACCAGCAGAGATTGATCTTCGCCGGTAAACAATTGGAAGATGGTCGCACACTGTCGGACTACAACATCCAAAAAGAGTCCACTCTTCACTTAGTACTGCGTCTGCGCGGTGGTATGCAAATCTTCGTCAAGACCCTGACTGGTAAAACGATCACATTAGAAGTTGAAGCTTCCGACACAATCGAGAATGTGAAAGCCAAAATTCAAGACAAAGAAGGAATCCCTCCAGACCAGCAGAGATTGATCTTCGCCGGCAAACAGTTGGAGGATGGACGTACTCTATCGGACTACAATATCCAAAAAGAATCTACGCTGCATTTAGTGCTGCGGCTGCGTGGTGGTATGCAAATCTTCGTGAAGACACTGACTGGCAAAACCATCACACTAGAAGTCGAAGCATCTGACACAATCGAAAATGTCAAAGCGAAAATTCAGGACAAAGAGGGAATTCCACCAGACCAGCAGAGATTGATCTTTGCCGGCAAACAGTTGGAAGATGGGCGCACACTCTCCGATTATAACATTCAGAAGGAATCTACATTGCATTTAGTTCTACGTCTTAGAGGCGGCATGCAAATCTTCGTCAAAACCCTGACTGGCAAAACTATCACATTAGAAGTTGAAGCTTCTGACACAATCGAGAATGTGAAAGCCAAAATCCAAGACAAAGAGGGAATCCCACCAGACCAGCAGAGATTAATCTTCGCCGGTAAACAGTTAGAGGATGGTCGCACTCTCTCCGATTACAACATTCAGAAGGAATCTACACTTCATTTAGTGTTAAGGTTGAGAGGAGGAATTTAAAAAAATATACTCTGAAATAAAATACTTATTTTGAATGCAATATTTTATTTTATTACGTAGGTACCTGAATAAGTTACATACATACATAGGACACACAGAGTTATACACCTTCCCAATATCCCATTCCTTGGTACACAATTACACATCTTACGGCTGGGCTATACGCAAACCCGTCCCAACAGATTGACCTCTCGTTATAAATAAAATGAGAGAAGCTCTGACCACAGAACTTTTTCATCGCCTAGTGCAAGGAACATATATTATACTCACCTACGGCGAGGTCTAGTGAGCTAACGGGCGATACCTTTACCCAATATAACTTTCATGTATGCCTTTAGGCTTCATGTACATGACGCCTAGCGCCTGAGGCACACCGCCCGCGCGGCTTCGCCGCGTAGGTTTAATTTTACAGTCATTCTAAAGTTTTCAGAGTTCCGATTTTTTTTAACCTTGCGGTCCGGCACGGCGCCGTTGCGTCTCCGGCGTTATGTACAGGAAGCTTTAGAGTAAGTATAGGAAATACACATTAAAGAATTAGGTGCAACTTTATTACACAGTAGGTAACCGTATTTTCAATACACAATGTTGGAAAATGTCGGAATGTGTAAGGAGAGTAGCAAAAGATGTGTTTGGAGAATCAAAAGAAAAAGGTATACCTAATAAAAAGGATACATGGTAGTGGAAAGAAGAAAGTTGCGTTTAAAGGATGTCAGGGTGTGGAAACCGGGAATGATAGTTTGAAAGACAGGTTTGAAAGAAAATAAAAAGAGGGTTTACAAAGAATGGAAGAGAAAGGCAAAAAAGGCTGTAGCAGTTTCCAGGGCTAAGGCGCAAGAGAAGTTGTATGACTCACAGCCACTCTCAGGACAGCCCAAGAAGGAGCTCTACCGTATTACAGAAGTAAAAGAAAGATGAACGAGATATTTATAAGATGACGCCGCCTGGCCGCCGGTAAGGTTTTGTGGTTTTGTCCAAAGATCACAGATTACTAATAAGTAGCAAGCTAGCAAAGATGATATAATAACGATGGAAGATGAACGGTTTATTTTGAAAAGCTAATGAACGAACTAACCTAATGAATCATTTTGAAAGAGATTACTAATCCATTGCTTCATATATTCGAAAAATTTGTCTGCTCGACAACGTAAATAACGTACCTAATGAATGTTGTTGAACTGTGGACGTCACTTTTGCACTGCGTACAGATGTGCATACAAAAACTTGCACACGGTGTTCATCAGACAATCTCGTATACCTACGGTCGTCTGTTCGGCTTGGGTCGGCTATTGGCAACACCGATGATCCATGGTTCAGCGTGGCTTGCACGTGCAGGTCTTATGTCCTTACCTCTTCCTGTTGATTATGGACGCTCCGATGTCGGACATACAGGAAGAGGCACCCTGGCGTTTGCCGTACACCATTGTTCGTGTCAGTGAAGATGGACGTAGACCTGAGATTGGAAGAGGATTAAAGAAATGACAATAGACAGAAGCTGAAGAATTTTGGCTTGAAAATCAGCAGAACCAAAAGCGAATATAATATGTACTTCCGTTCTGCGATTTCAGCAGTCTCTCCAGTTCTGGGGCCATAGCGCTTGATGGCGCGCTTCTCCCGGTTTGCTCCGACTTAGGGATGTGTGGTGCTATGCGAATGGATAGAGAAATGAGTATATATGAGAAAGTCTGAAAGTGACACCGGTGACTGAAAAGTTGTGTGGAAATAGGTGGTCATGGTATGGGCATGTGATGCGGAGGAATGCAGGAAATGCCGTGGATCAGTATGAATGTGGTTACGAGTAGGGGAAGGCCAAAGAAACGATGGATCCAAACGTTGGAAGACCTATTCAAACACACGTGGTATAGATTACAACATTTATAACTGACCGCCATCGCCTCTATATGAACTGACAACGCAGAAGATGCGTATTTTTTTTAGAAACATATTTTTAGGCCGTATGGTTTGATTTTCATAACCTATCAAAGTTTTCGAACGAATAAAATCACTCACCTAGACACCTAGCTTTATGGCTAAATGCGAAGTGCGAACTGTCAAAATTTAAATTTAAAATAAAATCGGATCACAAACGGGAGCCAATTATCAATAATTTTGTCATAAATACCTTTTTATATCTTACATATGGAACAGAACGGTATGATTCAATTTATTAGTGTCGGCGAAGTTTAATATTTACCTATTAAGTGCTATTCGTCGAAGTAACTGAGACAAAACATACACGATGGAAGAACCAATTCTTCGATATGAGAAAATTGACTTTCTGGGAGAAGGGCAGGTAATTTACACTATATTAATATACCTACCAAAGCGTAAATAACTATTATTTATCATTAAAAAATAAAACTTTTAATTATAACCTCTAAAAATTTGTTTTTAGTTTGCAACAGTATACAAAGCCAGAGACGTGAAAACAGATAAAATAGTTGCTGTAAAGAAGATCAAAATAGGCTCCCGCCTCGAGGCACAGGATGGCATCAATCGGACTGCTCTGAGAGAAATAAAGCTGTTGCAAGAGTTACAGCATATCAATCTCATTGGATTATTAGGTTTGTTTTTCTATAATTTTATTTAAAATTTTAATGTAATCAGACCTTGTGTAGACAACTGGTCAAGCATTTTTATACATACACAATTCCAGGGTATTTTTTTAAAGCAGTTTTTTAGAAAGCTTATTAGTCTTAAACCATGTATCATCGCGGATACCCATAACTAACCACTTTCAAAATAAAACCCCATGCAAAAGATGACCACATCTGTTACCGCCCGGGTTCTATAGCGGCTAAGCGTTGCAAGCAAGAATAGTGCTTATGGTGGTTCGTTATAGCTTTCCGCCATAGTACCTACAAACCAACCCATAATGTATTCCTGCTATACACTTATTTATTTTATTTATTTATTTATTAATCACCAACTTGCACTAACAGTAGTAACACCAAACATACAAGTTATAGGCTAATAAGAGATAATGACCTCTCAAATATATTTATGATAAGCTTATTTTCTGCATTGTAAATAACAAAACCCTTACCTGAAAGATATTTACAACATCATTCTCTTTTCAGATGTATTTGGACAGAAATCAAATGTATCATTAGTGTTTGACTTTATGGACACTGACTTAGAAATAATTGTTAAGGACAATAATATTGTACTCACTCCAGCTAATGTAAAGTCTTACATGATTATGACTTTAAAAGGTAAGCTATTATTTCATCATCCACCATTAGTACGGGTTGTAAAAAGCCCATAAGTCTGATAACCAGTCTTACTATCATGTTACCAAATAAGGGTAGCAGAAGCCAGAAAAAATTAACTGCTGTATCCTGTTAGACTGGAAACAAAATTAAGAAAAGGCTTGGCAGATGATGATCTTTTCATCACCCAATAATTGTTGACTGGCAGAGAATGCCTACATGGTAAAGGCGCGGTCCGAGGGTGGGGTCCTGGGGGTCATGACCCAAAATCATTCAAATGTCGAAAGACTGAATGATTTACGTAAAAATATTCCTCGGCACCAATGGTGACCCCCCCCAAAATCTTGGGCTGCAACCGCACCTGATGGTAATCTCTGCTTTTGGCATAAAATTTAAAAAATAAGTATTGGACAGCAAAGCCAAGCAACTTTAATGCATAACGTAAACCAAATTAAAAAAAAAAAAAAATTGGGCATGCTAATGCAAAGATACAAAAGATAGTCCCCAAAGTTCAACTCTTGTGTTAATGATTGGACTGCTCGGAAGAAAAGGCGGCAACAAATTTCACAGAAAAAAAAAAAAAAACTTCTCTGCAATAATGTAGTCTTCTTATTTTCCAGGTTTAGAATACTTACATCAAAATTGGATATTGCACAGAGATTTGAAACCAAACAACTTACTTATAAACCGGGAGGGTATTCTGAAAATTGGTGACTTTGGTCTTGCTAAGGCTTTTGGGTCTCCAACCAGAATTAACACACATCAAGTAGTAACCAGATGGTATAGGTAATAAATAACAATTTCCTGTATGATTTATGTATTTATAGCCTTTATTCAGGGTTACAGTTGTATTACAAAAACATTTTATCTCAGTTCCAAGTCCCTGTGGACACACAAAGGCCTCCTCCAAACTTTTCAAATTCTCCCTGTTCCTTTCTAGTTTAGTCAATGTCTTTCCCACTGTCCTCCCCAAGTCATCATGCAATGTTTTCAAAGGTTTCCGTGTCTTTCTCTTTCCTGTTCTAGGGTACCAAAGGGACACTTTTTTGTTCCATTTCTCTTGTTCCCTGACAGTGTGGCCAGTATGGAATTTGGTGCAGAAATCTATCAGATGAAGTCAAATATATATTATGTGCTAGGCAATATTCTGTATCAGGCGGAGAACAGGGTGTCGTGGCGGAGGCTTATATCCAGCAGTGGACTGCTATAGGCTGAGTTGATTGAAACGACCAATTGGAATCGTGCACCTAGCTTCTGACGTTTCATAAGTGCCCATGTAGGTTTATGTGAAATAAAATATTTTGATTTTGATTGATTGATTAATTCTATCTCAAGATTGCAAAATTATTATTTTTGGCTTTTACAAGGGTCTGCCTACATAATATTTAAACTTTTTCCTTTACTTTAAATCTGTTTGTTGATAACATAATAAAAACGAACGAAACAAAGTAAAAGGAGCAGGTAAGTAAGGATCCTAGCAGGTGGCGTTCTGTAATTTCTGCCTATCCCCATGAGACAAAGGCGTTAGTTTATGTATGTCATCATCATCATCATTCCATCCGAAAGACGTCCACTGTACTGGTGGACATCGGCCTCCCTAAAGCACCGCCACTTCGACCAGTTCTGTGCTTCCCGCATCCAGCGCATTCCTGCGGCCTTCACAAGGTCATCGGTCCACTTTGAGGGAGGCATTCCAACGCTACGTCTTCAAGTACGCTGGACGCCACTCCAGAACCTTTCTTCGGCCCCATCCCACTCCATTTATGTATGTATGTGTGATAAAATATATATTCATCTCTTTTCAGGTCACCAGAACTGTTATTTGGAGCAAGACAATATGGTACAGGTGTTGACATGTGGGCAATAGGTTGTATATTAGCTGAACTACTACTGAGAGTACCTTTCTTACCTGGAGAATCAGATCTAGATCAACTGTCGCGGATCTTCCAAGTATTCGGCACACCAAATGAAGAAACTTGGCCTGTGAGTATTTATTTATTTTTGAGCTTGTTGATGACCACTCTAATTTCCCAAGTTCTGCTATACCTACAGCCTACATTTGCATAAAAAATATATTAAGGAAATTTCATAAGCACAGTGGGCATTTTCATAAGTAAAATAAAAACTCAAAGTGTTAAACCTTTTAGTTCCGCGACTGTTCATCTTAAGAATAATAATTTATCTAGAAGCAATTTCAAACTTGTTTTTAACTATGATCCCTTAAAATGTGCATATTTATCTATGTTTTATTAGCTAACCCTGAAATGCATCATCTGAAATGAATTCTGACTATCACTATAACACACAACTTTTTTTATTTCCAGGGAATGAAAAACTTGACAGACTATGTGCAGTTCAAGGTATTTCCGCCGCAGCAGCTGCGTCACATATTCAGTGCCGCGTCAGACGATCTGATCCAACTGATGGAGCGCCTGCTGGCTCTGTACCCTCCCAGTCGGTGCGACTGCACGCAGGCGTTGCAGATGTCATACTTTAGGTATTGTGAAATATTCTCAATCGCGTATGTATGTTAACGCAATTTATACTAGCTGGTCCCCGCGGCTTTGCTCACGTGGACCCTAATTATTTTTCTGAACTAAAAATAGCCTTGGTTATGTCTTTTAACATCAGCTATCTGAAAGTCCCGTCAAAATCGATCCACCCGTTTTGTAGATAAGCCGGAACAAACGGACAGACAGGCAAACAAAAATGTTAAAAATTGTTTTTACTCAATAGTAAAAAACTGTTATTTTGACATTACAAACAGACATTTCAATTTTATTTATTTGTATATGTAGATCTAGTATAGATTATTGTGCACCCAATGATACAACATAGGATAAACATAAAACAAGTGTGCAAATCTGTACAATGGGCGGTCTTATCGCACAGGGCGACCTTTTACAGTCAACCTTTGGATGAATTAAAAGAAAGGAGATGGAATTTATTTATGTAAATGTTAACCAGCGAAGCTCATGAAATTATATGAACGGATTTTTTCAATGTATCGCTGTCGTTCGCGTCCCGCTGTCAGTCATAGCTCGTACTCGTTAGCTGCTCGCAACTACGTCAGTACGAAAAAATGCGAATCCTATAGTAATCGGGCTTTTGAGCCGATCCAAGTCAACTTAAAACCTTAAGACTACCTCTTTGTGAACCTATTTCGATTTTCCTAGTAGAGTAAATTTTTGAGTCTGTAATGTCCATCAATGTCGGAGGAACCTTCTGCCAGACGATACAGTGAGAAGCTATACTAGTTCCCTCTCCATAGCTTATAATAATAATAATATCAGCCTATTATTGTCCCCCTGCATGGCTAAGGTTCCTTTTTATACAGAGAGCACGAGCATTGATCACCACACTTGCTCAAGACAGATGGCGATTTCAGACATTCTGAAGTTTAGGTTTCCTCACGACCGTGTTTTTTCTTCATCAATGTCAGTAATGTCGAAGATAACTGCTAGCGAAGATGTCGAAGATAACAGTTAGCGCACGCCACGCGCGTCAGCACCCGCCTCTCTAGCTTTGAAATTTGTTGTATATAATTCGAGTCTTATGTATGACGCATCAATAGATATAAAATTGCTATTACGCGAAAGCGACGGTGGAGGCGGCGGGCGGGCGCTGTGCGATTGCGACGCGTGTACGCAATAGCTATTGAGCGTGCGAGTGTACTATACATCTATAAAACGATTTACAAAAAAAAACCGACTTCCAAAAAAAAACGGGGGGGTTTTGGGAGGTCTGTTGTGTTTTTTTTTTGTAAAAAGTTTTTATTTTTCTCTTTTTAGTAGTGGTACCTACCCCACACAAATTCGAATACCACTAGCTGATGAAAATAACAGTGAAGGAGTAAATGACATCGTCTAGATAAACTAAGTGGGAAAAATCCGTAATATTGACGCTAACTCAAAAACTACCCAAGCAAAGTTAATAAAATTTATATGGGACCACCTCGGAAGCATGACCTACCATACAAAAAAAGAATCATCAAAATCGATTCATAATTGGCGGAGAAATCGCGTAACAAATATACAAAAAAAAAAACAGACGAATTGAGAACCTCCTCCTTTTTGAAGAAGTCGGTTAAAAAAACATACAGTCGAATTGAGAACCTCCTCCTTTTTGAAGAAGTCGGTTAAAAAATGTACGTTAAGACAAGGGACTAAATATTAAATTACAAAGTTTCTGAGAAAAAAGAAAAAAAAATTACAAAGTTTCTGAAGCGGCAGCATTGCCGCGTGCAGCGGGGATAGGAATCATACCTTTAACCATTGGGCCATCATCATTTTTGTAATAAGCCGATTTTTGTAGGTGTCTCACTTTACTTTTTACTGAAAATAAACCTTTGTTTCAGCAACAAACCAGCTCCTTCGGTAGGATCCAAGCTACCCATGCCTACGAATATTAGCAGTCGAATAGAGACTGATAAACCATCACTGAAAAGAAAGCTTCTGGAAAACATCGATGGTGGCTCCTTAGCAAAGAGACTACAGTTTTGACTAACAAACAATTTAAGACATTCTTAGTACTGCTGGATTTAGTACAATGAAAGAAAGTGCAATTTACTTATGCTCTATGATTGTTGATATTAATGACATTGACTTTGGGGTAAAAGAATAGATGAAAAAAGACATGTGGCACATGTAATTATAGATAGTGGTAAACTTCGTGCAATGATACGAAGGTGGCTAAATATTATTCCACATTCTATATAATATACGCGAAATAATATATTTAAAGCGTTTCAGATGATTGTTGAATAAGTTAGTGAACTAAATTTAATTAAAAGAGACGGTTGCTACAGTTATTTATGCAAATTAAAATTAACTCATGATGTGAATAAGAAAAGCTTGCAAATGATTTTTTCGTACATATTTTTCAGATAATTGAAAAGACAGACTTAACTGATTCAACCAATTGACAGAACTGAACTGCAAAGACTTGCTGATATAATTAAACTTTTTATTGATAAGAGAAAATATAGATTTGATATTAAAATATAGTTTTATTCCATAAAAACAATGATAGCCGTAAAAATAATAGTACAGTTTATAGTAAAAATAATCTTTCAGTTATTGCTTATTTGTCTATGCACCAGAATTTACAGAACATTGACAAAATTACTCTAATATTATTAAGGATTATCGGTAATGTTAATATTATCATGATTACAATGAACACGTTAAGCAATTACAATATAAAAATACTTCTTATTTGTAACTGGAATATATTGCAAGCTATAATTGTTTTCAGTTGTAGCAAACAATAATCATCACACAGTTACGACTATATTTGGTTAACAAACACTCGCTCGAACAAGTGAAGTATTGTAATTGGACAGTCTCATGAACACAACGAACACACTGGAACGTCGCAAATTGTCGTATGTAACACACACCCACGCCCCAAGCTTACTTGGGCCGGGGAATCGAAACTAATCTGGAAAAAAGAAAATACTATTAGCTTTATCACAGCGGATTTACAGCAAAGCGAACGGTCAACGCTCTCGGCACGTGCTAGCCGCGTGTACGTAACGAAAACAAGTGTATTAACGGGAGCGAGATGACCAAATGTACATTCAGCGTAAATAGAATTAATTACGCTGACTGTACATTCGTTCTTAGCAGATATGAAGTTCCTGCTTGTCAAAAAATATGAAAATTCAATGAAATACAAGAAAAAGAATAAGAGCATAACACAGACGAGTTCATTCTCCAAATGGTGTAGGCAGTGCGGGCGATTTGAGCTTTGGTGGTGCGCTCGGGAATGGCTTGCAGGGGCGAAGGCCGCTGCCAGATCACTACATCCCTGCACTGCACTTGAAATCCTACAAATAATATTAATAAAAGAAATAGGTAGCTGATAGCCACACAAACAACTCATAACCAACTCCATTCATAAAATAGTTAATTGATTTAGGCGTGACTTTGCGGAAATCCACTATGACAATAGACGTAGATATATGTAGTAACCTATTCCGCTTGACTATTCTTCGAGAGTCATAAAAACAAACCCTGTGAGAAATCGACACGTATTTCACCTCTCAACGAGACATCCTCAGGATGACGATTGACCAATTGTAAACCAGAACGCGACGTGTTACCACACCGAGCGCTGCAATCCTATACAAGTTAACCCCAGACATCACTACTATACAGATGCCTAAACACAACGCGTGCGGGCGCGACGCGGGCCGCGACGCAAGCAGTCACTGAGCGGCGGTACACTGCAATACAAGCCGCTCATACATACACCACAGTTTCTCCCTGAAACCGCGAACGGCTAGATCTGTGACCGGGGCGAGGGGGAAACTACACCTTATCCTTTAGGAGCGTCGAGTCGGCATCTCTGTCGCTGGTCGTTACCTGCTAAGCCTCTCCTAGGAGTCTCACCTGGCGGTGACAGGCCGCCGAGATGTCGTGTGAAGAAAGCGGCGCTATAGATATAGCATCGTGGCGCGCCTACAGAAAAATTAATTGCAACCAATCACACGGACGCGTTAAATTACGCGGCCGACTATTGCCATTCGCCGCCTAAGGCAACTACAGTGAGGGGCCCGCAGTTGCGGGTCACGGCATGTCGCCCGTGGGCGCGACGTCCCCTGACGACATCCGAGCGGCCTATACAAGTGGGAGTGACGGGCGATTTGATTTACTTTGCGTCCAGCGCTCGGTGTGCTCGGTGCTCGGTAACACGTCGCGTTCTGGTTTGCAATTGGTCAATCGTCATCCTGAGGATGCCTCGCTGAGAGGTGAAACACGTGTCGATTTCTTACAGGGTTTTTTATGACTCTTGAAGAATATTCTAGTAGAAAGTTACTACATATATCTACGTCTATTGTATTTTTTTTTCATTCATAAACTTTGAAATATGAGTTGTACATCGCATCACGTAAGTGACAGTCAGTTATCGCCGACGCATTGCGGACCGAATAATGTTACTGATACAAAGTTCACATTTCAATGTTTTACGACTCGATAATGTGTGTCGGGTGTTCCTTTCATTCGTTTCGGTTAATTTGACTTTGTATACAACATCAATCGTCGGGGCAGTAGCCCGCCAGACACGACACCCGGTCGGAGGATCCTCCCTTTTTTATGGAGGATGAGTGAACTTTACACCCTGTTCCTCATACCTGTATACACCATTCATTCTGAGGTAGAGTAGGTAGAGTAGGCGGCGCGTGCCTCACGTTGTCTGTGTGATCGCTTTATATAAATTAGCTAACGAAACTCCGCGAACGTGATGGGTATCGATATTTAAAAACAAAAAAATTAAAAAATTTATGATCTTTTTGGGGTCCATGACCGCTAGTAGAAGTGTTAGTCGATAAAATCAGTTTTTACCCGACTACGGCGAAGCAAAAAGGAGGGTTATGATTTTGACTGGTATGTATGTACGTTCATGTGATCATAACTTCTAAACTCCTCATCATTATTTGACAAATGAAGTATCGTTGGAAGCGTCTTAATCGTCCAGTTATAGGCTATGTGACCTCACATTAAATGTCCTGATTATGGCGCCCTCTAGAGGACAAAAAGTCATGAACTAAAAATTTCCTCCGGATTTTTAATTTGTCTGTCTGTGATGTCTTGCTTACACCTTTTTAGTTAACTTTTTTGTCGTAGTTGGGTTTTAGTTTTATAACTTTTATCGTCTTGAGATATCGATACCCATCGACGTCTGTGAAGTTTACACATAAAAAATATTTTTTAAGCTGATATTTGAAATGACTACACTGCCGACGGTTGATGACCCCATAAAAAAACATTATCAAATTAATTACTTTTTTATCATATTTAGATATCGATACCGCGGCAGCGGCCGGCTAGCGCTTCTTCCAAGTTGGTCGCAGGTATTTGGCAGTTTTTACTACACCTTAGGCCGCGGAAGGGAACGGAAGCGAGTTTTTTTGTACATAGTAAAAACTTTTTACAAAAAAAAAAAACAACCGACTTCCAAAAAAACACTAAAACGTGAAAAATAACTTTAATTTCGGAAGTCGGTGTCTTTGCTTTTCAATTTTCATGTTTTGCCACCGACTTCCGAAATTAAAGTTATTTTTCACGTTTTAGTGTTTTTTTGGAAGTCGGTTGTTTCTTTTTTTTGTAAAAAGTTTTTATTTTTCACTTTTTAGTTGTGGTACCTACTCCAGACAAATTCGAATACCACTACCTGGTATGTAAATAACAGTGAAGGAGTCAAACAATATATCGTCTACATACACTAAATGGGAAAAATACATAATTATTGAAGCTAACTCAAAAACTACGAAAGCAAAGTTAATAAAATTTATATGGGACCACCTCTGAAGCATGACCTACCAAACAAAAAAAGAATCATCAAAATCGATTAATAATTGGCGGAGTAATCGCGTAACATACACACAAAAAAAAAAAAAAAAAAAAACAGACGAATTGAGAGCCTCCTCCTTTTTGAAGAAGTCGGTTAAAAATGAACTTTATGTCAATTGTCTAACGTACAAACTAGATACGAGCTTGTTACTGCGGGAATTCCCGAGAGCGTGCGAGAATTCTCCAGAAGAAGCGCAACCTGGTATTTGGCTCGTATCTAGTTTGTGCGTTACACTATTGATATAAAGTTCATTATGATTTGTACAAAAAAAAATCGCTTCCATTCCATTCTGCGGCGGTGTAAATTGAGGCTTAAGCCATAAACCTAATATATATGTATTTTAGGATACATTAATGATATAGCCAAATGTCTAATGACGTGTAAATGATATGGTCAATTTTAGCTGGGCATTTCATGAAACACAACCATTTCATGAAATGGTTGAAAACTTCATGACATGATCAATTCTAAGATCGGGCTACGAAATCGATCGGGCACTGTGAGCATTCGTCGCTGATTCGAATTTTATTGCCATGCGGCGATTTGTTGAGTTTTTCGCTAGGCAAGGCCTCGCGCTGTCTGTACGCGGCTCAACATTAAGCCGCCGCGTACGGAGAGCACGAATTATAAGTATTCTAATTTCCACTCACCACTGTCCGAGTTATCCCCTTGGGCGTTAGGCCTGTGTGCGACTATTTTGCTCTTCAGAAAGGTGGTCTGTACACAAAAATTTTATCGGTCCCTTCTTTTTCTTACAACTAATTTTTTTCTATTATATAGATTAATTTTCATGCAGCATAAACATTCACACTTTCTGTAGGCAAACACAACATTTTAGAATAATGACGATAATTTTTAGAGGATGTTCGCAATGTTCAAAGTGCCAATTCATAGATGAATATTTTATTTAAAAAAAACATTGTGTTGGCCAACGAAAGTAAGAAAGAGTATAAGCGAAATCAAATGAAGTGGCCTGAGAACATTGTCTTAGTATGGTTCACATTTACCTTGGGAGAGTTAGAGACCACTGATAGTCGTCCGTAGACGCCATATTTGCGTTCGTCTTCGGGCCTTAGTGTTCCCATTTTTTTCATTACTAAATAGATCTGCAGGTAACAAAACTGTTTTAGAATTTAGTCGTTTTAAATTGATAGCGAATTATCATAGGTAAAGCTTCGAATCCATAGAAAGCAAAAGTTGTAGAACATTATTCACAACATGTATTTGTGTTGTGGAAACATGTACTGGCAACATTACACCAGTTTGAGTGTGAAACGTGTTGCCATGCTGCAGCGATGTTCTATATTACGCAACTTTTGTTATACGGGGCTTGATTGAGATAAAAGGTGTGTGGGTCTAACCTGTTCTAGCATGCCGTAACTCCTTATTAGGAAGTCCCTCTGCGCCAACAAGTTGACTCTCTCGCGTTCCTCTTTCTCCACGATAGGATCAGGCTCGAATGAACACAGCACGTATGTAGGCTTGCACTCGGTCACCTAGTTCGCGAAAATATACAAGGTGTAAAATGACCCATCAAGCAGCCGTCATCTACGCCCTTGTGCAAAAATAATTGCTTGAAAACGAATTATACAGGGTGTTAGGGTAGACACCGTTATCCTTGAAACTAGTGGTTTTGGTGACAAAATGTATGAAACAGCGGTTTTTTTTTTGCGATTTCAAAGTTGGTTCCATATAAAAAGTATATTATAAATGACACCAAACCACTAGTTTCAAGGATAACGGTGTCTACCCTAACACCCTGTATATATAACGCACGCAAAACATTGTGTTTATGGGGCATGCAACGGTATCGGCACAGGGATCGTGGCAGTATAAAACATTTAAAATTTGCTTCTTTAAAAAAAATCATATATCCTCTTTCCTTAAATACATAATTATAATTATGTAATTATATCATCACTAGCTACCGCCTGCGGCTTCGCCCGTGTGGTATATCGATAAAAAGTAGCCATGTCCTTTCTCAGGCTCTAGACTTTGTGTACCAAATTTCATTTAAAACGGTTCAGTAGTTTTGGCGTGAAAGCGCGACAGACAGACTTTACTTTCGCATTTATAATATTAGTAAGGATTCATCCGAAAGATGTCCACAGCTGGCCTCCCTGAAACCAATTTCTGCTACCTTCACCGGTCGACAGCCCAGTCTTTACGGAGTTCGCTTTGCCTTACCTTTTACGACGCAAGCTGGTGTCCCCTTTTCGTCTGGAAACCTATATTGGGGAAAAATTCTATTACTAACCGGTTGCAGTGGAAGCGACGGTTTGGCTGACAGCTTCTTCTCTTTATCATCTTTGTTATCTTTGCGTTTCTGTTCTTTTTCCACTCGAGCTTTAGATTTGTTCGTTTTCTCCGTAGCGACAGTGGCGGCAGTGGCAGCAGTTGTCGTGGAACTTGCTTCTTCAATGGACTTCTTATCGCCTTCTTTAATAGCTTTGGGCTGCGATGGTTTCTTCAGAGCTTCCGCTTTGGCTTTCGTTTGCTGTGTTACAAAGAACAGCATCGACTTTTAATGTTTATTTTAGGTATCATATAGAAAAACGTAACGCAAGTTCGTGTGAATGCAATTGGTAGGGTAGTACCTGAAACTCCTCCCGTTGCAAGCGCGTGCAGTCGCCGCGGGCGCGCGAAGAGGCCGTCCCCGTGTACAGCGAGCCCGACGGCTGCTGGAACAGCGACGCGTACTGTTCGCCGACGGGGTATACACGTCTGTTGATATTATAATACGAAAGTCTACCAAGTTCTATTAGGGTCGGAACATCAAGAATCATTTTAGGGCTGCGCTAGTAGTATCCCGGATTCACACTTTCCACTTTCTATAGCTCAGAAATATCCTTCATTAGAGCGACGAAGCTACGGAATCGGCCCGCAAAGGCTGCTTTTCCACCAAAGAAAATGAAGCGTTAGTATTTGTTAGTTTTACGCACATGCATCCTTGCGCATCTCTGATGCAAAGGTAGCGAGATGAATGTAGTAGAGAGCGGGCGTTTGCAAGCTATCTTTGCTGCTCTAGTGAATATTTAATGAGCGACAGAAATAAGAGGGAAAAGGCAAATCTGGTCGGTCTGACCGAGTCCCTGTGTGTTACAAAAAACTTTTCCTTCATTTTCATGACAATATGTGTTTATGTGTAGTGTGGTGAGTGAATACCATGACTATTTTTATGGGCTTTAAACAAAAATGCACGGTGGCTCGATTTAGGGAGTCCGGGAATGTATTATGAATGAGTGGCCCATGAATAAAAGGAATGAGTGACCCAAAAAAAAAAAATGAAACTACATAATTTATAAAAAGATGTTAAATGTGTATTTATATTATTAAGGTTACTTAAACCTAAAATAGATTCCTTTTTTTATTACGTTGATAACATGGTATGTACCTAAAACTTCCCAAATGCGTTTCCTCCCACTGTATTTGCGTTTGCCAGGGACTTTTTTCTGGTTCCTTCTCTTCCGAGGGTGTGAATTCTGCAAACCTGCAATATTTATATATGAGTATTGAAGCGATGTGTGATTCTTAAGGGAAAACGTGTGAGGTTCTGCGAAAACTTGAATACCCGACAACTTGAGTACACTCATACAACCTCTAGTAGGTCCAGTCTTTTTCTTTAGTACATCTGACAGCAGCAACCCAATAGCATCCTTATCGTAACGAAAATAAGGTTAATAATTGAACAGTGAAGCAAAGCGGAGGTGAAATTTACTGTGAAAGGACTGTAGTCATGTAGCCGCTACGTGTGAAGCTACGGCGTAGCTAAGGTTGTGCTACAGCGTAGCTCGCGTTGTGCTACGATCATCTGCTCTTCATGTTTCCGAGTAGTACTTATACTAACTTATTGGTTTGTAGGAGACGGTCTCGTATCCTCTTGCGGTCTTCCTCGAGCACTCGTCTCTTGTCGCATTGCCATATATTGAGCATTGTGAAGGTGTCAGTCAACAGCCCTTCTTTCACCTCACGGTCCAACTGCGTATCCGTGTGAAAACTCGGCGAATGATTCACCTAAAGGCAACAACAAAAATCTATTACTACTGTTTAACGGGTGTTTTTTTTGCCTTGACTATCGTAGTATGGATCAATTTGTTGCGAAGCGATTTTTTTATCTATATTCATGATTGTATTTTTAAGTGTGAGGATATTTAATTTGGTGTAGAAACTTCACATCATTGTTGATGTTGTGGAGACACTGAAGTATGGCGCAAACTATAAGTCCATCGCCTACAAGATTGACTAATATTTTAATTCCTATTGACCGTGGGTTAGCCATCGAGATTTGAATTAGGTACGTAAAAGTGCTTACTTCCAATATATAGGGATGTAGCTTATGATCTAGAAGAATATCGAAGCCCAGTATTTCAAAACAGGCGTGTACCTGCAAAATAGCAACATAGTGATTATAATTACAAATAATTAAGTGGCTAACAAATAATGTAGATAGGTATATCTAGGAACAACTAACATATATTATAAAGCGTATGTGGTTTAAAATTAAGAAACTCAGGAACTGTTTGCTATTAAAGCCTTGAAAGCCAGGCTGATGCCACACTCCTGTTGTATCAAGGGCTTGAACGATATTAAATAGATACTTTGAATTGCTAGCTGTTAAAATTAGGCATAGCATATTATGCCTTACAATAAAGTTGATGCTTAAGCAACTTTGAACTTTGCTGTTCAGCAAAATGAGAAAGAACATTATAAAAGTTTCATATAAATTAATACTTTTTATGTGTAAAATGTAGCTTACGTCCAGAGGTAATAAGTAAATATACAACGTTATTTTTTCTTTATGCTAAACCCGAAAAGGGGTAGAAATCGCGAAAAAAAAATCAGCTGTTCCCTACATTTGTGTTCACTTAAATCGACAAAATGTATGGAACAGCTGTTTTTTTTTTCGCGATTTCCATGTTGGTCCCATAGAAAAAGTTGTTCAAAATGATGAGTACAATGACCCCTTTTCGGGTTTAGCATAAAGAAAAAATAACGTTGTATACTAAATATGCGATATCGATATCTAGTAGAGGCTAGTTTGGACTAACTCGACTAATACTCGTAGTCGAAGGGCCGCCATCCTCCTACAGATAAGGCCATCCACAAAGACGCGCCCCACTCCGCGTTTACTGTATTGTAAGCTGTACTTTAGTACAGAGCGGAGCGGAGTGGGCGCGTCTTCATGGCCGGCACTATCTATACAGGGTTATGTCTGATTTTTACCGCTTTAAGTATTGAAACAAGTTATGCTAATACAACTTCAAGCATAGGGCATTCAAAATCTACAGTTAACAGACCTATACTATATGTTGCTTACTCAACTGTTACCAATACTCTAAATAAAATTTTCATACTCAAATACAATGCCGTCTGTAGCTCAAACAAATATAAAACTCGAAAGAACCATGTCATGCGAGGGGAAACACGCATGGTAACTGTGCTTGAGTATCGGCCACGCCGATATTATCGTCTTCACTATCACTTGGTCTATGGAGTGCCACAGCCTGTCCAAGTCCACGCCTTGCGAAAGCAGGATCTTGTTCAAAGTCGATATCTTGCTGATGCATGGAAATTCATCGTGACGTTAGATTCGATTAGGTTGATAAGTGTTAATTAGGCTACGTTTTTGCCAGTGTCTGGGTATGAGAATAAAACTTCCTTTCAATGACCCGGAAAGCCGAAACAGGGTCAGATCAGATGGTACGTGTTTCATATCCAATCAATCGTCATATCACGGGCATAGAAAAGAAGTTTAACTTATTTTCAAAGTACTTTTATCAGGCATTTGATACAATCACGTGCTAAAATCATTCAGCTACGTACGACACAAAATTATTATTAAAAATAAATCTCACCGTTTGCTGCCCGCTTCAGAATCATACACGTAAGTGCGGCTATGTTTGTTCAGTGCGTAGTTAGTTAGGTGCATGAACACGTTCGTCGTGTTGTTCACATTAGGATCCGCGTATCGACTCGTTGCAAACCTTTAGCGGAATTTATTAAATTAAGAAACATAAAAGCGATTTCAAGGAAGACATTCGATCACATTCTTAGATTTATATATATTTTTTCCAAATTATTATATATTTGGGAACTGCACATACCTTACAAGACCTTCATTATAGACAAAAATTCTGAGAGGATCGCACGACGTTATAAGGGTGTATACTCTAATGTCAAACTTATACCCATCCACCAAGTATGGCTTTGAAAGATACACCTGAAATTATATTCGGTACTTTCGTAATTATGGAATTTTAATCCTACTAATATTATAAACGTGAAAGTATGTGTGTTTGTTACTCAATCACGCAAATAAGGCTGAATGGATTTGGATGAAATTTGGCAAACAGATAGTTTATAACCTGAAGATACTTTTTTACCCGATATTCCCACGTGATCGAGAGTTATGCGGGTGAAACCGCGGGGCGCAGCTAGTATTAAATAATTCTCTTGACAAAATCTGATACTGCGATGATAGTTTTAAGGGGAAGCAAATAATCTATATATATAAAACACAAAGTGACTGACTGATCTATCAACGCACAGCTCAAACCACTGGACGGATTAGGCTGAAATTTGGCACAGAGATAGTTATTATGACGTAGGCGCGCACTAAGAACGGGTTTTTGGAAATTCGACCTTTATGGGGGTGAAAAGGGGGGATTTCGTTTGTATGTAAAATCTTATTCCTTGAGTTAATAGACTTGAAACTTGGCACGAATACTTATCTAAGTAAATTATAAAGATTTTCATTTTTTGTTTTTATAAACTACCCCCTAAACGGGGATTGGGGTGTGTCAAAGTTTGTATAGAAGAATTTCAACGCGCTGTCCGATTAACTCGAAACTCAGTATTTATACTTAAAACCAAAAATAAAGAATAATGTGTATCAGGGTTTTTTTTAAAATGTACCCATGACTGGATGAAAAGGTGTAGTCTACACAGCTTAAACCATTGAACGGATTGGGCTGAAATTTTGTAAACAGATAGTTATTAAGACGTGGGCATTTACTAAGAAAGGGTTTTTCCATTTTGACCTTTAGGGGATGAAAAGGGGAGATTTCGTTTGTAAGAAAAATCGAATTCCTTGGCACGAATACTTATCTAAGTAAATGATAAAGTTTGTCATTTTTAGTTTTTCTACACTACCCCCTAAACGGGAATAGGGGTGTGTCAAAGGTTGTATGGAAGAATTTTAACGGTTTAATTAACTCGAAAATCAATGTTAGTATCAGGTAATAATGTATAACAGGGATTTTCGAAAATTCATCCCGGCGAAGGACATAGGCTACTTTTTATCGACATCACACGCGGGCGAAGCCGCGGGCGGATGCTGGTACAATATAAGAAGCTATTCTACAAATTATATTATTTGATTGATAAATAGGTAAGTGTTATTTAGTTACCTGACAAATAAGTTTGTCTGTAGGTTTGATTTCTTTGAGCGACTTCGTCAAATATATACCGCGCCCTTGACTGCCACATTCCGGTTTTATAATAAATGTCTTATTTTTACGTGATTTACTGTAGTTTAATGCTTCACCGAAACTGAAAAAACATTTTTGTTAAACACAAGAGACACTTCAAATGGTTTCCAAAAAATTTATTTTTACGCAATTAATTAAATTAATAATATATAATTAATTTAATATACATTCTTACTCTGCAGGCAAGCACCAAGTTTTTGGGAAAAAGTTGTATTCCTTTGGATATATTTTCTGCATTCTGTTCAAATTACGTGCTAACAAGTCTTTTCTGAAAATACCATGACATATAAAATCAAGAAATGCTATAGATTTAGTTTATACACTGGACATTATTATCTTCACCTGCAGATTTCTAGCATGCCGGGGAAATGGTTGATGCGCTGAAACCGCTTCATCTCTTTCGCTCTTTCGACAGAGACACTCATGTCAGTCCAGTAGAAGTTCCAAGCATCTTCTTCAGACACTTCTCGCATTCCAAAAGCACTGGCAACTTTCCGTATTGACTCATATCGGCAGTTCGTTAGACATATTGATATTTGGGATCTGCTACGACAAAAATAAACTAGTAATAAATCACTGTAATACCAAATTTGTTTCAGTTTGGAACCGCCTTATTGAAGTCCTTAAGTTTAGGAGAGTAGGGTGTGGAATTGTGTGCGAAAGTCCGAAAGGGATACCGGGACCTTGGCAACAGGCAGCTGAAGGAACACGGGTGGGTCTTAGTCAGTAGAAGTCTGACACGCCCTTGTGCAGAAGAAGTCTGCACATGATGACTTCCCAAACTCAAAAAAAAAAATAAGGATTTCGTATTGTGGATGTGGGCGGAATGTATTGACTCTTTTAAACTATTGGCTGCGGGCATAAAATGAAACTGGATTATGTAAATAGAAAGTAAAGTAGACCGTACCCTAAATACGTACCTCCTTCTTTTTTTTTTCTTGCGTGTTGCTTCTATAGGAATAATGGGTGCAGTTTGTGAAGTTGGTTGAGATGTGTCATCTTCACCGCCAAACTTGCTGTCATAGCTACGCATTAGCATCGAAGCTATAGTCTCAGCTTGTTCCTTTTCCTCTTTGGCTTGCTGATCAGTTACGGCTTTCCCATCTTCAGGAAAAGAACACATTACAATAAAATTATCTGTAAGAATCCTTCATTCAAACAAAAACATCATAATCTATTTGGTAAATTGGTAGCTGCCACATCAGAAATGGGTTTGAATGCTAGCAATATTGCAAGTGATCTGTTGCTGTTTACTATCTAATAAAGGTAAGTTTGAGTTCTCACCCTGTACTTTATCAGTTTTTCTTTTATTTGCCACTGCTTGTGTTTGTTTCGGGCTGTGTTGTGATTGCTGATCCTCATCACGCAAGAAAGTGTCTTGTAAGTCCACCTACAAACAACCAAAGTAGGTATTTAATATTTCAAGCTTACCAATGTACAGAGGACCTTAATGTTGAGAGTGAATACATAATCTATATACAGAGTGTCCGGTGAACCGAGGTCATTAACTAAATTTTAGAAGTCTCGAGTCTCTCTTTAGTCTTGTTGAAACACCCTTTATATAAATAAACATAAAGTTAAATAATGAAAACATAATAAAATTATTTTAAACATATATAAAGCAAGATTTAAAAAAAATGTGGACAAACAATTTGCAAGAGAAATCACAGTCCTGAAATTTGACAGTTGGCACAGTAAATAATAAAGACCGTAATGATTTCCCACCACAAAGGGGATCCTACTGTAGGATCCAGAGAATAGCGGCTAAGGTATACGAGCATTAAGGCCTACAGACGGAATTAGTCCACACTAGCTCAGGACAGACAGGATTGAAAAAGAGAAAGGAAGGCATTTACGCTGCAGTGGGACAACAAGGGCTAACAATAATAATAAGGTTCCCATGTATTAGGTACCTAATATTTTTAAATATTGTGTTTTCTGAACCAAGTTTTTATTATTATTTCCCCATGAAAAGAGATGGAGGGGGTGTTGAAGTTCTGAGGGTACAAAATCCGCGCGGACGATCGCGGCCGAAGTTCTAGTGTTTACATACAAGTAGGCGAGCAACTAGATTTACCAAATAATCACAATTCATACCTCCATTTGCTGCAATGAATTAATATTATTGACAAACGGCCTAAACGCTCGTGTTAGGCATTCTACGGTATGCAATAATATCGCTCAGTGCATAAGAAATAAGTCACCTAACAACGAAGACCTAAAACAAGAATAAAAAACCGCTGAAACAGTAATTGATTGGTTAGACGTTCATGTCATCGCTACATGTATAACTTTCGTCTTACCAAACTTGGTTTATGTACCTAGTAATTTCATTAAAATTTTGCGAGAGACATTATTGGAAACTGTTTTTTGTTTTTGTTTCATGTCAGCTGTCAAGTCAAAATAAACCGAAACTTTGTTTCCGTTTCAGCCATAGACATACGAAAGTTTCAGCTGATTTCAGTTACAAACTTTTCCGGAAAATCCAGAAACGGATATGACTACAAGTTTTTCGAAAATGTGATCGGATAGATACTCCTTCAATACATTCAATAGTCTATGCTGTTAACCATAGAGTACAATACATGGAGTCAATAGTGTCTCTATACCCTTATTTTGTCTTTGATATACCAAAGACTATTTAATTTATATTTGTTTGGCAACACTTGTCTTTTTTTTTAGCTTGTTCATTGAGCCCGGTCCATCCAGCAATAGAATTTCATAGAGAACTCGATTAGTGACAAACTTCGCATGTGTTACGTGGGAATCAAATTAAACTCTATTTTTTACCCAATAAAACTTAAATGTGCTTGTGATTTAGGCTTTCGAAGTTCTAACAAATTACCAAAGTGGGCCGTACCCTCGGCCGTCAACTTACACAAATCGTCAAATTCTACATTCTTGTACAAATTTCTGCTTTTCCGCCAAAGTACAGAGTCATTCTAGATTTGCCAAAATGGCAGAGGGACAGGACGAACCCAAAAAAATTACTATTACAGTGAAAACACCGAAAGAAAAACAGCAAGTGGAAGTTGAAGAGGATGCTGACGTTAAAAAAGTGAGTACGGCGCCGTCAGAAACTTTGCTCATGGCGTAATAACATAGTTATTGCACACGCAATTTCTGACGACATTTATTTAGATATTCGTCAACGTAAAATATGAACTCATTATTTGATTTTAGCTCAAGGAAGTGTTGTCCCCTAAATTCAGTGCGGAACCGGAGCAGTTATGTCTCATATTTGCCGGAAAGATCTTGAATGATGCCGACTCCCTAAAACAGCACAACATCAAGGACGGGCTGACAGTCCATCTCGTGATAAAGACGCCTCCCAGGCCCGAGCCTGAGGGCGCAACACGACGCCCTCCAGGTACCGAATTGCTTACATCCTGTAATTACTGTGAAACATAGGTTTGCCGTGCATATTGTTTTGCAAGATGTGAGAAAGCTATTGAAAAAAATATACACACAAGATGCTTAATCAATTTTATTTCTGGGTCTGCATTTGTACCTATTCAATGGTGTACATGCATGTACAGTACGACACAACTTAGCTGTAGCATAAAGTTGAAAATTTGCATTCATTCATTTCAATTTTATGAATTTATTTGCTTATGACTTTACAAGTCGTTGCGTTTGGCTTAAAGATCATTTTCAACTAAAGCAATAATAACGATTGGAGATTTTGAAGGTGCACTCAGTTCATATGGTGATCGGTTTTTACGAATTTTGTGGATGTTATATCTAAGATGTGTCGTACTGTAATTGTTTAGCTGAAATGCACTAAAGTCACTTCACACCAATGTAAAGGATCTCTTGCTGATAGTAATAAGTATCTACTACATTAAATGATTTTTAAGTATATTATTGTAATTAGGTCATTGTCTAATTAATTAATGTATTCAATGAACATTGAGTTTTGCAAGAGACTAGAACAATAGTATACAAAGTATTAAATCTATGAGTGATAATAAATGAATACAAAATTAAATTGGATTATGATGGGTTTGCAACTAGTAATAATTCATTAATTCCTTCGAATGATAGACTTGTTAAGCCATGATTAAACTCAAAGATTAAATTCGACACCAAACAATATAATGAAAACTGTAAATTGTCTTATAAATGAATAGCTTTTATCCGCGGCTCGGCCCGGGTATAATATATTGAAAGCTGTTGAAAGTGTGAAAGGGTGACATACAGAATTACTTTGGCATTTTTAATAAATTAAGTATGGATATTGGGCAATTCCTAAAAACACAAGGCCCAT
This sequence comes from Lithophane ornitopus, assembly GCA_948473465.1. Classification (NCBI taxonomy): domain Eukaryota; kingdom Metazoa; phylum Arthropoda; class Insecta; order Lepidoptera; family Noctuidae; genus Lithophane; species Lithophane ornitopus. The sequence continues at coordinate 9,704,414 of OX419629.1, forward strand.
TCATGTATTCTATGCATAGAACATCTTGTTTTATAAAAAAAAAATCCATGTTATCAAGTGTTTATGGAGGTCAATTTTTTCATTTACAAGAGTGAATATGTTTCTAACAAGTGATTAAAATATTACTTACCATAGAAATGCAATGCTTCTATTAATGTTGTTACATGCTTGATCCACCTATAAATCAAATGGATAGCAAAGTTAGATTTAACCACTTACATTATGTAAAAGGGTTGAAAAGAAGAATATTGTTATTGTATGCCTTAACCTGGGTCAAATAAATGTATTCTCTTTTCAATTCGAATAATTGTTTCTTCCAAGATATGTGTGTTGATGCAATTTATTCAAGCATGGTTGTATACATCCTTTTCGCCTAGAGTCCTATCAATTATAATCTGCTATGTCATTCTTGCAAATCAATGCTAATTATTATTCTTAGATTTGTTCAATCAAGACATTAAATTCTCTTTTGAATTTTGAACACTTTCACCTTCACAGAAATTACATTTGACATGGAATTCAAAGTTTTCAGTACCTAAAGTTTATATCATCAGATTAATTCCAGAAATGTCACCAAGAAACAATATGATTTTAGTTGCCCTTTCATCATAGTCATACTAATTTCATCATTTATTTAAATAAATGATGAAATTAGTATGATTAGTCAGCCTTTAAAGGCTGATGATAAATAGTGATCATATGTTATGAAAACTTTTTTGGCACATATCCAGACTTGAATTGGAGTGACCATAGAATTATAATATTGCTAAGCGCTTCAACCACAATATTATTAGAAAGCATAGGACAATAGTTATAGTTCACATACAATAATTATGGAAGAATGACATTTTAGAAAAAGATTGCTATTGTAGATCCAATGCAAAACAACAGCACACCTGTAGTGACATAGGTGTAAAGTAGTTATTTTATCACTCCCATGTTATAAGAGGTAAAGAGGGAGTATATTGCCATTAACTAGAATAGTAAATGGATTTAAAAGTAGTAAACAAACTAATCAATAATAAATCTTAGATCCCTCCTTAAATCCCATCCTCATAAAACTAGCTATTATTCTTATTCTTTCTCTGTCCATGCTGTAAGATTGTGGAACTCACTTCCGCCTAGCATTCGTGATCTGAAAACTGTTTCTTTATTTAAATTTCGTGTAAAAGAGCATTATCTTTCCTCTCAACTATGAGTATATAATTATATAGGTACCTATAGTGTATTTATGTTTATATATTTAAGCTTTATGTATTTATTTAAGTATATGTTAATTTTCTTGCGTATATGTGTAGGTATATTTAATATTTTAGTTAAGACTTCGCATAATCATGTTTTTCTCTTCTTGTTCTCACACACTATTGTCTACATTTCTTTCTCATTTCTCCTTTCGCAGGTCTGCTGGAAGAAATTTCTTAAGAAATAAGCAGTACCTTTGTACTCATATCATAATTATGTCATAACTCTTTGTATTTTACTGTGTGTACATAAATAATAAATAAATAAATAAATAAATCATTATTTCAGCTGATGTTGGTGCCACTCCATTTGGACTAAATTCACTGGGTGGATTAGCAGGCCTAGAAAGTTTGGGACTTGGTCAGAGTACATTCATGGATTTGCAGGTGAAAATTTTCAAAAAAATTGTTACCTCTTTTAACATGCATTATTTTCTACAGAAACATGAGACAAGAGAAATGCTGGCTCCAGAAGACCATGCATCATAAAGGCTCTTACATACTGGCGCGATTTGTCGCGCGACGCGACGCCGCCGCCGCATTGTTCGCCGTGAAGTTTTCTCAGAAATTGTTTTGTTAAAGTCGCGTCGCGCTGTCGCATCGCGCCTGTTTGTGGGAGCTTTAATAATATTTATTCTGTTCCATAAACTGTTTTACAGTTGTCTTATTGTATTATTGAATGTGTGTTGATGTTTTACCATAATCTACACAGATCTTTTGAGTGAGAGCCTCCCCTTAGGTAATAGGTAATACGGGCTGGTGTCCGCGACTCGCACGTCAATGCGCGTATTTTGCGTACTGGTGGGAAAATCGATTAGTCGATCCACATCAGCTCCTCAAGGAAGCAACGCCTTGTTGTTACTGACAGTCTCACGGAGGGTACCTGGGAGCCTCGCTTTACCATTACTCTCTATTCTGGGAAATCTTTTACAATTTTAGGTGTTATCTAGTTAATTATTGTCTATGCTATTTGCTGTAGGCTCGAATGCAACAAGAGCTGCTAACCAACCCGGACATGCTGAGACAAGTGCTTGACAACCCGCTTGTGCAGCAGATGATGAATGACCCTGAGAACATGCGTACGCTCATCACATCCAACCCACAGATGCAGGATCTAATGGCGGTTAGTTTTATCTCTATTCTTCGAAATTACATAAAACGAAATTGTTTATTCTGTAAATAGGATATTGAAATAACTTTCACACGATATATTATCTCACTCGTCTGTCTGTCCGTCTGTCAAAGCCAATTTCCTCTGAATCTAAAGGACCGATTCTTTGAAATTTTGTACACATATCAATTTCTGTGACCCAAACATGGATGTGACTGTTACGGGTTTTGGGAGACAAAAAAAAAGAAAATTTAAAAATATGTTTGGGCATATGAAAGAGCTTGTCTGAACTGTGAGGGGTCTCAAGTATATTATAATTTTAAAATTAATAGTTTTAAAGATACTTAAGAAAATTGATGAAAATGGACAATTCTTTTTTTGAATATTGAAATTTTTGACTCATCAGTTTCGGAGATAAGGCCCCTTACGTCCGAAACTGCCGAGTCAAATAATTTGAAAAAAATACAGAAAATAGTTCTACGACAGGAACACATATAAGAAGTCTATAGTTTTAAAATAAAATGGTAAATCCCCTAATATTGTGCATACAAACTTACATTTGCTGTTGAAATGTATGGGAGAACATGTTTTTCAACTACAATGTTGAATTTGTTCTTAAGTTTCTTCTCAAGAATTTATCCCTACATCATTGTGGTCCGACACGCATATGGCTTTTTTTTTTTTGTTATATTGCTAATCTTTTTATTACGGCCTAGGCATAAAATTTCTCGTATATCTCATGCGAGAATGAGAAGAGATCTAAAAGTATTAGTATTGGACACACCATTATATTCCATAATATATAACAATTATATGAGGAATATTATATATATCTCATATTATTATTTATTTTTGTTGTATTTCGTTCCTAACAACATAGATATAGGATTCTTTAGTTGTTTGTGACTATGCCTTTCTAAGGGATGGTAGCTTATACCTCCTATGCTAATGCAAAGCTAAGTAAGCCGATTATAATAATTTAGTTTACAAATATGAATTATACCATAATGTCAATATAGTATGCTTCATATCTGTAAACTATATTAACTTGTGTGCCATCTTTGGCTTTCAGTAAATAATTTTGTTTTAAAATACAGCGAAATCCGGAGATAAGCCACATGCTGAACAATCCTGAGCTCTTGCGGCAGACTATGGAGTTGGCCCGCAACCCAGCTATGTTGCAGGAACTCATGCGCTCCCACGACCGCGCGCTATCCAACCTTGAGAGCATACCTGGTAAGTGAATCACGCCATAGTCGCGAGTTAAAAATAATATCATCATCTGCCTAAGCTTTTCCTAACGGGACAGCTTCCACATTTTACATGCCTATGCGTCTTCCAGTCACTGGGTAACATGATTGCCCTTGGTAAGACTGGTTGTCAAATGTCGGAGTTTCGGACTACACGTACAAAAATCTACGAAAGGCAGCCGGGACCGACGCGACGGTTTAACGTGCTTAACGAGACACGCAGGGTTCTCAGTTCGAAGTGGATGGTCCAGCATCCAAGGTACAGCCGCGGCAAGCGTAGCTTAACCTTGATAGCTCAGCCTGCGCGAATTTCACTTAGCCTTAGCCTCTTTTGAAAATGCAGCAGGTCATAAGAATAATTATCCAAGTTTAAATATGTTCTTAATTGAATAATTTCAACTTGATTGAACATGACGCCATATATAACAATGTCTTATTTATACTATAACCACATATACACTGGGAATATAAGTCCTGTTGAGTGACTATTATTATCTTTCTTGTCCATTCAAAGATTGACTGAAACACATTGCTAAAAGCATTATGACTACTATTTATTGTACCTTTAAAAGTAGTACATTTTAGCAAGCTATGGTCTGCTACAACTGTATCTGATGAAATGTAGGCAGATTGATCAGAGGTCCGAGACAAGTGACAATCGCTTCTAAAGCGTTTCGTATTTCTACAACTATTTTCAACAGGATTAAAATAAGCTTTTCGATAGCTTATGTCAGACTTATACATTTTTACCTTTTCCATCATCGATATCGCTGATAGAATGTCACTTTGTCTAGGGCCTGTGGAAACAAACCTGTTGCATCTGTGTCAATTTATAGTGCCACTTAAAAATAGGGTTCTTTAATTTAATTATTTGAATACCCGAAATTCTAACTTCATTTAACAATTGCGGTTAATTTAAAACCTCAATTTTTGTCGCTGATTTTTTATCACAATGTAATCATGTTATTTAAAAAATAAATGTTGGATAACGTGGTGAGATATAAAGTTGAAAACTTCTTAATACAGATGAATGTGTTACTAATTCCCTTCATTCAGTGATTGCTTAAGAATTTAACCTGAACGCTTTGGAAGAGACTATACAAACAATCAAAAACTCTAATATTTAAAAGCCCTGTAAACGAATAAAGTGTGAAGCCATAGACAAATGGAAGGCAACATGGGTACCCTGTAATATTTGATTTACTTCCTCTTCAGGTGGCTACAATGCTTTACAACGCATGTACAGAGACATTCAAGAGCCGATGTTGAATGTAGCCAGCAGTATGGCAGGCAACCCATTCTCTGGGCTGGTGGACAACTCTGGTAAGGCAATACTCTGTTAAGTGAGTTGTTTAAAGTAAAAGAGGTATTTTGGTCTCGTCATGAATTCATTATGTTTTTCAGGCACACGCCAAATACGTAAATAGAGATTGAAGCTCTTCTATAGCTATACTTTTAACTCTACAGGCCAACTTTACAGTGGGCCTAAAACGGTCACATTAGCAATTCCTCTAAAAGCATTTCATTTCCTGAACTTCCAGCTGTCATTAGCAATTCCTCTAATTTGACACAAAAGCAATTCTTATTAAACTGTCAAATACATGAATTATTTCGTAATATGCATCGCACGCAGATCATAATATGAATTGTCAGTTTGTGACATTTTACGATCATTTATAATATTTTCCTTTTATGATTCTGCCAAAGTGACTGTTTTAAGCCCCCTGATCTAGTTGTGACCGACACCCTAATTACGTAACAAACTTTTAATAACAATCTTAATGATGTTGAAGGATATTGCTAATTCATTGCTTCATATGTTCGAAAAAAAAAATCTGCTCACTAACGTAAATAACGCAATGAATTTTGTTGAACTGTCAAAATGAAAGCCATTGCTACTTTAAGTGTGTTACGCAATTACCCTGCGGGTATTTAGAACTAAATTCACGCTACGATTTCTCAAACCTCGGTTGGACCGATAGAGTTTTTTTGATCCTTCCTATAAGAAATAGGATCGATTGGCATTAAAAAAAGTTTTTTGTGAAAATTGCCCATTTTCTTGGTGACAGTGATTAGTGATTATAGATCAAATATCTCAAAAACTAAGAAACAGTCTGCTAAGACCGTTTTGCTGCACCTATAACGTTTAAGGTGCTTGCCCTTACTGTCCCTAATCGAAAATCCACCATGTATAAATGTAATAAGTATACCATTAATTACTGAAAATTTTGGTAAAAAATCTAGTTCGGAAAATTGGTGCTCATTTTTACCCGACTACGGCGAAGAAAAAAGGAGGGTTATGATTTTGACCGGTTTGTATGTATGTATGTTCATCTGTTCCCTCATATCTTGTAAACGACTCATTACAATTTGAAAAATGAGGTATCGTTGGAAGCGTCTTGATCGTCCGCTGCTTATAGGCTATGTGACGTCACATTAAAATGGCGCCCTCTAGAGGACATAAAGTGAGGAACTAAAAAAAAAAATATAAAAAATATTTTATCGTATCATGTTGGGTATCAAGAAAGGGCTTAATGAGCACATTTCAAAAATATATATATTATAAACCAAAAAGAATTAAAAAAAAAAATAATGTAATAAAAACTAAAACCCAACTACAACTAAAAAGGTAGAGACCGTAATCTGTTTGATTTATGCCCTAACACGTGTGACTCCGGATTTTTTATTTGTCTGTCTGTGGTCTCTTGTTTATACCTTTTTAGTCGTAGTTGTACCTGTTAAGAATATTCTATCCACAGCATCATATTTATAAAACACGTGCATAACCCGCCACCTTTTATGCTCCAGTAGACGGCACAAACCCGCAGCAAGGGGCCGAAAACCGGCAGCCATTACCGAACCCGTGGCAGCGCGGCGGCGGGGGCGGGGCGGGCGGGGGCGCGGGCGCTGGGGCCGCGGGCGGCGCGGGCGCGGGGCCCGGCCTCATCAACACGCCCGGCATGCAGTCGCTGCTGCAGCAGATGTCGGAGAACCCGCGTCTTGTGCAGTCCATGCTGTCGGCCCCGTACACTAACACCATGCTACAGGCCTTGGCCGCTGATCCTGATATGGCGTCTCAGCTTATCAACCAGGTAAGCTCAGCTTATCAATTAGGTAACCTCAGCTTATCAATTAGGTAAGTCACTGCATCGCTAACCCGTCAAGTTTTATCAATGTTCGTGCCTTTTCTGTATGAGAAGAGATCTTTGCCCTGCAGTGGGTCAATAATAGACTGGAATTATTATTAGCACACTATATAACTTCACCTGTATTCCACAAGGGATAGGCAGGTGCATTGTAATTACGCCACTTCACCAGTTATACAGGTGTACCACACCCTTAAATTTGACCACACTTTTCTGATACAGCCCTTATACAGGGTGTTAAGGTAAACACCGTTATCCTTGAAACCAGTGGTTTTGTATCATTTATAGAACGTAAAATCAATGGAAAATTACAACTTTTTTTAAATCTACATTTTACCACATGGGTATTTCACCCTTTCACTCTATGCGCTAGGGCAACGAACTTGCGTCTCAACACTTACGTGACCTGACCGGCCGCGAGTGCGACCCCTCCCTCAATCAGTCAGCTGCTTCGGTAGCGAGCACGGTGTCGGATAGAAACTTAAAAAAATAAATGAAAATAACGTTTTTTTTTTTCGTTGTTTCTCGGTCTTTTATTTTTAAGTCAACTACCGATGGTTGGAGTGACTACGTTGTTTACCCTTACACCCTGTATAAGTTTATGTAATATAGCAAGCCCTTTATATGAAAAAGTGAGCAGAACCCGTACTTCATTGTTGATTGTTGGTTTTTTTAAACGTGGGGTTTCAGTAAAGGTCATATTCCCATTATGTTGTGACCACGGATATCGAGGGATATGGCTTGGAGGCGTGGTACATGTCGCCTGACCTTGGCCAACCTGGGTGTATATGCGCCTGACGACGGTGCGCACCGTGTATTCTATGTTTCCATCGAAACGTGTCACTGTCATTTCGTATTTTTACAAAATGCCGAATTGTTCCGTGCTTATTTGCAAAAATAGGACAATTACAACAAACCTTAAGACAAGTGGCGTGTCCTACCACCGATAAGTAAAAAATCAAAGCATTCATTATAATATTTAAGGATTTTATAAATATTTAATTGTGACATTTCAAAACGATGCTTTAGCGGTGTGCAGCGCTGAGATCTAGATATCGATAATTGTTAGTTGTTCTTACAGATTTATATAATATACTAACATTTACTAATTAATCTATATTAATTAATTTTATATTCTAAAGCTGAAGAGTTTGTTTGAACGCGCTAATCTCAGGAAGTACTGGTTGGCATTGAACAATTCTTTTTGTGTTGGATAGTCCATTTAACAAGGAAGGTAATAGGCTATATAACATCACGATACACTACGACCAATAGGAGCGGAGCATACATGAAAAAGTTGCAAAAACGGGAGAAAACCTTTTTGAGAGCTTCCATTGCGTGCGCTACGTACACAGTTTAAGTTACGCAAATATCATGTATGATGGAATTGTTCCTCTTTAAAAGTTCTTTTAAAGAGGAACACCAATTTATACCAAACATGAGTAAAAAATTATTTTGTAATTTTTTGAACTTTTCTAAATTAATTAATTACAAACAAAATTCGCATGATTTTACCCTTTTCTTTATTATTTGTAATAAAACCATATTAAATATATTGGGAAAAAAATACAAAAGAGTATCTGTAGTAGTAACTAGTACAGATGTAAAGAAATATGCTTTTATGGGTTTTGAGATTTCGATTTTTCATGGTTGTATCTTTGCTTAGTTGGATTCTATATTTATTGTAAATCATCTGTAGACCACAACCAATCACTAGAAAAAAAACCCAATCCCAATTTCGCGGTATCTAGGAGTTATTCACTTCTAAAGTATTTTCTGATAATTTTGATTTTAGGGTCATCACTTCATAAAAAATAATAATTTTTGTTAATTTGTAGGTTTAATCCTAACGAGGGCGGACCCCTTCCCCGTACCACAACTTGGCCTTCAAAAATTCGTTTATTGTACGTCATCGTATTTAACGTCGTATGATATTAGTAAACTTACAAATATCTAAACTGCTAAAATTATACATTTACAAAACTAATAGGATTACTAGCATTATAATTCCGTATTCATTTTAATTTAATTTACTTTTTAACTATTTATAAAATAATATGAAAATAGTTGGACTTATCATTAACAATGTGAAAATCAATGAAATTGTAACTTCGATCAGATAACCATGTTAATATGTCCTTTATTTATTTTTACACATATTATTTTACATTTTTAAATATTTCTTAAAAATGAATAATATAAAAAACATTTAAAAATATAAAAAAGAGTAGCCCACCGGTATAGGGAATTAACATTTTCACTAAAAAAACATTTAAAAAAAATACGTTTTGTGCCAACCCTAGCGCCTAAATTTCAGAATCCTGTAAATTCTAGATACCATAAGATTTGGATATGATATTTTAAGTCGGTACTTCTTAGTACCAAAGCAACAGCTTGTATCGATATTGAATCCAAATGCCATGAAATAAGCCCATAAAAAAATAAAATCGAAAATATGTAAAATTCGTTGTAACTCATACACGTTTAACGATAAAAATTTAGCGTTTGCTTGATAATTTACTTAATATAAAGCATTAAGTAATTGCAATCAAAGATATAACAAAAACGGATTGGATCTAAAGCTATTGCGATTTCTATGGTTTTTATGGAAACCATAGAAAAAATATTGAAAAATTTATATCTCCCGATTGGGACAAAGTTGTCAAACTAGTATTTTACTCTTACTTTTAGAGTAACCTGTTCTATCGGATAAGTTAATAAAAGGGGGATGTCCGTCCGAAAAATAATACTGTGCGACGGCACGTCTATCTTTTAAGATTGACTCACTATAACCTTTTTTATGCTAATCAAGTTTGTTCGAAATTAATGCCTTATTTCCGAAGGAGTTTTAGCAACATAATATTACCTCTTATTCAAATAAATAGTTTTAACATCTGGTTCAAGGGTATTTAATTTATTCGAATCGGTCATTTAATTTTGAAGTTATCACTAGTATAAAAATGCAATACGCGAACAGTTCGACGCCGGGCGCCGCCGCGACTTTCCTTTTACTCTAGAGAGGAGAGGATGGGCACTCGAGTAGACCATGACCTGGAATAGGCCATAGGATACGTTTTATCTCTATATTCCCACGGGACCGTGATCGACCTACGCGGGTGAAACTGCGGGGCACAGCTAGTATAAAATAATATTGTTGGAGTTAGTTTACTCCTTAAGAATCGATTTTCATATAAGGCCCCCGGAATGGATATTTTATGAGGAGAGAAATTTATAGAAGCGTAACACTTGTTTTATTCGTAAATAAAACTGATGAAATTTTTTTTAAAACATAGTACCTACATATTTTACACTTCGATCTAGTTATTCAGCCGTTTTTTTTTGTTGAGGTGTTATTTTTATGCATTTTATTTTAGTTTTAAATGACTTTTGAATTATAAATTAGATTTTAATTACGTTGGTTTTAATTACGTCAAAATACGCCCAAAAATACTTCTCTTTTTTGCAGTCGGTTTTCATCATAGATATCCGATGATGTTTTCATCGATATTTTTATCGATCAAATATTTATATCAACCCCTCATCCCTAGTTGAGGCTAGAGTTGCTTGTGTGCGTACAGTCGCTGTATCTATACTTTCTAATGCCCGCCCCCTTTTGAGCATGTGTGCATTAAATAAAAACAAATGTGTTACGCATATTTGGTTGCGTGACTGCGATAAAAGCATAAGTGTGCAATATGTATTTCTTTTGCTTTTGTGTGAGTTTCGGGAGTGGGGAAAAGGTGGCGAAACTTGAACAAATATAGATAGAAGGCATATCTCCGGATATCTATGGTTGTGACTTATAAAATAATATGCTTCATCTTTGAAGGAAAGAATGCACTAAGTTAATTAAAATCAATTAATGCATCAATTTAAAGAATCGATTGCTGTCTAATAATTTGAAATTTCATTTAGAATCCGATGTTCGCGAATAACCCACAACTACAAGACCAGATGCGCACAATGATGCCGCAGATGTTGGCTCAGCTACAGAACCCGGAAATGCAGCAAATGATGTCAAACCCACAGGTCAGTTTTATGTCAGTGCGAATATGCTTAACTGCATATTAGAGCACCTTGCTTGTGAAAATATCTGTGGTAAAATAAAAATTATATTCGTAGCTACAGAAGTTTGCCATCAATCGACTTGGAATTTTAGTTCAGTTTTCGTAGTTATGTATTATAGTTTGTTCGTAGTCTGTATTCAAATCCAATCATCATTACTTAGCAAACAGCAAAAAAAGAATATTCAAGCGAAGAATGCAATATATGCGTGATTCTTCAAGGTTTTAATCGTTTTAATAACCTGAGCTATAGTCGTGTGGTAAGGCCAGCACCATGTTAGTATTTATGATATCGTGTAGGCCCTGAACGCGCTGCTGCAGATCCAGCAAGGCCTGGAGCAGCTGCGCAGCGCCGCGCCCACGCTGGTGGGCACGCTGGGCATGGGCGCCGCCGCCGCGCCCGCCGCGCCGCCCGCGCCCGCCGCGCCGCCCGCCGCGCCCGCCGGCCCGCCGCCCCGCCAGCAACAGAACTCAGAGCTCTTCACGCAGGTAATGCAGATTATAAATTACGTTGACATATTTTTTGATGTCCTGATAATACTGGTACTGATCCTTACCTGTTATTTATTAGCACAAGTTTGTTTTTAATAAATTTATGTAATATATTGGGCCTGTGTCGCCTAAAATAAATGGATTATTATTAATACTTATTTTAATGGCATACGGTGACAGCTGGAAGTAGCATCAATTTCATGGCCGTGTGATTGCACCAATGTTCTTTACACTCTGAAAATATAGGATTTAAAATAATAATAATAATGATGATTCTTATTATGGGAAGGCCAGAACCTGGCTAAAAGTCTAGCAACATTTTCTGATTTTTTACAGTGTTTCACAAAGTTACTTCTTAAGGTTACACTAGTCAATAATTCTTCCATACTAACGTATGGAGTTTACTCCACTATCAGTGTAAATTATAAATTATATCTACGTGTCTCGTCATTATCTAGCTGATATAGCTCTATACGGAAACAGAGTAGAAAAAAAAAAATGGTTTGAAATTTATGAGCGTCAAAACTTCCAAATAGAACACTAATATTAACAAATCTTTGAGCGTAAATAAATAACTAGCGCAACCTTTTTAGATGTTTTGTTAATGTGACCATTAACAAAACACCTAAAAGTGTATATGTGTATATAAGTCTATGCTTGCGCTGTGTTTATGTTTTAAGGCCAGGCAGTAGGGCCATCATTTCTAAGAGATAAAAAAAATACTATTACAGTGCTATGAAAGACATTAAAAAGTGGTTTCACAACAAGTTATGAGTAATTTGCTCTTAACTGCAGTGAAACCACTAACAAGGTAGACATAAAATACTTTGTCTATATGTGCCGGCTCCGTCGTAGTTGAACGCTCACCGCCCGCACGTCGATGTGGTACATAATACCTTTTATTTTTGAGTGAGTTGCTAGAATTGTATCGATTTCATTTGAAGGTTACACAAAAAATATATCGACAGTCACATGTTGCAACTTCACTATGATTACCTAGTTTAAAAAATTAAAGTTTCCTTCCATTTCGTTAATTCGTAAATATCTGAGTGTTACTTATTGATTTCATTACTATTTGATTCGTCATCGATAGAGTTGTACGTAGACTATACAATAGGTTATGTATTAGTGCACTCAGCATTTAACCAGTCAGTATGCAGGTACACACGGCTACACATCAAGCTACACATTTCCAGTTTATGCTGATCTCGCATTGTATAGGATTTCCGTACAATGCGAGGTCAACTTATACTGAAAATGTATAGCTTGCTGTGTAGCCATGTGTACTTGAAGGTCATATGTAGAAATTTGCAATGTAAATATGGTAATATATTTAGATAGTGGGTAATAATGACTGCACCATGTTAATTCGTATTATTTGGCACGCAGTTCATGCAGCGGATGATGTCTGCTATGGCCACTAACCAGACGAATTCATCGCAGCCGCCCGAACAACGCTACTCACAGCAACTTGAACAACTCACTGCTATGGGCTTTCTCAACCGGGATGCTAACTTGCAAGGTAAGCAGACACCAAATATTTCTTCTTTTGTTCCCGATCGGTACTAACTATACAGGGTGGTTGTTTGATATATGGCTACATTAATCATTGTTGCTTATAGGAAAACATTCTTAGGACTCCATACCCAACTTTGAGTTATTTTTAGATATCTTTAATGTCTCATCTCAGATTACCACAATGTACATAGGTCGACAGTGAATTTATCGGCATAAATTAAGTGTAAAAGTACTGATGTATATGTACTCATAAACATCTGATAATACGGGACCCATTCTGAAATATCAAACAAAATATCAGATGTTTCAAATAAAAATGCGATACTTACCCAAATAAATTCTAGTATCAATAACAGCGAAGCAATACTCGGTAATCATATTTTATGGTACTTATTTTCAGCATTGATCGCGACATTCGGCGACGTGAACGCGGCGGTGGAGAGGCTACTAGCCCTCGGCCAGTTGTCCATGAGCTAACACTCGCGCGCTTAGAACTTAGACGTCCACTACTGCGGCTACGATTTGCTTACACCATACTGACACTACTGTAATTTTGTTACAAAAAAACCGCGAACATAGGGTTGAAATTGTCGAATAAATTATAAAAAGGAAGTTCGTTTTGTTCATGTATCACAGTTATTGTTCAACGCTTCCTCACTTGTGATCACGTGTGGTTTGTTAGATGTCGTGATACATTTTTTTTTGAAGTGCTTCAATTTGAGTCCCTTTAAAAAAAAACAAAAAAGAAAGGCAACATCAAAAAAATATGAAGAAATATTGATAAATTCAGATTTAACAGCAGTTTGGCCCTCCTATTTTACCTAATCATAGAGAGTGGAATGTTTTCTGAGGAATCGATCCTATAAGCTCGAGTGACGATCTCTGCTAAGTTAGTTTTGGACTGCGTGCGTTTGTAGCAAGACTACAGTAAGATATTTATGTTGTTTACGGTTTCGGTATAAAAATTGTGTGAGCGATGTATTCAAATTACTAATTCTAAAATGGCAGGATTCGAAATACGTATGTTTTACAACTGATAATAAATATTGAAATTACACTTAAACTTACCTTCATATTTATTGAAAAGTAATTTCAATAGTTATTATATTGATAAGTTGATAACACTTGGTGAATAATGAAGGCATACAAACATTTTGAATAACGTCATTTTATAGAAACACTATCACTTATTTACTCTACAATACAATGGTGTAAGTAAGGATGAGCTAGCGACAACGATTTCTAACACCCTTCAATTTTATGACCGTGTCTGTCGTTACGCACGTCTTAGTTTCCCTTTAAATAATTGTAATAATAAAAATTCATTCCTTCTTGTTTTTAGGCAATATGCAAAATTGTTGTTTATACTTTAAGTAATAAAAACACTAGAATTCCTGATTAAAATCGTCAGATTTTTTTATTGTACTACTGTATAGAAATATAAATGGTATTTCTATGATTTAATTTAATGTATTCTTGTTATACTCTATGTTATCGATGTGAACTCACTTGCGTAGAATTACGTAAATAATAGGTTTATGTAAATAGATTTGCTTTGGAAAAAAAAATGTGGAAGAAACGCACTTTCATGCAATAAACTTTATCATTTATGAGTAATGGAAATTAAATATTTTTTTGTATAATTTTAAAACTTTCTTCACTATTTTTACGTTAGTCACAATTCAAAGGGGTATATAAGGTTGACTGATTATTTTGCATTATGCCAGGTTAAACTGAATATTGGTTGAATATGGACAAAAATATATCAATATATAACAAAAGACAAAAATACATTGTTTTCTTTTTATGTATCTCAATTATATATTATGACGCTTATATATCGTCCGGTTTCGTTTGTTTGTAGCCATGTAAAATACATTTTTATCTATTATTTTGTGGTGGTAAAAATACTTTTATAATTACTTTTCTTTTGTAGCCTATTGTAGTGGTTTTATAGGTAATTAAATTTAAGTTGTAAAAAGTATGAAAGAGTACTAATGCTGCTCAGTTTTGTAGGGGAATGTGTTAAAATTGCACAGAAGTGGTGAATCACTTATGTGAACTACTATTTCTTGTATAGAGAAGCATTCATCATAGGCGCACCTTTATTTATCATGATCATATCGTTTAAAATTTATGCATAGAGGAAATACAAGCGTTAATTTTTCTGGACATAAAGAAAATTGAGCTGTGAATATAAATCGTTCAGTTTTTTGCTAGCTTTTATGCTTGTTGACACTATCGTTTCCAAATTCTTGCCAAACAACGCATTGATGCGTATGCGTCAGCTTTTGAACTTCATATTTAAATCAATAAATAAAAAATAGGCGTGTGCTCTGTGGTGTGTTCTAGACTGCTAGAATTGTTTAAAAATCGTATGAATCTGGGTGTAATAATATTATAACGTGACAGAATGCAATTATTATAAATAAACTTAAAAACCATCGTTTTATTTGTCCTTTTTTCTATATTTTTGTGCATTACTTAGCTCAAGCTGTTATCTTTTTCCTTCGCATCCGTACCCGGACACAGTATAGTACAGAAGGCGCACTTCCCATTTTAGTTAGGAATAAAGCTATTAGTACGCGTGCTCGTCTTGTCGGGCCAATTCAGTGACCGTAACGCAGTCGGAAGATATAAGAGGTACGTGATAGAAAGAAAGGCAACTTCTAGATGAATAGGTATAACTATAGGTAGGTAGGACTTTTTATTTAAACGATTTTGCAGAGTGAATCTCCTGTACTATTCTGTGCCCCGGATAAAAAAATTTAATTATAAAAATTTCTTCCAAATCTGTTCAGCCGTGCCAAACATCAGGATCAGAATATTACAGTGATTATTATAATAGCAATGTCTACGGTATGCAAATGGTCTGCTATAATTACTTTCGAGTTGTCGTGGGTTCGAACCAAAGCAGGCGTCAGTACAGGCGTCAAGTACAGCGTGTTTGTACACTTTGGTACCTACCACAAATAAAGCGCGCGTGGCTTCGTGAGATAAAAATACTGTAACACTGCAGGGCAAGGCCTGTCTACTTTCTGAAGCCTCACATTCGCGGTTTTAAACCTGTTTTTGTAAACATTTTGCACACAAAAGACATTAAAATATTAACTTCTATTTGTTGCACACACACACACACACACTGCATGCGTTGCTGCCAGCAACACAAAATAATATACTCTTAAATCGAGCCTCCGTGCATTTTTATGGTTATAAGCATTGACATACACAGGGTGTTAGGGTAAACACCGTTATCCTTGAAACCAATGGTTTGGTGTCATTTAAAGAACGTAAAATCAATGGAAAATTATGACTTTATTTTCTGTTTTTTTAAATTACATTTTACCCCTCGATTATCACCCTTTCACCTATGCGCTAGAGCAACGAACATGCGTCTCAACACGGGTGGGGGTCGCGGGACGTGACCTGACCGGCAGCGAGCGCGACCCCTCCCTCAGTCAGTCAGCTGTTTCGCTTTCGAACACGGTGTCGGATAGAAACTTTTTTAAATCTTTTAATGAAAATAACGTTTTTTTTTTTTGTTATTTCTCGGTCATTTATTTTTATATTTAAGTCAACTACCCATGGCTCGAGTGACAAGGGTGTTCACCCTTACACCCTGTATATAATCAATGTTTATAAGCCTAAAACACTAAAATAATGATAAGTCTGAGAAAAACTTTTTACTTGTAGTTTTGAAGCTGATATACAAGCGGTGGTCGAGACCTGTATGTCAGCTTCAAAACTGCGTGTAAAAACTTTATTTACTTTTTAAGCCCGAAAATTGGCCCTGAACCTGACGTACTTTAGATTCGATTTTCCGTGTGATTGATAAATTTATAAATAAAAAAACTGGCCAAGGTCGAGTTGCAGCCGCACAAAGGGTTCCGTACCATTATTTGGTTTTAAAACGTCAAAAAAATCACGTTCGTTGTATGGGATCCCCCTTGAATATTTATTTTATTCTGTTCTTTATTATTCGTTGTGAAAATTTCAATTGTCGTAACAATCACAGTTCATGAGACAGCCTGGTGACAGACGGACGGACAGCGAGTCTTAGTAATAGGGTCCCCCGTTTTACCCTTTGGGTACCTACGGAACCCTAAAAAGAGCGTATGAGTTGAAATGAAATGAAATGAAATGAAATTGTTTATTCTGTAAATAGGATATTGGAATCACTTTTACACGTCATATTAAAAAATATTAAAAATAAGCTAGATGAGGTCGGCGTTTCCTATCTGACTACTCTGAGAAGAAAGGCCGAAACAAACTCAGAGGTCACAGTCTCTTTTAAAGTCCAGACATAATCTTGGTCAAGCCATATGAGGACCATGTAAATTCGAGTCTGAAATGGTCTTTTGAGGAAAGAACCACACAGATTTGAGTGGACCTGTCCAGTCAGTGCAAGCATTTGTCAGTAATGGCGGAGCTCAACTCAGAACTTAAGGAGCTCAGCGACTTGACGAACAATACCAAAGAAAGGACATTTGGGTAGGCCGCATAAAATTCTCAAATTGCCAGACCAATGATAAAATTAACTGAGAAAGAAAAAAAAAAAATTAAAAAAAATTCACATAGTCCTCACATTCACAATAATAAAATACTTTACAAAGTAATCATGTCATTTTGTATAGAATATTCAATAATGTCAATTTGTAAATAAAACTGGTTGATATACTTTGATGATTTTCCATATTATTCAAAATGTTACAATGCTTAGCAGAGCGAGCAGCTCAATCCCATGCTTTTTTGTCTTCTAAATAATCTGAAATTTTATAGTACCCTTTTCTACAAAGTTTGGTTTTAATGCAGCTTTTAAATCGTTTAATGGGTAAGTTTCGAATGTCAATGGGAAGTTTGTTATAAAAGCGTATACATTGACCCATGAACGAGTTGCCTACTCTGTGGAGACGAGTGCGATGTACAGCAAGATTGTGTTTATTCCTGGTATTTAAACTATGAATATCGGACATTTTCTTAAAATTAGATATATTTTTGTGTACATACAATAGATTTTCAAATATATATTGTGAGGCTACAGTCAGAATATCTATTTCTCTGAATTTTTCACGAAGGGAATCCCTTGGACCTAGGTTGTAAATGGCTCGAATAGCCCTTTTCTGTAAAACAAAGATAGCATTAATGTCCGCACAGGCTCCCCAGAGAAGAATCCCATAAGACAAAAGACTATGAAAATAACTAAAATAAACAATTCTGGCTGTATCTACGTCAGTTATCTGTCTAATTTTTTTAACGGCGTAGGCGGCCGAACTAAGCCTTCCTGACAATTTTTCTATGTGTGGGCCCCATTGTAATTTGCCGTCAATGGTTATTCCAAGAAAAACTGTCGACTCAACGGGGTCCAACTCTATTCCATTAACTTTAACATTGGTAGATAGCTGCCTGACATTTGGCGTTGAAAATTTAATGAGTTTAGTCTTTTTCTCATTCAGGAGAAGATTATTTACATTAAACCAATGCACCACTTTAGAGAGTGCATCGTTAACTTGTTCAAAGTTGACTAACTGACGTTTTATTTTAAAAATGAGGGAAGTATCATCTGCGAATAACACGATCTTGTGATTATCCCTTATGTGGTAAGGTAAATCATTAATATAAATGAGAAATAAGAAAGGACCTAGAATTGAACCCTGCGGAACGCCCATGGTGACCGAAGATCCTGCAGATCTCTTGCCATTAACATCGACCCTCTGAATTCTGTTGTTCAGATAAGAAGTCAGAAGGTCGAGAGCCTTGTCCCTCATACCATAGTGGTACAGTTTCCTGATGAGAGTATCATGATGTACGCAATCGAAAGCTTTGGACAAGTCGCAGAAAATGCCAAGAGCATCCTGCGACTCCTCCCAAGCCTCGAATATGCTCTTCAGTAATTCCACGCCCGCGTCTGTAGTTGAACGACCCTTTGTAAAACCGAACTGTTTCAGATGAAGTAAATGATGTGTATTGAAATGACTTAACATCTGTTTTAAAATTAATTTTTCAAAGATTTTGCTCAAAGTAGGTAATATCGATATAGGCCGAAAATTCGTGGGATCAGTTGTGCTGCCAGACTTGAACAGTGGAATTTGGATTGCGCCTATAGCTTGAAGCCTTTGTAAGGTAAGCACAAAATACGTTAATTTTCATACTTTCATTATGTAAGTATTCACTCTTTTGTCGTAAATGTTTCGGTCTTTTATCAATAAGAATTTGAGGTTTTTGATAATTTACGATTTTTGGCTTACACACGTCCCGACAGAGGGCCCCGTATTGTTGATACGGCCCATAGAGTCAAGTATGATACGGCCGTAGCTACTATGCTCCGTACTACCGTACATAGTACTTACTATTTACATGGGATACAAAAATCATAGACATTATCCCGTTATCAGTGACACATGTCAAGCATTGTTAAAAGTTGATTGAAACTGTCAATGTCATTGAACAAACGCATCGCGGTGGACGTTATATTGTAATGATTTTCTTGCACTATTGACAATAATATTGATTGAAATATGTGTAACTTTAAATGAAACAGCAAGTCTTTAACGGTAATTGTTAATTTTAATGTTACCATTATACTTTTATAGTTTATAAATTGCTTCAATTATATTGTTTTTGGTATGTTTCAGATGTTTTCCCCACGGCAAAAGATTGTATGGTTTGCCTTTAGTACAAGAGTTATCCTAATTATCTTACAAGCACTATCAAACCTTATCATACCGGATCATGACGCTAACGTGTTCGTCAGCCCTGAAGACCCTAACTTGCGTAAAACACACGCCGACATCGTCGTGGATAAGTTATTGGGGGGCATGAAGAGATGGGATGCTCAGTACTTTATACATATTGCCCAGTATGGTTATACGTACGAAAATTGTTTAGCATTCTTCCCACTGTTTCCATTAGTTGTAAGATATGTTGCCTATGGACTACATAGTCTATTTGGAACATTTTTAAACTTCCATAGCACACTGCTGGTTTCTGCAACCCTTTTAAATATAATAATGTTTATCAAATCAGCTGATATATTACACAGACTGAGCTTAAGAATTTTGCGAAGTGAATGTAGAGCTTATAAATCTGCAATATTGTACTGTATCAACCCGGCAAGTATATTCTTTTCAGCACCATACTCAGAATCACTATTTGCATGGATGTCCTTCTATACGATGTTCAAGTGTACAGAAAGCGAGACCTTAAGATTTGCTAATATTGATATACTGAGTGGCCTGCCAGCAGGATTTTCAATGATCACTCGATCTAATGGCTCTGTTAATTTAGGGTTCATATTCTATGCAAGCTTTAAAAATGTTGTAGAAAGAACTTTGCCTGAAATTGTATACAAATATAGAACATTAAAACATAAGTTAATATTGCCATTCTTGTTGTTACCATTGTTCACATCATTTGTGTCACTCTTCTTGACTGTGATTATAGCACTGTTACCATTTCTTTTAGTTCAAACATATAATTACTTTAAATACTGTGTACATAGTGAACATAACTTACCAGATTTTTTATCAAATACGGAATATGTATTGCCAGGCAGTGCTGAAAGTCCATGGTGTAATAACAGTTTGCCATTATCATATTCCTATATTCAAAGTAATTACTGGAATGTTGGTTTCTTCAGGTATTATAAATTAAAACAAATTCCTAACTTCATTCTTGCTGCTCCTATCATTTTGTTGTTGATGTATCATTGTTTGTCTTATGTGATGTGTAACATAAGGCTGTGTTTTAGACTTGGATTAAAAACTAATGTTATTGGATATTCAAATAAGATGCCTTACAGGCCAAAGCAATATTCTAAATGTTTTGGGGCCAATGATCCTACAATGTTTGTGTATGTAGTCCATATGTTGTTTTTGTGTATATTTTGCATAATTTTTGTACATATTCAAGTGTCAACTAGGCTCTTGGCATCAGCTAGTCCGATATTGTATTGGATATGTTCTAGTAAAATGAATGTTGGTCCTACACCAACATCGGATCAGAATACCATCAATGAGCATTTCCGACGTATTGGTATAGGAAAGAGAATCCCTTCTCATCATTTGTCTATAGCTAATTTGGAGGGAGTTGACAATATGTACAGCAAGTGGAAAACATTTTTAATCTCCAGACGGATGCCAGACTTCCAATCGCGAATGATACAGTATTATTTCATTGGATATTATTTTGTAGGTACAATTTTATTCTCAAATTTTTATCCGTGGACTTAAATAATTTTTACTATTAGGTACACTGGACATATCATTCACGTATCAGCTACAGACTGATGCTTTTAAATTAATCCAATTATTTATCAACATATCATTTGTGATAAAATGCATTCCAGAAAATATAATAATTATCACAAATAGTTCAAAATATATTTACTAAGTAATTACTGCCTTATGATAAACGTCGTAATGACGAGATCTTTTAGCAAATTAATATTTATAGTAGGTAGTGAAAATATCAGCGTTATTACTTATTAAATAGAGCCCTTAGTATTTAAATGATCATGTTAAGGTTTTATGCTTGAAATGGGGCCTTTCAATGTTAACAATATTCCAATAATATGCTACGTCGTCATTTAATAAATAACGCTTTTTATGAGGTAGTTTATAGGAATAAGATTTTCGTACAAATCGACTGTTACTTACTCTAGTCATTTATTTTGTGTTTATGTAGTTAGGAATTAAAGTACACACAGAAAGCTGAATAATAATGAAGACAGTTTTATGTAGTCTGAAACAAAATGAATTGGTGAAGTTTGGTGTCAACAACAATTCGTTCTATTTAAATGGAAAGAAATGAAAGTATTTTAGTCTTATGCTGTGTGTACATTGTTACAACCGTCTTTTTGCGAACACAAAGAATTATGTGATTGAAACGCGTAAAAAATCAAAGAACATGGCGATCGTGCGGTCACGAGTTCGAATACCACTGCACTTTTGGTGAACATACAGTACCTACTGCAATCAATTCCTTTGAGTTCGCGAATGGCAATTTAGATTAAATAATTTTTTCATTCATATGGAAGTTTCTTATCATTATGTAGTGTGATAATTTAAGTAGGCTTAGAATAAGAAAATAATGATGATCAATCTTTGATCTTAAAATGGAATTGACTTTGAATTAGCTCTAAAAGAATTCATATTAGCTTTGTTAAAATGTAGCAAGGGACCACCGAATGAGCATTAGATGAAACCACCGGTGACCCAAAGAAATCCTACTTACATAATAGGCTTTTATTCTACGACAAGTCCTATTAGATAATTATATATTCTAAAATAATTATATTTCTATAGATTCTCGTAAAGCACCTCAGCTTCTCCGATTTATACACATATAGCTGCCGTCCATTTTGAAATAGTCACCGTAAAATATTGCGCCATTTTAGGAAGCCTTATTTTGAATATTCTTGTGTCCCAAGTTAGACCAAAAACATTAAATACTATTAAACTGCAGTATAGGTATTACCAGTTACAGATTTGCTAGCATTTTTCTAATATTAGCTTTTGCAAAAAATGGGACTTGTAAACGCTTTGAGCACAACATTTTTAATGATATTGATACCATTGTTATTGATCTCTTGTATTGCAGTATGATTTATTATAATCATTTTAACCACTTATTTTTTTCATACTGTACCTATCATATTTTAAACCCCAATGGTTTTGTTACAATAGGTAATTATACGTAACCATGAAAGGTTGAACAAAAAGTAATAATATAATATTTTCATTCATCAAAATATAATATTTTGTGTATGGTTGTGAATATATTTTAATCAATTAGGTACAATTTAGTGTTAGATCGCACTTCTATCACTTTCTGTTATTTTCGATATTAAATTAAACACAATATCACAAGTTATAAAATAGTTTTATTGTTAAAATTCACAATTATTTTCCACTTAATTAAATATTAGCATGAAATATTGCCTATTTTATGAGCAATTTTTGATTAAATGTACAAGTTCTTTTATCCTTTAATGTATGATTCTATATCCATTCATTTTTACTATAAGATCGTATTCTGATTGACACCACCATTCCCTCTATAACATTCGTTTTTGTTTACACTAAGCCCGAAAAGGGGTCATTGTACTCATCATTTTGAAAAAAAAATTCTATGCGACCAACCTTGAAATCGCGATAAAAAAATCTGCTGTTCCATTAATACATTTGTGTTCACTTAAATCGACAAAGTGTATGATGAGTACGATGACCCCTTGTCGGGTTTAGGGTAAACAAAAACGGATGTTGTATATGCACAAATGGGTAATAAAACTGATCAGAAATGATTGTCTGAAATAAAAATCATGCAGTGAAAATTAAAAATTGTTGAGGGCAATCAGGAATATGACCACACTCCACATTTATTACTCCGTCTTTAATTTCAAAGCACACACCACACTGCAATTCGCGCCACGGATTTTTGTGTTTGTGAAGATGTCGCAGTTCAGAGTCTCATTTAATACGGAAATATTATAAAGGAGAAGGTTGTGCAAACATCGTTCTTTCCGAGATTTTTGGGAGTTCCTTCAATCTCCGAAGCAAAAATACTACTCAGTTAACTTCACAATCCGTGTCGCGTACTGCACCTTACAAACCAGCGCAACAAACACCACAATAACCTACGGCATTCCACCTTTTATAAAAACGAAAACCAATTTTTACAATTTATCGTCGACACGTCGAATACTACTTATATTAATATACATTTACTTATGAATAGTTATGCAGTACCAACCGCTCTCCACACTTAACTAAAAGAAGTCCACAATAGACATGGAATTTTCTTACGTGCCTAACTCCGCGTCTTAACACTCTTATCCAAAAGCGATCGCCGCGACCGTTAGTAGGAATTTTGACGTACAAACGCGACTCGCTCGCTGGTCGCTCAACATGTCACATTAAAAAAAGGGCGCGACGATCACTTTTGGTTAGGACGCGGCCTAAAACCTCAAACAGAGAACTTGTATTGAGATTCTCTTGCCTATCAAATATTTATTCATTATTATCTAGGTTCATATCGGTCGACGAGGGTTTCGGAGAGGCGTCAGCTGAGTCCGACAGACGGGACGAGGCCGACAGGTCAGCAACGGCGACGGGGTCGGCGCTGGCCTCCCCGTCGCCGGCGTGACCCTATGCAACCGCTAGCGCCTCCTGCAACCGCTGGCGCGCGCGTTTTACCCGCTCCTCTTGTCGTCTTACGTCATCCTTGGTTATGGTCACAGCCGCAATCAGCGGCTGTTCAGGGTTTAAAAAAACCCCCGGGTTCTCGAGTATGGATTGTTTCGATCCGGTTTGACCTGGAAATGTTAAAATAAAATACTCATTTATTGCAATATTGAAGAGTAGTTAAATGAAAGAACAGTGGGATCCAAAACTGGGGCCGAGAAATCTTTTGGGGTGAAAACATCTCATTGTCTGCAGGCCCTAGAATCTTGCTTTGCGACAGCTCACAACGCATGTGTTTAGTATCTCTTATATATGCCAATGCTATTGCCTATTATAGTATGCAAATGTTACAGTTTCAATTTCATTGACGTCTTCAAGAAATCTCCTGAAAGTGTAGACAGACAGAATCCACGCATTATGCAGGCTTGAAGTTTGTAATAGATTAACAATCCATTTTGTTTTGCTCCTTACCTGTAATAGGTTGAGAAGAAACATGAAGAGCTGTTGCCAGTGACTGAATGATGGTGGCATCCGAGTTATATGGGCCTAAGGGCTTGATGTATTTAGGCAGTGAAGTGGTGCCCCTCACTCCATCCGCGTCACACGCCGTCAAGCCCTGAAACACCATAAAATAAAACAATATTGCTTATGTTGATGAATGAGCTATAAATTATGAGAGGTGCTAAGCGACACACTTGGTTCGGCATTATTCGAATATTTATGTAGATAGGTTCGGCATTATTAGAATGTTCGGGAAAAAGCCGAGCGAATTGTGCCAAGTAGACCAAAACAAGATTCAGCGAGAGTAGATGCCGAACGGAGTTTGCCGATCGGCACGAGTCGAATGAAAGCCGAATATGAAATGTGCGGTAATTGCTTCGGCCTTCGGGTCGGTTTGTTGTCCAACAAATACTGCCGAATCGAATGTGCTGCCCCAAACAAGAGTGTATCTCCCCCGAAACATAAGTAACGCAACAAATGTTAGTTTTTAATGCTTACTTCTAGCCTCTTTTCCCAGAACAACTGTTTGGGTTTCTCCTGTGTACCATGTTTCAGGTCTGTTTTCACTTTGCTTTCCTGTGTCTTATAGACAGTGACCGGCTGCTTGAAAATTGACGCCGTCTGACGTATTGGAGGTACCAAAGATGCATCAGATCGGACTCCCCTGTATCAAAAAATATGTAATTAATTTTATTGTTGAGGTATGAAGAAGTGAAGGCATATTTTGTGCTAATATGTAAAAGTTTTTTTTTTTTTTTTTTGTACTTATGTTTTACTATAATTCAAGGGAAATTCCACACATAATAAAAAAGTTGGACTGATTTCAGAACTGCACTCTGTCATGCTACATGAAAGTTACTGGAACAACATGCTTAAATACAATGTTTAAACACACTCACTACTACCACCTTGATATGAAAAAGTGTTGGGTGATTCCTTCTTTCTACATTAATTGGGAAAGAAAGATAAAATAATGAATGTACCTATGTATGTAATGTCAACAAATTAGCGCAGAAGTGATTGTACTATTAATGTAAGATTAAGCAGGATATTGTCACTACACTCGCGACAATCTAAGAAGTCCGTTTTGACGTTTCGTTCTCGTACATGTAATAAAACGTTAAGTCTTGAGAATCAGTTTTTAGCAATGTAGATTAGTCGTCGATTACAAACTCTCTAAGTATGTTCGATCGATATGTCTCGAGAATCAGTTTATAAGAAACCAATTTTTTTTTTCATTGCTACACAAAGCATTTTTATAGCTGTCAAAACGGACTTAGATTGTCGCGAGTCTAGAGTGAATTTTTATATGACATTACTTGATGCCAAGGTTTTATGCAAAATTCTAGAACAGTGATTTTTTAGACAATTAGTTATCTTAAAATTTTATTTTAATAATAATATGCAGATTAATAACACAAGTCAGTGTAAGGAGATTGATGATTCTTATCATAACATAGCAACTAAAATATTAATTAATAGATTTTTTGTTTTTGTTAAGTACAAAAATGAACTCTTCATTAAGAGACATTATTAGGTGCATGGATGAAGTGTAAGTTAATAAAACTTAACCATGAGTGGACACAAGATTAATACACAACAAGAAAACACAAAACTCAAATCTATGTACTACAGTTATTGACTTACCAACACTCACAAAAACAAAATTCAGACTGCTTGGTGCAAAGAGTAGCAAGCAAGGCAGTTTTATGTAAGAAAATAAGATCTGTATAAAAACATTTGCTTTGAGGTAATTTATTAAAAGGGTTCTTTTCAGCTACCTGCAATATGAACTGTATTTCAAGCACTATAGATAGAAAATTGAATATTCATACTGCAAGTAGTTGATAGGATAGTCCCCTGCATATTGTCATAGTATTGGGAGTCAAGGATTCAAGTCTTATTATTCAATTTTTATTAGCAAAGCTGCCAAGGTATGATGTGATATAATGGCAATGAACTGTGAAATGATGAAGCACTAAAAGCCTAAGCTTGTACAAGGAGTTTGGTTAACATATGAACAGGTACTAACACTGGTTTGTGGCAAGCGGTGCATTTCTGGTGTGATAACTAAACAACAACTACAAAGACAAAAAACACTGATTATGTTTCAAAACAAAGAAAAACAAAACATAATCATTGTTCACACTTATAGAGCAAAACTATACCTAGGCACACTTATTACAAGCTTCTATTGGATAGCATTATAAATACAGATGGTACACAAAGCAGGACTGCACTAATGATCACAACACAAGTGGAAGAAGTTATGACACTAATGGGAACCTGTAATCAAACTGCGCGCGTGCTTTCTTGGCCTTGCACAGCAGCATAGTGTTTATCTGACCCTGCTGAAAGTCGAAACACGACAGGTCCATACTATCACCCAGATAACGAACTAGCTCAGCCTTACTGCGAAACTTTTTACCTGTTGGGCTACAGAAAAGTTTATTGTCACTGTGGACCAGTCTGCCAGGAGCTGGTGTGCGTTAGCATTGGTTAATCCCTGATTTAGTGATGGATATGTAAATGTTAAGTTAGACAATTTATTAGCCATGTTAACTGACCAGTTGATTAGGTCATAGCTCACTCCAAGTTTCTATCATTCATTGTTACTTATGTCAATTCTTAGTTCTATTGAATAACCTAAGATCATGTATGTAAACATGACAGTGAACATGCTAATTAGAGTATCTGTTGGACAGGATTACAATAATTTTTATAACCATGTTAGGATCTCTTAAATAAAGTTATATTTTTACTGGGACTTAAATATTAATTTTAAAAGTTTATACTAAAAATTACTGAATGACCACTGAGGGGTCTTCATTTTTGATACCATCAACTAAATTTTGCAGATAACTAAACCAATTTATATACATGGGGCCATACAAACAATATGCATTTGTACCTGTAATAGTAAACATCAACTTTTCCGGCAGATAAGCCCGTTTTCCTGAGAACTTCCTCCCTTTGCCAACCTTTGGGTAAGGCAGGACAGTCCGATCTTTTCTTCTCTATAGATATGTTCATTGTACTCATTATTTACGAGATACTTGTTCCAAGACAACTAGGATTTACAAAATTATTACAAGAGGTAAATAAATAGTACGGGTTAAGTAAATTCAATCGAACTCTGCAACTTCAACTTGTGTTCAACTTTGTCAATTTTTAGTTTGACATTGACATATGCATCACGATCACATCCGTAAACGCAACGCCCACACACCAGAGCAATATTGGATCACAGGAAGGCAAGTACAGAGCGCTCAGTATAGTTTTCAAAGTAATCGCACTGGAAAAATGGCAACACGATACACTGAGCACAATATATTTTGGGGAAAAACTGACTGAAGTGTCGCAATGCGCAATGTTGCAAACACAAAACGTACCTATATAAGTGGAAAAATATATTTTAGACCCTAGAAAACTAGAAATTCAAGTTATTATTATTTATTAGCAGTTGTAAAATTGTGTTTGAACTTGTAACAGCATACAATATATTAATTATTTTCAAAAAGACCTAAAATTATAACTAAAATACAAAACTAATGTAATGGCGCATTTTTATAAGTTCGTTGGCAACTTGGTTCTTTGTTTTTTACTGGCTCGGGAACTGTGTTCTTTGAGCCAAAAATAATGAGAAAAATTTAATTTTGTTGCTTCGAGGAACAATCGGGCTTCCCAACCCAATCATCAATCCGTTCTACTTTATTTAGTTCAGTGCACAGAGTACATTTTTAGTTCAGTGCGGTCGGTCGTCGGAATTCTGACTTGCGGTGAATAGTGTGTAACGTTGAGTTGATTATTTATCAAGGAAATACAAATAGAGCCCACTTTTTCAGAAGAAATTTAAGTGGTATTTGCAGAGGTGTACAGTTTTTATCCAGAACCATTCACATGTAAGTATTTGCCTCTTATTTCTCATTAACTGGTATTGGTTATTTCGTTGAATGATGTCAACTTTTGCTTTGGTACTTTCACTTTGAATCATTTTATGTATTTAAATTATTATAGTGTTATCTATTAGGGATTAGGAGGTTCCTAATGATGTAAGAATAATGCAGCTCCTTTACTTTTTTCAAAGTTGACATCATAGTATGTTTGTTGCTCCACATCACAAGAATGGTGTTGAATGTAAATAATAACAAATAGGTACAATCTAATGAATTTCAAACATTAAATAGCGTACTATCAAATAGTAACAGAAATAGTTTCACCAAAGCCAATAACTGATAAATTGATAATAGATATACTTAGACAATTTTATTACAGTAACAAGATTACCCACTTGTGTTTTTATCACCTACCTGTTATAACTATCTTTTTACCCTTTTGTATGATTAATTGAGTCTGAATGAGTTTTACAAAAGCTTTCCAATTTAAAAAAGTTAAGTTTTTGATATATGTATTGCAAAGTATGTATGTATGTAGGTACTGCATATTCACTCAGACGAAATGAAAAACCAAGACAGAACACTGTGAACAATACAGTGAAGCATGCCAAAACTACACCACCGCTCTGTGCATACAAGCTCAATCATACACATTTACAACCATTTACAATCAAACTACACCAAAATATGTGCACACATGTTTATGAAACCGGCCTCACGTCTCTGTTGACACCGCTCTGTCTTGGTTTTTTTATTTGGTCTAAGCATATTCATAGAATACTGTCAAATAGCTGTGTTCAACATAAAGTCAAGACAAATAAAGTTGTAGGTAATGGTTTAAAATGCCAGTGTAACTCACCAATTTGAAGGATACTATTTTTCTGTGCTCCTGTCTATCTATACAAAGTCTATACTAATATTATAAAGAGAGAGAGTGAATTTTGAGAGTTTGGGTACTCCAGAATCACAGCTCCTATTTGTTTAAAAAATTATATCACCATTTGAAAGGTACATTATTCCAGATGTTTATAGGCTATATAATATTATGTAAATATATACAAAAAAAGTGCTTAATAGTACTAATGAAATACTATCTTAAATTCATGCAAGTCTAGTATTTTTTGTTAGGTTACTGCTCAGATCTTGTGCACAACATGTGAAGCCGGGGCAGGTCACTAGTCTTTAGTAAATCGTTTGAGTGGCTTTCCCTTTTCATTCAGTCATTGGACTATGAGAAATTTGGATTCCGTTGAGCATAGTGGCTTCTTTAGCTGCATGTCCTCTTGCTTGCATTATAATAGCCAACCTATTCAACTGCTTTATATGTTCCGGCTCAGTAATCACTTTTACCTAAGGTTTCAGTAATCAAAAGATAATATTATTATGACTTTCATTTCCCACCACAGTTTCATAAATATTTTTATTACCCATGAAAGATGAAGTCATAATTTTGCTCAAAGATTACTATACTCCATTTATTATAGCCTTAGAAAAATAATGACAGTTATTGTATAGTATTGTTGAAATTACTGTACTTTAGTTTTTTTTTTTTTATATACTTTATAAATAGATTACATTGCTTTGTATTTATAGTAAAATAATGGATTTATTATAAGTTTATATCGAAATAACGAAAAGGTGATAACCATTATTTTTCTAATGTTATAATTTAGCAGCATATACATAGATGATGACAGCACAAATTCTGCATTAAAAATAGAAAAAGCGACAAGATCTTCATAGGACTGGTGAGTATATAGTAATTCAAATAAGAATATCTAAATTCTGGTATATTTTTTTTTTAATAGTTATTTGTCTTTTCACAAATAGAGCACTAATTTTATGATTATTGAAATAATAATGAATGGACTGAAAAGGTGATATGCTTTTATTCTAATAAGAGTCTTGGTTGTCATGCCTACCCCTACAACACAATTTTTAAAGTAGGTACTTCCAACCATGATTTTCTTGGACCATTATCTGGAATATTTGCCTTCTTGTACAAACCAATTTAATGTAATTAAAATCTAACTAATATCTAACTTCTAACATCTAACAAATATTATAAACGCGAAAGTTTGTAAGTATGGATGGATAGATATTTGTTACTCTTTCACGTAAAAACTACTGAATGGATTTGGATGAAATTTGGTAAACAGATAGTTTATAACCTGGATTAACACATAGGATACTTTTTATCCCGATATTCCCACGGGATCGAGACTTACGCGGATGAAACCGCGGGGCGCAGCTAGTGTATTACAGATGGAAAAACCCAACCCAACTCATTGTCATAATATGTCCCAAAATACATTGAGACCTTGAATCTGATATTTATTGACAACACTCCCTGTGTACAGAATGCGCGAATTATTAGTTTCATTCACACTTTTCTTGTATAATATGGTGATAATTATAAATAGTTCCAGTTGTTCAACAAAATTACTAATTGTTTTGATTTTATGTCTCTGAATTCATTTGACCCACTTAAGAAGTAATATCCTCTGAAAGTTTAAACAAAATATTTTGTTTAAACTATATAAATAAATATATAATTACGTCACACGTTAAGGGCGAGGGAGGGAGCAACAAAGTGTGACAAGGGGGGGGGGTCATAAACGTGACATCACATGTATTCAAACTTTTCAACTGCAACAAAAAGCTTAAAAATATTATTTTATTGCTTACAATATTATTATAGAGTTTATTAATTTGAAGTTGCAAAATGTGTGACGTCACACCAGGGGAGGGGGTCACACAATTATGACCATCCCCCTTTTAAATTGATAATATTTTATGATTCACCACTGAATGACTGAATAAGGGAATTCTTTTTATATGCTCTAAAATTCAGGTTTTCATTCTCTTTTGACTATACTTTTTATTATTTAAGTACATACTTCTCTATAGATTTTACTTAAATAAATTCATTTTATTAGCTATTTCTGAAGTTAAGTAAAATTTAATATAACCTTTGTATAAAATAGAAATTTCAAATACAGTCAACTGTACGCCACAATGGTACCAGTTCGTCATTGGTCATTGACAGCGTCTTTATGTCATAAGCAGTGAGGGGCGGTTTTCTTAATTTTAGTACACTTACTACTAACGTGCGGCTAACGATACTCACACGATTTTGACTTTAAAAATCAATCTTATTAAGTTTGACATTTACCAAAAATCAATTTGAATGCAACATAATAAACCAGCTAACTGAAAAAAATATGATGTAGGTACTCATTTTGTAGATTTAAGGCTCTCCCACACTGATACTAATGTCACACTAAATAAATGTCGCATTTACTACTTGACTCGGTGTGTATAAAAGTTGTTGTGTGAAAGGCTAGCGCGCGACTTTTAAATTGTTCATTAGGAGTAGTTCAATTCCTAGATAATCGCAAAGTCGTGTCGTACTTATAATGTATCATTATCATATCATATGCGGGGGCACAGACACCTGGCAGAAAATTTTAATTTTCTGCTAAACTCATACATCACTGGGCAACCAGACATCTTTTATTGTTTTCGTGTGCGTGCACTAAATAACTGAATGATGTATCTTATCTTACATAATAATCACTGTGTACCTACTTGTACAGCAGTTATGTGCATTTTCGCATAATCGCTTAGACAATCATTGCATAATCGTTTGTCGAACTCGTAACATGCATATTGTTTCCAATATTAATATTATTTTATTTTATGTCGTTTATTGCGACGCAAAAGGACGTCGGGTGCTGCCAGTCTCACGCCTGTAGATCAATTAATCGCTTCAAATATTCATAAATCGAACGAATGTCGGCAGTTCGCCTCCTTGAACTTTCTTTTCGCAATTGTATGTTTAAATGTCGCAGGCTTCGTGTTATTTTATCGTCTTTTGAACTACTATGGTGCAATTTGTGTTTACAAAGACGGCTATTGTTTTTGTTACACTTCACGTTCTTGATAACTGTTGAGTTCCCAGAGGCTAGAAATAGCGTCTATATTTTTTTCAAAGAAAATTTTACTTTGGCCACTCTAAAGTGCAGTAGGTACAATCCTTAGCGATCATCTTTTCAGCTTTGCCAATAACCAGAAATGACGTTTCAACTTTATTCCCAGTTTCTTTATAATAAGTTCAAAATATGCTCCTCTAAAATCGGCAGTCCCTCATCTTCTACTCCTTCGAAATGGTCCCTGATGTTATGGAATCCATCCAACATCAGGGAGTATTTTTATCAAATAATGTAAGTCGTGTGTATAATAAAGACTGAAGCAACTGGCATTAGCACCGCAGACTGCATAGGTCAGTATTTGCATATTATATAAATAGTATAAATGTTGCGGGTCAGAACTGTGCCTGCTTTGAGCTTTTTGCACACGCTTCTATATCCTTGAACTACACTATCAAATTCCATTTGCTGCAAATATTTTTTACTTTCTTCTTGTGCCTCTGCATTAATGAAGGCAGACAGTCTTCCTTGATCCTTCCTTGTCACAAGCTAAAGGGAAAATCTTTTTCTATTTTCTTCTTCTTCGATGACTTCCCGATTTTTGCGAATGGCCTAAAACGATCAAGGCTTACTTTACTCCCCTCATTTCGTTCAATTTAACTTTAATAGACAGAAGGAAAATGTCGTGACTGCGTAAAGCCTCGTGCAGACTGGCGCGACGAGATTTAACAAAACAATTTCTAAGAAAACTTCACGGTATAACAATTACCGGTGCCGCATCGCGCCAGTCTGCCCGAGGCTTACCACCTCATCTGAGACAACATTTTCTTTCTGACTATTTTTCTATACTAACTGCTGTATTCTAACATTTCCAACCAACCAGGAATCTCCTAATCTCAACGCGTTAAATCGTGCGAAATGAGGGAATAGGCTTTGATCGTTTTAGGCTATTCGCAAAAATCGGGGAGTTGTTCATTACATAAATGGGTAGGTACTTAAAAAGTTTACAAGTTTTAAGGTTATTCTCCATCTTAGTCTAGACCAGAAGCTTAGTAACAAACTGAAGAACTTTTTCTTTTTCATCTTATCATAATCTCTGCGGAGGAACGTTGCCGAATGGTGATATAGAGAGGTGGTCTGCGTTAGATGTAGCAGATGATGCCATTAAATTGATGTGTAGGCGGCAAGTTTTCGAAACGCTCTAACTCGACAGCCCGCGACTAAGCATACTCTCAAAACCTCCTGGTCCTGGCGTGTCCTGAAATTATTTTATGTACGAGTTTAGTGTCGCGCTACTACGCGAGTAGATTTGCGCCGCCCGCGGCGTAAGGCAAGGACGCACAGCACAGCTAGCATGCGGTAGTTCCCCAAGTGTCCCAATGCGATTTTATTCCAATTTATATCAATGTATACCGTGTAAAAGGAGCTGAAGTTTCAATTGTTATGAATTACTTAGCTCACTCCACCGAAAGTCTGAGCGGACCATTAGTCATTAGCATTTTGATTTGACAATGGAATAACATTTTTATAGGTTAGCTTACTTACGGCCACAAGCCAGGCCATAGTAGCCACCACCTAGCAGTTTATTGACCCATGTCGCCTATAAAGAATATTAAAAGTCTGCACGCGATCTATGTATTTAGCCAATATTGCTTATGTGTATGATTTGCTTGATATTATCTTACCTAAGTAAATGTTATTCATGCAAACATTCATTTAAAAAGCTGAAATATAATGTTAATAAAAATGGTATTTACTTTCTTCGGGACGTAATCTGAATCATTTTGAAGGATATTGCTAATCCATTGCCATAACAACGTAAATTACGCAATGAATGTTGTTGAACTATCAAAATGAAACAGATTCTGATTGATTGTATTAGGTACCTACCTACGCATTTAGGATGCAGTTAAAAGTGTTGTAAAGAAATATAAATACTATGTTCATAATAAACATTTTGAGGGAGCTGTTTTCCCGATGCTCGACTAGTTTCGAACTCAATCGGATCTTATAATCACGAACAGTTACGTTTGACTTCGCAAATCGAACTGTGGAGGTCACATTCGTACATCATAATCACCAACTTTAACAAAGGTTGGACACCTGCCCGGAAACCGGCCCAGAAATCTACGTCACTCAAATATTGCGGCATTAATGTTTCATTTGTTCGATGCAAAGGTCATTAATGAACACGCACAAATACTTTGTCTTCTTCACATAATACCATCCATTTTTAGTTATTGTAGCCTCATAATGGGGTTAGGGAGGGGTTCAAATGACGGGTGACGAACTGATGTCATCAACACTCTCTGCTAATCAGGTGCCTAATATGGACTATGTTTATGATGTGGGCTAATGATTCTCCGTGCCCTAGTAAAATTACTCAAACAAAATGTATATACGAGTTTATCCAAAATGTGGCAATCAGGTAATTAATTATTATTAAATCATTAAAGTGCATTCGAAAGAGGTAACACGGCTTTTATTAAACACGATTATTTCGCGGAAATGCCAAGCTAATGAATGCTAATAAATACTAAAGGCTGCCAAGCACTAGCTGGCTTCGCACTTTGTGCTGTTGCCACATAACGTTTGAATTGCACCATTAGTATAAAAAGCTAACTAAACAAAGAATCGGAGCGGAAACATTCGTGGCAACGTCCCCTAGAGCTTACGAGCACAGCTAATCCTAGAATTAGACAGTATATACGTCTAACTGTATAGATACGTAATACATCAAAATGTCAAGGTAAGGCACCGCGGTAGAAGCGCGAGCATGCGGAGCGAATAACCCGCAAAAGCTCTGAAAGCTATTAAGCTTTTTCGGTTATCAGCGACGAAGGAAGGTAGGGCTGCTTTGTTGCTTTATCCGAAAATGTCAGGCGCGGCCTGTGACGTCATCAGCGAAATGGCGCGACATTTCGCGGTGCGCCTGCCACGCCCGTGCCCACCCTAATCTCTTGTCATGACAGGGTTGTCCGAGCGAAGCGTCCCCCAAGGTTGTTTCTTAGGACCCGGCCTCGTTTTTACGGTTACCAGGACTGATAGTTGCTAAATTATAGGCTGAAAGGGGTCAATTTAATCAAAGTAAAGTAACTCTAAGATTACGAGCTCTTTAAACCGTATACGTATGTGTCTTTATTGTAATGTTACGTAGTAGCGTTTGAGCCGTCTCGTTTATCTCCAGTATGGGGAAAATGCCATTTTAATTACGATGTCTTTGAAACTTGGATGTGTCAGATCAGATGTTTATGTACCTGTGTCATAATCTCAGAGAGATAAAGCTTGTGATCATTAGTATTAAAGCGGATAATGTAATGTTGACATTTAATCCGTTAATGACGATACATAAAATTGTTAACATTTGATACAATCTTGAGTGTTCCCACTGTTTTTTCTCATCATTGTGACATTTCTTAGAGAGTGTTTAATATTTTATTTA
This sequence comes from Lithophane ornitopus, assembly GCA_948473465.1. Taxonomy (NCBI): domain Eukaryota; kingdom Metazoa; phylum Arthropoda; class Insecta; order Lepidoptera; family Noctuidae; genus Lithophane; species Lithophane ornitopus. The sequence continues at coordinate 9,740,187 of OX419629.1, forward strand.
TAATGTTACCTCAGGATACTCTCAGTATTTTGCGACCATATAGGTAATGTGGGTAACTCACTTCTCATTGGATACAATTTGTTATCTACGTAAACAATTAATTATTGTTGATTGGTACCTAAATGTCAAAATATTTTGGCCACTTATTTTTTACGTTGACTGTACATGCGTGAAATGAAACATTAACGGTGGTCACGATACGATAGTATAAATAATTAACATAAATGATTTTTTTTTGTTTTTCTTTTGTTAACAGGTAATCACCATGGCGGTAATGGGCCACTGTCTTTAAGACGTGTTGCTAATTAGGCTTCAGGTGAGTACTTGAGTTTATTTTGTTGCTAGCTGCACTCCTGCGGTTTCAACCGCGCAAATCTCAATCCCGTGGGAATATCAGGATAAAAAATATCCTATGATAGGATATTATAGGGGGATAGGATTCCTATCACCCTATGCCCTATAATATAACGCAGATCGTGGTCTACCCAAGTGCTACATTTTAATCCATATCCGTTTAGCCGTTTTACTGTGAAACTGTAACAAACAAACAAACTCCCTTTCGTATTTATAATATTGGTTAGCAATTAGGATGTTATTGGATGATGGCAACCAAGCCTATCTAAATGTAAAAAAAATCCACCGTCTACTTCTGGTATTGCAACCAGAAGAATTACAGATGCGTGTCGCCACCCTAGATGTCTGAGGATGTTACGTCTTTGTCAAGTTGAAATGCCTATGTCCCTATGTCCCTGTTATTAACATCAGCACCCACCGCACCTCAGACCAAATAAAAAACCAAGACAGTGACGTGAGGCCGGTTTCGTAATGTGTGCACTTAGTCAGGTGTAGTTTGATTGTAAATGGATGAAAATGTGTGCATGTGAGCGTGTCATGCACAGAGCGGAGGTGAAGGTTTTGGTATGCTTCACTGTATGGTTCGCAGCGCTAAGTCTTGGATTTTTATTTCGTCTGAGCACCGCACCGCAGCGTTATCGATGATGGAAAAGGCAAAAATGTATAGGACTGACATAAGCTATCGAAAAGCTTATGTCAATCCTAGTCGTTGTAGAAATACGAAACGCTTTCGAAGCGATTGTCACTTGTCTAGGGCCTCAGAGGCCATAGACAAGGGCCTCAGAGGCCCTAGACAAGTGACACTCTATCAGCGATAGATAGATAGATAGATAAAAAGTTTTACGATAACGATGTTGGAAAAGGCAAAAATGTATAGGACTGACTTATGCTATCGAAAAGCTTATGTCAATCCTGTTGAAAGTCGTTGTAGAAATACGAAACGCTTTCGAAGCGACTGTCACTTGTCTAGGGCCTCTGATTTGTTTGTTTAGCTGTGTCACTGAGGTGGATGGATGAAGACCAGCTGCCGCCTGGTCTAAAACAATATCGCCAAGAAACTCCCCAATCATGGCAGCTTTTTTGTATCCCTAAAATACGAAGTTATTGTGTACAATCAGGTGACCATTGTTTTATACGTCAACAACGTTGATGGATTATTTCGCAAACTTTTCGCGAAAAGCGTAAACGCAAACTGAATGCGGAAGAAGGGTGTATTGTCTTTGAAGGCCGTAACTTTGGAGGTGCGGTCGCCATGTTTGACAAATTAATAAAAAACAACAATGTTTCTAATTAATCAAAAAAAAGTTTAATTAAATTACAACCTCGTGCTTTGATTGATTAAAAATCCGTGCATACTTTTAATTAATGTAGGAGCTAATTTCATATGACTAATAATATGTAATTTATTTTAACTAATAAGTAATTAATTTTGTAGTTAGGAATGATATGAATTCTACTAAAAGTGTGAATCAGCATTTTGTGGGTGACATGTGAAACAAATACCTACTGTTTGTACTTGGTTGTCATATGTACAAAATCACACCATCTACATAAATGATGAGATTAGTCACCCGTTAGAGTTCTTAAAGTTCTTGAGAAACAACATGCTGTTACGTATAGATCAATGAATTATTAAAGCTATAATACTGAACAGAAAAATTACATCAGCCTGAACTAAAAACTTTTCCGACGATGGATCGTGAAAAAATAAAGAGGAGTTCAACAAAAGTTTTAGTTTGATAGTTTTGAGAACAGGAGCTCGTGGCTAAGCAATAACAGCCGCTCGGATCGATCCATCAGGTTAAGCTACGCTTGCCGGGGTTGGTCCACTTTCACATATCGAGAGTCCTCCGTGCCTCGGAAAGCACGTTAAGCCGTTGGTACCGGCTGTCATTTGTGGATCTTTGACAGTCGTTACGAGTCGTCAGAAGCCCGAAAGTCTGACAACCAGTCTAACCACGGGGTATCGTATTACCCAGTTACTGGGTTGTGGAGGTCAGATAGGCAGTCGCTCCATGTAAAATACTGGTATTCAGCTGCATCCGGTTAGACAGGAAGCCGGCCCCAACAAAGTTGGGAAAAGGTTAGGCAGATTTTTTTTAGTTTTGAGAACAATGTAGACAATTAATAAAATCAACTAATTGACATCGTACACAAATGGTATATTACCTGATTACTTCTATATTGCTGACCCCATCAAACCCTATCAGCTAATCGATTGCCCCGACGAGTCTATATTGGTAGTGACCGCATAGACGCATGATGGGTGCCATGCCACGCCTAACTCAATCACGACCGGGACTAAGCTTTAATGTTCCTGAAAGTAGAACGCGGAAAAACGTAAGCGTTTTACGGCAAACTAGTTCTTCTTTGTTGCTGTTACGGCTCGATGTCAAAGGTACATCTATTGTTTTAAGGGGTGGTTCTGTTTACTCGCCCCGTCCGTGTCCGCCCTAATTTGGAGGGATTTGATTTTGTTAACGGGCATTCGGGCACGCACGAAACCTCCATATTATTCCATAGGCTCGAACAATATAGTAGTTTACTCACAAACAATTTGACGCATAGGGCAGTTGTATAATGGCCCATATATCCGTTCAGTTTGACTTGTTTACGGAGTATTTCGTTAGATTTACCCGTAAATGTTTATCGGAAGTTCAAACCCTTTGATAATCCGGTAATAATAAACGACGCTACATTGAGGTCATCTTTACAGGTTCGCATATAGCTTTGCATTAACAGCATATAAAATTATAAACTTACCTGTTTATACTAGACTGTCCAAACTTGTCCAAATTGGCACTTGAAAACTTAGGAGATTCTAGTCTAGACTCCTGGTCCCGTTTCTGGTCCACGAACTGTAAGAGCTGCCTATCACTCACTCTTCACTATTTTCTCTGCTAAAATAATAAAATCTTTGATAAGAATTGCCTAAATGCCTAGTATGACATTGATGAAACTGGCATTAGTATTTTATGGTACCGTAAATCAGGGATGTTGCGGGGACGTCCGCAGCATCCGCATCCGCAACCGCGGAGCTTCCGCATCGATTTGGACATCCGCATCCGCAATAATTAATGCGGATGTTTATGCGGATGCGGATGTAGCACAGGTCGCGACAAGAAAGATAATGGGCGCGTGCCGTATGCGAACGAAACCTTCGCTACTATTGGTCAATGAGCACTTCTCATTGACCAATAACACGCAGATTTTTATCGACACCACCAGCCAGTGTTCCTAGCGAACATATGAACCTCTGCGTAACTTTTCTTTCTTTCTAACAGACTTGACTCCGAAAAGGCGGCAATATTACTTTTTATTAAATATAATGCTCCAATTTTTAACTTTACTTACTAAATAATGTAGTAAAAAAATACTATCTTTTTTTTATTACTTTTTATTACCAACACAATTTTAAAAAAACTTATAAAATATCTAAACATCCGCATCCGCGGATGTGAGCCTCTAAATATCCGCATCCGCGGATGTGAAAAAATCTGCATCCGCAACATCCCTGCCGTAGATGAACGTTAACATTTTGTGTTAACATTATATTGTGGTATATTATTACACTCATGTGCTCTTAATATAATTAACAAAAGCGTGAGTAATTGAGTTCATGATACAACAGTGCATGCCATCGTCCGTGTCCAGTCCTATTAAGTTATAATTCGTTTGTCCAGAACAAGATGAAAACTATTATATTGGACTGTTGCCAACTCTGCGTGCTTTCACTGATTATTCACCGATTTATTTTTATTTTTGAGCATATAAAAAAAATATTGAGTCAAACTACATGTTACTTCTCTACAAAAATAGTCGGTAGTAGTTTTATTTTTGTTCATTTTTTCAACAAACATTATACCACCCTCTAATTCCGTGAGCGTCGTAGTAGTCCACAGCAAAAACCTATTGTACGCTGATGACAATACAATGCGCTCACCAATCAATTTTCTCACCTCAATAGTGTACTGCCTGACTAGAGTTAGAGGACCGATTCTCAGCGTTGCTTACTGATCGATAATGATGTTCCCTTCGTAACCAAATTAGTTATGGCTAAACATCGTTATAGAAACATCAAATAACTTGCTCGTACCGCTCTACATTCTTCAGATGATGCTCTTGCGCATATGGTCCGCGAATGAAGTCACGGACGAGATAATATTTACGAGATGTCTAGACAAGCGTCCAGGTAACTTAATCCGATTTTTGTGGAGGGATTTTAATAATTCTAATGTGATTTTGAAGAAACATATACGATCTATAATCTCCAAGTCTGCCAAAATTATGCCATTGTAATCTTAGTACCTTTGCTGTTAGGGCATAGAAGGATAATATTGGCTCCTACAGCGCTTCTTACCGAAATGTCGAGGAACAACTATTCTTTGATGGAAACCACTTAGCAAATCATTTACTAAAACTTAGCATATTGTTACAAATTGCGAATAACGTTCTATTTTTCTAAGGCCTTGTAGCGTCGTCACTTTCACAAGCGTACCATTTTCAGCAAATATTGTTAACAATCGTAGTTCTAGAGCTCGTGAATCATTGTAAATAAACAAACTGTCTTCAGGGTTATTTGCTATTTTTCTGCGATCATATTCATGAATCACATCTACAGATATGATTCTGAAAACCTTGTTTGCAATTACCATCATCTCTCATTATTACTTACAATTTGTGTTGTTCGGCTCAGTGGTTGCATTCCTGGTGAAATTTTCACCGCCAATGTTGTCATATAGCATTGATAGTGTCGTCAGTAGTAGCAGTGTCTAGCCATCCGTGTGTGCCGTTGCACAAGACCTGTCGACATAATGGCAGTACAAACGGTGTTAGTGCATGCTATTTATGTACAGGAAAATTGATTCGCCTATAGAAGGAATCGTTTTTGATTGCGCTATCATTCTAACCCCCTACAATTTTCGAAACTACCTCAAATTTTACCAATATACATATATTTTCTTTTTCTAACACTGGTTAGAGTCCTTTTAGAAGTACAAATAACGAAATTTTGACCTGAAACTAGAAAGTAAGTTAAGGATTTCAAGTTTTTACTTTTATCAGTTTAATATTCACATTCGCTTTAAAGTTTTAAGAGCACAATACAGACGTTCGTTATTGTATGCGAATTGTTTACGGTGTAGTTCTTGATTGCTGGGAATGGCTTAGTAGTGTGGAAGTGTGTCGTACCAAAGCCCGCATTGGACGTAGACTAGAACGAAACTTTCAATGGAAGTGGTGTCGTAGACGAGCTTTGGTAGAGCTCCAACTCACCTTGAAGTTTGCTGTTACGTACGCTAAAATACACTATCAAAACAGTGCGTTTCGTTCACCGTTCCGAGTCACACGCTCGCTTGGCAAGCGCTCCATCCATAAAATCATTGTTTAACAAATAAAGCCGTGAAATAAAGTCGCGAAGAATTCTATAGCAATTTTCTACTGTGCCTTATAATGTTTTAGTATTATAAATATAGGTTTTGGACTGTTAATAAGCGTACAATTATTTTTGTTATGTGAATGTGACGTGTTTAACGCGGACTCAGCGTCTCATTGGATTGTCTGAGATTCGTCTGGGCGCAACCTATTTCGATGATGTGAGTTTATCATAACATTTTTCCAAAATGCGGAAGCTTGCTTTCGTAGATATTATATATTTTTAATTTTTTAATATGCTTTTGTAAAAATAATTTTACACGTGCACATTCATTAGTAGTTATTTTTTATTCATGATAATTACTGTGAATTCTTATAATAAATTAACGTGAAATTCAGCTTAGCCGCACACATTCTAGTAGATTACAAAACAATCTTTTTTCAGTCTGTATACTGTAATTTAACTAGGTTTTTTTTTATATAATTAAAAGTTGGTATTTAAAATAACACTGATTGATTTTAAAACCATAAGAAAAGTCATTAAATTATAAATTATTTTAAGAATTTATTGTAATCATTTAATTTTGAAAATAAATCACTGTGCAACTGAATTAACATTTTTATCAAAAAACATATTTCAATAAATTGGTAAACCAGCTAAGTCCTTGTAATAAACCTAATGGTTTTTGTAGTCAATGTTAAATGGTATCCCGCATAAAACATACTGAATTTATAATTAAGAAGAGTATTATATATAACGTACAATTTAACATGGATGCCGATATATAATGTGTTTTTTGAATGTGTAAAAAAACCGTAAACACTCACCAGTCAATTGTCAAAACGATGTCTATTACTATATTTCTTTTTCTGCCTGATCGTGTATTTAAGCCCAATAAAGTTATTATCGTTAAGGTACGAGATTTCCAAGAAATACCTAAAGTATTTGATTACTGAATTTCATGCTTCATTTAACTTCTAGGGTTCGCAATCCAGTTTCATGTAATCCTACACACAAAACTAAATGAACCTCAATGGAACAAAATGATTTATTTGAAAACCCTGGATTCTCCAGTACATCGTTTAGATTCTAGTTTTACCGCCAGTTAATTCATACTCGACACGTAACTGACATCGTTATGTTAGTATTGATTTAATATCGGATACAACCAGATACGTTTTGATAAAGAAAGTGCTATCTCTCTCATGCCTGGTTAGGTCTGATTGTATGTGTAGTGGACCCATCAATAACTTTGGTTGAATGGGTGCTATCGCCAAAACGACCACTCACTGTCATTTCAAATGTTACGTCATAGGAAGGAAATAAGGTAATGGGGGTTGGCATAATCCTACTCATAATAATCTTCAGATAATGTATACTTTACGTATTAAAGCCAAAAGCCCAGTAATCAATTAAAAGAGAGAAGAGAATAATCAGATGAAAGAGAAGAAGAGGAACAGAGAGAGTTAGGATGTGTGGATATTTGTAACCATGTATGTACGGATTTTACACCTTCCCTGGATTAAAACATAAAAGATTTAGTTTCCCTAGGATGCAAATGAATTCGCGGGCAAAGGTTAGTATCGTATATTTCTAAGGTCTTTGCACTTATAAAAACAGTATTTTTGTTTAATGTTACAAAACTTTTACTTCTTAAGACACTGTACCATACAAACTTTCCTTAACTGAGTCATCGTCGCTTGGGCCAAACCCTTTGACCTACAAACACGAAATTAAGGTTGTCCCTCACACATAAAATGTAGGGCATCCCTATAATAAAAATCCAAACATAAAATGTTTACAGTACAATAAATATGTAATTTGCTGACTGTTCAATAAAGAAAGGCAACATTTACATAAATGATGTGACATTTTGTAAATAATGAAGAAATAGCAAGGGTCTTAAAATACTCCCTTGGGGTACGCCGAATTTATTTCCGATGGTTTTTATATATCGTACATTTTTTAAATCAAATTTGTAGTCTTCAATAATATTAGCAGGTATGAATACTCAGTATTTTTAATTTTATAGGGGTTGAAACATTAGAATTTATATCTTTGTCCACCTTTTAAGTTGTGTTATGCTTTCCGAATGCATTAGATAAGTTAGTAAATACGCCATAGTCATACTTAATTTTAGTTTTAACTTCAATGATTTAATCACGTATATCGTGCAATTGAAGTGGTTTATGCACGCATATAATGTTCTGATTGCGATACGATCACTACTGATATCAACCCTAAAGCATTTGCGTCAATATAACAAACCATTATTCTGCTGTGGACTATGCACTAGATGTACTCAATTTTCCTTATGGAAACTGACGACATTATTGAAATGTAACTACCACAGTTATTCTGAACGAACATTACTGTGTTTAATCAGTTATCATTATCAGTCAATACTTAAAACATTTGTAAAGAGCATATTGACTGACTCACTGTCTGATTCATATGTTACGTTATCTCGAGAACAGAAAGTTTCCTTAGTTTGGTCCAGATTTACAAGCGGTCTTTATACTTTGCAATTTCAGTTCTACAGATTGTCTGTGTTGAAAGAAATCTGCGCGAAAATAAATTCTCTGACTGCGTTAACTGACAAAGTGGTCAATATTAGTGCGTTTGATAAATATTCGTTTTAATACGATAGTGGATTATTTAGTTAATCTATGTAAATTCAAATTTTGATATGAAGTTCCAAATAAAGACCTATGTGGATATGTAAGAGAATTGGTAGGGTTGACTCAAAACATCCATAGTAAATAGGAATGACAGTTATTTCAATAAGTAAAATAATATCCCAGAATTAAATAATAATCAAGTAGTTGTCAGTCCAGGTAAGCGACTACTCCTGTGCCAGGAATCATTCATATTTATATTGATAGTCTTTGTCATAAAAAAAAGGATCATTACTAATGTAGGTACTATGAAATAAAATCACATTGTAAGTACACTAGTCAAGGTTTTACATGTCATGATGTCACCGCCACACATGAGCCCCGTAGTTTTGTATACTAAAGTGGGCTACACGACGACGTAATAATACACACAATCACGTAGTTTAGATGAAGATAGACGTTCAGTATCATATAGAAAAGATTTAGTAGAAGAATTTGAACGGGCGGGTACCACCACCTGTATATTGTTATCATCTTCAGGCGACAGTGGGTGGAGCCAGTAAACTTCTGCCCAGGAGTGCCCAAAGGATCTTTTTTACCCCTGCAGACGACAAGTGAAAACATTTGTTAAACATTGTAATCATAATATCTAGCGCTTCTTGCTTTTGTATGTATTTGAAAGCCAACTGAAACACGATTATGTCAAAAATGTGATTATGATAAAAATACGAATTCAAATCCCATTTCTAATACCTATATTAATTTGGGATATTTTAATGCATATCGAGGAAGGATAAATGCAAAATAATGCAGCGAACGTGTGATATCATTAAAGATACACAATGCTTTCCCAACTGCCTTGTAGATGCGGGACGTGCGGGTGTTATACAAAATTCCTGATTAGTGGTTTTAATTACAATACAGAATGATCACATCCTGTTACCAGCTATAATATTGACGTGATTTTCCTTATACCTACTACACTAAAAACGTTAAAATGGTTCCGTTTACATTTTAGAATACACATACTAGATTTGGGCTAAATAAAATATGCGTGTCCTTCACTTTAAATACCAAATCCGCTCTTCTGGGACAGATGTTAGAAGTTGCGAAATTATGCAACATAGTAACTGGTTTACTAAAATGTTCAGAAATCTAGCACAAAATCATTACGAGATAACTCTGTTGTATTTGATGAGTGTCGAAGATATTTTTACGATCAGATACAGTTCAGTGCGCTGACATTACCAGTTTACCAGTAAGGCATACTGTTTACAGAGTAATATCCCAAAGCCCAATGATTGATCATTGGTTTCCATGATTCGTGTGTCATCATTACTCATTAAGCAACCCAGCAGGTTCATCTCCTGTTTTGATGTGCAGCCATTTGCTCACCAAATTCGATACGAATCAATCACTGAGCACTATAAAACTTAAACCCTGTTTTTTTATATTTCTATGCTAAAACCCATTCGTCACCTCCACCTTGTTCACTAGTCGTCAGTTTATCACAACTATTATTCAAACGATTGTTCATTGAATCTGTTTCAAGTCCATCGTTGATAAAAGATGATGATGACACGTGACTGTATCAAGCGGCGCATCTCAATTCTCCCAATAAACTTTAATTGCCACATCATTAGCACTGGTTGGCGGGTTGTCTCTAGGACGAAAAACATCTTGTTTTATATAGAACATTAAGTATATAAAACATAGTCAAGGCACAGATGTGTAGCGCTTTAGTACTTATATATTCTACTGGTCAAGAGTATGTCGAACTCTTATGATAAGGTGTTTCTTATCATAAAATGTAATTATAGATTATCTAGGTACCATTGTCTCTGTTGCAAACCGTTTAGCGTTGTTGGAATTTGCCTCTAATTGTTTGCAATTTCAACCGTAAGCATGCAAAATTTTCTGCTGACGGCAACTAAAATGAAACGGTTATGTGATACTGTACTGATAAATGCTTATGGTTACATTAAATTGTGATAGCGGCCAACTCAAGGGGGATTCCCTGTTACGAACAATAAGTCGCGTGAGCGATTATATGGAAAAATAAATACGTTGTTGTACACAAATAATAATTCATTTAAACAATAGAACCGTAATCGTATTACACATATATGTATTACAGATTTCCGATTCGAGGGCCCGACGCTATTGACTACATAACAGTGCATGGCTGTTTGGGAAAGGCCCGTATCCAGATTCCAGATGCGTTAATATTTTTTTTGTAGAATCTTAATCTGACTATTTGCACGTGTCTCAAACCTGACGATTTTCAGATGAAATGTTTTATCTATCACCTAACTACATCATCTACCTCGCCTTTTTCCAACATTTTGGGTTGGGATCAGCTTCCATCGTCTAACCGGATGCAGCTTACAGAATATAGTATTTTTTTAGTTACCTAACTTGATAGTATGCGACCAAATTAGTAACTTTGTCGTGCTCGTGACTAGTTTCATTAAATCTATTGATATTATCTATTCCGATTATTTACCCCAAGTTGTTAATAACATAGCCTTATGAAACAGAAACAACTGATAATGTAGGTGTAAAACTATCATTATTGTAATTCGAAGCAATTCATCTTTGGATGTCGTGAACTTGTTGCTTGTGGGCGGGAGTTGAATGTTTATATATGCCTCGTTTTTGGGCGTATAACTAAACACTTAGACACACTTCTCAAACTTATTGTTGAGGGTGATGCTACACTTGCTAAAGGAATATTTTTGCTCGCCGCGTTCTTACTTTTGGGAGTGTGGAACATCTGATCCGGCTCGAAGGACCAATGTAGTGTTAATACATAGTTCGAAATGCCTCACTAAGAAAAGGCACTTAACAATGGTTGTGGATGTGGAGGCTTTAGAATAGTAGCGATTCTGGGCTTCTGGATGTCTTATTCAGATTTAATCTCTGATCTGCTGTCACATTTCATGATAGTTGTGATTGGCTGGAAATTATGTAGGATTTTAAAAGAGATTCTATAATTATGTACTTATAATAGTTAGTACAGTAACTGATTTTATAATAACATTCATAACAGCTCAACCCAGTAATGATGATATTTGATCTAGATGATGGAGTAAGAGGAATCAGAATGAAATGTCAAATCATGATCACAATGGATCTGGATTGGCACAAACTGTTGACAGGCTAGCACTAATCTTGTCTGTTAGTAAACTATTTGTCTGTTTTGGCGATTGGGAATTTAATTGTCAGTCTATGAGACATTGAAATGTTATCTGCAAGTGCAAGGGTGCTTGATAGTTGATCAAAAAGAAACAATCAAACAGCCTCTGAGTACTACTAGAAATTGTCCGAAATAATTAGCCGTCCAACAAATTCCAATATCGTCATCGTGAGGACCTAAGAGCTCAGAATCCAAATTCTTAAGTGGCCACTTATCAGCATGACGTAGGTGTTTGTCACAAACCACAAAGATGACTTAATTGAATTTTATCAGTGCTTACTCAAAATAAACATACAACTAAGGCCCGACAAATGTATATTTATCCTTGTAACGGGTGTACACTAGGTACGTATAGGGAGGCTATAGGTCATAAAGTCATGAACAATCAAATAAACTGGGAAATAAAAGGCGGAACAATCAAATAAATAAATAAAAAATAAACAAATGTTAAATGTGAAAAAAAAACTTTTATAGTATTCTTTTAATGATTACTATTTTATAATTATGTGATAACACCAATTACAATACTATATTATAACGGTACAAACGAACTTTGGGTACAGTTTAGGAGCCACGAATCCATCGAGACAGTACAAAAATATATAGGTATTAGAAAACTGGGACAGTCTGTGAAATATACGCTGAATTTGTCATCACAGAGGCCACGGAAAAGCGATCATCCATCCAAGATTTGATACACATGTCCAATCATCTGCGCTGGTGTCATTGACTAATATTTGCCTTATGTGTTGTTTCAGGAAGACGAAGTCCTCTGGCGGTGCACAGAATGCCGATCGCGCCGCGCGGCCCTCCGCCCTCGACGCCTCCCTACCACCTGCTTCTCCGTAGGAGACCTAGCCTAACCCTCAAGTGTCCTTCAATAATATAACGTCTAACTTTTTGTACGCCTCTTTTATACCGACCTATAAGTATAAGTACGCACAGAGTGTTTAAGTGTCGCGCGCAAGTGTGAGTGTATATGTGTGTCGATGGTGCGGCCGACATGGGAAAGTCCTCGGCGAGAACACATGGCCAAGGTGAGTGTCTTCCCGCCCACAGTACACCTGTCCCCAAGGTCACTTTTGCTGTTCCATGTACCCTACACGTGTATGTCTTAGACGGAATATTCTTCAAGAAGCAAAAGCACCTTTCAGTAGTAAACTTGGATAAAGGAATGACTTGCCATAATTTAGATTATGATCATATTCAGCGACGACTTTTGTGCGTAGCTTTTTACAGAAACGCATATTACCTCATGTTCATTGGATTTAATGTTTGTTTCATTCATGTTTTTTATGATATCAGCAGAGCTTTCAGCAGTACCAATGTGGTTTGCGTCAGTACACATGATTCATTCATGACTTTTTATTTGCACGAAACATCACTTCAATTACATTTTCATTTGCACGGATATAAATTTATTACAACCGAGCGCAAAGCTTATAAAACTGGACATGAATAAAAACTTGTAAAAATCTGGTCATGGCCTCGAAACACAAGTTAGGGAAGTGAAAACTGAAGGAAAGCTCAAGAAATTCGAAAGCACGAACTCGCGAAAACACAAAGAGGAATCTTGTCTGTAGATTATTTTTGACTGGAAACACTACTGAATTATGTGTTTCTTCGTACTCAGTGATTTCAAAATCAGTGATTCCTTAGCTTAGCCTTAACTTTTGTAGATTATATTATCAGAAATGTTTAGGGCTTATTGGTGATCCGCACGAATTTACTCGCCCGAAACGGGCGAATCCACACTTTTCAAAGATAATTAAGAGGCTGGCTGTATACTTGTATAGTCATTGACACTTTTAAATAATACATTTTTTTTGAGGCTATTCGCACGAAGTTAATTTATTTGTAGGTAAATCGACAACTCTAGAAATCTATTCGCTTCCCTAGCCTCATGAAAAAATGATATTATTAAAAAATGGTCGATTCGCCCGTTAAAATTTTAGACGAGTAAATTCGGGCGAATCAACAATAAGCCAAATTTTTTATTCAATTCAACAGTGCTACTCAAAAACTTTTCAAATTACCTCGCTTAGTCACAATATCTAGAATTGACCGAGCACTCGAACTATTCCAATTGTCCACCTGAACTTGGTTCATTAATTGCTTTAATTTCTGTTCCACTTTCTCGTTACCTTCACTTACGGGGTGGAATATCGATTACTTATGATATTGAACTTATAATTGCACGTCATTGCATGACACTGACCGTACGTTGTCATTACCGTATACCGTAGGTGATCATTATGTCGTCCTTCGTTTTACCGATTTCAGATGGAAGATAATTATTGTGATTCTTATGTAGCAAATCGATACATTACTTTAACATACAATTACACCTCTAATAAGTACGTACGTAATATATTTTCTGTGTAACACACAAGAAAAGGACATAACGGTGACTAAGGTTTATTACTGAAAAAATATTTAGTTATTATTTTATTTATTATTGTTAACTGCAATGCAACATGATTTTCTATGAATTAACGAAGATGGCCTCATTATAAATTTTATTAGCTGTTGTTTATTTAAACCACATGTTTTAAAACCTCAGCAATGCAGAGGTTCATCAACTTCTAAAAAATATTATTATAATAAATAAATGTATCTACATATTTCCTTTTTGTGGGATAAACATAACGTCCAGATTTAATTTAATCGGATAAATGTAGATGAAATCAGCACACTAATTGCGCAACACACTTTCAATCACAATCTGAATGATTTTGAAGGACATTGCTTATCCATTGCATCATAATTGTTCGAAAAATTTGTCTGCTAAACAACGTAATTATAACACAAAGAATTAGCTACTGTAAGTGTGTTACACAAACCGAAGCTTTGCACTCTTTTCTTTTTTGCGATTCGCGGACTTTTGACTATTCGCATACTGATAAGACCCTGAGTTCCAGTATACACTCCTGGGCATATAGGCTCATATTGATAAATTGAACCCACCCACTTAAGATGCTGACTAAAAACAGCATCTTTCTAATTTTGTTAAGTTGGTACTTTTTGTAAGTTTCTTATAAGTGAAAAAAAAAGTATTTTTATTTTTGTTATATTTATATAGTTTAGTTTTATTTTTTTAAGCATGTGGAGAGAAAATACACAGATTCTTAGAATCCGCATTCGGAATTTATCTTTTCATCGTTTTCTTCTATGGCAACATTGTATCCTGGGATTCTTAAGGCATGATTCCGGGTAACCCGTACCTACTAACATTTTGATCATTATTGACTTTATGGACCTTTGTGTGTCCCCTTAACTGTCTCTGGAATTACTAATCCAGGGTGGTGACTAGGGCAGACTACCTGACACTCCTGACAGCCTCATAACCACATCTGAATCAATTCTTAATCCATGCTATATGTATAGTGTATACAGCCTTAATGAGGAACGTCAGGTTGTAGCGATACCCGTCTAGTTGAAGGACCCTTCCTTCTCTATAAAGTAACATCACACTTTGTTCTTCCACTCTTGACTCAGTTGTGATTTCCCGCGCAACACAAATGTTTGAATTGCCTTCATTACTGGTTCCGTTCTTCATTCTAGGTGTATGTTTGTGTAACAGTACTAAGCAGGTTACCGCAGTATGGGATTATTATATTTCCCATATACTTACATGATCGTTATCTTTGAAAATACAATAAAAGCAAACCAGTACATGAATATAACATCCGTATTACTTGACGACAAGAATACATTCGTGACATTTACAGACAAACATACATTATGTACTCGTACGTTAACCCCATAAAAAGACGCAACATTGTATATAAAAATGTTAACAATAAAACAATCCGAGGACTTTTTAACAGTTGCGATTAAAAAAGAAACTAATACTATAATGTTGTAAATCACTTTGATTAACATCGGCCAACCCGTATGGTTCTATGAAGTAAAAAAATGATGATATTACATGCAAACTTCAGGTGCTATTGAGCCTACAACAACGCAGTTTGTCATCGATAGCGTATTGAACGTCGGCGACGAAGGAAAAGTAATGCTCGCTAATGCGATTCAATAGTTTTATATAAACATCGGCGGTGACGCGTCCCCTGACGCCCAGCGAGAACTGCTCGGCCACGCTATGTAAATTTAGCATAACCATATATTTACATAGTATTATATTCCTTAGCGATGACCTAAAACCTCAACCGCTGGGATTACCGATGTGTGCTCTAAGTAAAATTAGTCTAGAGCTCTACCCTCTCAGGAATTCTTTGAAGGCCAATGTTGGACACAATTTATGTTGATAGGAAGTAACTATAGGAACTTTCGGTCTTCTAAAACTTCAAGAAGAATTTTTGAGGTTATACTGAGAAACATTCAAGCCTCGGCGGAAGTAGTCAAGACGTAGCAACCAGATAAAGTCATGTCCAGTCGCCATTGTACTCTATTGTTCCTCGCCGCAAGGGCCTCTCCTGTTTGAAATTCTGCCAACTAAACATAATTCAAATACTTCCCTATTATGAGTCTCAAAGTTACTTGGGCCCGTTTTGATAAACCGCTCACATTTGAAAACGTTCTTAAGTGTTCGGTGTGAAGTGTTCTGAGAAGCAGATTTACAAAAAAAGAGAAACATTTTTTTGCAGTTATGGATGTATTTGCATTATAAGCTGCTAAGAAATCTTGCTCTTCGGCGCTTTATTGAAAACCGTTCACTTAACCTAAATTTCCTCAGACAACACTGGTGGGAAGCCAGCGTAACCCCCGCCCGCCGTGTGCCGTCTGTTTTATCTAAATGGGCTGTTTCTGCAATCAAAACTAAAACTGTAAAACAATGGAGTATATCTTTTTCTATAAAAACTAAGTGATGTAGCTAAGCGAGTATGTCGCGTGAGCCTGAAAAGAATGGATGCCGTTGTGAGGGGCGAGGAATGCCAAGTGTGCCAAATTGCTCGTATAAAGCTCGGCTGCTATGAGAAGCTTCACTATTCCCATTCATCGCTTTGGCGTAAAAATCCTAGCTACCTTTATCTTTTTTGAACCAGAGATGCACTGTGCGAAAATAGGAAATTTGCACATTATTATTGGCGGGTGTTTTCCGTTGTCACACTTCACCTTGACAACTTTAATAATGTTTTGTTTATTCTCAGACATGATGAAAGAATATTTATTTATGTCATAAATTATTATGGACGTTGCATACATTTTCGATACAAAGCCAGCAGCTTTGTTCAATAGTTCGTTTAGTAGTATTTTTTCATTGCTCTGATTTTAGACTGATTTCATTTTCCTCAACTTTTCCACAGGTCCCAGTATTTTAAACCAAGCGTTTCAGATAAAGTTAAAGGCTCGTGCAAACAGACGCGATATCGCGATTTCGCGTCTGTTAGTACGAGCCTTAATTTGAGACCTGTTTTTGCTTAATTTAAGGTTTATTTCTGTCTAAGATTTTTCTTTCCTTTTCCGACCATTAAAGACTTACTACTAGATCAAAACCTTACTCAGTACGTTTGATTAAACCAGCCATCAAATCTTTTTTTTTATCTGAGGCTATATTTATTGACTGTTCTTATTTCTCCTTGGAGCAATGATGCTCCACTTATTTACTCGCTTATATATCTTGTTTAATAACCTCTTGTTTTGTTCTGATTATTTGTGGTTTTGTACAGTCAATGCAGTACATTCTTAACTTAGTTTCTCTCTCTGGGTTTCGACTGCGTCACGAGTCATAACGAGGCTGTCTGTTGCCACGACTGTTTTTTTTTATCATTATTCTTCATCTTAAATCCATTCCGCAGTAAACCAAATTGCCAATTAAGTTTTTCCAGAATGGAGGTCATGTTCGTGTTTTCTGCTCTCAGTGTTTGCTGACCTACAAATCAGTGGAATTATAGGTGATTATGAAGTTGTGTTGATAAAATGTGCGTATTTCCCACAGAGGTCACAAGACTAAGGATGTTGGTTTCCACCGAATTATCAGTTTTATTAGGAGTAAACAATGGGAGGAGATGGCAACACTGGGGCGGCGGCATAATCAGTATCATTGCGGGATGCGCGCGCCGGGCGGGCGGCGCTAGTGTGTGCGGCACACGAGTCTCGGCCCTGCGACGGGTCAGAGCGCGCGTGCGGGCGCGTATCGCGAGCGAAGCGTGCGGCGTGTTAGTGTTAGGTGCGGAGCGGGCTCGCGGGCCAGCCGGCGGCGTGGCCGGCGGGGTGGGCGCGCGACATGGGGCGGCGGTAGCGGCGCGAATGTGCGCGCGCTCCGAGGCCGTGGAGCTGGAGGTGCTGGGCGCGGACGGCGGCGAGGCGCGACCGCCCCCGCGCCCTCTGCGCCTGTCTCTCCTCGAGCTGCTGGGCAAGCTGGTGCGCCGCGACCAGCCCGCCCCGTCTCATCGCCGTAACCGGCATAACCATCGCTTCCGAACTTTCGTCTCCTGTGGTCGGTATCTATTGATTTGTCGCTGACGTTAAGATTGTGCTGATAGGAAATATCTTATTGAATTTTCATTTGGTTCGGTTCGACGCCAGTTAAGTCCTGCGTCATCGTGTATCGTACGTGCCTTGGAGCGTGCATGCGACGCCGATGCCGTTTGCGTAACGTCTTGCTATTCTACACAGGTGCTGCCGACATGTTTTCGTTTTGGCCGGCTCGCTATGAATGGCAGAGCGACTTCCCCCGAATCGCTGATGAGTAGTACCTATATTTTAGAAATAGAGAAGATGTGCATAGTGGACAAGGTCGGTGTCGGTGTCTGCGTGCCCCCGTACGGTCAACGGCCGGGGCGAGACGGCACTTCAGCGCTTCGCGTACGACCCCGCGCTATTGTTATCGATTACTAGCTAATGTTTCACTTCACTAAATTTAATTAGGATGCAATTCTTCGCCAATATGTCAAACTTCCGTACTTCAGGAAAGTTAAACAAGAAAGGATTACATCTTTTCCTGATAATCAATACTTGAATAGCGTAACTACCTGTTCGCTTGTAATGGTTTTTTTTTCTACTGGACTGGTGTAGGTATAATGCGTGCAAATCCCTAACACGTAATTAGATTATTGCTGCACTAAAGAATTGTTTCGGATATAAACAGTGTTGTTAGTCTGTTAACCTAACTTCTCCATTTCATATTATAATGCGGTAAAATAAAACACCATTTTTGTTCATTCATGTCAGCGCTTTGTTTTCGGAAATATGGCTTTCTGGATCGTCTCCTACCATGATAGAGACGTTAATTTGTTATTCTAGATAAGAATATCCATATTAGTTCAAACCCCATCACAAAAGAGCTCATTAATCAAGGTGAGAGATAGAAATAATCAATAATGTACCTTTTAAGATATTTAGATGACTAAAGTAAATATTAGGGCTCGATCTTCTTTCTTATATCTATGGTTTCAATGGTCGATATTATTGAAACAATGTTACTAGAGTGCATTGCTTCAATAAGCCAATCTGAACCCCGATGAAATCATGACTAGACAACTCATTCAATATAAAATGCAGATTTGCATAACATAGGGCCATAGACAAACTAGCAGTCGATGAAGGCCAGTTGGGTCAATGACATCCCTAGAAATTGGAAGTCAGAGCTGGATGTAACCAGACCAGAGTAATCACAGGATTCTAAGTAGGTATGATGTGGGCGGAATAACAGCTGAAAATTATCATGATGAGTCATTTGTTTGAAAATTCTTTTAGACATTCTATTGCAGACTGTTACGCTGTCACCTAGATTAAAACTTCTCATCTGTGATGTTTGTAATGTTGATCGAGAGACCGGACGTCAAGAGAGGAAGACGAACGGAAGAGGTCAAAATTGAAAATGAGAAATGAGATCAAAGTCCACCTTTCTTCACTCTCTCCTTCTCATTGTATTGTGAAATAGTGTATCTCCATTTGCTACGGTCTGTAACTTGATGGGGTGCCATATTCACCCGGCGCTTCATGTTGCTGAGCCAAAAGGATGTAGTCCAAGGAGATGGTCTAGACTTACATCCCTGCTGACTTACAATTTACTGAAGGTAAAAATAATTACAGGCACAGCAGCCCGCAGGCGGTATACAAATATGGTGCAAATACATCGATAGGATGTGAAAATCCTCCTTGAATCCTCACCTCACCTAAGCTTACTGCGTGTCCATAACTAATAACAAATTGTGTCTTATAATCTATCACGGCTGTTCCATTTGTTCCGGAACTGAATCCGTGGTTATGGTGCAAGGTGAATCCGTAGAATAATGGCTTAAGAGAAACCTCGAACAATATTTTCTGTCTGTATTGTCAGTCTGAAATTATTGCGATTCCCAAGTTTTAATATTTAAGATATCATTAAATCCCTAGATATATCATTAAATACTTGGAAGTTTTGTTAGGGACTGGTCCTCCAGCCTCATGATGTATGTAGGCCTACAATTTATTCTGCTCCAAAAATTCCAAAAAAATTTGGAGCCCATACGGTATTTAAGTCTCTGACACTTTCGTCACTTTGTTAAAAGTTGAAGGGAAGTAAATTGATTTATCTTTACCTTGTCCTTGTACTTGGCGACATTGTCCTTGATTTTATTTGAAAAAAAAAAAATGCACGAAAACATTGTACATTCTGACAAATGAGAACAGCTAACGTGGAATCTTGAGAATTTCCTTAATAATTTAATAATTGGTTGGGGTATGCTAATGTAGTTTTTTTTTTCATTTATTTCGCTATACGTCAGGTAATAAACGTGCATGTGAGCCAAATATTTTGAGGTAGGTGGTATTGATATTCAGAACATAGGTCTATGTTTAAAGAAATATAGGTATGAATTCGATAGGTATAGTGTATCGTTCAGCTTAAATTGAAAACGCACCTGCTCGTGTGGTTAACTAAATAAGTAGATACAGCCGCGTTTGTATGTTGCATTGTAATGTAATTCACTAAGGGTGTGTGGAGAGGATGCCCCTGAAAATGTTATTAGTCGTTAACTGGGAGGAGATCGATCGCCGTCCCCTCGGCGCCCAGCGTCGAGACGCTCTCGTTACCACTACCACGATGAACAGATCAACAGCTATGTAGATGTAGCTACATCCGCTATAGGAATTGTCAATATACAGAAACGTTCAACTCCCATAATGAAGTTATTGCTCTGGAAGTTACTTTATAGCTATGATTGCTACAAAGCTACATCCTTTGATAAATACATTGTGTTGAAACATGATCAATAATTGTTAATTACTAGTCGGTGGAGCGGAAAATTAATCCAATCTTATTCTTAAGAGACCATTAAATATCGCGATTTACAGCATGTTTTTGAACGTTATCTTTGTGGCAACAAATATTGAACATGTATGTGGGAGGATTTCTTTGTTAGGACTTGGGAGATATTTCGCAATGACCTTTCAATTGTTTAATGGAGAGCTGGCTCCTTAAAACATTTGTTTCGAGTCAAGAGAGTAATCGTGATAATTTTTTTAAACTGTTGTTTGGTACAATTAAAGAGAGTATTCAGCA
Source organism: Lithophane ornitopus (assembly GCA_948473465.1). Taxonomy (NCBI): domain Eukaryota; kingdom Metazoa; phylum Arthropoda; class Insecta; order Lepidoptera; family Noctuidae; genus Lithophane; species Lithophane ornitopus. The sequence continues at coordinate 9,761,180 of OX419629.1, forward strand.
GCTCAGCTGTAGCATTTAAAGTAGTATTCGTGAATAGGCGTTTAAGTAATTATCCTGGTAGAAGACGACAGGGCACGTGCTATTTAAAAATGCGGCTGTTTGTTCCGGCTCTCTTGAACTATAATTACTTTTTCATGAAGGGGTATCGCATGTGCATTTAATTTTATGATTCGTTTCATTCAAGTTCTTTTAATTATTAGGTCATCTGCTTTGTATCACGGTGAACTGAAAAGAAATGAGTACTTATCTTCAAGATCAATATTTCAAACTGCTATTAAATACTTTTATTTTCATAGATTTTGGGTGGAAATTAGATTAAGTTGGGAAGGATTTGCGTTTTAAATTTAACTGATAAAGAGATTTTAATGAGAGATAAGTGTTGCGGTTTGTCTCGAGACTATCCGTGGTATTTACATAATTTTTGTTATCCTTTTATTATGAAGAAGATAACATATTATATAAGTTTATAACCGATAACATTATCGTCGTGATAGTAGGATGTAATTAGTTTAAATTCCACTATTGAAAAGGATTTCCCATGTTTTATTGAAGTGATGTCACTATGGCGACCTTTAGACATGATTTACGCGGTGCGTTTTTATAACATGCATCGTGTAAAATAAGGAAATTAAATATTGAAAGTTATTTTAGTTCCTAAGTTCCTATCGACAGTTTGTCAATTTGACTGCATAGTTATCTATATAGCATCGTGATCTAAATCTATTTAATATGGTAAGTAATATAGAATCCATAATTAATGTATCACCCACGTATTATGCCCGTTATGCAAATACTTAAATAATTTCGATAATGGCATATTAATGGTATACGAATAAGAGGATTAAGGATGCGTTCCATTTTTCTATTGACAATAAAATTTTGGACAACACCCAGTTTTTAAGTGAATCATTTTTCTTTATGTGACTATGAAAAAAATGTTTGGTCCTGTAGAAAAAATTCTTAGATGTAAGAAGTAATGCAATGTCGTGTGCTCTTTGACAATGAGTGAGTGTTTGTTTCATTCTCGTCTTTGCAGGTGAGAGCATTCATGAAGTCTGGTTTATAATTTCATTAGAGATGAGTGCATGCACTAAGACCAGTAATATGCTATGATATGTATGAGATATCCCGCGATGTCACTTTGCACTGCTGTAGACGAGGGACATGAGATATGAAAAATAGGATTTTATAGGGGGAGTCCGGAAAATGTAAACACTCTTTTTGTATTTGGTAAAATTGTACCTGTTTTGAAACGGCTTTTAGACGAAATGTGACTCTCAAACTCAATGGTTATGTAGGTAGGCTTTATTTATCCATGTTCTTTTCGCTAAAGTGGCACGTTATATCGTAATAGCGCGTTTGCGTATAATTTTTTGCACGCAGTACTTTGTGATCATTCAATTTGCTTGCAGACATTGTTTGTGCTGACTTATTTGTAAGTAAGTAATGGGCTTAGGTACAAATAAGTCAGTTCGTTTGTATTCGTGCAAACAAAATAATTTCCCTGATGTCCTTCAGTAGCTATTATTAGAATGGTGTGGGTACAATGTGACAGATCTTTTACTATGCAAACCAAAAAGTTATTGAATCATACTTCTTGTATAATGTATAACTGTAGTCTAAGACAAAGACGTGTGAGTTACAAAGAGAAACAATCCTTTAGTATTAAACCAGTGTTTATATAAATTAATACAATTAGATCCATAAATTCTGTTTGCAAGTAGGTTTGTGAGAACAACGTCTAAGTAGTATTGTTTATTGTTACAGAGAATGAACGGAGAATCAAAGCGAACAACAGGGAGTACAACGCGCAGTTCCGATATGCCGTAAGTTATATTCACTACATCATAGTTATGAAGGTTTTGCTGAATAGATTGATAGAATAGTACACCAGGCATTAATGTAGAAATTTTACATACAAGGTACGGCTGGTCCATAAATTCAAGATCGCTAAGCGAGCTATGGAACGAGCTATGCTTGAGAATCTCTGAGAGATAGAATCCGGAATGAGGTAATCCGGCAGAGAACCAAAGTTGTTGACATAGCTCACAGAATAAGCAAGCTGGAGTGGCAAAGGGCCGGCCATATTAGCCGTAGAACCGATGACCGTTGGGGTAGACGTGTTCTTGAGTGGAGACCACGAATCGGCAAACGTAAGGTAGGACGCCCTCAGGCTAGGTGGAGCGACGATCTTGGCAGGGTGGCTGATAGCAGCTGGATGATAACCAAAGATCTGAAAGGTGACTGAGACAGACTGGATGCAGAAGTTGGGAGAGGCATAATAAAATGTAACCTTAACTAATAGATTTCCTCAGATAAGTAACTGCACTATTACAGTCCTGTCAAGCAACACTGACATAAACCTCCTCTCTCCAGACATGATGTATGCAGGAGAGTTTAATGGTATTCGAGTGACCCATTAACAATGGCAGATATTACCATTTGTGGCCCTCTCTGGTTGTTTCTAGAGACAATATGCTATCCCAAAATAATCATCGATTAAGCTAATGGCTAAAATGCAATTAGAACATATTATTTGAAAACTATAGGGTGTTATAAAAGATAGAGACATTTGAATGCAAATATATACATAAATGTTTTAAACATACAGTTACTCATGCTCACACATAGTACCTATCCTTGTAAACATTTCTTCTTCAATAATAAATTCTAAATTGAAGTTATTTGTTAGTAGCGTAAGTACATTTTGATAATCGCGTAACAAACATACAAAAAAAAACATACAGACGAATTGAGAACCTCCTCCTTCTTAAAGAAGGCGGTAAAAAAATATTAATTAAAGCAATTCAGTTTTTTCGATTGTAAAAAACCACTTTGATACCTTCAATAATTAATAGTGTAAAAAAAAATGTCATTCAGTGTCAGATTGCGGACTATTGGGTTTCCGTTCAAATTAATCACTGTTGTAAAAAACGAAAACCCAACTACGACTAAAAAGGTATAAACAAGACACCACAGACAGACAAATTAAAAATCCGGAGTCACACGTGTTAGGGCATAAATCGAACAGATTACGTGTGACTCCGGATTTTAAATTTGTCTGTCTGTGGTGTCTTGTTTATACTTTTTTAGTCGTAGTTGGGGTTTAGTTTTTATTACTTAATTTTTTTTTAAATTCTTTTGGGGCTATAATATATATATTTTTGAAATGTGCTCATTAAGCCCTTTCATTTGATACCCAACATGGTACGAAAAACAAATTTTTTTTTTAGTTCCTGACTTTATGTCCTCTAGAGTGCGCCATTTTTAGCCTATAACCAGCGGACAATCAAGACGCTTCCAACGATACCTCACTTGTCAAATTGTGATGAGTGGTTTAGAAGATATGAGGGAACAGATGAACATACATACATACCGGTCAAACTCATAACCCTCCCTTTTTCTTTGCCGTAGTCGGGTAATAATAACATAAGGTACTTATATGTAATCATATGTATAAATTCGTTTGTATAAATGGCTGTAGTTTGAAAATAATCTAGGTATGATAATAAAACAACTGATTTTTTCACGTGGTGATCTGTTTATGTTCTTCTACCAGCAAAACAAAGTTTGGCGCTATTATTAAATCAATAGAGAAATCCACTGAACGACCAGCCCAGACTCTTGAACGTAGAGAGCTGAAAATTTTCACAATGGTTGCCCTATATGGTTTAGGGATACCGGATAGGGAAGGAATAAGCCTGGATTTCAAAATCAATTCAATATATATTTTTAGTACTTTTACCTAAAGAATACGATATTTTAGTACCTACTTAACCCAAAATTCGAGTGATCTACTAACTAAGACTATAATTATTAGGAAGTAGGAGCAATATAACAACCGTTAACCTCCTTATAAACAGGAGAAATATGATCGAAAATTCGGAATCTAGTTTGGATATAATTTCAACAGTACACCATGACTCCATGAGTCATTCTGGCGTATATTCTGCGAATGACGTAAGCAAATATTTTGCGCGGCCTACGTCTAATTAAGTGTAGGTCGGGGTGTGAACAACATGGAATCATACTCTGATAAGATGTAATTGCTAATTATATCAGCTAAATGAATTCTAATCATCGAGCAGCTCGTGGCTAAGTAATAACAGCCGCACGGGTCGATCCATCAGGTTAAGCTACGCTTACCGGGGTTGGTCCGTGGATGGGTGACCATCTTTACATACCGAGACTCCTCCGTACCTCGGAAAGCACGTTAAGCCGTTGGTCCCGGCTGTTATTCGCGGATCTTTGACAGTCGTTATGGGTCGTCAGAAGCCCGAAAGTCTGACAACCAGTCTACCAAAGGGTATGTATTACCCAGTTACTGGGTTGTGGAGGTCAGATAGGCAGTCGTTCCATTTAAAATACTGGTATTCGGCTGCATCCGGTTAGGCTGGAAGCCGACCCCAGCATAGTTGGGAAAAGGCTAGGCAGATTGAATGAATTCTAATCAGAGTATCCTGAGTTCCGGTCCATTCACAAAATATCGCGAACGCGCGAATAATCTGTCTTCCTGTTACTCATTGACCATAAAATGATAAGCGTGTTAGGAATTATAATATACTAGTTATCAGTTTTATGAATAAGCTTGGCAAGCTTCGTATTTTTAATAATATTAAATCACCAGCATGCCTTTTGTAGTAAGAAACAGAGATAGACATGGTTCTAGTTATGGTGAGAAAAGAAAGAGACAATTTAAGAGACATGTTATTGAAGAATGAAGATATTTAAAAAAAAAACTGGCTGCGCCTCAAACAATCATAGATAATTATTTTTGTTACAGAGCAACTTCATCAAGACATCGAAGTATTCGATCATAACGTTCCTGCCGCTGAATCTGTTGGAGCAGTTCCAGCGGCTGGCGAACTTCTACTTCTTGTGCCTGTTGGTGCTGCAGCTGATCCCGGCCATCTCCTCGCTCACACCCATCACCACTGCGATACCACTCATAGGCGTACTCGCACTCACTGCCGTCAAGGACGCGTACGACGACTTTGTAAGTTGATAACACAAATAATAAACAGAACACTCCTTGAATAGACGTATAGGACAGACACTTAAGGTGGACAGGCAACAAACAAATCAATCAATAAAATTCTAATATAATATCGACAGGCTAGCCGATGCTTCGAATCCATTATCACCGTCCTGCCTTATTGGATAGTCAAGTCAGCAACAGTGGACGATAGTTCGCATAGAATTAGGTCTCATTGTCTCTTAAATTGCAAACTCGTGTTATTATGTACATCATTACTGAAGTCTTTACAACAGGAAAACCAAATAGGGACTTCTTCTTCTCTTCATAGGATCTTCGAAGACGACGTAACTTTTATACTTGTTGTTTCCACCACACCTGTACTTTTATGATCTAGATATAAATAATAATGATGTACCTCGTCGTACCGAATGACATACATAAACAGCCTCGGAGCAAACATCTGGTATGCCAGCTTATATCCCGATGCGGTAATCGAAGTCGAGCCGCTGCGTCATTTGGCTCGTTAAAATAATAATACGGATGTGTACTAAATGTCCTATTTGATAGCACATTTTTTTTTTTATCTTTGGCAAATAATGTGAGGGAAGGAAGAATCTTCAGTAATATAAACTGGATATTGAATGGTGCTGAGTGAGTATTTGAAGCCCTCCTTCCATGTCTGGCACTTAATAATTGCCAATGAAATAACTGTGTTTTGCCCAGAATGAATAAGCAAATGGCTTATTTGTTACCCGTATTCTCCCAAATTAGCGGCGAATAACAACTGGAAATCTTGAAAGCTCTCTACATGATATTCCGAGCTCATAATATCAATCTCCGAGGCAATAATACTTCTTAAAATAAATTGGATTTAATTGAACTCTGTCTCTTGTCAAAGATCGTAGATATTCTGAAAACTGCGCTGTTTAATAGTTTACGGCTGTCTAATCATTTACCATTCAGATGTTTGCCTAAGACACGTTAATCTAAGAAGTCATCATCAGGAAACATGACTTCTAGTGTTAATGAGCGTATGTAGGAGTAATGAAATGATCAAACAGACAGTTTGTATGTATGCCGTCCTTGTCTAACACTGTTGCTAATGCTCACTGACCCATTATGTCATCTATTGTAGATCAAGGACGCAGACGTAATTAGTGATCCGTGGCAAAATGTGCATTATATCATATGATGAGCATCGTTTGATTTAATTTGTGTAATCGTTCTCTTGCGATCTTGATTTATCAGCAATTAAGATTATTATGTTATTTTATTAGCCTTGGTTATCAATTTTGCAGTGACATAATGGTTCTTTCTGTTCATAAAATTGACAGTATTAGAGATACTAGATATAAAAGATACAGTACCTACCTACTATAGAAGCTCGATTCAGATTCTGTAACTCGATGTTTGTAAAAACTGTTGTCTTAAAAAGGCATAGGTTTACCAGCACGCTTGGGTCCTGGGTGTGGTTCATAATTTTTGAGGTGTTAATTTCTAGCATAACAATCATCATTACAATAAAACATGATAATGAAATAGAAAACGCCCATGTAAAATATAGCAATGATCGAAACTTCTTGTTGACAAAAAAGTCCTAACAAATGGTCGATTCAAGAACTACGAATTTACGATGAAGCAAAGCAAAAGTTAGTCCTGTAACTTTGAAACTATAACTTGTCTGGGTAACATAACTTTCCAACAAGTTTGGTCCTTTAATTTACTTTAAAACTCATATACATATACTCATATGTTAAAAGAAGGTTAGTATTATCGTGAATTATTAAACAAGACTTCTTGTAGTTGTAGCAGCACCGGCCTTCGCATATTGTCATGACCTTGTCTATGAATAGGCCCCTTTATATTCTTTGTAGTTTTCCCACCAATGTGAGCAAATAGACCTTTTAATGGGCGAAGTTAAGAGCTCTGACACAGTTTATATGTCCGGTCTGTAGGCATACGCACTTCCGAAACACTTTCGGTTTACTGCTAATGTTGATGAACTCAATTAATTTAATGCCCAGACTTTTATCATCGTCTGTTATTGTCAAAATCATCTCTATTTTAGTCCTCGCCCACTATTTTTTCCAATAACTAGTTAAATCTGAATCAAAATGTAATAGCCGGAACACGCATAGACCTTTTTATAGCCTGGATCGTTTACGTGTGTATCGATTAAAGTCTAGGCCAAAGAGGTATTATGTGAATGTGAAATGTGATATGTTAGCTCAATTTTTTAAAGCTCTTACTTCCCTCATCGTGTTATAGACAAGATTGCTCCAGTTGCTTTTTTCTTGGAAATACTGGAATTTATCGTCTCTAGAATCAGATTACATCAGTCGTTTCCGTAGGCACAATGCCCTGTGTGCGGACATCTAATGTATTTTTTAATTGAAATATCTAGATAACATCAAATGGTCCTACTAAGGCTAAGCTGTTTGCCAGCTCTTTTTCGTTTTCCTTACATATTATAAAACAAAGATAAACGTGCTGTGCGATAAACACAAAAACTACCAGTTACGGTACGGGGTACGGTTTTCACGATAGAAATATAAAAAACTTCTTTCTTATATCTATGGTTTTTAATAATGGACGGAGTGATTCATGAGGAAGGTTTAGGTGTATCATTCATTAAAGGTTTTGTGTAAATTGGCTGAAATACGATGATGATATTTAAAGATGTCGGAAAAAATCATGCCGATTTGAGCTTTACTGGCGTGTGCCGCGTAAAACCGTAAGAGCAGGGCCGTAGCTAGGAATTCATTTCGGGGGGGGTGGGGGGTTATGGCACACTTTTTTTTAATGAAATTAAGTACCTATTTCAGAGAGGGTAGTAAAATACAAAATACAGATTTCAAGAAATTATTACCTACTTCTCATTTCAGAGAGTGTAGAAAAATACAAAATACAGATTTAAAGAAAAAGAGTATTTTCCTCTTTTTCGGAAATGTAAAAAAAATTACTGCGAGCGTAGCGAGCTTGAAATTTTTACATCCAGCTTCGAATAAGTTAGGTTTTTTTTTTCTTTTTGACCGATCGTACAGAAATAGAAGTAACTTTATCGACTTAATATGCAGAAAAGTTTGATAAGGAAGATGCAAGAGCGAGCGAAGCGAGCTCGAAAACTTTCGCACCCCGCCTGGGAGAGGCTGGGGGAGGTTAGAATATCTCAGAGAATACTGAAGTTGCAGGAATTTATTCAATACAAAGTCAGAGTCGATAAAAATACAGTATTTAAGCATACTTTTACTGGTAGTGTAGATTATGAAGTACCTACACCTATGCGAAATAGATTACAATTATCTGTATAAGGAGGTACCCTAGGGGGTCGATCTCTGGATTGAGATTCTGGTTTCTCGCATTTTGGGGGGGGTTTGAACCCCCAAAACTACCCCCCCTGCCTACGGCCCTGCGTAAGAGATACATAAAATGAATGTTCTCCATGATTGTACATCTTGTACAAATTACAATCATGATGATGACCCACAGTAATCATTGCTATCTTTTAGAATTTGATTAGAATTTCAGTGTTATTACTCAAACTATATTGACCGGTATTATATTAATCCTAATTCAATCAAATATGTTATTTAAATTGACATCATAACATTTAAATGAATAGTTTAAAAGATATCACAGATAGGGTTGACGGCGGCGCAACGCTAGGACAATGATGGGGTCAATGACCTTTTCCTCGGCTATTAGGTATGCGATCATCGCTTGCTTCCTTTTAATCCCGGTAGTACGTTCCTATGGGATATTTTCCGACATCCACGCGGGCGAAGCCTCAGGCAAAAGCTAGTTGTACCATAATCCGTATTGACTTGGATCACATAAACTAACACACATAATATAGAACATGTCACTAGAACAACGGCCACAGTTGGGACTTGTTATTTATGTTACAATTAACTGTTTAGCGACATTGACATGGTTAATACGTTTGGCCAAAAGAGATGGCCTTGGTAGATAAAAACCGGCAATATTTTTGTCAATTAGCTCCCTGGGGACCTATACTCTCTAACACTTTGGCCCCAGGGTAGAAGTTCCTTGTTTATGTTTATTATCGCCTTCGGGCGTGTAATTATTATTAGTTTTACCACCTTTGGATAGGCATTAGCTACCTATAATATAATTTGTATGAAATCATCTGCCCTTAAGTTAAACTGAAAGTTATCCGGAGTGACCTTTTTTTTTTCGTGTGGTTAGTGACTAACCTGGTGTCAGAGTTTTTATGCCGGCCATGGGTCTCTGACTTGGTTTCACATGCCGTCAAAAAATATCTCTCTGGCATGCCGGTTTCCTCACGATGTTTTCCTTCACCGGAATTAGTCATAAACCTCGTTATTCTTTTTACAGCAACGTCATCAGAACGATTCTCAAGTGAACCACCGGCGTGCAAAGACACTTCGCAATGGCAAGCTTGTGGAGGAGAAGTGGGCGTCTGTTCAGGTGGGAGACGTCATCCGGCTGGAGAACGACCAGTTCGTCGCGGCGGACATCTTGCTCCTCAGCAGTTCGGAGCCCAACGGTCTCTGTTACATAGAGACTGCCGAGTTGGATGGGTCAGTACTTGTAAATCCTAACCTCTAACTAATATTATAAACGCGAAAGTTTGTAAGTATTGATGGATGGATGTTTGTTACTCTTTCACGTAAAAACTACTGAATGGATTTGGATGAAAGGAGATTGGGCGTTTCTGCCCTGGAGCCCAATAGCATTTAGATATATACCAATGGAAAAATCTCATCAAGAAGAATATATTTTATTATGAAGACTTCTCTTGATCGTTAGTACGAAAGGAGCTACAGAACTTTAAATGTGAGTGATTAAATATTATTGGAATACTGGTATTTCGTCAATTAAATAACTTTTAATGATTCTATGCCCTGCAAAAATCATCTTTGAAGCCTATAAGCGAACATTTTAAAACATTGGTCTCCAATAGATGCCATTTTAGGAACAATGTTTATAAGACTCGGTCCACCGGACAGATCGTTAAGCCTGACGGGTACCCCAATAGAGTTGAGATATATGCCAATGGAAAGATCTCTTCAAGGCAAATATTTTGTGATAGGACGCTTCTCTCGATTGTTAGTACGAAAGGAGCTACTGAGCTCTAAATGTGAGTAATTAAGCATCAGTGAAATTCTGGTATTTAGACAATGAAATGACTTTTATTAAGTTTGAGCCTTGCAAACATAATCTTTCAAACCTATAAACGGACATTTTAAAACAGTGGCCTCCTAGATGCCGTTTTGGGAACAATGTTTTTAAGAGTCGATCGGCCGTACAGATCGTTAAGCCTTCGTTAAGCCTGCCGCATCCCCCAATACAGTTAAGATATATGCCAATGGAAAGATCTCTTCAAAGGAAATATTTCGTGATATGACGTATCTCTCGATTGTTAGTACGAAAGGAGCTACAGAGCTCTAAATGTGAGTAATTAAGCATTATTAAAATTCATCACTTATTTACGTCATTAACTCTGAACTGACTAATAATAGGCAAAAGTCGTGTTTGTAGCAAAAGTTATCCCCAAAAAGCTCTATTCAGTGGTATATATCTTATGGCTATTGGACACCAAGAATTCCTTAACCTCGGTGCGCAATTTATTACCTATTTAGGCCATTAACTCCGAACTAACTAACAATTGGAAACAGTTATGTTAGAAGCAAGGGTTCTCTTCAAAGAGCTCTTTTTACTGATGTATATCTTATGGCTATTGGGTCAAGAAAATTCCTTAACTTCGGTGCCCCAGTAGTAACACTTATTTAGGTCATTAACTCCAAACTGACTAACAATTGGCAAAAGTCGTGTTAGTAGCAAAGGGTCTCCTTGGAATGCTCTTTAAATTGGTGTAAATCTTATGCCTATTGGGTCAAGAAAATTCCTTAACTTCGGTGTCCCAGTAGTCACCTATTTATGCCATAAACTCCGAACTGACTAACAATTGACAATAGTCATGTTAGTGTCAAAGGCTCCCCTCAAAAAGCTAAAGCCATTGATGTATATCTTATGGCTATTGGGCCAAGAATATTCCTTAAATAATAACTTCGATGCCCAAGACACACCCATTTAGGTCAATTACTCCGAACTGACTAAAGGCCAATCTCCTTTGGCAAACAGATAGTTTATAACCTGGTTTAACACATAGGATACTTTTTATCTCGATATTCCCACGGGATCGAGACTTACGCGGGTGAAAACGCGGGGCGCAGCTAGTAATATTATAAATACGAAAATGAGTTTGTTTGTTTGTTCGTTGTTCGTCAAGAAACGTTCGTCGGAAACACCGACCAAATCTAGCTTTTTTTTTTTTTAATATGACGTGTAAAAGTGATTCTGATATCCTATTTACAGAATAAACAATTTCATTTCAGTAAAAACTAATAATTGCGATAAACGTGCTGTGCATTAAAATGGTTCTCGTTTAAATTAATCGTATGATTTAATGTTTGGTTGCAGGGAGACGAATTTAAAATGTCGTCAGTGCCTTTTAGAGACGGCTGCAATGGGGCAGGACGACGCACAACTGGGTGCTTTCGACGGAGAGATCGTCTGCGAAACGCCCAACAATCTACTTAATAAGTTTGATGGTAAGTCACTAAACCTGCATATTCTAGGTTAAGGGATCCCGGTCGCGGTCCTTACTACATGTGACTATGGTGACGTCAATGTCACATGTAGATAGAGGTTTCTAAGAAATGTATAAGTTAAATATGAATCTATTATAGGTACATATAAACTTTCCGAAATAAATTATCTACGGTGGTGAAAACTGCTTCAAAATCCAATGTGTCAGATTTAAGGCGGGGCAACGGGGCCATGGCCCTACAAAATCCCCTATTTTGTAGAGGCCCGGAGCCATGGCCTCCAGAATTTGAAATGTTTTTTTATAAAAAAAAGTTCACCTTTAAATCCGGCCCTGAATGTGTAGTTTAGAAGAACTAGGGCCCTAGACAAAGTGAAATTCTATCAGCCATAACGATGATGGAAAAGGCAAAAAGTATAGGACTGACATAAGCTATCGAAAAGCTTATGTCAATCCTGTTGAAAGTCGTTGTAGAAATACGAAACGCTTTCGAAGCGATTGTCACTTGTCTAGGCCCTCTGAGCGGTCACACAGACGGACACGAAGAGCGAATTTGTTTTAAATTCTCTGTAGATATATAGATTTCATTCATCATCACAGCCTTGCCTGAAGCATGGCTATGGTTCAGTTTAATTTTGTTTTAAGACTAGATACTTATTTTCTAGAGAGAAGTTGCAATCAATGACTGTTTGCACTTAATTAATTTTGTTACGTATACTAAAGGTGTAGTCATTCATCAAATAAGTGATTCATATTTGATCGACTAGCTCGTGTTAAATACAATGACAACTATAATTTTCCTTAATAAATAGAATCTCCTTAAAATTAACACTAATAATAACACACAAACAACTTAACTTGGTATGACGCTTATAATTAGGGTTGCCAACTTTTTTAATACCTATCAATTCCGAAGACATTTCCAGAAAAATATAATAGAAAAAAGTATTGTGTGTACCATGTTAAAAAAAAAAAAAAAATCTTGCTTATTTTTTGCTACTTTGAGCGTTTACTTATTTTTTATTAATGTCTCATAACTACGTAGAGCATTTAACTACACGCTTTAATTAGGGTTACAAATTACCATTCAGCTTTTATGAGATTAATACTGGTCCTATTGCGGTCATCTCGCCGTTTTGTATTGAAATGAAAATAATGTAGTTTCGCCTTCTATATATATTTTTTTTAAATATATTATTTAGGCCTCTAATACAACAGGATACTATATTTTATAGCAGGTCTGGCAATCCTACTTATATTCCCCTAAGGGTTAGGTAGAGAGCACACCCACCTTTCGCCAGAGGCGATAGGGGGCGAATCTATTGCCATTGACCGGGCAATCCAGACTACGGGCTGATACTGAGAAATCCCTGACGAAAAAACCCAATAACATGCCCAACCTGATAATCGAACCCATAACCTCATGCTCAGCAGTAGCGCTGGCGACCACTAGACCAACAAAATTAATAAATCCTCCTCAAACCCCTTTAGGGGGATGCGCCAAGGTAGTAAATTTTCTTACGTTTTTTGCAATTTGCAAGTCAGTGTTAGGTTGTAAGTTGATTAAAATATGATTCGCGACCGTAACAAATATGGCTTTACAGAATTATAACCATTAGATACAGGAATACAACTCCTTAAGTCCAGGAAGCTAGTTGACTCAAACATAGTTGCTCGAGTACATGAGACATACCTACGTCGCAGAAGAGAAACTGTTACTTCCATAAAGAATTCTAATCTGCCGGCGCTAATTAGTTCGTGTTTTTGCAGATTTATGTTTCTTTATATTTGCGAAACCGTCTGTGGAATCCGCGTGCCATTGCCCTGCGGTGTCGCGATTAAGTAACGCTGCAGAAATCGTTTCTTAATGCCTAAAGCTGCAACCACACTACCTGTCGTGGAGTGGCGAGTCGCGCCAAAACCATACGGGTTTAGATGTTTAGAATGGTGAAAGACAAATGTGTCTCACAGCCAAAATGTGAAAATTCCACCAGCTTCTAGATAATATTACTAGCTTCTGCCCGCGACTTCAACCGCATGAATTTTCTTGTACGCCGTCCCACCCCGTTGCATATCATCGCCCGCCCGCGCTATTACTTCGTTTTCGCTTAGCGTACTTTCCCTTTTTTTTTTTGCTCGGCTCGGATGTTGAATAGCCTTCTTCAAGAATTAGGCTATCAAATGCAAGTTATTGTAATAAGGTTATCAAATGCATAAAGCCCACTTTCAAATTTCGCCTGGAGGCGAGATCGCAGTGAACAGTGGGCGAGTTTATTTAAAATAAAAACTTTTTACAAAAAAAAAACAACCGACTTCCAACAAAAACACAAAAAAAGTGAAAAATAACTTTAATTTCGGAAGTCGGTGTCTTTGCTTTTCAATTTCCGTTTTTTGTACCGACTACTTGTAACCGACTTTTTGTAAAAAGTTTTTATTTTTCACTTTTTAGTTGTGGTACCTACCCCACACAAATCCGAATACCAATACCTGCTATGTAAATAACAGTGAAGGAGTCAAACAGGATATCGTCTAGATAAACTAAGTGGGAAAAATACGTAATATTGAAGCTAACTCAAAAATTACGCAAGCAAAGTTAATAAAATTTATATGGGACCACCTCGGAAGCATGACCTACCAAACAAAAAAAGAATCATCAAAATCGATTCATAATTGGCGGAATAATCGCGTAAAAAACATACAAAAAAAAAAAAAAAAAGACCTACAGACGAATTGAGAACCTCCTCCTTTTTGAAGAAGTCGGTTAAAAATCGTCCTCAGCGCTGTGTAGTGTGTTCCCATCTTTACCTAATGTTTATGCACCGCTTGCACTGTGGTACTTTATCATACTGATGGATGCTAAATCGTGTACTTGAACGCATGAATCATACGGACTCGGGTTATTCTCTGCCATTAACACAGTTAACGGAAATTATTTGTACTTATGACCATCAGTATTTGCTTCTCTTCTACTTATCTTGATGGTACGCAACTTATTGTTTGTATAGTAATTGTAACTATATTTTTGTATGACGTTATTTTGTAGAGTACCTAATCTATGACGTTAGAAGACACGTTGACAGCTTTTCAAAATGTTATTCTATTTACTTCTATCAAGTTTATCTTTCATACGCCTAAATTAAATGTATGTGCTCGGCAATTACGCACTCGAACTAAAAGTTTTAATTAACTAAATGGTAACCTTTTAGGACAAGGGTAATCATCGTAATTGCGTTTCTATAAGTATTACCTACTTTGTGTAATTTTGTAGACGGTAAGAATGCCTTATTCTTTGGTTCATATATAAATTACTAGCTTTTGCCAGCGGCTTCGCCCGCGTGGATGACAAATTATCCCACGGGAACTACAGGGATAAAAACTATCTGAGTGCCAAATTTTATCCAAATCCGTTTATAATATTAATACGTAGGTACCTAGGATTAGTAGGATAAAGCTATACCCTCTTTCTGGGACAGTCGGGTAAAAAGAGAGCATTTTTTCTTGTCGCAGAATATGTTATTACCATTAAAAAAAAAAAACATATTTTTATAATAATGGCTTTGGTTATCTAATACGTATTTAATTGTTTTTATTACTACGATTAGGCCGTCTGACGCGACTAAATGAAATAATTAATTATCACTAGATTACCGGTATTACCACACAATCGAATAGGTTTTATCCAAAACGATGTACCTGTAAAGAAATACGTACATCTCGGTTGACTTAACACAGCCTCGCTTGTTTCGACGTTCACCTCACTGCATTCAGCATATCCCAGTTCAGTTGTGACGTCATAGGCGGGAACTACTGTTTTATATAAATACCAAGTTGTATACAGAGACGTTATCAGCTACAATACAATGCTATTTATTATTAAAAAAAAACGTTATGTTAGAAATAATTACTGTTATTTAAACATTGACGTAAACATCTTCATTGTAATATCACTGCTGGCTGTTATTAGAATTCTTGAAGGGAAACCTTGCAATTTAGGTGACAACTTGAGTGTTGCTCGGTAAATGGGTTGTAGAGATCAGATAGGCGTCACTCCATTTGAAGTACTGGTTTTTTACTGCATACGGGACCGAGCCGACCGATAAAAGGCTGGGCAGAATATAATTTCTTTACACTTTCCAGATTTTCTTACAAAAATGTGTCTTACTCTCAGGTACGCTAAGCTGGCGCAACCAGCACTTCTCCCTCGACAACGACAAGATCCTGCTGCGTGGCTGCGTCCTCCGCAACACACAGTGGTGCTACGGCGTTGTCGTGTTTGCCGGGAAGGACACCAAACTCATGCAGAACTCCGGCAAGACCAAATTCAAGCGCACCAGCATAGATAGGCTACTTAATTTTCTTATTATAGGGGTAAGTGGGACTTTAAATGAATACTAAAAGCGACTATTTGATGAATTACGCAGTACAATGAATTGTTCATAATAGTATAATCAGCTGTACGGTTCCTCCCGCATGCGGTTGAGCGCTCAAATAAAGTACGCTGAATCACGATACACCCATTTACGGTCCACAACGAGAATTTATAACCGCAAGCGGATGCCATTCAATTGTATTCTGCCCAAAAAAGAGTGTAATTTATATAGCATTGTTACAATATTTCCAACAGTTTTAATGGATGTCCGAGCGCATGCTGGTACTGGAATATACCGCAACGTCAGTTTTGGTCCCTAAACTCCCAATAAGGTGCCAAGCATGTTCAAGCAACTCCTGTTTAGGTGACATCTACAAGAGTGTCTAATTGCATGTTCTTTTGTCTTCCACAGATAGTATTCTTTCTGCTATCAATGTGCGTGTTCTGCACGGTGGCGTGCGGCGTGTGGGAGTGGCTGGTGGGCCGCTACTTCCAGGCGTTCCTGCCCTGGGACACGCTGGTCCCGGCCGAGCCCACGTGGGGGGCCCTCGTCATCGCGCTGCTGGTCTTCTTCTCCTACGCCATCGTTATGAACACTGTCGTGCCTATATCGCTATATGTGTCTGTTGAGGTCAGTATACATCGTCATATAAAGCTGAAATGCTTTCATTACATTTTCCCAAGCATTGCCTCAGTTATCGAAGACTTATCGCGACCTTCACTAGGTTGCCGGTTGATCTTGTGTGTGGGGGGGCCCATACATTCCATTCAGGGTCTTAATAATATATGTTTCAATCCGGCAAGAGAAGGGGTGGACAACAATAAATCCAGCTTCATTTTCACCTCTCAAATTGGCTACATATAAAAAATATTGCAGTATGTATCTTTGGCACGACCCTAATAAAATAACACAACAATTTTATATGTATTATAGATTTCCGATGTTGTCTTTTAACATAACATCACGTCTGTATTCCCCGAAGGATTAGGCAGAGGTGTACCATCCTTATTGTACACCTACATTTCGCCAGTTATGTTTAAGTCCCATGTAATAGTTGGTGAGCCTATTGTCATCAACCGGACCCAAATCCAGACTCAGGGCTGCTACTGGGAAATTCCTGATGGAAAAAACGCATTAACAATTCCCGACGGACGAAAACTAGACCACACGAGGCAGTCTTTTAACAGTTGCATAAAAACGTAATGCTTAGAGAAATAAGTATAATGCCGCTAGTCTTGCCACTCCCATAGCGAGGTTATTATGATAAACTAATAGCACTTGACGCATGACTGAAGTAGTAGGTATAATCGGTTTCTCATCAAAACAATAAAACATTTATAGGTAATTAAATAATACATTAATTAAGGAATATTGTTACCATTTTACGTTTATTTATTTCCTGTTTTTATAGGTAATAAGGTTCGCCCAGAGTTTCCTTATAAACTGGGACGAGAAAATGTATTATGATAAGACTGGTACAGCGGCAAAGGCGCGAACGACCACGCTAAATGAGGAACTCGGTTAGTATTAATATATGACTAATTTATAAGTTAATTGTTAATGACTAAGCATTGCAATCTTTTTAAAAGACGTCCAAAGCCTCAATATCGATGCTCTGACTTTTATAACCCAAGTTTGAAATGCTTTAAAAGAGGTTTTAAAAAAAAAGGGTTTAGTGACCAAATGTTTATAAAAGGTTGGACTAGATTAGCCATCATATTTTATACCGTCCTACTGCTAGAACAAAACTTTCCCCGTAGTCTTATAAGGTCATGGCCCAATTTTGTCCACGACAGGAAACCAATATTTTATAAAAAATCTGAGGTACTTGTATAAAATGTGCGAAATATTTTTGTTCCCAGGCCAGATCCAGTACATATTCTCAGATAAAACGGGCACTCTCACGCAGAACATAATGACGTTCAACAAGTGTTCGATAGCAGGCATCTCCTACGGAGACGTCGTGGACGAAACCACCGGTGAAACTATAGAGCTCGCCGAGGTACGTCATGTACGTTCAATTATATACCCCCGCGGACCAAGTACCTACTTTCAAACTATTTCAACAGCACATGCTATAGACAATAGACAAATAGACACAATATATGCATGTAGGTTTATGCAGACTTTGAAATATCACTAAGCACTCGAAACTTGACGAGACTCGCACGTCCGAAGTTCCACCATCTTTTATTTTGCATGGTTTGAGTTTGGTTTTCAAAAAAGTATTTTGAAATTTTACGTTTGTTATTGTAAATTATGAAATTTTGTCCTCGTCCGCTCACGCTTTCGGGTCATGTGATCTGTTTGAATTTTACTGTCATGTCCATATGTTTGTGTTTGTTTTACAGTTAGTTTGTGGATCATAGTACCACCTCAGTATCATGTTTGTGTAATAAATACTTACGATCACTTCACGGACGAACCTCACTCGAACATCCACCAGTCGCATCATTAGATTCCTAGATTTTTGTTTGGGTTTTTGCATGGTCACTCACCGCATTAGTGGTACAGCAATGTGCCTCGCTGACAATAAACACATAAATGGGGGACACGGGTCATGACAGGGTAGCTCCATTCGACCACTACCATGATCGGCGTACGTTATGACGTTCATTATTACCTACATGAATGAAAATCCATCGCGACTAGGGGTCCAACTATTCAGAAAAACAGTTGAGCATCTAGTCGTAATTTGAGCAGACATACAGTAGTAGAGTAGGTAGGGTCGTGAAGTGTGATGTGTGTGTGTGGTGACGCAGCGGCAGCGCGGCGGGGGCAGCGGGGGCAGCGGGGGCAGCGGGGGCGGCGGGGGCAGCGGGGGCGGCGGGGGCTGCGGGGGCGGCGGGGCGGCGCGCGCGCGCCTACTGGAGCTGGAGCAGGACGCGGGCCGCAGCACGCCCGGCGGCCGGCGCCCGCGCGTACGCACCACTCGTAACTCTCTGCCCGCGCGATACGCCACGTCTCTAAACCCATTCATTCGCTGCTGCCCCGCTTCAAATACGACAGCTCTGATTATGAATAAGGCATTTGACGAATCACGCGTGTTTCGCACGCCGCGAGCGGGCTGCGACAATCGTTGTTCCGATTCCATGACGAGTGCAATACTATTTCACAGAATTGTCCTGAGCACGGCGTAAAACGTATCGCGAAAAATATCTTTGGGCATCAAACTTATTCTATACAGAGTCACAATTTATATTTATATATACGCAGCTCACACATGCTGATGGCGTGCGGAACACTCTTGACTCAACGAAAATCCTGAAACGTTCACTCAGAAAGCTCGTCATGCTTGTATTCAGTTATGTTAAATGTGCGCTACCGACATTTTGTTCGCTTGTTTTTGGAAATGACTTCTAAGGCAGTCGATGTTTTTAATTTCTTGGTGTGGTTTGACTGGTTCGTATTTTGAGCGGGCAGTAGAACTATCTAGCCTGTACTTCCGTTCCTTTATCTATCTGGCCTTCTGAATCTCCCCTTTGTATCTCTGGAATGATTTCGAGCTAACCCACACGAGTGTACCAAGTAACCACATGAGACTCGCTCACGCACAAGTTCTTTGTATGAACTAGGCCTTATGTCTTCTTGAACATTGTACGATGATATTGATTTTATTAATCGTAAGTTTTTGCGAATGACAAAATTAATAAGCAGTTTCTTATTTAAAAAAATAGTAAATAATACAACAACAAAAAACGTAAAAACTGTGTTTATATGTATCCAATAGACATAAAAAATCGTGCTTTAAATAATTGAAATCCAATAAGTGCAATAAAAGAAAAATATTGTGACCATTTTGTAGATTAAAAAAAAACGGTTATACCATCTAACAAAATCAATAAAACAACTACATACACAAAAAAAAAAACTACTTTTCCTTCTCTTTTGGGTAAATTAATAAACCTCTATTGGGCCCTTTGTACCTAACGCTCCCACACACTATCTGCTAATGTATAAATGTTTGTCCATATGTAACTAACCAATGGTATCAATTGATTTATGTTTGCATGTACGCTTTGCATCGTGTGTACTGTATTTCGCTTTAACACTATTAACTGCATAACAGACAAATCTACGGAAACAAAGCATTTTTTTCAACAATTTTGAATGAAAGTAACTGTCTTGTTAAAAAAATATTCTGTTTATGGGGAAGGCAACACAGAATTTAAAAACAACTGGCAATACCTTCGTAACAATAGTGCTAAAAACATGTCCAGCCCTGTACAATTCGGAACTAACTTCACCAAACATACTTTGCTCAGTGTTTCCTCATATAGTATTGATAGTTTTTACATTTCACGAGCGCGTCAATCATTGAAAATTAGACCTTATATCAATGTATAAACATATCATACGTCGCGCTCGTGTATTGCAAAGACTTAAGCCGTTTTAGAATTAGCGTACCTATAACATCTTCCTAATTTGCGAAACATCCTTTAGTGTCAATCTGCAGTTGCTTCTCCCATTGTATCACAGACAAAGAAAAACGCGTAGATTTGTCCTCATAAACCCTCCTTCGTGGGAGTAATATAGTTTTCTGCTGCGTACTACAGAGTGCAGAGCCGTTGGACTTCTCATTCAACCCTGAGTACGAGCCGGAGTTCAAGTTCTTCGACGGCACGTTACTGGATGCAGTGAAGCGAGGCGATAAGAATTGTCACGATTTCTTTCGGCTTCTCGCACTGTGTCACACGGTCATGCCGGATTCGAAGAATGGGAGGCTGGAATACCAGGTGAGAAGATCTTTATCCTGTATTTTTCTTCTAAAGTAAAATATTTATTGATAAACGTGGATCTAGGACCATTGTTCAAGTGCGAAAAAGAGATGGTGCTATACAGGATGTATAAAGCCATGATACTTCTTAGTCAATAGCATTTTTTTTGGGTAGAGTCATGTAACAAAATACATTTATCTGACCCAGGTTAAGTCACTTATTAGAACGTAAGAACAAAACAGTATAGTACAGTTTTCTCTATTGTAATATGTGTAATTTCAGGCGCAATCGCCCGACGAGTCTGCACTGGTATCAGCAGCTAGAAATTTTGGTTTCGTGTTCAGAGAACGCGCGCCTAATAGTATTACAATAGAAGTAATGGGTAAAACAGAGGTACGAACATACTTATAATAAATTTATAATTATTTTATTAAAATAAAACCCATATTAATTCATTTTCGTTTGTTTCAGGTGTATGAATTGTTATGTATATTAGATTTTAATAATGTTAGGAAAAGAATGTCCGTGATATTGAGGAAGGATGGTGAAATTAGGTTATATACAAAAGGTGCTGATAATGTAATATATGACAGATTAAAAAGTGGTAACCAATCAGAAGTGAGGTCAAAGACGCAGGAACATTTAAATGTAAGTGTGTTTTTACAATATAAATTGTATTATTCTAATAACAATAAGATCTCTCTATGCTCTATATTCAAATGTTGATACAGAAAGCGGCCAAAATATTGCGCTACGAGTAAAATAAAAAAAGTTCAATTCGAAAACGTTTTCTCGTCAACCTTACTTGTGTTGTGTGACAATCTGATTATAATACTCGATGTTCCATTTCACGCACAATTCTTAGCAAACTGTCCTTTTGTACCAATATTTTCTGATCTAGCTTGCATTAATGCGTCTTCTCTTTTTATCATCTGCTTTTGTTGTTTTTTCATGGGTCTGTTTCTACTGAGTCTGAAAATTATTTGGCAGAAATTCGCCGGCGAAGGTCTCCGGACGCTGGCGCTAGCGTGGCGGCCCCTGGAGGAGCGGGGCTTCGCCGAGTGGAAGCGGAGACACCAGGCCGCCGCGCTAGCGCTGCACGACAGAGACGAACAACTCGACGCCATCTACGAGGAGATCGAGACTGACCTGCTGCTCATAGGTACGTTTTTAGCCCCATCCGAACTCCGGAAAATCCGGGGCCTTTACCAAAACATGCCTCACGAATCACAAACATTTCGCCTGGAAAGTCCAAATAAAATTCTTCGCGAAATCTTAATATACAAGGTCTAGTTAAACTTGAAATCTAGGTATATAGAATCTCTTCTTTTTTGTTTTATTATGATAAGATATCGATACCCATCCCGTCAATGAAGTTTTTCTAGTTAATTTAATTTGACCCAGTATGTTATGGACCAAGTGATTATTAGGGCATTATAAAAAATGCCCGGGCAGTTTGAAAAATGCCCAATATGAGAGGGCAGTATGATAACAACTATTGAAATAATCAAATCAACCGGGCATTTTTTATTATGCTAGTCACCTTTGGGGCAGCACAATTAAAACCAGGTTTTATTACTATTATTTTGATTTCAAACGTAGAATCAATATTTAAAATCATACAAAATATTTCCATTCATAGACACTCTGCTGACCTATGATGACTTTACCAGAATTTAAATACCTGTGTATTATTAGATTGCCCAAAGACCACACGGCAATATTTATAATGACGAGGCAATGCGATAAATAAGAAAGTTCAAATTATAATTAATTATTTTGCCCTAAGTAGCTTGTCATTATTCATAATGCGCGGGCATTATGAAAAATGCCCGTATTTATTACTTGGTCCATAACATATACAACAATGTCATTTGTAGATCTTTGACAGTTCTTACGGAAAGCCCGAAAAAGTCTGACAACCAGTCTTACCACAGGGTATCGTGTTACCCAGTAACTAGGCTGTGGAGGTCAGATAGGCAGTCGCTCCATGTAAAGTACTGGTATTCAGCTGCATCCGGTTAGACTGGAAGCCGACCCCAACTTAGTTGGGAAAAGGCTAGGCAGATGATGATTGTATACAACAACCCGAAAATAACTGCTCGGTCGCAGAATTCCTTCCATGTCAATGGAGTAACTTCTCATTGTCTTCCACAACTCCGAAACACTTTACCACCAGCAATTCGGTGTCAGTAACCTAATCTAATCGATTTCAGTTAGATTTCAAGATTTATTTAAGTTTTCATTTGTTTGTTGCAGGAGTAACAGCCATAGAAGACAAATTACAAGACGGAGTACCAGAAACCATAGCGAATCTCAGTATGGCCGGAATCAAAGTGTGGGTCTTAACGGGTGATAAACAAGGTACGTACAAGAAACAAAAGGTTATTAACTTCTTACATCACCTCCCCCCCCCCCCCTTGCCCCTGGCTTGGAAGTTTTATATCGCCCGATCGGATGCTAGGTGCCCGGTAGCACCTACCTGAGAGAGATGGTGTAAGAATACCCACGAATCGAGTCTACGTGGCGTGCGAGGGAGAGATCCAGCAGTGGAGTTGCGCATGCGTTGCTGCCATATAAAACCAAAACGTAGCTAGTTTCATACAATAACGTTTCGTTGTATAAACTCAATCTCTCCTTTGTATTATATAATTGCACAGGTGTGAGTACTATGTACTATAGAGCTACCATTTACCGGGTATTTTGTCTTTCATTGACTTGAATGTGCCCTGGCGGCTGGGAATGTCATGCTCACTCAAATGTCTCGCTGATGGTGGCGTATGTGTTGGATCATTTAGCTCCCTTCAAAATGGTTGAGCTGAATGGTGCTGATCCATGCGTCATGTTCGTGAACGGGCGCCGTCAGTTGTGACTGGTCATTTCTTAGCTGCCATGGCTTATTTTAATTTTTGAATTGTGCTTATTTTGTAATTGCGGACGCTTTTAACGTGCTTTCTACATTGTTCTCACATGTATAATTTCAACATGAATAATGTAACCATTATATTGTAACAATATTTTGATTTAAAAGAGTGTCCATGGAGTTTCTTGCCCGTTCTTCTCCATAGGTACCTACTACGCTTTGGAATGGGCGACTAGCTTCATATTTCTGACTGACTGACTCCTTGACAATTCAAAAGTGCCTGTAAATGGTTTAATTGAAATAAATGCTTTGAGTTTGAGTTTGAGATTCGACTTACAGAAACGGCAATAAACATCGGCTACTCGTGCCAGCTGCTGACGGACGACATGGCCGAGGTGTTTGTGATTGACGGCGCCTCCTACGACGACGTGGACCGACAGCTCGCCAAGTGTCGAGACAGTATCCGAGTCGTCAACACGTTTTTGCCTCACGGTAAGTTGTGAAACACGTGATGTAGACTATGCAGGTGTGTTTTTGAAAAGGGTTCTAATAAGGCAGCTATGCAAATTGTTGGAGATCCTTGAAAAGCCTTTACCTTTACCTTGTATTGTATACGGACTCTGTTCAAAAACTCCGGAATTGCTGAAGTACACGTCCGTATACAGGTATACAGACGTGTACTTCAGCAACCCCGGTTTTTGTTCGTCTAATCGCGCAATTTTTTTTCCATAACTTCATGACCATGTAATTTATAGATCGATTCGATGATATTCTGATCTTTAGCAGTACTGGCTTTCCCACCAATTAATTTTTCAGTTCTGTTGTGCGTCATACTAAAAGTGAAATAAAGTTGATTTTATTGCTGAAAACATTATTATTATAAGACCCGTTTAATTATTTGCATAAATCTTAGTTCTATCAAATCTATAAATAAAGCACATACACACTACGATAGGTAAACAGTCTATAAAAATAAAACTACAGCAAAAACTATCCAACACAGGTTCAACAACCGAGCCAAAGCCCGACGGCGACACCGCGAACGGCGGCGCGGGCGTGTCGCGCGCGTCGCCGGGCCGCGCCAACGTCAAGCTGAACGCGCCCGCCGTGTCCGTCGTCACATTTAGGTGGGAACATAACACACACACAGCACACAGGTAGAGAGACAAAGACACACACTTGTATCACCGCTATCCTTCACACAGCCTGTGTTTGTCGCTCACCGTCTATCTTGTGCCAGTCTTGGGCCCACTGCACCACAATCACTAAATACGTTTTTGCGACCAACCAACCGATTTATCGCATATAGCTGTTAAATATTTCGCTGTTTTGATAACATAATCAGCCTATAACATTCCCATTGCTGGGACACAGGCCTCCTCTCTGTGAGAGGCAGTGGGCCATAATCCATCCACCACGCGGACCCAGTGCGGCTTTGGTGGATACCACACGTCTTCGTATATTTGGTTCTAGCATATGCCGGTTACCGCTGTTTTGATAAATTTATCAATAAATTAAATTATCAAATATGGTGCACTAAAATATTGATTATGAATTGCAATTGGAAACTTTTGCAATTCATAATCAATAATGAGTGCACGTTAGAGCGATATTGCACAATTTCATAGTAGTAGTGATGAATTCATTAAAGCATCGAACATTTACAGGAATATGCGACGATGCCACTTTCAGAATGTGGTGCATTCTAAAAGTTAACCGCTTAACAATTTAAAACATCGTTCTGTTTCTAAGTATGGTTTGAAGCTGGCAGAATGATTTTTAAACTTCGTTTAGCGTTAAATGTATTTAGTTGTTTGTGGTGCAAGTGTGCCTTATTGTATGCTATTTAAATTTTTGATTTGGGAATGAATTTTACGTGTGACCTGTCTTGCCAACTTAGGAAGTCTTTTTTTTAATAAATGGCATCTCTTAGTAAAATTTTCTACCAGCATCCAGTCTTTATTACCGACAAGTTTCTCTGCATTAAACAATCCGTAAAGATATTACGGATTGTTTCAGCAGCGCAGATTGAAGTGTAAAAATTTATATGTTTTCGTCATGTAAATATGATTCATAGCGAAAATTATGAAAAAAAAAATGAAATTGTTACCTACTGTATTTATTCAATAGTTTGTCAATTAACATACTCAGTATTATATGAATATCTATATAATGTTTTAACTATTTCCGTAGATGTTATATTAAATGTATAAAACATCGTACTTACTGTATCTATTAGAGTAACACTCGAAAGCTTTAATACTTAATGTGAGTCAGCCTCGCTTTATGTCCATACTACTCGTGTGTGCTTTAAGTAAACAAAACATATTACAATGTATTATCGCATTAAATGTTCTAGTGTTGTTTGAATTACTTTCCAGTTTATATCGATAGTTATTGTTTTGATTAATCCCTATTCGCTTGACCGTTTTAATCGATCTTTTGTTTCTAATCGACTTTTGTAACTAAAGTGTGTCACCTCCCTACTAACATAGCCGTAGTTCTGTCCACACAACTCCGTCTGTTTGTACACCAAGCCAGAGTGCTCTTTCTCTCTCTAACCTGTACTGATCTTTTAATCCGACACTTAGAATAGAACTGTAGATATCACATGCTAATAAATTGATTTTAATTAAACATGTTCGTTGCTACTGAGAAATGAGTGTCTTCGGTTTTTGCCGAGTTTTTATTCAACTAGTGAACAAATAGATCGATAAAGTGTCGTTGATGTGCTTTTCAATCTTCCGGAATGATCTTGATTCGTATAAAGCGATCCCCCGCTCTCTCGATTATGATTGATGAATGTATTTCATAATTTGGAGATTTAATGTTATAAAGAAAATAGGGCTACTTATAATTTGTGGGATACTAGTACATAAAGCTTAATAGTGAGACACATTATTTCTCAGCAACAGCGAATGTGTTTATTCTGTAAAAGAATGAATTTGTGTGCCGTGGTGTGTGACCGATGTGACGTGTTCAGGTCCTGTGTTTGTGTCTTGATGTAATGACAGCTTGGCTGTTTTAAGGTCCTTCTACATAATACCTAAAACCTACATTGATTACCTATTTGGTAGGTTCTCCTGTATGCAATACTTTTTACAACGCTACAAGGTTCTTTTGGCGCGTGACCAAAATCGGAATTAATGCCGCCATGTTGTTTGTCAACAACAATGTTTACCAACAACTCCCCCCTGACAGTGTCATTCAGGAGCCAAAAGATCCTTGTACAGTATTTTTATCTCGGGTCGTGACGCGCGCTTTACTTGTGGTAACCAAGTGTACAAACACGCTGTGAATGTGTGGATAAGCGCAGAAGCTCTTGGTACCGTCCGAGACAATAGAGAAGTCGGTATGTGTGTGTGCGTTTGTGTGTTATGTGCTGACGCTACTCGTCTTCACACACACATTCACTGCGTGTTTGTACACTTAATTGGTAACCATAAGTAAAGCGCGCGTCGCTTCGTGACATAATAATACTATAAGCACTGTAATAATGTGTCATCATTGAGGTTCGTTATGTACTGGGCCCTTAAAACATGTTTTGCCGATTTGCTCTGTATGAAAAATATATTTGTTTATGAGATTAATTATTTCATAAGATATTTTACTAAAAACTTAAAGAAAATCCAGTTAAGATAAAGTAGTGGCGAACCTTTTATGCATCACGATTTGCCTTTCTAAACATGTTTTTAACTATTTCTAGCATTCGCTCTTCTTATCTCTAAATCTTTGGCTGGCATATCTGCCATAAAAACTCACCCTGTGCTCATTAATTTTCGCAAAGATATTAGTACTAGCTTCCTTTAAAGAAATTGCTACTGCGTACTACAAACAATTTTCGAAATTAAAGTCCAATTTTTGTCAAAAAATCCCATCTCTCAAATGTAACATGTACCGTAACATAAAACGTTAACGTAACACGAAACACTGTAGTGAGCCAGACTGTTACAGCAACGAGTACGCGTCGGGAGGGGGCCCGTATTCCGCGGACTCGCACGAACACAACAACGATGACGCCAACGGGTTCGCTATCGTCATCAACGGGCATTCCTTAGTGCATTGTTTGCACCCTAAATTAGAGGAAAAGTGAGTATTGACTTTACATGTTTTGCAGTTTATCTATAAACGTTGCGTAATGTAACGACTGTTTAACCAGACATTTTTGCCGTTTGAACGCCACTTAAGAGCGTTAACATACGGGGACGCCATAGCGACGTCGCCGGCTACTTCTATCCAAACAATTCGTATTGAAATGTATGACAATTAACTCACTTAGCTACGGTCTGGCAACGTCACCATTTTGGAAGCGTAGCCACAACCGACCGGCCCCTATGTGGAGACTGGTTAATCTCTCTCTGATACTTCTTTGGCAACCTCATATGCCTACAGTAGGTAGGCAGAGGTAGCCATGGCTACATAGCCAGCGACTTCGCCATGGCGTCCCAGTGTGTTAGCGCTCTAACTTTAAGCAAAGTTTATAAATAAACCCCTTTGTCTTTCCATTGATGTTTGGCGGGCAGAACAGTCACCAGTAAAGTCATAAAAATAAAGAACTGTGAAATAAAAATTGCGTTAGTTCAGATTCCATTTTCACTACGAAAATGCTATTTTGGCTGATCGTAAGTTGGTGTTTATCTTCCTTCGCCTTTCAACTTGTGCATTTTTGAGTATTCTAAGGTTATCTATCAGCAATCGCCTTTATTGATAGACGGAATGCCTATTGTACGGTACAATCTATTGAGTTTGTCACGTACGGATGACATGATGGGTAACCTCCTTTTCTAAGACATTTTTACTTGTGAAAAAGAGGCTAACCTAACCCAAACAATGCAGATGTCTTTACTTATCCTTAAAACTTTGTGAACCATATATGCATTGCCCGCTATGATCGTTTTACTTACCCTTTTATCCCATAGAAGCCATTAACTTCAAATGTCTTTTACAGGTTTTTAGATGTAGTATTACAATGTCGGTCAGTGATCTGCTGTCGAGTGACACCCTTGCAGAAGGCAATGGTGGTGGAACTCATCAAGAAGAGCCGGAAAGCGGTCACGTTAGCAATCGGAGACGGCGCCAACGACGTTTCTATGATCAAAGGTATTGTGTTTTAGATGAAATTGATATTAGGTTGTCAAAGATCCTGGTTTAAAACTAGGGATTTTGGAGAAAATGGTACCATAACGAGTTCTTTTTTGTACAGTGTCCAGTGTACACTGGTTAAAAAAGCCTCACTGTACACTATACAGTTAGGAACCGACTTGTCTTATTCAATCACATCTGTATTTTTGGATGTTACTTTGTTTAGTGTTAATTTAAAACGACTTTCGTTGCTGTTGTATTAAACTGAAGTGTGATACGTGTACAATGTTGAAAAGTGGTTCACCGCCAGTGTCACCGATCGATTGTACTTTATATTCCGCTATAATAGGTCGCGATAAATGAAGGTGGCATCGCTGGAGAGTATCACACAAACTGAAGAGATGCAAAATAGGATTAGCTTAATCAGAAACATAATTATAAAAGAAAATAATTTGTAAATGTAAAATTAGAAACTAAATGACAAACTCACCCTCTTATTTCCCTTCCCAGCGGCCCACATAGGTGTTGGCATATCAGGTCAGGAAGGCATGCAAGCAGTCCTCGCATCAGACTACTCGATAGCGCAGTTCCGTTTCCTGCAACGACTACTACTGGTACACGGGCGCTGGTCTTACTACAGGATGTGCAAGTTCCTGCGGTACTTCTTCTACAAGAACTTCGCGTTCACCGTGTGTCACTTCTGGTTCGCGTTCTTCTGTGGATTTAGTGCACAGGTTAGTAACGTTTTTGATTAAACATCTATAGGCGTGCCGTGACGGCAAACGGCAGGACGCTCTCTTATGCCGTCATCCCCCCTCCGCCATGTTTCGCATCTCCCGGGCGTCCCGCGACGGCCACATTTTATCAAGGGGTAACGCAGGACGCATCAAGCTATACATTTGCAGTATAAGCTGACCGCCTGACCTCTCCTTGTACGGAAAGTTATGCGAAGTTAGCTTACACTGGAAATGTATAGCTTGTCGCGTCGTCGTGCGTACGACTCCTCATAGGAAAGTACAAAGCGATCGTAAAGACACATAACAGCTTTAGATATAATATGTATTTAGCATTGAAGGTAGTGTTGTCAACCCAAAGTAAAACGACACTATCGAAAGATAAAAAAACATTGCTACAAGATCAGTTACAATATCGATATCAAGTTATAGTAATTATGAACAGCAACATCAACTATCGATAGTGTACATGTTATGGACCAAGTAATAAATATTATAAAGCATTTTTCATAATGCCCGCGCATTATGAATAATGACAAGCTACTTAGGGCGAAATAATTAATTATAATTTGGAACTTCCTTATTTATCACATTGCCTCGTCATTATAAATATTGCCGTGTGGTCTTTGAGCAGTCTAATAATACACAGGTATTTAAATATGGTTAAGTCATCATAGGATAGCAGAGTGTCTATGAATGGATAGATTTTACTTGATTTTAAATATGGATTCTACGTTTGAAATAAAAATAGTAGTAATATACCCTGGTTTTAATTGTACTGCCCCATAGGTGACTAGCATAATAAAAAATGCCCGGTCGATTTGATTATTTGAATAGTTTTTATCACACTGCCCTCTCATATTGGGCATTTTTCAAACTGACCGGGCATTTTTTTTAATGCCCTAATAATCACTTGGTCCATAACATATATAAAAGATGGACCTGTGGAGTCTATCGCTACCACTATTGACATTGTTACTAGCTGAACTATCAATAGATATCCAAAACTGTTTCAAAACAAAAATAAATAACTGATAACTTACCTATTTCCCTTCCAGACGGTGTTCGACGAGATGTTCATATCAGTATACAACCTCTTCTACACGTCTCTGCCGGTGCTCGCGCTGGGCGTGTTCGAACAGGACGTGGCCGACACGACGTCGCTACAGTTCCCCAAGCTGTACGCGCCCGGACACACCAGCCAGCTGTTCAATAAGACGGAGTTCATCAAGTCTACGTTACACGGGTGTTTCACATCGCTTGTGCTGTTTTTGATACCCTATGGTGAGTGTGGTTTTTATGGACGGTGTATTGACGGTGAATTCAGCACATGGTTCTAGCTAGACCCACCGCCTTTGACATTTAACGAGGGTTATTAAAAAAAATAGTTATACAAAAGTGTAATACCTCAAGCTCGTTTTTTAATCACAGATAGTAATTTGACATTTCAAATCTTTTTTGTTTGTTTTTTCAATTTGGAGTTTGACATTTGCACCTGTCAAATTACTATCTGGGATAACAAATGAACTTTACACTGTCGATGGTAACTGTTTGCGGGTCGATGTCCCTTACACCCTGTATAATCTTGCGCCTCGGTTTTAAGAATTGACTTGTATAAATTGTTTATTCATTTTACGTTATCACTACGTTACGTTATCGTTACGTAGATATTTCCGAGATTTCCCGAATCATTTTAAAATGGAACGAAACTTTCAAGTTTCTCTCGTTTACACGGAGAATATTTCCAAAACCAAAAAAACTTCGTGTAAATTCGTCATGAGGTCATCACCCTGTGAAGTTGCAAGTCTGACAAAACTGAAATAAATACACGAGTAAAACTGTAATAAACTAATTATAATAATTTAAAAAAAGTTAAACCAACGTTCCTCGTCGTCGTTAGGAATCTATGTAATAAAGTATGATATTAATACGTGTATATTTATTACAGGTACATACAAAGACGGCCTGGCGCCAGACGGCAAGATTTTATCAGATCACATGTTACTAGGAAGTGTAGTAGCAACAATATTAATTATAGACAATACCACACAGGTAAATACATTGTTTTATCAATATAGTACCCAGACTTAAATATAAGACACTAGGTTTTTTGCGCGGCTTCGCCTGCGTGGAAGTAACGCGCACGCCAGTCAAACTCCCAGTTGGCATGAATTTTCTGACATTTTCGTCATATGTCAGCTTATTTATACTATACTTTAATTAATTATACACCTAAACGTTCCTCATGAAACAATTCGTCCATTGCTGAAAGAGACGCACATCCATGTGACTTAAACTAAAAAAAATTAAGCAAAAGTCTTTTATTCAAACTGGGCTGAGAATCTGAACTTTTTGAACGTCAAAATTACATGAGACAGTCCCCCTAAACGCCTCTATGGTGCATAAAATAAGTAGTACCCAAATAAGTTAGCTAATATCCAAATATTATTCCAGATAGCCTTGGACACGACGTATTGGACGGTGTTCAACCATATAACGATATGGGGCTCCCTCGTGTCGTATTTCGTTCTAGACTACTTCTACAACTACGCGATCGGCGGGCCCTACGTGGGCTCGCTCACGGTCGCCTTGACGCAAGCCACCTTCTGGTTCACTGCTGTCCTCACCGTGAGTATAGCGTGATGTACCACGATGATTTGAATGTTTTATGAGCATGAGAGAGTGGGTCAAAAATATTGAGACGAATAGGTTGTTTTAATTATCGAAACACCTAACTCATACGACTTAGGCGTTTCAGAATAAACACAACACAGTATTTGTTCTGTTCTGTCTTTTATTTTTATAAACAAGTGCTGAAAGTGGGCGCTGTTATTCCTGCTGACAAAGAAGTTGTTCTTGTAATATACCCATTTGTACCCTCTGCGCGCGCACAGATGATCATCCTGATGGTGCCGGTGGTGTCGTGGCGGCTGGCGTGCTCGTGGACGCGGCCGACGCTGGCCGAGCGCCTGCGCGCGCGCCAGCGCTGGCGGGCGGCCGCGCCCGCGCCGCGCACGCCGTCGGCCCGGCGCGCGCGCCGCTCGGTGCGCTCGGGCTACGCCTTCGCGCACCAGGAGGGCTTCGGGCGCCTCATCACGTCGGGCAAGATCATGCGGCGCATCCCGCACGCGGACGCGGCGCTGTCGGCGCTGGCGTCGCTGCCCGGCAAGTTCCACGCGCGGCCGCCGTCGCCGCCCGCGTCGCCGGCCGAGGTGCGCGCGCCGACGCAGAACCTCGCCACCGTGGACTTATGAGTGCGCCCGGCGCCGCGCGCGCCCCACATTGTGATAACGTCGGTAGAGTTAAACTTCGTATTGTCCTACTATTGCCTATATTGAATTATATTTGTTGATCGAGATTATATATTGATAGATATTTATCGCGGCGGGCCGGACGTCGCCGTCGCGTCGGCGGCGCTCGTGCGTTGTTTTGTACTCGTGTCGTTTCGTTCGTTGAGTTTGTCGGTCGGGTTCCGGGCCGCCCGGGCCCCGGTGAAATGTGCATTTAGACGAGCCGTCGATATCGCCGGCAGTGAAAACGCAACATGACGTCTTGGAACATTATTATTATTTTTCAGAACGTTATGTTAGTGCCAAAGGAGAATTTTAAAAATAAACATCAGTCGAACTGTCTACAAGTGTATAATATGTCAGTATGTTTCTATTAATTCTAAACCAATGTAATATATTACAACTTTGCCATTCAAATCCGGCGACTAGGTTTCGCCCACATTTAATAATTTAATTGTTGTGAAGTATATCAGTTCTGATTGTTATGTGTACTTAGGACATCTTACATAAAGTATTAATTTAATTGAAAAGATGATATGAACCTACGTAATGTATGTAAATCATTAAAAGATTTTAAACATGTAGCGTTTTAACTGCATGTGAATATTATGATCAACATTTGCTTTGGAATCAGTTTTTTAATAAAAAAATAATAATTCTTAATGCAGTTTTCTTATTTGTCTCTCAGCGACCCTTCATCACAGCATCTTTGGTTTAGTGGCTTCAAGTGCTACTAGTCTTGGGTTCGATTCACAGGCTGAGCGAAGTGTTATTCTATTTTTCCAATGCTATTTTAATTTAACATTGGTGCTACTGAGTAATGAGTATTTTCGGTTTTTGCCAAGTTTTTATTCAACAAGGAATAGTGAGCAAATCTATACTAATATTATAAAGCTGCAGAGTTTGTTTGTTTGTTTGAACGCACTAATCTCAGGAACTACTGGTTGGAATTGAAAAATTCTCTGTTTTTGTTGGATAGACCATTTATCGAGGAAGGTTATAGGCTATATAATATCACGCTACGACCAATAGGAGCGGAGCATAAATGAAAAATGTTGCAAAAACGGGAAAAAATATTCCTTTTTGCGAGCTTCCGTTGCGTGCCCACTGTATTATTTTAGCCTCGAAAAACGGACATCCCCTTTTTATTAACTTAACCGATAGAACAGGTTATTTTAAAAGTAAGAGTAAAATACCGATGTGCCAATTTTATACCAAACACGAGTAAAATTTTTTTTTTTTTTAATTTAAATTTTCTAAATTAATTAATTACAAACAAAATAAGCATTATTTTACCCTTTTCTTTATTATTTGTAATAAAACCATATTAAATATATTGAAAAAAAAATACAAAAGAGTACTAACTAGTACAGATCTAAAGAAATATGTTTTTTTTGTGTTTTGAGATTTCGATTTTTCATGGTTGTATCTTTGCTTAGTTGGATTCTATATTTATTGTAAATCATCTTTAGACCACAACCAATCACTAGAAAAAAAAAAACCAAATCATGCGGTATCTAGGAGTTATTCACTTCTAAAGTTTTTTCTGATAATTTTGATTTTAGGGTCATCCATCACTTCATAAAAAAATATATTTTTTGTTAATTTGTAGGTTTAATTTAATCCAAAAATTCGTTTATTGTACGTCATCGTATTTAACGTCGTATGATATTAGTAAACTTACAAATATCCAAACAAAATATCTAAACTGCTAAAATTATACATTTACAAAACTAGTAGTAACTAGCATTATAATTCCGTAGTCATTTTAATTTAATTTACTTTTTAACTATTTATAAAATAATATGAAAATAGTTGGATTTATCATTAACAATGTGAAAATCAATGAAATTGTAACTTCGATCAGATAACCATGTTATTATGTCCTTTATTTATTTTTACACATATTATTTTACATTTTTAAATATTTCTTAAAAATGAATAATACAAAAAACATTTACTTAAAAATATAAAAAAGAGTAGCCCACCGGTATCGGGAATTAACATTTTCACTTAAAAAACATTTTTTTTAAATACGTCTTGTGCCAACCCTAGCTCCAAAATTTCAGAATCCTGTAAATTCTAGATACCATAAGATTTTGATATGATATTTTAAATCGGTACTTCTTAGTGCCAAAGCAACAGCTTGTATCGATATTGAATCCAAATGCCATGAAATAAGCCCATAAAAAAATAAAATCGATAATATGTAAAATTTGTTGTAACTCATACACGTACACGTTTAACGATAAAAAATTTGCGTTTGCTTGATAATTTACTTAATATAAAGCATCAAGTAATTGCAATCAAAGATATAACAAAAACGGATTGGATCTGAAGCTATTGCGATTTCTATGGTTTTTATGGAAACCATAGAAAAAATATTGAAAAATTTATATTTCCCGATTGGGACAAAATTGTCAAACGGGTGTTTTACTCTTACTTTTAGTGTAACCTGTTCTATCGGATAAGTTAATAAAAGGGGGATGTCCGTTTTTCGAGGCAAAAATAATACTGTGGTGCGCTGCGTAAACGGTTTAAGTTACGCAAATATCATGTATGAAGGAATTGTTCCTCTTTAAAACTTCAAAAAAAAAAGGCCGCGACAGCATACATCTATCTTTTAAGATTGACTTACTATAACCTTTTTATGGTAAACAAAGGTGGCCAATCATGGCCCATATCAGACCCGGTTGGTAAATGTTTCCGTACAAAAACCAAATCAGTTTTAAATTATAGCCCTCTATCGCACTTTTTATTTTATATAAAAAAAAAATTGAAAATCTATGGGAGAACACGTAAAAAAAATAGAAAATATTTGATATAATATATTTTTGAATGTACTAAAACCGCATTTTTTACTTTGTTGTAGTTGACGTACAGTCAAATTAATATCGTAACACTCGATCCACGAAGATGCGGGGTGCGTCTTCGTGGATGGCACAGCTGTAGAATACTATTGTTGTGTTCGCGCAGTATTCACCAGTCATTATCTAGCCTGTCCCATCTTGCTGACCCCCCCTTAGCGGTGCCCTAAGCTGACGTTCGCACCCCACAGGGGGTGCCCTTAGCGAGAAGTCGTCTATTTTATAATTAGTATTATGCACTGTGTGGAGGCTTAAGTTAGCTTAAGGCAGCCACAGGATAGCCCGGTATAAGTAGTCACAGCCTCAGAGCACCTCAGAGGTCAAGAGATACCATATCCAAAAAATAATAAATAAAATAATAATAAATAAAAATATTTTATTGACATAAAAATGCTGCACATACATTTGAAGCCCTGACTCCTGAGCTAGGTGAGACCTGTGTTACAGGAGTCAGAAAAAAGTGCAGTATTCCATTCCCCTCTCGCAGTCCTCTATCATTTTGTCGTTGCGATCCGTGCGTTTACCGAGTTTTTACTAATTTTTTTTTACTACTTTGGCGTGCATAATGGACTTTGTTTGCTTTTAGATAAGGATCTTGTTAAAATGGAAAAACTGTCGCTGAAAATACAGTCTAGAAGGTTTTCTCGAAAGTTATGGGGATCACGCCGGATTATTACTACAGGAAATAATGCCCCGTGAGATAAGTTGCGATTGTTTTATTTAAACTTTAAGTTTAGTGGACGCTGTTTTCTACTGAACAGAAAAGTTGGTGGCACTCAACATTATAGCAACAACGAACAGATACATCACAACGATTTTAATGTGTTTTATTTTATGTCTGCTCCAAACATTTTTTAAATATTATGAACTTAAACGTAAAGACTTAAAAAAATATGTGCCCACGCATTTCAGCGTAGCCGCTGCATAGCTAGGTACTTTAATTATTTTGTCAGATTATGGCTCAAGATCAATTTGCCATGCATACTGGGGCAAGCCTGGATCCTGCTGTACAATCAATCAATCTGCCTAGCCTTTTGGGCCAACTATGTTGGGGTCTGCTTCCAGTCTAACCGGATGCAGCTGAATACCAGTATTTTATATAGAGCGACTGCCTATCTGACCTTCATAACCCAGTAACTGGGTAATACAATACGTCTTGGTAAGGCTGGTTGTCAGACTTTCGGGATTCTGGCGACCCGTAACGACTGTCAAAGATCCATGAATGACAGCCGAGACGAACGGCTTAACGTGCTTTCCTAGACACGAAGGAGTCTCGGTATGTAAAGATGGTCACGCATCCACGGACCAACCTCGGCAAGCGTAGTTTAACCTGATGGATAAACCCGTGTGGCTGCTACTTAGCCACGAGCCATCGTGCTGTACATCAACACAATATAAATGCAACTGCTGCCTTTTTGAACTATGTGATACCCTTAGATTTAGATCATGTTGAATAAAACTAAAATAATAATTATATAATATAAATCGTCCACTAGGTGAACTATAAACTCTGTAAATAGAACCCTATGTCATTTCTGTACGGCGTGGCACTTTGTAGCTAATCACTCATAAAATATGATACAACTGTATTCACATTGTTTTTTAGTTTTTGTTTTTTTACCATTATGTACAATCCCCACAGTAATGCGACACATACCATTGCAAACTATACATATTTCTCTATACATCCAGCCCTGTTTCATTTCTGTACGCCGTAGTTATGGTTTTGATACTATAATGGGCCATGACCTTTGTTCCGAATTTGCATTATTTGCGAAGGAGTTTTATCAACATAATATTAATTCTTTTTCAAATAAATAGTCGGACTTTTAATTTTGAAGTTATCACGAGTATAAAAATGCAATACGCGAACCGTTCGATGTCGGCGTCGCGCCGCCACGTTCTCTACTCTAGAGAGGAGAGGATGGGCACACGGGTAGAACATGACCTGGAATAGGACATAGGATACATTTTATTCCTATATTCCCACGGGATCGAGACCTACGCGAGTGAAACCGCACAGCACAGCTAGTATATGGATAAAGTGTCGTTGATGTGCTTTTCAAATCTTCCGTAATACTGCAATGTTCCTGTGAGTGTCCTCCAAGTAAGATTTATCAATGTATAGGAGATTTGATTATAAGATTTTTTTTCCGCTCAAATTTCCGATCGGTTATTACAACCTTATGTAGGTCTTGCACACATCATTACGTGATTCTCTTTATCATATCCCACATACATCCCTGGTTCAGAATCTCTGTCCAAGTTCAAGTATAACCCGAAGATGCGCCCCACTCTGCGGTTACTGTACTGAGGCCCTAGTGTGAGTTTCTTTTAACTATCTCGATTTTACGCATCGAACGCGTTCGGCGCTCCGATTGGCCCTTCAATGGCCTTCACTGGTGACGGGCCAATTGGAGCGCCAAACGCGGTCGATGCGTTAAGTCGAGATTGTTAAAATAAACTCACACTAGGGCCTCTGTGTACTGTAAGCTGTACTTTTAGTACGGAGTGGAGCGCGTCTTCGAGGATGGCACTATCTACAGGTTGTTAGGGTAGACTCCGTTATCCTTGAAACTAGTGGTTTGGTGTCATCTATAATATACTTTTTCTATGGGACCAACATTGAAATCGCAAAAACAAAATCTGCTGTTCCATACATTTTGTAGATTTAAGTGAACACAAATGTATGGAACAGCTGATTTTTTTTTCAATGTGTTGAAAAAATTAGATAAACGAACAATAGTAGATTGTTTGCCTGGGGAGAAAAGAACTATTTTAAAGGTGAGAGTTTCTTTGAATCCAGGGCGGACCCAGGAGCGAGGGATTCAAAGTACGTCACTCGAGCTTAAAATAGTGTTGCTCCCGAGCTGGACACACACATACTTTTTATCACCCTCTATGAGAGAATAAGTAAGTGCAAGCTACTTACCGCGTGGTGCAAGATCTTGCGCATGGGACGGAGCGCGTCGCGCTATAAACACTATTTAGTACGACAACACGTACCGTACATTTATTACTTTAATTTTTAACTTGGCTCGCGGGTTGTTTACTTTTTTATAGCCTGTTACTTGTTCATACAATGTTCGTGATTGATCTCTTTGTTTATTGGAACTTTTACTAAAAATATCCATAATCCAACAAATTCATTTCACTTTTAGTCCCTAGGGATTAAAGATCTTTTTTAGTCCCCGTTTACGAATAATAAACTAGCTTTTTTGAATAGATGTGTTAAAAATTTATACAGACGAACTTTTTGGCTATTAGCCTCACAATTTTTTTCTCGATTCCATTATCCGAGTCTCAATCTATGAGATTCTCTAAAAACCAGATTTGCAATAAACCATGTACAGTCTGGTTTCATTTCGTATAAAGTAACCTAAAATCTCATGATTTCTCACGTTTTTTAACTGGCAAGTCTAATGTTTTTCTAAATCTCACTATCTCACTTTTGTTTGCAACACTGCCCGTCTCACGTCAGTCGTCAGTCTAAAAAAATCTAACAGGTTATGTGCAAGTGTTTGGTTATGTTTGTAAACTTTTACAAAAACCTTTAAAATATGAGTGAATATTACCATATTGTCCCTTGGTATGATAGTGCCGAGTGGCAGCGAGTCTATGAAGATATATTGAATACAACTTCAAGTAAAGAAGATGCACTTAAACTTTTACTTGTATGGAAAGCCAGAAGCCCATCCTTGCCGTCCGGCATAGAATCAACCCTAAGCCTGCTGCAAGTTTTTTTTGAGGATACAAATACTTCTCAAGATACGGCCAATGATCAATTGCTGCGTTTAGCATATTCATCTGCCATCATGCGATTTGTAAACCATATGTTAGACAGTGAGACAGTCAAAGGGACAAGTCTATACCAAGCAGCCAAAAGATTGGGCGTTCCTGACTGGGTTGTGGACCTGAGACATGATACTGCTCATAGCAATACACTTCCTCCTATCGCACTACTAAGAGAAGCATGTTCTTTCAGTTTACAGTGGCTCCAAACAAACTATTGGGATAAGCACACACAATACATTCAAGATTACATTTGTGGTCAGAATAATGCTATCAATGGTGATGCATATAAAATTGGTTTGCTGGTAAATTTTTGTATTTCATTAGGTTTATGTGCACATTCCAAATTGAAGATTAAAAACTTATCAGAAATACCGAACATGACAATGAAAGAATCCATTGTCAATGATGCAAAAGAACTGCTCGGAGAACACATTGACTTGTCTAATCTGAAAACTGTGTCTATTATGTCAATTATCAATATACTGAATACAAATGGTAAAAAGTTATTAAAAGTACGGGATCCCAGCACAGTTATAAATGATGCTTTGCTTGGGGAGGATTCATTATTTTTATCAAAAGATCTTTTATATTTCTTTAGCGCTAGTGACTTTAAATACAGGAAGAAATTATACATTAGTTATGTTCATTGCTTTGAAGTACTGCTGACATTTCTACATACAAATGATTTACTGTTAGACTTCATTGTGGCTCTTATAAAAATTACACAAAATCAAGAAGGTGGACATTTTAGAGCACGACTGGCTGCACTGTGGCTTTCAGAAATTTTTGCTGCTCTGAAGATATCTCAGAATATCCAAAGAAAAATTAAAAAGTAAGTATTGTACATAGGCAAGACTATACTATACAAACACTGATGTTATTTAAGAAAACTGCACCATGATAAAAAGTTTGAAATTATTGTGGTTGTTACAGTAGAATCATAACATTAATGTTTTTTTTTTATATTTTCAGAATGACCAATGATGAGAAAATTTCCAGGAAGAGGAAAGATTTGAAGCATTTATATGAACACTGGTACCCCAGCAGTAGTTTAAAAAATGCACTTGTATTGGATTTACAAAAACCTGTTCCTGAAGAGTTACAAGACATCAGCTATGTCCAACCCATTATTTCTGCATATAATCACTATCTTTCTTATTTTATTTCAAATCTTTTAGACTTAATTGTACCAAAACTTCCTGCTGTGGTTGCCGATAAAATCTGTGCATTGGCAAAATTAATATCATCTCCAGAAAAGTTTCCTATGACCCCATCAACTATTATTTATACTGCTGAGGATTTGCAAATGACAAATGATGATGTTATGATAGTTGAAGATGTTCAAAATGATGTCTTAGAGCACATTGAAGAGAAAGATAAGGGGAAGGAACAACAACAAATGTTAAACAGCATTTGGAGATTAGCTTCCAATGGACATAACTGGTCTGCATGTCCTATTGGTAAAGTCCCTTGGCAGCATAAAACGGAAACTGTTGAAGAAATGGATACAAATAATGTTTTTATATAAAATTAAAACACATTTATCTCATTATTCTTTTTTTTTATTTTCATATTTTGTATACAGTATAATGTTTTGGTTACATTTCATTTATATTGACACATTATAGGATCCCTAAAAATAGTTGAACAATATACATGTTTATATGATACAAGATTCATTATTGATTAACATGTAGGACAAAGTTCACAGTCAAAGGACATACAGGTATATAAAACGACCATGTGTAAACAGCTTATTATTGGTCCTTATAGCAAATACAATGACAGGTTGAATAAACACGAATGCCAGTTACCTGATTCTTAATGAAATATCCAACTAATATCTTAAAATTCAGAACCTCTGTTCCATAAACCGTATTAATAAAATATTTGTTACAGAGATAGTAAGGTAACAGAAAAATAAAATGTGATGTTACACAAAAAGGTCTAATATTTAATTTCGAATGATATTCAACTTGAAATGACAACCTACCATAAAATTTCAACAATCCAATGATATAATGCACCAATAGAATTTTTTTAAATGAAACATTGATAGGCACTTTTACAAATAAACAGTGGCAAAGACTATAGCAGTTCTTAAGATATAATAGTACCTTGCTAAAAGTCGTCATAGTAACTAATAAATTATTTACATAAACCGTACGCGGAACGGGCGAATATCTACATACACTTCTAAAGTGTCAATAAATTCCTAGTTGTAGCCACATTGCACATTCATTAACTTTTCTTGTAAAATAACTTACTTTAAAATTATGATTATGAGTATGTTCGCTGATGGGGAGCTCGGAAAACAGACAATACGATTATATTATCGAGACCTAACCACATCTATATTTATATTACCTCAAAACAAAGTAGAATGTTTGTGGCTACTATAAATGTTGACGCTAACAACGCTATACAAAGATACGAATAAATGTAAACAAGCAACAATAGTAGCTAGACTCAGTGTTCAGGCGAGTCAAAGACTGCTGAAAGCAAACTAGTCGAAGGCACAGAAAGTACACTAGGTTACTGCGACACAACCCCACTAAAACGGAATCAACAGAGTTTTTAATACATTTAAATATAGTATTTGTTCGGCACCTTGATGAGACATGCACTTTTATGGGTGTTTCTTTTTCAACAAATGCAAATAAATCTAAGAATAGTTTTCTTCATATTTCTGTTCTGTGTAAATTACTCAAAAGGTACGCCTCGGTATCAACTGTGAGATTCAAACAAGTTTCGTGGCTTTAAAAATGTTACAAATAGTGTTTAAGCTTATTAAATACAGTAAGTTTAGTTAACACAGTCCATCATAAATATTGAGCTATAAAATATGTCCACAGACGATAGTTAAACGAGAGGCTTACAAACAATACAAGTTGTCACAGAGTAATTCGTTGTTTGTATAGTAAATTGTTACAAACTAATTAATAAAAAGCGGGTAAAATATTTGTGACTTAATAATAAATTCAATAGCTTATTTTAAGACAGTCTTTTAGAATATGAAAGCAAATTATGATAGAGGCAAGGTACATGGTGTTTATGATAACTTTTTGGATATTTTATTTATAGGAGTATGTTGTAGAAACATAACAATCCTGCTAAGGAGCCAAGTACCTAACAAGAAGAAATGTTATGTCTAAATACATAATATTCAATTACACATAAAATAAGCATTAAATGTCTAAGACAAATAATGACCATAAGTACTCAGGCAATAATATTTAATGTAAACATATAAGTTAAAATATTTTTATAAACATACCAGATTTTTTAAGTTCTGAATGGATCACAAAACATTCATTTTTCATACAAAATTATAAATTGCTAAAATAGGTGTGAATTAAAATCGTCTTTTACATGAGATAAAGAAACTAGATACAATTTTGGTTTATAAATAATTGATACCTTGTATAGTTTGGAACCGAACATGATAGTTAACTAGGATCACAAAATCAATAAAATTGCGTAATTCTAAACCTCATTTAAGTGATGTCTTTGGATTGGCATGTAAAAGCTTAATTTTGAATATTTTTTGTCTACACAATTATCGCTCGCCGTACCTGTGTCGACTCACTGCTAACTCAGAATCACAACATCTCTAATTGTAGACAATCTAAAATAGATACTTTTCATCAATTGTTTTTCTAAAATCAAGACACAATAGGGAATTTTAAGAATAAACACCAATTCGCCATTCTTTTTTAATTATCCATCAAATCAACACTGCTACGGTTCTGCGTCGACAAGCGGACGACGTGTCTAAATACAAGCATAAAATTAAATGGAATGAATCACTTCTCAACATGTTAGAGTCTGCAAGTTTTAACCTACTAGCTAATCGAAAACTTTGAAAAATACAGTCACATGTCATCTATATATCCAACAAAATACGCCTATTGACAGAAGAGCGATATTGCTATAATTTTAAAATCACCTTTAGACAAGATTTACATATTTACACAGAAAATATATCATAAAATATGTCAGTGCTAAGATGGATGTAAATATTTTTATGTACGAAAAAATACTTTTATATTCATACATCACTTGGGCAGTCGCCTAGATATCGTTGCGGCGAGTTATATGACTTACAGAAATAAGCTCATCACTACGTCTAAGTACAGCAGAACGACGGCTACGAGAGTATCTAGTCACCGCCGACTTCACCTACTGCTAGAACATGTATACTTGTCTAAAACAGAGCTCAGTTACATAGCACGGATGTGTATGATAAACAACATGAACATACCTGCTTGCTTCACATCGATCTTAATAAGTAGTTAATACGTCGCTAACAATTAGCAACATCAGGAGATAGGTCGCAAAAATAAAATAAATACTTCACGGTCCGTTTCATAAAACTTAGCAGTAATATAACATTCGATTGCTATCATCCTAAACAATTTAAAATGTGAAGGAACACGCACAGGAACATTTTATCTAATTTCTTTTCACTGTCAGGAATGTAAGAAATATGAGAATGCGAAACTTATCCATTAACGCATTATTTGATAACACTAGTCCTAAATATCATGGCAAAACGTGGACAGGTTTGCATAAGATTTGGTTGAAAACTGCCGATTGTTTGGTACTTGCGTACTACGAATCGAACATTCAATCATGTAGAGATTTATATGGTGGTGTATTGCGACCTAGACCATGATGGGGTCGTCTGAGGACAGCTGTCGGTGCAGCAGTCTCTGCGAGCGCATGGAGCTGGCGCCAGTGCTGAGGTCGTCCGTGCTGCCCAGCTCGCCGTCGTGGTCGGTCGTAGAGAGCAGGTCGTCGTCTGACGTCGCTCTGAGCACATATTATAAACGTAATGAATAAACAAAAACCTTGGCAGTCGGGTAAGAAAAGAGAATGAAAAAAACACAGGAAACAGAAACAATAAAAAATAAAAACATTACACCTAACAAAACAATCGAGAAAAAGACCCGTTCGAGCCTTTTTGACCCCGAACGGGTC
This sequence comes from Lithophane ornitopus, assembly GCA_948473465.1. Classification (NCBI taxonomy): domain Eukaryota; kingdom Metazoa; phylum Arthropoda; class Insecta; order Lepidoptera; family Noctuidae; genus Lithophane; species Lithophane ornitopus. The sequence goes on from OX419629.1 coordinate 9,805,455, forward strand.
AATGTACTTTTTTATGCTAATGATGATGAACGAACGAAAGTACCAGTTAGGTGGAAATACTTTTTAGGCGTTAGTGAGTGTAAGTCTGCCTTTCCAGATGACGATGTGCTAAGCTGTTGAACGATGGATATGTATGATATCAACCAAAAATAGGTAAAATTTGGTATAAGTTTTTAACGTAGCGAATGATGAGATGAATGATGAGATGTGCCTTGCGGGTGCAAGGCACATCTCCCCAGCTTCGCTACACCAATTAGTAAAGACAATAGTTTCATAGCTTAGCTTAGCTTCACCGTTTAGCTACCACCTCGCACATCTGCTGGACAGGCAGCCTAAGGGTCAGTACACACCGAGACGCGACGCGACGCGACGCGCACTTTTTTATGATCCGATACAATATTGAATATATTTACTACACAATAAGGTACACGCGCTGCGCAGCACCGCGCATCTCCGCGTACTTTGGCACGTATCGCACTGAAATTATACCTTTTCGTGAAGAAAATAAGTTAGATAATTGTTAAAAAGTGGAAGCAGCGTCGCGTCGCTTCACGTCGCGGTTTGAACTGACCCTAAGTGTGATGGAATATTAGCAGTAGCACTACTTACAGTGTGAATATACAAGATGTGTAAAAGTGGCACCAGTGCACCGTGACTGAAAATTGGTCTGGGAATCGGTTTGGGAATGAGGAAAGTTTTGAGTATGACTGTGTAAATTAATAGTTATAAGAGTAGAGGAGGACCTATGAAACGATGGAGGGACTGTGTGATAGATGATATGGCTAGAAACGGAATACAGAGATGAAGACTAATAGAGAAGTATGAAAGGAAAACACAAGTTGCGCCGACCCCAAATAAATTGGTATAAGGGCAGGAGATGATGACACTTAGTGTGTGCGGCGCCACAACGCGCCATACCTGATAAGAGTGGGCAGGTGGGACGTGAGGATGGCCTTCTCCTTCTGTATCTCGTGGATGTGGCCCACGAGGATCTGCTCCTCGGGGCGCGGCGCGTGCGAGTGCGAGCGCAGCGTGGACAGGCGGCTCGTGGCCGTGTGGCACGCCGTGTCCAGCGTCGCGATGTCCTGCAGCATGCCGCGCACCTGGGGAAGTTGGGAAGTTAACTTTGTATCAGTTGACTGCTAAAGAGACAGCAATGTCGGTTATTTTTTACCGTATACTTGTATTGCCGTGACGTGTTACATTGACATTGACATTGTGACATATTTCCAATTACATCTTATAATGGAAGTGAAAATCTCTAAAGCAAGCATGAGTTATGCAGTAGGTATTTAAATTAATCTTCATTATTTGAAATAGTGTATTTTGAAATAGCAACTTCAAATTGTTACTGTCGAATTTGACTGCATTGCTCGCATGTGTGTTCAAAAGCAGTGTGTGCAATGCAAAGAGGCGCGCAATAGGCTAGTTGACAGTTCTTAAGAAACCAATTACATAGTAATTTTCCTCAATTAATATTTCCGCGAAATATTAACATCAACGAACTAATATTTAATTTTTATATCGCAATCTCATTTTACTAGGGCGTGCGGCTTGACTTAAAAAATTTGAAGCTTAGAACTTGATTGATTCTTTAGAGCATAACATAGGTGTAACTTACTGTGCGCATCTTATCAACGAGTATGGCCTCTAGACAGGCGGTCTGGCGCGCGATGTCGTGCAGCGAGTCCTGTGCCGGCTGTATCTTGTGCGTGCGTAGTATGCACGGCGCGAACACTATCGCTAGCGCATTGGGGCCCATCCTGAAAGAAAAAACACTTATTTTATGTTAAAATGCAATTAGGAAACCCACATCTATCGATGTTTGACCTCAATATTAGATTTTAACGTGGATCCGCAAAGTAGACAGTTTTCTATGGTAAAAAGATCCACAAATTATGAATTGCTTTTGTCAAAATAGAGGAATTGCTAATGACAGCTGGGAATTGAGGAAATGAATAGCTTTTAGAGAAATTGCTAATGTGGCCGTTTTAGGCCCCCAGGCATGTGTATTTGCAGCTTTACTTGTGTGACATTCTTTTTCCAAACTCGGATGTGTCAATATAATCGCCCGGTTACTGTAATTTTTAATAAGATGTCCTTCTGATATTATGTTACATAAAGTCAAGTAAGAAATAATAATATTACCTATTATGATTTTCTCCGAGTGCCACCCTCGCCAAGTGGAATATCAGCCTCTCGACCAGATCAAAGTTTGGTTTTGGCAGCTTTCTTAATATCGTGAATATGGTGGACACCCGTTCCTAGAGAAAAAACACATTATTAATTAGCGTAACCTATGCACTATAAGTGGCCCCTATAAGGCCCTTTTTACCCGACATGGTTTCTTTACGGTACGGCGTATAAATCGCGCTTTAGAAAGAAATGTGTCAACAAGCTTCCATAGTAATCCATACAACACCGACGACCGTGACTACACACGGCAAGAAAAACATGTGTGTACTAAGGGCCTTACACTATTAGGGGAATATTGTGATGCAGTACTAACGACAAAGATGTTAATTGTTATTGGATGGAAAACGAGCTATTGGCTCAGCTACATCGGTGGTAGTTAGCCTAAAAAGGTGCATACATCGACAAAAATTCATTTAATGTACACTCTTTTTTTCTTCTATAATATTGTATCAATGTGTAGCCACAAAACATTTTGCACATTGGGTACTGAATTGTACTTAATCGTACTGTATGGATCGGAATGCTGGGCCGTGAAGAAGACGGATGAAAAAATAATGCATATAGCGGAGATGAGAATGTTGAGATGGATGTGTGGAGTGACGAAAATAGATAAAGTAAGAAATGAGTATATAAGGGGAAGTGACGGAAGTGGCGTCAGTGACAGAAAAGTTGAAAGGTAACCGTTTGGCCTGTTATGGGTATGTGATGATGAGGGACGAAACGCATGTGACTAAAAAAGTGATGAATATAAATGTTGATAGATGGAGCGGTAGAGAAAGGCCAAAGAAAAGATGGATGGATTGTGTGAGGAATGATATGAAAGAGAAGAAAGTAAATGATAGCGTGACGGTTGACAGGGAAGAGTGGAAAAATAAAAAGTTGCGCCGACCACAAGTAACATGGGACAAGGGCAGGAAGATGACGATGGTACTTAATTGTAGCTACACATTGATACAGTATTAAAGACCGCAAATTGTAGAGAATCAAGTGAATTCCGGCTGTACGTGGTCACCATCACTTAACTGCAGTAGCGGAGGCATTGCAGTTATGTTGCCATTCCAAAGACATAAGCCATTGACGTTCAATGTAAGCTTGAATAGACACCGCTCAACATGTTTTGGTGTGGGGACAACAAATATCTCAGTCCACTACCTTCGCGGTTGTCACAAGTTACGTGCTTCGCGTTAGTTCGACAGTCGACTTAGTTGTCTCGTACTTACTAACACAAATATGGATGAATGTCTCGGGGGAGTCCGGATCGCCCCAACGCAAATCTATGCGTAGTTTCGTGGTGGGGCGACCCGGTCTGTCAGGCACTTCTTCTCATGCAACCGAGCGGGTGGGCAGGTTGCGGATAGCCCAACTCCTGACTGCGGGACCGACCACCAGCGGTTACAATGGCCGCTGGTGGGCGACCCCGTGTCAGGAGCATCTTCTAAAGATCCCGGACAAGAGAAGTTCCCAAAAGTCAAATCCCAGGCCTAGGGTAACCTATACCCCCTTCTCCATACTCCCCTACACGCGGCTTGCGCATCGGGCTGCGGGCTCCTGGTTGGGCTGCCCTCGCCTTGCACGGAACCCCTGTGGAAGGCGAGATCGGCTATGTGCTGGGAGCACGCGGTCCGGTGGAAAGTCGTGTGTACCAAATCCCAAACTCTACCATCCCCCCCTTTCCATACTCATCCTGTCGATCCTAAAATCCCTAGGCCAACTCCCAGACCTAGGGTGTCCCCCACAACCCAAACCTCTTATCCACCCAAAGCCTTCCCTCCTATCCCCTTATCCCGTCGGTCCCAGAGGAGGGGTAACCTCGATTCCAAAAAAGCCCACCCAAACCCCCAAAATGAAGCAGCATAGTTTAAAACCTACCCAGGTGGGTCCCGGCCAAGCCGGGGAATCCCACACCGCTACGGCGGTTAGCCCCCATCGTATTATGGGAGGGGGCACTACCTGCGACATTGACAACCTAATGCCGCGCTTTTTAGCGCGGCCGGCAGCTGACCAAGCGCCCAACACAAAGGCTGCGACTAACGCGCCCACACCCACTACCTCGGCTGCGAATAACGCGCCCTCCAACACGACATCGGCTGCGATCCACGCGCCAGTACCGACCACACAGAGCATGCCTCCCACGAGCCTCTGGCAACAGAGCATCGTGCGGAGTAGCATCAACTACCCAGACAGCGACCAGGACGAGCACGGACCGACAGAGACGGGGAAGGCTGACAGACCTGGTGGCTCTACCACTCTCCCGGTTGAAGTTGGCAAAGTACGCCCGCTGAAGAAGCGCGGAAAAGTCTTGGCCCGGGAGAGGAAAGTAGGCGACCGAAAGTGCGACACCCGCGAAGGCACTAGCCAGCGCGAAGCGCGATCGGACGCCGAAGAGATGGTACGCGACCAGCTGCGAGTACGCGCAGGGGCAACCCAGCGCGCAAAGCAGCCGGACGCGGATCCACGTGACCGACCGCCAGTCCGCGCAGGGGAAACCCAGCGCGAAAAACGGCCGGACGCGGACCCAAGCGGGCAGGGGCAGATACGCGAAGGGGCAACCCAACGCGAAGCGCCCCCGCCCGTGACAGGGGCTGCCGGGGCCGCCAGTCGACCCCGACACACTGACACCGACATGACCACAGACCGGCCTCGACCCAGACACTCTAGGGGCAAGCGCGCCAAAACCTCGCGCAAAGCGTTGCCGGCAAAATACACCCAGCCAGGCACCTCCGAGTCGCAGCCTGGACCAAGCGGTACAGGGCCGACGAAGAGGGAGCGCCCTGACGACACGGCCTCGCCGAGCACGTCGCAGGGGGACGCCAAGCGAGTGAGGGTTGACCCTGCTCAGGGGGAACAGAGGACCTACGCGCGGGCCACGAAGGATATTCCTGCGCGGCTTGCCGTAGCAGTCTGCTTTCCCCACCCAAGTAGGGACCTGACTAAGGCCGAGGCCGAACACATAAAGACCGAGCTGGAGAACGCACTAATGGACACTGACCCGTCCACACCACTCCCGGCCTTCCGCGGATACCCTCGGGTAGCGGAAGGCACTGTGCAGATGTGGTGTGAGGATGACTCTGCCCTGACTTGGCTGACCCAGAATGTGCCCAAAATCCAACTTCCAGACACTGACCTGAGACTTACAGTGATGAAGCAGACTGACGTGCCCACCCGTGTCCGAGCCTCGCTTTTCGTCCCTCGCTACAGAGGTGACGTGGCCAGGCTCCATAGTATTCTGACTCGTCAGAATACTTGGTATGACATTGGCAGGTGGTCATTATACAGGGCGACTACCGTCGGTGGCGACAACAGCGGGACTTACCTCACGCTAGGGTTGCCACCGGAGGAAGCTGAAAAGGTCCTGGGACGGGAGCGACGTATATCGTACCTCTTAGGGTCGATATACGTGCGCTTCTGGCCCACGACCCGACCCTCTGACACCCAGACCGACGACACTGACGGAAAGACGACCTTACCGACCGCGGCACAAACGACTGACACCGACATCGACCAACTCGAGGAGGACATGGCCCGAGCGGCAATGGCCGATGTCGACATCGAGACAGCACCGCCCCAATCACCTGCCTGGAGCGAGCGCTTACTAGCCTCATCACCGGGTGGGAGACAAGAGGGGACGTACCGAGAGGAGGTAGCGGAGGGGCTGTCCGATGGATCCATCTCCGACTAACACCCCTCCACCACCATCGCCCCTAAACATCATACAGACCAACCTCCAGCATAGCCAGACTGCCACGGCCAGCTTGCGCAGGGCACTGGAGGTAAAACCCCGAACCATAGCACTGATCCAAGAGCCGTGGATCAGAAACAATAGAATATGCGGACTAAGTATTATCGGAGGTAAGCTTGTCCTCGACACACACGGCTCAGACAAGCCACGAACCTGCGTCTACATACCCAAAGACATTCCCATCACACCACTCACCCAATTCTGTTCCAGAGACCTGACAGCTGTCAGGCTCCAAACCGAAGGCAGTGATCCAGATGTTGTACTGGCCTCGGTATACATGCCAGGCGAGGGCGTGGACTGCCCGCCAAAAGAAATGGCCGACCTGGTACAACACTGTGAGCGCGCCAAGCTAGACCTGATCATCGGCACCGATTCGAACGCCCACCACCCGCTCTGGGGCAGCGAGGCACCAAACTCCAGAGGAGAGGTACTATCCACCTATTTATTCTCCACTAACCTTAACATCATAAACCGCGGCTCTGAACCCACTTGGGTTACAGTCCGAGGACAAACGATTATTGACCTAACACTTGCTACTGAAAATGTGACAAATTACATAACTAACTGGCACGTATCGGACGAACCTTCTTGCTCAGATCACAGAAGAATCCGTTTTACACTGACCTCCAACACAAGGAAACCAGCACCAAAACGGAACCCTAAGCGCACTGACGTCCCAGGGTATAAACGTCTGCTGGCCTCCCTGTTAGCGAGGCACCTATCAAGCGTAACCATAAGAGACCAAACACAATTGGAATACACAGTAACAAAACTATCAGAGTACCTTACCGAAGCATACCATGCATGCTGTAAACTAAGAGCGCCAAGAGCCAAGGGGGAGAAAAACCCCTGGTGGAACGCAGAACTCAGTAAGCTAAGAGACCTACTACGGAAGAACTTCAACAGAGCCAAAAACACCAGACTCCCGAACGACTGGGAGGTATACAAAGAAACCCAATATACATACAAGAAACAAATCAGAACCGCCAGGAAAACAGCATGGCGGAAATTCTGTGAATCCATCGAAACAAACAACGAAGCCGCAAGGGTAAGGAAAATCCTATCAACAGATCAGGACCGAACCCTTGGTGCGCTGAAAAAAACCGACAACTCCTACACGCTTAGCGATCAGGAAACCAGTAGGGTCCTTCTTGAGACCCACTTCCCAGGATGTAAACTCCTAGAGGATAGGACGTGGGACGTGGATCCAGAATGGGCCCCAACGGATCAAGACTGGTCTAGAGCCCTCGACATAGTAACAGAAGACCGATTAAAGTGGGCTATCAACTCCTTCCAGCCATACAAATCTGCAGGTTTAGATGGCATCTTTCCAGCCCTACTGCAGTGGGGGGTAGACCATCTGGCACCATGCCTGGTGGAGATATATCGAGCCTGTATAGCACTAAGATACATTCCTCTTGCATGGCGAGAAGTGAAAGTCATCTTCATACCCAAACCTGGTAAAACAGATTATACACTACCCAAGGCTTACAGACCCATAAGCCTCACATCCTTCCTACTCAAAACCCTCGAGAGACTCTGCGACAGACACATCCGGGACGGACCCCTCCTGGCAAAACCACTTCACAAACAACAGCATGCGTACTCCACTGGCCGATCAACAGAATCCGCGCTGCACAGCGTGATCTCCAAGATTGAATGTGCAGTGGACCACAAATGCTCAGCACTGGCCGTCTTCATTGACATTGAGGGTGCCTTTGATAAAACTAGCTTCAAAAGCATCACCACGGCCCTCAACAGACACAGCATAGACTCGACCCTGAGCGGTTGGATCACCAACATGCTCAGACTGAGAGCTGTACAGGTGACCGTGAATGACACCACTAGGGCCATCGTGGCGAAGGGCTGCCCCCAAGGGGGAGTCCTCTCGCCGCTCCTATGGAACCTGGTAGTAGACAGCCTCATCAGGGCACTTAACGACAAAGGTTACTTCACCGTAGGCTATGCGGATGATATAACCATAATAATCAACGGCACACATGAAAACACTATATGCAACCTCATGCACCAAGCCCTGAAAATAGTAGAGGACTGGTGTAATAAACACCAACTAACGGTGAACCCTACAAAAACTGAGCTGATCCTATTCACAAAAAAGAGGAAACTACCAATGCTACAACTACCCCGCTTCTTCGGGACAACCCTAAGCCTATCGACTGAAACCAAGTACCTGGGCATCTTCTTGGACAAACAGCTGAACTGGGCGAAACATATTAACTATACCGTAACAAAAGCCACCGTATCCCTCTGGCAGTGCAAACGACTGCTTGGAAGGAACTGGGGAATTAGCCCCAGGGTCACCTACTGGCTATACACCACTGTCATCCGACCGATTATCACATATGGCTCACTGGTCTGGTGGCCCAGGACAGACCTGAGCACAGCCCAAAAAGACCTCGAAAAACTGCAGCGATCTGCATGCGTTGCAATCACCAGCAGTATGAGAACCACACCTACTGCCGCCTTACAGGCGATGCTCGGACTACCGCCTCTGCACCTCATTGTACGAGAGGAAGCGGCCCTGGCCGCCTTTAGGCTCCACCTATCAGGAACCCTGACAAATGACTCCAGAGTTAAGCACACACGCATAAAGGATGATGCGGTCAAACGACAGCCAATGATGTCAGCACCCTGCGACAAAGCCCCGAAGACACACCACTTTCACAGACACTACAGCATAGCACTCACAGAGGAACAGAATGACTACTCAGGACCGAAAGAGATGAGAGTATACACTGACGGATCGAAGACCCACTCCGGCACCGGAGTCGGAGTCTTCTCACGCGACCTCAACATTAATATATCCAGCCCGCTAGGAATGTTCAACACCGTCTATCAGGCGGAGTGTGTGGGCATCATACAGGCGGCCTATGCCATAGAAGCCAGGAGAGTTACGGCTACCAACATACGCATACTCTCCGACAGTGCCTCAGTTCTCCAATCCTTACAGAAAAAATACATCACTTCGAAGCTTACACTAGAATGTCACAATGCACTAGAACGTGTAACGGTATCCGGTTGCAACAGGGTGACACTACAATGGATTAAAGGACACAGTGGATCGCTGGGCAACGACGCAGCAGACGAGCTTGCTAGAAGAGCATCTAGCACTTCAGTTTGTGGGCCCGAGCCCATCGTTCCCATCCCCTTTAACCAAATACGCAGGTGGCTCCAGGAATTCACCCATACCCAAGCGGCGAACTGGTGGTCCTCGGCACCGGGCTGCAGGCAGTCCAAGGAAGCTATTCCATTTCTGGACAGCAGGCTTACCAGGCGTTTGTTACGCCTGGACAGGAATGGCCTGCGTCTGGTGGCGGGGACCATCACAGGCCACTGCTCGCTGAACAAACACTTCCACACAATAGGCATAACGGACAGTCCTCTGTGCAGAGCGTGCATGGAGGCCGAGGAAACCGTCGCGCACGTGCTCTTTGAATGCACGGGCGTCGCCCAGATTAGAACTGAAACCCTAGGGTCACCCAGATCTTACACGGAGGTTCTGTGCAAACCAGTAGAGTTGGTAAACTTCTGGAGGGAGGTGGGCTGGATGGAATAACCCCCAACGGCCGCCATGGCCCACGCACAATGGTCCATCTTAGGGACTAAGTGCGGAAACCAAACCCGTAACATAGAACATAGAACATGGATGAATGTCTGTAATGGGTTAATGGTCTGAACACATAACATAACATCCCGCCTGTATTCCTTGAAGGGTCAGGCAGAGGTGTACCTAAATTACACCTATATTTCGCCAGTTATGTTTGAGTTCTAAGTAAAAGGGGGCGACCCTAGTGTATGTTATGGTCTGAAATGAAGTTATCATTATTACATCTTCGGCCTTTGTTCATAGTTATGCTGTTACCTGTGGGTCGGAGATCTGCGAGGCGAGTATGAAGTCGTCGTACAGGTCGAAGGTGAGCAGCGGCTCGGGCAGCTCTCGGAAGAAGGTCTTCAGCACAGACGCGCGCACGTGCACCGCGTACGCGTCCAGTTTGTCCGCGCCCTCTTCCGGAGACTCGTCTAGTAAGCGACGGAGTTCGCGGACCTAAGATAAAAATAAATAATCATGTATTGAGATTATGTTGAGAATCAGCATTTTTTGAAGGCCACTAGTACTACCAATGTATATTTAACAAAAAAAAAAACGCCCGAAAATAACACGTTACTTGTAAAGGGACCCATTTAATTTTTAACTTTATTTACACGGAACCCAAAATAAACAGCCCCAAAGGCACATCTAGTCAGTAATGTAGTCATTATTGTTTCGTTGCTAAAAAGGGATGCTTTCATAATCCCTTGATAAGTCCTAGTTTCAATGACAGCAACTATGTCTTTTCGAGAATCAAACACGTCTTCACTAGCTAAATTAGCTATATTCTTATCAGAATGAAGTTCCAAAAAGTGGAAATGGTTATTTTTATTATTATTCATGTATTTCGAATTTTCATATTATCCATTATACTTTTTAGTAATACTGAAGACAAATAAATGAGATAAATGAAAGCTCACCTTAGAACTAAGCCCACTCTTTCTGTACAAGCCCTCTGTGTAGAGACCTGTCATTTCTATAGTGGTTATTAGCCTGTCCACGACTATGGGGATGTTGGTCTCGCCAGTAGGTAGGTCAGGTAACGGTACTCCAAACACCTGAAAAGAACAAGTCATTATATAAATATAAGTTACTTCACCCGTTCCAAGACTGCACTAAATCCTTGCGTAGGATTAGCGCGGGTTTCGGGTAGCCGCAGAAAGTCTTGTTCTATAAATCTCTATTAGCCGCCATCTCAGAAGTCACACCTTTTCTAGCTGTACCATACTGCGTTTACTCAGCATATCTAAACTAAAATTAAGATTTGATTATTTGTTACGCTTTCACGCTAAAACGGCTGAACGGATTCGGATGAAATTTTGGCAAATGACTAGACTAGACTGGTAGACTTTAACCTGGGTTAGGACATAGGATACTTTTTATCCTGATATTCCCACGGGATGGAGGCTTATGAGGGTGAAACCGCTGGGCGCAGCTAGTGACAGTATATTCTTATTACTCGAAGATGGATGATTTTTTCCTAAAGAACAATTAGTTACTGAGTCTTGTTCCTACCTTTCCTCTCGAGACCACGCCCATTTGCTCTCGTCCGCCCGCATCCACGGCGCCTACGATCGCAGCCGATGGCGTCTGGTTGTCTTTACGACATAATGTTGATACCTTTACGAATAAAATAATGTTTAATTGGTTACACCTATAAACTTATATTACGAATTACAAGGCGACTTTAACTTAGAAATATAAATCGATTTGAGGCTCAGACAAAACTAAACAGAATTCGACTTTGAGATTGTAAATGAACTTTTTAAGGATTACATAACACTACGTCTGTGTTGTCCGAAGGTAGGCAGAGGTATATTGTACACCTACATTTCACCAGTTATGAATTAAGTTTTAAAGGATATTAATAATTTAAAATATTCTCATTATACTGTACCTTAGTATAACATTTCTTATGTGAGGCAAGTTTACACGTCTGGCATATGAGCGACCGTTCAATGGGCCACATGAAGAAAGTCTTGCAGATCTCACACTCCGTAGGTATGTTGATCATTGACAATATGAATGTATGACCTTTGTATTGTATTGGATCGTCCACCTGAAATTGGCAAATAAATAAAATCACTCACAAAATTAAAATGATTTAGTAAGAACCACGAAATATAAAAAATCTGTTACACTAAGAACTGATAGTGACCGAAACATAATAATGAAAGTTATAACATAAGGAAAGCAAACTATTTTTATAAGTCAAGATTCAATCAAAATTTATTCATTATTTTTTAAATTGATTTTTATACACTATCAAGTTGGTTCCCAACTCTACTCTCGTCTGTCACACCATATGTTCCTATTTGGTACGAAACCTTAATAAAAGTCTCAAGCGAAATAAGGAAATTTACCTTTCTCTTTTTATCCTTTTTTCTTTTCGTCCTCGCCTTATCCGTCTCATGTTGGCTCATAAACTCGTCCATGAACCCTCTGAAGGCGTTGACGCCCATCGTTATAGATAACGTGGAACCCTCTCGTGCACACACAGTCTCCATCACGTGCAAGAAGTTCCCTATGAGATCTTTGTACTTGAGCGACGATCCCCGCGTTTCCACGATACTGTATGTCGCTACTAAGTTGTCTTTGAATTCTAATAATGCGTGTTTGAATACCCTGTCCACCTGTAGAAAGGAAAAACATTTTGTTTGGTAATCTGAAGATATTAGGGAAGGGATAGGAAAGTCTTTAACATTATTTTCAAAACATCTATACAAATAAATAAAATTGAAGTGTCTGTTCTTAATGTCAAAATAACAGCTTTTAACTAAATGCATATGAAAGTATAATATTATAAAGTATATGATAAAGTATTACATATAATTATAAAGTATATGATAAGATGATAAAGTATACACGGTACTTATAAAAAAAAACATTTGTTTGTCTGTCTGTTTGTCTGGCTAATCTCTGAAACGGCTATACCGAGTTTGACAGGACTTTCACTAGCAGATAGTTGATGTTATAAAGAGTTATCATCATTTATCTTAGAAACAATTAGGGTACACGCGGGTAAAGCCGCGAGCATCAGCTAGTCACATATAAAAAAATACAGCGTAAAATACTACAATAAGTTCAGCTCACCTCTGATTGCTTCTTCTTCTCATTTGGTTCCATTTCATAAATCTTTTCCGTGATAAAGTTCTGCATTGCTTGTAACTCAGTCGCGTCTGATATAATCTTATCCGTTCTATCCATAAATTCTGAAGTCCCTGTTAGGTTGAAGTTCGAACTGACCGATCCTTTGGAGTTATCTAATAAATTATAATTGGAGTTTGAAATAATTCTCTTTCTGTTCTTAGGGCGGCCTCTACTAGCGACTGTGACGGGGCTGGAACATGGCATGGTGATGACTCCCTTGTTCTGTATGCATTTCGTATGGTACAGCTGTTTGCAGTCGATGCACCGCTGCCCCTGCGTGATGAACGCGTCGATCGCTTGATGGCAGTACACGCATTTGTCACCTTTCGCGAATCGGGTGCCTTTGCGAAACCTGAGAAATTGAAATAATAATTTGAGTACCAATTTGTCTACAGCTATTCCATTTGCGGTTTGCATACCATGTGTCGCGTTTTGTAAAATATTTTCAATCTCTAAGATCTTGTTCAAATATCAAGCTACCTGTGTTAATCCTAGTAACAGTTTTTTAGCATGCTGTAACATTGTAATATGCAAAATCTCAACAACTTGTTAAGTATCAATGTTAATAGCAAAGTATTTATGTAACTTGATTTATGAGTCTTGTTTCTCGAAATGTTAATGAGAGTTCTAGTAGTCGAACAAAACTCGTTACCTATTTATTTTTGTGTGAAACGCTCAAATACGCTTAAGTTTCGAAAATTTTTAATTAAAGTTCTTGTATACATACTTTACGATCACAACACGACACGCACTTGGCCGAAAAACAGCCTTTGCACGAAATATAAATTAAGGAAGATTTTGCACATTCATTCAACATAAATAGATCTCACTTAGGTGAGACATAAATGATTATCTGCTCATTATCTAAAATGAGCAAAAAAAAACAATAAACACCGATTACTTATATTTTATCAGACAGTAATCAGTTGCAGACGAATATTGATATGTTAGACGAAGCTTTATCGCTTGACCTCGCCCCCGTCAATTGAGTTGCTGCGGTCAGTGATCGGTTAAGGTTAAGCAAACACGGTCTCGGTCAAGGATTTGGTAAAGCCTTGACCGAGACCATGTTTACTTAGTTTCGTAGATATATATATATATTTTTTTGTGACATGTAAAGAATTCGTAAGTCCCCTCCGTATCAATTAAGCGTTGTCTGAAATATGGTAATGTATACATTATAATGGGTATAAAAAACGCTTAGACCACACCTGGGAACCTTCTAGTACGGAGATATTCTCTCTTCTTTTTTTTTCGTGTGGCTATTGACTAACCAGTGCCCTGTTTAGCAAAACTTACAAGACTTGTATTACCAAATGTCATTATGTAGTTCACAAGTAAGTACTTATATTTTTTCGTGATTTTGTTTGTCAAAAAATTCTTTGTAAGTTACAACTTGTAGAAAATCATAACAAATCCTGAGAGTGTCCGGCAACTCTCTATTGCGTCTTACAAGTTTACAAGTGTCGCACTTAGTACCGCAATAAATGTTTAAATTCGATTTTCTGTTTTTGTCAAAAGAGAGAGATGACCTGATGCCCGTGTCCCAGCAGTGGGAACATTATGGCTGATTATGAATATGGAGATGAGCTATGAATTTAACGAAAATTAACATTCTAGGTAACTTGTGAACGTGTAGACTTGTTACTTTTCATGAACAGGGCCCAGGTCTCAGTTTTTATGCCGCCCATGGGCCTTGGCCTCACATGCCGGGGACACGGAGATATTAAAGGTCAAAGATTCAAATTCTTGGCGTTTTTTTTTACGAAAACAGGTTTTAAATGTTTACGATAAAAAATCTCACGACTCCTGTCCCGTTCCATGCACCACTAAGCACTGTTTGCGTGCTTTACATTGAACGCCTTCGTAAACAGCTATTTTCCGTAGCAAACATAGAAGTCGTTTCCCAGCAATTATTTTTGTGCAATGTTTACTTAGTTTAATGTACAGAATTCGTAGTTGATGACTATGTGATGGGTCTTTTTGAAACTACCCTATGTGTCAATCCAGGTAAACAATGTATTAATTCCGTAAAACATTGTTTTCATATAACAGCCACTTTACGCAAAACCTTAATGAATTATATACCTAAACCTTTCTAACGCATCACTTGGTCCATTGTTGGTGCAAACCGTATGAAAATCCGATCGGCAGCAAGCATCTATCTCTCACACTTTTACCCTCACATACACTCACACACACACACACACAAAATAACACACACTTTACGAATCTAGTTCTGTAAACTGACATATTCTTTCTGCTCAATTGCACTCCGACCCCCAAGATACAAGCCCTGCTTAGTTTGGGGGTCAACGGTCAAACCAAAACATTGTGATGTTCAAACTACCTTAACTTTGTATGTGGTCGATGTCCGTCATTTTTGTATTTTTTTAGTTTTTGAGTTTATCGCGTTCAGACAGACGCGATTATATTGTGATTCTATGTACCTAATTTTGATGCAAATGGCGTTAACGACGACTTTACCATTAGTTTGTTTACCTGTGTCCTGCGATCCGGAAGAGTCCGTTCCCTGTCTGTCCGATGAAGTCAGTCGATCGAGGGTCGAGGGGTCGCACGTCGCCGGGCGCGGGGTCCGAGTTACGTCTCCGTAGGGCTGCGGAGGATACTACCGCTGCACTCGGCACCACGCTTACTACCAATCCACTCATCTGATCTGACGCCGCACTAAACAAAGACAATGATGCTGATTGTAAAAGTGATCGGACTTGTTCATTGTAAAATGTTAGAGTTATAAGCACTGAGGAAACCATATCTTCATTCATGATTTGAGACGAAGTAAAAAGAAAATACATTTATTTGCACTTAATTTGACGCTAAGGGCCATATTAGACTGGCAATTTGCGAGCGTGTTTCGTGCACGCCCCGTGTGTGCAACGAGTTCGTCGCGTTTGCGGAACGAGAGCCATTGATCTGAGTGCACAAGCGAGAGCGAGACCAGCGAGTGTACAATATTGTGAAAACGCGGCGAACACGTCGCGTGGCTAGCTCGCTTCGCACCCCAGAGAGCACGTTCATAAATCGCTTGACTGCAAACACGTTGGCAAATCGTCAGTGTGATACTGCTGTAAAGAATAAAAGTAAAGCACACAAACACAATAAGAACAAGTTGGGGATACATATGCGTCGCATCCACGCAAAACGGCCGTCGCTCAGTATAATGCTGTGACACGATGCGAGACAGAGCCACAGCGTTAGTTTTCAGCGACAGCCGGCAATGCCGTGATGTTGTCAAGCGGTGTGAAGCATTCGTGAGACATGGTTCTTTTTCTGTTTTTTTTTAATGATGTGGTTAGAAGAAGACAAAGAAAGTATAGTTACCGTTTAATATCATGGTCGTGCAGCGACAGCGAGGCGTCCACGATGATGTCAGGCGGCGGGCCGCGCGACGAGCGGCGCGGCGAGCGGCGCGCGGCGCGGGCGGGCGGGGCCGGCGCGCGACCCGCCGCCGGGCCGGCCGGCGCGCGACCCGTCGCCGGGCCGGGCGGCGCGGCCGGCGCGCTGCCCGCTGTGGGGTAATACTCACTTAGACTCGAGCTACATAATCACTGACAAATGCACAGACTGGTCAGCTCCACTCAAATCTATGTGCTTCTTTCCTCAAAAGATTAATTCAGACACTAATCTACATGGTTCTCATATGACCTTATCAAGATTATGTCTGGACTTTAAAAGAGACTGGTCTCTGAACTTTTTCAATGATTTTGCAAGGCCATCAGAAACCAATCATCTGCGAGCAGACATGCTGTTTAGCGTCTTGGTTACGGACAACCTAAAATACAGGGTGTTAGGGTAGACACCGTTATCCTTGAAACTAGTGGTTTGGTGTCATCTATAATATACTTTTTCTATGGGAACAAACTTGAAATCGCGAAAAAAAAATCCCTACATTTGTGTTCACTTAAATCGACAAAATGTATGGAACAGCAGATTTTTTATTGCGATTTCAAAATTTTGTCCCATAGAAAAAGTATATTATAGATGACACCAAACCACTAGTTTCAAGGATAACGGTGTCTACCCTAACACCCTGTATACATTACGCGGTTACGCATCCGGTCAAGAAAATAAGTCAGATATAAAATCATCATAAACGTTCCATTTTTATATACACATGTTGAGGATATCACGAATATGGATTATGGATAAGGTAACTTACAATAGTAATAAATGACGAATTTCAGAAACTCCACTATGAAACCCATTACAGTTAACACAATCAACAATCTGACTTTGAACATGTAACAAGAGATTAATTTTCTCTTTTCTAAAGAAATCACTGTCACTGACATTTTGACGCTTATAACATTTAGACACAAATGCGGAATTGTTTTTGAAAAGCTCTCATCAAGCTGTTTATTTATACAAATTATGTTTCATAATGGGCTTTAAAATCTGATAAAAGATTAAAGTTACACTAATTACTACTTA
The DNA here is from genome assembly GCA_948473465.1 of Lithophane ornitopus. Classification (NCBI taxonomy): domain Eukaryota; kingdom Metazoa; phylum Arthropoda; class Insecta; order Lepidoptera; family Noctuidae; genus Lithophane; species Lithophane ornitopus. The sequence goes on from OX419629.1 coordinate 9,822,602, forward strand.
GAATTGAACGAACCTAATGAAGGAATAACAATGAGCGATCAATAAAGATTGCAAGTATTCGTGTGTTCGGGTGTGAAAAAAAGAACAACTTTACTATAAATAAGATTTTGAGTTTGATGACCCATGAATATTAATACTCGTAGCCTTGTATAATACTTTGTTTCTTGGTTTGAAAAAGCATGATTTCGAAGTCGCATATCCATATCACCATAGGATTTTAGGTTTCTGAAATCAATTGTTTGGGCATTTTTAAAGCTACTGGCGATCTTTTCGTTTTAACTCGACAATACGCGCACCATTGACTAGTGATGTTAGTGACGCTATAAACCGTTACTGACGGTCATCTTAGGAGTGCTACATCCTGTTCGGCTCGGCAAGATTCGCAAAGGGCAGGCGACAAAATCGAATATATTATGTATACAGGGTGTAAGGGATAGCCCTCCGCAGACTGATGGGATGAATTCAACATATCATACTTAGACGATCGGTACATGAAATTGCAGCGCGCGGCCCTCCAGCGTGGCGCTGGACACGCTGCGCTGGTACACCGCCGCTGAACATGACAGTAGCGTACCTGCATCAGCCGCGGGCGCGGCGGGCGGGGCGGGCCCCGCGCGCGGGTCGCGGCGCACGGGCGGCAGCGAGTGCAGCGCGCGGCCCTCCAGCGTGGCGCTGGACACGCTGCGCTGGTACACCGCCGCTGAACATGACAGTAGCGTACCTGCATCAGCCGCGGGCGCGGCGGGCGGGGCGGGCCCCGCGCGCGGGTCGCGGCGCACGGGCGGCAGCGAGTGCAGCGCGCGGCCCTCCAGCGTGGCGCTGGACACGCTGCGCTGGTACACCGCCGCTGAACATGACAGTAGCGTACCTGCATCAGCCGCGGGCGCGGCGGGCGGGGCGGGCCCCGCGCGCGGGTCGCGGCGCACGGGCGGCAGCGAGTGCAGCGCGCGGCCCTCCAGCGTGGCGCTGGACACGCTGCGCTGGTACACCGCCGCTGAACATGACAGTAGCGTACCTGCATCAGCCGCGGGCGCGGCGGGCGGGGCGGGCCCCGCGCGCGGGTCGCGGCGCACGGGCGGCAGCGAGTGCAGCGCGCGGCCCTCCAGCGTGGCGCTGGACACGCTGCGCTGGTACACCGCCGCTGAACATGACAGTAGCGTACCTGCATCAGCCGCGGGCGCGGCGGGCGGGGCGGGCCCCGCGCGCGGGTCGCGGCGCACGGGCGGCAGCGAGTGCAGCGCGCGGCCCTCCAGCGTGGCGCTGGACACGCTGCGCTGGTACACCGCCGCTGAACATGACAGTAGCGTACCTGCATCAGCCGCGGGCGCGGCGGGCGGGGCGGGCCCCGCGCGCGGGTCGCGGCGCACGGGCGGCAGCGAGTGCAGCGCGCGGCCCTCCAGCGTGGCGCTGGACACGCTGCGCTGGTACACCGCCGCTGAACATGACAGTAGCGTACCTGCATCAGCCGCGGGCGCGGCGGGCGGGGCGGGCCCCGCGCGCGGGTCGCGGCGCACGGGCGGCAGCGAGTGCAGCGCGCGGCCCTCCAGCGTGGCGCTGGACACGCTGCGCTGGTACACCGCCGCTGAGCCTCGCCTGCACACGTACGATATCATTATATTTTAATTCAGAAATCAAGTTATGGAAAAACAAACTCAATGTCAAATATGTCAAAATTCAAATTCCATTGCAATATCCATTGGACCATTGGACTTTTTACAAATGGTCACTCAAAAATCAACTTAAAATGCATAACGTTACAATTATCATTACCAATACATGTAAATTATCTGAGATTCTACATTCAAAAGAAGGAAACGCAAGTCAACCAAATTGTAATCAATTGATTGTGGACTTGTACAGATTATATTAAGAGCTGCAAAGATTTTACCTGGTAGTAGTTTTGGTGGTTTCCGTGCTATCTGAAGGATTCCAATTGCCTATCTGTCTAAGGTACTCTTCACTGCTACTCGTTATTGACTCCAAAAGCTCAGCCAGTTCTTTCTCCCGTTTTTCTCTTTTCTACAAAATTGAATAAAAAGAAACATTATAAATAGAAATTAAAATTAGAATTTAAAAAGTTGTTTTCAACAAAAAAGTATGATTTGTGAACTCATTATTTGTCATAGTTTGTATTTCCCGCGGCCCGGTTTACCCCGTGCAGCAGTAGTTAAAGTTTGAGTTGTTTTTAAAGTGAAACTTCTAAGGCGACGAGTCGATAATTAAACAAGAATTGAGGGTGAAATTTCAAGGACGCGTCACGTTTCGTTACATGAGAGAGAAGAATGATACATCTCTATTTCTCACACTAAATATCTGTTATTATTTATTTTTTAAGAAGTTTCACTAATTTAATTTAACCCTGTTTAATAGTAAACGTACCTTAGTAATAGCATCTTTTTCAGTCATGAGATAGTTCTGGTCGAGCCGTAGCCACAGTAACTCGTCCGCTAAGTCTTCGGGCGTGATCTTGTTGGGCAGCGTGACGGCGGCTTGTGGGTACCTGTTCGTGGTCACGTTCCAGCGCTCATCCTCTGGAGAACACTCGCTTGTTTCTTTTGGTATAAAGCTGTGGATTGGACAAGTTCTTTTTAAACTTTCATCGATTGTGATGAAACATTATAACATTTGTTAGGGTTTCTCATGAATCAGAATAATCATATTAGAATAACATTTGATTTTAACAATAACATTTTTATTCCAGTTTATGATCATCAAAAACGCTGCATGATAATAATGACGTCACAGTATACTACTGGAGTCCTACCTTAAAATGTTAAAGCTATTTGGTTGCGAAAAATGTTTGCAGCAGTCACTAGAAATATTACTAAAACAGTATTTTTTATTGCATTACCTCGTAGTGGTACTGGTTTGCTTCAGCGGAACATCCGTCTTCGTAACCCTCTTCTTGGCTTTCTGGATGGCATTTGTAGTTTCTAAAGCATCTATGATGATTTCCCGTTTTTTCTCGACCCTACAAAAAATATATTTTGCCTTTAGCTTATGCTCGGGTCTAAATGTGGCGAATTCCACGCGAGACGCGAAATCACTAGTCTATTGTTATAATGATTAGGAATTTAAGTCACGCGATTATTTGCATCAGTTTGAACACCTCTATACAAGTTAGTCGACACAATCGGCGCGAGCGAATTTCGTCCCGAATCCCGCGCAGGATTCGTCTCAGTTTGACCAGACCTTTACTCCTTATTTTAGCAAATCTTGACTGTGTTTTCTCAGTTTGTTTACCCATGAGTTAAATGAATGTATTTCAGTTATTTATCTTACCTTGGTATCGGCAATGACTGTGTCGCTCTCAGTTGCCTCGAGTTTTCTAGGTCCGTTCGTAAGATATACCTAAAATATGAGATGTCGATGAAATGATAATTTTGTTAAGTAAACCAATATTCAAACCCAGAGTGAACTATTTGTGATGGCTCTGATTACAGCATGAAGTATAATAATTATGCATATGATCAATAATACATTGTATCCCAAAAAATTAAGAGTTAAATTGTGTTACGTGTTGGCGCAGGTTTTGCTCTTTATATTCCGTCCACCACACACAAGAGCGTAGTCAATCGACGTGACCATCGCCTCAAAACGTGTCACTATTCTAGGTATGTCCCATGCCCAGTGCCGTGGACGATGAAGACGGCATGACAAAGTACACGTCAAACTTTATAACTGCTCTGAAGTGCGCCACTCGCTGCGCAGTACCGCACCCCTCACCCCGCTGACACATGAGTTTGCTACTGCACAGTGACTCGCCTTATGTTCCGAGCCGCCATAAAGTTTGAATCGTACTGTACCTATTCCAAAAAAAGCTGTGATTTCCGTGCATTTTATGTGGTGGGTTGCTGTTGTTTGGCCCACAATGACCGATGTACTGCACGTGATATGTGCAGCATTGTATGAATTTTCGCTAATATTGACTGCTAAGTGTAAGGGATGAAATGCCTTATTACATTGTTGTACGGGCCACAACCGTTCAACTGTCGATTGGCCTTTAGAAGGCGATAAAAAATTAAATTCTATCGAGTTTTGTTAGTGACAGTCGGAGGTCTAATAGGCGTACCGCTGGAACTGGAAGTTATCGAATCAATAAGCTATTTTTTTAAATAATTTGTATGCTACGCCACCATACAGTGCCGCTAGAGTAATAGCATAATACTCAGAGTTGTCATTACAGTCAGAATCCCTTACATTTTGACAAGTGTTACGCAATTTAGGTGATTATCTATGACTATATTTTTTTAAACCCGTGGTGTATGTTCTGTACATGTACTCACAAGGAATCTTTCTTGGCAATCCTCAGCGCCACATTGTTGTCGTCCGGTGCCGGGGCTCGTCCGTCATGCTGTCAACACAAACACCAACCACAACGTTGTATGCGCGTGTGTACTACCACACTTTACTCACGCCATTAGTGACATTAAACTCTCGGGGTTAGATTGAGGACTTGTATCACTACGCGGTGTCATATACAGGGTAGCGACTAAAGTCCTGAGTTTGTGTAAAACAAGAAACGCACAACATTGTTATAACAACATGATTTTATGTTACTGGTATCATGTCTTACGCACACTATGGTACCTGCAACATATTTCCAGCAACTCAAAAACTGCTGCAACAAAGTTGCGCAACAAGGACTTCGAGGTCGTTTTTCTGACTAAGTCACTGCTCCTCATTTGTTTTAATTTTGTATTTAAAATTTTGGAGGCATTTATCACATACATTTAAGCATACATTATGTGGATCATATTAGCAGGTAGTGAATCAAGTCCTAAGAGTTAAATAACATCGAATTGGATAGGGTGCAAACCGAGATCACTCATTGAAAATCTGGCGGTAAATTCTTGATTTCCGGGCGAGGGTTATCTTATCAGTCAGTTATCGCTTACTTTACCCTAAAATTTTTTAATGCAAGTGCTGTACATGTTAGGTAAGTGTCGAAAGCCAAATGACAAAAATGTAACCAAACGTGTTTCACAATCACCAGGGCCATTCGGAGACGTTTCTGGTCCACAAAATATTTTTTTTTTTCAAGAAGTTTCTAAATACAGATTCTTAGTTGCATGGTATCGTCGTCTACACTCTACACATTGAATCACAAAGCACAGTTCAATAGACACCAAATCAAAATACAAACGTTAACAACTTTCGATAACCCTCACCCTGAACACATTTAAGAAAAAACAAGGAAGTATTATCACATGCGGGGTCTTCAACTCATGGCGTACCTCACTGTCCCCAGACGCCCGCCTGGCCGCGAGGGCCCGGCGCAGCAGGCGCCCCCTGGCGGCCGCCTGGAAGCCCAGCAGGCCGCGCCGCAGGCGGCAGAACCAGCGCCGGGTGCGCGCGCCGCGGTACCACGCCTGCAGACGGACTGCCGCTTCTTGCCGCGCTTGGAGCCATTGTCTGACGAATTTTCTAGGTTTTTATCGTATTTTTTGTTATATTATAGACTCATAGAATATAAACAATAATGCTGGTTAACATGCAATCCAGTATGTACATAAAACCGGCGAGAATGCAGGAACTCTAGATCGATAAGTGACCAATCAGGATCTCTATTCAAATTCAGGCGGATACTGGATGCTAGACTGGATTGAAAAGTGTTTCCATTGGTCAAATATCGAACCAGTGTCACTGAATTACAGCGCTGGATTGAAAGGATCAAAGTAAACCAGCTTTTACAACTGTAAGACAACAAGCCAACTACTAGCTATTGTTAATCATTTCGGAGACTGACAACTATCAGATGAAAGATAAAGTGGCACTTGCAACATCCAGGTCTGTTCCAGTCAGAAAGGAAACACAACCTAATTTAGTTTTAGAACATAATTAAGTTTTGACGTGGAGAAGAATTTTTATAACCTATTTACAGAAATAAATTATTTATCATAAGATACATACCTGCAAAAATACTGTATAACAACTGACGCTCTCCGTAGCGCGAGGAATCGTCTCCGTTCTAACACGGCGCGGAACCAACGTTGTATGGTGATTATGGATGCCATGATCTGCTGGTGCAGTCGGTACTCTAGCTTCGTCTGCTCGCTCTCGCGCATGAAGATCTTTGTGGCACCTGTGGGTGATTAGGGGTAATTTAATCTGTGAGATGTTAACCAACTGGCTTTATAGCGCGGTAAGCAAACCCACCTATTTCGAATAACCCAATAGAAAATTCATTTGATAGCACCGGTGGGTGGTGTCCTTTACAGTGGCCAAATCGAGCACACACCTTTTGACCTACTGGAATTTGAACCCTTACTTTTTGGATATAGCCTATGCCCAGCAATTTACTGTTTTCTACTGAGAAGCTCAGCACTTCGGAAGGAATCTTCACAATATTCAGGCAATTATAAACCAATCAGAATAAAGTTATACTTTTTCACTGCGAGCTAGAGATATAAATACCTAGTCCTTTTTACAATGGAATGAAATGGTTTTTAACTTCCCTAAACCGACCCAATAATGAACAACCTTCTCAATTAAAATCTTTAATTAGCACAAACTCTCGTTGACGTATAAATACAAAATGATCATCGCCTCAAAATCAGTTTCTTACCTAATTGATAGTTATCCCTATCCAAGTTCAACGTAGCGAGGAAGTGCCGCACATCAGTCTGTGAGCTGAGCAGCCCTTTAGGCAGTAGTATCCTGTACAGCTGTATAAATTCCTCGTAGGTAAGCCGCACGTTGTACCCGGCTTGCCGGATCCGAACCGTTTCCAACATGCCCGTGTACCGTAACTGACGCTGTACGGTTTCATCGTCGAAGACGTGGGGTACTTTTTCGCCGTTTGATTTTATACATCTGTGGGATAAAGAGTTTAATGAAATGCCAAAAAGGTAGGTCAGACTTTATATTTTTTTGACAAATTACTTGTCAAAAAAATATAAAGTCTATCTATCTATCTATATCTAGTCTATCAATCAAACGCAGTGCATTTTTACTAAAACACTGTTCACTAGTTCTGAAACGGGAATAACTGATTCTTTAAATGTTTTCCCATTAGCATAGCTAATAAATACTATTTAGTAGGAGACTATAAATCATCCTCACTACCAGATTGATGATCTGTGAAATACTCACCGTAGCAGGAGGAGAAAAGGGAATACTTATAAACTGAAATGCTGGATATATGAATAAATACAAGTATGTTGAGTTTAAAATACCATGATGAAAATGATACTCAGACATATAGGTAGGTAATTTCCGGAAAGAAGCTATTGCAAATTAAACACAGTGCCTTACCTAATAAAGAACGGGTTGGCTTGATTCAAGGTGTCCATGAGCGCGGACAGCGAGTGCTGGAACTGCGCCGCGACCGTCTGCGGCTGTTTCCGCTTGCCGGCCGGCGCGGCCGTCCGGCCCGCTAACGTCTTTACACTCTGAAGATTCTTTAACCCTTTTTTCGCTCGCTCTCTAGGCCTAAACGACTTGTTCTTCCTGTAGAACCAAATCAAGCTTGTGTAAAGAACAGGAATATTGGGGCCAAATCTTTAAGAGATCGCAATTTGGATTCTTTTTACAATTTTAATAGTTTATAGAAGAAATATCCATAGTATCATGAGATCTCTTAAAGGGGCTACACCAACCACCTAAGTAAAGATTGCTTGGTGAGAAAGTGCGAATTATTTACATACATGCTAGTAAAGTGTTCTTTAAAAAAACTTTTTTGAGCAATTGCAATCCAGAACAAGCTAATATAAAACATTTTATGTATCTGCGTTTAAAAGTAAGCCAAATGGTGAAGAAAATATGTTTTATTTTTGATGTTTTGCATTGATATACAGCTCGCTGTTTTGTTTTTATTTTTTATGCAGAATCCTGTTAACTACGCTTACCCATACAGTTAAGCAACAAACGACAATTACAGCTACTACATATTTATTACTGCTGTTCCAAATTATTTTATAATAGGAGATGTAATTGTGTGCATGAGGCTGACAGCCGCTATGTTAAAATACTAAAATAAATAATACAAATATTATAAATATGCTATATAAAACGTCACAAAAGGAATGCGACAGAGAAATGCACGAAAACTTAAAAAAACCCATAGCCATCACCGTGAAAAAGAGAAAAGTGAAGAGAGACCCCAACCGAAACACGCAGATTCATCAAACAAAATGTAATGTTAAAAATTAAAATGAGTCCAAATAAAAAGTTTGAATTTAGAAATAACAGAAAGGAGAACTAACTGCTTTGCAACGGATAAAATTGGATCGGAGTTTAGATGATGATCGATATTTGCACTCATTCAGTGTTTGACTTTGTTTGAGGAACGAGAAGTGCGAGACAGAGACAGAGCATGTCACATATCGGTCGTTGCATCGCACGTACATAACGATCTGGCTGGCGCGCTGCATGACGTCGGTGTCGTCAAACGTTCGCTCGTCGCGCTCTCGATCGACCCTTCGCGTGCGGGTCTCGGCGATTCTGTAATTTTTTGTCCCTTTCCCACCCGCGCGGGCTGCGCTTGGCGTCTCAGTTCGCAGTTTAGTATCGGCGTTCGCGCGCCCGGGCGTCTCGCGCGCTTTACTCGTCGCTCTGTGAGGCGTTCTGTTCGTTGGTTTGATGTAGGGTGAGAAAGGAATCGAGGATTACAAAATTAATGTAACAAAAATAAGTCAGATAACCAAATTAAATGTTTCTGTGAGATGCATGCATACCTGCTCAGAGTGACCGCGAAGTGAGTATGAATAAATTCCTATTAGAGAACTAACAGATGGAAACTAATTGCTTTGGGACTAATAGCGAGTCAACAAAGACATGAAGTAAGACTGCGGCTAGATTGTGCACTAGGCCAGGACGAGCCGCAGTCTTGTTGGGCACAGTATAAACGCAACAAAGGGTGTGTTACAGGTTGACTAAAAACATGGATATCCATGCGTTAGGTGCACATAGAACATATAACAAGCATGCCGTAAATTCGGTGACTTACGCAATGCGGTTGATTGCAAGATTGATTGACGATACTGTCACCAGTTGGCTGAGCAACAAGACACAATTCATTACGTCACATAACGTTGCTTGCAAAGCTATATTGTAATACGTACTTTATACATAACAATATAATGTAAACGATCAAGGTTGTGTTTCAAACCGCAAGTGTTTTATTTACATTTGAAATGCAAGCGCATTTGGGCGAGAGGATAATTAATCGAATAATTTGCAAAAAGTATGTACGAATCGTAAGAAACCTGCAATATTTCTCACTAAGCATTTGCGGTGGAAGCACAACCTACAGTCAAAAATATCATTTATTTTTTATCTGCCAATGTTTTCATATAATAAGTAATAGACATCATGCCTTTCAAGTTAATATGGTATTGCAAAAATTTTAGTTAGTTTAAGTACTTGTCAACGAAGCTGTATTTAACGTTGTAATGCAAATTGGACACAATGACGTTGCAGTAGGGTGTGTTTTGGCGTGGCACTCACCTGATGATGCTGTCATTGGGTGCATGTATGGAGGCGCGTGGTACTCGTGACGCGCCATCTACTCGGTGAACGCGGTGTCTTCTACCAGCCTCGAGGAATGCGAAGTAACCTCTGTGTACAATCGAAAGAACCATTTGAAAATACTTTTAAAACTATAGGAGTTGTTTTAGACAGTTGATAAGAAAGCAGTAAGCAGTAAATTGCATTAGCAAGGTCATGTCTGTGGATGTACCGATGGTGAAGACGACGAATCCTCGACTGAAGACCGCCAATTGGCAAACGTAGCGTAGAACGCACTTTCGAATTTATAATAATCGGTATATCTAGCTGTGAGACGAGCTAGATATACCGATTATTATAAATTCGAAAGTGAGTTTGTTTGTTACACGCTTTCACGCTAAAACGGCTTAACGGATTTGGATGAAATTTGGCACATGGGTAAACCATGACCTGGGTTAGGATATAGGATACTTTTTATCTCGGTAGTATGTTCCTGTGGGATATTTTACTACATCCGCGCGGGCGAAGCCGCTGGCAAATGCTAGTTATCTTATAAAGGCGGAACCGACAAAACAGGCAGACAGAACTGACAGTGTTGAGGCGCAACTTGGGCGAGGGTTATATCCAGCAATAGACTGGCTTAGTTTATTGAATGGCAAAAATCGGTCTAGATTAGCTTTCTAGACTGCCTCACTACTATACTATCTAATCTTCTTCTTATCGGTCTGTATTTACCTAAGGGTTGTGCAGAAGTGTACTCATAGTACACCCACAATTCGTCAGTTATATTTAAGTTCCATGTAATAGGGGGCGAGCCAATTGCCAATAACCGGGCACAAATCCAGACTCCTGGCTACTACTGAGAAATTCCAAATGGAAAAACCCAATAACACTTTGCCGACCACGGAATCGGCCCCAGGACCTGATGCTCAGCAGTAGCTCTTGCGACAACTAGACCAAAGAGGCAGTCGTTCCGAGTTTTTTACTTTCTAATCAAACAACTACCCTATTCTTAGACATTTACCTAAAGAACGCTCGCACTATTGCCCAGCGGAACACAGCTACAGGATCCACACCGACCAACTCTCTCACGAATGCAAGAGAAGAGTTCTTCAACACGCTCACGATGTCCTGTCGCATTAGGTCCAGATTCTTTTCACGCATCGCAGTTACCTGATAACAATAAGGACGCAGATTAGTGTTTTATTTATGTCGGACTAGATTATTTATCTACTTCCTACGGCCAGTGATAGTATTTTGGTCTTATTTGGGTCTATCACTGGCCTGAAGGATCTATGAATCTGCTTCCATGAAAACGGATTGTGCAAAATTGTGCAAATGTGCAAAATCGTCTTATTTTTTCGATAATTATTATGTTTGTATCTGAATTTTACGGGCTGGTAAAGTTGCCAGCAAATAACTTGAACATACGCGTATCGAAAATGTATTAAATGGCAGGTGAACTGTACCCTTTGTCTTTCTCGTTTGGAAAAAGCACCCCCGCGACCCATAAATTACTCAAAATAATTTTGTTAAAATAATTGCCGTATGGGCACCATTTTATTTTGGCCAGATGCGAGAAATTTTTATATTATTATTTTTAATTTACCTGATACTTGACTCTGCCGGCGTAATGTCTGACAACGAAGGCAGGTTCTCGTCTCTGAGGTTTCTCATAGAATGGGTTGTTTTCATGCACCGAGTTGAACTTCTGTAATAGTGTCTCATTTGTCGCCCATGGAAAGCTAGAATTAAAATTAAAAAACAATCATGGTATATGTTAATCTAGTAGTCTATGTTTTTTGAAGTTGTTGTTTTACAAAATATAAAATATTGTAAAGAGAAAAGATTTGTATTTTTGTTTGTAATGAATTAACTAAAAACTACAGGACTGATTTAAATAATTCTTTCACCAGTGGAATGCACTGAGGAACACAGGCTATAATTTATAAAGATATAACGCGGGTGAAGCTGCTGTAGGAAGCTAGTTTTATATAAAATCAATATGGTTCTACGGAACTACTGGTGTGGTCTCATTGAAAAGCTTGCCGTGGCGTAAAAAACACTCTGTGACGTTTACGCAAAAAGGCTCGACGCTACCGATAGCGTTTAAAAATCGAACCAGCCGCAGAGAAAGGCTCTTTCAACAAAAGAAAACTTCCTTTGTGTAGTGCATTTAGAAGTAACAATCAACTCACTTGCACTGATCATCCAACAAACACAGCAGTCCATTAACCTTCCCCTCAATGAGCTGCAAACAACCTGTATTATCGGAGAACCCTATATCCGTCCAGGGTATGCCCTCCCGCTTGTACTCCTCTTGTTCATACTTGAACACGTGCTGGTTGAAGTAGTGTTGAAGGTGCTCGTTCGCGTAGTTGATGCAGAGTTGCTCAAAGCTGTTGCTCAGACCGAAATCTTCGAAACCGAATATGTCCAGAACGCCTGCAGAGTTGGAAGTGTTGTTTTATTTGGAGGTTTAGAAATTAATCAATATTATGAGGCTCAAATAATAATAGATGGACGATTACTGAATGCTGCCATGCACCAAACTGGATTGATCTGAAGAACCATGTCAACAATCCACCGCAATTTAGTTGCACCTTATGAATACAGCCATTCAGGAGGAATCTATCTCTGTTCAAGGTTCCAAATGTTAATTTGCATATTGTGCGCTTTGCAACTGACATGATTATGTATAGACAGATGCTTATATACCCACCCACTACACACTAGAGACCTTTTTTTTTTAAAGAATTTATATTAATCTCGAGGACAATAACGGTCAACAGCATAACCCAATGAGCTTGCTAAAGGCATTAATTGTAATGTCTTCGAAATAAAATAGTCTTTGATCATCTGTTTCAATAAAAAACTCACCTATACTATGTCCCTGATGTTCCCTAAGCGTATCCTTTTTAGAGAGCAACGCGTGGTTGACCTGCATCACGATCCAGTCGAACAGAGCACCGTACAAGCATTTCGCCATAGCGTCGCGCGTCGCTATCGCTTCGGGCAACCTGCAAGATAAGACGTGAAATAAAAATAACATCTGACCTGTTTTCCACGAAGGGTTAGGCTTATATTTCGCCCGTAATGTATAAGTCCCATGTAATAGTAATACATTATTTTTATGAGAAGAGGCATTTGACTGTCAACATCATAGTTGAAGACATTGGCTTTCATCTTGCCACTTAAAATTCGAGAGTGCTAGTTGGTAATGTGTTTAAAAATTAGGCCTAAGCTACCAAACAGCGAAGGGATCATATCAAGAGCTCAGACCAAATAAAAAAGCAAGACATCGCGCTGCGAACAATACAGTGAAGCATGCCAAAACTACACCTCCACTCTGTCCATACACTCTTTTTTTTTTTTTTTTTTTTTAAACATTGTGCCCCACACTAGGAATTTCTTCCTGTATCGTGAGTGCGTTTACAAACATAGAAACTCACAAACACTAACACCCAGACCCGGAACAACTACTTGCAGATCATACAAATATTTGTTCCGTGCGGGAATCGAACCCACGGCACGTTGCGCAGCAGTCCCTCGCTCAGCCACTGCGCCAACCGTGTCGTCAAAACACTCACATGCACACATTTACAATCAAACTACACCTCACGAAGTGCACACATGTTTGCGAAACCGGCCTCACGTTACTGTTGACAGCGCTATGTCTCGGTTTTTTATTTAGTCTGAGATCAAGAGATCAAGATCTCTTTAAAATTCTTTAGTTGCTTCATAAAAAAGGAATGTGTCAACATTCGTAGTTTTCGAAATAAAACGATAATCTCTTCATAGATAAGAGCAAGACTACAAAAGAATGTAAACAAAGATACATTTTCTGGTACAATGAGCCTATGATTATTAATTTCAACTTTACATCAATTTACATGATTACATTGTTTACATAATCAGAAAATCAGTGATTACAATAACAGATACGGCCTATCCTCTTATTGAATAAATTCTACACAGTTGATACTAATTACTGGTAAGATTCCAAAGCCCCACATTGCATACCTTGGCCTCTTTTCAAAGAAATTGTTTGTTTTTGTTGCATATTTACTTTGGATACACGAGTGGCTGAGTGACTGATTTACGCTCTATGAGTAGCGGGATTAATTTCCGCACTGTACAAATATTTCGTATGGTTTCAAGATAGTTGTTCCGAGTTTGAGCGATTTGTATATAAGTGTAGCAAAACTGCCGACATTATGCAACAGAAGGTTATGTTTACGCCTGCAATGCCTTTTAAATTACTTATGATTATGTATGACACTACGCGTAATTTTCATCGAAAACATAAACTCCCGGAATTTACATCACGTAGGTGTGTTGCTAAGCACATAAAATAGGCACATAAAATAATTGAATTTTTCGTAGATTTAAGCTTTGTATTTAGTGTTTTACCTTTTTACCACAATAAACTTTTATTATTTATTATAAGCTAAGATATTGTATATATAAACAGGCCCACGAGGCCAGACGCAATTCCTAATGTTGTTATTACTGTACCTGTAATTAATAACGAGTGTTTCCCCCGAAGCCCTGGCCCGTTTCGACGTAAGGGCAGCCAGCAAAGTCTCCTGTTTGACCCTCAATAGCGAGGATATAAGTGAAACAACCTCAGGATTCCGCACGCCGACCGCTTCGTCGTGGTGGTACGACTTCCGTTGTGGTTGAAACTCCACATTACCTGTAAATGATACCGTTTTCATTATAGACTGACATTGGCCTGTAAATTGAGGCTGGTAAACAAAGATTTATACTACAGACAGATGCATATTCAAGGTATGAATGAAACAGGTATGTTGATGTTTTTGGGACTCTTTGATGTATGTGTACTTGTCTTTGATTTTTTAGAGATCAATGGCAGAGTCCAGGCTCTCAGAAGAAATGCCAAAATAAACAGAATCAAGATCAATTTATTGACAATGCCAAATGTGAGTCACTCTACAAATTCATTTAAAAATTAATTCTTTATATCCAAAGATATCAGATAAAAAGAGGTTGGTACTTCTGTAATCTGCCATGAGGCCGCATCTCAAAACATAGTCGTTTTTTGCAGACACCTACTACCTACTAGACAAGCTATAATAATGGGTCCTCTGCCACATTTGTTTATAATAATAATAACTAGCTTATACCCGCGACTTCGCCCATGTGCCAGAAGCTTTAGGTATTTTAAAACATACCCTGTGGCACTCGGTAATAGTATCTAGCTTTCTGCCAGTGAAAGAATTTTCTAAATCAGATCAGTACTTCCAGAGATTACTCCTACATCCAAACTTTACCTCTTTTTATTATTAGTGTAGAAAAGTCTGTTGTAATATCATACAACAGACTTTTACTGTCTAGCCTTTTCCCAACCATATTGGGGTCGGCTTCCAGTCTTACTGGATGCAGCTGAATATCAGAGTACCCATTTTACATGGAGCGACTGCCTATCTGACCTCCACAATCCAGTAACTGGGTAATACGATACTCCTTGGTAAGACTAGGTTGTCAGACTTTCTGGCTTCTGACGACCCGTAACGACTGCCATTTGTGGATTTGTGCTTTCCGAGGCACGTGGGTGTCTCGGTATGTAAAGATGAGACCCATCCACGGACCAACCCCGGCAAGCGTAGCTTAACCTGATGGATCGACCAGTGCGGCTGTTATTACGTAGCCACGAGCTCCTCTGCTCTATTGCAATATGATTATGATTAAAATAATTTATTAGTATTATTAACAAAATTATTTAATCATTTTCCTCCTTTTATAGTGGATAAGCATCAGCATATTTTCATAAAATTAGTTTTTAGCCTATAGCCTATTCTACCAACATGAGTTTTACATAATGGCATAAAGTACAAATTAGTAGCAGATGTGTACTCGTTTTCCTTTCATTATCAGATATGTGTTAATGCGATAATCAGTTTACAAGCTACCAACATAATATTTAATGCTGTAATACATTCAAGTCAAAATTATATTTCTCACTACTTGTCAATAAAGCATGTCATTGCAGTGTAAACCACAAGAGAACTATTGGGGACATGGTTTAATTCAAAATTAGTGTTAATAACTAATGCAAGAATGCAGGGCCATCATCATTTGTTGCGTGTAGGAGGAAAAGGAATCAATTTCCTATTATTAGAACAACTTATGTCAATGAATTATATACATACACATATTTTTTAATTAATTTGTTTGACTAAGTGATTTAGTTGACATATGATTCAACAATATTATGACTGATAGTAAAAGATATCAAGACAATTAGTCCTCTATCAGCTGATTAGATTTCCTACCAGAAACATGACGAATTTTTATGTAGGCTTTGATATTTTTATAAGAAAAACTTACCTAAAAGTAGCACTGCCGACAGCACAGCAAACAATCGCCGCTGCTTATCCATAGTGAAGCCCACCATCTCCATAGATTGTTTTAACCGCGAGAACTCATACTGTTCATCAATACCCGGCACCTCACTACAACCAGTTCTTGATAAATAATTATATTTGTCCACACTGAGTAAATGCAACTGTTCCTTCTCCTGCTCCGACGCACCAGCCAATAAATAATAAAACACATGATAATTCCTCTCGTTCCTTCCCTGACTGCATATTCTTGACTTTTCCAGCAAATATTTTTGTACAACAGCTCCATGCACCATGCCATTTTCCTTGTAATTCACTTGGATAAACTTGCCAAACCGACTCGAATTATTATTGTGGGCAGTTTTCGCGTTACCAAACGCTTCTAACACTGGACCTGCACTCAATATTGTTTGCTCAACTCCACTTCCATGAGATCCCTTTTGGCTCAGCGCCGTTAAATGATGTAGAAGAAAATTCGTACTCTCAGTCTTTCCTGAACCACTCTCTCCACTGATCACTATGCATTGATTAGTTCTCTCCCGGAGCATACAATGATATGCGGCGTCGGCTACTGCGAATATGTGAGGCGGAAGACTGGATCCTATCCGTTTGTTCTGATATAACTTCACATATTTCGGATTGTAGATTGGGTAGAACTTGAACGGGTTGAGTGCTATTAATATAGAGCCGACGTATGTGTAGATATAGCCGGCTGAGAACCTCGCCCTCAAGTTATCTAGTAGCGTCTGTTCATTGAGCTCAGGCAACTGGCACAAGTCGGGATATTCGCGATCTTTCGGCTGGTACAGGAACCGTTGGAAGTAATCCTTTATCAGCTGCGGGTCGACCGAGAAGTTCTCCATCCATGGCTCGTCAGGAATCTTCTCTCGGAGATAAAATCTGCAAACAGAAACAAAACCCTTGAACTGAGATACCCACGGCAATGAACGGAAAAGTGTCTAAAAATAAAATTTTACTTTTGAGTCATAATGACGAAATCTAAATATCTGTGAGTTGTGGTACAGTTTTAGAGGCCATGTTTGATCGAGCGGCGAAGTTTCAGTTCGATTGGCAGGATGCAGGAGACGGCGTTATCACGCCGCTGCCGCAGGAAGAGTGACTCATGCGCCACAGTGGGATATTATCCCCAATCACTGCTACACCCTTCATTAAACTAAGTAGTAGTTTAAACAACACTTATTTCATTACAGCACTTAAATATGTATAATAGCCACATTCATAGCGGAGCTTCGATAACGTTTTAGCTACGTCTGTATATACGCGGGTTTAAATGCTTAATAATAGAAAATCTATATAGAACGTAAGTAATTTAAAGTTGTCCGTTTTCTATACATATAATAAGGACAGAAGTTTAAATTACGGTAATCACGTTTCGCGTAAAATAAGTTAAGATGAATCATCACAATGGCACATAGTATACAAATAGTATTGCGGTGACAGGACGCTAATAGACACAACTATATGTAAAGGTACAAATGCAAGACACGCAGGTGTTTAAGACAAGGTTAGACGTATCTCTCGTAACAGATAATTGCAGGAATAAGATAATTATATAGAAAAACCTGATTTGACATTGTTGAACTTGCCACAGACTAAGAGTTTGCGTCGAGGAAAAACGATTATTCAAATAGGGTAGGTATGCAATGTTTATGTTTTGTTTTTTAATTAAATTAATCATAACTTGAACGTTACAGTGTTAATTACAGCAGGAAAAATTAGCATGTAACAAGAGTAAATGGTTAAACATAGCAAAACACTTATTAGTTATTCAATAAAACATTGAAACAGCGTTAACCGTGAACTGATATGATTAAGGTAATGCACAAAAATGAGTCATATCTAAACAGTAGTTAATGACACATTATAAGGTTTCTGATTACTGACCTGTTGTACTGTCCCGAACCGGTGTTATTGGGCCACAGCAGCATGACTGCGACTGGCGACTCATTAGGCCCGAGTCTTCGCTCCTTGCACTCGCCGCTAAGCATGTCCCCCACCACCTAATGAGGACATTTTTTTTTTATTGAAGTCTTCTGCCACTGGTTATCTTATATTGGCATAGCTTAGAGTTAACGCGGGCTGGGCGATACAAAAAGTTTGGCTGGCCAAGACGCGCGCGCTTTTCGGTGCTTATAGCACCTGCACATGTTTAACAATAGTTGTTTACATTGGCCATATTTTCTCTTTTTATCTTTGCATCAAGAACTCTTTTATGATATAAATTTATAATTTTACATCTCAGCAACTTCAAATGTCATTTTGTATTCACAAAAACTTATGTATTTTGTATTACAATCACACACAATGCTCACAAATTAAATAGGATTTAGGCTAAAAAGGTTCAATGGTTCATTTGATAAAAATAGATAATTAAAACAGAACAAATGTTATCACTTTTTTAAAACAAATTATACTAAAATATTTATCATATCTGTAACTTCCTCAAAATGCGATAATCTTACCTATGAGCTGGTAGACACATGTAGAATGTCTAACTGATGACCAAGCTAAGGAAGCAATCATCTTGGACATAAGCTGACTCATTCAGTTACAATGAGCAAAAAATTGTTCATGTTGTTTATATTGTTAATCAATTTTTTGCATCAATGTGGTGAGCTGGTTTAACATTTAACTGATACTGAGTAAATAATGTTTCAGATATTTTGTAAGTTGTATGAATTTCTTTAATGAAATAAGGTTTATCAATTTGAAATTAACATTGATAGATTTATCTTGAATAAAATTAGAGTTAAAATAACATTAGCCTTTTTCTCATTGTATAGCCAGAGATATACTAACATTGACTAACTGTTTAATTAGGGCTAGTCAATCAAATTATTTGTGAATATTTATAAGTATTATAATCTGTGGTGCTTTAAACTTTTTTTAGCTTAATTAAATAAGAAAACTTTATCTAGGAATCAAAAAGCTGACCATGCTTTTAAACACAGCAGTCTGTTTGCTTAAGGGTTTCAAATTATTTTCTAAATTCTTCCCTCATGGCCACTCTATACGATAATAGGCCTAGGAAAAAAAGATTGGCCTGACTGCAAATTTAGTAATGGAGCTGACTTCCCAATGTGTTCTGTATGTGGTAAGGTTAATTAAAGTATTAATAAACCTACCTCGGCCAGTTCGTAGGGCCCGCCGGATCCATTGGTTAAGCCAAGTTTATCAGTGATGCAGCAAACAATTTCTTCGGAGCTTGTCTGCTTCGAGGCTTCTACTGACAGGGCTTCGTAGTGCGGCGACAGTGCACCCACGTACACCTGTATTTGAATTTGAACTTTAGGAATAGTATGCATTTACTGATGAAACTGACAAAGATTTCAATTTTCTTTTTAATTAAGAGATCCTTCAGATTAGGCATCAAGAGCTCATTAGTGATGAGAGAATTAATGAGAAGGCATTTCTAAAAAGATTTATCCCTGAATTTTTAAACAACACAACTTTAACAATTCATTTCTAGTGAACATTTCTAGTGAATAAAGCCTACTACAATATTTCAGAGTTTTTAGCAGAAAAGGAAAATGCATTTGTGTAATTGTTTTGTTATGAATATGCCTATCTATGTTGGAATGAAGAAAAATGTTTGATTTAATGTGTGTGCCTGTAATCTTTCTATTTTTGTATTTGTTGTTGGTCTTGTACCTTTCGCATGCCTAGTGGTAAAATGTGGCTGAACTTGTTTAATTTTATTTTTTACACCATGTACTGTACCCATATTTGCGAAATAAAAATATCTTATCTTATCTTATCTTAAAATTTCCCTTATAATAAAAGTATTTCACCTTAAGGTTCCAGTCACAACACAATAGTTATTGGTGACAAATTGAGTTGAATTTGTTTGTTCATTTGACTGTTTAAAGTCAACATAGTGTGTTACAAAAGGTAAATTGGTTAACAACTTCCTCATAAGTGACCAATAAACTATGTAAACTTGTTATTTATAGGCTTGTTTATTCATTTTAGGGCTGGTCAAGGAAATAAGACATATTTTCTGTTAAATATAAAGATTCTGATGTCATAATGGCAGCGTTTTATATTAGTAACCATGCATTAGTTAATTTTCTAGGATTGTAGAGTATAAACAAGCTTAGCATTGACCTGTTCAATATTAAACATTCTTTGACAGTGATTGCCTTATTTGTAATGTTACTGTTTTCCTTTCTTGTATAAGGAAGTTTATAGCTAATTAACATTTATTGGGTGGAGTCACTGCTGAAAAACCTGACATTGAATCAGTTGTAATACTGAGATACTTTCAACTGAACCACAAATTAAAAACATATGGATATGTTACTGGCATAGAACAAAGACTTTCAGGAAATGTCCTTCCACATGATTGAGATAGTTCAATTAATTAATGAGAAACCAATTAAATATATTAAATGTAAACATATGGTGCATTTTTAGCGATATGGATGTTTTAAATACACATACTTAACTTTGGATGTTACTATGTAGCAGCTTTTAGTTACAGTTCAATTTGTTTCCACATACTTATACTCAAGAATAATTAAGAACAAAAACATTACTGACCTGCACAATATACCTGTGATTTTCAGAATGAGCCATTTTGCAACATTGTCCTACAGTTTGTGGCTCAATGCAATGTATTTACAGCTGATCTTCATTTTACCACAATGTTTTTCACTTGTTTCATACTTTCGTGAGTGTTTACATACATTTCAGGTAAACACTGATCTATGTTATCTCTGTATCTCCCACAGTAATCTTATTTGTGTATTTTAATTCAATGTTGTTATGTATATCTTCCCATAAAGCGTAAGTTCAGTCGATGTTTTAAAAAATGAGAATATTCAGCGAACTGCACCTGACCCCCACTGAGTCCGAGTTGAACAGGTAGTCAACCGTGACAAGTTCATAAAATATCATGTCCTTAGTGACGATCGCCGCTCCAAACACCACTCGGTAGATTCCTTGTTGATCGATTTAGCGTTTCACTGTGTAAACATGAACCCAGCATAAAACACAAAGAAGAGAAATCTCAGATTTGGGTCACATGCTGATTGAATAGAACAGTTGCCCAGCTTACTTCGAGGTTCTCGTTTGACTTTCTTCCCATTTAACTCAACTAATCATTGTTAAAATATTCACTTAGTAAATGATTTGAAAATCGGTACACCTTACAAACTTATTGCAGTTAAAAAAACAACACATTAGATACAAAACTGTAGCGAAATCGGTGTCTCCGACAACCTGTTATTTGTCAAACACAACTCTTCCCAACGCACCACGTAATCGCACCAGTTATATTCTAATATTGGCAAAAAATATAAAAAAGTTTAGTATTTCTTGTACACTTTTGGATAGGTTCGCGTGTTATTTCAATAAACAGTTTGATCAGAGAAATCTAATCTATGAACCACCATTTTTATTTGTGTCCGACTTGAATCGTGTATCAATGTAAAAATAGACGATTTAAAATATATTCAAAACTTAATAAATTCTACCACAATGGTCGACTTCTGAATTTAGCCGTATAATTTCATAGACAATCACTGTCAAGAATAGACAAACAACTGTTTTTCTTTTATGAGATTTATTAAACGGCTCAGGGTATTAGGTGTACAGCCTGTTTCAATTCATTCTCTTGGTGTGATTCGAAGATTCAAACAATGAGAAAGTAATATGTATTCTAATGCTAGCCACATACGTAACGATTTATATGCGCAAATTTAGGCTTTCACAGTTATTTTACCTCTGACTTTGCATCACTTTTGAAATCACAGTGATCTTTAGACTATGAAAGTTCTATACGGCAACATCCTTCAAGCGTCAGTGGGGTGGCGCCACTGTCGCAGATTTATGACACCGCCCACAAAAAAAGACCGGGTGTCGTTATTATAGCACCTACCTCCGTAAAATAAAGTGTTTTGGGTTCTTGATTAAACAGACCATACTATTAAATGTAAAAAATACTCGAATTACGAGAGCTGTGTTTATAATTAAATAGAATTTGAAAACTGACGAATACATAAAAAATTAGACAGTACATTCTAGGACTAATGTTTCGACGCGTTCACTAGATCCATGTCGGACTGTAGCAGTTTTTTCATTATTCTTTAGTTCCTAAACTCGCCACAAACTGGTCCGGTAAATGGTATTTTGGCAAGTGGCAACATTTCGTAATTTAAAGTATTAACAATTGCGTAGAATTGCTCCTTGGAAAGTTGGAAAAGCTACAAATAATGGTTGCGAGTAAACATGTCACAAAACATTCCATGGTAACTATCCTCAGCACAAAGAACTCCGCCCAGTGCCCCACATGACTTTAAGCAGTACCTTTGTATGGCTGGACATTGGCCTTTCCTAAGTTGAGCCACAACAATCGGCTCTACGCCTTCCGCCGCTATCTAGCTGGGGCCCCCACGCTAAAGCTGCCTACCGTCAATGATGAGCCTTGCGACATACAGAGATGATATCGTACTTACCTACGCTTAGAAAACAATCTTTTTGGGCGCTTGTATGATTGGGCACGGCATAAAGAAAAAAGAGAATATCTAGGTAAAGACGAACACTGTTGGTTAGACTGATCCATCCTGGTTATACAGAGTGGATTTTTGCTAATGGGACAGTAAGGGGTCGTCTTAGGGGCGGAAACCTGTTTTAAGCATCGCGGAAATCTGTTTAGCATCGCGAAAACGTTCTTCGCAGACTGTTCTAAACTTTGCATTCACGGATTTCGAAAAATGGTACAGTCAGCTAGAAAAACGACATTTCTAACATTTTATTTTTATGACGCCAATCGATGCAGTTTCGTTTCTGGGCCAACTGAGATTAGAGTAGGAACTAGAATCAGAAAAACTATCTACTATCTAGTAGTTTATTTAGATATTATTAAAGAATGAGTTTTTTTTAAATCGTTTTTGAATATCGCAACCATAATTTTTAAAACTGATATTTCAAGTACACCTAAGGTCGTCGACCCCAAAAATGTATAGATAGGAACATACAAAACCAAAAAATAAATATGTGTGTTGTATAAGTGTTTTTTATTTTTGTTTATTTTTTCCTATACCTACCTAAAATAATTTGTCCCTGTATAGCCTCTTAGTCCTCATATTCTTACATGTTTGAGTAAGTATACAGCTCGGAACTGGTATGAAAACTAAATCCAAGTAGCTACCTTTTCCTACTATATTGTTTTGAAGATTTTGCTGCACCTAAAGTCAATAAATTGCAAGAGAATAAATTGTTAAGTAATGTTTTTATCTCGGGCACGTTTGACACAACTTTGTTGTAGCGCTAATCGTATCCTATGCCTGTGGATATACCTACCTACCTATAACTGTAGATAGGTAACTTAAATAATAAGGGACAGAAATTAAATTTAATACATTAGTGGGATACTTCTTGTCGTAGTACCGTTTGTCAAAGTTCAGTTTGGTAGTCAAATCGCCCGTATGGCTAAAGTATGGTACGGTAAATAATTTTTGACACTGATGTGCGGTTGACCGTAATTTCTTAGTTATAGCTGATAATCAGTGCACTTGGTGATAGTTATAAGAATTTAGACATGACTTATAATATAATTTGGGACCGAGATGCATAAGCCAGTTAATATTTCTAATGTTAATTTAAAATAATATTTAATTGAATAAGATTTGCATGCCCACTTGACGGCAAAACATGGAGAACTTACTCTATGACAACACCTATGTACATAACCCATGTTTGCAAAGGAATAAATGATTTGATTTGATTTGATTTGAGTTAACAAACACCGCTCCGCTTAAAAAAATTATCTACACCATAGAAATGGATGAAAATGAGGTAAGAAAGGTAGGTAACAAATGCTTGCATTAACTGGACAGGTCCACCTGAATCTGTGTGGTTCTGGACACATGAGTTTGTTTCGCAATTTCTTCTCAGCGGTAGTCAGTAAAAATGTCGACGTCAATTTTTTTATATATTTCTTGAAGAAGTGTTTCCAATATCCTATTTAGAAAATAAACAATTTCATTTCTTATCAATTTTCGTAAGTCCTAATCTGTACAGACGATGTAGGTAGGTATGTAGTAGGTAGCTGTTACTACCAACCATAGAAATATAAAAATATATCTATACTACCAACTAGCTCACCGCACTTGGCGTAGCCTTGTCAGCATGATAAGAAACGTAACACTGAACTTGAACTTCAAAACTTCAATTAATTTAAGTACTCAAATACGGCCGATATAACTCGGCAGATCTGAACATAGGCGCATATAACATTCGCGCATGTTCTCTCACTCAAACTAGCCTCATGTCACCATTTGGTTCCTAAAAAATGATACTGCGCAGCCTTCCGCACGAAGTTCGGAACTGCCAAGTTATATCGGCCGTATTGTAAGTACCTATACTGTCCCAATGAACTGTAGGCCTAAATAACCTGAACTACGTGGAGCCTGACCTGACAAGGTGAACCGATAACCTGGTGAAGTAGGCGGGAATGCGCTGGATGCGAGAAGCACAGAACCGGTCGAAGTGGCGGTACTTGGGGGAGGCCTATGTCCAGCAGTGGACATGAAATGATGATGATGATGATGAAGTGGAGCCTTGACACAGCCACTAGGCGTTGCGGCTTACGGCAGACACCGTAGAAAATGGCGGGACGAGCTGGAGAAAATAAACAACCAGTGGTCCACATTAGTCCTGGTTCAAAAGAGTTGGAAGTCAGGAGGAGGCATAGATATTTCTTATATCTATGGGAGGAGGTATTTGCCCAGCAGTGGGATGATGCAGGCTAACAAGTAAGTATACTTATACTTACTGACTGACTGCGTCAATGTTCACTATAGAAGCAACCAAAATATACCTAGAATTTAAATAAATAACATTGCTTGATCTAAGAAGGCAGTTTTATAGGGCTTTCCATAGGGGAAATCTCGGTAGCAACCAGGATCTGGACTTGTGTCCGATTAGAGGGCAATAGCCCCCTGTATAAGAATTACATGGCGAAATGAGAGGCTAGTAACGCCAAAGGGGTAGTAGTAGCACAAGAATAAATAATATTTATTATTGTAAAGTTTGTCAAAGAGCCGTTGGCACACACAGACAATGGTAATATTTTATTATTTTATGTTATGTATGTTTCATATCATTTAAGAGATAGATTAGTGCTACTCTAGGATCATAATCAGGATTGTCTTCTCCTGGCGAAGACTTATAGTAAGTGGATAAAGTAGTGTCTTATGTAGCGGGCGCCGTATTGAATCCCGAGTGCAACGTGGGATTCAAGTTCGCCCAAGACGAAGGCACCTTTATCCCCGAGGAGAATACTCTACTTTTCACACCATCTACGAGACAATAAAAAGCATTAGTACTAGAATCCAAGTATTTATTACGACGAAAGGACGATGTCCTTCCGATTTCCTTTTTAAAAATGCCAGTAATTTGGGGTATGTATTAATTAGTATATTATTTTGGATGCTTATTGTTGACGTGAGCATCGAATACATGCACCATAGGCTACTTGACTTCTTTGTACATGATAAATGCTGGAAGTAGACTAAAAGCACTGATTCAGATACACACTTGACGACCTTTGTAGGTAGTTTTCCATTTGTAAAAATCGTCGTAGGCTTTAATGTACGATTCCTTGGACTTTTCTGGTAGTAGATTGTTGGCAATTCCATGCGCAGGCGATTTTTGTGAAAATTTGTATTTATTGTAGTTAAGTAATTTGTTGTACCTATAACCGGGCAATTCAATTTTCAGTACTCGCGCCTCTTTATAATTAGTTTTCTATTTTTCTTTTTTTTATATTCTTCTCGTGGTGGCCAGTTCGATTTTCGAACAATTAATTTTTAGTGCAGATCTTAATGGTGAATGCATGGAATGTACCTACTACTTACCGTAAGTGTTCTACTTTATGTTCGAAATTCAAAGCGGGTCATAATGAAATTCTGTACAATATTATTACCCTGCTAGACCTCAGGTCTTAAATGACTTACTTTAGGTTAGGTTTGCATGACATATAATTTGACATTGTCGAGCAGGTGGTGTGAAAAATGTTTAATTTGAACAAAAACAAAAATTTCAATAAATACCATGCATGTTTATTCATTTTCTTTACTGATATAACTTCGGCACTGATATAACATAGCTATTAACTTATTCTATATTTACAACATTAACGCTAGTCAGAAAATCTAATTCCTTATTTCAATACCTATAATTATGCTTGCTATTTAATATATACAAATCTTTCTTTCACAGTCAGTATTTGGTAATTATTCATACACAGAAAACCTTATTATTAAGTATTTAATACTAATTAGTTCTAACTTCTAACTAAGTATTTATACTTGCTTAATGCCACAGATTAATAGAGATGGTATACTCCGCAAAATCATTTAAATAAAAACCGGCTTTTGCTACGGCACAATAAAGTGCAATTCAGATCAAATGCAGAGCTAATTACCTATAGTTATATTCACCTAGAAGTTGCCTCTTTCTATCGCGGAACTCTTATATTTATCTTCTGACTACGTTACGCTCACTGAATTGGCCCGACAAGCCGAGCCCGCCCCGTGCTTTTAGTTTCATAGCTAAAATGCGGAGTGCACCTTCTTTACTATTCTGTGCTAATGCAAAGTTCTCGTTTCTGAAAGTCAAATAAAATTAAATCTCTTGTCAGGTAATAGGTACCTAGGTACTTTGATTGGCTGTAGTTACACAATCACAATAGCTTACATGAGACTTGCCCATGATTTGACAGCAGTCACTTGATCCAGTGATCTATGTGATCAAACTTCAGAAACAGGCACCATTTTTCGATAAAAAACTATTTGTGATTGATCGAACTCAGTCTTCAGTGCTTGAAGTAGAGAATTCTGTAAAATTATCCGTATTTTTCAAGTACCTAATTATTTCGTAATTCCCGTAATTATTTTTACGGGATCCGATGTCTATAAACAGATTGTTTAAACTCAACCGAAACTTATAGAATCACACGTCTTTTAAATAGCGTCTCTCACTACCTATTATAGTCAAAACCGTATATCATCATAGAAGCAGTATTCCTCTGGTTGATCTCCGATGCGTGTGCGGCGCTGCGGCGGCAGCGGCACGCCTGGCGGCCGCAGCGGCGGCTGCAGCACGTCGCGCGTGCACTCGTCCGTGCTTGGCGAGGTGGTCGGAGCGCGCGAAACGCTTGCCGCACTCGCCGCACCTATACGGTTTGTCCCCCGAGTGACTCCGCCTGTGCCGAGCCAACTCATCAGATCGAGCGAACCTCCACGAACACCCTCCCCACGTACACCGGTAAGGCTTCTCACCGCTATGACGTCGCAGGTGAGCCCTTACATGCGACGCTTTTGCGTACAGTTTGCCGCAGTCCTCCACAGGACAACGGAACGCACCGAGTTCCGGACAGAACTTTGGTTCACCAAACGAACGAACTTTCACATCAGTTTTCTCGTAGACCCGTGTTTTACTTGGCCAAGTTTTGTCCACAGCGACGTAGTCATGTGTCTCCAGGGCACACAGGGACTCGTTACTGAAAGACGAGTCAGTACCCGACTGTGGAGAATGCGGCGAGTCATTGGACAGATCACTGCTCAATGCTTCCAGGAGATATTCGTCAATTATACTCTTGTCCAGATCGGCGAAGTCAAAAACTGATCCATCAAGGATGTTGGAGGCTTCCTTGTTTATATCACTAGCACTATTTACAAAACTATCACAGTTGAGATCCAAGTCACTGAGCTGCCAGTCGCCGTCCGAGTCCAAGGATGGAAGCTCAAAGTTTATGAGACTTTCCGCAGGCGAGTACTCGAAGAGGAGCTGGTCGTTAAGGAGAGCTTCCTCGAGCAGCGGTCCGGAACCGTCACAGAACATTGTTGACCTGGAAGTTAATAACCGGACCATTAATTAAGACTGTTGAAGAGAAGAAAATTATTAATGAAGACTTTTTGTGATATAGCTACTAACAATTTTAATTCCTATTTGCGTCGCCAGTTTAATTGATGGTCGCACACTGAGCACTAAACTTAGTAATGGTAATTATCGGCGGATATAATATCAGGATGAGGTGCAGACAGGCGTCTGTGTCGCGTCCCGGGGTTGGTATGAGCGTGATCGAGATGGAGCGGCGCCCGCGCCGGACAGCACGGCGGACGCGATAACGATGATCAGCGATTACGCGGATCCGCGCTCGCACATGTCCCGCACCATCCAACACCGAGTGGAAACACATTTGAAAAAAAATATCGTTAGTACGATATCGTTACCCTTTGCGCAATCAATAAAATACATTAGCCGGCCATTGGATAAAGTTACTTGCTAAACAGTATGTAGGATGTATAACATACGAACATTGTTTTCTCTACATTTTAATACAGTTTGCAGTTAAAAAGATAAAACAAGTAGAAAATATCAATTAACAAAGCCGTTTATTGAACATAATCAAGACTCGGCTCATTCGTTTTCTGTTGTTATCGGTTGTTTGCCCGGCTTGTCCCACAGTTCTTTTACCTAAGTTTACTTCACCACAATCTTGAGAGTGATTTATAACGTTTATAACAGTCTTTCCATCCAACATTGTATTCTGTTAGCCGCTGCACACATAATAATATTTTAAATATTTCACAGGGCATTCTAATTACTGTTTGATTGAACCAGACCACAATAGGAGGCGCTCGTTGCTAAGTAATCCGTCAGGTTAACTACGCTTGCCGGGGTTGGTCCATGGATGGGTGACCATTTTTACATACGGAGACTCCTCCGTGCCTCGGAAAGCACGGTTGGTCTCGGCTGTCATTCGTGGATCTTTGACAGTCGTTACGGGTCGTCAGAAGCCCGATAGTCTGATCTGTCAATCTTAGCAAGGGGTATCGTATTACCCAGTTACTGGGTTGTGGAGGTCAGAAAGGCAGTCTTATTCAGCTGCATTCGGTTAGACTGGAAGCCGACCCCAATATAGTTGGGAAAAGTCAAGGCAGATCGATTGAACCAGACCACATTAAAAATTCTCTAGGTTCTCGTTAAGATTACTCTGATAAACTCTTATAATGTTTTAAACGCAAATAAGAGTTCAAAGTCTACAATATCACATCCGATATTCCGATCTATAATGCGTCAATTTAGTTACAAAATTATTCTGTTTATACCTATCACCAGGAAAACGAAATGCTTGCGATGATAAAGATCATCAAAAAATTAGGAGCTCGCAACTGTCGCGACTGAAATAGGCGACGGACTTCAAAACTTCAAAGTTGCGAACTACACGCGCCCTACATTTGGACTTTCTATTGATAATTATGATAAGAATGTCTTTAGCTACAATAAAGTAACATGTCGTAACTACTACCTACAGATTCCAGAGTTTGGTAATACATATTTGTAAAATGATGCCTATCTGGACAGGACGTGAAATGCATTCATTCATGAATTCCCTTCAAATCCATTCAAGGATTCTTATCACTATTTTTTCCGTTACGATACCCATTGTGGTATTAATAAATTATAGTATGTAGGTGTAGGAACTGAAATATTAATATATCGAGTCAATTATATTGGTAACTTTATTAAAACAAAATATTTGTTTACAAGATGGTCCCGCAAGAACAACTTGAATTTAAGATTTCGAGCACCGCAAAAACAGAATTTTGTTCGTCTTTATGTAGGTACCTAAGTGTATGATTTTGTGTTAACCCAGACCTCTTTATTGTTTTAATGGATTGTCTAAAAATAATCAGAATTTTAGAAAAGAACAATAAATAAACTTATCAATACCGTCTTCATAAGATCGGTACCTACTCAAACGCAATAATAAAACGCAGTGGAAAATAAAAAAGTCACCAGCGTAATATTAACAGTACATAGGTACGCAGAATGCGTAATTGAATCACAGCTAGTGCATTGTGCGGGGGAAAATTATCAAGGTTTTACGCGCAGATTTTTTTTTCTGTATTGCGTACTTGCGTCATTATTGCACGTCTAGCCAACGCTATCGGGCGCGGCGGCGGTGGCTGGCACGGCCACCATCTGCCTACGTCGACCAACCTGCTCACATTACACTGACATCCGATTTAACTGCAAGCCGATAGCCAATCAATTCGTAAAATAACGTAAATTCTAAATTGATTGCTAGGATACGGTTTTTTAGACCTGCGCGGACACCATGTGTGTTAAAATTATCATGTCGGTGATTATTGAGTCTTTTATTTCTTGTAAATTCGTCTGGGCAGAAAAATACTGTACTGACCATTCATCAATAAAACCGCGCGAAAAAGCCAACAAATATTATCCGCCCTACCTACTTCGGAAAACCCACAGAAATACTAAATTCCGGAATGATGATGAACTTCCGATTCCGTCCGGTTCTAACGATAGATAACAAGTATTTAACTTGTTTTTGTGGATGATGAATCATTCAAAAATATTTGAAATAGGTACCTACATAAGCGTGGTCTTTGTTTACGATGATAATAATAGCGGATTTCTTATACAAGGTGTAAGGGTAAACACCTTTGTCACTCAAACCATGGTTGTAGGTTGTAGTTGAGTTAAATATAAAAATAAATGACTAGTAACAATAAAAAAAAAAGTTATTATCATTAAAAGATTTAAAAAAAAAAATATTCTACACCGTGCTCGCTAGCAAAACAGCTGACTGACTGAGGGAGAGGTCGCGCCCACATCCGGTCAGGTCACGGCAAGAATACTCTTTGTGGTAAAATGTAGATTTTCTTTAAAAGAAAATTGTAATTTTCCATTGATTTACGTTCTATAAATGAAACCAAACCACTGGTTTCAAGGGTAACGGTGTTTACCCTAACAACCTGTATGTAAGTCCGGAGTCTGGATATGTGCCCGGTTACAGCATTTGATGGCAATAGCCTTACCCCCTATTAGGTACTTACATGGGAGTTAAACATAAATGGCGAAATGTGGGTGTACCTACTATGGGTACACCTATGCCTAACCCTTCAGGGAAACATGGCGCGATGTTATTGTTCTTATAAGTAATCGCGGCACATCTCGGATCTTTAGATCCTGTTTTTATTAATTTAAAATCTAATTTAATTTTAAATATCGCCGAAGAGTTCTAGATACATACTTCTTCCTTTTTTAACCCCCGACGGAAAAAGAGGGGTGTTATAAGCGTGTGTATCTGTGTGCCTGTCTGCGCCATCGTAGCTGCCAAACGGCTGAATCGATTTGATTTTTCGGTTTCGTTTGAAAGGTGACTTGATCGAGAGCGTTCTTAGCTATAAAAAAAAATCGTTTATCAGAAGCTTTGTTAATTTCGGGGGTTTTCAATTTTTTTATTTAATTTAACTTGTTACTAAGTAACTTAGGAATAGATTTAGTTTAAATCAATTCATGTCCTACCTATGTATAATGTATGAACTTCCTATTGCTGTAAATATGGATCAGATGCACACGCCCGAAAGACTTACGAACAAATTAGGGTCGCGCCGAATATGTGTCACACAATAGAAAACTAGATAAATCGAATAGAATCTGATGCGATTTTATCAGCATTAGTGAATATGGTCGCGTTATATTTATACATGTGTCCAGAGAAGATAACCGCCGGTGGCTGGCGGTGCCACCATCTGTTTCAATCACTGCATACTTTGAACCTATACTTGTAACACCAGTACATTAAAACTTTAGATTATCCATTTATTTATAAGTAAACATTACATTGGTTTATGTTTACAAACATTTGGATTGATAATTTCGTTTATTTACACCAATATTTGAGATGGCTAGTACTTATCTCAAATGTTGATACGATTTGTGAGATCGGCGTATTTTGTAACTTTTTGCACGTCAAAAGATATTGGCCATGACCGTCTTGCAAGATCCCAGGATTCTTTTGAGTTTGTACATGAAATGAAGCGACTGAGGGGTTCTAACATGAGAAGATCAGTCAATAAGTAGGTACTCTCCTGCGCATGGCCTAGTAATTTAATGCGATAACAAATCCATTATGTAAAACCAGAATTGGTTGTTTACTTTGCCTATCAGCTTGCAAAAAATAAGATAAATGGGTTTCAGTCATACGTATTTCCAAAGCGTATTAGATAAAAAGATCATTAATAGACCATGTGGTATCACATTATGGTAATGTTTTAGACAATCGGGAATATACGTAGGTACCTATAAACGGGAAACACGTTTGATATCGATTGGGAATTATGTTACAAACAAAAATCACGATGTTGATGAATGACACTACAAAGCATTGATCGTTTTGTTTCTGTGTTTTGTTTTGTATTGCAGAGTAAACAGAATTTACCCGAGTTCATGGAAATCGCTGTAAATATTTGTTAGATTGTGAAAAAATAACTAGGAATGGCGCACATCTGTGTTTACAAAAAACCTACATGTCCGGTGCATGTTTGTTTTGCTAAAATTGTATTCCCACTTCGTGTCGTATGGCGAAGCGAACTGGGTCTAATCTTCAATACAATAATCTTTATTAAAAAAAAATATCACAAAGTCATATGAAGCCTCTGAATCCCAAACTAGGTAAAAACCTGTAGGTATGTCAGGAGATCTGAAATATGAATAGGACCTAAAATTAAGAATAATATTCCTCCAGACCGAATTTTGCATGGAAGCCAATCTTAGTGGAGACTAGTCATCTACGCGGGAGATATTATAGTGCACACGTGTTTGCGCAGACACAGGTGCACTCACTCTACCCTCACTCTCATAGTCCGATGGGACCGGAGAGGGATGAGGCGCAGGACCACAGGCTTAGCGTGCTTTCGGAGGCACGAGGGTGCCACACCACAAACTTCTAAACTCCGGGCTGTTGACCGAGAAACTGAGAAATCGAATGAAAAACCAGTATCGAACCCAGGACCCTCGTTGTAATTACCTTCTATTAAAAAACAAAAATAAAAAAAATAACATACTTTTTCTAACATTTCTTAGATTCTATAAAGTTAAACTTATTTTATACTACCTGTGGCCCGCGACTTCGTCTGCGATCCAGGATGAAAAGTAGCCTATGTCCATCTCCAGGTCATGGTCTACCCATGTGCCAAATTTCATTCAAATCCGTTCAGCCGTGTTAGCGTGAAAGCGTAACAAACAAATAAACTCACTTTCGCATTTATATTATTAGTTAGGATTTCTGCGCTAGGAAGAACCCCGCAGTTAATTGAAGATGAAGGCCTCCTTTAGAGACTTCCATTCTTCCCTGTCCTTCGCTGTGTTCATCCACTTGTATTAAATATGAAAGTTAAAAGTAGGTACTTTTATATGAAAGGTTTTTTCTTCTGGTCAAGATATTAATTACAGCTTAAGCACCTAGCCAATGAACCATAATTTTACTGTGTTGCCGAATTCAACATAGTTAAGTAGTGACATCCCACCACACCGTGTGCCGTTACTTTATACTTTCCGCACGTGCCACACGCGGAGATCGCCTTAAAAAAACATAATGAACCCTTAAAAAAATACAATAGACGTAGATGTATTTAGTAACCTATTCCGCTTGACTATTCTTCAAGAGTCATAAAAAACCCTGTAAGCTGTTACCACATCGAGCGCTGGACGCAGTCTTGACTTTGCGTCCAGCGCTCGGTGTGGTAACGCCGCGTTCTGGTTTGCAATTGGTCAATCGTCATCCTGAGGATACCTCGTTCAGAGGTGACACGTGTCGATTTCTTACAGGGCTTTTTATGACTCTTGAAGAATAGTCAAGCGGAATAGGTTACTACATATATCTACGTCTATTGTATTTTATAATGGATTTCCGCAATGTCACGCCTGAATCAATTAACTATCATAATTAACCCTTCTTTGCAATCGGGTAAAAAAAAGCTTGTGGTTTTACCAGAAATAAACTAGGTCTTCAGTTAGGTCTGACTAGCGGAAACAACGTCTGGATGTGAGTCGAGTCGCATTATCTAAGAGGAATGAGGCCGCCGAGATACAACACACGTGCTTCTAATACGCAATACAAATGTCATACGTAGTTTATAACGACAATTTCCTGTATTTTGACTCACATATCTTATTTAATAAACAAACAATCAATCTGCCTGCCTTTTCCCAACTATGTTTGAGTCGGCTTACAGTCTAACCAGACCACGGACCAACTCCGGCAAGCGTAGCTTAACCTGATGGATCGACCCGTGCGGCTGTTAATACTTAGCCACGAGCCCCTATTTAATAAACAATCACGAAACGAAAATCATTAGTTTTTGTATCAATCACACACATACAAACACATATTTTTTCAAAATCGGTGTAACCTCGTTTTACTAAATACCCCCCAACCAAATAAAATAACATTATAGGTATTTACGTGTAGATAGCTGAGCGGTAAAGTTACCGCCTTATTGAAGATCCTGGAGCTTTTCCGTATACGCGAGAACGACCACAGAGGATGGTTTTTGTAGGTAAGATACCGGCGTAACTCTTCGGCTTCCCCTGGTCCTTACCAGGGGAAGCCGAAGAGTTACGCCTACGAGTTAGTTACTTAGAGCGTGTTCAACTAGATTTATCTGAAAGACGGGCGGTAAATTTCCTCCCTAGTCCTGGTGCTAGGACTAAAGTTCATTGTTGTGGAGTGTTAGTACTGTAAATGTAGGTACTGTTCGTTACCTTTGAACTAACATTTTTTTGCGAAGTGTTGGTGTACTATGGGTACACCAACATTTCGCTAACTTCTAATAGGGGGCGCGCCACAATCCGAACTACTACTGAGAAATTATCTATAGAAAAATCAATAACACGCCCAGTCACTGGGACTCCATGTTCAGCAGTCGACAACAGGTTTGCTCTAATGAAAAGAGGTAAAAAAAAAAATACTGACCATACGAGCACACGTGATTCAGGAGTTCAGGAATTTCGGACCTTCCATGGGCAGAATCCTTGTTTCATTAGAGGATTTGCTGCCTGCGGTCACGCATAGGTATATTTTTATGCCTAACAATTAAGTGGCAGTGAGCTGGGCGCATTCCTCGCAAAACAAATGGCCGATGAGGCCGAAAGCTTCTGGAGTGGCGACCGGGTTCCGGAAGACGTAGCGTTGGAAGCCAGAAGGTGGACCGATGACCTGGTGAAAGCCGCAGGAATCCGCTGGATGCGAGAAACACAGAACCGGTCGAAGTACTTGGGGGAGGGCTATGTCCAGCAGTGGACGTCTTTCGGCTGAAATGATGATGATGATGAGGGCTACAATAGCAGTAGTATAATAGGTTCACTGACTCTGACTCTGATGATGTTTGTTTACCTATGATTTGATCAAAAGCAACTTACCAGTTATAGTATCGTCTTAATTTTTTTTTTCTGCATCCAGAATAGGCATTCATTCTGAGTTTGGTAAGAAAGGTCGTCAGTGTATGAACCATACGTTGGAGCGTTGCTCTCATGGAAACGATTTGAGCAGACTTGTCTGCGCGAGTTTTTTTGGAATCGCAATCAGAATAAGTTCCGTTCACACCATTAAGATCTTGTTAAGTGCATAATATGGCCACGTTAGGAAGCTGGTTTCCATCTTATTTGAATCGTTAAAGTCGTTTTCATATGGCTGTAGAAACTTGAACTAGAGTGATTCCTTCATACTTACCGGGGAAAATGCATAAATTCTGCTACTTGTTTGCAAAAAGTTGCTTTAGTTAACTTTAACAACCAATTGAACGAAGCGTCCGCTGCACTTCCATCTGTTTTTATTTTAGTATGTTAATGTCATCGACATCTGTTGAAGATCTAGGAAATGGTGAGGCTTATTTTATTATTT
Source organism: Lithophane ornitopus (assembly GCA_948473465.1). Taxonomy (NCBI): domain Eukaryota; kingdom Metazoa; phylum Arthropoda; class Insecta; order Lepidoptera; family Noctuidae; genus Lithophane; species Lithophane ornitopus. The sequence goes on from OX419629.1 coordinate 9,858,167, forward strand.
CGTTTCTAAACAAGAATAATATTATTATTTTACAAAATTGTGAAGTTAGACTCGCGACAATCTAAGAAGTCCGTTTTGATAGCTATAAAAATGCTTGGTGTAGCGATGAAAAATAACTTGGTTTCTTATAAACTAATTCTGGAGACATATCGATTGAACATACTTAGAGTTTTTAATCGAGGACTTATCTACATTGTCTAAAACTGATTCTCAAGGCTTAACGTTTTATTACATGTACGAGAACGAAACGTCAAAACGGACTTCTTGGATTGTTGCGAGTGTAGTTGTCATAATTTTATAGCTCTTGTTTTGCATTATTTAATCGATATTCTAAAAACAATGCTTGCAATGATTTTATTGTGTTGTTACGTTGTTAACTAAGGGAAGGTCAAGGAATTTGTAGTAAGATTTATACGGGTTGCGCATATCTTTTCTTTAATACGAGCATTTTACAACAATATTGAAACGAAATCATCATTTTGAGATCTGCTGCCAACATACACTACGGCGCTCAACAAATAAACATAAATCGCGCACACTAATCTATATAAACAAGTCGCATAAGTACATACAGGCTTCCCGATATATTCTATACATACGCTAAAGCTATATCACCACTTGCCACTCTACGTTCCCGGAACGTTCCACACTTTAAGGTACACAGTCACTTGTTGATCTATTTTGTTCGCTTGTTTAACTGTCTGTTTGTCTGTCGCACTAGTAGATCACCTCATACACTGTGGCCTTCTTGTCGCCGGAGCCCGTCACTATGTACTTGTCGTCTGAAGAGATGTCACAGCTGAGCACCGATGACGATTCCTTTGACTGTGAACAAAATCATTTTAACAATTAGTGCATTGAACTTTGCTATACAATGACGTCAGTAGGACCTCTTAAAATAACTATAATGATATCATCTGCCTAGCTTTTTCCAAACTAAGTTAAGGTTGGCTTCCAGTCAAACCGCATGCAGCTGTATACCAGTACTTTACATGGAGAGACTGCCTATCTAAACTCCACAGCCCAGTTATTGGGTAATACGATACTCCTTGGTAAGACTGGTTCGGGCTTCTGTCGACCCTGTAACGACTGTCAAAGATCCACGAATGATACCCGGGACCAACGGCTTAACGTACTTTCTAAGGCACGGAGGGGTCTCAGTATGTAAAGATGGTAACCCATACAAGCGTAGCTTAACCTGATCGATCGACCCGTCTGGCTTTTATTACTTAACCACAATACCCTCTCTAATAACTAGAATGTTAATGATGTATTAATTAAATACAGTTTAATAACATAGTGTGAACATGTTCAAACAATTAACTTGTTCACACTTTGTTTGTCAATTTTAATCATCATGTGACTGAAATACTCTCAAGTATGACCATCATCGCTTCATCACACTATTGAGACGTGACTGAGCAGAATCAAAATTAAACCTAAAGTGCCACTTGTAACCACTTAGCGCAATTATGATAACCTAAATGTGAATGAAGATGCATTATGTTCTGATAACTCACTCTACTATTAGTTATAATAACATTGGAGATAAGGTATTCTCAGCTCAGTTGATTTAATACATTTATCAGTTCCTGTAACGTGCAGCTGACAGGACACGCAGGACAATCGTTTGTGGAACAGCACTACATTTACACTCCAAGGCGGAGTTGTCCATGAATCTCCACCAGGAGCCAAACCAACTAATATTACTTCAGTGTGAGAAAGAGATAGAGCTATACGTCCTCCATCTCCATCTCTTTCTCATTCTGAAGTAATATTAAAATAATACTGCACTAAGAGGTTGGCCCCCTGAACAGGTTTTACTTGCTTCAGCCAACCTGGGTCCGGAGTCTGTTTAAAGACTTCCAGGTTACCCACGGCAAGTGTATATTGTTGTTTAATGTTCTGATTACATCTATACATCGCATGACTTGTTGCGGTTAATTGCGGGAACACGCCTTCTTGTTATAATCTTGAATTAGTAATCTTACATTGAAATATTATTTTAATTGCTATGCTCGATCTCTAATTGCAGCATTCTTAGTCTATCTATATCTATTATAAATTAAAGTCGCTTTTCGTATTTGCCTGCATGTTCGCGTTGTTCTTCTAAACCACGCAACAGATTTTAATGAGGTTTACATCGTCATTTAGAGAATTTATTCCGGAAGGTTTATGTGTATAATAAGTTAATATTAAAGTTATAATAATTAAGAAATCTCGATGTTTTGTCAAGTCGTAAAAACGTGCGAAACAGGAGCGGGTCGCTTGTTTTAGATAAGTCGTACTAGCCACTGCCTGCATCTTCCTTCAGATACAAACTTTAATCCCCAGTTTGAGAGAAGACCCTGCTTAGGTAGAGATAAAAAAAGTAAAATAAATAGTTTGTCTCTGCGTCCAGCGTTCGGTGTGGCAACACGTCGTGTTCTAGTTTGCCGACTGGTCAATCGTCATCTTGAGGATGCCTCGTTAAGACGTGAAACACGTGTAGATTTTTTACAGGTTTTTTTTATGACTCTTGAAGAATAGTTAAGCTGAATAGGTTACTAAATATATCTACGTCTATTGTATTTTATAATGGATTTCGGCAAAGTCACGCCTGAATCAATTAACTATCTTTAAAAAAATGTATTCCTTTCGTCACATTTAACAAACTACTCTTTCAATTTATTAGGCTGTACGTCGCCGTCTATGAGTCAGACATAATTTTTAGGTATGTTTGTATAGTTAATTAAATATTCAATTTTTTTATTGCATTTCATACAGGCTTTCGAAGACAGGAGCGACGCGACTGTAGCATCTATGAAAACTTCATGAAAATTGTTCTACCAGAATCGCGACGCGCCTGCCTGTTGGGAGCTTTAATGTGATGTTTAAACAGGTGGTGGGCTCAAACGATGGCATCAATTATTATGTTACGACCAGCATGTTTTAGTTTGAAAGTATATTAAAGTCATTTTCCCTTACCTGGAATATACTGGCCCCATAAGGCGTGCGCCACGCATTGAGCAGGTTATCCTTGCCGGTGGAGACGAACCACTTGCCACACGAGGCGAACCTGAGTGATAGCACGCAGGACTCGTGCAGGTGGAGTTGGTATTTGTCTGGTTTAACCGCGTGTAGGACTTCTACGTTACTGTTTTCCATGCCTACTGCTAGCCATTCACCTGGGGACAAACAATGTGCAGTTGTTAGTGGAATGTTTTACCAAGAGTAAAATACAAGGAAGTATAAAGAGTCTTAGTGTAAAATGTATTTCAAGAATAGATCAATTTGGAAGGTAGTTAATGGTTTTATCAATGGGTATATAATGTATGTCACCGTATAATTAGGAACGTAGGTAGTTTATAATCTACAGGTAAAAATTGGAAACTGCAACAAACCATTTAAAATTGAACGCAGATGGTCACAGTTCTAACCTATCCTAAACCATTTTACCCCAGTTCATAATTTTTCGATATTTTATAATCTAATGGAAATAATAATCAAGTATTACTATGCGCACTCCTATTACATTTTAATTAACCCTTTGATCTATAGTGACGACTAGTAGCTGTCAATAACGATACTAGCGATTCGTTGGTAGAATAAGATTGATTGGAGCGGTCGTGGCGGCAAATTCAAGTGTTACGCGATAGAAAGAGTGGCAATTTCTAGATGAATATAACTGTAGGTAATATGCTTTGCGACCTGAATTACACTTTATTGTGTCGTAGCAAGAGTAGCTTTTTATTTAAATGGTTTTGCGCAGTTAACAATCTGTATTCATCTGTGCCATACTTAACACTCGATTTTCCGCCTTTCGCGTCTACTCTACCTTAGTTGCCTTCTTGGTGCACCTTTTTCGGTGATGCCGATCAAAAACGAATAAATCATGATATTCAACTTTCAACCTTACATTGACAACTTTGTGGATTATAATGATTATTTTAACAGAAAGAGGAAAACTTTGAAGTGCTTACCTGTCGGACAATATCCTAATGAGAATATTTGAGAACTGAAGTCGTGTTGTTGTAATTGTCTACCTTCTCTCAAATCCCAAGACCTGGAACATATAAAAAAAAAATCTCATAACATTCTGATTGATATAAATTATAGTTAGAAATAAAAGTTCTATAATAATATGGTCGTTTTTGCACGACGTAAATTAAATCGTGAAGTATATAAAAACAGCTCCTTTGAAATCTATTATAAACCGTAGTTTCCAATAAAGAATCTACCGGACAAGAAAAACCACTACCAACAAAAAATGTGTGGGTTTTTTCTTAGTCATTTGTGTGCGGAGGATAGAGTAGACAGTTTTTAAATGGCCGATAGTACTTAATCCTAACTAATATTCTAAATGCGAAAGTGAGTTTGTTTGTTACGCTTTCACGCTAAAACGGCTAAACGGATTTGGATACAATTCGGCACAGGGGTAGGTCATGACCTGGAATAGGACATAGGATACTTTTTATCCGCTAGTACTAGTACTAGTATTATATATGCTTACCGCACAGTATTGTCAAGTCCTCCGGTCCAAAGCTTGGTACCGTCAGCAGATATGTCGATACAAGAAGCGCCGTCCGTATGACCCTGGAACTGTCTCACCAGGGTCTGATTGTGAAGGTCCCACACCGCGATGTTGCCGTCTGAGCAACAGCTGAAGCACACCTGCAAAAAATTAAGAGAAATGTTAAGAAAATTGATGAGTCTTTGTGTGAAAGCATATCAGGAAGCGGAAGCCCTCATATAGACTGGATCAAAGGCTTGATACAGAAAGCAGCACTCAAAGATATGGCTACATTAGAGAGGAGGTTCCTCACACTAGAGCTCTGAATACGGATAAGTTGCGTTGGATCCTGTTCTAAAGCTGACCAAGAAAAATATTTAGTAGATGATAAATATTCATATTCATATCTATCTTTATTTGCGTTCCAAAATGTGTGTATGTAAATTCTAAAATGAAAATAAAATGAATAAGAAACTACTGACAATGTTTAAATAATAATAGTTATTAACGTTAATTAAGAAAGTATAATTTATATTGAGATCAGATTATATGCAGAGAGAGATCTTAGCGTGTCGATGGCAATCTAAATGGACTCTGCCCAGAATTCGGCTACGTGTTTATTAAGTGTCCCATCGTTTGTGGAACAGCACCACATTAACACTCCAAGGCGGAGTTGTCTATGAATCTCCACCTGAACAGTTTTTCCTTGCTTCGGCCAACCTGGGTCCGGAGTTAGTTTAAAGAGTTCCAGGTTACCCACGGCAACTCATGTGGAAGATCTTCAGCAGGTGGAAGAAGCCCTGTCTCGCCATAGCTTCAGTCTTTCTTTTGATCGTTCGCCCGTGAATGGGACGACAGTCTGTAGAGATGATGACGAAAAAGTTTTATCTAAAACGAATCTCCTTACCTTAGAATCGGGACTGATGGCAAGCGCATAGCATGCGGGTGCTGACGAAGTGAGTTCTGCCTTAATCCTAGGAGTAGGTGATGCCAGGTCCCAGATGGAGAGGTTAGAAGCCTCCCCACCCACGATCAGCGTGCGACCATCTGGCAGGAGCTTCACGGACCTTATATAGTTGTCCCTTTGCTGAAAATAGAGGACGCAAGTTTTTTAAATCTTTTTCTCAAGGCGTTTTGTTCGAAAAAAATGATAAGAAGATATTTATACCATTAGAAAAACAAAATAAATGTTTTGCATTTGTTTTGTATAATTTTAACATTAATTTGGAATTTAGAATTTTTACTGCTGTTTTTCTATTCTATAGATATTATCTCAAAGGTCAAAATAAAAATACCAAAGTATCATGAATCGACGACAGTTACCCACTCACCAAACAATCCAGTTGACTGACTGGTGCTTTACTAGGCTGGCTGATGTCCCACACTTTGACGCAGCCCTTGCCTCCGGTGTAGACGTACTTAGTGGGCGATGACACTGTGACCGCGCACACCACCTCGCCGTGCGCGAGTGCCGACACTTGACGCGCGTGACGGGGTATGCCCGGGCCCATCAGCGCGTCAGGCGGAAAGGGCACCGGCTGCATTTGACCCTCCGCCGAAACATGGAATGAATATGCCCTGAAATAAAGGTAGTTCACAGTCAGATCGGATGTAATGAATGATCAGCCGCAGTTCACTGCTAGGAGGACAAAATGGGGAGTAATGCCAATGTCACCACGCTGGGCAAGCGGGAGGGTGACTGATAATTTTTTAAGAAAATATTTTATTATATAACGAATGTTTAAACGAATTTTCTAACAAATTTTGAACAACTAAAACGAATATGAGCTGTGATCACTTACGGCTTGCCACCCGGTATCGGCGTTAGCGAGGCCGGTCCGATGGGAGGCCGCAGGGGCTCGTATGCCAACGCGGCCCGCGCCGAGTACCCCGCGAGGCCGTAAGCGTCGTGCGCCCCATTGCCCAGGTACGGGTACTGCAGCGCCGGGGGCTTCACCGCGGCCTTCAGCGGAGCCCCCGCAGACCCCGCCCCGCTCGCCCCCGACGTTGGAGTGACAGGCTTCGAGATCGGCGTGCTAGGCTTCTCGTCAAGCTTTTTGGCAGAAGGCGTCGACGCGTTGCTAGACGTGCCCGATCTGATGATTGTTAAAATTGAGTTATCAAATACCCCGCTAATTGTATCGATCAATGATCAATCTAACCGCAAAAAAAATTGTAATGGAACTTTAAAGAATCTTAAGTGTCGTTATAAAAACCGTCGATTTGAACATTGAAGAGGCGGTAGTAACATAAGCATGTATTTATTTAGTACAACAAAATGTCTAGAAGTTTTTGTAAAGAGAACTTAACGCTATCCATCAACGCGTCTAATCTGATTGGTGTTAATGGGAGTACCAGTGAACCTCGGCCGTATATACGTAATTGATTCAGTGCGGAGGCGGATTAACTTTCGACTTCGAAAACTTGTCTCTCGGCGTACAATGACCTTTCGGGTACAAGTAGTTTTCTCACTAGGGCTTCTGTTAAACGGATAGAGCGATTATCGCGAGTTAACGCAGCCGGCGAGTATTACCTTGGAAACGCCGCGGGGCGTGCGGCTTAGCGTGTTCATACTAATGTATTACTTGTTATATTAATTACAAGTGAAATGGGCCGCCACAGTTTTGATGTAATGTGTGAAGCCCAAGTTTTGTAATTTTACGTAACATATTTTTTTATATTCTTGGTGTTGTTGTCGCATCGTGTAGATATACGGGATACATACCTGGGGCTGTGTGGCGGGTGTTCCTTCTTGGGTTGGAGTTTGTCCAGTCCGTTCTCCCTTGGCGAAGGTGCACCATTGTGTGGTGACGTGGGCTCCTCACTAGCATCGTCTACTACCAACTCCTGAAAATGTCGAATTCAAACATTGCAGAGCCTGCAAGATATTTTTAAAGGCTCATTCAGACTGGCACGACAGGCATAGGCAGCGCGACCCATGTCGCGCCCACAATATCGCACCAGTCTGCACGAGGCTTAAATGGCAAACAGCAATTTTGATCAAAATAGGTCTACTTACGTGGCCCATGTCTTTCTCTTCTTTCTTTAGTTTCTTGTGATCAGGTTCTGCTGGACTCCGTGTCCGATACTTTTCCCTTTCACCGGGTGATATAGAATTTCTCTGTAACAAAAACAGAAAGCGATAAAAACAAACCGCAAGACCATTAATATTGGCAGTATTGGTCTGCTAGTTTAACAAATACGAGTAGGTAAACATAATCAAAACGTTTACGGCGAGCTTACGTACCTACAGCAATCAATCGATCATTGTTCGCAAATAAATCGGCGCGCAGCGAGGCGAACGCTACAGTCAATATCAATATCAAAACACGCTGAGGCAGAACAAACTGACCGCATGATTAGCTCCGGGAGTGGTCATCGCCCCCTCGGGGGGAGCGGGTGGCTCGCGTGGGGGGGGCGACCGCAACATTTGGATGAGCGCGCAAATACGGACTAATGAAATAATCATATACGTGACGAACGACCGCCCCGCGCTTCACTGATTCCGTTCGTGTTGACACGGGGCGTACTTTCGCGTACATCCGCACGCTACGTACGGACTAGCGGTGCGCGCGGCCAGCTGCCAGTGGCAAATTGCAGTGCTGCAGGTAAAAGCGGCACGTGTGATTGTGAATAATCTGGTCCACTCCAGACAACAAAATAAAATGTTTCATTCATACAATTAATTATTTATATGGAGCCTTCATCAAAAAATAAAACTTGAGGATTGAAATGAATATTTAAAAATATTTTGGGGGACCTGGACACTCTCTTTTCTGAACATTTACGTAGGGAATGAAAATTCCTAATTTATTAGTAATTTCACCGACAAACTTGATGTTCACTAAACAAAACACTAAAACAGTCGTGTAAAGCCACGGATTATCAATACATAATATTCGGTCGGATGCCCGCGGCCAGTTATGTGCTAGACAGATGCTATTTCAAGTGTTCGGGCAGCGAATGCAGTTATTCGAGCGAAAAGCTATTCCGTATGAGTACCCTGTGTATATTGCGCTTTTATATTTTCACTTTACACGTAATCGCTATCGGATTTATTCGGTTTGAATAGGTGCAGGGTGTTAATAGTTAAATGCGGATTTCGAACAGACAAATGGGATTAGGGTTTGGTAACACGATCGTAGCGCGGTGCTACACCGTAGCCGTGCTACGCCGTAGTTCCGCGAGGCGTGCTACGCCGTAGCTCCGCATGGCGTAGTGAAAATTGCAACCGTGCCAGATTGAATTTCATTTTAATTTCTTTCAAAATGTGACGTGTTTAGTCTCGTTTTGAATGTTAAACTTTTATTAACAATTCAGTTATCTTTATGATTCATAGACTATTAAATTACACGTACAACACATTGCGTCGTAAGTCATAAGTGTAGCAGAACATTAAACCGTTCGGGCTCAACCGTCTTCCCCGGGGAGTCTAGCAGGCTATTCGGCGAGCCGGCGAGGCGATGCCTGAAGGGATCTAACGGGCCTAATTTTACGAGGCACTAAGTTAGAGGCGAGTGGCAAGCGGCTGTTAATTTGCTCGGTGAGACGGCGACTTGTCGCCACCCGCGGTGACTTACGGGCTACGGCCCTCCCGCACTCTGGCCATCGTACACAATCATACTTTACCTACAGATTTGCATCTCTTTAACGCCTCAACGTGTCGTGACTGCGACTGTTAGGGCCATCATTTAAATCCCTAATTCTGAATTTAAATATCGTCGATGTTATCGGGAGGCCTACTATGAATTTAACATCATGCCTCGTTAACTTATTGTGCGCAGTTTATAGATTGATTTGTTGACCGATTCAATAATCTCCTAAGAGCATAAAAATAAAAGTTCTTCTCATGTACGGATCCTGATTTTTATGAGCACGAAATTAGATAATAACATCGGAACAAACCATCATCGTGTTAGATAAACAAGTAACACAGCTTATTGCGACCGTCGTTATTGGATATTTGATAGGCAAGATGTAACCAATAAAGTTTTATTATTGGCACCAGCCGCGGATACAACAAATATAAAACTGGAGAACACGACATACTTACACACAACGAATTTGAACGGTACGAATATAACTACATCATACATAGGTAGGAGGAATTTAGGTACATACCCCAACATGTCTAATAGCCACATAGCACCTAGAAAGGTGAGCGAGGTGCACGTTAGGGGTCGAGCGTGTACTCGAAGCCTAATTTTACGATCACCGATCTACACAGAACTCGACATCGAATTTCAAGTGACGCTATATTATCGAGGACCCACCGTGCCTGATGCCGTAATGTGACGTGTCGGATTCGATTGGATGGATTTTATGTTGCCCATACGAGTCATTCGCCCGAGGGTATCGTTTGTGGTTAATCGTTAATTTAATAGATTGAATTTGTGGTCGGCTGACGAATAGTTGGATGTGAGCACGTAGGTATTGAAACGGAATTTATGTGTCATCTTGTTTCTTATGAACATTATGTCGTACAAATACCTAAAGTGTCGTTCTTCAATAACATGTGTGCGTACGAAAGAACATTGTGTATTACCGATATAAATACACGAATAGAAACATAAACATTAGTATAAATTAGCAGTTCACTATGTTTGGAGGACTGTTACATAATAACATAACAAACGACAAGAAACTACGAAATAAAAAGAGAATTGTTTAGGTATACCTATTCGCTTATGTCGTATCTCTTTACTCAAACAAAACACTCAATAACGAGTAGTCTCGCCAACCTTTTCTATTTTCAACGGAAAAGCGAACAGAGCTAATCTTTACTTTATCCCATTACGCGCGTCGACCTCAAGAAAAAGGCAATTGAGCGCGGTACGAAGGGTCGTGGGGGGCGGGGGTGACAGGAGGCTGCGACGCTAAACAAGTACTAGAGGAACAAGCCCCGACAACACGACTTATTCTGTGTTATCGGCTACGGTCGCGAGTCGCGCCTGTCGCACACACGCTCGGCAAGTCGCCGGTGCGGGCTCGGCGTTTGCTGTGACGTAACATATAAAGTGGCAACACACAGGCGCGCTGTTAACGCCGGCCGGGCTTATTGTCTGCGGTCACGCGACGAGCCGTTTAGCCGCGCGCCTCGCCGCCGCCGCCGCCCGGTTAACCGGAAGGGGGGCGGTTAACCGGACGCTCTGGGGCGGAAGCGGGGGAAATAGATAAATAGACCGCCCGCCGCTCGGAAATGTACGGATTGAGTTCGGACTATATTTCAGGCATAATAGTTTTGAAAGTTACGTGATTTACACGCGACGTTTTCAGCTTTTATCGAGAATACCAATTTTATACGACTTCGTTTTATGATACTGTCGTCGAAAAGTTTTATTGCGTACCTACATTTTATTTTTAAGTCCCATTACGATGTCAATTTATAACATACGATATCGTGGCGCTTCATGATACGATACAACGGCCCTCAATGAATAAGCTCATTCATAAGGAACAACGCGTTATTAAACCAGTCGCTAGCGCTACCGACACCTCCGTAAAAACGTTAACGTTAATCGGTCCGAAACGAGAATCCGCGTTCGTCGGAAACCAGGCCCACAAAAAAGTTACAAAAAATTAATCGTCAGCGAACGCATAAACCGCGGGGTGCTATGCGACTTTAAAATTAACTTTACCGGTTCATTCGTATACATAAATAATGGAGGAATTTCTGAATACACATTAAACTCCTATAAAGAATACATTAGCATAAATTTATGGAAGCGAGTCGGCGTTTCGAGCGCGTTTTTACGTGACTCGTAAAGTTTATAGTCGCGAGTGGAGGATTGCGTTTACTGCGCTCGCTATCGCTTTATGGCCGACCCCAAATAACCAAATTGCCTGGTGCTCGTTGTCGACTGACGTGCGGCCAGCCGCCCCGCTCCACAATCTGGTCACAGCGCCCATTATACCGCCACTCGGCGTTACGAGCGCTCCTCGCGGAAACTCCGCCGTGCACTTACAAATACACTTGGAAACTTGCCCGATACAATTGATGTTCATTACCGCACTGTTTGTTAACCTGCAGTTAAACGAGCGTGAGCGCAAGCGGCTGTCGACGCTCCCTACTAAACGGCTCCACTTCGTCTAACGTAAAACAGCTATTCGAAACAGAAGTTCCGATACATGTGTGGAGGCAAAGCGAAGTCAAGTGGACTACAAATTATATCAAATTAACGCCCGTGGGGCAGCTGTATCACACAAAGTAAATTCCGGGGAAGCCATCGATAAGCAATCTCACCCGCCCCCTTGCTCTATTACAGGAGTAATTAGCACAATTAACAGGAGCAGGCGCGAGGGGGCTGCGTAGCGCGGGCGGGGAGTGCGGGGGGAGCGATCGCTTTCACGCACGCAAACAAACGTCACGTGGCACGGCGCCTTAATTAAAACGATAATTGAGTTGACTTGCGAAATTCATCCGCCATTTCGACATTCCGGGAGAAATTTCACGGAAACTCCCCTCGAAACTACGAAGCCTTTAAGTGTCGACGACTTTAATTTTGTGTTTGCGTCTACTTTGCGGTCTCGAGGCAAATTTTAATACGGTGTACGCGGCTTCGCTTTGTAAAATTACTTAAATAAATTACCTGGAATCGAGTTTCGTCGCCATACTGAAAGACAACTCGTTTGGAAAATTGGCATCAACGAAATAAAGTACCTTTACAAGGTTACATAATGAATTATGAATTGGGGATTATTTGTTTAAAAATATGAAGTTATAATATAAATTACAAAATGGCTTTGTTTTAAAATTATAATACAATTTATAGTACTAGTGGTTCGTGTTGACAATTGAGCCGACTCCGTTGATTATGATCCTTATGTTTAAATCAAGTAGGGTGCGGAACAACGCCCTCAGAGGTATCTTCGCCTTGCCTGCAGTATGTGCGTCGAAACGGTTTTAAACTGCCTATAAAGAATTCGTTCCGCCTTAACGAACGATTCGATTTGATAGCAGTAAAAAATAATTTGAATAAAAAAACGAAACGACCTCTAAAAATGTGTATACTTCCAGTTGTAACTCGCGTAAGGTAACCCTTAGGCACCGGTGTTACGCACATTGTAAACCAAGGTAACCTTGTAAAAACGACATAATATTTCAGCAAAAATATTAAATCCCAAATAAGGACAATTAGATCTCGTAGATTTTATAAATTGTGTGCCTTGGGTATAGCCAGAGGTAAGAGGTGAATTTACTGAAGAAATACAAAAAAAAAACATTTTTCAGAAGTTCTTTAACAAAAATAACAGCGTGTGTTACACTCAGCTTGACCTAATATTAGGGGTAGTCGGTTGGACAACGGTCCACGTTTCTTGAGATCAATACGAGTGTAGTCGGCGGAGCGGCCGCGCCGCGGTGCTGCGAAAGGGGCTGAAGCCGCGCGGTTATTTAAATGAGAGCTCCCTAGCCACCCGTCAATAAAACATTAAACACGTAACAAGTTTATGCGCAGCGACAACCCTAGCGGATTCCGCCACTTCGTTAATCCGGGGCGGGGGCAGCCCTAAATTAGGGTCGAGACAAGCCGTAATCCCCCGCTCGGCGCGACGGGGGATTTATATTGTTATTGCTCCGCGTCCGGAATTATACGAGGGTTGAGGGACTAATGAAAGGGGAAATTTAATTCCTAATGATTCTCGTCTTAGTCCGTAACGAGGAAACTCGAAAAAGGGCTGCGAGCCGCGCACTTTTTATGATTAATCGTTTTAAGTGAACCGAAGATTATTCGATCGGATTGCCTTTGTTTGTTTACTGGTGTTTAGTGTGTTTGTTTTTATTGTGAACGAGGCGGAGTCGACGTGTTTGTGGAGTCAGAAGTTAACGACCAAATTGGATTACAAATTTATTCATGAAACATTTTCGATGCTGGTACACGGCGTCGGCAGTGAGCGGGCGAAGCATATGTAAATGTGTGATAAGCACGAAGGGGGCCGCCTCGCGCGGAGGCTGGCCTATGGCGTGTCTCGGCGACACGGCGACAGGCGCCTCGTGCTGCCGCAACACGACGCCTGCAACACGCCGAACGCTCGCCGCATTGATAAACATGCCGCCAGACAACTGCAGCCGTTACACCACACTACATTTATTGTCCATGTCCATACAATTATGCATAATTTGCAATCCAGTAACTAAGGATAGCCGTTGCGACAACTCAAACTAAACTCAGAGCTAACATGGTCGTAATAACTTATTGAAATATTAAACTCACACATCATTTCTAAACAGCGAACAGTAGTCCGGTGAGGAACAATGAGTTAAATAAAAATAAGCCGTCAGCCATTAGCAGAATGCGCTGTTACGCTAACTGCAGCCGTAGCGTCCGCCCTTCCTCTCATTACGCCGGCGACTAATTGAGATAAATTATGAAGACGTGCAGCGAGCCGCGAGCTATCGCACCCACCTTACCTGCTAATTACATGCAGCGATTTCAATTACTCGAGTGCTCTAGCGTGTTTTTTGCTCAACAACAAACATGCTTGGTTTGTTTTTATTAAGTTTATCCGCTATTGAACATCGTCCGAGGCGATTAAATCACAATTAACACACGTAATAGCGTGTTGTAAAGATGTTATGGATGCAATTAGATTTTAGTGGTTATAGGGTGTCGTAAAATTTAAAGAAACGAATGCAATAAATAATTGTGGTGGTGTGTGTTGTGTTGCGTCATCGGTAGCGATGTATGCGGGCCACACACGTGGCGAGGGCGACAGGGCGTCGGGCGACAAAGAGCGCGGTGGGTGATAGTGGCGCGACCGCAACAGAGGCGGTGACCGCAGGCGCGGGCGCGGCGTGCACGCTGCCTCGTCAGCATGCGGTCACCACACACTCATCCACTGTTTGCGACACGTGCGGCTAACTTCCAGACCTATGAATGTACTAGCAATAGTACCTAATGATTATTTCGTTTTCCTTAAGCATCTAGAATTCTAGATCTATCTACCTACTACAGATTCCATAAAAAAAATATTGAATATCTTTCACACGCTATAATTGCTACAGAGGCAGCCTGTTTGAATTCTGACGCACTTAGTATAACAAAGCCTTTGAAACTAGTCGTCGAATGCAATATAGATCTATTGAATATTTCATTTGAAATATTGAACGTGTGGGAGCGCGAAGCATCGTTATTCGTTACATACGGTTGGTTACATCAACGCGATCTGCTCGAAGTGATACAATGAATCAAATAAAACAATATTGTTGATTTAAATCATAATAACGTTAAAGTTTGAGCTTTATAGGTAAGCTAACTGGGAAGTTTATAGTTCAGCTTAGTTATTGTAACCATACGGTATTTTAAGTGTCATCAAGATAAAGCGACACCGACCTCAGTTTGGAATACTGCCAACCCTAAAGTTGTCATAAACAGATTAATATTGCCACTTTGAAAGGAATAAAAAGTTATTATTTCGGCGTCAGATTCCAAATATCGTTTATAAAGTATGAATATTAAATTGTGTTAACACAATGCAGCGACAGAGCCAGGTATTGTTATGAAGCAAGAGGGAGGGCAGACGGGGGCAGGCGCGATTCGATCAAGCTTGCATAAATCGATGCGATACGGCCGGATCGTGAACAAAGCCGCAAGCCCGCTCCGAGACGAGCAATACCCTACCTACCCACAGTACCCACGATACACACATCCAACGAGCAACGAGCGATCGTCACACAAACGATATTATGAAAAGAATTCCGATATACTTTTTGCTCTTTCACGAGTAGGTGGATTATTACCTTCTCAGACCAAGTTACAACAGGTAGCTAAATATTGTTATTTTAGGAATTCAATAAACGAACCAAAGATCTTAGCTGTTTATATCAATTGAAGATTTTTATTTATTTTGATGTTACCTTTGTAAGAATCGTCTTTTATTTTGAAAGCTACTTTATAAGATTTTCCTCTGAACTAACATAGACTACCAAGTGAAATACACGTTCCGTCCTCGAGTGTTTTACCCGACTAAGTCTTGATTAATTCTGTTGGCAGATTATACATTCAAGTTAGAGACAGAGGCTCTGACTGCACGACACGACAGATAATCCGCGCGGAATAATGTGGATGCACCGACATAATCTATGTGTTATTCCCTATCAAGAGACGCACAGTGTAAGGGGATTAAATACAGTGCCTCAGCTCCGAGACATTAGCCGGGACTCAAGCAGCAACCGACTGAACAGAAGCCATGTATGGGATTACCCAAGGATCCGCTACCTTGCCAAATATTATAACAATGCTCTCAGAATCGATTTGGATAACATATGGTGACGTACGATGTCAGAAGGATTTGTTTCGCCTTGTATTACAATCACAGGTTTGGCTTGTAAATTAAATGTTTATTTATTAAACCATAAAGAGCACTTAAAAATTCGTTAATTTTAATGACCTCTATTAGTTATTATTTTATCAACCAATAATTGCGTGCAGAGTGGTCATTTAAAACCGAAGCCAATTTCCTAGAAGCCGCACAATTTCATCGAAATGTCATGAATGACAAGGCTCCATGTTACGTGGGCAATCTACCTGCGCCTGTAGCAAGGGGTACAATCCTTAGATCGATATCCATCGCGACTACCTAGTAACTGCTCTTTAACCTGTTCTTTATCTGATCGTTTCTTCACAAAGTAGCTGTCTCAAGATATCCAACCTATAAGTAAATATTACTCTCAGTAATCGGAGGATAACTGCTCAAGTGCTCAAGAATAATTTTGCATTTATCCACAATGTAGTTCCGTATCATTCTACCTACACTATCTACGAGAAGTGTAATTTGTATAATTGCGAGAAACGTCTCTAGAATAAACAGAAAGATCACGCAGCCGTACACTGAAATGACTGCAAAGTAGAAAGCAGCATAAATAAATTACATTAAACATTCACTTTAGTAGCGCTAAGTTTTCTTTTTCAATAAACAAGCCACCGTTACTTTAGATAGCCGACGGTGTATAAAATGTAAAAAAGTAAAAAGAGGACGACTACCGCGCAATCTGTTTCACTTTAGGGCGTCTTAATAATTACAAGTGGCCATTCTTTCCAATTAAGAAAAGTCTCGAGCTATAAATTGTGAGGGCTGTCGCGGGCGCGAAGCGAGCGAGCGCTGTTACAACGCGCGTAAACATGCCGCTAGGGCTACCACCCACCGACTTAAAAGGAAAATCTCCCATTTTTGTTTTAACGGTTTAATAAAGTAGTCGGTCCTCGCCTGTATTTATGTAAGTCATTTATACTCGCCGTTTCTACCTTAATTAAAGGAGCGCACCTTTAAAACGCAACGACCCCAGCATATCGGAGAACAAACGCAAATTTATTCTGACCGGAGTTTTTTTCGGTATCTATTAAATAAAGAAGTCGAGGAGAATGCTAAACAAGGTTGAGCGGCCCTCGCCCTGCGAGTTTTCCACTTGAAGTGGTGTGCGGGTGCGGGGTGCGGGGGTCGGCTGGGGTCGGGGTGGCACAGGGTGTGTTATTCAGAGTGGCTTAGATAAGGTAAGGAGGATGAAGAGGCGAGATGCGCGGCGTAATGAACCGGCTCCGAGCAGTTTTTGTGTGGTTCGGGCGCCCAAATTGAATATTAGGCGCGATTTGAGAGCGAATGAGCGGGCGGCAGAAATAAATCCGCGGTTATTATGTTACTCAAATGAGATTGTGGAAGGGCTCGCTCTGTTAGGCTTACAGCGGCTGCTCAATTTCGCGTCGGTGTAAATTGCTAGTCATAAACTTTGTTATTCTGCGGGAATTTAAGCACCTTTCTAGAAATAATTTATGTATAAATGGATAATTATACGGTTAGACCGCTAGGTGATAATTGCCGGTACAAAAGGGTGACTGACACCTTTTTATTAAGTTTGTAACGGTAAGTAATACCATAACATACAACCATGCTTCGTCAATTTTAGATTGCGTACCTACCAAAAACTTTTTATTTTATATCCTGACATGGTTTATCATAAAAATAAAATAGAGTTTCAAAACAGAACGGCATCGAAATGAAAAGTTTCCTACACTGTAATGTAAACATGGGCCCGATGTATCGGAAAATCAAATATACGGCGCGCGATGTTTGCAAATAAACAACGTGCCTGCAACTGTGTAGCACCTTCGTGATTCGCAATAAAAACATAGTGTGGACAAACGGGTGCGGCTCGGTCGAGTGTAACCTGACGCCCCCGCAGCCGCGGAGCCGCAGCCAAGACGCGCTCGGTTTATGTAAACTTTATTACGGAGTGCACTTCTCCCTCCCCTCCCTCCACGACTCCCTCGTTTCAAATTGTAAGGCGCGTCCGTGCATTACTCAGCTCGCCGCGTGTTTGCACAGATCGACGGTTCCGTGAGCGGACTGCCAACACAGCCGCGTCGTATCGGGGTCACACTGCAAGATAAACTCTTCACGTGCTGTCGTCGAGTTATAAACTCGCTCACCTCACCCAAGTTTTCCAACAAACTTGTTAAAGTATGCGGTACGAGCTGATGTGCGGTAATGTGATCGCTACGTGACTGATTATGTTTTCCCAGTCAAGTGGAATTAGTGTCTGGGGGAGGACGGCTACTGGTCGGGCATATAAAGTTTATGCCTAGATCATAAGTGGATTACTTTGTGCCTGTATAAATTCCAGCCATAATATGCCAAGTTATTAATACAGGATGTGGTTAAAGGAGCGTTAATTGATGTAGAAAGAAGCATCATCCTACAGGAACAGGACATCCTTCGGGAGTCAGTCATCTGAGAGACGGTACTAACGATCAGACATTGTCAAAGGCAAAAGTGAATAATTGTTGTCATTGTCATGAAGTAGGTTAGTGCAACAAAGACAGTGTTACAAGTAGGTGCGGCGTATCGATTCGCATGCATTTCTGGGCGCTCGTCGGCACATCTGTGCGGTGCGCCACTGTTCACCCCCCTCTCCCCACGGTAGCGCGATAGCCGACATTCGCAACACCTCGGGAACGACGCACTCGCGACCGAGCTCACTTCACTACAGGGTTGACAACTACTCACATTATTTTCAGTTTTCCTGTTCCTGAAAAGCGACAGCGAATTTAACGCGACTGGAGTGCTGATAGTGATAATAGGTTCAAGTTAGAACTAACTAACTCAAAACAGATTACATCATAGGATTTATTAATGGCCATTTATACGATCACGCTTGTAAATCCCAAATGAGTTTAAGTGTAGGCGAGGTACGCGTTTGGCTCGGACGTTCCCCCTTTAACAGTGACAGTACCAGGCCCCAAGTCCCTAAGGGGATTGGGGGCGAACCCCAATTTCGTGTGCTTTAGCTGCCTAAGTTAATAACGAATGCAAGGATGACGTGACTTGTTTTCCGAACTATGTTTGTTTAGAAACAGATGGTAAGTAAACATTTAAAAACAACACGTAAGTACTTCAACCATTGTTTATTGAACCTTTCATTTAATATTTACATAATGATATAAGCTAATCCACGAATTAATGTAGACATGATAAAAAAAGCTAACACGCTGAACAAATTTGAATTTAATTTAATATTACAGATAAAATGTGAACACATTATGGCGTGACGTGACATCCCTGAGCGGGGTGCGCCACTTGCACCACCCACTTGTTTCAGTCAGGGCCGTGTTATGAAATCAACGTGTTCGAGCGCAACACTACTCTCCGCGTTCACATTCCCAAATGGAAAAGGCACTACGTACATATACGTACCACCTACGTTATAGGTACGTGGTACGCTTGTTGGGGAATTTTTCAAAGCAAAATTGTGCCGTCGGAATTTTAACAACTCGGGCGAAATTGGAAAAAGTTATTCTATACTCACATGTCGCTCCTCTGCTGAACTGATACCTGCAACCAAGTAGGATAAGTTAGGTGGATTATATTACACGTTGAACACAGGAATTGTTATTTAACCGCAGTAATAATTGATTACGATTATGTTGTAATGATTAGAATGGTTCACAGCTTGAATTGTGGGGTTTACTGAGAGATTATGTGAAGCAGATTAGCAGTGGCATTCACGTGTACAGAGCCAACATCAATTCTGCGAAAGCCTAATTTCCCTAATTGTTGCGTGCGTCAGAACTATGCAGTTAGACGGCATTCGGTTCAAGTAAGATGAGAATAGTGAGCTTGTTATTAGAGCTCAGAATCAGATCTCTACATATACTAGAGATAAGATTTTACTTGTCTATGCTTGACAAACAAATATGCAAGATCTGGATCTGGAAATAGCAGTATTACCACCTACCACCGAACCCGTCGTATGTTTGTTTTGCAATCTGAGTGGGAGGGGGACGTGTGAGTGTAATTGAGGTGGTTCCGATGAGGAGCCGGGTAAAGTGGTCGATGAATATTGCAGAGCCTGTCGCCGGCTCGTCACGACACCCCCGCCGCGCGCCGGTCCTGACACCTTAATGCTGTTATACACTGTATCAGTTATAGCTACTGTTTACTTATTAAACGACTCACTAATATAACGTTCCACGAATAATAAAATAACCTACAATTTTGTAAGTGATACAGAGTTCTTTTTTCTAAGAAAGAAGAATTAATAATGATGAATGATGAATTAATAGTAGACTAATAACCCCGACTGATTGATTTTTTAATTTCAATATCGATAGAATCGATACTTTCTTCTCATTCACGAATGACTGGTCGCGATTAACGGATCGGATTTCGTCAGATTATAGACTTTCTCTTTTGAATTCATCCATTGAACTACAAATCTAAATCACACAATAGTATATAAAAATAAAACCATGATATATTAAGTGCAGATATCAATCAAGGCCTAGCCACCAATTCAGCCAACAGCATTGACAATGGTCTATCATATGTTGCTAACTCCGAGATAATTGGAAACAATATTACTAGCGAAATTAGCTTCGCCTGTCAATCCCACAGAATATGCTATACACTCGGGGTAATATGATTACATATGTGGATATATTGTGCTACATGGAACAAGTAGTATGCATGCAAATTGAATACTAATAAATTATCGGTAGGTAATCAGAGTGGCACAATACAATAGGTAGGAATAGTAAATGGCCGCCTGCTGTTTACCAGTAGTTAACCTTCCGTATAATTGTAGATCAGATGCGTTTTAATTATGATAAGGAACTGGATACATCAACCATTTTCTTTAAATATTTTGAATACTTCTTACAACATAAAATAGGACATTACTGTAACGGCCTGCAACACCCCCATTGACGGACGGTAGTGAAAATGTGGACCGAGGCAAGCCGAGGCACACATACGTGAGTCCATCAATGCCTGGTTTTTCTCAAATAATGCTCGGAAATTCAAACAAAGTAAATTATAAATTCCAGAATCAATTATGAAGAACAACGACAGTTTTTCACGCGCTAATAATTCATGTTAATTATTTCTTCTGTACCCACTTTAAACAGCTCTAATCGAAATTTAAATAATATCTTTGATAAGTTACCTCCTTGGTTGCCTTGCCATGTGTCGAAGTAAAAAACCTTCTGAAAAAGACTAAAAGACTTCTTCAAAAAGGAGGAGGTTCTCAATTTTGTTACTCGATTACTCCGCCAATTATGAATCGATTTTGATGATTCTTTTTTGTATGGTAGGTCATGCTTCCGAGGTGGTCCCATATTAATTTGATTAACTTTTCTTGCGTAGTTAGCTTCAATATTACGTATTTTTCCCACTTAGTTTATCTAGACAATGTTTTAATTTACTCCTTCACTGTTATTTATATCAGCTAGTGGTATTTAATTTGTGTGGGGTAGGTACCACAACTAAAAAGTGAAAAATAAAAACTTTTTACAAAAAACAACCGACTTCCAAAAAAAACACTCAAAACTGAAAAATAACTTTAATTTCGGAAGTCGGTGGCAAAAACGAAAAATTGAAAAGCAAAGACACCGACTTCCGAAATTAAAATTATTTTTCAGTTTTGAGTGTTTTTTTTGGAAGTCGTTTTTTTTTTTTGTAATTAAATAAAAAAACAGATATGGATTTTCATACAAACATTGCTGGCCGGCTACTGGCTGTATTTTACCAGTAGGTACAGAATTTTCGATCTATCTCTAAGAAGGTTGTCAAAATAATGTTTGAATTTCCAAGCATGTTTGAGAAATAAACATTTGTCATTTTATTAGTCGGCAAGTTCACCATTGAGCCATATCAACAGACTAATTTAATTTTAACATTGATGCTCATCATGCGACAAGTAATGAACCTTCATTACTTCTCCTCCACTCAATTTGGGTGACTGGTGCCCGTCCAGGCCCAGTCATCAGATAAGCACTATGTCTAGTGCCTGTCACACCCCCCTGGCGGAATTAGCCCAACTCTCGTCAGCACGTATCAATCGTGACTATTCACGGAGCGATAGTGGCGGAGTTAACGACACCGCCATTGTGCCCGAAATAGACGCGTTCACGGTAACGGGAGAAACTTCCAGTCTATGTTTAAGTTGAAGTTACCAAGTTAAATTACACGGCTACTGACAATGTTATTGAACTTATTTAGTGCGTGTTCATGTATTTAATGTGTGGTCTTACGTTTACCAGAAATGCTGCATTAAATGACTGGTTATTTTACGTAAGTAAACTTTTGATTGAGTTCACTCTGAAAGTTTTCATTTAAATGAATGTGCTTAGCAGCAGGGACTTGAAACATAAAAAATAGAGGTTAACGTTACGTAATAGCGTTATAAAGCTCCAGTAACCATTTACGAACTAATTTATTGGCAATACTACGAAAATCTATCGGAACGAAATCTTCAACTATTAATTTAATTACGATCCGGGGAACGGTAGAAATTATCGTTACTGAAACTTTACTAAACGTTTCAAATCCCTGCTTAGCAGATCAATCAACTGTTAAAGTAAAACTGGTGCTTTAACTTCATACCCCTAATAATGCAGTAGGTACCTCCCATCACCATCAGAATACGTTGCTTTAGTTTAATCAAAACATCAAATCTGTTGTAGATTACATAGGTTACCATAGTTACTGCGTATTGCATACATCAAAAGCATTATCTCCGCTGCCTGATTCGTCTCAAGTTTGTGAGCAATTGCAACCAATCCTATTGCTCTTCACGTGCGCTACATATGTACGTACATATTGCCAGACGCCGTATTAGCACTGCATGTATTGCCACAATTAATTTAAACGCAATAGCCTCAATTATTGGCCGGCTATTCCCCTACATTGCCCGGTTGCGCATGAACGCTTCGTGCACATCGATTCAAAACAATGCAATCACGTCATAACAGACAAATTAAAGGTTTTATACATGTTTTTGAGATACTTAATATTCATAGAGTCATATATTATTATAGCTCAGATACATCGCAAACGACTAGGGCGGTTATTATTTGCTCTAATGCAACGAGTAGATGTAATTTGGTTAGATTGCGACTTACGTGTAGGTCCGCGACCGCACACACTCAAGTCAGCCGCAAAATTACGTTACTAATTGACTAAAACACGCGACGCTCACACCAGCAAGGAATAATTAATTGAGCTCTGGCAAGGTGCGGGGCGGGGTGGGGGCGGGGGGGCCATCTGCGCGGTAACTCTTACATCAGTACACCGATAATGGCACAAATTAGCCGGGGAAGTGGCAGGCGGCGCTCGGGGGTGGCAGGGGGCGCTAAGCCGGAACATCCCGGAGCGCAGATTACCGCTTGCTTTTGTAATTAACCGGAGCGACGGGCGGCTTCCAAATCCATTTCTGTGTTACATTTTCATTTGTGGCGCGCTCGTCCCCGCCGCGCCGGGATTACTCGCGCTACCGTGAAAACTGGAAACACTCCCCGTTGTTTGATATGAATAATATTCAGCTTGCCCTCGAATTATAAAGTGCCTATTTGTTTGATGGATATAGCAGACTAAGAGGAAAAACGTTTTCCACCAATCTGTTCCACATCTCTGTTTACATATTCTGTCCAAACACGCGCATAGATACGTAGGTACCTACCAGTTCGGAGAATTGACTTATTCATACTCTCAAAGTAATATCGGGCGAGCCGTAGCCGTCAGCGATCCGAAAACACGCAAACAGTGAGTTCAAAAAGCCACTCGAAGATTGTAAATATTGAAACAGAAGTGGGATCGGAGACGTCTGCCGCGGAGGGCGGCGGGGCGGCAGCCGCGGGGGAGGGGGGCACTAATAGTCTCCAGAGAGAGGCACACAGCAAACAAGGCGAATACACAAATACGTGACAACCTCTTAAAATATTCATCTTTGTATCGAACCATTAGTTAAACATTAGGTTAGTCAGGAATCCTTTTTCTTTTGGACTTTCTGCGAAGTTAGGTTTATATGCGTGTCGCTGTCGACTCACAAAATAAGTTTGTTACAGATCGCATCAAATCTACTCACCATTTCCTTTATCATCTGGTCGATGCAAGTCTGGAGGTTTGGCGAGTACTGACAAAGGGTGGTGTGGCACGCCGAGCCCCAGAAGGCCGGCAGGGGGCAGAGCACCCTGGCCTAGGAGTGGAAGAGGAGGCGCACCATGTGCGGGCAGGTGGGCCGCGTGCATCTGCTGCAGCAGCCGCGGCAGGTCTGGCCTTTGTTGCTGCAACAATAAGAAACACAAACATTACAAATAGTTTCCACACATATCAATTCTAACACCGAAGTACCCGCAAGCCCCCAAATCATTCACAAATAGCGAATAGACCAAATTAAAGCCAAGCCAAATGGTCCATCCCTGTCCGAAGGTTGAAAACCGCAACTACGGAAGGACACTAATTAAAATCCACAACGTTTAAACAGAATCAACCCTCTGCTTTGTGTCTAAATAAAACGAAATCTCAGACAACAGCACAATCAAATTAAAGTGTATTGTTTTTTAAAACGAGTAATGTATTTTAGTTCAGCGTCAACATTCAAAGTGGATTGATGTGTCACCGCAGAGCTCCGTGCATTTATAAACCGAAGCCAAGCCAAATTAAAAAGTCCTCCACGGGACCCCTCCGTTCCGCGATATTTTAAATTTTAAATGAGAGCTTCGCAGGCGGCGGCGACTGAGCGAAATTGATTACTCCTTCTCCATTATTCCCCTTTTTCCACTTTTCCTGTTTTCCCGCACTTTCCGTTCCTATCTCGTTCGTTTAACCTTATTATTCCTATACCCTGTGGATCGGCTCACTTCTCCAGCCAAGCGCATCTCTATGTTTTAACAGCTTATCGCTATACCCATTTCTGTTGTTTTCCTCTTATTTTTATATGCGTCTATGTTACAACCTTACAACTGCGGCCATCAAGGCATCTTTTTTTGTTTCGCTGGCCGCTCCCGTTACCGCTATCGTCTCCGCAAAGCTGCCCGCTGTTCGCTTGTGACTCGTACTATACACCCAAGCTTTTTCCGCTCGGACGGGCAGGTTCTTTTTTTAACCGCCGAAAATTAATTGGATTTTCGCCGAGGGTGGAACATATTTTTTATTGGCCGCTCACGGCTGTGATTTATTGTGTGTCAAAAGGTGGCGAGCGCCACTTAGTTGGGAGTGCTTTTTACAAAAGGGGATTTTTAAATTCAAATTATGTATTTCCATTTGAGCATTTACACGTCTTATGCTCGAATGATTATTAAATAGTTTTTGTCTAGCATGATTTTGAATTTTTTTTGCAGTTTCGTTTAATTAATAAAACAGCGATGAAGTGTGATTCGAAATTAATGATTAATTGCTTAGGGCCATGATATTACTTCTGGCAGTTTCGGTTTATATAACAGATAAGATCATTTTTCTCAAACATACTTGGAAATTCGAGCATTATTTTGACAACCTTTAACGAGATAAATCGAAAATGCTGTACTGGTCGATCATGCGCGCGCCCGGCCGGCAATGTTTGTATGAAAAACTTATCTGTTATGTTTAGCGGCCGAATAAATTGCTAAGTAGATATTATGTCTGTCATGTTATTTAAAAACAACCGACTTCCAAAAAACACTACAAAGTGACAAGTAACTTAAACTTCGGAAGGCGGTGTCTTTGGTTTTGTATTTTTGGTTTTTGCTACCGACTTAAAATTAAGTTATTTTTCACTTTGTAGTGTTTATTGGAAGACGGTTGTTTTTTTTGTAAAAAAGTTTTTATTTCTCGCCTTTTTATCTGGTCAGTTTGTAATTTATCTAAGTAACAATAGCCTAATGTTAACTGCTCATCACCTTTTACAAAATATTGCTTTGCCCGATGCATGGGCGTTACCCGTTGAAGAGTTCTCCTGGTACGTCACCATCAGCTCCACTTCACCATATGCATTGTGACCAGCATAAATTGATTGGTAACCATTTTAAAGCAATCGAATTGCAACCCGTGGAATGCTTATTATTGAGTAGTTCCGATGGCCATCTGTGATCTTCATCATTAGTTCCATCACTTCACCAAATGGTGCTTTCCGAGAGCAACTGCACGAGTTACTATTAAAAAAAACCAAATCGCTATAGCTGTGCCTATAATATTTAAGGAGTTCCCTCGATTTCTGCAGGATCCCATCATCAGATCCTGACCTGATGACAATGGGACCATTCCGGAAGTAAATACTTAAAAAAAAAAAAAATGTAAGACGTATTTGCAAAATTATTTTTTTGATTAAGAAGGAGTTATGCCCGAACAAACATTTTTTTTTTAAATATCCGAATTGATAACCTCCTCCTCGTCCGTCGGTTAAAAATGGAACGAACTTTTTACTACAACACATGGCAACCAAGGAGATAACTTTTCAAAGGCACTTGCGATTTGGCTTGAAAATTGATGATGGACTCACGTGTGTCTCTGTTGCAAGCCGCGACAGTAATGTACTATACCTTGCAGGTTGTTAGTATCACAAAAAATCAAGAGAGACGAGACCCAAAAACGGAGCATTTATTATGTAGGTGCCATGCAGATCTCTAAGAAAATATAAAAGTGTGATTCTATATAAATGTAGACGTGGTGACTTGAAAAGCGGCATGTCCCCGAGCATTAGACTTCGTGGTGAACCCTCATCCGTCCTGACAAACGACGTACCTATCCTCTCCCTCAAACTAATAAAAACTTTTAGAATCTATCACTCATTAATGCGTGTTTCCACCGAGACGTTTCTCTCCGCATTTTGTGCAGAAATAATTAATTGCGTACTATTCTATTAGAAAAACCTTTAGCTGGAACTAATGATTGCGATTATGTCTTGCAGTATGTAGTTGATTATTTATTAACTACGCCATATAAAAAGATATCATTATTAATTTTTACAAAGTATTTCCTAATAAAAAGTGGAGATAAATGAGCAATTCGTGAGGAAAAATAATAAATAAAGTTTTAGTACGTTTTGTAGTCGTTGGTTGTTTGTATATTTTTATGTGGCGCGAGTTTTAATTACGTATCCGTCCCTCGCTAGTCGGAGACATACCTGTACAAACATTTCGCTCGAGCTAACTGTTCCCTCGTTACGGTGCGGCGGCGTGATCCCGCAGCTATCGCTATCGAGAGCCTCACCCTCACCCAGCGCCGCGCCCGACGCGCCCGCTACCCCCACAGGCACCCACCCGCCTGTTATGAATGACAATAACGTGGCGTGATACCTCACCAACATTTTTTTTCCATATTTAGACGTGATTAAATAGCGTCGATACGCTCTCCCCGGGATTAAAACTCGTTCCCCTAACGACTTTTCCATCCGTTTACTTATCTCTGAACGAAGTTTGGTGTTTATATTATCGACCGAATTTAAGTTTGATTAAGTTTCCCCTACTACAAGGGGAGATCAAAGATTTTTATAATGAATTTTGAGGCTCAAAAGTAATATATTTAGAACGACAACGCGATAAGTGATGTGAATAATTCTCTCAACGAAATGAACGAGGCACGCGACTAATGATTCAGTAATAAATCCGAACAAAAACCAGTAACCTCAAATTCCTTTAGATAAAGTGGTAAATAGACTATTGTTCTGCATTTTCCCATGAAAAAGTGATGAGAATGATTTTTATGTTTAGCTCAAAGTGCAATTTTAAAGCTATATTATAAAGATTTATGTCAGCTCATTTGAAGAAAAAATTGTCTGGGTGGATCAGAATAGATAAAAACATACAAAAGGTTGTGTTTTCTGTATCTGTGCTATATCAGCGTGTTTATACGAGGTCTATGTAATTTCGCGTATGTCGGTACGTGTGTAGCAAGTAGCAACAGACGTGAGCTGTCTCCAAAGCTTTTGTCATGAGAAAAATGCTCCGTCGCGTTCGGGTTTTCACGGCACATTTACCACCGTCTATGCTCCGGGGATTATTCTTCATTTATAAATGGATAGCGCACGCCAACCGCACAGATTTCCACGCATAAATATTTCACCAGGTTTAATAAGTTTTTTTTTTTGTACTAAAACCTATATTTTTTTTTGCTTTTGCACAGCTTATCGTGCTAAACAAATTGAACTAGACAGATAGTGTTGAACTTTTGGATCAATACGATTTCTAGAACGTGACAATTTTCAGTCACGATTTCAATCACTGGACTTAATTTTTCTCAAATAACTTTTATTTTTTGTAAAGTAGATGTTCTTGGTTCTCTTCGTGTTTAGTTAAAAACCTATTCCAATTTAAATGGCGATTTTATCCGGGTTTCTCTTTGAGATTGTTATTTATTTTTCTTTACCTACTATAAATTACTTTCAATATCCTTTATTCGATGTTCCCACTTCATTTTTATTTCGTGTGCGGTGTGATTTAAGATACGACTAGTTTAGGTGTTCACTGGCAATATTTCTCAGCGCACTAAAAGGTAGGTATTTTCTGGAAAAAAATAAAAAAAACATGTTTTAGATTTTTATGACGCATCCAGACGTAGGTACTAGTGTTAAGAAATAAGATCAACAGCATATTAGAAACACATTAGTTTAATATGGTTAGCAATTAATAAGTAGCAAGAACATTTAAAAATAATTACTATTTACACAATTATGGTCTTAAAAGGCAATCAGCACGTAAGTGGACGTTAACCTACAATTAGTACGTAGTAATGGGACTCATCAGATGAGAAAATTCCACAAGAGAGAGACTGTACTTGGTCATATAGCTAGATCCCTGATGAACCTATGCAATTAAACTCCATTTGAAATAAGATTAGACGTATAGATAAGCCTTTTTTTTTACATTCCGTTCAACCGATTTTGAATTCTATTGCGTTGGTGGCATGACAAATGGCAGCCGCAGTAGATAGTTGGTATTGTGGAACTTTTTTTGCTTTTAATGTTTTCCTTATGCCTACAGTATAGAAGTCAAAATCGGTTGAACGGACTGTAAAAGGGTTTGTTTTAATGTCTAATCTTATTTCAAATGGGGTATAACCGTGTCGGATGGATATCTCCTAAAATCCTGGTCGTCAGGCGTAGAGCAGGGTAATGGGTAGTGTTGTATGACGATGATCTCGTTTAGAAGTTTATGTATGCCATTTTATTTTTTTATAAGAATAAATATCAGACGCGATAAAGTGTTATAAAGCACAAACAAGAAATCATTGCAAGAAGTTATAAGAGTGTTCCTGACAATTTAACGGAAGTGAAAATATGTATTGATGTTATGCTTATTATCAATTTACTTTTTGTTTTCAAATTGTAATACCAACTATTTGAAAGCTGTATTTTCTTTCGTAGCAAAAATTTTTCTCATAGAAAATCAAACAATATTGCCCTGCCAGTTGTTAAATAATTAAAGAGTCAGTTAGTTCGTGGTGTGCGACGCATTATGGCTGTTACAACCGATGCCAGCCTCCAGCCACCACTGACAAGAACAGATTATAAACTGTAAAATTATCGCATAATTAAATGAAACCCTTGCGCTCGTGTGAAACTGTCTTATATTCTGTTCTTATTTTAAAACTAGATGAACCGGTGAACTCCGTCACGTGATCAAAATGTTGGTTCGATTTTTCGGCTGTTCCTTTGGGTTTTTTCCTAATTTTATTTTTTCCCCCACCACCACATTAAAAAATTACCACACGTATTGAAAAAAAAAAGGAAAATATATAGTTTTTGGGTAAATGCTAGAACTAAGTCAAAATTACGTTATGTTCTGACACGCTAAATTATGTAGATTTCGTGTATTTGTTCGGTAAGCAAACCACTGACTGAAATGAATTCAACGGGTTTCGGCTTTTCGGTAATATGCAATTAAATTCTCTGCCAGTACTAAAATTAGCTTTATTGTATTCATATTCCTGACTGCAAAGTTTTGAACATTAAATCAGGAAGTGGCAAGCATGACACGCATGACTAGAACAGAAGGAACTTTACTCTTATACCTAATGTTAATGCTTCGAGCCGAATTTTACGACCAATAAAACAATACAAATTCAAAGCTGTAACCACATTCTAATCTTCCAATGGTGGCCATTAACTGCCATTGTAATGGACGTGTCAAGAAAAATAAAGAGGAATATGCTACATCTATGTATTGGCAGTGGAACAGCGCAACAAAATGTACGTCACTTTACACATTGGAACATTAAAAGCTCGTAAATTTGCGACATACTAACGTTTCTCATGCTAAGTGCCTATGTAAGGACACGAGCATGACATCGACACGGAATACATATTTATAAACTTCGTTAGACAATGCCTCTTTAGGCGCAATGACTTCTTAATACTTCGGGTTTGTAATTAGCTGTAATGCTAGTCTTATGTATAAGTATAGTAGGTGCAGCCGTACACTCGTATTTTATAAAAGGGGTAGTTTATCGCGACTGGTGTGGAGGGGCAGGGAAGGGACTCACGCACCATTAGGCAGGAAGCCTCGAGGCGGATCGACATGCGACGCCGACACGTGTTACACTTTCAACATAATTGGTTCTAATCACTTATATTACACCCAAACACATGTTATGTTCACATTAAGGATATAAACCATCAAAATTATGCAGAAAAACAGTAATCCTTCCAAATACCATGTTCAAATATTAAGCTAATGTTTGACATGCGAATTTAATAAAGTTACGTAAACTGACACTTATAAACAACGTCTACTCTGAGGCTATATTTCTACAACATGTAACTTTGAATAACTTCGTGTTCTCAAAGAAAAGAAAGATAATAATAAGAAAAACTCGTGACACTCGCGGGCCGGATGAGTCGTAAAACTGATTACATAATTTCATTGGAAGCGACGACAGAACGGGCCCTAACTCACTTTTCCGCGTTGAAAAACAAGGAGCTTCGTCTAAGCGACAGGGGAAAAGTTAATGCGAGTCGCCGGGAGGACGCGTCGTGCGACTCACAAGAAACGTCGAGGGCCTGCAATGCAATATTTATCACCCGCCCGCGAACGTGCCTGGGAAAAAATGACAAATTCATGTTTCCCCGACGCCCGACCCCGGCGCGCTTCTCGCCCCGATTTATTCTCCTCGTAATTTTTATCAGAGGGCGCGAGACCCAGCGTATACTAGATAGAAATGTTTTCACGACTCGCTTGTTTATAAAGCCATCGACGGGGAAACAGATACGCTCTATTTGCACGGCTCCAGCGCTCGTGTTTGCACATCTATCTCGAGAGATAATGTTGCATAAATGTTGTACGCATAATAAACTTAGTTTATTTCGCATACTTGCGCAGATTCGGCTTTTCAATCACGGCCTCGGCGGATTCGATTGTAAATATAAGAATGAGATTTAGTATTGGATTCGTAACGCGTATCTATGACACGAGGTCGCACGTCCCGATCGATCTGCACAAGTTACGTGAATATTGTTTCAATGTGAACATTCGTGTCATGTATAGGTGAGCTTGAGAGGGAGTTTCTGTAAGCTATTACCTCTGTGGAGGTCGGGCGCCACCCCTCGGGCGCTGGCGTGGAATAAAATCAGAACGAGAAATGATTTACCCACCGATAACGCACCGACGACGCTCCGCCGTCTCCCGGTTATTGACGACGAGTTCACGCACATTGCTCAAACACAATGCTGAATCGTTTCGCCACCTTATCTATCATACTCGAATTCTATTACACAACAAAACTCTTCGTATTGTTATTTGTTATACCTACGTAGGTTGGACTTATTTATTTTATACTTCATTTAATCAATGGGCTGTATTTATACCTTTAAGTATACCATCCATTGTTAGTCTGCCAAGAAAAAGATTTAAAACAAATCATTCAGTAGCATCAAAACATGCAATTCGTTTAAATTAATTGACGAAAGAGAAATGTTGTAGCGTTTAACAACAGTAAGTAAGTGATTTTAATAGGCAAGCAAACAGCCCCCTATTTGCGAAGTGGGGAAATGCTTCACGTTCACAAATCGGCGCTCTCGCGTACGCTCGCAAATCAGACGGAGGCTGGGCGGCCAGTCTCTGGGGAGAGCCCCTTTGATCCCTAGCTGACCCGAAAATAAAAAAGGTACGTAATAAAAAAGACCCGACATACGGAAGGTGGCGCCGCTTTTTTATTTAAATTAGAGTGTTTTATGAGGGGAGGGCGATATTGCGTTTTGCCAGTGTCTCGAAGGCTGTTCAGTAAGCTATACTCGTACATGTAGGTAAATCCTCACGGTCCGGGGGCGACGAACCTTCCGCAAATACTTGGGACTTTAGGGTATTTTCTTCTATCCGGTGGCTGTTTTCCGATCGTAGACAACGGGCGGAGGGTCTTACGGCACGGAGTAATAATTTACGAGAAAAGTGATACTATGAAACAAAAACTTATTGCGACAAACAATACTATACGCATTATAATATGTCACACGCTAATGTGAGACTAACAAATTCATTAATCGGAGCCGCCACACACGCCATGAAAGATGCTCTACTAGTAAACAAAATAGTTGGTGGGTAGCCAAACGTTATGATCTCAGGTACCTATTAATGTTGAGAATTTTTGCCGTATCTCAGTTTACGTAGTATTGGACTGAGCGTCAGTTGGTGTGAGTGAGGTGCAAGCCGGAGCTACACAGCGGGCACGCCTTGTGATCGAGTTGGCGCTGCGCCAGCGCGTTCCATCCGCAACACTCTATCGGCCGCAGACGGACGAGGAACGACTGACTTCCACCACTTTATTTTCGCCCTCATTATCTTTAAAGTGATTTATTTTAGTCGCGATACATCTATTCACGGTTTTCGAACGCCAAACGTTAACACACCGGAGAATAGGTCACGCTAACGACTTGGCACCCGGCTGCGAATGAACCTATTGAAATAATAGACGGCAATGAAGCCCTCACGACACTTACTAAAAACTACACTAGCTAAAACAAAAAATACAATTAGAGTGTTGTGAAATTAGTTAGAACCGTAATTTGAGGACAGACACTAATTCATAACGCGGGAGGAGTTGTTAACACCGCGTATGTAAATTGAAGTAAGAGCTAATAATAAATGTAGTTGTCATTACGCCTGGACACTGTCGGTAGCAATATTCTACGTGTCACGCCCACGCCAATGACAAATGGCCGCTTGAAAATTATACAAACACGCTAATTCGCCGCAGACGTGGCGGGCGTCGGTTTAATAAAATAATTTTCTATATAATGGTAGTAGTTTGTAGCAATTTCATCAATACCTCGTAGTTGGAGCGCCGCCAACTCGTCTTGCGCGGCTTAGATCGTTTAATTAACGACCGTCGAACTTTCGACCTGTTGAAAGCCGTGCTTTTGGAGAATCAACTTACTTTACACGTAAGTACCGCTTGTTCCGAACGAGAATTTTAGTTGAGCTTCTGAACAATAACATTTTACCCACGCCTGCGAGTTAGTCGGCAACGATAATTGGAATATTAACGTTTGTTGTTTCAATAAAGCATGTTTTAGAGAGGTGGATAGCTTCTGTGAAAAACGATTATGTTTGCAGGTGAGTCATCGGAAGAGAAGCGTGTAAAATATTACATTTTAACCGAAAGGTGTGATTTATGCACGGCTATTATAATAACATCGACCTTCCCACCGTTTAGTGTGCGTGCAACAAGCGAATAACTAAGCAATGACAGCTTGGAGTCGCGAATGTTTGGACAGATGCCACACTCACACTGGCCGCGCTGGCACACGGGGAGCCGGCAGCTAAACATTCCACGCCACATTTACAACAGCCCACTGCTGTACAAACAAGACACGTGTTGTTCAAATCGGTCTCGCGTGAAATATTACCGACCGACGCTGAAGAAATTCATTTCGTTACTCGGAATTTTAAACATGACCTACGTGATTTCGGTGAATTCAGCGATTATGTAGTAGGTATTTATTAAAACCTCGGTAGTTAGCTCGGGTGTTTGGCAAATTGTGATTACGGTTACATCTTGTAAAACATTTATGATTTTGTTTTGTGCCATGCGAGATCTTGTATAAAGTTAGATATTCTGTCATTCATATTATTACATATCGTCAAACGCGTTAACAACTTGCTTAACAAAAATTCAGCACAAATATGCAGGCGATCAAAGTGTAATACATGCCCCGTTGAAGTAATGCGGTGAACCCACTCAATTTCAAGCAAGCTCTTATGTTAAGTGTTAAGATGAACCATTAGTGATGTGCCCCACATGTTGTTAGTATTGTTAACAATATGCGAGCAGGCAATGAGTACTCACCCCAATAATGGCATTAAGTTCTGTCATAGTGACCTGTTTCGCGCGCTCCACTGCCGACGCCACCTGCTGCTGATGCTCCTGCGACAGGAACGGCAGGATCTGGGCTATTATCGCGTTCAACCTTTTCGCTATCTCCGTCTGAAATACAACACACTTATTTAGTAAAGCCATCTCAATAATTAATGTTAAACAATCGTCTATAAACACGACATGAGGTCATCGTGACGAAATTACAATATCATCACGAACGAACACCGATATCACACACTTTATGAATAATTAATATTGTTTAATATTCACCAATCTACTTTTCTGAATAAAATCAACATTAAAATTCATATAAAGTTGGCTATATAAATGAAACAACGGCCCGCTAGCTGGTGATCGCTGCTACATACAAATTCACAACCAAAAATGTTTCCACATTCCGAAGCAGATTATATTCAATAATAACATTTATAATTAGTTGATAAGCTGAGCGAGAAGCAACAAATAAAATTAACACGATAAACAATAATACAGCGGGCAGGCGCGGCGCGGCGCGGGTCTGCGCTGTATGAGATGATAAATCGCCGCGTTACCGAGCCCGCAGTATTTATTGGCTTTGTTCGTATTTTCCGTTTAAATGCACATTAATTTTATTCGCAGATTCACAGTGAATCGACGACGAATTAACATAATTGAGTGTATTATTATATCGGCCCTTGTCGGCTCGTGTAAACAATGAAGTTGTTTCGGCGGTTTATTTTTATTTTGTCATCATCGGTCAACCGTAGAGTTGTTAAGTGAATTTAACATGATAATGTTGATTGTTAGGAATAACAATAGGAGTGAAAAAGCTGTCATACACCGCTGTGGCAGTTAATTAGTAAGATGATCTACAGCATAATTAAATGTAGATGTAATCATTGACATTTAGAACGCGCATGAAATCATGCCGCGCGTATTATGTCTGCCGGAGTGTTAAATTACGATATTGTCTGAACACGACCGATGCTCAATTACCCCCACAAAGCTAAACCGAATGCTCATTCCATAATTGCATGGCTACATACATTTCAGAATTTCAGGACACTTGCCAACTTTCTTATTATCTTTCAAAACAACATATTTTATTTTATTAACTGTAAAGTTTATTTTTCTGGAACGATGATGAGTTCATTACTCAGTATTTGTCTACACTGATTTTCTTTAGCTTGTTGACGAATTTTTATGTCTCATTGTAACTACTATTATACCGAACTAGCGACCCGCTCTTGCTTCGCACGGTTTTTACGACTTCACAAAACATCGAGATTTCTTAGTTATATGCAGCTTTAATATTAACGTATAAACCTTCCAGAATAAATTCTCTAAACGATGGTGAAAAGCTCAACAAAATTTGTTCACTGTTGCGTGGTTTAGAAGAACAACGCGGACATACAGACAAGCACGAAAAGCGGCATTAATTTATATTATGTATAGATATAGATAGACTAAGAATGCTCTGCAATTAGAGATCGAGCATAGCGATTAACATAATATTTCAATGTAAGATTACTAATTCAAGATTATAACAAGAAGGCGTGTTCCAGAAATTAACCGCAACAAGTCATGCGATGTTTTTATGATGCCTAGAAACTACTATTATTGTTAGATCTACTTATAATAAGTAGATACATGATAATCAGTGGATTGCACTAAAACAGTGTTGTTTACTTGCCGCAGGGCTGCCCTCGTCCAACAAGCTTTTGTTCGCGACTATGCGTGGGATTCGCGGCGACACTTCGTTATCTATTTCCCAACATTGTACCGAGATGAAAAATGCTTTTGCTTTATCCGAGACTCAAACATTAAGGTAATATTATCCCTCTGTTTAATACAATGTTTAGATTTCGTTCAGAATGAGTATAAGTTTAAAATAAATTGTCTGTCGTTCGCTGTCTTTGCGTGTTAGTGATCACTGATCAGTTAAATGTTGTCTCTTGGTTATGTGAATTTGAAAGAATGTAAGCGGTTTGTATTTTATTCTGAAGTCGACGTTTATGATTATAATTTCAATGAATTCAAGCAGAACGTCAAAGCTTTACAAAAGCTTTGATACAAAACATTTAACCCGTTGTTGTGTTACATTAAGCCGTAGTATTTAACCGTGTAGTGGTGTGCACACGTAGCGAGGCAGCGAGGGCGCGCGTGGCGGACCGCAGCGTTCGCCGCAAATTGTACTTTCATTCCGCCTCGCTAAATGGACTGTTTGTCGCGTCCGAGCTCGCGCGAATTTACTCTACAGACCACGCATATTTGTTTTTTGTGCTCACTATTTATGTGTTAACCGATACCTTTTTGTTGTAACGGCGGCATAATAAACCTTTTAAAAGCTGAATCATGAGGTAGGTACTGCCGGCAAATGATTATAATAATAATAGAAAACTTCTCTGCAGAATTTTAATTAAGAACGCTGTGTTTTTAACACGTCCATTATTCCTAATGCAAACTGGAACACGAATTATTTTCGCAAATATTTAAATAAGATTTTTATGAGACCGTAAATAAATAAACATGACGAATAAATAAGGCCAGCTATATTTTTAGAAGTAAGACAACAACAAGGTTCCTCCATTTACTAGATAAACATCAAACTTCGTGAGTCGTGCAACTATTGGAATATTAGTGCGTACCTAATGCAAATTTCCTTTAGCGATGTTCTAATAAACTGGCTGATAGGCCATCGCTGCACGTATTCAATTTGTGTGGAATAAACACGTTTGTTTCCTCTTATCAACGGAAGATTAAATTAATCGTTAGTTAGTTTGTTTTATTAAAGTAGAGTTCAAGAAAGTTTATATATTTTATAGTCATTGTTAGATATGAATGATGTCAGACGTGATAACCCCTTGCCATCACGGAACTTGGTTTGATACGATGTAAAAATGTCAAAGATAAAGTACATTCACGGACTCAAATAAAGGAGTTTCACAAACAAGAGTACTTAAACAAAGTAATAAACACTATTTGTACAGTGATCGATAATGTATGATGTTGACATTGCGGACCGCCACGCGGTGTCGCGCCGCGCCGCACTGGCCCCGCCGCGGCACCGCGCGACCTACCGACGCGCCGAATTACCGCAAATTACATTTTCATTCGCCGCCTCTACCACCAGGTTATTGTGAAAATTTACTACTAAACTGGAAAATACCGCCTCTAAATTTAACGCTTTTTATGATAAACGACTTTTGTACTCCCACAGCGACGAATATTAATTTTTATACTAACGGACCGTGAATTGCAGAGAATTGTAGTGAGAGTTAGTTTTATGTTTGTTTCTCAGTGAATCGTACATTCCTCCAGCCGCGTGATTCAGATGGCCGCGACTGCGTTCATCTCTAGACAGTGAGAACTCTATGAATTCATAATTAGCGAGTAATTAATTGTAATTTCAGACGTGTGAATTTTTTAACAACTAGGTAGGTATGAGTTAGTTGTTAACGTGATCATAAAAGTGAAATTAGTGTTCTATAAATAAAAAAATATTCAGAACAGTAGAATAACTAATAGATAGCGGAAGTTATTATTTGAATAAATATTAATTTTCACAAGGCAATACCCTATCGTTTGTGTAATGAACTAATGAATGTTGTAGACAGAGATGAGCTCAGAGGTTGGACACACTTTAAAACTAAACGCTTTAAAAGCAATCACTATGCAATGTTGAATTTCGTGCGCTCTTCAAATACTTTTGCGAAATTTCTTGTCTAGCATTTATTGTTCCCATACTTGAACTCCCCTCGTAGCGTGAGTTCAACGCATTCCTACGTATCGCTATGTCGAAATTCAATCAGAGAATAGCACCATTGAGCACAAAATATCGACAAAGGGTTTCAGATTAAAGCAGTTTTTCTTATTGTCGTTACGAGGCGAACAATCCTCGTCCCATCTGCACCTCGTATAACTCTACAGCAGTAGCTGCGAGTACGAACGGAGGAATAAAAAGCGGGCGTACAAAAGGGCCACAAAATACGTACTTTTGCGAGCTCTCCACAAAAGATATAGTACGGTTTGTCATTAAGGAGTTCATCCCCGCGCGAGAAATAAAAGAGGAACGTCGGGTTTCGGGGTGAGAGGGCGCCAGCGGGGTGTGAGGCGGGGGGAGGGCAGCACGCGAGGCGAGGAGGTGCACTAATGGCTCCGACACTCATCCGCTAATGCCGCGGGTGACTCCTCTTTTTGCGCGATTTTCACGTGGTTTAGTCGGTGGAGCTTTTAATCTGCGGCCGCATCTTGCCAACGGTGCTCCATTTGTTTCACTATTATTTATTGCTCCCCCACAAACAACGCTTGAATTTATTCCAAACATCTTTTTAATGAAGAATACTATAGTCAATTAATTAAACGCTTTATCGACGGTTATTATACAGACTTGACGAGTTTTCGAAATTCACGATAAAATTTAAAAGCGTTGGGCAATAAGAATCCACCAATTTAAATTAATAAACACATTTAAATGTAAAATCGATTCGTTAATTTCGTCACGAATTGATTTGAGAACAAAAATAAATTTTCTTCTTAATACCAGCCACGAGAAATAACTACCAAATGAATCATTAGACATCGAATTAAAATTCAGATGAGTGAGGTATTTAATGATTGCATGACATGCATGAAGAATAAAATACAGTATTCTCAGGAGGTTTTTGTTTCGCTATTGTAGAAAACCAAGACAGTAGAGGGGCTGATTCGAATTCAGGTGTCGTAAAACCATCAGGATTCCTTACGACACAATACAACGGAATATGGCACATGAGTGCACGGTGCACGCCGCGAGCTGTGACCTGAATGCGGGTCGCGGTTCCACGCCACAATTTATTGTCTCCCTTGAATGCTCGTACGCGCACGTTGCGGCTGCGTACATCGTGACCAGGCTAGCCACCATGTGAATACTAACCGATAACATCTACATAATGTCACTAATCTATAATGCTCTATGTAACTGCGTAAAAGGACATAGGCATAAATTATGTATGTCGTAAGTAGATAGTTATGCATAATGTTTTCACTTTAACACTTGGTATCTGCTATTAAATTGATAAAATATTTACACCACAAAGATATTAAATCAAAATAAAGAGGTTAAACGGCATAACCATTTAGTTATAAGTTTCCCGGCGCATCCGGCCCCCGGCTCCCGGGGCGCCTCGACGATGAACTTTTACTGCTTTTACCGCGATTGTGTTCTGCGGAATAAACTGAACGGACGCGGCACTTCCACTGAGGTTTCGGCCTTCATTAATGCCTCCCGACTCTTTTATGAATTATTTATGCACGCAGCGTTCTGCTTATCTTGCTTGCGGGCGGCGCTCTCGCCAAGTTTCCACTTTATTAAACAAAACAGTCGCCAATCGAGAAGGCACGCTATTGTATTGAAAGCGACGTCGCTCTTATGGCCCGCAATAAATAATTCCTCCGGCGAAATGGCAGTCAAGTCGATAAATGGGCTATTATTTCAGCAGACAGAGGCCAACATTATCATCGATTCGTATCGCATTCGCGGAGCAATAATTGTTTAAACATAGCCTGCCGTGGAACATTAGTGGCTGGCACATCGATAATGCACACTGCCAACCGCTGTCGCCGCGTCTCGTTTAGCTTTCTAATTACTCACTGCTGTAATTGTACCCTGTACATTGTGAACTTTTACACGAGTTTGTACAACAACAAACAGGGGTATTAGGGGTAGGGTAGGATTGATTAGGTAGATTGATTGGAAATATTTAAACAGGGTTCAATTATCTACGCAGTTGACTGAAGTGCTCGTGAACGACAGTATAATTGGCTTTACTTAAAATAATTGCTACTCGAGCGCCGATACTTATAATAAACAGAATCGTCGGACGCGAAGGCGCGTCATTAATATTCATTATAAACAAATGGATATAATTACTTGGCAAGAACAAGTTGATTGGAGAGCCGTGGAGTGGGTGTGTAGTGGGACACGTCGTTATCTCGGTATCGAGCCGAGCCGCGCCGGCTCCGGTGTCACCTCGTAATCAGATTGTAATTGCGCGATCAAGAGCCGGCTACGCTCCACTACACACCACCTGTCAATTTAAACCTCCTAGCTACGATAATAAATAAAAATAACAACAATATTATTCTTGTCGACCTCATGAATCATGATATGTTTGGTGTCAGATAAATGAATGAATTATCTGATGTAGACTATTGTAGACCTTATGACATTTGAATTTGGACGTTGCGTAAGTTCTTGAGAAAATCTATGCAAATGTACACGTAATCGAATCTCCAAATATTTATACAACACACAACAAACACGACGAAAATATAGCAGTGCAATCAAACAACATCAAATATTTAGAGTTTATTTTTTACGAAGTGGCCTTAAAATCTCACGGTCAGATTCATTCAAACAGTCGCAGTTATAAATTAAGTAGAATGCAATCGGACCGCGTCCGAGCGATTCTGATTGACAGATTAGCGTCGACATATCACGAGAGTCGCGACACACGGTTTCATAACAGCGGGCCAGGCAAGCGTGAGCGCTCTGTTGACTCGCATGTTTCTCGCCAAACAAAGAGCCAGCTTCCTAGCTACCCCTGTTTGTTTAGGTCCACGCCAAACGTTTATTGCCCTTTGTGTATCTTACCTCTCGGCAAAGCGTGAAGCCTTTTTGACTCGGCACTTTTTATGAGAGCGCTTATAAATGTGTACGTTACTTGACATTCTAAAAACAACGTTGTCAGATATTTATATTAGTGAAAGAAGCATTGTTGTATAAATGAAATCGCTCGAGGTAAAAGCCATAAACAAACAAACGTGGAGGAGACTACACTACATCATAGTTGATTCGCGGCGAGAGAGGTGAAACCGCACAAGCGCTTACGTGATAATAAAGAAACACAAACAAGTTTCTCGACGCACATGAATTGACCAATTTGTAGACGCCAGATAGTTTCACAAGCGGTTTGTGTAGTATAGACGAATCAATCATCGCGGTGCACACAGAGCTTTTTTGTCGACGTAACGAGCGGCGGCGCTGTAATGACTCCGCATTTCCGGCGCCTTACGTGTTCCGTACCTTGTACTGGAACACAATGGAGCTCGGTACTACGCAAATACTAGTGTATTCGGTAGCGCTATAGCAGTGTAATTAGCGCTGTTAATACAGTCCTAATTTATGCAATGTGCAACGGAGCCTCCACTCGCGCCGCGCTCCGTGTCGTGTACACGCGCCGCTAACACCGATTGTCTGAATATTCGTGTTGCCATCAAATTATTTTCGGTTCGACGCGCGCCGATTATTATTTTTACTTTCGCAACGTTGATTGCGGGCTCGCTATCGCGGATTATTAGAACCAACGCTTCATATCAGCTGCTTGTTCTGAATAACAACATTAATACATATCGATAACTTCATCCTAAAAACTTGATGGTTATCATTAAAGCTTTATCTATCTAGTATGATTTTTATACTCGGCTGTCTTGCTTTTGTTCAGACACGATAACGAGTTATCACGGATTTTGTACTAAAATTGATTGGGCTGATTAGACGGTTCCACGATAAACTTTATGTATCTGTATTATTTTTTGTGTGATCAGAAAACTAGGCGATAAAAGTGTTAGATAAAGGCTATGTTAAATTGTGATAAACAGTCGATATCAAGAGAGATATTAATGCAGGTATCAGTCAGTCTCGGCGAACTAATCGCCTATATAAAAAGTCATAATTTATGAGTATAAGTTATCGGGTGACATCAAATTGAAATAGCGTGGAAATCAAATAAAATGTACCTATTATCTAAACATTACAAAGTTGGCGATAGAATCTGTCGCAGAGATAGTTGGTTATAACCAACATGGATAACGTTTATCGTAGGTCGTATATATGTACAAGTGCAGAACGACGACGTCCAGTTGCGATGGAAGCTTGCTTATTTACGGAGACCGTTTGCACTGTACTGTTTGCTATCTCGTTGTGCCGACTGCCGAGTCGCGCCGACTCCCTGGCAATTCTTGCCATTGCAGTATTGCTATACGACACGACACGAACACGGCACACAACTCACCAATATTCGTGATCAAAGAACGTAGAACAATGATTCCATGAACAATAAGTACTCGCAAGATTTACCGAA
The DNA here is from genome assembly GCA_948473465.1 of Lithophane ornitopus. Taxonomy (NCBI): domain Eukaryota; kingdom Metazoa; phylum Arthropoda; class Insecta; order Lepidoptera; family Noctuidae; genus Lithophane; species Lithophane ornitopus. The sequence continues at coordinate 9,900,314 of OX419629.1, forward strand.
TGCTTTTAAGTACGTACGATGTTCTGTTATCTAGACATGGAATCGGAATTAAAAGAAGCAACAACAGAGGTCGAAAGATCAGTTATATGGCGGGTTCATGTAAAGTATACGTAATGATAAATATTTAATATAGTTTGCGATAGTATTTGTGCGTAGTCGCAGCGGACAGAGCGAGGGATGGAGGTTGTGAGTTTACACAGGCGGTGTTTACTTGGCGTGTTTGCGAGCCCTATGCTTATAGTGAGCGTGGAGCGTCTGTCGGCCGCGGTCTACGAATACTGTTTAATTTGTTGGATGCGTCAAGTGGTGACTGTTGCCTACTCACAAAGTTCGCAAGTAAAATTTTACGCTTCTTGGAAACTAACAACGTTCACAGAATTCCTCTGCTAATGTGTGGAACGTCTTTGTGAAAGTTCTAAACATTGTTCATTTGTCATAGTTAACCACTACATAATCGTGTTTCTCATATAATATTAGTAATACAATGTTAACTGAGGCAGCATGTTTATTTTAATTCAGTCATTTGAATAAACATTCTTATTTTAATGATTACTTGGAAATAATACCCACAATAAAATATTTATGATCCGATCCTTAAATATTTTATGGTTTCCTGTTGCGCAGACGGCTTCGAAAGGGACGCAAGCAAATCGATATTGTGCCGAATCAAATTATAAAATAAGGGAGTAAAATTTTAGGCAATTCACCCCGCGACCTAAAAGGATTAACGTGTATTAATTCAGCCAAAACAGTTAAATGAGCAACCATTTCTGTATTCGAATTATGGATTTGATATTCAAATAAGCTAAATATGGAAAGTATTGAGATAAACAAAACATACTATATTTGAGTGGGTGCGGCTAAAGGGAGCAAGTGCGGGGTCTGCGTGCGGCGCGGCTCGCTCGGCAACCGCAGACCGCAGCGGTGCGGCTCACCGCACCCGCACCCACCCCGTCGGCCCGCGCCTCACCCCCGCGGCGCGCCTGCTAAGCTGGACTTGTCTCTACACTTGATCTCTACGCCTTCGTAAATGGTTAAGGGTTTCAAATAATTACAATATTTAGTGGACTTTATTAACATGATGTCACAGGTGTATTCTGTTTCGCGACTTAGTTCTTTGACAAAATTAATTGCCTGACCACACTGTTGAGGAAACAATACGTGGTGCGTCATGCTACTTGTTGTTCGGTGCTTATAATCAAAACATTGCATTTAATACAAACAGGGTGTATATTTAAATTAGCTTTTGTTGATATAGCCGATTTTATTGCGACAAACTGCACTACATTTATACGATTTCAACAAACAAGGCAAAATACAAATTCAACAATATATTTCATTTCTTTTATTTCATAAATAAATTGTTACACCAATTTAACATCGAACAGAAATGTCCCTTGGAATTTATCGGCTGTTTTCAATTTATGTTGCTAACGGTACCTGGTAGTGATACCTAGCTGGTAAAGTGGTAAGGTAGGTAGGTATTTTAGGTACATCTAGACATCCAGACGGACTCCAAACATGTGGGCTCGGTATAATTCGGTACCGTGTTCTGCTAGGGTGTAAACGGGCAATCATTTGCTAATTAACAGTTTGACGTCGTTTAAAAGGCAATTAACTATATTTGAGGTCAGGTGGTAGACCTCTTTAACCTAGGGTTTATTTTGGTCTGAAATGATATGTGCTGTGATTTGGTTTTTCTATAATTATGTATAAAGGTATTTTATGTTCTATTTCATCTATTGAGGATTTAACTTACCCACAGCTAATAGCTATGATTATATTTTGTTCAGATATCAGCTTTTTCTGCGGACCCTTATTCACTGACATTTAGAAATAAAACAAACTACGCAAATCAATGTAGTTTTATTTTATAACTATGTAGGTAACCGAGTAGAAAAGTAATAATATTGTGTACAAAGTATACAACTAGTACTTAATGGTTTTGAAAACTCTTGCGAGTCAGTCTTCATTGACGATCGCATCCATCAAAGTGTCGCGTCGTCGCCGTCGTCTGCTATGATAATGATCTCGCTACTCGACTGGAGAATATTTCACACCATTACAAAACCACGGAAAATCGACTGCTGAGGTATCTACTACTGAGCGTTCTACTTTAATGCTATACCTGCATTTTATTTACCACTTAAGTATGAAGTCACGTTTCGTAAATGTCATCGGATAGTAGGTAACACTGGATTAATAGTGTCATAGATCTTTAAAGCTTTAAAGTCTCGTGTGAACTGGCGCGATATCGCGGGCGCAACAGGCAGCGCTACCCTTGTCGTGCCCGCGATATCGCGCCTGTTTGTGGGAGCCTTTAGACTAAGGCGTGCTCAAAGATACTGCTCTGTTACAAACCTGTATTTACTCTATCGTAAGCATAATTAGCCTATAATGTTCCCACTGCTGGGACACAGGCCTCCTATTTCTGTGACAGGGAGTGGACCGTAAGGCCGTAATCCATTACGCGGCCACGGGCCCAGTGCGGCTTGGTGGATCTCACATGTCTTTCGATTTTTTTGTTCTAGGACATGCCGGTTTCCTCACGATGTTTTCCTTCACCGTTTATAGAGCAGTGGTGATGAAAAAAATTACACTAAGTGCCTGCTTGGGTTCGAGCCCACGGCCGTTAGTAGGTAGGTACTCGTAAACCACTCAAACTCAAAGCATTTAGCTCAATTAAACCATTTACAGGCACTTTTGAATTGTCAAAGAGTCGGTCAGTTAGTCAGAAAGTTGAAGCTAGTTGCCCATTCCAAAACATAGATCTCTATGGAGAAGAACGGGCAAGATACTCCAAGGGCACTCTTTTAAATATGGATATAGATATTACAAAATCCTGGGTACTGGGCCACCATTGCTCTCCGCTGTTATCGTAAGTACCTACTGGGTACTAAACTAGCTGGTTTCTAGGCCATCGATTAGATAAATTATGAATAATGATTTGACAATAATATCCACAGATAAATGTGACAGCTAAACATAATTTCATAATGTATTCAGTATATAAATGCATTGGAAATATTCAACTGTCCATAATTTATTAATATTCATTTGAATTGGACATGAATTTCCAGCTAAACATTTACGTTACACTAAGGTTAGAGGTTAATAAGTCATTTCGCGCACATTAATTCAAACCGCATTTAAACTTAAATCTTTAATTATTCAGTAGCTATTATGCTATTGTGCTGTATAATGTATATTATTCATAAATTATCAATGCTAAATACGTTATTAATGGGCTTCTTTCTATTCTATTTGACACCAAGTGAGTATATGTATTGTGAGTATGGTTGCCAACTTTTTTTATGTCGCACAAATAATAGATATTTTCGAAGCCATTGCCTGAGCGAAAAACATATATTTAGTAGGTACCTACCTATGTTTAAAAAATATTTAATTTTTTAAATGGATTTTTTGCTAATTTTATTTAGCCTCTAGTAACAACGGTTACATATTTTTTATGTCTCTAAATAATAATTATTACACTCTAAATCTAAATTCAGCTTTTATCTGTGAAATACATGACCCTATTGCGGTCATCCCGCAATTTTTGTATTGAAATGAAAATATAGTAGTTTCGCCTACTATGTTTATTATATATCTTAAATAAATATAGCATTTAGGCCTCTTATATAGCAGGATACTATATTATAAAGTAGGGTTGGCAACCCTAATTAATTGTGAGTAATGTGCACCTATTATAAACGTTTTCATATTTATAATTCAAGTCGCCTGTGCAGTTACAATTCTGATATATCCTGGTGTTAAATATTCATAAAAAGCGTTATAAATAAAGGGGATCATTAGAAGCGTCGTTTGACCGCAGTTGATAATAACAGCGCTCGAGCTTCTTTGATAGCGCCGTAAACTTCAATCTGCGAACCCTTCAAAACGTTTTATTTTATCTAGAGAACGTTACACGTCATCAGTATCACTGTTATGATATGACTATGAGATTCATCTGGTTCATTCATACGAGCAAGATGTTATGACGGGATTGACGCCCTACCGATACTATTTATATATGTATACCTATACCTATTATCTACTATTTAGTGCGCCGTGTTAGCTATAAAATTATTAGGTACATTACTAATAGATAGATTATCTATTATTATTTAAATTACCATTCAATTGTTATGATGACAATAACCGTCCGTCAGAATTAACGTGTAATTTTACCGAAATTGTTTATATTTATGGTTGTTGATTGCATTTAGTATAGTATCAATTTGGAGTACGTAAGTATTTTACAATTTTATCAGGGAATCAGTCAGTAACACTAATAAAGTGCACTTAAACACAAATCCAGCAAGTGTATTGTGGGGAGCTGTCAGATCGCGAGGGATCCCGACGTCAATAGCTGCGAGGGTCGCCACCCCCGTGTTTGTTACCCCTTCGCCTTGTTTGCATTGTTTCACTGTATTTGAATAGAGTACGCGCACCCGCCGCCCTACAACTGTTACCGTTTTCATGATAATGTAAGCGAGATTTAATGATACAATCTATGTGAATAACGCGACTACTGCACGACCGCATTACTTATACACGCACATATGTAAACTATGTAAATTCTCAAACATATTTAGTATGCTAAGTAAAAAGGCCGCCACTTAAAATTCTTACAACGTTGGGGATGCAGTTTTACGGGTTATTACATTGAATGGGAAATGAGTGAGTCATAGGCGTGTAGTTTACGAGTCGAATAGAAATCGTCTGTTTTAAATGAAACTCAAGGAGCGAACAAGGCGTCCATTATTCATGAGGGCCGTTTCACGCCCGACCACCGCCGGCTGGGTCCGAGCAGAGCCGAGTGTCGGGTTCCCCGCGCAAGGCCCTCGGCACCTCGGCCACGGCGTCCACGCAAACTGTTTCGAAATCAATATCCGTGTCTCAATCAGTGCAATTAAGGTGGTCCGTGGAACAGGGGTCGTATTCAGTGTAATTAGTTTGACGCCGACGTAGCGAGGGGCGATAAATAAACGAGTAGAAATACTTGGCTACGTAGTGGAGTAACGTTAAATGTGCACCCACTGGAAGCTCAGTGCTCAGTTGCTTACCGCTTCCCGAGCTGCGTCTAAATGCTCTCGTACATACACAGCCTGTTCTATGTTAAACGATACGATGTGGTATTATTGATTCTGAAATATTCTGAAGAAATAAAAAACAAGAACAAGAAATATGTTTTACAAATCGCGATTATTAGATACTATGTTTCAGCAAATTGCTGAATAATGGTGATAATAAAAATGACATAGTGAGTAATGGGTAAAAAACTACTATGACATGTGAATCAAGAAGATAACGCGGCCAAGTCTTTACTAATTGTGAGCACTTATTATTATTAGGTACGTTGTTTTATTGCGCGGTTTTAGACCGACTATAAAACTGTTTATTAGTCACGAGCGTTCATGGACATATAACATGAAATAACTCAATAAGCTCACGAATACAAGTTTTATTAAAAAAGAACAAATTTTTGGTAAATGGAACGTTATTATAACAGAACACGCTGTACCGACTTGTATGGCATGAGCAAATTTAATAACGCACCGAGGGTGAGTACGCCCTATTTTTTCACATGGTTCAGAATATCACGTCCCTCGGTATTATAGGGGTCGAATTTGAAAACACAATTAGACTTAATACAGAGGTGATTGTTGGCGGGCGAGGGTCGCAAGCGAGGGGTTACGGCAAATCCTTTAATTTGGCTCCCCGATCAAATAATAAAGCGGACGGAGGGGCAGCGAGCGGCGATATCGCGTTTAGTGGTTTTATTGCAAGCGCCATCTGCTGCGCGACGCACCCTGTAGATGGAGAGATAATTTCGCTTTTAAAGCGAGGGGGCGACGCGCGACGCTGCGCGCCGAAGCGTTCATTGTGAGTTGTTGCGTTCGTTTAAACAATTCACAGCGCTGTATCCGCCTGTAGATGTACGAGATAGCGCTCCCATTATGCGGGGACCCTTAACGACTACCTGCATGTTGATGTGAACACTCAACGGCTATAATTTGATAAGGCACGCCGCGCGCCTCGAACCGCCTTGCTCCTTTACTATTGTTTATTATTTACGTTTTATTGTTACGCCTTTCATGAATCGAGTAACAGGACGTTGAGTCACGGTAATAAGTGTTATATTTTGTCATAAAGTATCAACATAACGAGTTCGTTGATGCTCAAATTACAGCTTTTGGAATGCACTTAGGCTGATTCGTGATTAGGCAGTACCTAATGCAGAATGGAAATGATTACATGGCGATAAATTGAAATAACCTTGATGAGCCATAGAATCAAAATTGTTGTTTTCATCTTGTTTTAAAGTAAGCACTTACTAGGTATACTATAATATGATAAATATCTATAACCACGTATAAAATTTTATACCTTAGTATTAGGTACCTATGTTTATTATAAAACAATTTACAACAAGTAGGGATAAAGATATAAATAAACCGTGTATCGTTGATATCGAAGTAGACTAACACTAATCTTCGGTATTAGGTACAGTAAATACTTTAATACTCCATAATCCAAAAAGATAGGTACCTAATATCCTGATAATACCTATACCTATCGCCGTCGTAAACAAAGAGGGCAAAAGAGACGCGTTGCCATGATATCCACCCCCGGTTATTATAATAAACAGTAGGTAAGCTGATGGGGCACGTGCAGTGTTTTTATCAATGAGAGAGATTGCGCGGGTGTGCGGGCACCCTAATGCAAGGGCAAACAATCCTTGGGGCCGCGCATGAATAAATTTGAGCGGTGTGAGCGGTCTGAGCGTCGAGCGATGCGAGCGGTTTGAGCGCATCGTCCTCCCCCAACGGCATGGAATGGATGGAATCGCAATAACCCGGAGATTATTAAATTATACGGACACGTACAGCTTTCGAAAGTATTGAAATGGATTTTTCGCTAGAATGCTTTGGTGATAAAACGAGTTTTAACTGATTTGACGGATAAAATTGTTTTGATGTGTGCGTGTATAAACATACCAAAATCAGTGAAGTAAATATTTTTGTTAGACTCTTGTTTTCAATTTCAAAATACTTAGGTTGAAGTATCTAGAAGAAGCTTTTAATAAAACCAAATATATACTAACAAAAATGAGATACAGTCAATAAAACTTAGTAACAAACACACAATTTGTATCCAAAACAGAAAACAAAACACGTTATAGTAAAACCTCAAAAACGTCGTGTAATCAACAAATAAAAACAAAAGCCAACTATCAAAATCAAAAATCGAAAATCTGTAACTAAAGGGCTTATTGTTGCAAAGCAACGAGTCCACATTGATATATCATAACAAGCGAGCATTGAGCACGGAACGTGTGTCGGAGGGTGGCAGGCAACTCGAGCCCGCAGGGGTGTCGACTGTCGACGCTCGTAAACCTCGACAAAGTATTTTATCGACATCCCGCCGCGCCGCGCACCGACCCTATTCACTATTGTCTCTCTCCACATTCGTGACACTTCATGAAATCACTCCACCGTATGAATTCGCTCTTCAACTACCCGTTATCTACATTACAAGTTACGACACATGCTTATCTCCACTTATGAGTGCGTTCCAATACTAGGATCCGTCTGCGTCGTCGGCCGATTCTAACTTATTCTAAGCAAGGAAACCGTTGCCATAATCGGCAGCGTGAAAGTCAGTCCGGGCGTGAATAATAGCTTGAAGCACAGAACAATAAGTCTCCGTGTCGATACTGCCACACAAAGACGAACCAATCAATTCACAGCGTAAGTAGGTGTGATTCGGCACGGTCTCACTACGGTCCGGCCCCGCGACTAACAAAAGAAAATCTAAGCAATTAGTCGTCGTCAGAAAGAGCGGAAAACGCGCGTTAGTCGCGGTCACGCCGCGAGTGCGACTCGGTCACGACGCGCGGGAAACGGCGTGTCGATGCGACAAAAACCGACCTTATTGACGCGATAATGTCGTATTGTATAATGTTCGAGTAAAACTTCTCGATGTATTTCAAGACGGCCCTGAATAGACCATGAAGAGCCACAATAAATAAAAAGAAAAAAAGCTCCAAGCTTATCCAAGCTTCACCGATTAGAGTTAATTTCAATCTCTTTTTATTAGGTGTTTACCCGAGGCGACCGTCACTCGGGGTTCAGGAAAAAAACAAACACGTTATAAAATAATAAAAAGGAAAAACATTACTTGTTATTCTATTACGCTCGCATGCAACACATAAAAGCTTAACAAAGTCGACGGGGTGCAGTTCTGGTTCTCGCTCGACTGAGCGTGTTTAAGTGCTAATGTAATAATCCATTACAATGAAGCACGGCAGTGTACGCTAAATAGCGCATTCAAGCATTGAACTAGTGGTTGGAGGCCGCCATCTGTCCGCCGCGGCGCAAACAATACGACCCTTCGTAATCACCCCTCGTTTGCTAGTTTGCCAGAACCTAAACAAATATCACTCACCGCCGACGGCTTAACATTTCAAGCTCTACGGATCGGACCTATTGTCCGAAAGTTTATCAAACAAATCATAAACCATGTCAATCTAATAAATGTTTGATAATATTTTTAATTAATATTAGTACATAATAATTAATTGAAAACTCATTTTATAATAATTTTGTTCATAAAAAGAAAATATGACTAAACAACTGTACCGTGTACGAGCGAACACCTGTCTTGTTCATTTAAAAATCCACGTGTGAATATTAATTGTGTGAAACGAATGAGTGTTTCTTATTACCCGAGTAGCTTTCCGTGTAGTAAATTGATTGTGATTCCTTTTACAGTACGTGTTAAAATACAGGGTGATATTAATAAAAGCGGGGTTCGAGACAAGCTGGCGAGCGTAAAATCAACAGATTACCATGAAGCCCCCCCACGGCACCCTCGCGAGGCACCCCTGTGTGTACGTACCTATTTGTTACGATAGCTATTGTTAAGCGAGCACCCAGTGGTCAGGGCTGTCACATCAACTCAGATTAAAATATTTACGCAATAACATTTTGTTTAGCAAAAACAACATGTACCTACCTATAATTCATTATTCTTGTTGCGATTCCATTGCTTTTGTTTTATCGCGGCCAGAAATTAACAGCATGAAAATTAATTAGGTATTATTATTTTTCAATCAATTCATACACATGTATTTTCAATCACAATATTATTTCAATTAACCAGCGAGCTATTCGAACACATTTCACATAATTAAACACTTTGTTGCTTCATTTTCAATCGACGATCAAAGATGTACTCTCCTACCTAACCAATTCTGACGCCACAAAATGAAATTCTTTATTATACCTGCTTATGTTCGTGTAATAATGTTTATACATCATTATTATTAAATAATTTCTATCTGTATGTTAGACAGCCCTAACAGCCCCTTTTTGTGAATTCTACTAAGCGTCTAATTCATAGATATAGTTTCTGCGCTTTAGTCACGCGCATTAGGGGAGCCTGCACAGCTCTTGCTCCCTTCACTATAATATTTCGATAATAATATGTTCTATTGAAATGAAACTTCGTCATAATATTAATTCAACCGCGCGACGGCTGAGATTATTCGACATGCATTACATATACGAACTACATGCACATATTTATGTAATTGTTATTAAAGATAGGATAATAACAAAGATAACTACGCAATTAAAATACTAAAGTGAGTGCAAATTAAAAACCGAAATGTCAACAAAGTGGCTTGACCAGGCGGTATGCTCCCACCCCCCGGTGGGGGTGCGCCCGCGGGCTCGCTGTCAAACAACGTTTATCCAACAAACAGGCGCAGCGCAATAACACGTTTTTTTTTTGTTTTTACAACGTTTCCCCGTGCGCCAATTCGCCCGACCGCTGCGCTGTTGTTAAAATATAGACGTATTTTCCCCTTCATCTTCCTTTGTATTACCTTATTTTAAAACATGTTTAACATCTGCTATCAGAAAGTGGAAACACTATTTTGTTTGAATACACATACAAACTTATTTCAAACAAAGTATAGTTTAAAGACGATGAGAGTACATACCTGTTTATGCATTTCCACATTGAGGCCGTACGACATTTCATAGTACTGAAACATAAATAACACGCTTTAGTTTAATCGATTACAATTTATGCGAGTAAATATAACTACCGAGCAGTGACACGGTACGGTTTTGGCACAGATTAGCTTCCTCAAATTATAGGAGTCGAGTAACTAAACATCCGCACTGGCACAGTTTGGACGTCAGCCAGAAGTGTTTCCGACACATAAAAATTCTCGCGAAAATTTCCTCTCGAGCGTATTAAAATAAATTGCAAGCGATTTGGCAACACTTAATCGTGATTCATATCTGGACGGAGCGAACATGCGGGGATTAAGGCATGCCAAAATATATCTGTTCGCTTGAAATATATTGTCTGCTCTTGAACTGGCCACTAATACGTTTGCCTACGCACGCTTCTGACAGCTCGGTTGGCGCTGTGATTGATACGACGATGTTACAATATCTTATCTAAACATATTTTATTACACGTGCTAAACATCTGAAATGTTCCTTGTGTAGAGAGACAAACTGCCCAGTAATTGAGTAAATAATTCTTTCATACGGACAATTATCTTAATGGGAGGGTGCATTGGAGCCAATCAAATAGAAAACATGTGACATGCGGGCGGGAACAAAGGAACACATTTATTGATTTCACACGCCATAACAAATGTTACATGTGATAAACATCTCTATTTAGCTGTTAAATTAGCTGTCCCTTTAAATTAAACTATGTAGTTTTAATATGACATGCGTTTTAAAGCCTGTTGCGTTCGTTTTTATTGTACGGGTATGAACGTAATTATGTTTGTGCCATCGCCGCTATTATCATTAACCCCAATCTCTTGCAGTGGTCTAATAAAACATTTCATGTTACCACAGTTTTATTTAAAGTTTCCCAATGTGTGTTTTTTGGTTTGAAAACTATAAATTGCTGGTTTATCGACTAGTTTGTTTTTTTAATCATTGTTTATTTAATATATTTAAGAGGAAACACACTCAAGAGCATGATAGCAATTCTGAAAAAAAAAAAATACGTTTTCTACTCACCATAACATAATGCCTTTGTATTTCAATTTTTTCACTAGCCAGTTTCTCGCATTCTAATTTTAAACTGAAACAAAAGAGAAAATTATTATTGTACAAGATTCAGCGAAGTATTTTTCGTGAAATTGTTTGTTTTAATTTTTATAGCTGCAAGTTTACAGCGCTACGTGGCTACGTCTCGAACAGTTTCGAACAAGACTATTATTGTACGTTTGATCTATTTATTCGTGTTACAGTGTTATGATCAGATAATAAAGTTCCGGCATGCGTTACACACAAGCTTTCAGAGCTGTTGTTATTAATCGTTAGGTACTATATCAGTTTCCTGACAGCCAGCGATAACCTCCACGAAATAGGTCAAAGCAATGAGATATTAGGGCTCTTCGGTGACTTTTCAACTTATTAAATACTCAAGTGTACGCAGTAAACTAACACTCCAAGTTCTATTTAAGGAGCGCTTGTAACATTATTAAGATAAGAAATATATAAGCGAACAGCTTGTTTTATAGCTGTTATCGCATGCATATTGGGTCAGACCTGTTATGGTTATAGTTTTTATCGTCGCTTAACTACACTGTTCAATTTCAATTCTAGATTATTACCTACATACTTAACGATCACTGAAAACGTGGCCCGATAAGAGTTTTATAACATAATAACTTTGTAGTGAAGTAGGTAAGAGGTACGTCGGGCGTAGGTGAACATAGATTTACATATTGCTTAACAATCGCTACTTTTAAAAAAATTGCTGAAGTTTTGTGTTTACCACGAAAGATTCTTAGGAAAGTGGTTTAATGTTGAACTTCTTGTAAATATTTAGCGTAGCTACTTTAAAAGTATTTTTTGCTTTAGATATAAAGTAGACAGTTTAAAAATAAAGACTGAAGTAAATTTGACTTTATGAAATACCTATCGAATCCTAATCGTACATTGACCCTTGACACGGAAAGACCAGTAGCCAAGCCAGAAAAGGGAAGGAAATGTTAGCAAAAGCAATCAAGAATTTATATTAATAGAACCGCATACTGAGGGATTTCTAAATCATTTGATCGTTCGCACTTTTAACTTTATAAGCTATCAAAACTAAAAATAATTTATTAATTATTTAAAGAATCACTTTGCAATGTCTCATGAAGTCGTGATTACCTAAATTATTCACGATATAATTTATAGTGGAGTCAGTCTTTTTCAATTAATTATTGGTTTTGTTTTTAATTATGAGAAGGTGGGATTTACTTTTAGTTAGATAGGTATTTATCAAAAACTCGTAAGTATTTAAGTAATAAATAGGAACTACAATAAAAACTAACAATTTATTTTACTTATTTTTGTGTTTCTAATTTCGTGTATTTATCATGAAATATTCGACAAATAGGTAACAAACTAAAATATATACTTACTTTATTGTTGCAGAATATTTCCTAAGTATACTAAAGAGAAACAAACAAATAACTTTCCAAATAAAAACCTTCCAATGACCTGTCTCCCACCACTTCTATTATTAACCTCAATAACATTAAGTTCGTTTTTATTTTTTCTCTAATCTTTAAACGACTCGTGTAAATAAACCCTATTGTAACGTTTTTTGTTTCACGACAATGGTTCTTCGCAAAAAGCCTGGCAGGGTGCTCAAAGGGCAGGGTATGCAGGTAAGGGTTGATTCTCCTTGATTCCCGGTGACAGGGGATCCCGGATGATCCCACTTTACGTGTTTTATTCTTGTTGTAGTAAATCCTACAACCCTACCTACCTGATGCCTCTATTTAAACTTATTTTCTCTAAGTATTGAAGTGAATTTATTTAATGTCAATTTAGTCAACAGTAATTGTTCTAGATTTCGATGTTCTACTAATGATTTTAATAGGTGTCTTCTCTTATCGCAATAAAATAAAGTAAAATGAGTAGAACTAAATAATAATAACATCAAGTAACTCCTCTGTTCCGCTATCGGCGGGCTACAATTTTTTACTGCTTAACTTATTTAAAATCTAGCTGCGCCCCGCGGTTTCACCTGCGTAAGTGTCGATCCCGTGGGAATATCGGGATAAAAAGTATCCTATGTGTTCATCCAGGTTATAAACTATCTGTTTGCCAAATTTCATCCAAAGCCGTTTTTTCGTGATTGAGTATCAAACACACAAACTTTCACATTTATTATAAAATATGTGAAACTAATTAATAAAGGCGACATGACAAACAGGCGCGATATCGCGGGCGCGACTAGGGTAGCACTGCCTGTCGCGACCGCAATATCGCGCCAGTTTGCACGAGCCTTTAAAGTTAAAACAATACTTACTTGTGATATTGGGCTTGTAAAAAGTTGAATTCTTCTTTAATCCTGTCACAGGACTCTCCCACCGTGAACTTGATGGGTTGCCCGGGCTGTGGGGGACCCTGAGGACAAAAGAACACACGATTAATGACGTGCAAGTAAACAAAACACCAACCATCTCCGCTATAATAAAGACTTCTTAAAACTGAATATATTCTCTGAATGACCATTTACAAACGTTTACTGAACACGCAACCTTCTAAATAATAAGAGCATAGGACGTAAGACGTAACTCATCAATCTCACTCTCGGAACAAAAACATTCCTATCACGAAACAAAAATTACACGCATCCCAAATTACCATAATACAAATTATCCTTTAATGACCATAATTCGGTGTGAGCCTCGATTAATGAAAAAAAATAAACAACATCGACCGCACGCCTCTTAACACAAAAATAAAGTAAAGCGAACACGCGAGCACGTAATAATAAAGAAAAAAAAGCTAACTCCATAATAAGAAGCACGAAAATAAAAATAAAGCGAGGGACACAACAACACACGGTCGCCGGGAGGCCGACGGCAAAAAATAAATAACCGCCGCTCGGTGCCGGCGCGAGGAACAAACGGACTTTAAAAATAATAAAAGGAGCGTAAATAAAAGCGTAAAAGGAACTGGCGCGGCGTGTAGACGTTGTAAATGGAGCTGCGGACAATCGGGCTCGGGAAAAATGTGGCCGGGAATTTAGTGAATGTAACCACCGGGGAGACGGGCTTGCGGTCGCGCGCCTCCGCGCCGCCGACGTCTCACGCTCCACGTAATGGGTGATCGCACTTAATAACGTAATAGGTAACATCGTGGATAACCTAACCGCAACGTCTAGGCACTGTTCGCAACATTCGAACTTAATTCATCCACCGCAGTTCGTGCTTATTTACAACACTATTTATAAACTGAGATTGTCTAGCAATCTAGCCAAGCACTCTATCGTATCAAAAATTAATTTAAGCGCCAATTATGTTTCTGTTAATTGCTTTATTGTCGGTATCGAAATGCTTTTAATTAAAAGAAAAGATGAAAGCCACACAACACAACCACAAGGACACTGAGAGATGTAAATCGACACAAGCAATTACTTATCCATGTTCATATCGTTGAATCAAAAACAAAAAGGAGTTTAAAGTTACGAGCTAACACAACGTATGTTTGGAGGCAAAAACAAAACGATATCGACAGTAGCAGTGTGAGAGCACGCTCGCGTGTGGCGAGGCTACACGACGGCACTCGATGCGACATACGCTCGCTTCAGAGGCTGCTTCGACACTTCAACCTTATTGATCTGAATTAGGGCAAAAAGTAATAAAGCTCTTCGGCTAATGTGCACTCAGCTTAACGACACTTGTAGCACGGCCACTAAAGATTTGTTAAGTGTATAAAAAATGACTTCATTTTGGATTCAATACTTCTGTAATATTAATTTTCGATAGATGTTGATAGAAAACATGAATGATTTACCACGAAGTAAAAAATAAAATGGACTTGCCCGCACATAAATATATTTGTATATTCTTGTTATTATTATCATTCTTGTGAGCGTTCTTTTTCTCAGCTCTTAGTCTGGTTTTAGCTACATTTACGGGCCAAAGCCAAGTAAATGCAGCGTGTGGTGTGTATTTAAGATGAGGGTGTGTTTTCTTCGTCTAACTACATGAATTTCCTAACTATTCTGCAGGTGTTTAAGATGGCAGCTTTCTGTAGGTTAATATAAACGGATTCTTCTAAATCTATTAGTTTCAGGCTACGGAGAAGATGGTTGGGGATAACACCGGTCGTGGAGAGAACTTTAGGGATAACGTACACTTTTTCTTGCCTCCAGATTCTTGTGACTTCTTCTTTAAGTTCAGCATATTTACTTATTTTTCATTATTATTATCAGCCCTACCATTAGACTTATTCTCCCTGCTTATCATGTATGCAACAAGAGCCGTATCGTTAAACACTCAACAAGTGTGCGCGTGCCTTAACTTGAACCGGACATTATTTTATCTGCGTCAATAAGTGACGGCGCGGTCGTTGTTTTAATTATTTGTTTTATTCGGCGCTATCGGTCTTATCGCATCGGGTAATTCTGCCGCTCTCTCGCTCTCGCTGTCCAACAAACCTGACACCTCGTTATACGTTAAAGTGTTTTATAGCCACGATTAAATCACCATATAAAATAACATTATACGACTACGGATTAAATTAAACGCTTTTGTGTAATAAAATTGTATAACATGCCAATCGTTGCTCTGTCTGACCTATCGTAAATTTTGTATTATTTAACGTGCAAATTATTCCAGTGTGCAATATTGGCAAAATTAAATATCATTCTCGACTCTCGAGGCAATCGCATTAAAATTACACATGATTAAAAGTAATTGAAAAGTTAAACACGTTGTTTGGTCTGTTAACTTGCTATTTAACAGCTTGTTTCCTAATTCTGACATGCTTCACTGGAATATTACTCAATTTCAATTTGAAACTATTTTCCGTATCGATTCTTTTTTTCCCACGGCCTAACAGATTAAATATACCCTTCGATACTAATAGTCGCAACTTCGATCCAACCTTCAAATCGATCACAAAAGAAACGAAAATAATCCTCGGCAATAATAGACTGAGTAAACGTTCCCCTCGGATAAAAAAAAGATTCCCATAAATTATCGCCGAAAAGGTCAAATTAAAATACAATGAACAGTTTTTGAGTGGCAGTATTGTGTAGAGAGGGTCCGGATGAAAGGCCCGCATCCACCGGCCGCTTACAAAAACAAAACTAAACAGAATGCGTTTAAACGGATATAAAAAGAAATACGTGTTCTTATTTCAAATTATTGAATACGTCTGCCCACGTCTACCTGCTGTACGCTCCGGAGAGTATTTTCTTTTTATTGGATTCGAAATTCGAATTCCGAAACGGCTGAATGAATTCTGCTCGAATACGAAATTGAAATGAGAGTTTTGGTGATTTATATTAACGTCGACGTCCGTTACGTTACGAGGAAAACTCCGAACAGTGGATCGATGTCAACCGTTTATTAGTAATATTAGAAGCTCGCCCGCTCGGCTCACAACTCACAAGTTCAGCGGCTTGGTAAACATCTAAACACCATTCGCACTTACAAAACAAACAAGCATAGACAAATATTTGAACATCAAGATTGGCTTTGTAACGTAACGCCTCAACGTCACAACCCCGCGAGCTAATTTCTGCTCTATTGTGTTCGTTTTAGAGCTCATAAAAACGAGCGGAACGGAGGGATTTATTACCCTTTGTATTGGGAAAATAAAAAAAAATGCTGGTAAACTAATATGGTAGCGCGGGGATCGGAAAGCTGAATTTATTTTCTCAGAAATACAATACCGTTTGCCACCCGATGTGAGTGCGATGGTGGACTGCGATTGATAAAAGTCTATATCGGTTATCCGGTGATCTCGGCCAATAACAATGAATTTAAACTTAAAAATGTACATAAGATAATAATTAAAAAAAATATTAGATTCTTTAAGTACCCTACTTTAAGTTTTTTGCCTGTTGATGAGTGTTGAATAAAAAGAATGATCTCATTTAGTAGTTATTCCTTCTCTTTTAGAAAACAGATTACTGAAGTCGGAATGGACGTGAATACGTCAACAACAGTGAATTAATATCCCGCTCGGAGGTCTCAAACGTAAGTATGTCAGCCCTCCGTTCCCGCGCAGCGAATATGTTTGATGGCATCTTGATTATGACGAAGCATTGTTTGCGTACTCCAAATGCCGTGTTTGTGCAAACTGATATTGCATTATCTATCTACAAATATCAAGTCATTATTTTGAGTGAACATTGACTCAAGGCACTCCACTTATCACGATGATAATCCTGACAAGACATTTCCGTTGATAAACTCATCTCGACGATATTAAAATAATCGTCATTGACACAGATTTATTATTTCTAGAACTCAACTTTATATTCATGTTTGAAGAAAACTTGGAATGTTTGACGAGACGCCATCTCATTTGTCCGTAGCGGTAATTCTGTCAGTCAAATATTTACCGAGTAGGATGCGACACGGATTTTGAGCAAATAGACAAATAGGCATTTACATTAACACCCGGCCCGTCCCTCCCGCGTCTCATTCACCTCCCCGACACACTCATGCAGTGACGCTTATACACTACAAGAACAAGACGTAACCACAGAATAGTAACGTAACGTAAAAAAATACGTTTTGCCTACAGTTTACAGTGAAAAACCTATATAGTAGATAGAAAACATCTGTGATAATGATAATAATTAGGTGTTGTGGACGTTTGGATGTGTTTGCTTTTGTCTTACCACGTAAAGTGCCGTACAATTTGGGCGAGCCCGTCATTTGACCAACGTATACTGGGACTCTTTGCGTGATTTGCCGTTTGATTTGCATGTATTTTGCAACGTGTACTGGGGGCTTAATATGCCGCGTATAATACGCATTGTAAAATTACTCAAACGACACGTTTTTCCCACAGTTTCCTCAAAGTAATCTACTACAAACTTCATACGTCACACGACGTCACAGCGAAACTTTTTAAAGCGACAACCGATTTACTTATCAATGCCAAGAACGCTTAATAAGTTGTGTATTTCTTTGAAACTGGTATGAATGCATCAATTAGGCGACAAGAGTCGCACGATTTCCTGAGTACAGTCGGACCCCAAAATGTATGAGCACCGTTTCTTGTATTATTTTAAAAGGCAGATGAGGTCTTTACGTATTGGTCGTGTTTGTCCATTTATAAAGCGGTTAATGCGCGCGTGGGAATGTACCAACCATTATATTTATATGGAACCAACAGCTAATAACTTCTGCATTGAGAGCCGTACTTATTATCTTAATAGGTAAATACGTACGCCCAAAGCAACGTAAAAAGTAATAGTCGGGCAATTAGCTTGGGACTTAATCGTGTTTGAAATGTGACTATTTACTCTTTAACATTGTTTAATGCCGCTTAATTAGCTAAGTTCAGAAAGTTAGGGTTCATTTCTGATGTTCTTAATAAATTAAGTAGAAGTTAGTAATCTAATTAATTGTGGGTTCACTTTCACATCCCTTTATTTTGACATGAATACCGATAGACACAGACACAGTGTTCCCTGTTATTAAAATTTGTAGTTCATCAAATAGATGCGTTCAGCGAAATCTTTAAAAAGAATGATGTGAACGGTAAAAATGTTATAGTATATTTTTTTAATATTTTGCTACATAAAATGAATACCAAAACGAAGAATAATGAAGATATAAAACAGTTTAAATTACCATTTCTGCTAATGTTTTAATTATTTACTCTTTCTCTTATTAATTTTGTCTTTTTGAAATTAGTTTCTATACTTTCTAGTGGTCGGCTGCAAACCGCAGCAACAGAACATTGTGAAAGAATAATAAATTACAAAGGTCGCACTACTCGCACAATACTAAGTGAACGGTGTCTCCTAAAAATAACACTAATGTATTCTCGAAATGTGGTTAGTTTTCCGTCGGCTAGCGGCGACAGATGGGTTGCGGCTTGCGGTCGCTTCTTTGAACACCACTTGGCTACCGTTATGCTCTATTACAACGTCATAAAGTTCAGAATAGTTTCTCACACGGCTACACACTTCGCCGCGGTTTTGACGGCACATGGTCAGTTTCGTTCATAAAATATAATTTTATTTTGAAAATGCTTGCTTGAATGTGCACAAGGTTTTATATTTCAGTTTCCGTTTTATTCTTATTTATGTACTTACAGGTTGTTACAACCTATTAAAACATGTTTTTCACAGATTAGTGAGCGGAGAAACAATTTATTTATTTATGACTATTAACTGTTATTAACAGCATGTCTATTAATTATATAGCCAACGTGATAATTATCTTAAGAATAGGTGTAAAACATTAATATTTAAACATGGTTTATAAGATGCCCCGTTAGCCTTTAGTTAATAGGGGTTTTATTGACAAAATGGTGCGTAAATCTTAATAACACGTTTATCTTTATTTACGACATGTATAATATGAGGAAAACATTATTAGAGATCGAAATGCGACCAATTTCAAACTGTTATAGATATTTTTTATCGATATTCCATGTCATAAAAAAAAGTAGGTAGAAGTACTTCAATGTAGTTACACGTTATCAAATAAACGCATCAACATAACTGTTCTTTAATCTCAGCAGCAAGCAATTTTCGAGAATTGAGTGTCAAAAGGCATAAGCAAGCTTTGTTAATTTCGTCCCCAGATTTCTGAGTATGATAAAATCCTTTGCAGACAATTTCACGGGTAATTGAGCGGCTGACAATGATCGGCGGCCGGTCCGGGGGGGCTCGGAACTCGCAAGTACCTACTGGCAACCCGCACCGCCGCGTCTGTTTGTGCCATTCCACTGTTTATTACTTTTATGTTTTTATTACAACTCAACTTTCTGAATAACGAAACTTAGGTAGGTACGTGTTATTTGTGTTATGTTGTAAAATTATATCACTTTGTTATGAGTAGTTAAGTGAAATTGTTCAAAAGAAAGTTTTGCTCAGAAAAGACATCAACGCAAGGAGCTTCGTAATTTGTATTGTTAATGAATGTGTATGTTCCTATGTATACGAACGAAAGTTCGCCATTTAACATTTTTGCTTTGTGAGGAATTATTAATTATAATTTAACAGTAAGTATTCAATGACCCACAGTTACGCAAAGCGTGTTCAAGATTTTTTTCAAAGCCATTTAGAGTGCAAATATAGTCGTGTAACAAGACCATCTGTTTAGAGAGGAGATCTTGATAGTGTATCAACAAGGACCAAGGAGTGATTTGTGTTCGAGTGTCGTCTCTCGGTCGCTTACCGGATGCCTGGCGGCCGCCACGGCAGCGGCGGCGGCGGCGGCGTTCATTGCGCCCGCGCTCGGATACATCCCTCCGTCAAACACACACGCTCATGGTCTGAAAAACACTATAAGTAAAACAGGGCACAGCACACACTCCACTTAGGGCACACAATCACACAGGATCCACGCACGTACTCCGAGTCAGTCACACGCGACGATCCGTTGCTGACGAAATAACTGACGCACGTCGTTCTCGCGCGAACGTTGCAAGCGAACTGACACGCGAGGGGGGCGCCACCCGCCGCTTCCCCCGGCAGGAGACCGACCCTCGCATGCCGATTGCCGCTGCCATACATATTTCTCCACTCGAATTTTTCGTCGACTATCTTCATGTTTGAGGAATACTTTAGCCGAATCGGAGATATACGCTCTAATAGATACGTATTATCTGGGGATTTTCTGCGAGGGGTGGTGGGTCGGTGTTACGGGTTGGTGGCTCGTTGCGGTTGACTTGCCCGATGTTATTTTGGCAAACAATATTGCATTGCAATTCTGTCTGAGCTAGCCAGGCTTATTCTCTTGATACCTAGTCACGTAGTTAAGTAGGTCAAATGTCAGACTAATAAAGATTTCTGTAGACACTTATCGCAAAGTTGCTGTCTACTTCTGCATAGATATTTACTTGACACATTAAATGGAGTCACTAATTGATAATCTTAAATGGATAAGTAAGTATTACATAAGTAGGTACTTTTGCTACCAACAGATACTTAGTAGGTAGCTACCTAGGTACTTATCTATCTGGTATTCTACTTAGCTACCTATTAAAAATGCGTCTTAGCTCTCTTCGATCAATTTTCATCGAAGTTAGGTCTAGATAAAAATATCGAAAGGGAATAGAAAGGGCACATGAAAGCTAAGAAAACGAAGCCTCTACAAGAGGGCAAGAGAACAATGGAGAGTTATCCTTGTCAATTAACAATATAATTACCGTTTATCACTGGCAACATTACAGCGAAATGCCTGTGGTCAATAGAATAGATCGCATTATTGGAGCCACGTACGCGTACATTTGCGGGCATAGATTAAAATATTAATGTGGCTGGTTAATTCGGTAATCCGCAGAGGGGCAGGTAATTGATACAGATAGCTCGGTATCGGTCGGCCGAAGCGCCCTAAAGCTGCTACCACACTTTGCGTATTTACGAGCGCGATCGTTCCCTCGTATCGTATACATGCAGCCTTTAATGTAGGTAGGTACCTGAATACTTAAGTCCTAGGTATTTTTGTAGTAAGTATCAGGTGAAATGGCCGTCGAAACGTGTAAAACAACATAAGCAATCGGATTAAAAAATGAATGAGTTCTTAGATTAACGCCCAACCCAGAAAATGACGAATGAGCAGCTTAGAGTCGTCACGAAATATTGATAGGTTATCAATACGGCGCAGAGTAACGATACTGCTATTTATGCAGGATGCAGGTCCAGCGCACCTTGGGCTGTCTCATTATACCCGCTAAACATGCAGACTGGCAAATCTTTATAGGTGCGAAAAAAACTTGTCTATGAAAACTTCATGGAAATTGTTACCAAAATCGTGTCACACCGTCAGTCGCGTCGCGCCTGTCTGTGGGAGCCTGTATAGCACTGACACTGACTGACGACAGTGCTGTACCTACACCTACACGAAGTTAAAATATTAAGTAAGTAAAAAGATACGAAATGTTTATTAAATTATTAGGTGCTTTAGCTTTACCTATAATTTTATTATCATACATAGATAGACGCCATTTCTATACCACTCCTAGGAATGTAATCTGGCTTATCAGGAGACAAAATAGATCTCGATCCCAACCAGGCGATTAAAGTGCGAAAATTACGCATAAAATATACAAAATCAAAATATTATATTTCACATAAACCTACCTACTGACCTATTGTTTCCCATTGTGTGAGAACAATACCTACCGTCAGCTCAGTAGAAGTCGTGTTCAATCGATTTACTAACTTGTATCTTGTTTATTGTAATTTGTAAGTTCAGATAGGCCTAAAATAATCAGGCTGTAAGGTCTGACAAAATTATTGTAAGAATAAAAAAAAAATAAAAAAAATACCTGGATTCTACTACTAGGTACCGAGGTACTTAGTTAAGTATAACAACGTACCTACTTAGTTATCTCATGTAGGTAAAAATAATTTAGGTATATTTGACCTATCTTTTATTCACGTGCTGTCATAAAAAAATATGTCAACACCGAAAAATCGAATAGTACCTACTTGTATCTACATGTTTTTATGCACTTACTCGTGCATTATAATGTACAGGTTGAACCAAATTCATAAAGCTATAAAACAAATAGATATTTTTGTATATTTAAAAAAAAAACCGAATGATCTATGATTTTTGATGAAAAAATAAAACAAGGCATTTTAGCCAAACTGTATTTTCCCTGTCAAACGAAATATGCAATGTTTTTTCGGGAAACCAATACTACGAGTAGTTTTGGAACCGATGCCTAAATTGGGGTATCCATATCCGGACGAGGAGGGGTTGTGTAGGCTACTTTTTTAGCATGTCATGTAGGTACCTATATTATGCAGAGATTGAAAATCCTTACATACCTAATCCTACTAATATTATAAATGTGAAAGTTTGTGTGTTTGGATGTTTGTTACTCAATCACGCAAAAACGGCTAAATGGATTTGGATGAAATTTGGCACACAGATAGTTTATAACCTGAATTAACACATAGGATACTTTTTATCCCGATATTCCCATGGGATCGAGACTTACGCGGGTGAAACCGCGGGACGCAGCTAGTTAGGTATAAAAAAAAGTCCTCCGTCGCGTCTATCTGGCTGTCGTCCTGTACGCGAAAAACTCAAAAACGACTGCACCGATTTTCATGCTGTTTTCACCAATGGATAGAGTGGTTCTCGAGTAAGGTTTTAGTATATAATAACCGACATCCACGCGGGCGAAGTCGCGGGCATCAGCTAGTTTGAAATATTTTAGAGTTACAAGGTAGGTACCCGAAGTGACAACTGCTAAAAAGAGTACCTACCTGGTAAGCACGATACAGGTAGGCATCAACGTTCGATGTAGTTTCATACAAAATTATCAACAATTCGTACAAATAAATAAATACTTAACAGTAAACATATTAAATTATTTTCATGGCATTATCAACAATTTTATCGCTATGGCCGCATAGCCTCGAAGAAATGAAATGGCTCTTAAATTCCGTGTTATACCTACTTACCTACTTTCGTGATCAAAAATGAGAGTCGTTTAAAAGGCTTAGCACCCTGTATCGCGTGTAAATACGCCAATTGGTCATTATTATGTTGACAACCCAGGAATAATTAACAGTAGTAATAAACAGACGGACCCTGTTTCTCGATGTGCGGAGAATTTAGCTGATAAACAGTCGTATAACGGTTCTTTTGTACTGTTGCAGTGCTAACAGATAGATAGTTCCAATGAAGCGTCAATTTGATGACTTGATGAGTCATTCTGCTTGAGCGAATATAGTTTGTAACTACTCATACCTAAACGCAACAATTTCCTGTATCACAACCTCCCATGGGACATTTTCTATACATACATATTATATCAGATATACCTAATTATTTCTAAAAATGCAAAAATCGGACTCACGCACTAAGTATTCCGTACCATTATCTAAGTATAAAAACAGCAAAAAAATCATGTCTGTTGTATGGGAGCCCCCTTAAATATTTATTTTATTCTGTTTTTTTAATATTTGTTGATAAAGCGGCAACAGAAATACATAATTTGAGAAAATTTCAATTGTCGTCTGTCACCAGGCTTTCTCATGAACCGTGATAGTTATCACGGTTCATGAGAAAGCCTGGTGACAGACGGACGGTCAGCGGAGTCTTAGTAATAGGGTCCCGTTTTACCCATTGGGTACGGAACCCTAAAAAGCTGTAGGGATTTATTTAATTGATGCAGATTGCATACCAAGGAGGAATATTACCTACTTAGAGTATATTACTGTATACCTACAGAATATTAAAAATAATTTACCATTGTTTGAGAAAAGCTGCCCACATACCTATACTAATAATGTTCAACTTCGTAGAGTTTCAAATAGACCGATAAATAAAGAGCCCTTCTGTGTACCCTCCTGACTCAAGTATGAATGCGACGGTGTGACCATGAGTAACATATAAATAAAAACATGTCTGTTACATATATGAAGTACTAGGTAAGTGTCTGTTACATATATGAAGTACTAGGTAAGTATTTTCTTATCTCGAACTGTTCATAAAATAGTCATAAAACTTGTTCTCACAAATTTTTGCTTCAAGACTCCCGCATACAGACGCGATGCTATAAAGTGCGACGCGATTCTGGTAAAACAATTTCCATGAAGGTTTCATAGAAATTGTTCTATTAGTCGCGTCGCACCTGTCTGTGGCAGCCTTCAAACAATCACTTGACATTGCTGGAAGATAAGTAGTTAGGTATAAAAGTGGCCAACAAAAAATGCAAATTAAATTAGCACTAAAATTATTTTAATACGATCATTATTCACAGGTACAATGCAGTGCAGAAAAAAAAAACCTCTAGACGTTAATTAATCTATCTGAACATTCTGAACACAATGATCCACAATGGGATATTGTTGGCATTTTATTTTTATAAAAAAGCTTAATGAATAAAAAGGAGTGTTTGTATGTATGTAGGCAAGTGAGCCGTAGTTAGCTATGCTTTATGTTTATTCAACGCATTCCGAGCGGTGCATACGATGCGGTTTTTGTGACGAGTGTGGCCGGCACGTTAAGTAGCTACATTTTATTTTGCTCGCTACCATACACGCTCGCAATAACACAGCTTTAGTTTTTATTATTGTAACACTTCTCAAAGCTGAGATTTTCTTTGTTTAGTTATGTAATGTTTATACTCAATTTGTTTGCATTATAATATTAAAATACTGCTTTGTACGTATAATTCCCCAGATGGGAACGTGCCATGTGGTTAGCTTCAGGATGGCGTAAAAAAAAAGATCAATTATCGTGTATTTTTATAATTACGTATGGGGTATTTTCAAGTACTGTTGCATGAAGTTCTAAATGTCAAAAATATCAACTCTAATACTACCTACACCATGTTCTCGTCTCTTTTACTCTTCGTCTGAAAAGCACACACCAACTCTGAACTCTCTTGTCTTCTGAAAAACACACTTTCCTTGGAGTGTTTAAAATGATCACTACTTACACACGTTGGATGAAAAAGGAAAAACGGCTTAGATCATCAACACTTTTTAGTTATTATTTCTATTCGCTATTGAGTCAAAAGATGAGTTATTGCGGTCACCGGCTTGGCGTCATTAACCATATGGAAAAAATAAAACAACTTCCACGTAAATCGTTCCTGAGTAATGTGTCTTATACCTACCTATGTCATTATTTACGGTGATGTTTATAGTTTTTAGTTTATTACCGTTTCAATATGACTCTGTTGTCAAGAATATAAGCAGATATAATTTGTACCTACTTTCGCTATTAACCTTGACCGAGTCCGGATTTTCGGAAGTCCCAATACCTATATAAATACTTACCCATTTTACCAAAATGGAGAGGTCAGTTATTTCCGATGTTCAGACTAGTTAATTTGCGAAATCTGGATGTGAAAATGCATAACGCTGTCCACAGTGTCCACTGTCAGTTACAGCGCTGAAACTGGGACGAATCTATTTTGTCGCGTTGTCACGGGTTGAAAATAATTTGGGTAGGGATGTAGGGTTAAATAAATGTTGAAAGTGGAGTGGTTTATTTGCATGGACGTGTAGCAGTGGGTGCATAAGTATCATAAAATTGTTTTAGGTTATCTTTGAAAATGTGTAACATAAATCCTTGATGTAAGTTTCTTGTTTGTCATGGGTGTTTGGTAAAGAAACCAGGCACGAAAACAATTCCTTCCCAGCAAGTGAAGTTAAATCACCCGCATTCAATCCTGTAAGACTCAAGCGTCACCCTAACTTCGTCCCAAGTACCAGTTAACACGTCATCTGTCAAGTTGGTAGTAAGTAAGTAGTTGGCTGTGCGGGAGCGAGCTAAGTCACATGTTTTAATTTACCGAGGTGTGGGGTTGCTCAACTTTCGCGATACTTACCAATTATGCGTCATCTTTGAGGGGAGTTTGCTTAAAAAGCTGCCGCGCAGCGCAGATCGATCAATCTTCTAAATTAAGCAAGCAAACCTTGCCTGGATTATCGTTCTTTGCTCATCAGGATTGACTTATCAGAGACTTTCCTTCCTAAAGGTAGATAGGTATTTGTTATCGCTTACGCATGTATGGAATTAAATCATGTTTTCCTGTGAAATTGCGTAACACACATAAAATTACAATTGTTTTCATTTTGATAGTTCACCCACAAGTTCCATGATGGACACGACCATTGCGTTATTGATTTTGTTAAGCAAACGATTTTTTCAAACCGAAGCAAACTGTGTTACGTTTTACGGACCTGTTTAGCGGAGCACGGACAACAAAGCACCTCTAACAGTTAAATACCTATCTACAAATATTCATCACCCGCATCTGCATGAACACTAGGAAAATCCCAACATAGGTAGGTACAAATTTGGCGAAAGGAATGGATGATGATGACTTGATGAGTTAATGCGACATTTCAAGTTCACGTGGTAGTGGGTGCTCTAACCGCTACTAGAACGTTGTTGGTAATTTACACAGCGCACACGAGCGAAGTAACGAGCCGCGACAAAAAAAACGAGCAAACCGCGACGCGAGCTCGTTTTGTTTCGTGCTGGAGTCCCTCTGTCGAGCACCCTCGAAAATTTTGCCAAGATTTTTTACGCCCACCGCCGAACTCGTTATTCTTTCATTTCGAGAATATTAAAAGCGCTGAAAAAATGGCATTTAACTTTTTGAGACTAGACTCGGGGTCATTACACGAAGCAGAGTATCATTAAATCAAGTGTTTGATGTGAGTGGGTACTACAATATTAAACAGAACTTGAGCATACAGATCGTGCCAATATCCCTCTTTACATGGCCAAGTTAAACAAAACTAAACGTTTTTTGATAATTTAGAAACGGTTATTAGTTATTAGTGTTCTTTGTGAAAACAAAACAGAGTCTGTAATACTAAAACTAATAGCTAGATTAGACTGAACTCACAAGAAGAGTTATTTAAATATAAGTCTGTATAAATGTACCGAACCCGGCACGTTTACGAGGCCACAACCCTTAGCAGTTTTATTTTTAATTCTTATTTGGAATCGGTCGTGTTGTCCGTCGGCGTCGGCGGCCACATGTCGCGTCAACGATGTGTGCTAACAATGGACGAGGCATTTTAAGTTCAACCATCAGTCCATCACTCTACCTACCTGCGCTTTGACTCATTTATCTATTTTATCTCTGTTAAAGAAGGTTGCCATGTTATATTGCCTGTATATTTTTTTATACAGCTATCTTCAATAAGATCCATTCCTTTATACCTACAGCTTGTTTATTTTTATTATAGGAATCTATGCTTTTTAAAGTCCTAGACGATTCATTATAAAAAGATTTGCATCATTTATTTCACTTAAAAATGCCTTCGCAGCAAGAGAAATCCATTACTTTGGGGACAGGACTTCCTTCCCTAAAAACAACCGCTTCCGTTCGAGTAGGTAAGGCTGGTAGGGGATTCCTTTTAGAAAAACACAATCAAATGATCGATCACATCTGCTAAATCGTGATATTTGAGCGCTTTCTTGGATATTTTTATTTATGCGAAAGCTTAATCCGTTTTAACGTATGTTATGTCACAGGACAGACATATCTATCTCCTATTTATCGGTAAAAAAAGAACCACCGCCATGTACTCGGAGCGCCGTAACTTGTAATAGACATGGTTATTTATCTCCTAGAGCGGCGAGATGGAGGCGATACAGGCTCCCGCGCAGGCGGTCGCGATCCGCCGATAATGGATAAATAACAATCAAGCGGTATCGCGCGACATCGCGCCGCCCCCGCGCTACATCGCCTTATCTCCCTACCTGACTCAAACAAAATTTTTACGATCCCATTGCTTTAACGCTGATCGCATCGTGCAAGATAAGCCTTAATTAATTAGGTAGGCCCGCTTAATCGACCCGTTATTTTCTTGTCCATTTAATTTACAAACTTGATGACTGTAATAAACACCTACAATCGAGATTGTTCAACCCTAATTCGAAAGTTTTGAGCTTCTACATAAGTTTGAAAACGTCCGTGTAGGTAGTTTGGTAGTAGTCGATAAAAAGAACATAACGCCTACGTATTGTGCGCCTTTATTTAAATTAATAATGAAAAAATAAATTCAAAATGTCATTGGAACGCATTGGAAGTTCAGTAGGTACCTAATCATGTCCATGTTTTTATAACATTGTTTCACCAAGAGAGGCAGCACCTCAAACATTGAGTTCGTTACAGGACAACATAAACAACGATGGATTAATTGGCTAGACAGCGGTCAATGCAAACTTGCGTTATCTGTGCGCGGGCAGGACGCGGCGCGGCGCGGCGCAGCAAGCCGGCCGCACCGCCCGAACAAACAAAACAAGCTGCATAATTAACCGGCGCGAACAATTAGTTGTATAACCGGCCATTGTGTCGCGTAAAAGCGACTACTTTTTTTTTTAAAGCCACTCGGTTTCCCAGAAGGCTCGGATTCTGTCTCGCTCCAAGCTCGGGTTTTTGCTCGGGAATTAATATTTAATGGCTGCAGTTGGAATTGCATGCGATCGGCTCTTTAGATATCTCAGTTTATTTACTTTGGCGTGGTGTGGTGGCGTGAATCATGGTTTTTCAAAATCACACCGACGTAAAAGGGAATCTGATGACTAGATAGCGCACGTCTGGCGGCGCCCGCCTAGGTACGAGTACTTAGCAGATACTACAACAAAAGAAGCTTTTGTGAAAACAAGCTTTTGTGCGAACGCGGACAGAAAGGTTAATTGTTATGAAAACGTAGATACCTACGGCTTTGAACATCGACCCTTGATAACAAGTTAAACACTTTTTTGTAACAATTTGAAGGATTGTCGTTGAAAAACTGGCTTATACAAGGTAAAATTGAATTTATGGGCATCCTCTTAAGGCGTCATTGTACTCATTATTATGAACAATAACATTTGTATTCGCATAGCTCGTCAAAATGTAGGGAACAGCAATATTTTTTTCGCGATTTCATTATTGGTTCCATAGTGAAAATTTGAATGAGGATGCTCATGAATTCAATTTCATTCTGTTTAAATGTCTCATAACAGCTTCTTATAAACACTAGTAGTTTGACCTTTAGAACTTACCTACCTATCTTCACAAGCCGTTTGGCTCAATTTGTAGCTTACGTGCATCCCTTGTCCCGTAGATAGAATCATGTCAGGCCATGTCGCCCTCACTCACCTATCGATAATGGCTTAGCCATTACAAACGTCCCTGAGCTCCGTGAGTCTTGACAGTTTCACGGAATCGAGTTTAATGCTATTGTCTTTCCAATACTCTCCATTTAATGTCTCGGGTAATCTGATAACAGGAACAGTCTGATCTTAACTTTCTCCAAGAGATGTAGGGGTACCTACCTACTACAAAAGTATGCTAAGTAAGTACCTACGTAGGTATAATGAGACCTCTAACTCAACGTTCGTGAGTGAAATACTTCTTTAGGTAGGTCTACTTACAAAACCTACCTAACCCACTAAAATTTGAAAGCATGCTTTGTACGTACCTATATGTACCTATAGGTAGATAACAACTGATTCAACGTGAATAAAAAAAGTAATTAAGTACCTACTACTTAATAATAGACAACGCGGCACCCATTTTAATGGCCCAGACTATTACGATCAATTGATTAGGTAACGTATAGATTTACTATCACCGTACAAGCACCTACTTGATATTAATATAGGTGCGAACAGCCGCCATAATTAAATACGCTCTACACTCAAGTGTTGATTGACAATAAAATAAAACTCTTTATTACTCATTACACAACGCATGTAAGTACTTGTGGAGTACGGTCACTAACTAAACTAAGTGCTCAATATAGAACTCAAACAACGTTTCGAAAGTGTAGGTAAGTTGGTAGGTACAACATTGCAAGTTTTGTGACTCAAACCAAATAAAAAACCAAGACAGAGCGCTGCGAACAATAGTTACAGTGAAGCATGCCAAAACTACACCTCAGCTCTGTACATACACCACAGTATATCTGTGACATACCTACCTACACGTTCACACGCATACATTAAATTTACAATCAAGCTACAATCAAACTACACCTCACTAAGTTCACACATGTTTACGAAACCGGCCTCACTATTGACAGTCGCGCTCTGGGTTGGTTTTCTAAATTATTTGGTCTGTCTGAGGTTTGTGAATAAAAACTTGCCCATTAGATATTAAAGTTTTGTTGAAAATTTCGATGGAAAAGATACGTACCTAATAATATATTAATGGATGGTAGTTACCTATTAAACTTTTGATAGTTAAGGCTCCCGCGGACAGGCGCGACGCGATTCTAGTAGAATAATTTCTATGAAAACTTCATAGAAATTTTTCTACCAGAATCGCGTCGCAACACTCGCAACGTCGCGTCGCGCCTGTCTGCGGGAGTCTTTATGAAATGATGATACATTTTACACATTCTCCGATTTAAATAAATTAAGTAGGTACCTATTGACATTAACTTTTGCTGCTGAAGTGTACGTATAACACATTATGTTATGATATCTGTTCTATCTTTAGGTAGGTATCAATGGATATAAGAGAATGTAAAAAGGTATCAATTATCTATTTACTTTTGTTGGCTTTTTTATGTATTGGACGTTCTCAAATGTTTATGTTACACTAGCTGCGCCCCGCGGTTTCACCCGCCTACCTAAGTCTCGATCACGTGGGAATATTGAGATAAAAAGTATCATATGTGTTAATACTGTTAATCCAGGTTATAAACTATCTGTTTGCCAAATTTCATCCAAATCCATTCAGTAGGTAGGTAGTTTTTACGTGAAAGAGTAACAAACATCCGTTCATCAATACTTACAAACTTTCGCGTTTATAATATTAGTTAGATTAGCGTTCTTTTTGTTTTTGTTTATTTATTAAGTAGGTAAGTATAAGGCAAGTACCTACCTACCTATTTAAGAAAATATTATGAGATTCTTGGCAGCTGTTTTTATCGTGTCGATTGTCCATAATATCTGTAATTATTTAGGTATTTTGATTGTTTGCCATGGGCAAAAATTACAGTTTATTTAATCAATAATATCGAATTTATCGCCAAGCCTCAGCTTTTAACCTGCGTTTAATATTTAATGAAGAAAAATAAATTGATGCGGTATTTATGATACAATCAATTGGGACACATCATCTCATCACACATCTCATTGTAGTCTTTTAACGTTTATTAATGTCAAATTGAGGTTGTGGCAAGTCATTACTAACTCTATTGCTATTAAAATAGAGATAACTTTACCGTGCCGTTGACTGATAATGATATCGAGCTTTGATTTGATCCTCTACAAAAGAGGGTGAACATTGAACCGTCGTTCAATTAAGTACCACTAAAAACGAGGGCAAAAGCTGTCTGTAGCCGTTAAGTTTATGAATATGCCATTAATGGTTATGTAACTGATACACCATACATTCGCCCAGATAAACGAGCCAAAACTTCTTGGCGACTCATGTCATTGGCATCGCTGGCTCGCCATCTACGCGAATTTAAATCACTGTCAGTCGTCTGCATAATGGTTCCGTATCGTAAAGCCGTCAGTTGCCAACAATGAACGTAAATATCGCACTTACACCGCCCCCCGGTCCCCCCGCCTCGCCACCCGCGCCGCCCGCGCACTCGCGGACCGCGCAATGATTGACACATCAACTCATTATATTAACTACCCACATGTAAACCGATGGCGAGTCGCCACCCGCCAAAATTACGCATACATCGCCAGTTTGAACCGGATATTATTTAATTACATCGAACGATGATATCAATGGACAGTTATCAAAGCGATCCGACGATACGTGGCTAGTTTAGATAGCCGGAGATTGCTGTGAATGGTTTTGCTATTAATTAAGAGATAAAAGACGTACCTAACCATAACTTGAGCGGGTATTAAAATGAGGATGCCTTGTAGCTGGTTGCTTGAAGACACGTCCCTACCCGTTAACTTCTGTTTATATTTATACCACCAAGGGATATTATTTAAGGTAATGCCCGATAATGTACACTCCCCTATAATCCACAATAATTACCCATATATTTTATTTAACTAGTGGAATCGAGATCGAGATGTATACGAAGTTGTTTACCTAATATTATACGCAGCAAACCACTATGTTCTGTAGTTGTAGCACTTGCAACAGCTTGTCACAAAAAATCAAACATAGGTACTTATTACAACCGCAAGTCAAAATTACCTATAAGAGCCAGTATAACTTTTAATTTTTATTACCTTATACAGCATTTAACGTTACAACACCTTTATAAAACAAAAGGCTTATAATTGACTTATAACAGTGTTATGGCGGCTGTTGGTCCTTACCCTATTTCTCTTGGGGTGGATAAAAAAAACCTTTGTTACCTATAAATTAAAAGAATTATTGGCACCTTTAAATAAAAAATCAAACATTAAATTGTAAACCAAGAAGCAGAAACGATAAAGCTGTTCAAAAACTAATATAACCTTTATAGAACCAATCACGGATACAATATTTAAAGGAATGTTTACTCGAATGCTGTATAACACAGTATCACTGCTTGGGGTATCAAGTATCAACTTACGTGGCGAACCACGTACTTAGTCATCGATCCAGATTCTAGATAG
Source organism: Lithophane ornitopus (assembly GCA_948473465.1). Taxonomy (NCBI): domain Eukaryota; kingdom Metazoa; phylum Arthropoda; class Insecta; order Lepidoptera; family Noctuidae; genus Lithophane; species Lithophane ornitopus. The sequence continues at coordinate 9,933,363 of OX419629.1, forward strand.
CGTTATATCAACTCGAAAAGAACGGGCAATTACTCAGTTCCAGATAGGAGTTACCGCATTAATCATTCATGTATGCAGGCACGGAACCACTTCACAAGTGGACATTAGCTAGATATAGGCAAGTGTTAGTGTCCAAAACATAAAGAAATAACAGTTACAAGTCTGAAAGGAAGCTTAGGGCTGTCAAATGTCATGCCTAGTTTATGCCCGGATGTGCTGAGAAAAATTAATCGCAACCGGACTTTCATCGTCCGAGCTTTAATACGGAATTAAATGAAAGCTGGTGCGGAACTCATAATTTCAATTTATACAAGGCGAACATTAGCCGAGCTTTTGCCAAGTTCGGAACTATTTATCGTATAAAAGTGCAATGTAGACTTTTCTTTGCCCGCTTACCACATGGTTTAAATAAACCTTTCACGCAGACAGGTTTCCGTCAGAAAAATCTGGCAGCCCTGTCAGCTGCGGCGGTGTGCAGGTATGTACGTACGTAGTTATTTTTTACACGAAGTGTGGCTCGCCAGCTACCGGACAAGCTCGCCTTATCCGATGGAGGTCGCTTGCCGCGCCTATACTTATGTATGACTGCCTGTCTCAGCCGTCTTATTGTGCTTTTAATGTCGACGCTTTTGTTGCCTGATTTTCTGTATTGATTATTTTTTTGTTGAATACGAATTAGCTTTGTAGGATCTCTTGAATTGATGTTTTGTTTTGGAGAGTATTTTAGGTTTTGCAGCGTGGGTTATTTAAACAGGTAGGCACCTACCTACGGGGAAGTAGGTTAAAGATCCGCTCTTTAATTTGTCATGTTTCAAATATTAGTAGGTATTCCCCTGTCAACCCGCATTCTAGGTGTGTAGTACCGGTAGCGAGGTCGTCACCGGTGAGCAAGGCGTTGTGTCGCGACCCGCGCCTCACCATTAGCGCCGCGCATTCAATAATAATGAACGAGCCGCACCGAAATATCCCCTGTTTACACCCACTCGCTCGCTCCGCACCGACCGACCGCATTTTATTTTTTCGCTGTCGCACATTTCGCCGTCATAGCTATTTCCACTCGAGGCATTATACGTGCGTCCGTGTGTGCGTCAGTCCACGTGGACCGCTTCGTCGTCGGTGAGTAGAACTTGACGAATTCGCGGCTGCGATTGGTCGTCGCGTCGACATCGCTTATTAAGGGCGGGGTTACACGCGTTCTGGCACCGCAGTTGGCTGGAGTAGTGCGCGGAACGCGCGCCATTGGCCGAGTCGATTTTTATAAGAGCTACAGTCCACGTGGACTCGTTTATCTATTCAGACGCCGGCGGCGCGGTCGCGGGGGGAGGCCGGGGGGTATACGGGCAATCAGTAAAGGCGGGAGGAATACGGCCATATTTATAAGAGCTGCGGGGATGCAATCACGAAGCGGCGCGGGGGCCGGCGGGTGGTCGGGGGGGAGGCGGCGGCCATTTTGAGGGCAGCTCTTTTTATTCGTTTTTCGCGCGGGGTGCGTCGTCGTCGGCGGGAGCGCGCCGTGCGCTAATTGCGGGGGTAATGAGGGCGCTCGACTCGACTCGCTCACTCTATTAAACTCGCTCGGTATCGGCTGCCTTATTGATTTGTCCTTAATCGAGGCGCTGTAGAGTGGCAGCCGCGGCTCGGTGTAATGTAAACAAAGCGGTCGGGTGGCGCGCGGGCGGCGACGACGTCCGCACAAATTGAATTAGAATGATTACAGCCGGCGACACAGCACTGACCCAGTCGCCGCGACCCGCTGCCCGCTGCCGCGTACCCTCCACCTGCGACCACAGCTTGATAGCGAACAGCGATCTCACCCTACTCTGCAGCTCGTTCAGTAGGTACCTACCTAGCTATTCCAACTTCGAAATACATCCGTCATGTGTCAAAATAATAATAAACCGTAACCAGACGAACTTTCTTTTTTTATCTGACGGTACCTACCTAAAATGAGAATGACCCACCCACCCTACTCCACTAAAAGTTGAGACGAACTTTTTAAATTAATTTTTCTTCAGAAATGTTTTCAGCTTACCTATCTGCTAATGACCTGATAAATTTCTTTATAACTGTTAATGCTAGCAATTTAATGTAGATATTAAAATAAAATAAGGATAACATTTAAATACCTACCTATTCTATAAGTTCATCCCCTACATTTACGAAGTTCACATTCACAAATTCCCTAGTTGACAGTTGTAGGGACTAGGGACGTCGAGAACAGGTACCACAGAAATTCAAATCAAGACTTTAAATAAATAGGTAATTGAAATAAAGGATAATCTTACTAGATAATTACTTTAGGTAACTGCTACTAGGTACCTAATTACAAACTTTAACATCTTAATTAGCAGATACTTATTTTTCAATGTTTTAATTCCGTACTTTCCCAGAAATATTTACCTTCTTAGATAAAATATTTAAGTATTTTATTATCTCTAATTTGACACCTTATACTAACAGATAAAATTTTAAGATTGCTCGTTTTGATAAACGGGCATACCTATACCTACTTTCATTTAGATAGCGTTAGTTATATAAAGATATTTTCAAATTAAATAATGTAGGTGCGAATGTATGTAGTAACGTGTGTAGGGTATTTGATTTAGAACATGTATAAATAGGAAATGATAAGCGTTTGGTAATTCGCTCCGGCGTGGCGTGGCGGAGGTGTGACGAATCGGCGCGCAATAATAGCATATTTGTTTACGCGAGCGACATCTGTTACTGATGTTCTGTAACGCGCCCACTTCGAAACGGCCGCGTGGCCTGTTACTAGTCTGTTTGTTTTTCAGTTTTGATTACGAGGGGGTCTAAGTTAAATTGACACGGACGACGTGTTTAGTTGTTTAGAAAGGTATGATTAATGACTTAACGGCTGCTTTAATAAGAGTTATTGCTGCAAAAGAACTTAAATTGCTACATATTTTAGTAATTAGTATGAAGTATTTTTACGGCTCTATTTCACAAAATACCGATTGGTTTTCTTACTATACAGAAAAGTCGTAGAAATTTATAAGCTTTTGGCAGCATTGATTCCCAGAAAATCAGCCTATGTCAGTCGCCTATTGTCTGTGACATTCCATGCTATCAATTTTAGGATTCAGGTAAAATATTCTAAGAAGTGCCTTAACTCTCAAATCTTTCGTATTATTTTTATCTCCTCCGATTTGTAATAATTGGAGAAGAATCGTACTCAGGAAGGTCAAGGATTTTTTATATAAGTACCTATAATTTAGATACGGGTTAGCTACTTCGTTTAAGGTGTAGATACTTATCGATTTACAAGATATGGTTGCGTATAAAAACTGCGTCAAAATATCTCGAATGTAAGTAGATAAAATAAGCATGTTCGATATGAGCACTCAGATAATATTAAATCATGTTATTATGAGGTACAAGGTAGGTATATAGAGGATTGTATTGTTTATATCTATATTGAAAATCGGTATTATGACCACTAGCTTAAGAAATAGTTTTTTTCAACAAAGCACAATAAATAACTGCAGTACCAGGTACCTAGCAGGTACCTAGGTACTTATCCTAATTCAGTTACTGAACTAGCATTAGTGTCAATAGTGTAATCGAAGTAATCCACAGTAGGTACCTACGCAAACGTACTAACAAACATGCACATGGCCAGTGCCACAAGTGATGCGGCCCAGTAATAAGTAACACATGTTGTGAACGGAGTACAACGCAACTGTGTCAATTGCACACATTGTCCGTCGGACTATCGCTAAGAAACACTCGCGTATCTACATAGCACTTACAGGATCTACACTGTTCTGTTGCAGTTATAACTCTAGTAGCAGATATTATGTTCAACATTAAATTTTAGGTTTTTGTAGGTAGACATTGTAGTAAGTGGTGTATAACAGCTATTTAGAAGTCACATTCTACTTTTTTGTTTAAAAATAAGCCCTTTTAATACGACTTCAAGTTCTATAACGCTCTTATAGCCGTAATTCTTTATACAGCTCTTATACAACTCCTATAAGACAAAAATAATTTAAATTCGTGCGTAGACAGTATGTAGCCGTACCTATAGTCGTTGTATTAAATGAACACAGACATTTTCTTAACATTTAATTTATTATAGGCTTTTTTTAATCCTATAAACGACCTCAAGTTCTATAACGCTCTTATAAACTTGAAAGCTTATACAACTCCTATAGGTACGACTAACATTATTTTTATTTATTTTTACAATAAGTACGTCGGTAATAAAAAAATATATTTTAAGTTGGTACAACAGTTTAAATATTTGACTGACATTTTAAACGTTAAAACAACAAGACATGCAACTGAGTAAATCGTGTACATTGTCCGGCGGACGATTACTAAGAAATACTCACATAGATACTATCCTTTTCATCAGTAGGTAGGTACCATACATACTCCTTACCTACCACATATGGATGCACACTAGAGATTGAACAGTGACGCATAACAGTTCCAGTAGATAGAGGAGGGTCGCGTTGGTAACAGGTGCAATGATATTACTTTAACCACATGGCAATTACACTGTCGGTTACAAAGATCGTAATTTTAATCACATTGTAAATTATTGACATCTTTGTGTAAAACATTACGGAATAAACATGTGGATATGTTAGCCAGATGATACCTACGTGTTCATTACAATAGTTAATTAGAGTGTAATGTTACCATAATTCATAGTGCGATGAAAACAATTGGCTGCTCTATCACACTTGTTAACGATTAACGGCGACACCTCTGTTGGATGATGTAATAGCATCGATCAATTAACACGTTTTGTTTTGTAATTGGGCAACATTTTGGTTGGTTTTACGACTTCATTAGGAATTCTGTCTATGTTTTGAGATAGTTTAACTAGGTACCTAGGTACCTAAGTACTTACTTACTAGATACTTACGTTACTCACGCATTGTCATTAGAATAGTGTCTAACCCTACCCGCTTACCTAATTAGTAAGTCACACATTAGTGTCCCGAGTCCCAAGCCACTCATCTTCCACATTCAAGACAAGTTAATGGCGCGACTGCGATGCGTAGATTAGCAGTTAACATTTCATTAAATAAACAACAATTTACGAGCACCTATCTACATAGTCGAGAATCCTTGCCGCCGCGACCGACCGGTGCAGTCTAAATTAGGTAAATTGATAGTTACCGCCTTACTAGGTACGACGGTACGCGGCTAACTACAAGCCAAAGGCTACCTATTAATATTCTAAACATTGCGACAGCTGGTCTGGAGTCCGGAGTCCGGACCAACGCAGTCACACAATAAGGGTCCTCTAATTACGTTACACCGACGGCGACGCCCAGTCAGGACGAAAAACACTTATTGCTCTACATAATCTTTATTGCTTATCAGCACGAACACGAAATGTATAGCGAATAGCGATACGCCTCAGTGGACAGTGAGCTTAACAAGCAGTTTTTGCTACTTAAATCGGTAATCGTGTATAATTAATCACCTGACGGGTGATGCGTATGCGTTCGTTAATGTTAGTTTCAGACTAAAAAGTTATAGATTAGTTTTACCTAGTTGGTAAACCACCGCCACCGTTATAAACCGTCACCTACTAATGTACTAGGTAACGTATCGTCAAAAAACAATGAGGTAGACGCCTACTCATTAGGAGCAGTCAAGTGTAACAATCCGCTAGTTTCAATAGTGATGTGCAGCTACAATGGAACGCGTCGCGGGAACGATATGAAATTTCATTAACGAGGGTCGGCGCGCCTCTCCACAAGACGGCGGGCAAACAGCGCGCGTGAACCCACGAATAATTCACACGCGAGCCCTACAAATAACACCCCGCCTCACCCCCGGCCCCTCCGGCCGCAAACTGAGTTATTTATCGCCCCCGCCTCTCCCCAGCCGAGGCTGTCGCGGCACAGGAAATACCCGCACGTATTTTTACTGCCGGCTGAAGACCGCGCGATCCCTAGCGAGTAGCGACATCTCTTGTGGGGTCGCGCGATCGCACTTGACGCTGGCGCCTCTCAACTATGGACATGTTGCTGAATCACTTACACGTGCTTATAAACTTTAAGCTTATTTACACGACGCCATCGGTACCTACCTATCGTTAATGATGACGCCATTTTAGCGGTTTTTGTGGCCTTATAGGACTACCTACATTACGAATAACTATTGTACCTACTTATCTAAAGTTATTGTTATGGGGAAAAATCTGAATAATTAGGTACATATGCAAGACTATCGCATGGTAGCTGTGTTGGGTAGGTATTTGTATTTTGTTATTTCCTTTTTTACTAATTATCCCGCCAGTTAGTTAAAGTAGGTTATTTACAACAAAATGTAAACAGGTAAGTTCTGCACTAATTAATACCGAACGCAGACTGGCTTCCTATTTTAGCTACATTATCAGGACAAGGAAGGAAATCTTTAATACTTATAATTTACAAAACAGTTCGATAAATGACACAATGTGAGTCATTGTTTGGTAGTAGAGCTGTAATATCTCAGTATTTGCGGTCTCTATGGGTTGTTTGTGAGTCAATTAGTGGCTTGCGCCGCCCTCGCACCCACCGGATACATGCTTCGAAGTTTTATGGCGAGTTCTAGCTAGTTATACGGCGGCGTATGAAACTAACAATGTATAAAACATTTTAGGTAGGTAGTCGCTGTGTTTTATTTTATTTTTCCAATCGATTCTTGTAGGTACCTATCGGTGTTTTATCGAAACGAAATCATAAAAAATTAAAAACAAAATCCGTGCGGTAGGTACCTCCCAGCTCTGGTTGGCGGTGCGCGGCTCACCCCCTATTTTTTGCGGGTAGGTAACGTGCTCGGTGACACCTCGCGCGGGTCAAGTGCGGGGCGCGCGGCGGCCCCCGGACCGCTAATTCCGAGCGCGTGACCGCACCCCCCCTTGCCTCGCCCGCCCGCACCCCCTCTCGCCTAACGCCGTTTTCCCGCCGGATTTGCGTTCATACAGTAAAATAAAAAGGGCGATTTGGCGCCCTCCATCGACGCGGCCCGATTAGCGGCGCCCGGGGAAATTAAAAGTATTTTATTCCAGCATTTATTCCCTTTTTGTTTGTGTTGAGTAATGCGAGTGTGTCGTGCGGTGTCGGGCTCGGTCATCATCGTGTCGGGCTGTGTCGGGCCCGCACTCCTCTGCCTCGTGTTATTTATGAATGACGGATGACGTGATATCGATAATTATGTCGGCTATCAATCAGGATACATGATTAGGTACTTACAGATTAAGATTACTGACTCCTCACCTTACACTCACTCATTACCTACTTGGTATTGGTACCTACCTATCTACCTGGCATTTCCTTTCAGCATGTCTCTATGTAAGTATAAGTACCTACTTACTCTAAGCCTAGTGTTTTTGTGTCCCTAATCCCCTCTATCGTTATTCAGCAGCCTACTTATTTTTGTCTTCCATTATAATAACTCTCATACATAAGTCACAGGGCCATAAATAAAAAAAAATACTAAAAGCATTCACACTGAGACAACAGTTCTGCAGTTTTTTTCCCGGAGGGGGCGGGCGTCCCAGACTAATAACTTCGTCTATAAATCAAATATTAGCTCAAATAAAGCGGTGAACGCTTTATCAACACAGTGATACGTTTTCTCAGTAGGTATATAATTTATAAAAAGCTTCCGATGTCGAACGCGTCGTCGGTAGCTATTAGTCGAGGCGGTTGAAGTGTTTCAAGATTTTCAAGAAACTCACTTGACAAAAAGTATGCGCGAGTGGGTTTGACTGATGAAGCGCTGCAGCGCTGCGGCGAGAGACTGTTTAATCAATTTATGAGAATGAGCCAATTGACACGTACCTACCTATAATAATTTGCCTTTGCCTACAAAAAATAATTACTACGTCCGACATAGAGAGACGATGCGTCGTGTCTATCTAAAATTATTTTTATTGCGACAGGATGTGCGTCCTCTTAATACTGTAATTAATATTGATGTTAATTATTTATTCAAATGTAATGCTACATTTAGAATAATTAATTGTTTAGCTAATAGGTACCTACAACCGTGATAATCTACATTACATAATGAAAACTGAGTTTTATAAAGGAATTATATTTATGTATATCTAAGAGAACAGATTGGGAATTAATATTTTTTTAATTCGGTGTTGTGTTTGTTCATATTCGTATTTTTGTGTTCAATGCATGAGTGAAGACATCATTGGGGTCGGGGGGAAGCGGGCACATCTGAACCACTCCGAACGTAATATTTCCGGGTGTGCCGTCGACAAAAGATCCCCTTTCCATTGAATCAAAAACGTAATCGTAAAAGAGCTTTTAAAGAGTCGATTTGTTTCTAAGAACGGCTTTTGATTTGAATCTCGTTATTTTGTTTTTCATAAAAAGTTGCCCGAATGAGTGAGGGTAATCTGTGAGGAATGTAGGTATTTTGAAGAGTTCGGTTATATTCATTTGATTAATAGGTACCTGTATCGGTTGATTGGAAAATTGTTTTATCAACTTGGTTATGTAGATGAATGTAGGTACCTATAGCTCACCCTACTAGGTACCATTTTATATTTATTTCTTCAGTTTCACGGTTCCACCCGCTTAGAATTTACTTTTAATAAATATTTATGTTCGTGCATTAAAATAGTCGTTACTTTTAATGTGAACAAGCAAGGTACAAGCATTTTCCATATAATTGCCTCATGCGAAAATCCTTTGTTCAGTTGGTCAAACAAACGAAATAAAAATATAGCATATTGCTACAGCAAAATATTGCGAGTGTTGAGTGCAGCGGCTGCATGCACCTCTCGGAGAGCTATGAAAACGTCGTGCCTCAGCACAACAGTTGACTCTGAACAGACGTACACACACAGCGCCATACACTGAACCTACAATAAAGGCGGGAGAGCTCCGGGGTGGGCCGGGGGGGGCGCTGTGACGATGCAGTTTGCACCGCGGCCTCCTCCAACCTTCACCAACTTGCGCCCGTGTTCTTGGGAATCGTTTTAAATTCAAGAACCGCAGAACACTCCAAACACGACAATGTACCCTACACCCTCGCAATATGACCCAAAATCATAACATCACATTTTTATAAGTCATTTCGAAAATGGAATACGCCTTCACCACTGCACCAGATTTAAAACCGTAACTCAACGTTGGAAAGTTCAGAATCGTATGAATAATGTAAAAATGGCAGCTGTCCTTGGTGTGAGTGCGGAGGTGAGAAATACATTAGCGGTACCGTTTTCTATTGGTCGTTGCTCCTGTGTTGATATTAAGCAGTCCACGTGGACTGCTCGGTGGTCGCTTGTCTCGTTTTTTTCAGCGGGTAGGTCGCTATCCGTCCCGTTCTAATCTACAGCGAAACGTGGAATGTCATGTCCGGAGTTGTTCAGAAAGTCGTGAGCGTGCATCGTGCTTCCAACTTTACCCTTGTTCCGAAACAGTGCAACTCCGGACCGCTGACTTTTAACATTGACTTTTATATCATACCATTAAAGTTCAATTTAGTGAAAAGAGTATTGCGATCAAAAGTTTTTGTTGATACGTCATATTGATAAGCATTTTTAAGTCAATTAAGGTTGTAAGCTAAAAGCGGTTGTTGCTACATTTAAATTATCGGCCGGCATTCAAATAACGCCATTTTTTTCGTGTCGGCACGAATTTATTTAATAGTTAGATATATGTTATGTTGGGTATAATAACGTAGCGTGGGCGATGATGGTATGGTAGGTACCTACGTGTCGAGGTAGATACCAGCGAAGGTATTCATTCACTTAGTCACGGATATCGGTTTAGTAATGAACAATACTTATTGATAATTTTGATTGAATAGGTACCGTCGTACTTCATTTCCTAGATACGGACATTTGTATGATGATGCATTCGATGGTTACACACCATATAAGTACTTACACATTGGAATACATTTTATATATGTATACCTAGGTACTTACTAGGTTAAGACTACACGCATTCATGCATGTTGAATGATTATCTTTTTACCAACGCAATCCGCATGGAAAACATTTTACTACCTGCCTGCTGATGACTATTTGCTCCCCAGTCTCCCCTTTGGCTTTAGTGAAATAGGTATGAATAGGAACAGATGTAGAACGAAGCAGGTCACACTTTAAACAGCGGAAACGATTAAAAGGCGATATCTATTAGGTGCCACGATCACATATCAAGGGGACTGAATGAGATAAAGTGTAAGTAGGTACCTACCTAGGTACTTTATTTTCTGCTATGATAGATACCCTAAGTAGATAGATCTGGGTAACTCCGCTCTGAGTTTTGAATTTTAACAAACAAATAGAAATAACTACCTACCTACAACGTGATATAAACAAAACCATATTAGGTAGGTAACTAGCTAATAACATGTTTTATTTATAATTACCTACCTAACTACACTAATTTAGGGATTTCCTTCCTTGTTTCGCATGCCTGTTTATACTTATTTACTTATATCGATTATAATGAAGTAACCTAAAGAATTCCTGACTAATTGGCAATCTGCACGTGCCTTACTAAAATGGAATAAGTGCATAGGTACGCCATTAGAATAATTTCTCAGTAAGTAAGAAATGCTCTTAGAGACGAGAAATAAGAAGATTAAAACATCAAAATTGAAGTTGAAGACACAGTACTGAGCACATGTGCTGCCATCTCTCGATGTAACTAAACAACTCAGATGGCTGGCAACCATGGTCATAAAACTAAAATCTCAAAGTTGAAACACAAACACTGCATGAAAAGTTGTTTTCTTAGTTATTTTACTTTGAATAATAATTTATTTAGTCAATTTCTTTTTATGTTCAGTGACTGAAAACAAAATCCTCAAAATGCGCCCTCTATTGGTCTCTATCGTAGACTGTGTACGTTTCTCACGATATTATGTTACTGAAAATTAACGTTATAGGTTTGATTGTACTCAAGATTTTTATTCTTGATTACAATCTAAGTCAGATTAAAGTCTAAGGATTATTGTAGCTAATGATAAAACAATTAAAGGTTTAATAAATTAATGTGGGGTAGTTTCAGAACTTGTTCTCTGACTGTCAATATTTTTTGACATTGACACTGACAGTGATAGGTTATGATGTTTCAGTTTATTCAGTTTGTTTTCTTGATTTGATTCTTCAGATAAATTAATTGATTTGCCTGCTCGCGGTAGGTATATGTTCCAGGTTTGCCTGCGTCCATCCTTCCTGAGTACATAATTATTTGTAATTTATTTAGTTTTTTGCTCTCAAGAAAGTGGCACGAATTAATTTAATAGTCAAACACAACAGCACAGTATGTTTATTTAGAAAGTTTATTTATGTTAGCCTGTCTTATTTTATTTATATTTCTTTTTAATCGAAGCGTCCTGTTGTAACTGATCAGTGATTGTTATTATTTCTGTTTCAGTATACAAAAAAATGCCGCAAATAATACTGCTTTTCAGCGGTAAGAGAAAATCTGGCAAGGATTTCTTAACCACACATTTACAAAACTTGTGAGTAAACTGGTCCTTCTTTAAGCAAGATTCTTTCTAATTTGTCAGTGATTAATGAATACACGTAAGAATACGTGTGAATATTATAAAATATATTTGATAAAATCTTTAATTAGTTGCCACATTTAAGCCAACAGTAGTACTGGTACAGCAGAGCCGATCTAAAATACGAATTTCGATACTCATTGTATTGTATCTCTACAATATGAAAACAAAAGACTTGATTTTCAGGAGACAATGTCCCTGCTGTTTTGCATAGGCCAGTAATACAATACTCAATAGTTTATTTGGTGGTAACTTAAAGTTATATATTATCATTGATGACCCTGTCAGGCACAGCAAATAGTAGGAGAGAGGAAGTTTTGATATTTAGTATTAATCCCATGCATTTTTCACATAATTTTTATTGGTCCTAAGACACCCCAGTATAAGTCTTCCTCATTGTCTTCATATAAATTAGTTGTTAAATATTTCCTAGTTGTTTAAAGTGGAGATTTTTATTTTATTATTAATTAAATTTTAAGGCTAACAGACAGATGCGAAGTACTAAAAATATCTCAGCCTATAAAAAGTCATTGGGCCAAGGAGAAGAATTTGAATCTCAATGAGTTGTTAGGCGACAGTGAATACAAGGAACAATACCGGCTAGATATGATCAACTGGAGCGACGAGATGAGAGCTCAAGATTATGGCTATTTCTGTAAGATTGCTTGTCAAGATGGTAAGATAATATTATGTTTAATGTTGTTTTGGTTTTTTTGGTGTTGGAAAACTATGGCAAAAAAAAATAAAACATTTAACCCATTGATCAAGTACTAAGTAAAGGTCTTCTGAATAGGCCTTAAGTCCAATTGTTTTAGCCCCAAATTCGCATCCCATATTGGTCAGTAAATAATAATCAATGAGTAAATAACCCCCTTGTTCATACCTGAAGGTAATATTTACAGTTGTAGGAAGTTCTTTACTGAATTTCTTGTTCAACTGACTATAATCATTGCTTTCATCAAATTTCAGCCACAGAAAAGCCTATATGGATTGTGAGCGACATCAGGAGAAGTACAGACATTCGCTGGTTTAAAGAAACATATGGCGACCGTCCTAGAACCATCAGGATAGTGGCTGATGAAGATACTAGAACAAAAAGAGGGTTTCAGTTTAAGTCCGGAGTTGATGATGGTATTTCCGAGTGTGGCTTGGATGATTATAAAGAATGGGATCTTGTGATAGATAATAGTGATGGTAAACAGAAGTTGGAGGAACAATTGAGTAGTATATCAGGGTTGTTATCTGGGTTATGATTGTCCTTCCTTATATAATAAATAGCTGTGCCCCGCGGTTTCACCCGCGTAATTCTCGATCCCGGGTCGAAAAATAGATTACGACCGATTCTCAGAGCTACCGAATATACATATAAAATTTCATAAAAATCGGTCAAGCCGTTTCGGAGGAGTATGGCAACTAACACTGTGACACGAGAATTTTATATATTAGATTAAGAGAAGGGTTGGAGTTATGGTAGGTAAGGTATTGGGCAGCTTATATGATTCTGTTGTGTGGTATTTGTAGGTGGTTGGTATAGCAATGGCTGGTAATTGAAAAACATTATTCATTATATGTCAATTGTTATTAATTATTATTTTATACAGTATTTCTTTTATTGAGAAATTAGTAGCTACTAAGAAGAATAGTTCTTGATGATTATTTTTATTTCATGATTAAGGGCTATTCCATTTAAATATACTGTTTTGCATGTTTTTATTGCATGATGTGGTCTCCTATAATTGAGGGAGCACATAGATTGTTGTTCTTGTCTTTGTATTGTAGCATATAAGGTGTATTCTTTGTTAGAGATCTTAATAAAATAAAATTATAGGTCGCCCAGTGGTAACGAGCAGTGGTAGCCCAGTGGTAACGGCCGCGACTTACTAGTTGTAGGTCCGAACCCTGACAGGCGCTTTACTATTATTTCACCACCACTGCTCTTAAAACGGTGAAGCAAAACATATCGTGAGGAAACCGGCTTGTCCTAGAACGAAAAAATTCGAAGACATGTGACATCTACCAACCCGCACTGGGCCCGCGTGTTGGATTACGGTCCACTCCTTCTCACTGAGAGGAGACCGTGTCCCAGCAGTGGGAACATTATAGGCTGATTATGGTAGTTCTCATACAAGATTGAAAGTATTTGCAACAGAAGTAGAGTGACTCAAGTATGTTCGGGTAGGCATGAATCGGCACAATCGAGATAAAATATATATTTGACTAGCTGCGCCTCGCGGTTTCACCCGCGTAGGTCTCGATCCCGTGGGAATATCGGAATAAATAGCATCCTATGTCCTATACCAGGTCATGGTCTACCCCTGTGCAAAATTTCATCCAAATCCGTTCAACCGTTTTAGCGTGAAAGCGTACAAAGAAACTCACTTTCGTATTTATGTATAAATACTAGCTTCCGTCGGCGGCTTCGCTCGCGCGGTATGTCGATAAAAAGTAGCCTATGTAAGGACATAGGCTACTTTTTATCGGCATACCCCAGGGTGCCATCTATCTCCTTGCCAAATTTTGTCAAAACCCGTTCAGTGGTTTAGGCGTGAAAAAGCAACATACAGACAGACAGACATCTGCCTAGCATCATCTGCCTAGCTTTTTCCCAACTATCCAACTATGTTGGGGTCGGCTTGCAGTCTAACCGGATGCAGCTGAATACCAGTATTTTACATGGAGCGACTGCCTATCTGACCACAACCCACAGTAACTGGATAATACGATACCCCTTGGTAAGACTTTTGGTCAGACTTTCGGGCTTCTGACGACCGTAACGACTGTTAGATCCACAAATGACAGCCACGGCACGGAGGAGTCTCGGTATGTAAAGGTGGTCACCCATCCACGGACTAACCCCGGCAAGCATAGCTTAACTTGATGGATCGACACAGAGAGACAGACAGAGTTACTTTCGAATTTATAATATTAGTTAGGATTTTGCCGCCCGGCTGGGCCGCATCATACCGACCCGAAAAAGTGTGTAGCATGCCTCACACTGATGCCTTAAAGGTGTTTCTATGATTAATGTTTTCTGATCTCTATTGGTATGGTATGATTTGTTAATGTTTGAATTTATAATTCTCTTAGAACTGGTATAATACATCAAGGCTGCTTGTGTGCTTATGTTAATTTATATTTACATAGCATAACTATTTATTTATTTATTTATTATTTATGTACACACAGTAAAATACAAAGAGATATGACATAATTATGATATGAGTACAAAGGTACTGCTTATTTCTTAAGAAATTTCTTCCAGCAGACCTGCGAAAGGAGAAATGAGAAAGAAATGTAGACAATAGTGTGTGAGAACAAGAAGAGAAAAACATGATTATGCGAAGTCTTAACTAAAATATTAAATATACCTACATATATACGCAAGAAAATTAACTACTGAGACAACTGACTGGTTTTGAACTATGATATTATTATTTATGAGTCTCAGTTGTAAATATATTGCACCAACAAGGTCGCGTGCATAAAATAATAACATCAATGATGTTTATATGTAAATGTTACGTACCTACTTAGTAGGTATATTTAGTATTGTTAATAAATGGAAAGAAAGTTAAAACTAAGTAAACCAGTTTTTTTAGGAATGTAATGACTATGTGATAACATTGTTATCGAAAAATAAAGACATGAATTACGGATCAATTGCAGTTTTTTTCATAAAGTAATTGTTACGAGATTCGGGAATGATTCTATTTCTAATGGCGAAAATAGTTTTTAGAATTTTTGTCTGTTTGTCTGAATGTATGTACAAGCATCGCGCAAATACTACCGGATACATTTTGTTCAACTTTTGCATAGATGTTCCCATAAGTCTGGTCAGTCTATACCTATTATCACACTATTTGCTATGGGGGTTGAGTAATATTGCAATAAGTTCGTATTCGTCTATAGTTTAACTTATGTTAGAATGCCTATTATTCCTATATGGAGATTACTAGTAAATCATGACATTTATTATAGGAACGGTTATTTTATTCAATTCTTTGTACCAAGGAAATGCTTAGCGGTTTCACGACTGCTTTGAAAATCTGTGGTGTGTTAAATTGTAAGTTCGATTCCCATCTATCTCAGACCAAATAAAAAACCAAGACAGACCGCTGTCAACAGTGACGTGACGCCGGTTTCGTAAAATGTGTGCACATATTTTGGTGTAGTGTGATTGTAAATGGTTGTTAATGTGTGCGTTTGAGCGTGTATGCACAGAGCGGTGGTGTAGTTTTAGCATGCTTCACTGTATTGTACGCAGCGCTCTTTCTTGGTTTTTATTTGGTCTGAGCCATCTATTGATGATTTCTGTGCTTCATTTTAGTTAGATGATAGTTTACATGAAGTAAAGAAGAAGTTAAAATCACAGAAGAGGCTTACTTCTGTAATTTTATGGTTATAATGAGAAATCCCGTGTGTTCACTATCTACTTTTATACTATTTTAGTGATAGCCTTTCATCAGGAATAGAATGCATCACTCAGTCTCACACGGACAACAGTACGTCGCGTGCTTCGCATCATATATATTCGGTACATCGGTATATTTTGGCTGCTGAGACCAAAACTACCAAAGTAGTACAAAGTTTTATAAAAATGTGGCTGTTATTTTAGTACACTATGGTGTGCTGGCGGTATAATGAAGCAACTACTACAACTAGATAGGTTCGTGCGCTTTACGACGTGATGGCGACGGTAAGGTTCAGCTCAGTAAGCTTA
Source organism: Lithophane ornitopus (assembly GCA_948473465.1). NCBI lineage: Eukaryota > Metazoa > Arthropoda > Insecta > Lepidoptera > Noctuidae > Lithophane > Lithophane ornitopus. The sequence continues at coordinate 9,949,600 of OX419629.1, forward strand.
TATTCGTACCGATCGTTGATAACAGATGGCGCTGGAAGAGAAAGTTATATTAAAACTACTAAATTTGTTTTAACTTATTAAATGTTTTGCACTTCTGCTTCTACGAGCCTCTTTTTCTAATAATTTAATAAATGGAGTACAGTGGTTTCTACAGGAACGCGCGAAGCACATGCCAATTTCTGGAACTTTCTGGAGAAATATTAAAAATTGAATTCTACCAGAAAATTACAAAAAAGGATGACTTCCAGGCTAGTGCAGACTGACGAATGGGTTGAAAAATGTTAAAAAAAAGGAGAGAAACTATACAGTACCGAATCTACTGTCCAGCCGTTTCAGATGCTGCGAGAGAAAATTGATGAAATGGGTCTAAGTCCAGATCACGTGTAGGTATAATGCCGATGAGAGCGGTAAAAAAATCATCTCAAGAAAGCGCTGCACCAGGACGAAAGGTACCTAAGCAAAGAAAGAACCACTTTCATGCCTTGTGCTAATTCAAGTGGAAAATCCAAAAACCGAAGAGCTTCCAAAAATGTTCACTTGTCAGTTTTTTTACACCAATCAAAGGTTTGGTTTACAACAGAAGTGTTCACCCAGTGGTTAGAAGAGTTTGTTTATGGTGTACCAAGGAAAATGAGAAATCGAAAGCTAGTTTTGAAATAGGTAAAGAAAATATACATGTTATTGACTGTATAAATGTCTGAAGTCACCCTTTACTATAGAGTTCCATCAATGAAAATAACGTTTGTTACGCTTTCACGCTAAAACGGCTGAACGGATATGAATGAAATTTGGCACATGGGTAGGCCACGACCTGCAGGAACTGTAGGACATATGCTACTTTTTATCGGCATACCATGCGGGCGGAAGCTAGTTATAAAATAAAAATAAAAACAATTCAAAAATTAAAATAAGCCATAGCACAGCAAAGTTATGACCAGTCACAACTGACGGCGCCCGTTCACTAACATGACGCATGGATCAGCACCATTCAGCTCAACCATTTTAAAGGGAGCTAAATGTTCCAACACATTTTATAATGATTAGGTATAGTTTATTTAACATCCATTCACATTTTATTGATATCTATGTTCTATTCTATTACAATATTGTGATATTTACTTTTATGTAATGGGTTTTACATGAATTAAATTAATTTTATTTATATATTTGGCTGCGAGTTCAAGTTTCTAATTTTTACAGGGTAGGTACAGGTAGGTCTATTTGCGACCTTTCTACTACAAACCTAATAGTGCCATTTTCACCCAATTAAACAAATGTAAACGTTAATTTCACTCCGCTTTTAATTGCTCGACACGTTTATTTACAAATGTCCTATTTACGGGCGGAGTGAAGCCATTCATGAAATTGTATACTTGATCTGCGACCACAATGGCGATGGAACTGCGCCGCTCCGTCTCGCTGAGATAACTATATTTAGTACTCGACCGACACTCCGATAGCATGAATGGTATACAGGCAGCTGTGCCATTTACATCCATAGACATACCTCCTCATATTGTATGTATGTCAACCTTCTCTTTTAAGGATATCACCAGATTATTCCGGTTTATAGCGTCACTGGAGTCCGAACTAGCACAAAGTAAACTTATTCACGAGAATATTATGGTAATGTTTCTTTGTTCTGAACTTTCAATTCTAGGACAAAACGTTGGCGCAGACACAACTAGTTCGATCGCCATGGAACTCCATAATCAGGTCACGTACGAATGACCTTCGGCGCCAGGCTTCCTCGAAGCGCTAACTTTAATTGCTAGTGCAAAGATCCTTGGCTAGCCGCTAATGTTAGTCGATTGTCCTACTTAACCTGGCTTTAATGTGCGCCACTTAACAACTTTATATTATGCCTCAAAGGATCTAAATTGGAAACCGTGTCCTCGTTTTTACAGAAGTTTTATACAGGGGCTGAAAAAGCAATTTGCAATATGTGTTCGTAATTAACTAAGTACTTTTCCTTGTACGAAGCCTGAATAATTATGACCATCACCGACTTCCGGCGGCGTGTCTAAAGCTCTAAAGCTCGTCGGAGTATCTAGGTAAGTTACGTCCAGAAATGACGGTGTCTCCGGTGTAATGTCAATTGCGGATGGCGGTGGTCGTGCGAGGGAGGCGCTGCGGGCGGCGAGTGCCGGGGTGCGGGGGAGAGGGAGCGGGGCGCGCGGGGGCGGGGGTCGTGCGGCGGCGCGGTATCGATGCGGGTGCGCGCGCAGTCCCGCGCCCCTCGCGTTCGATTTTCCCAGTCCGGGCGACGGTGGCGGCGCGTTGCATAACTGTGTAGCGGCACTCCGCGCGCGACCCCGCTCCGAGCGCCCGCCGCGAGCGCGCAACCCGCGCCGATACGCGCAACGTCGCGCCCTTTACGTAACGCGCGACCACCGCGCGCACTCGCGCTCCTCACCGCCTTACCGAGGATTTCTGTTGGAGTGATCACTGTTAGTGTGGCAGGATATCGTCGGAGCCGGCTCGAGGACGTCGCAGGCCGGGCGCGGGCCGCCGGTGCTGGTAGGTGTCCGCAGTGCGCGCGCTCGCCCTTTGTGTGCGCCTGGTGGTGGCGGTTGCGGTCGCGTGCTGAATAATTGACGCGGAGGCTGTGGCGCGCGGCCGCTATCGACCTGGTCGCGTGACGGGCACGCATTACCGCCGCAAGGACGCCGCGCGGGCTGCGACATGGCCCACAGCGGCGCCGCTGCCGCCACCGCCGCCACCGCCGCCACCGACCTGTCTGCTTACACTGTTGTGCTCAATGCTATTGATTCTCCTGTATACTTAACCTATTTCCAGCTGTGATCATTATTTACATCATAAATGACAGCCTTGAAGCCCCTAGGAAGCAGGGCTGCTGTCAGGATACGTCACTTGACTCTTCCTAGGCCGCCGGAATGAGGTTTGCTCCTTACGAGAAAGCTTGTTGTTTCTCGATATGTTATTGACAGCTCGACAGATCGATAGACTTTTGACGCAAACCGCTCGTAGTTCCAACAACAATCATTTAATTTGACATAGTGGTTATAACGGGGTATTTCTTAGAATACAAGTTTTCCATAAATACATAAGTTTTTCAAAGAACTTTTATTTTTTTAATAAGGTTTAGGGATGTTTTATACTTTGCTCAGCTGGTTACGTAAAGGGATAACTTGCGTTCCGTTCACCCTTCGATATAACAGCTTACTTCACTTGTTATCCAACTAACATTAACCAGGCATTATCTTTCTAATAGTAAAGTCAGCTTTGCTACGAGTTTAGCTACGGTTGTGGCTACGAGCTACGTGCTACATACGTGCTACGTAGCACGGTCGTAGACGTAGCGCTACACAAGCGTAGCTATTAACTACGTCGTTCTTTATTTGCACTTTCTCAAAGCTTTGTCTTGAATTTGACAAATTACATAATTCTTTTTTATTATTATTTCAGGATAAAGCTCTATACTTTAACCGATGAATTCCTGCTAGTTAGGTATGGAAAAAGAATAATATTTTCTTGAATTGATTTTTGATTTATGGTTACGTATTGGTCTATTGGACAAGTTAACCGCTTCTTGTAGATTTTATAAGAACTTTTCAGTCAAGTTGATGACTAATGAAGTCAGGAAGTCAGGAATTATTTACCATTTTCCTTATTTACCATTTTAATTTTTTTCCTGGCGAAAGCCTACCTAATGTTTTTTTCGGCTTTCAAACAAGGAATCCTTCCTTCCTGTCTAAGATTTTGCTATTTCTGAATACATTTACGCCAGTGCGCAAACGTTGTCACATTAAGCATGCGTAGATCACAGTCGCAACATTTATAAGAAAACTGCGATCACTTTATCAGTAAGACCGATTACGTAAAGGATATTTTCAAAAAAGTATGGTTGAGGATATCAATGAATGTTAGAATCAATGACTTTTATGAATCGACCAATAGGGATTGACGTTAACCAGTTACGGAAGGTAGTGAATGGGAAGAATAACAGGCAGGAAGGTTAGTGGAAGGTGGTACCTATGTAGACCAGGGTCGAGTTGGGTCTACTTGTTCTTCAATCATATTAAATTAATAGGCTTTTAGTTTCTAGTTGTTTACGATGGAGTACCACTCTTTATGAGAACCTTAAAATATTTTCAAATTTAAAGAATACTTTTAGTTAACAGATCAAGAAATCTTTCACATTCCATGGATTCTTATAGATTTTTAACACACTATTTCTACGTTTTCCAGCCAAGTTTTAGTCTAAACCGAAACTAATTTAAGAAACCTTTATTTTTATTAAACTTAAACGAATAGTTAAAAGTATCGTCTCCATTATGCAATTTTAGAGTACAATGTACAGAGTTTAGAGTACAGAGTTCTAATGGCTGCTATAATCTGTTATAACATGCTAATAGAACATTAGGCCGATTTCAAATGAAACGGTTTACCTAGAATTTACTTTTGTTCAAATTGGTTCATGGAAGTCAACATGAGCTATAGAAAAGTGTTTTCTTGTACTGTCAGGGAAATTAATTTTGAAGTACCTAAATTGACACTCTACGTCACAACTGTCAAAGAATGACAGGTGTGATTTGTTTTAACTTGGTAGGCAATTTACGTAACAATTCATTTCCCTGACTTGACCCACAGAAGAAGACACAATTCTTCTTGTCTATAGAGCTTAGTAAATGGGAAATGACGGTTAAGTTGCCATGACTTATGTTCTTGTAGATTTATTTCAGAAGCCCTCGTTGGGCAGTAGCATTCTCAGATTCATTAATCACCAATCCATTTGCCAAGAGTGGTGATGATAATGATATGCAAAATCATCCTATAACGTTAATTACCACTGCTGGGACACAAGCCCCCTTTCTGTGAGAGGGAACGGGGTAAAATCTATCACGCGGGCCCAGTGCGGGTTGGTAGATGTCACATGTCTTCAAATGTTTGCTTTTAGGCCATGCCAGTTTTCTCTAGATGTTTTTTCTTATCCGTTTTAAGAGTAGTGGTGATGAAATAAATTACAGCCTGTCTGGGTTAAGCTTACGACCTGCGACACGTAAGTCAAGGCTGTTTCCACTGGGCCACCACTGCTCACTGATTGCTTATGCAATTTGACCCATTCAGCAATATATTCTTAGCGCAATAATAGGTCCTAGCCGAGAATGAAAACCAATATTTTTTTGTTTAGAAAACATCCTTTGATATCCCATAAATGATAAAATCAAACGAACCGATGTTCACTACATTCAACCACACCCGCCTTCAAATCAAGGTTATATTTTACTATCCGAAGGAAAAGTCGTAAAGGCGTTCCTACCAGGTTTCTCGTAAATATCCATGGAATGTGTTACTCTCTGCGAGGAGAAAATCCGATCATAGTAGGAGAAACTAAATTCTACTTTTAATATTTTATAATGCCTACAACAATTTGCCTAGGCTTATCATCTGGGATATATTGTTGTCCGGGCTGCTACAGAGATTTTTTTTAAATACATGATCATATATATTGCCCAACCTGGGAATTGAACACAACTGTAGCAGAGTTGGCGGATTCAGTGAGTAGAATATAAAACTACTTATCAACATCTGTTTTAGCTACGTAGAAGCTCTCCGTATATAACGTGACGCGAAAGTAATAAGAATTTATAGGTTTAGTTTAGGTAGCCGCACTCGTTTGACAAAAACTCTGGCCTTCCCGATTTCGCTGGAAATTCGGGTTATGGCAGCTTTTGATTTACATCCTTTTCGGTGTTGATTACATAACTCTGTAAGTACCAACATCCCTATTCACCAAGGGAGTGGTTGATTGGCAGTCTTATTTAGATCGGAAAACCTCTATCTGACCCCAAGGCATATGATGTGAGCATTTTTTAACTATGTTTTTAAGTATAAACGAATATATGTCAACATTTTTAACGTAATAATACGAATCAACTTAGTAAGCCTTAACAATTTTGTATTACTTTTCCTGTACCTAACTATTGTCTCTAAAACAATGACTAATGATACAGTATGTGGCAGATTTAGCACCGTACATAAACAATCCACTCTCCCTGCAAAACAGTAGAGTTTTCTCGTTGTAATTTCCCTTTCATTTGTCGTACCGGTTCACTTTAATCTGCGTGTATCAGGTGCGCGGAATTAAAACTGAAACAGTCTGTGTAGTGCTTGCGTGGATTACACAGCTCGCCGGGATTACACGGAAAAATACTGTTATAAAGTTTACTGTAGTTTCATAAGCTGAAAGCTATTCAGCCGCATCTGAGAACCGACGTAACGGATTTGGTAAAAGGCTGAAAGATAAACTAGACAGTTTTCCTGGAAAGGAATTATAGGAAAATCTTTTTCTGCAGGGTATTCAATGTCGAAGTCAATATTTCAGATATTTAACATTAAATGTGAATAGCATGGAAATAAATGCTTTGATTTTCTTCTCTAAGTTTTAGTTTGTTGTTTATTAAAATAGAATAGCGGTAGCAAAAGTGTACCTAAATCCTTCACAACTTCCTCTTTCTCTCTTCCTCTTAAGGACTAAGTAGTGAAGTGGAAGCAGGATAACATAATTAGTATATACGACCAAATCATCCAATTACCAAGAACCGGCGATAAGTGTATCTGACCCTTATCTGAGTATCTCTTGATAGCATGGAGAGCGAAACGCAATGTTCGTAAGGAAAATTATTTAGTGATGAGGTTTGTGCCATTCGTATTTTGGATGAAAGTAAAATGAAGTAGCTTTCTTTTCGCCAATTATAAATCTTTAGGGGTATGAGGAACAGGGTGTAAAGTTCACTCATCCACCATAGAAAAGGGAGGATCCTCCGACCAGACGGGTGTTGTGTCCGGCGGGCAACTGCCCAACGATTGATGTTGGGTTTTCGTATATATGTCCACTGCACGGTAAACTTTAATTGCGCGATGCAGGATTTATGTGACGTCTGTCTGACGTCAGGTCTTTGATGCGTAGTTCGCATGTGGCGATGTAGATACCGCCACAAATCGATTTTGATGATTCTTTTTCTGTTCGGTAGGTCAAGCTTTCGAGGTGGTCCCATATAAATTGTATTAACTTTGCTTGCGTAGCTTTTGAGTTAGCTTCAATATTACGTATTTTTCCCACTTAGTTTATCTAGACGATTTCATTATTTACTCATTCACTGTTATTTACATAGCAGGTAGTGGTATTCGGATTTGTGTGGGGTAGATACCACAACTAAAAAGTGAAAAATAAAAACTTTTTACAAAAAAAAAAAACAACCTACTTCCAAAAAAACACTAAAATAGTGAAAAATAACAATTTCGGAAGTCGGTGGCATAAAACGAAAATTGAAGAGCAAAGACACCGACTTCCGAAATTAAAGTCATTTTTCACTTTTTTAGTGTTTCTTTAGAAGTCGGTTGGTTTTTTTTTGTAAAAAGTTTTTATTTTCATAAATATGTTGGGGTAGTAAAAGTATTTTACAAATTGTAAATTTCTATCAACTAAATAAATGAAGGAAGCATTTCTAGGATACAAGAGGGGTATATAAAGTACCCAAATACCTGTCTTTGATATTTCAAAAGCAATTAAATGATACCGTAGGAAGCGATTGGGAAGCATCCTTTGACCACTGTGAGCTTCATACGGCACTTAATTGCTAAGGCTTTGTGAAGAGTAATTTCAATTACCGTTGGAAATGTTCAGAGCATCCCACGGAACTCAAAACAACTTGCAAGTTAGAATAACTTTTATTTCCATAATACAACAATTTCTCAGGGCCCACTCAAGTTTATTTATTTGTATTTATGTAATACTGTACAAAGGCGGACTTAATGCATGAGTCATTTTCTACCAGTTAATCTTATGATGCAGAGACAAACATGGCATGTGCAACATACGGATAACTCGAAAAAGGATAAATACTTAGTAATAGTTTATGTAACCTTTTTGTTTAGCGCCCGCAAATCCATTTGTTATAAGATCTAGCCCTCGTGCGCAGATTAGGCGAGGTTAGCGATTGGCCGAAAAATATTTATTGCCATGATCTTTTTTTGGTTTGGATACCTGGTTCGGTTAAGAATGATTGCGGTCGAACTTAAATCCGTCTCGTACGTTCTGGTTTATTCGTGAAAAACTGGAGAAAGAAGTTTTAGTTTTAGCTACTGAATGCGCGACTAATGAGTGAAGGTTAGATGTAAGTTTTGCATAATTTTCTTTGTTTATCACAAGGTTTCAAGTTCCGCAGCATGTGCAAGAACTAAATAAAGAAAGAAGAAAGTGACACAATTACAATTATCTACGTTTTCTTTTGAAATATGTGTACTATCCGCAGATCTGAGCCAAGACTGTCTTTGGATTGTCTTGACAAAAATCATGGCGCCCTGACTCGCAACAAAACAGTCTCACAATCACAGTCGCCAAATTCTAATGAAAAAACTGTTTAAGTAAAGTAATCCAAACTGTTCTGCCTAAGATAGTCAAAATAAATGTACTATTCATGGTCTTAATGCTAGCGATGTTGAGTTATGACCTGGCTGACGTCGATGTCCTTTCCATGGATTGCGTGAAACTAATATTTTGTTTCGTGGGTGAAATTAATGACTAACTTTGATACAGCTGCGAAATCTATTGACTAACGCCTACGCAAATAGTAGAGCCTATGAGTTCCATGCGGGTGTTTGTCTTATCAGTTTGTAGTACGAGAACCTGCTGGGTGGTAATTGCGTAACACACTTACAGCAGCAATGACTTTCATTTTGACAGTTCAACAACATTCATTGCGTTCAGATTGTGATTGAAAGTGTCTTACGCAATTAGAGTGCTGAAGGTATACTTACAACCTCGTAAATGCTTTACCACTTATGACAACAATTACCAGTAAAGTCAGTAAGGTTGAAAATATCTAACTGTCACCTATTATGTAGATAAATAAACCTTATCGTTTTATGACATGCAAGGCAAGTGACATTCAATCTGTTACAAAATCAACTCTACTATGGATGTATGTCTAAATCGCCTACATGTAGTGTTCCGAACACATATGAGAAACAAGGATTGACACCGAACTTGATCAGGACCTGATGATATGTTGGGTAATTTGATAACATGGGTGATGTAGCAATTCTTGTTGATCTTGTTTTTGATGTTGTATAGAAGGTCACAGACAATTTCTTCTTCAGTTCCAATTCAATTGAGAATGGCTCGATAAACACAAATTTGAACGTAAAATTCTAAATTCCACCCCACCATTACAATATTGAACACGCTTATTTTCAGAAGCGTACCTCCTTAAATTTTTATCGTTCAAAAGACCGATAAAATAACATTGAAATTTTGACAATTTCTTAAATTAGTATCTTAATCCGATCCACGAATTCCGGAGTTAATAGCTATCTTGACTTAATTGAAATACCTCTTTCAAGTTGGTCATTAATCACCTTTTATTTTTGTCTTTTAATGACTGCTCGCGGTAGAAATAATAAGCTATGAAACGTTAAAAAGGAGTGCCTATAATCAAGGCATTTACCTGTGTATCTAAAATATACTGTCTAACCACAACTGTAGGTAATAGTTTCTTTTTAAACAAGTTATTCTTTGAAAGGCTAATTAAAATTATTCTGGATAATATTTTCAAAAAAAGACTACCTATGCAATTAATTTTTAACAGAGCAAATTGTATATCAAATAAGTCGATCGTTTAGATTAGAAAAAGGACCAAAAGGCGCCTTACCGTAAGATTTTCATGTCATGTTTTACAGTTTTTTCACAAATGTTATTTTAATATTGCAGAGTTGTTATTTATTTGTGAACTTGTTATTTGTTAGCTTTGTTCTTTTATGTAAAATTTTAACTTAAGTTACCCAGGCTTTGGGAAATATTTTTTCATCAAATAGTGACTTAAATTATATAGTCAAATTCAAAGATTTCCACGAAGACCAACACCCACTTATGTAACACAAAAATCGGTTTTGTCTACGAGACGTTGAGAAAACTCAAGTTCTGAGAATTGGCTAAGCGTTTCAGACTAACGCAAAAAATGTTACGTAACTTCAAGATGAAGTTAGTTACATCATTTTTTTTTTCTTCTCTCTTGATTGAATAAACCCTTCCTAGACCTATAATATTAATAGGAAGATACTACATAGAATGTATTTTATTGTTCAGCATTATAAGAGCTACTTACATAAAATGTTTGTAATCATTTTAAAGGGGACGCGCTTTTTTTGCATTATAAAATATCACAACAAACATAGAATTCCTTAACGCACGAGGTGATTAAAACCTCGTTTCCCGCTAAAATACCTCCTGTTCTCCTAATAACAATGTTACTTAGCGATATTAGCCACACAACTCGTGTTAGCTCAGTCTGACGCAAGCACATAACTTAAAAGGATCATAGATTAAACGTCACCCATACTTTTGTTGACTTCGCTAGTTTTCCGCTCTATTCCTTTAACAAAAGGAATTTTATTATTCAGGCTTGTATTCTTTAGCGAATTAATTTATCTGTAAGTTTATCTGTTTTATTTCCTGGAGCAAACATGAGAAAATATTGTAACTTATGAAAATCATGTATCAACAAGGAAAATTGGTCCATATTTCCGAGAGACCGATTTTTAATATTGTTTTTTGATTTGTAATGAGGAAAGGGTTGTTAAATATGAATATTGAGAGCTGTGATTAATTGGGGAGGGTAGAAAAACATTCGTCCATGACCTGCCCGCTCCAACAAACAGGCTCTTATTTTTTATGTTCGATTCATTTCGTGAAGGAAGTAATTACGTTCGTATTTGATTCCGAATTTCTTGTTATGTAGAGAAGTAATGAGTTTTTTGGATTGAATTTGAATTGAGCAGAGAAGCTAAAGAATGACGTTTAATATATTCGAAATTCATCGTATGTTTAGTTTCTTGATTAAAAATGGTCTGATTTTGTCATTAGGGTCTATTTTTGTTAACTTGTAATTCAAGATTCCTATTGAATATATTCAAGGTTCATGAGCCTAAAACCCTTTTTGAATTTCGAACCCCTGCCTTGTTTACATTAGCTATCTTTTGTTTCATTTCATCCTCTAAACATTTCTGAAGCGGTAAACATGTGCACAGATCTGTACAATATTGTCACATGACCTAATTCCAGTTTAAAGCACACTTGGTCTTAGCTAATATAATACGTGGGTGTCGTACCACCTGCATGCGTGATTGTGTCAGGGCAGGCAGGCGTTTCATTTACATTGCTACACGCGACCCGAGACCGTACTGGCCCCGTTATTATAAACCGGCATTGGAATAAATCGTAGCGGTACAGTCGTTATTACCTTTAGGAAGTTTTTATTTTAAATATAATCCGTATGGAAGTATTTTTTGTAGCATGCTTAATAGTTAAAACTGAATTTGTCACTCATAAAATCATGGATAAACATTTTTGTATTTGTGAATGGCATCTCGCAACCTAGGAGGTTGTCAGCTGCCAAATTGGGCTATGCTGTAGATGCCTAAAGTTATAAAGTAAGCGACTACTCGCTAGGGGCGCCAACTGTGGTGTACGGACCTCGGCTTAGGACGTCACTGGTCCCCAGTAGAGGACAGTCTGGATCGGATCATAATAAGGAGAAGCAAGGGTTTGTTTCGTGATATGAAGAATAAAGTGACAACTGGAAATATCCCTCCATTTATTTCTATCCGCGTCAATAGGCTTGTTCGGAAGAATATGCTAAGTAATATCTAATATAAATTGCTATTCAAAAGTTTCTGACTGGTCTATCTTAAGACCCTGACTCTCTTGACTTTCCAAAGTACAGCACTGAGTATTCCGAGCGACAATCGAAGTTAAACAATATAGGCCTAACAAAGTTGAAATTGAGACTTAGCAAGAGATATCCTTGGAAACTTATCAATCAAAAGTTTTCTAAGTAAGTACATATGACTTAGATGAGTTTTTTATTGACGAAAGGCTACTAAATAGGTACGTACTAACGATATAATTATAAAGTATATTTATCTGTAGTAATTCATGTTCATAACCTTAATTATAAATTTACCGTTATTTAGTTACCGTCACAGGATTTGCTTTTTGCAAAATCAAGTTTATTTTAGGCAATGATACCCAAGAAAAAATGTTACTAAAAACAGAGCTCATAAATTAGTTTTAAAATACCTCATGACTACTTCACATAGCACAGAAATTACGCTGAAGTTTCACATAATAAATATACCTAAGCTAAACGATTGACTACCTATTAGTTTTGGAAAGCATTATTCTAATTAATCTGTTGTCAGCTCATTTGATTGGCTACTGTCATTTCGATCAACTCTTTACAAAAGTTATGTGATGTCACAGTAGAAAAACGTAACAAAGACTCCATTAGATGTTCAGAAACCGACTTCAGACCTAATTTAAGTTTAGTTTCAGTGCAGCCGGTCCCAAAAATAAAACAAATACAGAATTTACGAAGATACTTACAAAGCTGCGCAAGTATAGTACAGAGTGTTGTTAAGATTGTGTCACAAATGGCTGTCGCCCACACTCCCGTATAAATAAAATTTGAACGGCCTTCCGACCCACACACAAGGACAACGTCACTTACCCCTATACCTATATAGTATACATAGATACATACATACTATGTACAATACTGACAAGTATTTGATGGGAACCTAATGGGTATTGAAGGGGGAAATTGCTATACGTTTGGTTTACTGGACGGAAACTATAATCTTAAATCAAATGATTAACGCTTAGATGTGACAGACATTGAATGAAAAGACCTGGATTTTCTGGTTTGCCGATAGAGTTTTTGTGTTTTTGACGATAGTTGAAGGACAATAGACTTAGGCGTGGGACGGCAGAAAGAAGAAATTATCATTAAAGACGATCTGGACAAACCATATTTAATGGCAAAAGGTTGGTTCCTATTACATGTTCTGGCCATATGTTGGTTCATATCACTCGTTCCTTGTCTATGCTATCAAGGAAAACTTTCAATTTTCGAATGTCAATGTTATTTTTGTCTCTTACTCATTTGTTTAACGTCCTCTAATAACCAGTATGTACTTTTCTTTGTCTCACAAAAAGGTCACTCTCTCTTTGATAATGCAATGATGACAGGACGTGCACTTCCCGTCAATTATCATTTTCCCGGCTGTTTATTGTGCTGTACTATAAATAGAGTGTCTATTTTAAAATTTATGAATATCATTTACTGCATAATGTTTTTTTTCTATACTTATCGCAACATATCTTATATACAACTCGTCAATGTAGGCAAAGAAATCACGCGTCTACATCATGGTCACGCCATTTACAAATCCAAGAATTACGATGGGAAAAAGAGGTTTAAAAAAAGCAGTTACCCGCAACTACATTTATAGAACATGTTTTGATTACCTAACCAATCTAGCTATTGATAGGATTATAGGATAGGTTGACAAAACGTAATTGTTGTGTCGGGGCTAAATAAATTGTGCCCAATATTTTTTTCCAATTAAACCTCAGTAATTTGAGAGTATGAATACATTAACTCTTGAATTCTTTTTATTCTTGGTAAAAGCTGAAAGCAATTTGGGTGAGAGGCGCCGTCACAGCGAGCTAACGTATGTAAATGTAACACGGGTTATGGAGGAGTACCCGACGTTCGCTGGTCTATATAGCCCACCAAGGGCCCGATTTTATGGGTTTTCTGTCAGGGCGTTTTTCATATAGACATTTCGAGTGCAACAAACATGTTTTTCGTGAAATATTACGTTGTTTGTTTATTGTAGGGATAAAAATTATTGGATGAGCACACATGAAGATCTTAAATTACAGTACAGGCCTTTATATATATATACGCACATAAAACCTAAAAAGAAGGCCAATAATCAATATAGTAACTCGTTGCGCACTGAAATTGCTTACTAACCATTCTTAATATTCTGAACGTATAAAAGAATGGTAAATGTCTAATGCGTTTATTGGTCACGCGTCCCGCATCGGCCTCCGAGCTTCCCCTCCAAAACCGAGTGCCCTTGGCCTATATTGTCGATCGGCATTGGGGGCTCAAGTTTTTCATTGCCTTCAGTTCATACCAAGTCTCTAGCTTGGCAAGATAACGGATTTTATCAGTGAAGATCTCTTTTTCTTATTTTCAGAGCAGCTTCAGTTTATGAAAGTAATTTTCCCTCGATAAATGATACCTAACGCGTATAGGCGTTTGTTATCAATTTCTCCATCGATCAAATAACTTAGCACAACAATTTTAACCTATATTCGTGTAAAGCTTTTATCTAAATTGTTTTACTACGAAAGTGGGTCAGTATAAAGTTAATCTGTCAATAATATAATAAGTTACAGTCGTTTAAGAGAAGGCTAAGAATAGGAGGATAGATTGAGACTGGGATTGGGATTTTTATCATGTATTAACCAGTACTTCTTTCTGTAATCTCACAAAAAGGTCACACTCTCGTCGACAGTGCAATGTTGGTTCTACATAACATAATAATCTCGCCTGTATTCCCCGAAGGGATGGGCAAAGGTGTATATTACACCCACATTTCGCCAGTTATGTTTGAGTCCCATGTAATAGGGGGCGAGCCTATTGCCATCAGCCGGGCACAAAAATCCGGACTCCGGGCTGCTAGTGAGAAATTCCAGATGGAAAAACACTGCCTGAAAGAATAAAATATAACTTGAGTAACTTTAGTCTGAGGTCGCCAACAGACTCGCACTAAGTGTACCTATAATATGATTTATGCTTGTTCCTTATCTGCATGAGGCAAATACCATTTGTATTTGCCCAGCAGTGGGACAACGTAAGGCCGGTAACGTAAGGGAGAGTAGATATGTTAAAAGCTGAAAAATTACATAATTTCCATGGCTTTTTTCTTTGCATCCATGTCAATTTGAATTACAGCCAGAAAACTAGGTACATTCATTTTAAAGTCGAATATCGAGATAGCAGTTGGAAAATCAGACTCTCAACTCGGGAAAACAGTACTTTCAGTACAAAGCTGAATGTTAGGAAATCAAGGACCGTAATCGGGATGCGAAAGTGTCGAGAAGGTCTTTACTTCACCCCATGTCGCTCGAGGGGTGGAGAGCCGTTGATATCGGATTCAATGTAAAATAACAGCACTTTGCCAGCATTTACTACTAATGCTTTAAAACATTATTTCCTTAATATTTCTCGAAGATAAATAAATAATAAATATTTGATTTTAAAATAAAGTCGTTTTGTTGCTTTCTATCGCAAAAGGGGCTTAAGTGTTCAAAGGTTGTGTTTAAGGCTTAACTTTTCAAGCTAACAGGTTATTTATGGAGGTAAAGGATTTTTCCTGTTATAGTAAATTCTTTAAAACGTAAGATTTAACAGCATTAGTCGTTAGTAATCAATCATGTTTCAATAAGTCAGAACTAATATTTCCATGCTTCTGACCTCACTTTTACTTATTGCCCACACGTATTTAGCCAGGGATCGTAAACATAAACAAAACACCTGCGTAAAAAATAAGTGTAACATCCCGCCCTTTGTGGAATAAAGTCAGGGGTCGTCACGGTCGGGTTATGTAAATTGCAATAACTGAACACTACGTATGTTGGGACGCCTTGAATAACACAGGAAATAAACGTTTACATTTCTGGTTTTTACGAAAAAGATTTCGTCGTTACTATAATGTGAATAACCTCAAAATAAAAAGGACGTAATTAATACTTGTTTTAACGTTCAGTAAATTATAAAAGACCCAATATAATAAAGCTATCTCATTATTCTGGACAAGTAAACAGACTTAACTAACCTAATCTACGTGAACCGGCTGTAAATTAATTTGGGAAGATCCACTGTTGGCAATTTTTCACGTAGCTAAAAACCCTTATTAGTCCCACCTTTTTTAAGTGGATGTGAATTCAATCAACAGTTAATGAGGCCAATGTAAGTGCCTGGTGGATAATCAGATTTTTTTAAGCGAAATCAAGCGAGCGGGTCTTATTTATACCTATCAGATAAGGATATAATGCATACTGGTAGAAAATGTCTACGGCATTAAGCAAGCCCTTGTACAGCAAATTTTACACGTGCTTAAGGTTTTAATAAACAAATAATACTTATAAAATTGGGGTAGACGTGTTCTTGAGTGGAGATCGCGAATCGGCAAACGTAAGGTAGGACGCCCTCAGGCTACGTGGAGCGACGATCTTCGAAGGGCAGCTGGATGAGAGTTGCCGAGAATCGAGGTGAATGGCGTGTAATTGGAGAGGCCTATGTCCAGAAGTAGACTGTTATAGGATAATGTATAAAATTGCGTCTGATATATACAGCTATGCTATACTTCATTTGAAATAACATTAGACATTTAAACAAACCTTTTCACAGTCCGTTTAACCGATTTTGACTTCTATACCGTAGGTATAAGGAGGGCACTAAAAGCAAAAAAGGTTACACAATACCAATTGCCTACTGCAGCCGCCATTTGTCATGCCACCAACGCAATAGAAGTCAAAATCGGTAGAACGGACTGTAAAAAAGGCATAATTAAATGTCTAATCTTATTTCAAATGCAGTTATACAATATTATGTCAGTAGTTACAGTCTTGACGGTACAATAAGAACAACCAAGTCCTATTGAGTTGGAAGCTTTTACTTTTGTTCACTTTATGTTGATAATATAAAATATTACACATAATAAATGAGTTACGAGAAAAGTATAAAAATTTTGCTCACAAAATTAAAATCCTAACTAGCAAACAAACGTGCTTCTTTTAAAAGTTTTGCCAAAAGGCCATAGCGTCAAATGCGATAACGTTTATTCGAGTTTGTTTTGGCACGATTTATGTCCCTTGTATATTTCAGCTTAGGTAAATGAACATAATTTAATTAACGACGTAAAATTTTGCATTGATGCAAGCTTTCGACATTTACTGAAGCTTTTCCTTTTTCATTTTATTTTCAGTAATATTGATTAGGTTCTCCTAGGACTCCTCTTATTGGAAAGATCATTTCAAGAATTTTTAGGAACCAATGTTAAAATATTATTAGGTACCTTATAATTTTTCGGCCTGTAACTGTTAGCGACCTTCATTTGATCTTTACAGCGGTCCCCGAACTAGGCGGCGCCTGTATCTTGGGGACCAGAGTTGTGATACATAATGCTATTTCCCACTGGAGTTTATGTGGGTATAGTTAAAGTAATTGCAAACAATTATGACTTAGCGTCTGTAAATGATAACACTTCAGCAATCAGTATCGATCGCTTCAAAAATTCAGGACTGCTTTCCTTTATTTTTAGGCCCGAACACAAGTTATTCCTGAAAATTATTTTCGAAGCACTACAAAAAAGTTGAACGAAAAGATTCGTGTAAATATCTTCTTAACGTAGATGAATCACAAACGCAACAAAAGCCCAAATATGATTTTCAGTAGCTATTACATCTTGGTGAGTTACAAAGCATTTCATTAGTTAATCGGAGCGAGTCGACGTCAAACACCGAGTTGTATGTAGCACCGTAATTCGGCCGACACGTAGAAATATACGCATAGTCCGCAGTGGCGCCCGAACGAACCGAACTTAAACCTTGACGCCTCTCTCACACCCCGACACACCCCCGCACACCCACCCCCTTACCCCCAAACAACATTTATTTCTTGTATTCCTTTTATAACAACGGGTAATTGTATTAGGTAGCTCAGTTAGTTTTTACTGACTGCAACAATTTATATTGCCTTTTATGGCATTGCCATTACAAAAAAATAAAATTAATCGGATGTTTTCATTTTAGTCAGGTACGGTGGGAGGGGCGTCTATATTTGGGAAACACCCCTTCAGTTCAATTTCTCGATTTGGTAAACATTTACAGTATTTTATCAAAATTCTTTTGTGAGGCAGCCTTGAAATTGTTGAAGTAGGTAATTTTAATACTCCGTTTCAGTTTCAGCACTTGTTTTGTGCAAGTCCTTGGCCCCTGCCTTTTTACTTGATTTACCATTAATTTGGTAAACTTATTTTAGGCGTTTTTGTCCAAATAGCATTATCTTACCGCGATTTCCAAACAAATTGGTAATTTAATACAGTAAATAATTTCTCTGTGTAATGCTTCCAAAGATAATTTAAAGAATTTAAATAGATTAATGTAAGCTAAACCTTCTCTCTAGTCTAAACGCTTTATATCTAGTGGAAAATTGGGAACCCCGAGTATCTACAACGTCAATAAATAAGATAAAATGTACCGACAGCAAATCCTTTTTTCGCACCTATTACATAACATGCTGAAGCCGAGACTGTCGATATTTTGCCGACTCAGTTGACATAAGCCCTCGAATCGCGATCTTGATTTTTACTGTTTTAGGGAAAGCTTGTGATGTTTGTTGAGGGTTGAGGGCTCGTTTTGCAAAATATTAAGTATTGATAATTATGTTTTTGTTCCTATTCATTTACTGTGATATTTCGGTAATAACAGGGAAGACTGAGCAAGCAGTAATTGAAGGTGAATTAATTATTTTATTTTTTATTTTTTCCTTGATTAAAAAGACGAGAAGACCCTAGTAGAGTTTTATAATTTATTTGATTAAGTTTATATAAATGAAATAAAATAAAATTTGGCAATAAATTATTGTACAGGGTAACGGTCTACTTGTTTTGCTTTCCTAAAACAATTTGTATTAAACTTTTCTTTTCGTTATCAAAAATTCTGCGTTAGTACAAACGAAGTGAATAATATCTAACCCAATTTATGTTACCCTATCCTAACGTAGTACGTGATGTAAAGATAATTTGTAACTTTCAACTGAACAAAGTAGGTAACAACCCAAGTACCAACCTAACTATAGTACCAAACGTACCTGCATTTACCTCGAAAATACAAAAACTACGTTCGCCTTCGGTCGCGTGACGCCGCTTGTCGTGTCTGTCGCATTTAAGGCCATCCACACACGAGCTCATTTATAATTAACCTGTTACTACATCGGTATGCCAGAGTTAATCCCTAGCTTTATACCATTTACGAAAAGCTCTGAGGAAAATGAAACGGATTTGTGAGATATCGTATAAGTTGACTGATTTACATATTATTATTCTGTCACTGAAACTTAAATTATTATCGAAAATGTCTTTGAGAATGACGTTTTTTTCGTAGCAATTTTATAAGGACTAACATTGATTTGGGACCGGCAATTTTACAAAGTAATCTTAATATTTGGGACTGATACAATACAATGGTAATTTGATGGATCTAGTCCTTGGTTGCGTCGGCGACTTTTTTAACCGACTTAAAAAAAGGAGGAGGTAATATGTTCGTCTGTATTTATATATTTTCATCGATATTTGTAGACCGTTTTTTTTTGCATTGCTTGCGGTTTCTATTTAAATATTTGTCTGGAGATTATAGTAATAGTCTGAAGTAAAATAACAGACGTCAACATAATGATGTTGAGATTAGATTGTTATTAAAGCTTTTTGTATCCCTAGATTTTCCCAAGAAAAGCCCGAAAATGTTATTATAATCCTAAATTACCTAGAAACTATTACCTACTTTGTTATTTTTCTCAGGGATCTTGTTGAATAAATTAGGTTGTAATAGATATTGAAATCTGAACACAGAAAATGAGGTTTACGTCTACAAAATTAAAATACAGAAAACTTTTTTCATGTTTACCTAAGTGTAATAACTAAACGTATCTAGAACTATGATGATAAGCTAGTCTATGATACGTTCAGCTTTTTCAAGGAAAGCTCTGAAAGCGAACTCTCGAAAACATTTGTTATAAATAGCGCACATTTATATAAACGCGTGAACGAATTTAAAACCGCCATCAATAAATCGCTATATATGTACCTACAGAGGGTCGGGTCATTGAACCTCACTCGGCATTTTTGATAAAAAATAGCTTTTAGGTACCTACTCTCGCTTTGTGTAGAACGATTTGTATGGGAAGAAAGTTTCTAAGTAAGAATAAAAGCCTTAAGACTATTTATTCCAAAGTTGAATGAACTATCAAAGAAAAATATTGTCTTTAAAGGAAACGTTCCCTCGGATACAGTCGCTAAGTTTGTCGTTTAGTTACTCTTCGATCTTAACGTAAGTGTGTTGTTGTTGACTTAAACTGACAGTTACAAATAAGACTTTCAGCATAATTACAATACGGCCGATATAACTTGGCAGTTCTGAACTTCGCGCAGAGGGCTGCGCAGTATTACCAAATAGTGACATGAGGCGAGTTGGAGTGAGAGAACATGCGCGAAAGTTATATGCGCCTATGTTCAGACCAGTCAAGTTATAACGGCCGTATTGTAATTGTTTTTTGTCTACTAGCTTCCGCCAGCGGCTTCGCCCGCGCTATATCCTTATAAATTAGTCGTATGTTACTCAGTGATACTATGGCATTTTACTGGTGAAAGAGTTTTTTAAATCGGTCCAGTAGTTTTTGAATATTATTAATTACAAACAAAAATACAAATCTTTTCTCTATATAATATTGTTTTAGACTTGGCCGACTTAGGTTAGAAACATAACATCACGCGTGTTTAACTCAGAGGTGTAGGCAGAGGTGTCTATTACAAGTTATGTTAAGTTGTATGTAAAA
Source organism: Lithophane ornitopus (assembly GCA_948473465.1). NCBI lineage: Eukaryota > Metazoa > Arthropoda > Insecta > Lepidoptera > Noctuidae > Lithophane > Lithophane ornitopus. Next base: position 9,970,098 of record OX419629.1, read on the forward strand.
GGGGGCAAGCCTAAAATAACCTTACCATTGGGTAACGAGAGCAGTGGTGGACCAGTGGTAACGGCTGTGACTTACGAGCTGTTGTAGGTAGATTCGAACACAGACAGGCACCACTGCTCTCAAAACTCAAACTCAAAGCATTCTTCTAGTATTGTATAATTTCATAGCACATATGTGAGCACTATGTACTTACCTACCTTAAAGCTACCATTTACTAGGTACGTCGTTCATTGACTTGAGTGTGCCCTGGCGGCAGAGAGTATGTCATGCTGACTCAAATGTCTAAAAGTAAAGTAAAGTAAAAGTACCTGTAATTGGTTTATTTGAAATAAATGCTTTGAGTTTGAGTTTGAGTTTGAATTTATTTCAAATAAACTATTTACAGGCACTTTTGAATTGTCAAGGAGTCGTTCAGCCAGAAATATGAAGCTAGTTGCCCATTCCAAAGCGTAGTAGGTATCTATGGAGAAGAACGGGCAAGAAACTCCACGGACAGTCTATTAAATAAAATAAAAATTGATACAAAAAAATTGATTACATCATTCATGTTGAAATTATACATGTGAGAACAATGTAGAAAGCACGCACATGCACAAAACCTGTTAAAAGCGTCCGCAATTATAACAATTAAAAGGTGAAGGAAAAGATCGTGAGGAAACCGGCATGTCTTATAACCAAAAAATCGAAGACATGTGACATCTACGAACCCGCACTGGGCCAGCCGCGTAGTGGATTACGGCCCACTCCCTCTCACAGTGAGGAGGCCTGTGTCCCAGCAGTGAGAATATTATAGATTAATTATGCTTATGCTTATGCTAATAACCCAAAGGTACCGTTATATATACCAACGCAAGTTACATAGCTCTGTACTATGATAAATGATTATGACCTAATAATGTTTTTGTTTTGACAGTCCGAGCGGTGATAAAACTATGATAAAACGCTGTTATAAGATAACAGCGTTTTATCATAGTTGTAAAAAAAAACATTATTTATGATTGTCATGATGAATATAAAATGATTTTCGATAGCCGCTCTGTAAGCATGACTTGGTAAATGAAATTACTAAGCACAATGGAATTATCGTCTGATTGCGATTAGTAGCGTTAGTCGGTGTACCTACCTAGTTGACCGAGCTCTGCTCACGCACGTAGCGTATTCGTATTGGTCTTACAACAGTGGAGCCAACATGACGGCATAGGAACTATTTGGTGAGCCGCACTCATGGTGTCACCAAAAAATCATAGACAAAATCCATCAGAATCTACTTTATTTATAAACAGTATTAATTAGTATGTAATCACGATCGCGTGGTGTCGCCAGTGGCAACAGCCGTGCACGATGCGCGCCGATGCGGCTGCTACTAAACTAGGTCATTCCTATGTAACCAGGTAGTACACAGCTCGGAAATACAGACCAAAGAAAAATTCTTAGTATGTCATGTCCATTTTGGTTTTGCTTTCGTTTATTATATCCTCATTGTGCCTCGAGAAAAGGAGTCAATAAAAATAAAGTTTAGTAGGTAAGTATCATCTTGTAGTTATCGATTATGTAAAAAAAAAATCTTTGATTTATGAGCTCAAAGCTTTTATTAAATTTTAATGGAAAAATCTCATTTACTTTCCAAAAAGGTTACGGTTTCGTAATAGTTATAACCTCTTTTCTTTTCTTTTAACTTGAAAATACATCTGGTATTAAATCTCAAAGTCTCAAATGCCTTTAAAAAAATAAGACATAAGATTTTCTTTTTTTATCATTTATGGCTCGCTTAATACCTAGGTACTTATTTTTCATGAAATATCAGCCAGTATTTAAAAATATTAAAAAAAAAACAAAATAAATCTTTACCTACAAAAAGATGTCATTTAAATTACTTATTAAATTACCTACGCGTATAATAAACACGCTACTACTAAAACCACAAATAAAAAAATCGGAAAATGGAAAATGAGCTGTTAAATAGCTTACCTTTGCCTACATTGGCGAATAATAAAAGCATTTTTAATTTCGGGACGGAAGGCGGGAAAATCCTTTACTTTTACTAATCTGTGGGAAAGTCTGAAAATGTTTTATCTCTCGCCGTGTTTGTTGAAAACTTAACGACTAGTCGACGAACATGCGACAGTTTCTACCAGATTACCTCGTTGTAGCGAAAAACACAGGAGGCTTTTACCCGGAATAACCACAATGGCAGCCGGCTCGGAGAGCTCTTTAAAAGTTCTAAAAAGAAGTCGTGTGTCGTGTGAAAATGATGCGTATGTGGTGGAAGTGATGCTCCACATAACACGTTGTTTGACAGCATGGTAAACTAGGTCGCTTAATTAACGTGAATTGTATATTTTAGTGTATAAGTAGGCTTAGTTTTGCTTTTTGTTGCTACTTTAAAAAACTTTATAGGACAAACAGAATTAGAATTTTTAGATTTATATTACCTACTATAAAAGCTTATTTAAGTACCCAGACATCGTTTTATCAGTCTTTAGCGATCTAAATAGATTGACTACCTATTCGTACAAAGGCACTCCTGATAATGAGTCAGTCTTTGCAATAGGTTTATGGTGCATTGAACTTTGTTACCTTAAACGTATGATCCTAGTGAACAATTAAGTCGATTTTAGAAAGAAAAAGCACTTATACCCATAGTATTAGTACGAATATTAGATAGATAGCTAGAATATTTTTTAATAAGTAAGTACACCATACAATTACAGACATTTTAGAAATAGAATACCTCCTTTACAAATACAAATTTATTTTTGCATACCATTTTGCTGCCTGCTAAATATCTAGATATCTGCGTACTTTCAAAGAGGATTCGTTCGCCAAAGGCCGCGTACCATTCATACCGTTGCTTTTGTTCTTTTCACACGTTCCATCCCGTGCTCCCAACTATCTTTGAACAAAGTTCCATTCTCACCCGGGTATTACTATTTGTGCGAGGATATTTTTGTCACACGTCTTATGTACCGAAGTTAGGTATGTCATCATGTCATGTAAGACGAAAAATTCTGTGAAACTGTCATTTGGTCGCGCTCAGCCAATCAAAAACTTGGACTGACGGGATGAGTGACATAACACGAAGTGGGAAAAAAGTGGTTGCTATTCCGATTTTTCCAGTTGTACATTTAGACTTGTGGTTGACAACTTCAGCTTAAATTGTACACTAACACGAAACATGGTAAAATCAGACCTAATTTACCCTATCACTCAAAAATTGAAAACCCTTTTGACATGAAACTGAAAATTCCTGAAATCAACTTCTAGCTACTCTCAAGTTATAACTAACTAATTCACTGTTAAACAGAAGACTTTTGTTCCTCATAGACATGAAATCTCGCCAATGTTCCCATTCATTCGAGTTACAAGACAATTGGAGCATGTCATTTCTAAAGCCTTGTATTATCTGCCTTCCGTTTTAGGTTCATTCCTACCAATATAAAGATTTTCGCGTTACATTTTTTCCAGATTTATCGCCTTTGTATTACGACCTACTTACTAAATGGAAGTTGAGTTATTAATGGTACAGAATTTTCGGAATAAAAGTTTGTTTTTGAATCAGACGAAAATATAATGATTGTTTAGAACCTAGATACGTTTTAAGTTAAAATAATTTTCTTGAATGAAATGGGTACTTATCTATTCCTTTCTATCAAAAAAGTTAATTATAGTCTATAATTTTATCTTCATAAAATACCAATGTCTACATAATTTGTTACAAAATTGGGTCCTGCTAACAGATTCACTAATAGAACAAAAACTTGTACTGTACTGCGAGGGTGATGTCTTAGAAACAACATTTAACAAGGTCTTGTACGGACGAGAGGAGAATATGTAATGAATGTTGAAGATAAGCCGTGAATTATGGGTATGTTACATTATGTAACTTATTGCCGTGGGATATAGGCCAACGCTGTTCATCGTTAGTAAGGTCAATCTCGGGGAATATTGACATAATTATCATGCTTAGCAGGCGTTTGATGATATAGGCAATTTATGATGTGTACTGAGTTGATAGTGACGCTTCTAGTTATCAACCTGCATAACTAACCTGTTTTTCTGTGACATTTTTCTATGGTAAGTCGCATAGAAATTCTATGGTAAGTCGCTTAGTAGCATTTCATAGAAAATAATTAGTTGAACAATTTCTTTACGCGGAACCATTCGATCGTTAATCGATTAACATTAAAATCGTTTACTACGATAGCAATCACCAATATTTCAATCGTCGACAACTTGAAGGCTCATTGGCTCAGTAACGCGGGATGTTCGGCCTGAAACGGAGCATGAAGTATGTATAAACAGTAATTGGTCGGGCATCCCCAGGGCAAACACCGGACATTTGATTGACACGGAACGAACGCAATTAACACAAACGTTTACAACGAGTATGAGCTTTCATGGAAATGGTTGAATTGTGTACTATCACGAATGTAATTAGATAATGTAGGACAGGTATGAGACATTAAACAAATAGTATTTAACACTTTTGATATTAGATACTTTACATATTTGCGTAAAATGTTAGTTAAATTAACCGCTTTTATACTATGCAGGCTTTCCAACCGAGTTGTATTGACAGAACTGCTACGTGTCGCCGGGTGGTTATATTGCGTTTCAAAGTTGTCTACGTAAGCCAAATTCCTCGTAGGCTTTATTCGTAGGCTGTCTTAATAATATTTTGCATGATTGAAGTTTTATACAAACGAAAACCTAAAGTAAAACAATATAAAGTGTTCTACATTTAGTTATATACGCATGCGTAGCTATTTTGGTAAATAAGTAGGTATCATAGTAGTACGTGCGTAGGTTTGCGTCGACATTAATGGCTGGATTCTTAGAATGTTCGCGATCGATACGAAGTTCGAAATACAGCCACGATTTATGTGGAATATAAATGCTAATGAAACGCTTTGTGGATGTTATTGATAATAATCACTATAGTCATTCAAATTAATGACGATCAAGTGGCAAACAGTACACATTTATTAGGTTGGGTAAGGTCAGGTATAGGAGTTAATCCAATGCTACGAACTTCACTATTATACTGAAAATCAGTCTGACAAAAGTCTGTAAAGTTCAGGCAATTCCGATAATGGGCTAAACAGAACAATTGTCGTGCTCAAATGACAGGAAAATAGAAAAATCGATCGTGTTAGCAGTACTAGCACCATGCAGGGGTCAAATAGCAGGCTAGTTGTCTGCCAAGCGTTGACCGGGTCGGCGCGTCGGCATCGATCGGCCGACCTGGAGCGATCGCGGTGCTAGGCCCACGGCCTCACTCCGTGCCGACACGATGCTAATTTATGCCAATTTTAATTTAACTATGTATTTACAAATCTGGGACTGCGATACTGCAAGTTAGCCGGTCGATCCTGTCTTCAACATTATGGCAAGTTTAATAGTTATCATGCGCAGGGTAAATAAATTGAGGCACATAAGTTTAGGTAGGTTAAAGGGCTTTTGTTTGAAACTAAACACTTATAACATTGCTAGGTTTAAATCTCAAAGATACTTCTGCATTATCTGTCTGATGTCTCTAAATTCTCTACCTAAAAACAACAACGTTAGACATTGCTCTGAACTGTCTCAAATTGTCGCTATCAAGGTTCATACCTACGGTGACATCTCGCCCCCTATATTTGTTGAAACAACTGGCGGTGAAAGGTCAGGGACGGGACACCAACCGATAAACAGTCGATTGTAAGTACGAGGCGCGGTTTCGAAAAGCAAGGGGTTTGAAAATTATTATAAACGAAGCTTGTTGTTAATCCTTCCCCTGTTTCATAAAACAATTGGATAAGTATTGCATATAAGTAAAAATATGAGTGGCTGTTTTTACTTCTTGCTAAAAGTCGTGGTGGCCAGATGTAAATAAACCTAAACCAGTAAACTAAACCAGTAGATCTTTTGAATGTATTTTATAGATACCCAAAAAGACCTGAAATTACATAACGTCCATCAATGCTGGTTTTTTCTCTATACTAGTTGAAAAAGGCAATTTATTAATTGACTAGCTGCTCCCCGCGGTTTCACCCGCGTAATTCTCGATCCCGTGGGAATATCGGGATAAAAAGTATCCTATGTGTTAATCCAGGTTATAAACTATCTGTTTGCCAAATTTCATCCAAATCCATTCAGCCGTTTTTGCGTGATTGAGTAACAAACATCCAAACACACAAAGTTTCACATTTATAATATTAGTAGGATAGCTTTCGCCCGCGTGGTATGTCAATAAAAAGTAGCCTATGTCCTTCTTCAGGATTCAAAGTATCCCCATCATCCAAATCCGTTCCGCCGTGAAAGCGTAACAAACAAACAAACCCACTTTCGCATTTAAAATATTATTAGTTAGGATTACGTTACCTTCCCACATAAGATTCTTTTGTTTTTGTGAATCTTCAATGCTAAGATCACAATTGTTCTAAACGTCTGTTATTCTACGTCATTGGTGGATCGATACTGAATGCTTGGCGTCACACAATACAGGACTGACTGTAACTATTGAAAGCTTTGAACTCAGGGGCTTCTTTACCAGTAGAATTCTTAGAAAAGCATTTTGCAATGTGAATAATCTATAAGTAGTAGCTTTACCGTTTTCCGGCTTTCTCGTTCCCTCTGTATGTGTGTTCTTTGCGCTGTACATTTTCATTTCAAAGTTCGGTATACATTCACCGGTACCAATTTATTCCATTCAATTGTTAAAGAGTGATTGAAAAATAAAGATACATTCAAACTTTAACATTTTATAAATTGATTCACGTTTTATATAATATAACGATCGTTCGTGATCTTTGAGTTGTTCATGATTGAATTTTAATTTTTTTCTAATTAAATATATTTTTCTTGAAAACGTTGGATCAGCGGTTTCAAGCTACTTTTAAGTATGCAAGGATATTTTCTTAGGAATATGAAGTCATCGTGTGAACAATTGTTCAAGCACTACAATTAACTCCATTTCCAAGTACCAATCATAATTTTCCAGCCGTTTAAAAAGCGTTAAAAAATGAAATGTCTATTCTTATAAATTATGATAATCTAGTAAATGTTTCACCGAGAATTCTCTCAGCATTTCTTCAACATAAATATTTTACCTCTTTCTCGGAATTTTTCTGAAGAGTTGGCAATCTTAATAAGGGTGCTTGCCGCTCGCTAAAATCTACCGCTCTACGTAAGCCTAGATTCGCTCGGGCTTATTCGTAAACTCGTCTCTGATTACCGTGGGATAAGCAGCCAATATTCTTCTTTCATTTTCTATCGACATTTAACTGTACCATATTTCCATGGAAACTTTAAGATTATTATATATATATATACCGTTTGGTTTAGTTAAATTTCCTGAAATTGTACTCATAATTTACCAATGAATCTTTGTTTTTTTATGTTTGTTTACGATGTCACACTGCTGAGCAAAGGCGCCCCCCAAATCCTTCCAGGCATCATTTCCAAGAGCCACCTCGATCCAACTTTTGTTTACAAAACGATATTAGTTGCAAGCAAAACCGACGGGCATTTATACATCGCGGACGAATGACTTGGTCGATCACTTAATTCTAGTTTAACTTTTCGAAACCTGACGTTTGATTTGGCTAAGGGAATATATTTACATTTGCAAACAAATATGGTTTAGAATGTTGAAGCTTTTGAACATTAAATCGGTTACATCGGTGACTTCTATCCTTGTTTAACTGTTTAGTATAGTTTGTGTGTTTAGGCATTCATGTTATAACCATATAAGACACGATGGGGTTGACATATTATTATCTAATCTATTTAGATAAAAACCCCAAAACAAATAAAGAGAAAAAAAAATGCTAATAGATTAGTGTGTTTATTCGTTACGTGCGTTATGAAGAAGCATTCTGCTGTTCCCTTTTCGTAGTTTCCCTTAATGATAAAAAAGAAACGGGATAGTCTACTCTTTAACTAAACCAGCCGTGTCGGTTGAGCGTAAACGTTAAGAATACTTGCTCTAAGTAATGCAAATTAACTTACTACGCCGTAAAAATAATCCTAATTAAGAAGCTTAACAGCTGCTAAATTAGTCTTTAAGGAGTAATTGCTTGAAATAATAACAAGAGATTAGTAAGATGAGCTGTCATTTCTGAATAAAAAAACTTGTTAGGTAATATCGTGTCTTACGCATCACTGCTTTTAGTTAGTTTTTATACACGCTTGACCACTTCGATTAGGGATTGTGGGTGTGAGCGAAAGGTCGTTTACTAATAGAGGTGATAACATGATAAGGTTTTTAAGTCATATGAATAACAACACGTATTACTGATCGGAATCGAAAGGCGCTAGTTCTTGGTAGACACAAAAGTATATTAAGGGCGAATTCGACCAAACTTTTATCCCTAGTATAAGTCTAAACCAGCGAGTAAATATTAAGTTTTGACAGATTTTCTGTACAAAAACTGTCTAGACGTCAATTTTATTGCCCGAATAAAAGATATTTTAGGGTTAGGTTGAATCGGCCCTAAGTCAATCAAAAATAATAACCAAAAGGTGGCAAAAAAACATAGACAAAGATAAAGGTAAAATACCATAACTAAGTAAGCTTAGTGCTGACTTGCACAACACGGTTTATGAGCAATCAATCTTAATTATATAAACTTATCATCCTTTCGGCTTTCGACTTGTGATCGAACTAATCAAATAAATTCTTTAGAGAATCGTTATCAATAGAATATAGTGCTGTAAAAAAATTGTTAGTTTAGATAGCGATAAAGGACATGCATTTTTAGCTTACCTGACTCATACACAAGCCGTCAAGACAATCATCATGATCGTGTTCTTTTAAAGCAAATTCACGAAGTAATCTGATTAATTTTAGGTAATTGTAGATAAACGCATTATTATTGCTACCTCTTCTGTTAATAATTGTCTTAAAATCTCATGATTTGTGGCCCATAACTTTAACGTTTTCTAGTACCTACAATCGGTTCAAGTTTTTTTTTTTTTTGTTGTTATCTAAAAGGCTTTGGTATAGTAAAAACACTTAACTTTACAAAGGTTCATGTGGCTATATGATGCGTTACATTTTATACGTTTTTTGTATCCAAGTGACGAGGGTAGCGACGCGCATCTGTTTGTGATCATAATATCACCCAACTGTCAATAGGACGACCTTTCTTTACAAAGTATTTCCATATAGTGATATTGTCTTTCAAAATGAAAATGTTTTCAGTTTATTTTCCGTAGGCATAGTTGCCGTTAAATACCCTATCAAATATGTATCATTATCACTAGGAAAAGCCCACGGCACGCCCGCGTGGATGTCGGAAATAATCCCACGGAAACGTACTACCGGGATAAAAAGTATCCTATGTCCTATTCAAGGTCTACCCATGTGCCAAAATTCATCCAGATCAGTGACAAAACGTTTCATTCAAGAGCGTGGTTTGAAGAAAGTGGCTTAAGCACTTTTTTCAATTTATATTTTCCGCGAAATAATCACATCATAATTAAACAGGAACAGTAAAACTCATTTTGTTTCCACACACTGATAATCTTATTCAGAACCATTCAAATTGCAGCCACAATTAGCCAATCGTACGTAATAAGTACACGCGCTATATAGTATTCTAGGCAATGAGTTCGTTCAAAGGCCTGCCTGACCTAGTTCCGGGCGCGAGACGTCTTTAGATACTGTCGTCCCGGCCGGTTCCGAACCGGAACGGCACTGAGACTGAATGAAAACATTCGATTTATATCGTATTACATCTGTTGTCGCGCTCAGCAGAATATTTAGTAGGTACACAGTGGACAGATGGCGAGCGGGCTGAATGGCTTTCACGGGACCAACTGACCACCCGTTGAACGTAGAGCGCTTCAGATAGATATTACGAGGCCCCGTGTTGAGGTAGTTCCGATATTGTTTACGTTATGGCCGGATTGAAAACATTAAGCCTGGTTACTGAAGGTTATACAATTTAATTCAAGCTAAATGGTGCTTTATTATCGGTGGGTGTATAAGTGGGTGGCTATGTGAAAAAAAAAACAATAAAATATTAAAGTTACGAGTACACAACAATTTCTGTCCACGCAGTTTTTACTGTTTCTTGACGTACGTACGTCGAGGTCATTCAAAATAGTTTATTACTGCCGAGGCCTGCAAAAGGGGCATTGATTTTCATGTGTATCCATCAATGCCTGGTTGCGGCCAAGGTTTTTATAGTAGGTAAGTACTTCTCTCAAATAATGCGTGGAAATTCAAACTAAGTAAATTAACTATAAATTCCAGAACCAATGAGGAACAACGAAAATAATTTATCACGCGCCAATATACAAATTTTCCGACAGATATGGATTTTCATACTAACATTGCCGGCCGCCCGCTCTTATGTATTTGAACAATACAGCTTTTTCGATTTATCTCGAAGAAGGTTGTCAAAATAGTGCTCGCATATCCAAGCATGTTTGAGAAAAAGTACATAATATAAAGACGAATATAAAAACATGTAATTCTCATATACAAAGGGCTTGGTCACGCACCTTGTCTATAAATAAGTTGTGGATACATTAGCATAAAAAAAACCGGTATAGCTTCATACGTAAAAAAAAACCGGCCAAGTGCGAGTCGGACTCGCGCACGAGGGGTTCCGTACCATTATCTATAAAAACGGCAAAAAAATCACGTTTGTTGTATGGTAGCCCCCTTAAATATTTATTTTATTCTGTTTTTTAGTATTTGTTGTTATAACGGCAACAGAAATACATCATCTGTGAAAATTTCAACTGTCTAACTATCACGGTTCATGAGATACAGCCTGGTGACAGACGGACAGACAGACAGACAGCGGAGTCTTAGTAATAGGGTCCCGTTTTTCCCTTTGGGTACGGAACCCTAAAAAACAGATATGCGTTTGTTTATGTCCTAGGAGCAGTATATCTATCAACTAAATCCTCGTCCACAATAATTGGTGTAAAAGTAATGTAAATTAAAGTGCCAGTATCAATGGGCACTCCCACGCGGCCATTCTACCTTAATGAAAATGTAATGACGTCACAACGACCTGCATCTGTGTACCTACAAATATATATACATAGTGCGCGCTATTGTGGAAAGGAATGTAGGAAAATTCCCAATCAATATTAAACCTGCTGGTTTGTAGGTTGAATCATGCTGTAATGTGCCTGAATTGGCTTCTATACATATTTTCTTCAGTTACATTTTTCAGTTCAGTTTTGTTTACGTCACTGAACCAAATCGTTTTTGTAGAAAATGTCAGTATACTAGGAATATCAAGAAAATAATGCTCTTTTTCCTATTCTGATTCTATGTTCGTTTGGTTGAAACCCACCTTTATATTCTCACCTCTTCCTTAGTGTTTACGAGCTGACGTAATTCTATTCGTAGCGTCTTGATTGGGTATACGATAGACGCGAGATTGTGAAGAAAATTAAAGAAATCGTGAAGATTGTAACTGTGTAACTCCAGGAAAAGTCACTACAAAGTCGCGTTGCCTCAAAAGTATTTTCTCTTCCCAGTCTTTACTGCTAGCTAGGCCATTGCCCCTCCAAAACATAAATAAACTTAATCCGATTAACAAATTATATCTCATAATTTAGAATCATCCTTTTCAAACACTGTAACAAAAACCATTCCTACCGTTCTATTTCATTCAGGAATAACAAATATTTTTACGATTTCAAGTCGAACAAGTGGGAGGCGTTATAATTACGGGCCCGAAACCTCACCTTTAGCTTGTATATTCTTTGACCCGTAACATTCAGGAAGCAACCCTTTGAGGGACGGGTCGTACAATGACGTAGGACATTGTAGCCGAGGGTTGTACCGTACTTCATTGGTGCATAGCGACGAAACGACCCGGGAGTAAATATGACACATCAAACTTTAGAAAGAGAGGGACTGTCACTCAGGTGAATGACAGATATGGCGCTCTACAAAGCTAAACTTTTCTAAAACTATTTTATTGTGTGCTCTATTTAGTGCCTGGTACTGTAGTGGAGAGCTGACAGTGGTGAGTTGGTGACCCAGTGGAAACGTAGACGAATTTTAGGTTTTACTTTGTGTAAATAATTTGGGCTGGCAAAACTGGGCCCGCGTGGCGATCACGGCCTCTCGGCGGGGCTCTCTCTCACAAAGAGGAGACCTACCTCCCAGCAGTGGAAACATGTTGAATTATGCTATACCTAGTGAATGATAGTTGCAAACTTTAGTAGTGCAAAACGACGATACGTCAAATCGACGTTAATATTGGATGATAAGCTGGTGCTTAAGAGCTCTATGATTCTAATCCGCAAATATATCCATTAGTCAATTGCAGTGCTTGATTAGAGTTAGTACGAGTGTACCTATCTATATTTTCATTTTATAATTCAAATTACATATTGTTCTTGACATTGCTATGTTTATGTCCATCTGTAAATGAACAGGAATGTCTAAAGCCTTAGCATACTTCTTGGTAGTTTAAAGTACTATGCCTATTGAGCTAGGCTTACTACGCAATCGGCTTATAGTCTCCAGTAGTAAAAAGAGTAAGTAGGTAGATGTAATACGATACTGAGCCAGTTCGACCGACACTAACATGATTTGTTTACAACAAAGCTGATTTCACGACCTAAGCGTGGTCGCCATTAAACCTCGCTCAATCTCCATTGAACCTTAGGTTTTCTTAATTTCTTTCACGCTAGCGTAGCACGGGCTTTGCGCTATAAAAATTACAATAAGAACTTAGAGATTCTACAAGTTTACTGATCCATCTCAATGAATGGGTCAGTATGGAAAATTCTTGAAATAAAAAAATCTAATATAATGTTTTCAAGAATTGAATTTTATTTTTGATGTAACTTTGCTTATATCAAAGACATCAGTTCTTAACGGGAATTATACTGGTTTATGATATGATTATAACATGGAGTGACAGTGCGGGAATGAGTACGTTATACATTAATTAATTAATCAAAATCATTAGCGTTAAGGCGCGTATTAATTTAAATTGATTGCTCGTAATTCCGACATTTGACTATTGGTTTCGGTTAACGTTATAATTAAAGTAGGCATACATTTATGTTTACATTGTTGTGTGGCCTTCGGCAATTAATAGCCTTGCTCTCTCCTGTCAGCAGAAACCACAAAATAACCTAAAAGTCGACTTAATTCACTGGAGCAAAATGACAGGTGCTAGCGGTCACTTTTACAATATTGTGATCTAGATTTTACACTTAATATTAATCTTAACTTACTTGGATTAAACTAACTCGTTAGTTAATTCAACGTTTGTGATTATAGAAACTTATTATTTTACTAAGTGACAGTTAGCATCTGTCATTTTACTCCAGTGAATTAATAATTCGACTTTACACTGAAAACTTCATAGGGAGCACCTGGAGCATTTTTATTGTGGATAAAGTGTTTATTAATTTGTACCTTGAAAGCCATGATGTTGATTCACAAAGGTCGGTTTAAGGTATCACTTCATATTATAAAACAAAGTCCTCCGGCGCGTCTGTCTGTATGTCTGTTTGCGATAAACTTAAAAACTACTACACCGATTTTCATGCTGTTATCACCAATGGATAGAGTAGTTCTCGAGGAAGGTTTTAGTATATAATTTGTCAAGCGGGCGAAGCCGAGGGCATCAGCTAGTACAAGCATATAAGAAGAGTATAGTTTTCTAAGAGTTTGAAAATGCAGTCAGATACTGAAAACTGCCCACAATATAGGTAGTATTCCTTGTCGACAAGAAACTAATTCCAAGTAAAGCAGGTTTCGTTGAAAGCAAATGTCAAAGTCAATTGAAGTCTACGTAGATAAATCTCTATTGCTCTATCATGGAAAAGGCTCTATGTGAGTTCCTTATATAAAGGCTAACAGAAGTATCAACCACCAGCATTGGCTTACACATTAAATAATATTAGTTTTAAACTTTCTCGTATTCAAAGTGAATGAGTCACCGAGAGGAGAGCAATCGATAAAGTCGAAGGAAAGGAAAAGTCGTGAGCGCGCAAGCTCTCGTTAAGTTGTAAAGTACAATGTTTGCTTTGAAATGTAGCCGGAGAGTCTACATTGCTACAAAGTCCGCGCTGGGTAAGCACACATCGCACGAGTTTATCTAGTAACTTGTTCAGCTTCTGTTTCAGCTCCATATAATCTAAAGACAAACCATACAGTTAGTTAAATTGAACTTCTGCATGTAGATAGGTAATTGCTTTGCATTAAAACTAATTCCCAACTAGGGGTCGGCTTCCAGTCTAAATGGATGCAGCTGATGCGTGGAAATCATACTTTATTTTAAAAGAAGATTTTTGATTTTTGAAGATTAATTTCAATGTTTTGTAATAATTTCTTATCATTACAATCAAACAGACGCGGTATCCTCATAAACAATTTTCAAACTTGTGTTGATTAGCGGAAATTTTCCACTGGAAAAACACCCACTGTAACTTTGTTATGCTAAATTATATGCACTTTTATGTTAATTTGCGGGGAAGTTTGAGACTTCGAAGCACGCATCCCTCCCACAGTTACTGGCACTATGTTTTATTTATGACCTTCAAGGTACGAGGACATTTAAAGGTTAACAAAATCTTTTATAGATAACACTGGCCGGGTCCTAGAAAGGGATCATTTTCTTACCAATCATAACGTGATACCTAAGAATCTTTGTGTTTTATACTTAGTAGGTATAGTTAATGGGATGACATGATTTATCGATATACTCGTATATATCTACTAGGTATGACTAAATTTGCTAACGGTATTATTATCAACTCCAGGGGTAGCTGTTCCAAGAAAAATGTGACTCATTTCGACTGCCATTTGCTACCCTAACTTATTTATAGTTTTGGGCAGACATTTGTTTTTCACAGAAGATTTAACAATAGAACGGTAGGTACCTACGTAAAAGTGTACATTTTAACTATCTGCATAACATTTTTACATTCTTACTTGTGTTTGAAATAAAGTTCCGACCAACAATATTTTGATATACATTTTGCGATACATTGCAATGAGATTTAAAAATAAAAAATTTCACAGTAATTTTCCTTTTAAGTGTAGCGTTGTTCACAACGAGATGGCGAGAAAAGCCAATCCGTGTCGTGGAACCGGCGGCGAAAGCGCAAACCTTCTCGTTAGTTTGTTTTTCCGATACTTAGATACATTATTTATATGTATACAAAGCTTTAGTACGGAATATCAAGTATTTTTGCTATTAAATCTAAGTTATAATTGAATGAATACTTATAATAACGTTAGTTCCCGTTCGTTATTTAAATTTTCCCTCCTAAATGTTTAAAATAAAAAGAAATTGACACTTTTTTTTTTCAAAATCTTAATAGTGAATCTATCTAATGAAACGTACAAAAAAGATAGTGTTTCTTTCATAAAGTGGTGCAAAGTACGGGGCGTTTGGCCTGAGCCGGTCGCCGGTATCGATCTATGCGGCACTGGGTTTGTTCAACTCGCCCGCCCTACCCAGACATATCTACCACCACTCATTGAATTACAGACACCGAGAACCCGATGTTTATTACTTTCTCTCACACCCTGCCATCTTTAGATACGCTACATGTGCCACTTTGGGTTTAACGTTCGTGATTACTGAACATTTTGTAGGTGATGTAACTATACAGGGAATTTTCGTATTCAAATTGCTAACAGTGTTGGTTATATGTATTATCTTATTGTCTTCTAATAGCCATGATACGTGTACGTTTTGGTGTATTATTATGTAATTTAAAGAGGTTTTTGTGTTTTTTTACGGTTGTGTATCTAAATTAAAAAGCTGTTCGCTAAATGAAGTTGCAAGGGACACAATAGTTAGCTCGCCGTCCGATAAGGACCAGGCCCGGGTCGATGGCGCGTCGTGTTCCACGCGAGAAAAAAGAGATGTCAGCACACCTGACGGGGTCCGTTAGGACCGATGCCTGCCAGGGTTGCGGAATAGTCCGAAAGGGATACCGGGACCCTGGCAACAGGCAACCGAAGGAACACGGGTGGGTTTTTAGGGACACAATAGTTTTGTGGAACACATTTAAGCTTTGGATATTTTCTTTCAACATCAAAGAAAAAGGTCTTGAAATCGCACAAGTGAAAGCTGTCAACGTTATTGAAGTAAGCCGCAGTCATACTTGACTCTGGAACCAATACCTTGACCTGATTGTGCGAGAACGAGACACCGCATTCGGCGGCGCCGCAGCTTCAGAGAGCCAGTAGACTATTAAATACTCTTCGAAAGATTGCCAACTCTTAAGTCTAACACGGATATGTAATTATGTATAACCAGTTAGTACAGACAAGGGTATTCAGGATTATATTTTTATATATCACCGCGTAAGAGGCTCATGAATTTGGTCATCGATCGAGAAAACTATGTAGGTACCTATGTCCAACATTGTGCTTGACAGAACTGAATGTATCCATAATATTAGTGTAAAAAATTTCGAAATCGGTGTGGGAACCTCCGGTGTGAACTGTGAAAATATCGATTTCTTTAACAATATTTCTGATAAATACAAAGTAAGATAGGTATGTCTCATTAGGGGAATCAAAGGCCAAAACGTCGAGGAATACGTATGATTTTAATTCAATAAGATATCCCCGGATAACAGTCCAAAAATTTTACGTTAGTAAAATAACAAAGGTTACCTCATATATCATATCAGTGCTGATACGTTATCGTTTTTAAACATAACCTTCTTACGAATATTTATGTTTATTAGATTATTATAAATAATTTTAAGTACAGAATAACAAACCTACTATTTGAATATTCAAACATAATTATCATATGAATAAACAACAAAACTAACAAAGTCCAATGTAGAAATTTGACAAATAATAATGACTCCATCTAATTTTTTTTCGTTCTGCCAGAGATATCGGATATAATATTTACAATACGGTAGATTCTTAACAACAAAGTAGGACATAGACTTTGTTTTTAAGAATCAATAACCAATTCAATCACTTGTAGTGTACGCAAGCAATTAAGTAGTAATTATTACGGACGCCTGCATTTGTTGGGTAAATCTACGAATCGTCCAGATGACCTTCACGATAGATTCACTTATAAAGATGTTGTGTAAGTTTTTTAATCCCTTAATTTTCTCGGAAGAATGTTGACATGTATTCCTCCGTCTGGTCCGATAAGAACTCTAGTTGGAGCAACCTTCAAATTTCTGTCAGTGTTTATTGATGGCTCCACTATAAACTTGGACAAAATCTTCACTATGCATAATTGAGACTGAAGCCTGCCAAACCGCATTCCTAAAAATAAAACAAAAATAAGTTTTTGTAAAAAAATACTGATAACCTTGACAATTTTCAACATGACATGTGAGTGAATAAACATTATTGTACGTGAATTATTATAATCCTATCATTGGATATCTGTTATCTAAATTCATCAGAAATGCTTGTACCTCACAGTAATTCCCCCCCCCCCCCCAAAAGGCCTCAGCTGGATTTTATTATTTTGTGACACTACAAATGCTTTTTTATTAATTATGTCACAATAATTTTGAAAAATAAAATTATATGGAAAAGTCTACTTACCGATGCAGTTCCTTTGTCCGAGTCCAAATGGTAAATAAGCGCACGGGTGTCGCTTACCCACCTCCTCCGCATCAAATCTTTCAGGATTAAATACTTCAGGCTCGGGATAATATTTCTCGTCATAGTGAATACCCCTCGGAGATATTAGTACTACAGTGTCTTTTTCAATTACCACATCTGTGCCGGGTACTTTGTAGTCCCTTATGGCTTTTCTTTGCAGTGGTTCTGCTATTGAGTACATGCGAAGAGTTTCATCAAATACTTTATTCAAGTATTTCATATCCTTTATAGCATCGTAAGTTACTTCTCCATTATGTGCTTGAATAACTTCGTCAATTTCTGATCTCAACTTGCTTTGTATATCTGGGTTTAACGCTAGTTGGTACAGCATGTAGGCCATAGTTGTGGCACTGGTCTCATACCCTGCTAAATAAAATACAAAAGCTTGCGCCGCCATTATATCTTCTGTTATTTCAACTGTAGTCACACTATTTCCTAATTTCGAGCTACTGACCTGTCCCATTTCACGGAGTTCCAGAATTAAATCCATGAAATCTTGTCGGCCTGACGGTTTTCCATTCCTTTGAGTCATAATGTTGTTGACAAGACTTTTGAAGAAATTTTGAATTGGTTTCGGAACTGGAGAAATGTTAAGGGCTTTCAGAAGTCCTGGATACATCATAAATATTTCACGTGCAATACTCGCTTTCGTAATTAATTTGTCTAAAAGTTTCAGCGCCTCCATTTTGTCGCTCAGGTTGTCATAGCTTACACCGAAAGCGCAGGCAGAGATCGAAGACACCGTGTATGTCTGAAGAAGGGAGTGTATTTCTAACTCTTGCTTCTTTTCACATTCGGCGCCCACATGGTCCACAAATGTATTAGCACACTCATGAATTAAATAAAACATGTTTTTTAATTTACCCGATGTAAAAATAGGAGTAAAGCGATTCCTCAAGAGTGCCCATGTTTTTCCATCAGCGGTAAACAAATTTTGTCCCAATCCTTCTTTGCTGAATTCAATGCCACGATCAGTGAATACGTCGAAGTCTTTAATCATGATATGTTTTAAAATATCCAAGTCTCGTATGAGGATACAAGGTGACGTCATTCTATACATACCGACCACTTTTTCTGATGGAAACATGTTATAGATTTCTTGTATCACTACTCCCAGATTTTTTTTGCGAAGTGCCGACTCCTTCAGGTTGCCGAATAAAACCATTGGTTCCGGTCCGGGAACATTTCGGCTTTTCCAGTAGTTAAATGTTCTTGTCAAATAATAATATAGAGCATAAACTAACACTATCAACACCGCGGGAAAATAATAGATCAACATTTTAACGGAGCTCTTAACACTTTCACAGAATACTATGATATGAATAGTAATATCGCTTGACATATTTATATATACCAACTGATCAAGTAGATTACGATAATACTATTTTATAGGTGGATTTGTGTTTGTTATCGTTTCTGAGTCAGCTTGTTTCGGTGACTGCTTCGGCAGAGAACAATATATTATGTAGTACTAGCAGTTCACTACGACTTCGTCCGTGTGGTTTTCGTATTTTCGCCTTCTTAATTTAACACCCCTTTTAACCGATAGTTTTGTAAAATTAATGATTATGATTTTTTTTCTTACTTGTTAAGAAAAATACTATCTATTTGGTTAAATTTTCAAAGTCATTGATCAAAGGAATAATAATTTTCATATAATCTGTTCCCCATGTTCATCCTGAAAGGGGTTGATAAAAAAAAATCGTCCATCATTTGTTTCGTCATTGAATGTTTTGATTACTTTTGACTTAATCCAGACGCAGTGAAATCCTCCCCCAAAAACTTAATTACTCCTCCTATCTTGACTTTCTAAGACTTATTTTCTGTCAAAAGTATTGATTTTGAGGTTTTTAAAGTTATTCGAGGTAACCGGACAGCGCGTTAAGATTATTCCATACAAACTTTAACACCTTTAATATCCCTGTGAGGGTTTTGAAAAACTAATAATGACAAACTTTATTATTCAATTATAAATGTATTCGTGAAAAGTTTCAAGTTTATTTACTCCAGAAATAAGATTTTTATACAAACAAAATCCCCCATTTTCACCCCTTTAAAAGTAGAATTTATTAAACCCCCTTTTTGGAGCTCGCTTGCATTATAAAAAGAACCCTTGTGCAAAATTGCTAATATGACAGTCATTCAGCACTTCGCCACAATTTCGTTCGCATGGATTTCATTCTTTCCCAATTTCGCCACTCACAAAGGGATGTCGCCCACTAGACGGCAACGACTCCGACCAGTTGTGGCAAGTCGTGGTCTGTGGTCCATGGCCGGTCTACGGGTAGTTGGCCGTTGCGACCAAGTGCGCGATTGGTATCGGTTTCTATAGTTTACCTGGTCGCTGTGACTACTCGTCGTGGTCGAAACCGTATAGTGCGCAAGATCCCTAAGTGGTACTGGTAGTAACAATGATGAAGATCTTTTTTATAAACGAGTTTGGGACATGTTTCAAGTTAAAGATCAACGATATAATTTTTTTTTCATATAAACTTTTTCCCCTGTTTTCGCCCCTCTAAGGAACTTTTAGGTTATTTATACCAATTGTCGAGTTAATCAGCAAAGGTATAAAATTCTCCCCTCTAAAACTTACTACTCTTTTTCACCCCGTTAGGGGTCCATTTCTTAAAACACTGTTGAGGACAGAGGACTAATGGTGGTAGGTAAATGAAACATGATATGTGAACACTAATAACAGATTTATTGTCGATATCCACAGGTTTTAGCCTAGAATAATTACAATACACTGATTTCCTTTATGACAATACGCGGTTATAACGTCTGAAAGCGAACTGCACTAACCAACAATGACAGTGGGCGACATGCACTTAGGTTTGTATCAACTTTAGCAGTTATCGAGTATTCCATTCATGCAACGAGTAAATCCTAACTATAAATGTTATAAATTATATTAACTAATATCATTAGTAAATGCGAAAGTGAGTTTGTTTGTTGCGCTTTCACGATAAAACGGCTGAACAGATTTGGATGAAATTTGAAACATGGGTAGTCCATGACCAAGAATAGGACATAGGATACTTTTTATCCCGATATTCCCACGGCATCGAGACGCGGGTGAAACCACGGGGCGCAGCTAGTGGTGTTATAATAAAAATACATGTCTATGGTTAGATACTCTGTTATTGAGAAATATTATTTTAGTAATAGCCGTTCGTCCGAAATAATCTGTTAGAATCAGTGTATCAGTGGCCTATTAGTACCTATACTGGGTGTTAGGGTAGACACCGTTATCCTTGAAACTAGTGGTTTGGTGTCATCTATAATTGATAATATATATATTGATAATATACTTTTTCTATGGGACCAACTTTGAAATCGCGAAAATAAAATCAGCTGTTCCATACATTTGTGTTCACTTAAATCGACAAAATGTATGGAACAGCAGATTTTTTTTTTTGCGATTTCGTTGTTTGTACGTCACTTGCTCCCAGCGTCACCAGTCCTGACTCTCTGTATACAACATTATTTTTTCTTTATGCTAAACCCGAAAAGGGGTCATTGTACTCATCATTTTGAGAACTTTTTCTATGGGACCAACTTCGAAATGGCAAAAAAAAAATCTGCTTTTCCATACATTTTGTCGATTTAAGTGAACACAAATGTATGTAACAGCTGATTTTTTTTTTGCGATTTCGCGTACATAAGAGGAGTACGTAACATCAGATTATGTAGAGGTGTAGGTACCTATAGTACACCCACATTTCGCCAGTTATGTTTAAGTCCCATGTAATACGGTGCGAGCCTATTGCAATTAACCGGGCACAAATCCAGATTCCGGGCTGACAAATTCCTGATAGAAAAATCCTATAACACTGCCCGTCTTGGGAATCGAACCCAGAAACTCACGCTCAGCAGAAGCGCTTGCGACCACTAGACCAACTATTTTGACAATTAAGACCAAAACTACAAACGTAGTAAGCGAAATTTAATAAAAATGTGACTATTATTTTAGCATATTGGGTGTGAAGGTAGTTAACAATAATTAATTTACTTACTAATTATGAGCGTACAAAAACGAAGTTAAAAGTATAATAGGTAGGTAGTGATAAAAAAGTTAATATCAGCATAGCACCAACTGAGGAAACATGGACCTAAAGTAAAATTGAGATGGGTTACTAGATATGGCATACATGTACAGCGTACCGACTAATATAGATTTTTTTATAACCGACTTCAAAAAAGTAGGAGTTTCTATGTTCACCTTTTTGTATTCATAAATAGTATGTAGTAGGTAGTGTTTGAGTTAAATTCAATAATACATATTTTTGATCAATTTGGTGTATGTTGATGATATTTTAAAACTTTCTGTTGTAACTTAGCTTTAGTGGTACATACGATGTGGCGTGGGCAGGTAGGTACTGTAGAGGCTTTACTCTGCATGGTTTGGATTAAATCCTTAGTGCTTTCAAGTTGATGGCACGTTTAGCAGACAAATGTTAGATTTGTATTTAGAATAGGTAGAAACAGACGAGTCGGGCCCCGCGAACTGTCAAGGCGGGAGCTAGGGGAATAAATATAATAATGTGTAATACGCAAATCAAATAATAGGAATAATTATCCCCTGCTATCAAAATACGGGTTTTATTAGTACTGGTACTGGAGTTCTACAGTACCATAAGTGAAGAGTGTAAAACAACAAACTAAACAACAAACTTAACAAAAAAAACAACTGACTGCCAAAAAAACCTAAGACGGTCCTAACCCAGAAAGTGTTCTACTACAAAACTTTAGTAGTTACAATACATTACTTTAAATATCTTATTTAACATCAAAGAAAAAGGTTTGGAGATTACAAGTGAACGCTGTCAACGTTATTAAAGTAAGCTGCAGGACTCTGGAACAAATGCCTTGACCCGATTGTGCTTGAACAAGACCCCG
This sequence comes from Lithophane ornitopus, assembly GCA_948473465.1. Classification (NCBI taxonomy): domain Eukaryota; kingdom Metazoa; phylum Arthropoda; class Insecta; order Lepidoptera; family Noctuidae; genus Lithophane; species Lithophane ornitopus. Next base: position 9,992,581 of record OX419629.1, read on the forward strand.
TATTTAGCGGCGCCCGCGCCGCAGCTTCAGAGGCCCTAGACAAAGTGACATTCTATCAGCGATAACGATGATGGAAAAGGAAAAAATGTATAGGACTGATATAAGCTATCGAAAAGCTTAATGTCAATCCTGTTGAAAGTCGTTGTAGAAAACGAAACGCTTCCGAAGCGATTGTCACTTGTCTAGGCCCAGATGGCCAATGGACAAATCAAGAACAAATTATGTATACAGAGAAAAATGATATCTCAAACATGTCTATAGAATATGTCCTGGAAGTGTGCGCTACTGAGTTACCTACACAAAACCTTTTATTAATTACTATGTACTGGAATAGAAGAGAGGAAGATATATTTATTGATACATTAAAACAAATTCTAAACTATTTAAATACAAAGTATAATAAATTTAAAATTATTATAGGTGGAGATTTTAACATTAATATTTTAGGCAAAAACTTAAAAACTCACCAGTTTCTGGATCTCATGCTAGAATACAAATTCACTCAACAAATAAAAAGACCTACGCGTAATACAGAAACTTCCTCGACATGTCTTGATCTAATATTTACTAATTTCAGCGACAAAAATATGTTTACAACCGTCGAAAATTTCGGACTTTCGGACCACAGTGGAACAATTATAAATCTAAGCATACCTCAACCAGCGAAAAAAATTACCTGGTACACAAATAAAAGATTATTTAACATAGCGAACATAAAAAAGTTTAAATCTGTATTAAGTACACAAAACTGGCACGAAATTATACAAACAAACAATAATATAAATGAAAATTATAATTCTTTCAACACCGTCTTAATAAAAACTTTAAATCAATGTATTCCTAAACGTAAAATGAAACTTAAAACTAATTATAAAAAATACTGGCTAACTACAGGCATTAGAATTTCGTGCAAAAACAAAAGATTGTTAAAATTATTTTCCATAAAAACCAAAAACCAAATAATTACACAACATTACAAAAAATATTAAAAAGTTTAGTTACCGCTGCAAAAAAATTACAATTTATAAACAAAATAAAGAAATCAGACAACAAAGTAAAAGCGATGTGGAGCATTATAAATGAGAGAACAAATAAAAAACCAAAAAAGGAAAAATGCAGCATACAATTACAACACAATAATACTTTTATATCCGAACCCAAACTAATTGCAAATATTTTTAATGACTTCTTTGCATCTATTGGAGAAAACAGCAACAATCCATCTGGCAGTGCACTGGGTGACATACCAACACAAAATACCACGGAGAACACCATGTTCCTTAGCCCAGTAGAAGCTTGGGAAGTAAACAAATTAATCAAAAACCTAAAAAATAAACAAAGTTTCGGTTTAGACGAAATTCCACCTACGTTATTGAAAGAATGCGCGAATGAACTCACCTTACCATTTTATCTTTTACTAAATCAGTCTTTTACAGAAGGCACTTTCCCCGAATTGCTAAAGAAGTCATTAATTAAACCAATCCATAAAAAGAACAATAAAAATGATCCTAATAATTACCGCCCAATAGCTCTCTTGCCCTCAGCTTCAAAGATTTTCGAAAAAGCTATGTGTGATCGAATCTATACCTTTTGCGAAAAATTTAACATTTTGAGCGATTGTCAAAACGGTTTCCGAAAAAATCGTTCCACCACATTAGCTGTCTATAAATATATTCAGGAAGCTCTTAATATTATAAATAACAAGGAATACGCCGTAGGGATATTACTGGACATGACCAAAGCATACGATAAGGTACAATTTAAAATACTGCTTAATAAACTGTATGGAATAGGAATCCGCGGGAAAGCCCATGAATGGCTTACGTCATATTTAAAAAATAGAGAACAAATAGTTGAAATTGAATACTTTAACCACAATAGTAGAGAAATAGAAAAAATCCGATCTAAAAGCAAAATAACTAACGCTTCCATCCCCCAAGGAAGTGTTATAGGTTGCCTATTATTCCTCGTTTACATTAACGACTTACCGAAAACTATAGACGGACCATGTGTTTTATTCGCGGATGACATATCTTTATTAGTCTCATGTAAAAACAACACAAACATAGAAGAAAAACTCAGTTCCACACTCACAAAAACATGTAACTGGATGACCTCACATAATTTAGAAATTAATTATACTAAAACTAAATTAATGACTTTCCACCCATATCAAAAAGCTCCTCTTCACTTAAATTTTAACTTCAACGGCTCAAAATTGGAAACTGTTGATGAATTTACACTACTTGGACTTACATTAGATAAACATATTAACTGGAAAACACAAATACAAAAAACCCGTTCAAAAATGTCAAAATTTTCGTACTCTCTCCGCGAAATTAAAAAGACAACCAGTCTACAAACGGCCCTCACCACCTATTATGCGTATGCCAATGCATGGCTTAGCTATGGCATAACTCTCTGGGGAAATAGTACAGATGCACCGACACTATTTACCCTACAAAAGAAATTACTTAGAATCTTGGTAAACATTGATCAAACTGACAGCTGCAAACCCTATTTTCTAAAATATACTATTCTAACCCTCCCCTGTATCTACATTCTAGAAATATGTAAATTTGTCCGTAAGCATCAAGATTTCTACACAAAACGCGAAGACATCCAATCACAGTATACACTTAGGCACCGATCTAGACTAAACATACCAACATCCAAATTAAAAATGCATTCTACAAGTCCCTACGTAATGTCTATAAAAATATATAACAATGCACCTGACATATTAAAAAAAGAAGAAAAGTTGAATATATTTATTAATAAACTTAAAAAATTACTGATAAACAAATGCTATTACTCCTTAGATGAATATTTAAATGATACACAAAATATGAAAAAATAATAATAATTATATATTAATGATACGGAATTTTTTAATATATAAATATGTAACAAAAATAATAATTAAATAAATTAGCAATTATAATAAATTAAACAATATAGCAATAATAATTATTCGAAGATAAACAATTTATATAAATTAATAAACAGAATTATAATAGATATGTACATACATATGGAAATAATCTAAAATATTTAAGTACACTTTTACAGATAAAACAATAGATAAACGAAATGATAGATCCTATTTGCGATCTCCTGACTTTGAATAAATGTAAGTTAAAACTTGCATGATCTCCTTAAACAGGGCTTCCTCTCTCCTACCCTTTTGCTGTGCCATCATCATGTGCTTTTGTGGGTCCATAATGATCTAAATATATAGTTACCACCTAAGTACACATTATGGTAAAGCAATAAAGATATTGAGTATTGGGACTATTAATAATATTACCTACTTCTCGAAAGCTTGCCAACTCTTAAGTTTAACATGGATATTAGTCACACGTATTCAGTATTATATTTTTAACCACCGCGTAAGATACTCACTAATTTGGTCATCGATCGTGAAAACTACATAAGTACAGTTAGGGAAATTAATTGTTTATCAAATTGACAAACTACATCAATTTGCCATGTTATAGCCATTTCATACAACTTACTGCCGACGAATGAGAGTGAATATGAGAGGCAATTTAAGTTGGTACCTACCACATGCCCAGCCTTATGCTTGCCAGAACTGAATGTATCCATTATATTAATGGAAGGAATTTCGAAATAGGCGTGTGAAGTGTGAACATTTCGATTTCTTTAACAATATTTTTAATAAATACAAAGTAGATATGTCCTTTAGGGAATCAAAGGCCAAAACGTCGAGGAATACACCTCTTTTTAATTCAATAAAATAACAAAGGTTACCTCATATAATCATATTTCATATCAGTGCTGATACGTTATCGTATTAAAAAATATGTACCTACTTACAAATATTGGTTTTTTAGATAATAAATAATCTTATTCTATACTATATTCAAGCATCTATGAATATATAGGTAATTATGAAGTCCGATCTAGAAATTATAGTTATTTGACAAGTAATAATGACTAGCTCCATTTCATTTTTTCGATCTGCCCGAGATATCGGATAATATAATATTTACAATATTTTTCATTCATATCAATAAAGTGTGTATGTCTTCGCAATCAATTGTAGTCTACGCAAGTAAAGTTTTACGGATTGACATCATCATTTATTGGGTAAATCTAAGCATCGTCCAGGATGACCTTCACGATAGATTCACCTATAAAGGTGTTGTGTAAGTTTTTTAAGCCCTTAACTTTCTCGGAAGAACATTGACATGTATTCCTCCGTCTGGTCCGATAAGAGTTCTGCTTGGAGCAACCTTTAAATTCCTGTCGGTGTTCTTTGATGGCTCAACTCTAAACTTGGACAAAATCTTCACAATGCATAATATAGACTGAAGCCTGCCAAACCGCATTCCTAAAAAATAAACAAAAATAAGTTTTTGTTAAAAAATACTGATAATCTTAACATAGTTAATTGATTCAGGCGTGACTTTGCGGAAATCCATTATAAAATACAATAGACGTAGATATATTTAGTTACCAATTCCGCTGGACTATTCTTCAAGAGTCATAAAAAACCCTGTAAGAAATTGACACGTGTTTCACCTCTCAACGAGGCATCCTCAGGATGACGATTGACCAATTGCAAACCAGAACGCGACGTTTTACCACACCAAGCGCTGAACGCAAAGTAACTGTGACTTTGCGTTAATAGGTTAGTAAATATATCTACGTCTATTGTATTTGATAATCTTAACATTCTCAACATTGAGATGAGTGAATTATTATAATCCTATCATTGGATAACTCATATACCTATTAGCTAACATATATCAGAAATTGCTTGTACCTCACAGTAATTCAGTAGCTGGATTTGATTTTTTTGTGACTATCTGATGCTATTTTATTAATAAGCTGATGATCGTTTTGACAAATAAAATAATACGGAATAGTCAACTTACCGATGCAGTTCCTTTGCCCGAGTCCAAATGGTAAATAAGCGCACGGGTGTCGCTTACCCACCTCCTCCGCATCGAATCTATCAGGGTTAAATACTTCAGGATTGGGATAATATTTCTCGTCATAATGTATACCCCTTGGAGATATTAGAACTAGAGTGTCTTTTTCAATAACCACATCTGTGCCGGGCACTTTGTAATCTCTTGTAGCTTTTCTTTCCAGTGGTTCTACTATTGAGTACATGCGAAGAGTTTCATCAAATACTTTATTCAAGTATTTCATATCTTTTATAGTATCGTAAGTTACTTCTCTATTATGTGCTTGAATCACTTCGTCAATTTCTGCTATCACTTTGCTTTGTATATCTGGGTTTAACGCTAGTTGGTATAGCATGTAGGCCATGGTTGTGGCACTGGTCTCATACCCAGCTATATAAAATACAAAAGCTTGTGCCGCCATTATATCTTCTGTTATTTCAACTGACGCCACAGTGTTTCCGAATTTCGAGCTACTGACCTGTCCCATTTCACGGAGTTCCAGAATTAAATCCATGAAATCTTGTCGGCCTGATGGTTTTCCATTCCTTTGAGTCATAATGTTGTTCACTAGACTTTTGAAGAAATTTTGGATAGGTTTCGGAACTGGAGAAATGTTAAGTGCTTTCAGAATTCCTGGATACATCATAACTAATTCACGTACAAAACTCGTTTTCGTAATTAATTTGTCTAAAAGTTTCAGCGCCTCCAGTTTGTCGCTAAGACTGTCATAGTTGACACCGAAAGCGCAGGCAGAGATCGAAGACATCGTGTATGTCTGAAGGAGGGAGTGTAATTCTAACTCTTGCTTTTTTTGACATTCGGCGCTCACATGGTCGACAAATGTGTTAGCACACTCATGCATTAAATAAAACATGTTTTTTAATTTACCAGACGTAAAAATAGGTGTAAAGCGATTCCTCAAGAGTGCCCATGTTTCTCCATCAGCGGTAAACAAATTTTGTCCCAATCCTTCTTTGCTGAATTCAATACCACGATCAGAGAATACTTCGAAGTCTTTAATCATGATATGTTTTAAAATATCCAGGTCTCGTATGAGGATACAAGGTGACGTCATTCTATACATACCGACCACTTTTTCTGTTGGGAACATGTTATAGATTTCTTGTATCACTACTCCCAGATTTTTTTTGCGAAGTGCCGATTCCTTCACGTTGCCGAATAAAACTGTTGGTTCTGGTCCGGGAACATTTCGGCTTTTCCAGTAGTTAAATGTTCTTGTCAAATAAAAATATAGAGCATAAACTAACACTATTAACACCGCCGGAAAATAATAGATCAACATTTTAAAGGAGCTCTTAACACATTCACCGATTACTATGATATGAATAGTAATATCGTTTGACATAGTTATATATACCAACCGATCAAGTAGATTACGATAATACTATTTTTATAGGTGGATTTGTGTTTGTTATCGTTTCTGAGTCAGCTTGTTTCGGTGACTGCTTCGGCAGAGAACAACATATTATGTAGCTGTTCGCCCACGACTTCGTATTTTTTTTTCCAAGTTAATTTACCCCCTGAACCCCTTGAAACCGGTAGTTTGGGAAAATTAATTAATGCGTTTTTTTTACTAAGTAAGTATTCGGTTCAATTTTCTTTATTAATCAAAGGAATAATATTTTCGTTATTATTATTTGGGGGGCAAGTTTCAAGTTAAAGATAAGACTAAATAATATTTTTATCATATAACCTTTTCCCCCTGTTTTCACCCGTCTGAGGGATACATTTTGAAATATCGTTTATTCCGTTTGTTTTACTTTAGGTTATTTATACTTTCCAATTGTCGAGTTAATGTGCCAAGCTATAAAATACCTCTAAAACTTACTACCTACCCTTTTTCACTCCGTTAAGGGTACATTTTTAAAAACCCTGTACTTACGTTATCCTTATTTTGTGATTATTTTACATTTTATTGTACTATTATTTATGACTAGCTTTTGCCCGCGGCTTCGCCCGCGTGGATGTCGGAAATTATCCCACGGGAATGTGCTACCGGGATAAAAGTATCCTATGTCCCATAACCCACGTGGTCTGTCTAGGCGACCTAGGCGTTACGGCGTAAAAGTAACAGACATGAGACAGCCAGTAACTTTATATATTAGTGGTAGTCCATATCTATATTGTGGTGATAGTGTGGATAGTATGGACAGCAGTATGAAACTGTCGGAAAGATTAATGAAAAAATATTGTATAAAGATTAATGAAAAAACTATGGCATATTGTATGGACGATCGAAACTAAGGCGAAAGCTTTGGGGGAGCCTGCGATATTCAAATTTTCTTATGATTTTGCTTTTTACAGGTCAGTATTAAGTTTTATGTTGATCTAAATAATGAGTCGCGGTTGTTTCAAATATTTATTTATCTAATAATAATCTAACTAATATGGCAGGAGTTGTATTCCTGTATCTAATGGTTATTATTCTGTAAAGCTACTATTTGCTACGATCGCGAATCATATTTTAATCATATTGACATTCGAAACTTACCCATTAAACGATTTAAAAGCTGTATTAAAACCAAACTTTGTAAAAAAGGGTACCTACTATACAATTTCAGATTATTTAGAAGACAAAAAGCATGGGATTGAGCTGCTCGCTCTGCTAACATTTTGTCATTTTGGCATTGTGACATTTTGAATAAGTGAAAATCATCAAAATATACCTACCAGTTTTATATACAAATTCACATGATTGCTTTGTAAAGTATTGTATTATTGTGAATGTGAGGACTATGTGGATGTTGATTTTGTTTTTATTCTTATATTTTTTCGTTCTCAGTTAGTTTTAACAATGGTCTGGCAATTTGAGAACTTGATGCGGCCTACACAAATGTCCTTTCTTTGGTATTGTTCGTCGAGTCGTTGAGCTCCTTAAGTTATGAGCTGAGCTCCACTATTACTGACAAATGCTTGCAGTGACAGGACAGGTTCACTCAAATCTGTGTGGTTCATTCCTCAAAAGACCATTTCAGACTCTAATCTACATGGCCCTCATAGGGCCTGACCAATATGCCAATATCTGACCTAGGTATGTCCGGACTTTAAAAGAGACTGTGAGTTGGTTTCGGCCTTTCTTCTCAGAGTAGTCAGATAGGAAACGCCGACCTCAATTACGACGTGTAAAAGTGATTCCAATAACCTATTTACAGAATAAATAATTTCATTTTAACATACAACCTGCCTGACACTGACTTGCAAATTGCAAAAAACTTAAGATTTGAATTTCGCGGGCTACCGGCGCATCCCCCTTTAGAAAATCGCATCATTTGCACAACGCCATCTATCGAGTAAGTACTCACTGGTAAACTCCAACTCTTCGTTCCAAGCCAAGAGCCAAGTAGTAATAACTTTTGATTGAGTGGACAGATTCTCAAGATACGGACTATGACTATATTCTCAATCCCTCAACGCTCTTGAAGAAAGTCCCGCAAAAATGTCAATAATAAGTACTTACATGTGAATTTTAAAATCAAGAGGGTAAAGAAGGGTTTTTACCCTCATGAGGGATGATTTTAGAAAAACGTAACTCTTTGTTAGTTACAAAAAGCATACATTTCCACAGCCCTAACTTAAAAAAAAACCGGCCAAGTGCGTGTCGAACCATGCACAATGAAGGGTTCCGTAGTTGGGATGAATTATTTTATCAAACAAACTTTCGCAAAGTTTTATTATTATTACGTCTATGGGCGTTTACTGTCCCTCAAAGTGTTAAAAAACTTGTTCTCGCATACAGAATGTTTGGGTTTTTGCAACTGCACATGTAAGTTGGTCGAATAAAAGTTTTTGAGCTAAGTCGCGGACAGACAGACAGACGGACATGGCGAAACTATAAAGCTTCCTTGTTGACTACGGAACTCTAAAAATGATAGGTTTCCCATAAAAACTTTCATCCCCTATATCCCCCCCCCCCCATAAATTTGTTTTTGAGAAAATAATTGCCTATGTTCTTCGCCGGGATGCCATCTATCTCTCCAAATTTTATTTTTAAATATTTTTTTTTAATTTATTTATAATCTAAGAGTTACTATCGAAATTATACTTTTAAGCATCGATTAGTATGGATTATGTGTTCAATTCAAAATGAGCCAAATGTTCGATAATTATGAATTCGGCGAAAGTCATTCTTCTACGGAGACTCTTAACACCGCGATTCAGAAAATGACGTTAAATGAACAACGCCATCTATCGAGCACGAAGTGATACTGTCAAAAGATATGGGAAAACGTTCGAACACTCTGTAAGCTATGTAGAAAAGACGTAGGGTTCCATGACTGACTTGACTTGACTTGACTTGACTTGACTTGACTTGACTTGACCTGACTTGACCTGACTTGACCTGAACTTGACCTAACTTGATTTGGGTTGAGTTGAGTTAGAAAATAGAAATAGAAAATCGTTTATTGTCCAGGTAATATTACAGTAAGCACGTTTACAGGTTACAAAAAAAGCAAACACAGTAGTTAACCTAGAGCAGGTATATTTTATCGCAGCAGGTACATTGGTAGTTGAAAGAAAAGTAGATTACTCGTGTTTATTTAGTAAGCGCATTCGTGCCTTAATTACTCACTTTTTGCTCGATGTAAGAATCTACAATTTTTAAGAAATTAAAATTTGTCACCATTTTTTCATGATTAATATTTGTATCATGATTTAAAAGATAGATAGCGCCACCTATGGCACTACTACCAAACAATAGATTTGGAAAACTTGAATTAACCAAACTTTAGATTGGGTGAATTCACAATGTATCGCGTTATGTTTCCGCGCGAAGTATGTGAACATAATTATGATGATTATGATCGTGTGTTACACACGTTCTCACAAACCTACCTGATTTTACGCTAGTGTCATTTTACGACAATAGATGTCGTTACGTGTATCTACATTACGTACCTAATGAAAATTTCTTCTTGAATACTTTAAACTCTTATATCTTTTGATATTTTGAAGCGATTGCGATGAAACAAAGACTAAATGAAACATCGAGTTACACACAATATTTGAGTGTATAAGTTAACCATATTGATTTCGTACTTTTTACGTGATACTGGAACAATCAAACAAACGAACAGACAAACAGACAAACAGACACACAGACAAACAGACAAAAATTCTAAAAATTGTAGAAATGGCATCTGTTGGTTATTCTTGGACACTCCACCTACGTTTTTTTTTTTTTTTTTCATTGTACAGAAACGCCTCGTCTACAGATTTATTATATGTATAGATAGTTCTTAGAACGTACACAGAAAAACATCAAGCTTAGGACTTTTCTGTCATCTTTGATTAAAATAAAAAATACATGTCTATGGTTAGGTGCTCTGTCATTTACAATGTACCGTTATTTCGTTTCGTTTGTCAGGAATAATCTGTTAGAATCTGTCTGTGTCGTATATATGCAGGAACGCAGTTCACTAGTTCAATAAAAACGAAAAACTTCGCTTGCTATGAAAAGCTGCTACTGAAGGCTGTGGATGTTGAACTGAACTCAGGACGAGCTGCTAACCTTTCCTGACTCTCTGTGTATTTTGACTATTGAGACCAAAACTACAAATTTAGTATAAAAATGTGTCTCTTTTTTTAATATACATATTGTGGTGTCTTAAGACTTCCACGCGAACGTATTCGCGGGCAGAAGCTAGTTCACAATAATTCACTTACGGTGAAACATTTACATAAAAATTAAATATGTATTATTGAAGCTTACTCAAAAACTACCCGAGCATAGTTAATCCTATCAATTATAATATTATAAATGCGAAAGTGAGTTTGCTTGTTGGTCACGCTTTTACGCTAAAACGGCTGAACGAATTTTGGTGAAATTTGGCACAGGGGTACACCTTGACCTTTAGAAGGACATAGGCTACTTGTCATCCTGGATCGCAGACAAAGTCGCGGGCAACAGCACTACCGCGCAAGTTTCCTCTACCTAAGGAAAAAATAATTTTCAAAATCGGTCCAGATTTGGTGAAAATATCAATGAACATACATACAAAAAAAAACATATAGAAGAACATAGAGTTTTATTTATATCTTATGAAGATATATTTTTCGTGGTTTGTATATTGAACGCTACTCTAGCTTTTGTTTTCTCTTTCTTTTTAATTTAGTTTCTGATGTGTTTGACGTCCTTGTCCAATCCGAAAGGGGGTGCCTAGGTACCGCAATAATATTACTAAAAGTTTTTTATTTTTATTGTGAAATTAAGAAAGTTATTACTATTTAAAATTCACATTTTTAGTACCCAAATTACCCCAATTTCATTATAAATTCCACGGTAATTTAATTTTTTTAGTTAAAAGAAAAGAAAATTGTTGCTGAAGAAAAAAAAAAGAGTCTATTGAGACCCTCAGTATATATTCTTAACAACACCCTCATGGACCGGACGGGGTTTTTTTACACTCTGTATATCGTCGTTGATAGTCCAATTCCGCGTGACTAACATTGTTAAATACCGCGGATGTACACTTTCGCAAATTTTAAAGGAGGGTCAAAAAACGGGGTTTTGTGAACTTCTTCACAAAACTAATCGGCCGAATTTTGAACGAACTTGAGTCTAGGACCCTTTCGTTCCCCTTAATCATATCAAAATTCGGCCGAATTGGACTATCAACGACGATATCATGTTTCAAGTTCTTTTTTTATGCAATCTTGTCGTGGAAGGTTCAAATCTTTTACTTTAGGAATTTAACTCTAGGATATGCAGGTCCCTAGTTTGTCAGCCAATCGCTTATAAATGGGTTCTTCATAGTTTATATTGTTTGTCTTCATAACACATACCTACAGTTTTTGGTGAGTCAATGCCGTGTATTCCACTTTCATAACCCCGGGAGGGAGTACGATGTCCGACCATAGGTAAATATTTTAGAAATTAATCTAAAATATTTACCTATGGTCGGACATCGCACATTCAATCATGACGATATGAATGTTATTTTCCTCTAGGCTGGATGAGACATGATTTGGTTTTGCTTCAGGTAGTTTCTCGGGTACAATACGTATGTACGTATGACGTGTTTAAACAGTGTAAGATCTACTCGAGCTCTTACTTTTTTTTTCCTTTGTGTATCTTATAATAACTTACAGGAATACGGAAGTGTGTTCAAAGTCAAAGTGATGTTTCAAATCTAAATCAACAAAGTTAAAATTAAGTTAACCAATTTGAAAACTTAGCTTTTTTTCTGACTGAGCTGTAATCCTATTGTATTTTTTGAGTAGGTTTATACATATATTACATGAGTCCATTCGCATGTTTCTTTACAGTATCGAAACTGGAAACTAATTTGCTTTCTACATTGTTCTCACATGTATAATTTCAACATGAATGATGTAACCAATATTTTGATTTAAAAGAGTATCCATGTAGTTTCTTCCCCGTTCTTCTCCATAGATACCTACTACGCTTTGGAATGGGCAACTAGCTTCATATTTCTGACTGACTGACTCCTTACCAATTCAAAAGTGCCTGTAAATGGTTTAATTGAAATAAATGCTTTGAGTTTGAGTTTGAACATTGATTGTAATAAAAACAAGCCATTTCTTTGTTTTTCCACCATCAATGAAAATAGGTCATAAGAACTCATTAGATATTAAAAGGTCTTCTTTAGGGAATTAAAAGATAGAATGGAAAGTGTGTTAGTTTGCATCAATTAATAGCATTTTATTTCATAAAAATATTATATCCCGATTACAATCCCCAACAACGGTTTGATTGTTTTTTTTATATTAATTAAATGAAAATACAATAGTTAGCTTACAAATAATATCAGTGCTGTTGCTTAAAAAAATAATCTTAATTTAATAAAATCACAATAATGTACAGATTCCGACAAAGCCATCACGTTTTAAAAAATGATCATACATTTTACAAATCCCAGTCCTCATCTCTGAATAATTGATAGAAATATCAAAAGGGAGTTTTGAAATCTAAGTCACATGCAATAATAAAAAGTGTATAAGTCCTTAGGTAAAACATGTTACAGGAACTCAACAAAATTATAATGACAAGTGATCCACAAATATTGTAATAACGATCAATGTACGGACGCCTGCAAAACCAACACAATTAACGTACCTAGGCAATATGCATTCGTTTTCTTAGGCTTTCATCTTCCTAGGCAAAATATTTAGATGTATTCCTCCTTCAGGTCCGATAAGAAATCTTTTTGGAGCGACTCCTAAATTCCTGTCAGTGTTCTTTGATGGCTCAACTCTAAACTTGGACAAAATCTTCACAATGCATAATTGAGACTGAAGCCTGCCAAACCGCGTTCCTAAAAATAAACAAAAAATGATAAATTAATTTTAAAAAAGAATACACGAGTTATATGTCTTTTTAAACTCAGTACAAGAACCATGATAATGTAAAACGACACAGACGTTTTAAATATTTTTGTAAAGCATGAAACACAACCTACATTCCTCTTTTTTCATTTTTTTTGTTTAGCTACATTCTAGCAAATTTTTGATTTTTTTTTCAAAATTTTTACAAATTTACAAAACACTTTCAAATGCAGTTTTTTCTAAAAATGTTAAATAAGCTAAATTAATATAATAAATAAATTAATATAATTAATTTAGCTTCCTCTCACAGAGAGGAGGTCGCAGTGTCCCAGCAGTGGGAACATCATAGGCTGATTATGCTTATGCTTTTGTGTGTGAGTATGATATCATTATTGATACAATATATTGAATACTTGATAATAGAAAATTTTAATGTTCAATAACTTACCAATGCAATTCCTTTGGCCTAATCCAAATGGTAAATAAGCGCATGGGTGACGCTTACCCACCTCCTCTGGATCAAATCTATCAGGGTTAAATACTTCAGGCGTGGTATAATATTTCTCGTCATGGTGTATACCCCGCGGGGATATTAAGACTATCATATCTTTTTCAACTACTACATCTGTACCGGGTATTTTATATTCTCTTATGGCTTTCCTTTGCAGTGGTTCCACTATCGAGTACATACGAAGGGTTTCATCAAATACTTTATTCAAGTATTTCATTTCCTTTACGGTATCGTATGTCACTTTCCCATCATTTGCCTGAATAACTTCTTCAATTTCTGCGGTTAACTTGCTTTGTATATCTGGGTTTAACGCTAGTTGGTACAGCATGTAGGCCATGGTTGTAGCACTGGTCTCATACCCAGCTACATAAAATACAAAAGCTTGCGCTGCTATCACGTCGTCTGTTATTTCAACAGCGGCTGCATTTCTTCCGAATTTTGTAGTATTGACCTCTCCCATTTCACGGAGTTCCAGTATTAGATCCATGAAATCGTTTCGGCCTGAAGGTTTGCCATTTCTTTGGGTAATAATGTTGTCCACAAGATGTTTGAAGAAATTTTTCACAGCCGTTGGAAAAATAGAAAGGTTGAGTGCTTTCAGAAGTTTTGGATACATCATATCTAATTCAATAGCATAACTCGGTGACGAAATTATCTGGTCTACAAGTTTCAGCGCCTGCAATTTGTCGCTGAGACTATCATAGTTGACACCGAAAGCGCAGGCAGAGATTGTAGACACCGTGTATGTCTGAAGAAGGGAGTGCAGTTCAAACTCTTGTTTCTTTTGGCATTCTGTGGCCACATAGTCCACAAATGTATTAGCACCTTCATCTATTAGATAAAACATGTTTTTCAATTTACCAGATGTAAAAATGGGGCTGAACCGATTTCTCAAGGCTGTCCATGTATCTCCATCAGCGTGGAACAAATTTTGTCCCAATCCTTCCTTGCTAAATTCCACTCCACGATCAGTGAACACTTCAAAGTCTTTAATCATGATATGTTTCAAAATATCCAAGTCACGTATGAGTATACAAGGTGTTGTCATTCTGTAAAGACCGACCACTTTTTCATCCGGAAAACTATCGTAGATTTCTTGTATCACAACGCCCGCATTTTTTTTGCGAAGTGCGGATTCCTTTATGTTTCCGAATAATACAGTTGGTTCCGGTCCGGGAACATTTCGGCTTTTCCAGTAGTTAAATGTTCTTGTAAAATAATAATATAGAGCGGAAACTAGCACTATTAACACTGCTGACACATATAATACCACCATTATAGAGGAGCTGTTAACACATTCACCGAATACTGTGATGTGACAAGTAAAATCATTCGACATGATTTTATATACCTACTTACCGCGAAACATGATTAAGATAATGCCACAATCGTACCTTGTCCTTCACTTGTGTGTGTTATCGTAAGATTTGTTTGTTAATAGTATTCGATGACCTTCTAGCTAGTTTGATGGAAATTATATTGTTGTTTACATTACAATGCGGTTTTGTGATCTGATGATTGGTTTTGGTTGTTAACACACTAATATACAGAGAAAAAATAAAGAAAATTTTATTTGACCAAGATCATTGTCCAGAGGATACTATCGCTACACCCCACGAAGGACAATTCAGAAAGAATTGACGATTTTGATTAAGTGATTAATTTTTTTATGTGATTTATTAATTTACCCCGTGTTTATCGTATTAACATTTATAAGTTATAACACAATTCCAAAATATGCACGCTACCTCGCGAGTGACTAAATACAACTGAAGTCACTTATAAGAATAGACATCATCCTAAAAGATATTCTTCGGTAACAGTGAAAAGATTAACTTCAATTTTATTGACAGTTTTTTTGACAAATCTAAAATACAATAAACAATCTAACACTAAAATATATATCTTAAGTACAAGTATATAAATGAAAAAAGAAAGGGAAGAGCTCATTGGGCATCAAAAAATTCGTCCGCATCTTTATAATTTCCAAAAGTGAAAGGCTGGCAGCGTTGCCACGTTGGATGGCACCGCTTGGCGATGTCCTGAAATACTCGATGAGCACTCGGACCCTATGGCCCTATGTGTTTCAACCCCAAACGCCTCAAACATGTAGCTCCCAATAAGGTATTATATTTGCGCCGTTTGAGGTTTTCTGCATCTGCAGCAGCCGCCCCAGCACAGCCCGCCATGTTAGGAAGATGGGATGGCGTGAGGGTATCGACACAAGTTGCATTCCACACCAAAGGTCATCCCAACTTCCAAGGCATTATGGTCATTCTGTCTGGCACAGCCAGCAGGCGGAATGCTCAATAGTATTGTTGAACATATCAATGCAATGAAATTATTCCGTAGCAACCAGCGGATTCCGTATCAACTCATCCCACTGTCTGTGAAGAAGGGTTCTCGGTCTGAACCGTATCCGGACAAGCCACTTTCCAGGCGTTCACCGCATGAGTCAAACACGGCACTTTAGAGTTAACCTGGGAAGGGGCTAATCATGCCTAGACATCAAGTGAAAATATTGTTTCTGATACAATGATTCTAATGATTAGGTAAGTATAGTATATATAAGTTATTTAAGCATCAAATGAATACAAATTTGCTTTTACTTTATTAAAATATATCTATAACAATAACATAAATAAAGGGCCTCTGCGAGTTGGCTTCGGCCCCTCGCACGCCTTTCAAAGGTCCGGGACCCCAAGGTCCCGAGATATGTTAATAATCAGCATTGAAAAAAAAACATTCTTATTTTTTATCATTATTATTTTGTCTGGCTTTACTGACAAAAGTATAAACGTTTTAATCGTACAGTCAACTGCACGATAACACCTAAACTACTTAACTTATTGACTGCTACGAAGTAAAGGCGTTGTCAATGCAACGTGCGGTTTGCCGTGCCTACATCTCCCGAAAACCGTAATCTTGATAAATATTTCACTGAGGTCCCGGTTACATTGGCGTCTGTAAAGCTTTCAGCCAGCTGTTCCTGTAGCGAAATAACAAAGAAACGCCGACACAAGAGAGGCCAATGTTAACGGGGAGCAACAATCTCATTTTACAATGAATTATTCGATCAGACTATCGCATTCAAGGAATCTAAGTTAGATGAGATAGGTAAATGATAAACCATTTATTTTACACAGTAGTCATCATTCTAGCCCACATTAGTCCTGGATATTAAAGCAGTTTCTTCAACACGAATGGAAAAACAATCACTGGTTTTGTAATTAAAAAAAAAAGCATAAATAAAACGCTAACAATAATGAGCTATGAGCCCTATCAAGGCTTAATTTTTGCAATTGCTATCTATGAACGGAAACCTATAATAGGTATTATAACTAATTCGTTGGATGCGTGATGGGTACTCAATGGATTTAGTTCTGTCGGATTTCTTACGCTTTAAGTTTTCTTGGAATAACATTTAGATGTATTCCTCCTTTCGGTCCGATGATAGCTCTGTGTGGAGCAACCCGTAAATTCATGTCTGTGTTTTTCGATGCTTCCACTCTGAACTTAGACAACATCTTCGCTATACATAATTGCGACTGAAGTCTGCCAAACCGCATACCTGAAAAATACAAATAACATGTTAAAATGTATAAAATAATAGAGGTACTTACATAGTACGTAATACTTTATAATTCTTTTATTTTCGATGGGAGGTCATTCGCCTTCACGCGTAAGTCCCATTTCGGCCGAAACTTAGGGGACAGGCTGCCTGTTTTATCGAAATACTGAAAAAAAAAAAGTATTTTTCTTTAAAAAAACTAACACTACCACAGCGTTCTTCACTACGTAATGAGCCTGTAGGTAAAACAACATGTAATTAAAGAGTACCTAAGTTGGATGAAAACGAATCTGATTTATTATTGTTTGCTAAATTCTCGAATTAATTATGTCGATTTGAAATGAATTATTAACAATCTCACAATTATCCATTATATTTGCACGCCATAGTAACTGGCAAACATGATGTACGTCTTATTCCTATAGTTTTTTTAAAAGTATCCTGCATGCACGTTTTTATTCTTGTATGTACACATGCTGCTTGGTGAATTGAATAAATAACAATTTATTTATTTAATTCTATGCAGGTATGATTTCCAAAAGTCAACTTACCGATGCAGTTCCTTTGTCCGAGTCCAAATGGTAAATAAGCGCACGGGTGTCGCTTACCCACCTCCTCCGCATCAAATCTATCAGGGTTAAACACTTCAGGCTCGGGATAATATTTCTCGTCATAGTGAATACCCCGCGGTGATATTAGTACTGTAGTGTCTTTTTCAATTACTAGATCTGTGCCGGGTGCTTTGTAATCTCTTGTAGTTTTTCTTTGCAGTGGTTCTACTATTGAGTACATACGAAGAGTCTCATCAAAGACTTTATTCAAGTATTTCATTTCTTTTATAGTATCGTATGTTACTTCTCCATTATGTGCTTGAATAACTTCGTCAATTTCTGCCGTCAACTTGTTTTGAATGTCAGGGTTTAATGCTAGCTGGTACATCAAATAGGCCATAGTGGTAGCACTAGTTTCATACCCGGCTACATAAAATACAAAAGCTTGCGCCGCCATTATATCTTCTGTTATTTCTACAGTCGCCAGACTGTTTCCGAATTTCGAGCTATTGACCTCTCCCATTTCACGGAGTTCCAGTATTAGATCCATAAAATCGTTTCGGCCTGTTGGTTTGCCATTTCTTTGGGCAACAATTGTGTCCACAAGATTTTTGAAGAATTTTTGTATTGGAGTTGGAATAAGAGAAAGGTTAAGCGTTTTCAGAAGTCCAGGATACATCATATCTAATTCATTTGCGTAAGTCGGTGCCGAAATTATTTTATCTACAAGTTCCAGGGTCTCCAATTTGTCGCCGAGACTATCATAGTTAACACCAAAAGCACAGGCAGAGATCGTAGACAACGTGTATGTCTGAAGAAGGGAGTGTATTTCAAACTCTTGCTTATTTTGGCATTCTG
Source organism: Lithophane ornitopus (assembly GCA_948473465.1). Lineage (NCBI taxonomy): Eukaryota > Metazoa > Arthropoda > Insecta > Lepidoptera > Noctuidae > Lithophane > Lithophane ornitopus. Next base: position 10,011,319 of record OX419629.1, read on the forward strand.
CACTCACATAGTCCACAAATGTATTAGCACCTTCATGCATTAAGTAAAACATGTTTTTTAGTTTACCAGATGTAAAAATGGGACTAAATCGATTTCTCAGGGCTCTCCATGTTTCTCCATCCGCGTGGAACAAATTTTGTCCCAATCCTTCTTTGCTGAATTCAATGCCGCGATCAGTAAATACTTCGAAGTCCTTAATGAAGACATGTTTCAAGATTTCCAAGTCTCGTATCAGGAGACAAGGCGTTGTCATTCTATATACACCGACCACTTTTTCGTTAGGAAACATATTATAGATTTCTTGAAACACTACACCTTGATGTTTCATCCGGAGTGCCGATTCCTTCAAGTTCCCAAAAAATACAGTTGGTACCGGGCCAGGAACATTTCGGCTCTTCCAGTAGTTAAATGTTCGGGTAAAATAATAGTACAGAGCGTAAACTAACACTATTAGCACTACCGGCAAATAAAACACCAACATTTTTAAGGAGCTCTTAACAAATTCTCTGTACGCTCTATTATGAACAGCATTATGGCTTAACACGATATTATATACCAAGCGACAAACCTGATTACTATAATACATATTTCTCCTCTGTCATTTGTGTTTCTTATCGTTACCTTTGTCTTCTTTTTGGTCGCGTACTTCACTACTGAAGGTCATGTCTTAAGCTGTTACTAAAAGCGTGAGTGGCCTTATGTATGACTAGCTGTTGCCCGCGAATTCGTCTGCGATCCAGGATGAAAATTAGCCTGTTTCCTTCTCCAGGTTAAGGTCTACCCCTGTGCGAAATTTAATCTAAATCCGATCGATCCGTAACAAACTAACTTTCGCATTTAGAATATTAGTTAGGAAGATATACCTAGTGGTGTGATCATCGGATTGCCAAGTCATGTCTCGAGTTGGGAATTCACGCAACTCTGACTTGTTTTTGAATTCGGGTGCGTATTGTATAATTATCACTTGCTTTAAATATGGTGAAGGAAAACATCGTGAGGAAGGGTGAAGCCAAGTCAGAGGCCGTTGGGCAATATTAAAACTCTGACACTAGGTTAGACACAACCACAACAAAAGAAGAAGAATATTAGTTAGGATGTCTTACACTTCGTTTAATTCTCGGCTTTTCTCATTCGTCCGTCGTAACATTATCATTAAGCAACTGCATTAAAATTATTTGAAAAACTCTTGCTCAAAAAATTAAATGAAACCCGTATTTTTAGACACATTTTGAAGATTCGGAATAACATAACGAGTGGCTCGGATTATTATAAAGACAATGAAAATAAGCGTTTCCCATGCTTTGTCGAAACGGACATCAATTTCGGGTCAAACTACACAAGTTCTAATCATTCAAGCGATATATCATCAACTAGCGCGCAACTGCGCCCCGCAGTTTCACCCGCGTAAGTCCCGATTCCGGAAGAATGTCGGGATAAAAGGTATCCTCCGTCCAGCCGTCTTAGCGTGAAAGCGTAAGAAATAAACAAACTCACTTTCGCATCCTAACTAATATGGGAATAAATGAGAAAGTGAGTGTGTTTGTTGGATTTGGACGAAAGGAGAATGGGCCGCTGCTTATGGGGTTCTGCCCTGAAGCCCAATAAAAATAAGATATATACCAATGGAAAGAGCTTTTCAAGAGGAACCTTTCCTACTGACATAACTTTTGCCAATTGTTAGTCAGTTCGGAGTAAATGACCTAAATAGGTATGAATACTTGGGCATCGAAGTTAAGGAATTTTCTTGGTCCAATAGCCGTATGATATACACCAATGGAAAGAGCTTTCTAATGAAAGAAGGAAAGAAAGAAAATACATTTATTCAGCACAGACTAAAAGGCACACAATATACAGCAGATAAAAAATAAAGAAACAAATAAGAAGGTACAGTAGGACATTATCAGGGGAGTGTGCCTCACGGCTGCGCCAAAAAGGCCCAGTTCAGCAAAAATGCCAGACAACTAGTGCCTGACGCTGGTTTTCAACCGGACCCGATAAATTGTTAATCAGTTTGGAGCTAGTGACCTTAATAAGTATTACTACTGGGGCACCGAAGATAAGGAATTTTCTTAACCCAATAGCCATACGATGGACCAATTCGATACGATCGACCAATGGAAAGAACTTTTCAAGGGGAACCTTTCCTACTAACACGACACGAATTTCAATAATGCATAATTACTCACATTTAGAGCTCTGTAGCTCCTTTCGTACTAACAATCGAAATAAACGTCATATCACGAAATATTTCCTTTGAAGAGATCTTTCCATTGGCATATATCTCAACTCTATTGGGGTAACCGTCAGGCTTAACGATACGTCCGTTCGACCGACTCTTAAAAACATTGTTCCTAAAATGGCATCTATTGGAGACTAATGTTTTAAAATGTTCGCTTACAGGCTTCAAAGATGATGTTTGCAGGGCACTGAATCATTAAAAGTTATTTAATTGACGAAATACCAGAATTCCAATAATATTTAAAGCTCTGTAGCTCCTTTCGTACTAACGATCAAGAGAAGTCTTCATAATAAGAAATATTCTTCTTGATGAGATCTTTCCATTGGTATATATCTTAACGCTATTGGGCTCCAGGGCAGAAACGCCCAATCTCCTTTCGCACAGGGGTAGTAGAACTTGACCTGGAGGAGGACATGAGCTACTTTTCATCCTAGATTACGAAGTCGGTGACGAAGTCGCGGCCAACACCTACGGCTCTCAGACCAAATAAGCAACCAAGACAGCGCTCTCTCAACAGTGACGCGAGGCCGGTTTCGTAAACATGTGTGCACATATTGTGGTGTAGTTTGATTGGAAATGGTAGTAAATGTGTGCGTTTGAGTGTGTATGCACAGAGCGGTGGTGTATTTGGCATGCTTCACTTTATTGTTCGCACCGCTCTGTCTTGGTTTTTTATTTGGTCTGAGCTACGGCTCTGATAACTCCCTACTAAAGCTTATTCAGTGTATGAGTAACGGAAGGTTGAATTTTTTAGAGTTCCAGTTTCTTTTTGAATTTCATAACATCACTCCTTTAGTACTCTCCGATATATTACACAAGGGGTATACTTGTAGGTATAGTAAACTGAGATTACGTCAATCACGTTTAATTCTTATCTTTGTAATAGAGGTGAGCCTGGGTGAGGGCAAAGGTACACGAGATATGCACGCCAGTAGGTACAACTGAAAATATCCAACGAAAATTCAGTATCGTGAATAGAAATGGGGTTTTAGGTCCAAATCCCAGACAATGCAAAGTGAACAAAACAAAAAAAAAGTGAACAAACAAAAAAAACAAAGTGAACAAAGGAATTATTTTGTAGAAAAGTAGTTTAGTTTTTTGAATAAGCTCCTTGTTTATAATCGAAACAGATTTTTTTTTTATCAGAAACCTTTCAGCGTTAGTGTTGCATGACTCAAATGTCTTCTAATACTGCAAAGATAACGAAATGACATGTTTTTCCACTTTTCATTTTCTATTATTCATGCAGAAGTGAAGAATCTACTAGAAGCACAATCCAAATACTCGCAACAATCTAAGAAGCCCGATTTGACTCCTATCAAAATACTTTCTGCAGTAATGGGTACAAAAAAACGGTTGCATTAAAAACCGATTCTCGAAACATATCAATTTATCGTACTTAGAGTTTTTAATCGACAATTTATCTATCTTTGCATAACTGATTCTGGAAGAATACCTTTTTTTTATACGTCGTCATCATCAGAGCAACTTCAAAACCAAATCACGAGACAGGCTGTTGTATTGGCTGAGTGTATTTCAAACTCTTGCTTATTTTGGCATTCTGCACTCACATAGTCCACAAATGTATTAGCACCTTCATGCATTAAGTAAAACATGTTTTTTAGTTTACCAGATGTAAAAATGGGACTAAATCGATTTCTCAGGGCTCTCCATGTTTCTCCATCCGCGTGGAACAAATTTTGTCCCAATCCTTCTTTGCTGAATTCAATGCCGCGATCAGTAAATACTTCGAAGTCCTTAATGAAGACATGTTTCAAGATTTCCAAGTCTCGTATCAGGAGACAAGGCGTTGTCATTCTATATACACCGACCACTTTTTCGTTAGGAAACATATTATAGATTTCTTGAAACACTACACCTTGATGTTTCATCCGGAGTGCCGATTCCTTCAAGTTCCCAAAAAATACAGTTGGTACCGGGCCAGGAACATTTCGGCTCTTCCAGTAGTTAAATGTTCGGGTAAAATAATAGTACAGAGCGTAAACTAACACTATTAGCACTACCGGCAAATAAAACACCAACATTTTTAAGGAGCTCTTAACAAATTCTCTGTACGCTCTATTATGAACAGCATTATGGCTTAACACGATATTATATACCAAGCGACAAACCTGATTACTATAATACATATTTCTCCTCTGTCATTTGTGTTTCTTATCGTTACCTTTGTCTTCTTTTTGGTCGCGTACTTCACTACTGAAGGTCATGTCTTAAGCTGTTACTAAAAGCGTGAGTGGCCTTATGTATGACTAGCTGTTGCCCGCGAATTCGTCTGCGATCCAGGATGAAAATTAGCCTGTTTCCTTCTCCAGGTTAAGGTCTACCCCTGTGCGAAATTTAATCTAAATCCGATCGATCCGTAACAAACTAACTTTCGCATTTAGAATATTAGTTAGGAAGATATACCTAGTGGTGTGATCATCGGATTGCCAAGTCATGTCTCGAGTTGGGAATTCACGCAACTCTGACTTGTTTTTGAATTCGGGTGCGTATTGTATAATTATCACTTGCTTTAAATATGGTGAAGGAAAACATCGTGAGGAAGGGTGAAGCCAAGTCAGAGGCCGTTGGGCAATATTAAAACTCTGACACTAGGTTAGACACAACCACAACAAAAGAAGAAGAATATTAGTTAGGATGTCTTACACTTCGTTTAATTCTCGGCTTTTCTCATTCGTCCGTCGTAACATTATCATTAAGCAACTGCATTAAAATTATTTGAAAAACTCTTGCTCAAAAAATTAAATGAAACCCGTATTTTTAGACACATTTTGAAGATTCGGAATAACATAACGAGTGGCTCGGATTATTATAAAGACAATGAAAATAAGCGTTTCCCATGCTTTGTCGAAACGGACATCAATTTCGGGTCAAACTACACAAGTTCTAATCATTCAAGCGATATATCATCAACTAGCGCGCAACTGCGCCCCGCAGTTTCACCCGCGTAAGTCCCGATTCCGGAAGAATGTCGGGATAAAAGGTATCCTCCGTCCAGCCGTCTTAGCGTGAAAGCGTAAGAAATAAACAAACTCACTTTCGCATCCTAACTAATATGGGAATAAATGAGAAAGTGAGTGTGTTTGTTGGATTTGGACGAAAGGAGAATGGGCCGCTGCTTATGGGGTTCTGCCCTGAAGCCCAATAAAAATAAGATATATACCAATGGAAAGAGCTTTTCAAGAGGAACCTTTCCTACTGACATAACTTTTGCCAATTGTTAGTCAGTTCGGAGTAAATGACCTAAATAGGTATGAATACTTGGGCATCGAAGTTAAGGAATTTTCTTGGTCCAATAGCCGTATGATATACACCAATGGAAAGAGCTTTCTAATGAAAGAAGGAAAGAAAGAAAATACATTTATTCAGCACAGACTAAAAGGCACACAATATACAGCAGATAAAAAATAAAGAAACAAATAAGAAGGTACAGTAGGACATTATCAGGGGAGTGTGCCTCACGGCTGCGCCAAAAAGGCCCAGTTCAGCAAAAATGCCAGACAACTAGTGCCTGACGCTGGTTTTCAACCGGACCCGATAAATTGTTAATCAGTTTGGAGCTAGTGACCTTAATAAGTATTACTACTGGGGCACCGAAGATAAGGAATTTTCTTAACCCAATAGCCATACGATGGACCAATTCGATACGATCGACCAATGGAAAGAACTTTTCAAGGGGAACCTTTCCTACTAACACGACACGAATTTCAATAATGCATAATTACTCACATTTAGAGCTCTGTAGCTCCTTTCGTACTAACAATCGAAATAAACGTCATATCACGAAATATTTCCTTTGAAGAGATCTTTCCATTGGCATATATCTCAACTCTATTGGGGTAACCGTCAGGCTTAACGATACGTCCGTTCGACCGACTCTTAAAAACATTGTTCCTAAAATGGCATCTATTGGAGACTAATGTTTTAAAATGTTCGCTTACAGGCTTCAAAGATGATGTTTGCAGGGCACTGAATCATTAAAAGTTATTTAATTGACGAAATACCAGAATTCCAATAATATTTAAAGCTCTGTAGCTCCTTTCGTACTAACGATCAAGAGAAGTCTTCATAATAAGAAATATTCTTCTTGATGAGATCTTTCCATTGGTATATATCTTAACGCTATTGGGCTCCAGGGCAGAAACGCCCAATCTCCTTTCGCACAGGGGTAGTAGAACTTGACCTGGAGGAGGACATGAGCTACTTTTCATCCTAGATTACGAAGTCGGTGACGAAGTCGCGGCCAACACCTACGGCTCTCAGACCAAATAAGCAACCAAGACAGCGCTCTCTCAACAGTGACGCGAGGCCGGTTTCGTAAACATGTGTGCACATATTGTGGTGTAGTTTGATTGGAAATGGTAGTAAATGTGTGCGTTTGAGTGTGTATGCACAGAGCGGTGGTGTATTTGGCATGCTTCACTTTATTGTTCGCACCGCTCTGTCTTGGTTTTTTATTTGGTCTGAGCTACGGCTCTGATAACTCCCTACTAAAGCTTATTCAGTGTATGAGTAACGGAAGGTTGAATTTTTTAGAGTTCCAGTTTCTTTTTGAATTTCATAACATCACTCCTTTAGTACTCTCCGATATATTACACAAGGGGTATACTTGTAGGTATAGTAAACTGAGATTACGTCAATCACGTTTAATTCTTATCTTTGTAATAGAGGTGAGCCTGGGTGAGGGCAAAGGTACACGAGATATGCACGCCAGTAGGTACAACTGAAAATATCCAACGAAAATTCAGTATCGTGAATAGAAATGGGGTTTTAGGTCCAAATCCCAGACAATGCAAAGTGAACAAAACAAAAAAAAAGTGAACAAACAAAAAAAACAAAGTGAACAAAGGAATTATTTTGTAGAAAAGTAGTTTAGTTTTTTGAATAAGCTCCTTGTTTATAATCGAAACAGATTTTTTTTTTATCAGAAACCTTTCAGCGTTAGTGTTGCATGACTCAAATGTCTTCTAATACTGCAAAGATAACGAAATGACATGTTTTTCCACTTTTCATTTTCTATTATTCATGCAGAAGTGAAGAATCTACTAGAAGCACAATCCAAATACTCGCAACAATCTAAGAAGCCCGATTTGACTCCTATCAAAATACTTTCTGCAGTAATGGGTACAAAAAAACGGTTGCATTAAAAACCGATTCTCGAAACATATCAATTTATCGTACTTAGAGTTTTTAATCGACAATTTATCTATCTTTGCATAACTGATTCTGGAAGAATACCTTTTTTTTATACGTCGTCATCATCAGAGCAACTTCAAAACCAAATCACGAGACAGGCTGTTATGAGTACATCCTCTATTAGACATGTTGACGAGTTCACACGATAACATCAAAATCATGTATCTAGTGCATAATCCAAGTCCGGAATTAGCAAGCCAAGGTCAACGAATATAATAGAAACAGTCTGAAAGTTATTACTTTTAGACTGTGCCTAGTCCGAAAATATAACAATAACTTATAACACTAAAACTTCCTGGATAGCGACAGACTACGCGGAGAATTGACGAATCAGCGACGTGTGAGAAAAATTTGACGTTAAAATAAAATAAAAAATTACATTTAACATCACCTATGGTACACCCACATTTCGCCAGTTATGTTTAAGCAATAGGGGCAAGCCTATTGCCATCAACCGGGCACAAATCCAGGCGCCAGACTGCTACTGAACAATTCCAGATGGAAAAACCCAATAACAATTTGCCCCCGAGAATCGAACACATGACTTCATGCTCAGCAGTAGCGCTTGCGTCCACTAGACCAACGAGGCAGTCAACGAGCGAGGCGGGCGAGGGTGTCATAACGATTCAACGTTCACAACGATTCATGATCAACTTAATTTATTTTTTTATATCTTATCTTATCTTAATTTTTCACGATCAGATTAATTCATTTTTGAGTGCATTTTTCCAGTATAAAGTAAAACTTGGTGCTTACAAATGATACTCATTGTTAGAGTGTAGTGTATGGATAACATAGTAATTAATTGGGATAGCGAATTTGATTTTCGATTTCTTACGTAGACGTTCATACAAAGTTATCGCGGCATGCATGTATAATGAGACACGTCAAATCGGGCAAATTAAAAACTATGTTAGTATTTACAAACTAACCTAACAACAACTAGTAAATACGTAGCCCCATGTACCTACACAAATAATTGAGATGTAATGACCCCTTTAACAGCCTTGTTGGTCTAGCTAGTTGTCGCAAGTGCTACTGCTGAGCAGGAGCTCCTGGGTTTGGTTTCCAAGGTCGGGCAAATGTTTCCCATCAGGAATTTCTCAGTGGCAGCCTGGAGTCTGGATTTGTGACCGGTTAGAAAGAAGAAAGAAAGAAAATACGTTTATTTGCGGCAAACATGACGCTAAGAAAGGACAAAATATAATAATATTAAAATAACCAGTTGCGGTAAAATATGCGTCACATTCACGCAAAACGGCCATCACTCAGCATAATGCTTCGACCCTATGCGAAACAGAGCCCCAGCGCTGGTTTTTAGTGACAGCCGGCGTTGACGTCATGACGTCAATCGGTGCAGCACATGATGAATGATCAATAACAAAATAAGAAATAAAATAAATACATTACTAAGTGTTTACAAAAATATAATATTTATTGATGGCAATAGGCTCGCCCCGTGTTACATTGGGAATTAAACACTGGCGACATGTGTATGTGGGTGCTATTAGATAGACCTCTGCCTAAATCTTCTAGGAAAAAGCCGTGATGTTATGTTATATTCTTGTTGTTAAGTTCTTCATAAATAGATTTTTATTATCAAATGTTATTTCTTTTTTTACAAAAATATTTTAATTCGTCATGGATATTCGAAAGGAGGAGTTCGTGGCTAAGTAATAACAGCCGCTCGGGTCGATCCTTCAGGGTAAGCTACGCTTGCCGGGGTTGGTTCGTGGATGGGTGACCATTTTCAGATATCGAGACTCTTCCGTGGCTCGGAAAGCACGTTAAGCCGTTGGTCCCGGCTGTCATTTTTGGATCTTTGACAGTCTTTACGGGTCGTCAGAAGCCCGAAAGTCTGACAACCAGTCTAACCAGAGGGTGTCGTATTACCCAGTTACTGGGTTGTGGAGGTCAGATAGGCAATCGCTCCATGTAAAATATTGGTATTCAGCTGCATCCGGTTAGACTGGAAGCCGACCCCAACATAGTTGGGAAAAAGGCTAGGCAGATTGGCAGATTGATTCGAAAGAAATTGTCATTTGCTTTTATCAACTCTTTCTACTTCTAGTGTATATTCCAAATTTATGGTAACACTAGTTGCAGATGCAGTTGATGATGTTCTATTTTTTTTTAATCGGGCCCTTACTTCTTTTTCCTCTTTTACGTGGAGTTCCACCAATGAAATACGTCGTTTGGAGTTATATTTAACGCAAAGATATACCTAGATACTGTCAGATACAGATAGATACAGTCGGATTACCTCAATTTTTTTTTTTCAATTAATCATACCCCTTAAACCTAAGTGTTCCTAATATTAAGGAATAAATCAATAGTTATAATATAAAAGCCTTACATAGTATCTTATCAGTGCTGTTACAGTAGATATCGTTGTTTAGAAGAAGTTTTTTTTTATTTTTATCTAAATTAATAATATTAAATAATCGTACATCTTTCAAAATCTATGTAATTTTAATAACAATCATATTTTTACTATGAGATACCCAATTAGAGTAGCTAAGTTTCCCACATTTTTCATTAAATTCTTTATTACAAGCCTAGGTATAGCAGTTCACTGCTGTTAATAAAAGCAGCCACAACATAACATTATTGAAACACACAACACACACACACACACATTGGTTATTGGATTCATGGGATTTAAAATAAAATTAAATTTACAAAACATTCACAATAATCTCCGGCCTAGAAAATAAATCCTTATGGCAATGACGTTGGTAAATATTATAGTATACCTACATTAGTCCACTAATGCGTAAAGAAGGTACTTTTTAGATTTTTTATGTAGATTTAACTTTCTAGGAATAACATTGATGTGTATCCCTCCCTGCGGTCCGATAATAAACCTGTCTGGAGCAACCTTTAAATTCCTGTCCGTGTTTTTCGATGCTTCCACTCTGAACTTAGACAACATCTTCGCTATACATAACTGCGACTGAAGTCTGCCAAACCGCATACCTGAAAAATACAAAAAACATGTTAAAATTGTAAAATGTGTGAAGAGTGTAACTCTGATATTTCCGATATAAGGTCATTAGCCTTTTCGAGCTAAATTTAGAGAGCCGCTTGCCCGTAACTTGTATTTTTTTTATGTTATCGTGCATGTACGTTGTTATTATTCTTGTATGTGTACACATGCTGGAGCAAATTAATGCCTATATCTTGAAAAATTGAATCGTGGCCACTTTGGATGAATTGTTTTCTGACCAGAAAAATAAAATTCGGAGACAACCGCAGCACCGAGTCCTGAACTGCAATATATTTTTCTGTATTACAACTGCAATGCTGCTCAGTGAAAAACGAATGGAAAAATCGGTTACCTAGCGCCTTCATTATTTCGAATTTATTTAATCGATACAAAAATGTATGAATTACATAATTTGCCTATTACGTCGTCAATGAAGGGACTCAGGCAAGCTTCTCGGTCTGTGAGATTAATATAACATAATTTACATATGGCGTAATCCATTACGAGGATCTAGTAAGGCTGAGAGTTCAATAGATATCATTTATGCATGTATAATTTGCAATAGGAAACTTACCGATGCAGTTCCTTTGTCCGAGTCCAAATGGCAAATAAGCGCATGGGTGTCGCTTACCCACCTCCTCCGCATCAAATCTATCAGGGTTAAATACTTCAGGCTCGGGATAATATTTCTCGTCATAGTGTATACCTCTCGAAGATATTAGTACCATAGTGTCTTTTTCAATTACTAGATCTGTACCGGGTACTTTATAATCTCTTGAAGCTTTTCTTTGCAGTGGTTCTACTATTGAGTACATACGAAGAGTCTCATCAAAGACTTTATTCAAGTATTTCATGTCTTTTATAGTCTCGTATGTTACTTCTCCATTATGTGCTTGAATAACTTCGTCGATTTCTGCCGTCAACTTGTTTTGAATGTCAGGGTTTAATGCTAGCTGGTACATCAAATAGGCCATAGTGGTTGCACTGGTCTCATAGCCAGCTATATAGAAAACAAAAGCTTGCGCCGCCATTACATCGTCTGTTATTTCAAAAGACGCCACACTTTTTCCGTATTTTGAGAAATTGACCTCTCCCATTTCACGGAGTTCCAATATGAGATCCATGAAATCGTGTCGGCCTGATGATTTGCCGTTTCTTTGAGCGAGAATGTTATCGACAAGACTTTTAAAGAATTTTTGTATTGGAGTCGGAATAATGGAAAGGTTCAGAGATGCCAGAAGTCCAGGATACATCATATCTAATTCATTTGCGTAAGTCGGTGCCGAAACGAATTTGTCTACAAGTTTCAAGGTGTCCAGTTTGTCGCCGAGACTATCGTAGTTAATACCGAAAGCGCAGGCAGAGATCGTAGCCAATGTGTACGTCTGAAGCAAGGAGTGTATTTCAAACTCTTGCTTAGTTTGGCATTCTTTGTCGACGTAGTCCACAAATTGATTAGCGCCCTCGTACATTAAATAATACATGTTTTTTAATTTACCAGATGTAAAAATAGGTGAAAACCGATTTCTTAAGGCTGTCCATGTTTCTCCATCCGCATGAAACAAATTTTGTCCCAATCCTTTCTTGCTGAATTCAACTCCGCGATCAGTGAATACTTCGAAGTCCTTAATGAAGATATGTTTCAAGATTTCCAGGTCGCGTATCAGGAGACAAGGTGTTGTCATTCTATATACACCTACAACTTTTTCGTTTGGGAACATGTCGTAAATTTCTTGCATCTCCACTCCTTTATTTTTTTTGCGAAGTGCGGATTCCTTCATGTTACCGAAAAATACAGTTGGTTCCGGTCCAGGCACATTTCGGCTTTTCCAGTAGTTAAATGTCCTTGTAAAATAATAATACAGAGTGTAAACTAACACTGTCACCACTATCGGCAAATAAACTAACGCCATTTTTAGGAGCTCTTAACACATGCACCTAACTTTATGTAATGAACAGTATTATCGCTTGAAATGTTTATATAAGTATAAGAAACGAGCAGAAACTTGATTTGCGATAATGCATAATATTATCAACATGTTTTTTTTTACTATCTTTATCAGCATTAAACCTATAGTCCTATATTGCCGGGATTTTATCCCAATAGCTACTGGCTTTGTATCCTGCAAGCATACTATGGCCACGGCGAACACACGATTAAGATGATAAACACGTCAACACATATTTGGACTTTAAACTCTCCGCTACGGGAAACTTTCCTCTTAGAAACACTTAAACGTTCTAAGATACAATTAATACTATTCGAGGGGCAGCGTCATTTACTCATTTTTGCTAAAGAGATATCTAATTCTGACCTACAAACAATTTTTGTAAGGTACTCTTAGGTAAATCAAAATGAATTTCCCTGGTCCTATCTTTATTCGATTTAGGGAAAGTACTATAAATATGAATTTTCCAAATTTTACTTATACACACAGTCCATTTTTTTTAATGATTCGATGTAATGAACTGGCATTTAAAACAATCCAGTATTTTTATGACAGTGATGCAGTAATGCAAGAGTTATTTGTTACTGCTCAGTTCCTTTTAGGAAATGTTGTTTACCATTTTAATGTACGCCTTCATTAGGCGTAGAGAAAACGAATCTAAATCCGAAGGCTACGAAGACTTAAAATACTGATTTGAGCATTTCTAAAATTAGCTATTCGTTTTTGCTTTTGTATCGCCGATATTGCATGCCCTAGAAGCGAAATGTTTATTTAGTTGAGATTACAAGTCAAGTTACTTTACCAAGTGAACCAACTTGATACCTACTCATAATTAAATGTTAGGATTTGTCGTTGAGCAATAATTAACAAAAAACACATCATCTGAATGTATTTTTCATCTAACACGATAAAATTGTTTTTTTATTTTTATAAAACATATTTCCTGATAACCTTCAGTATCAGTTATTAGTTATCATCGATATCCGTGGTTATCATAATAAGAATATCAATAATACCTACAGTACCTTTCATATCATAAATCATCATATCAGTAGGTACTGTGACACTCGATCGTACCTACTTAATGAAATAGAGCAAAATAAATATCAACATTTCTTTTTTTTTATTAGATCGATGGCAAAAGTAAAATATTTTATTAGGTAGGTAATCGTAAAAAATTGAATTGATTCCGGTACTTTTTAAGTTTTTTTTTTTAAATTCAAAATCTGTTTTTAACCGACTTCTTCAAAAAGGAGGAGGTTCTCAATTCGTCTGTACGTTTTTTTTTTTTTTTTGTGTGTATGTTACGCGATTACTCCGCCAATTATGAATCGATTTTGATGATTCTTTTTTTGTATGGTAGGTCATGCTTCCGAGGTGGTCCCATATAAATTTTATTAACTTTTCTTGGGTAGTTTTTGAGTTAGCGTCAATATTACATATGTTTTCCACTTAGTTTATCTAGACGACGTTTTCATTTACTCCTTCACTGTTATTTTCATCAGCTTGTGGTATTCGAATTTGTGTGGGGTAGGTACCACTACTAAAAAGTGAAAAATAAAAACTTTTTACAAAAAAATAACTTTAATTTCAGAAGTCGGTGGCAAAAAAAGAAAATTGAAAAGCAAAGATACCGACTTCCGAAATTAAAGTAATTTTTCAGTTATGAGTGTTTTTTTTTTGGAAGTCTGTTTTTTTTGTTGATTGAATAGGTTATTAAAACAAATAGGAGGTCCTAAACGTACAAAATATGTTTTATAGTCATTTATAAAAATACATAATTAATGGTCATATCAATGTATTACAATAAAAATCTGTCTGAGGTATTAAGTCATCGAACCCAATCTGATACATTTAAATTTTAAAGTTTGACGGTAATACTCAAAATGTTTCATGAGATATCTCGAATGTAGTCACGTTGAGTCGTTAAGGGGCGACATTGTGCGCGACGGCTAGACAAGGAAGATGGCAGACTTGTCGCCGCCAGCCACTGATGAATGGAATTGAGGCTGAATATAATGAAAGCATCTTCCCCATGAATAGAAAACAAATATTCTGTGGTTTAGATCAAAAATATTAATTTAGTTTAGATAATACATAGAAAAGGTTTATTAATACGTCGACTAAATATAAATAATTATTAATTTCTAACGCATTTTATTTTAGTAATTGAATTAGTCTGTTTTTTACAGTTGTTAAAAATCTCTATTACAGTGTTCGATGGCCCTTAACTGCCACGTGTATACAAAAATCATTAGATATTTGACAACTTTTTACACGACTGCTCAAAAAGGAGTGTAATGTTTTCAGGGTTCATGTATGTATGTGAATTTCTTTATTATTCTCACAGCCTTGTTTGTTTATTGTTTTTGTTGATGACTGCATTGTATAATAAATGCATCAGGATTTTCTTATGATTTAAATGTTCTAGGAATAATATTAACAAGTATTCCATCTTTCGGTCCTATTAGAATTCTTCTCGGTGCAACTTCTAAATTCCTGTTGGTGTTTTTGGATGCCTCCACTCTAAACTTAGATAACAGTTTTGCTATACCTAAAAGGGACTGAAGCCTGCCAAACCGCATACCTAAAAATAAAAACAATGGTATTAAAAATAATTCGTTTAAATTGTAACGATGCTGTGCTGATCTTGATGCTTATATATATATAGGATCTTTACGTAAAAAATGTGAACTTCAGTTTGTTTCATAAATCTTCGTAATATGGCAAAGGAAATTCAATATTTTATTAAAGGTTTTAGGATCGTATAACATAGAAGAAAAAAAAAAACTGTGTGTTTTTGAGACGAAATTAGCAACGCTGGTATAAGTAGTATAGTATAAGATATGGACGTGTTTTTAACCGACATCTTCAAAAAGGAGGAGGTTCTCAGTTCGTCTGCATGTTTTTTTTTTTTTTAAATAGATTTTATTATATGTTCATCAGTGTTTATGTGAGACAGATAAATAGCTTGCTAGTTATGTGCTGTAAGCTACTTACCGATGCAATTCCTTTGCCCGAGTCCAAATGGTAAATAAGCGCACGGGTGTCGCTTACCCACCTCCTCCGCATCAAATCTATCAGGGTTAAATACTTCAGGCTCGGGATAATATTTCTCGTCATAGTGTATACCCCTCGGAGATATTAGTACCGTAGTGTCTTTTTCAATTACTAGATTTGTACCGGGTACTTTATAATCTCTTAAGGCTCTTCTTTGCAGTGGTTCCACTATCGAGTACATACGAAGGGTTTCATCAAATACTTTATTCAAGTATTTCATTTCCTTTACGGTATCGTATGTTACTTTTCCATCATTCGCCTGAATATCTTTGTCTATTTCTGCTGACAACTTTCTTTGGATGTCTGGGTTTAACGCTAGCTGGTACAGCATGTAAGACATGGTCGTGGCACTGGTCTCATACCCACCTACGTAAAATACAAAAGCTTGCGCCGCCATCACATCTTGTGTTATTTCAACAGTCGCCAGACTGTTTCCGAATTTCGAGCTATTGACCTCTCTCATTTCACGGAGTTCCAGTATTAGATCCATGAAATCATTTCGGCTTGATGGCTTGCCATTTCTTTGAGAAACAATTGTGTCTACAAGATTATTAAAGAATTTAGTTATAGAAGTCGGAATAATGGAAATATTGAGCTTTTTCAAAATTCCTGGATACATCATGTCTAATTCCAATCCATAACTCGGTGCCGTCAATAGCTCGTCGATTAGTTCCAGGATCTGCTTTTTGTCGCTGAGACTATCATAGTTAACACCGAAAGCGCAGGCAGAGATCGTAGACAACGTGTATGTCTGAATAAGAGAGTGAACTTCAAACTCGTGTTTCTTTTCGCATTCCGTGTTCACGTAGTCGAGAAAAGCATCAGCGCCTTCATCTATCAGATAAAACATATTTTTCAATTTACCTGAAGTAAAAATAGGAGTAAATCTATTTCTCAAGGCTCTCCATGTTTCTCCATCAGCGTGGAACAAGTTTTGCCCTAATCCTTGATTGCTGAGCTCCACGCCACGATCGCTGAATACTTCGAAGTCTTTAATCATAATATGTTTTACAATTTCCAAATCTCGTATAAGAAGACACGGTGTTGTCATTCTATAAATACCGACCACTTTTTCATTAGGAAACGCGTTATACAGATCTTGCATGAGAACCCCCATATTTTTTGTGCGGAATGTCGATTCCTTTAAGTTGCCGACAAATACAGTTGGCTCTGGTCCGGGAACATTTCGGCTCTTCCAGTAGTTGAATGTCCTTGTAAAGTAATAGTATAAAGCACAAATTAACACTACTATCAACACAGGTAAATAAAATACCAACATTTTAAGGAGCTGATCTTAACACATTCACCAAATAGTAATTAATGGTAA
The DNA here is from genome assembly GCA_948473465.1 of Lithophane ornitopus. Lineage (NCBI taxonomy): Eukaryota > Metazoa > Arthropoda > Insecta > Lepidoptera > Noctuidae > Lithophane > Lithophane ornitopus. The sequence goes on from OX419629.1 coordinate 10,028,100, forward strand.
AAAAATCGGTAGGCATGATGTTTTTATATACAAACCAAGGACACGATGATATAATAACGGACGATTTTTATCGTGTTTAATCCTATCTTTATCTTACACAAAATGCCTATTTATCACTTTTTCTATTTATCACTATGCTCATAATAGTAGATTGTTTGTCTAGGTAGCAAACAACAATTATAAAGGTGAGAGCGTTTCTTTAAATCCTGAGCGTAGCGATGATGTGATAAAAACGTATTTTTCTTTCTATTGAATTTTCTTGTTGAAGCAATTTGGCAGTCTCGTAATATTAGCATAATAGGAATGTCAATAAGACGATATAAATTTATGCCTCACAGAAGTTTACCGAAGTCGGAACTTTAAAAATTAAAAATATTGGACGGTCAACTATTAGAATGAAACTACAATCACACGTGTAATGTTGGGTGTCAGGACAGATTTCCACACTTCTACTACAGTATTTTTATTACCGAATACCGGGTGAACAGCCACTTACGGTATTTTGATAAAGAACGTTGCTCCAAAAACTTTATACCTACCTATTTTTGTTGGTCCGAGATACCTACAGAATATATTTGCGCAGTTGTTTAACCTTTTAACTAAAAAACACTCTAAACCTGTTGGTATAGCCACACCTTCTACTCTTATATAAGAGGCAACCAAGGGACTATTTTTTATGATTATGTAAATGCGCATAGCAGTGACTAATAATAATATACCGGTCTAATTGTACGGCCCAATGTTTGGAACTTCATCCCAATTATGTGTGTTGTCATGCTCTTTTTCGTAAATTGTGAAGCTTTTCTTCAAGGTTTTACTGGTCAAGCCCTTACACTGACCTAAGTCCAAGTCAAGTATATGTTCTAATCGATATTTTCTAGTAGAGACTCGTTATAGACAAAGAAATGGTATCAACTTTTATCTAGCTTAGATTCGGTATATTTGATAGACATTATAATACCTATATACCATAGTCTTCGAGCGGTTTAAGATTCGTAATTTTTATCGTATCTTACACTATATTATTGTTGTTAGGCGCGGGCAGTACATGGCAACATGGTACATGTCGAATAATACAAATACATATTTCATTTACTGAATTATATAAAAATTCTTAACAAAGATGCTTTAATTTTTTTCCCCATGAGGTATTAGTACACACCTTCTTCACACACTTAACGCAAGTTGCGTTTTTAATTATAGCCATAGCCAGAGATAATCATAGAGTCCAGACTCCGGGCTTAGCAGTCCAATAGACGAAAGCCAATAATTATGCATTGTTAAAACATATGATTATTATAATGAAACCGAGTGTATTTGTTGAATAGACGCGGCTGAGGGCTGACGCAGATGTTGCGCGCGCGCCGAAACTGGAGAGAGGAGCGCGCGCGGCCAGCGGGCGACGCGGCCACCATCCCGCGCGCCCTCTAGACCTACACACACCCCTAGGCACTGCACTATATACGGTACATGCTTTATTTATTACAAACTAGCGACCCGCTCCTTTTTGCACGTTTATCTCATTATATTGTATGTTATTTTGTACGACCAAGGCGAATCTTGGTTTGGGTACTGCCTTATTGTATAAATAAGGCGTAATTAGGTGACGAGCAACAAGGAGCGCAGCTTAATAGGTGTCAAGCGAACAGACCGCGTTAAAAACACCACTCTGCGCTCCATAACTCAAGTAGCGGATATTGGAGAAAAAACAGCCGGGCTGAAGTGGGAGTGGGCCGGCCACGTCACACGAATGCACCCGGAGAGATGGTCAAAGATCGTCACTCACTGGACGTCTGAATGAGGACATCGCCGTCGAGGTAGACCGCGGCAAAGGTGGTGTGACTATCTAATCATGTTTGCGGGACCAACATGGCCAGAAATCACACACAATAGAGAGATTTGGAAGGAAAAAGGGGAGGCCTTTGCCCATATGTGGGACAGATTATAGGTAAAAAGGAGCTCCACAGTCTCCTCTGAAGAATTGAATGGCTTTTATTGGTTTCATAGATAAAAATTGTCTTTTGCAGGTCGGTCATGAAAAATCTTGCCCATTTGCTGGCTGTCCCTATCAGCGATCACGTGGTAACTTTCATCTCTCTAGTAGCCGCGGTCACACTGCTCTCGCGGACGACAGGTCAGTACACACCATTTACTTAGCCTGTAAAGCCGAGCGCAAATGACAGCCGCATCGTAGCCGCATGGTTCATACAAAATGTTCTAAAGTGGTCAAAAGAATTTTTGCAATGCGGCGCAATCCGTACCTATAATATATGTGCGTAAGCCTTCATAGGAAAAATTATAGAAATCTCGAAAGCCAGGTAGTTCCAGATTGATTTTCGAATCCCAAATGCTTGTCTGATACCTAACACTCAAAAAGCATGATTGAAAGCAGTTTATTATTAGACTCTTGCCACTTTTTATGCGGCAAAGGTCACGTCGACAGTCAATTTTTATTAAGCTCTGCTGAAGTTTTCAAAAAAAGTGACTTCATCCGGTCATCTTTAGCTATCAAAGAACGCCCATATGAATTTGGATGTCAATTCATTCGATTTAAAAACTTCTTGCTATATTTAGGAACTTTTGCTAAACAGAACCTTTTTTTTTTTATTTTTTTTTTTTGGGCGGGAAATCATCATATGACTTCTCCCGCTCTGGGCGGAGCGGAAGGGCGTGTCAGACTCTTACTGACTACACCCACCCGTGTTCCTTCAGTTGCCTGTTGCCAGGGTCCCGGTATCCCTTTCGGACTATTCCGCAACCCTGGCAGGCATCGGTCCTAACGGACCCCGTCAGGTGTACTGACGTCTCTTTGAGGCGCGCGTGGAACACGACGCGCCATCGACCCGGGCCTGGTCCTTATCGCAAGCCCGCGCCTATGGTGGCCGGAAACATTTCCTTGACTTATTTTTGAAGTGAAAACTTCTTTAGGCGCGTTGAGCACTTTTTGGGTGAACAAAAATCATGGAACTCGCGTCATCATCACGCTTGAGGAAATGAATTAATGTTACTTAGTTTTCACTTCTATCGCCAGTCCCCAAAGACTGCCCCGCATGTTTTTTTTATTGCAATAATGTAAGTAAAACGACTGTTTGTTTTACTCTCTAAGGGCGAAGTCTTCAAATGTTATTATTTATTTAAGGATTACCAACGAGATACATTAGGTACAATTATCTTTTACAATAATAAAAACATAATCAAAAAAATAAAAAATAAAAATTATCTTCCATTGTACATAAACACTTAGGTAAACACTAAACACTATGCAGCGTAACAACTATAAAGAGTGTTTTCGATTAACTCTAGCACCCAGAGTAATAATAAAACCACATTATCCTGCACACTCAATTCCGGGTAACCACGGCTTACACATTATCGAGTACACATGCTCTGAACACATAATTAGAATTAAGAATACAAAAAACATCGTTGTTAGAGGTTATAATAGGTCTTTACCTATGAAATTGCCGTTTTGTATGAAAAAATTTAAACGAATTTTTTTCATGAATTTTTTATTTGTATTAATCGAAGTAATCACCCATGCAATCAATGCATCTTTGCCATCGCAGTGGCAGTTTATTGATGCCCTTCTTAAAGAAATCAGCTGGACGGGAGGCAACAAATTCTTCAAAGGCATTTTGTACTGCCTCTCGGGTATTGAATTTTTTTCCCGCCAAGAAGTTATCCAAATTCTGGAAAAAGTAGTAGTCTGTAGGCGCAAGGTCTGGTGAGTAGGGCGGATGACGGAGAGCTTCCAACCCCAGTTCTTGCAACTTGGAGACCGTCTGCTGTGCAGTATGAGGTCGCGCGTTGTCGTGCAGGAGCAGCGGAGACGAGCGATTGACCAATGCTGGTTGGAGATGCGCCAGCTTCTCCATCATTGTGTTCAGTTCTTCACAGTACACATCTGCAGTAATGCTCACCCCGTTTGGTAAGAAGCTGTGATGAATCACACCGGCGCTAGACCACCAAACAGTGACCATCACTTTTCTAGGGGTAAGTTTTCGTTTAGGGCATTGTTTAGGTGCTGAACCAGGATCCAACCAACTTGCTAAGCGCTTGCGGTTATCAAACAGAATCCATTTTTCATCGCAGGTAACAATGCGGTTCAAAATTCCTTCATTTGTGTGTCTGTTGAGCAGTGCAAGGCACGTCTCGACGCGTACTTCGCGCTGGCGATCATTGAGTTCGTGGGGCACCCATTTGTCAAGCTTTTTTACCTTGCCAATTTGACGCAAATGGACCAATATTGTTTTGACGCTAACGTCGAAAGCTGCTGCTAATTCAGCCGTAGATTGTGTATCATCAGCTTCCACAATCGCCTTTAATTCGTCATTGTCGACCAAAGTCTTCGGACGACCGCGAGGTTCATTTTTCAGGTCGAAATTTCCAGAACGAAAGCGAGCAAACCAATAACAGGTGGTGCGTTGGTTTGTAGTGTTAGCTCCGTAAACGTCGTTGATGTTGCGTGCCGCTTGTGCCGCGTTGCTGCCACGACGGTACTCATATTCCATAATTACTCGAATTTTTAACGTATCCATGATGACGAAAAATATTGAAATGCGATGAAAATGTAATACTAATCAATAAAGAAATTACTACTTTTGGAAAAAAAAATCCATGTTTTTAAAATAAAATTAATTTGAAATTAGAATTCTTAGCCAAACAAAAATTATTTTGATTTGAAATGGCCAGTACTGCAGAACGGCAATTTCATAGGTAAAGACCATATTTATAAAGTATTCTAATAATTTTCCTTCTTATTTTACATCTTCTACAATTCATTTATCTCTATAGTATAGACTCTCTCTAGTCTTGCCGACCTCATTCTATCGTCCTTGAGACGGTGCTGTTATTCCTCTGTAAATCTGTACAATAAAAGGCAAAAGACAAGAATACGCTTAGCTTTATAGGTACAGTCTACCTAGTAATAAATTGTATTCGTTTGAAACTTTTACAGAAATTACTTTGTTAAAATATCAAGATGTGTTTTTATAAAGCTCGATATACCTACCACAGTGTTGGTTTGAAAAATTTCGATATCTATTCTACCTTACTTTTTAAAAGGTTCACAGATAAATATGAACAAATCTGTCTAACATTAAGAAAACTGAATTTATTGGTATAGTTAGTAAGCTCTTTAAGTTAGTTTTTTAGTTAATTTAATTATGAAGTTTATCCAATGTATCGTAATAAAAATAACAAGTAAATGTAGATATTGATAGAAAACTGTATTCAATAAATAAAATTGAAAAATCTTCCATGAAACCTTTGAGCAATAGGTTGCTATCCAATCGTAATTAATCCCTTAATGTACCTACGCGATAACAGAAGTGGTATTAACAATTCTAATCGGACAACCACTTAGAATTGCTAATAGGTACCACTAATTTAGTTCGTGCGAAGTGAGGGAACATGACGAGACTGATCCTCATCCACATATAAGTTCGCTGTTATAAATGTTTTTGTGCAATTTTAAGCTTACAGAAATAGACACGTTTGTACAAAAATTTACTTTTCACCTCACAAGCTCGGAAAGATTCTGTTTGTCATTCGAAATCTGCGTGCAAAAGTGCATTATATCCGCTAGCGTGGAAAGAGTTTTTTAAATTCGAACCCATTCCTAGAATCCTTCGCTTGCTCAGGTTTCAATACAAGTACTCGCGCCAAAAACAACTTTGCAGCCTTGCATAAAAAAATAACTATTGACAAACTCATGTCAAGTCACTAACACAGCAGTTAGAGTGCGTTTCATCAAATAGTTCCTATGCCGTAATGTTGCCACCACTGTTGGACCAATACGAATACGCTACACCGGTACGGCGGCGGCGCTATCTAATAGGTCCATTTTTTATTTAACCGTGGGTCCAACATTTCGGCAACGGAGCTATTTGACGAAACGCACTCTAGTAGTAGTAGGTAGGTACATGATTTGACAGTCTGTCTGATAGCTATTTTTCGTATTGATTAGAATTTCTGAAAATGGGTACTAGTGTTTACAAATAAGTTTTTGATAACTATTTTAATTACAAATCCCGAGGTTAAGTGTTACTTTTTTTACCCGACTACGGCGAAGAAAACAGGAGGGTTATGATTTTGACCGGTATGTATGTATGTATGTATGTTCATCTGTTCCCTCATATCTTCTAAACCACTCATCACAATTTGACAAGTGAGGTATCGTTGGAAGCCTCTTGATCGTCCGCTGGTTATTGGCCAATTGACGTCACATTAAATTGAAAATGGCGCCCTCTAGAGGACATAAAGTCAGGAACTAGAAAAAAAATATTGTTTAATCGTACCATGTTAGGTATCAAATGAAAGGGAATTATATTATATTGAATTATATTATAACCCCAAAAGAATTTAAAAAAAAAATTAAGTAATAAAAACTAAAACCCAACTACGACTAAAAAGGTATAAACAAGACACCACAGGCAGACAAATTAAAAATCCGGAGTCACACGTAATCTGTTCGATTTATGCCCTAACACGTGTGACTCCGGATTTTTAATTTGTCTGTCTGTGGTGTCTTGTTTATACCTTTTTAGTCGTAGTTGGGTTTTAGTTTTTATTACTTAATTACTTTATTTGCAAATAGGAGCCAAATAACATAAGTTGGTTCCTTACATAAGTGTCCGTCAACATGTGTTCAATCTATGACACACCATAACTATCAGTATGTACAGATACAAAGTGTGTACATAGTGATGTGGCCTCACTGAATGTAATCTTCCTTGTGGGTCGAGCAAAAGGGCATTCCGTCTTTCATAGGTAAATGATGGGTCAAAACGGACATCGCGTGTCAAAATAAAAAAGAAGTAATGTAAAAGGCCTGAAACAAATACGCTGTGTTGACATCGGTCAGTAAACTTTATACACGTGTAGCTATTTGACTACTCACATTCATTGTGACCCGCGGACACATAGAAATGTAGGTTTGTGTATACATATACCAACATATACATACACAATGACTTTACCCGGAATTGGGGGAAATTAGGTAATAAGGGGGACACTTGTGACGTTTACTCAGCTCCGCCAAACCCATGCATATGTGTACGAACAGTCACATGAGCCAAAGGTTCCACATTGATACATACTTAAACCAACTAAACTGTAAAGTTTCTAGTACCTAGATAATAATTGATATACTTTAATCTAAGCAGGTATAGACCATTTTTGTATACATTTCAACCGTGAAAATTCAGCAGTGACGTAGCTAGATAATGGACCTCTTACTCACGTGCTGTTCTGCATCTGTGTAGTGAGTGATGAAACGTGTTTGCGTTTATTCGAGTAAACTGAACATGTGAAGTGTGAAACACTAAGGTGCGCAAATTACTAGATGCATTTAATGTTAAGGCTCCCACAAACAGGCGCAATATTGCGGGTGCGACAAGGGTAGCGCTGCTTGTCGGGCCCGCGATATCGCGCCAATTTGCACGAGCCTTTAAACGTACTTATTTAAAACATCTATCTGGCTTTTCAAACCATTGCCCTTAACACAACGTTTAGCGCTAAATGCAAATGGTCCTAAGTGGATGATTTTGTGAAAACGTGGAGTGAGCTCATGGAGACTAACCATAACATCGGTGGTGTTTCGCAGAAGGGCGGTCCGCCCGTAGGTGGTCGGCGGGAGAACGCGGGCGTAGAGCGTGCGGCCGCGCGCGTTTCCCGCACCACACACACCCGCCCATTAACTGTTAGCAGGTAAATATTGTTCATTCTTCATGACATATTTACTCAACGTTGTGGACTGGACTCGATGCAAACAGCGCGAAATAGAAGCGTATGGAGCATTTTAGGGGAGACCTACGCCGTAGAGGCGACTGCTATGAATATCGATGGCAAATGCTTGTTAAAGAAAGAAAAAGAAGGAAGTAATTTATTTAGAAGAAAAGCTGATGATTTCTTTTAGAATTATTAGAAATATTTAAACTGTTTAATACATCAAGTTCTAAATTGTAAGTAGTGGAATAAAGGGCATTTTTATTTTTTATTGTTCATTCTATCACTGCCATCAAACTATCGCTCCGACGGGAAAAATATAGAGAAAACTGGTCCAAGTTATGCCAAACAAACCATCCGTCCTAAATTGGTGGAACGTGTCTGAAACTTATATCTTCGAAAACTGTTATTAGAGAGTTTTCTATTTTATTTCAGTCAAATTAACTTTATCGTTTATAGCTGATAAGACTTTGGTATTTAATTTGGTAATTTCACTAAGGGCAAATTCTACCAAACTTTTATCCCCAGTATAAGTCTAATCCAGCGAATATATATTATATTTTTGTCAGATTTTCTATACAGAAACTGTCAGACGTCAATTTTATTCCCCGATTATAAGATAACTGGCTTTGGTTAAATTTCGGGGAAAATTATTTCGTGGAAAGGAATAGACGATGCTTTTATTTTTTAATCTCAATCATATGCAATAAACTGTTATAACGATCCGCCAAGATTAGAACAAAGAAATATTTAGAGGTATCACTACGAATGCGCATTGCGGGAAAGACAATATCCCCGCATTGCGTAGCTATCTGTCGAAGAATTATTGGATTAGTTTCAAAGATATATACAACCTAATAGGGCAGCTCAAAGAAATGTTATTAAATAATTATCCGTTATATGTCGAAAAGTGAAGCTTAAATACCTAGAACTCGTATGTGGAACCAACATTTAATAGTTACCAAAGAATTCTAGTTACACAAGCCGCAAAGTAGCCAATTAATCATTATTATTTGTACGAATATTAATCTTATATAAGCTATCCCAAAGCGATAAAGAAAAGGAATAAAAATAACCTACGAGAAGTAACGCACAATAAAAGGGGCGTCCTTGGCCCAGTTCTGTAAGGCACAAACAGTGTCTTATACAACCCAGGAGGCGTAGGGAAAATTATATTGTTAATATACCCACATCTCATCGTCCTCGTAATTTGTATAAAGCTAACAGTATTTACATCTCTTTATTTTCGAATTTATATGTCTAGGCAATACCTTGAAGTTTACTTTAGTACACGCTCTATTTATTCAGCTAAATTCAACAAAATTCATCATTGTGGGGTACAGTTCCCCAAATATTTAAAAGCTCTTTTTTCCACTTCATCTGATAAACCTTAATGACAAATAATTCAAAATTCTTGGTAAAACATACTGTCTTATAAGATCAACAGTAAATTCTCCTTTCAATAGACACATTTAGCTCAGATATATAAGATTTAATACCTACTAGACCATACTAAAAAATGGTATCAAGGCCAAAATATCCCACAAAAGAAATTAAGGCCGCATCAAGTTGCTTGTTCATCATTTTGGGTTAATGCCAACTATCGTAAATCGTTACTGGGTACAATTTTGATAAAATGTTCTGCTAGCTTATTTACGTTACGTAAAGAACCATGTATGGTTTATCTAAAAGTAAATAGTTTTTTGGCTCTTCTCGCAATGAGCCAACCAACCAACGCAATGAAACAACTTGTTATGTAACATTCTAATGTATCTTCTTTTCTAATACAGTAGGCAGTTCACTCGGGGGGAGTTCGATAGACAATGTCCGAGGACTTGGACTCGATCAGCGAGGAAGAACGAAGCTTGTTCCGACCCTTCACAAGAGAGTCACTGGCCGCTATCGAAGCCCGCATAGCTGAGGAGCATGCCAAGCAAAAGGAACTCGAGAAAAAACGAGCGGAAGGCGAGGTGAGTGTGACTCGAACTATCTGGGTGTCTACGGTTCAACTACACATGTGTCGAGTGCTGAAAAAATTAAAACCAAAAAAGAAGAAACACTGAAAACTATTAGGTACAAAATTATATATTACAACGACACGAGTGATAAAATGGTAGCTAGCACACAAAGACTTCACTGTAACTACAAATTGTGTGGCACACACGACTTAGCAACGGAAACAATCTTCAAAAAATCAAAACTTAAACTCTGACGGATAATTTTTAAATTATTCCAGAACGATTTGGGGCGGACGAAAAAGAAAAAAGAAGTAAGAATGCTTGCTTGCCCCTTTTACCTTTTTACGGCTCGTTTTTATTAGAGAAAATTTTCAGCAAGTTATCGCTTTCACTAACGAAATTTCTTTCAACATAAGATATTGCAAACTCCCACAAACATTGGCGCCACATTTGTTCAAGTGCGATAACTTGTAGTGCATTCTGATTTATGCATATTGACCGCATTTAAAGCATTATCCTCAAACACATCGCTTTGTTGGCAAAGTATCTGTAAAGAACTGTGTTGACAAGTTTAGCTGTTACTCGTGATATAACGCAATCGTAACAGCTAATCTTATCGTAGCTAAAACGAAGGCTTGTCATGTTTATTTGCATTTCGACAAAGTAAATGTCCCTTCCAGTTCCAACTGATGAAAAGATTAACAAAGAAATGCATAAACCGAATAGTAGTCCAGACATTCATTAAAAATAAAGTCCTCCCCTATAGTTACTTACAAAGACACGTAATATCCTTGATTAGATAATAGCAAGGCCTCTAGCCAACCTTGTCCCGGTAATAGAATTTATTGACAGTTTACGTAGTCAATGTCCCTTTAATCCAAAATAACATTCAATAGGAAACAATAGATTTGAGAGTCCTCTTACTTAATAATGGAAACATGTAAATCGTGGGATCTCCAGTTACAATAAGCGTTAGTGATCAAAGTACACCAGCACATAACATACCATTATCAAGCATTGCACAGGACTGGCTCATGTTCGTCACATCATCATCGACTGCCGTCATCTAGGTCTAGCATGGTGGCATCACCTAGCTAGCGTTTAGTGCATAATAGTTTACAGAAAACAATGATTCAGATGAATATCAAGTTTTGTTGGTTATGATTCGTATTTTGTAACATTTTGGGCTTGCGCTAGTCACGCCTCCTATTCTGGGACCGTTTTCGAATAGACGTCAGTTAGATTCAAAATTCCCCTGGTATTATACACAGGCGAAGTGTTCGGAAGTTTCCTTCGTACATTCGGAATGGTAACATAATAGTAGGAATGTTTGAAAACAACCGCTTTTAGTTATGCCAGATACGCATCATAGTCACACTGACAGCAGCACTACACAAAATAAAATTAGCTTTAAACGCCTTCACAAGACATGCTGACTCAGTAACGACTCTGTAATAATACTAGTTGTGTGTGAGGCCAACAGTATTGTTACGAGTACATAGCGCATTCTATGCTCATATGGTCTGTTACATTAGGCTTAAAGTAGGCTAGCTTGTTTCAGTCATTGGATGGGTACAATGACTAAGAGTAAGTAAAAATATCAAAGAAAACTGGATGAAGACAGTAGACGGGTAATCTGGGTGATCAATAAAATATTCATATATTTGTCAAATGCAGATCCTGAGGCCAATGCTCCGCATTTCATATTCCTATGTAAATAAACTGAATGTAGTTTTCTTTTCTTTAAGAACAGACATTATCTAATGCTCGGGAGCGTTACGTCGACTTTGAAACAAAAGAGAATTCTTTAGCATTCGTAATAATAGCGCTTTAATATTACACGAGTGTTTACAGGCGTGTTCTTTGGATCTGCCGTTGGCATCTTAGTAGATTATTCACGTAATGTTTGACGTCGTTGTAATGCTAGTGTCGTGACATAGGTGCGTTACGATGACGAGGACGAGGACGAAGGGCCCCAGCCGGACGCGACCCTGGAGCAGGGCCTGCCGCTGCCGGTGCGCATGCAGGGCACCTTTCCGGCGGAGGTGTCCTCCATACCCCTCGAGGACATCGACCCCTTCTATCATAACCAGAGAGTGAGTACCCACCATGTTATGTTCTCTGCGACGAGCTGCGAGCGGTACCAAAACATTTACAAATAGCTTTTGTGGAATATTTGAACTGCGGTAACACAGTGACGGCGCGTTTGGTATTTGGCATGCTGCTGGAATTTTGTGATTAAGTATTACACTGTTAGGTTTGTGATAGGTAGATACGCTGATATTATGCGAGTATCATTTTATATAATAATGATAAACGTAAATAGATTTAAGTAATAATAGTAAATAATCCTAACAGATGACATCGATAATTCACATACTTATCGGCGATTAAAGATTATTTACATGAATTATGCAAGTCATGCTTGATAGCAAATTGTTCTGATAACAAGTTCCTTTAAGATAAAAAATAACAGGTTATTAGCATAACAACGATGACCACACTTTAAATTTACGATCTCATAATGATACAGCAAAAAATGTACTACTTAGACAAAAATATTGGTTGTCCGTCTGTCCGTAGTTGATTTATAATCCAATATTTAGTTAGCATCTAATTTTGTTTTTAGAATACAAATATTCAAAAACCACGTAACGTAAATTATACATATATATACTTATTGGCGATTCTGTAATTTGTTTTTGTGATAAAAATAGGTACAGTTTTGTACTAAATATTCAGATTGTATCAGGCGATTATTGCAGGTATTCTCATACAGAGCAGGGTCTAACATTGATCGCTACACTTGCGATTTCTCTTACAGGTTAGTGTACTTTACACTACCTATACCAATGGTAGCGAAAATTTACATGTTTTTAATTAGAGGTTATCATCACACACCCACATTCAAATTGGACTCTCCAACGCACACTAAAGACTGCTAATTTTATGTAAACCGGCCAAGCCTTTATTTTCGCCGAATTATTTTCAGTTCTTATGTGAGTACGTACCTGTCATAATTTAGAGACTTTCATGTATATTTTAGAGAATAAATCGCATAAATATTAAATACTTATGAAATGTTTTAGGTAGGTACCTACCCTAATAATTATTATCCCGATATCAGGCTACTGCGTTTGATAAAAACTAAATTACAAAGTTGATAAACAAAACAATACATTGTGATAATGAATTTAATTAAGTCAACTCATACTGAAACAGCATATTTTAATCAGCCAATTATTTTGCGAAATACTATCACTCAGTCACTCTCCAAGAGTTCTGTATATAAAAAAACAAACAAGTTGTGTTTCGTGCAAAGTTTATTGCACATGTAACATGCTATTTTATTGAGCTATCGAGATCGCTAGGGAAAAACAGCTGACAAATAGACGAAAAGTACCACTTTGTACCTAACACAAGAAACTGGTTACAGAATCAACAACGGATACAACAACTGCAACAAAATCATTCAAGACCATATCATTACGTTTTTCTTACAACTCAGTCTCAATCTCAAGCATATGTCAAAACTATAGGCCAGATCTCATTTGACAGAACCTTGAACCGTTAGTAGGAAAAGCATCTCAAGAATCCTAATTTATGCTATAATTACAGTAATAGAATTTATTGATGAAATTAAAAACCAACGTCGGCGCCCGGTGAATGCTAGTAGTATTCGTATTTGAAAACTGATAACAATATATATGTTAAATGTAAACACAAGTTCATTTTGTTGGGTAACAGTAATACTTATCAGCTCGTCAGCTGTCTGACTAAATGACGGTTTAAAATTAAAATAATCAAAAGATTACGTTGTCATTTAAAGTTCGTTGTTTGTTTTGTACTCTATATTTTCTTATATCTAGGCATTAGAGTGCGTGCGAGTAGTGACGTGCTTAATTCTGTAATATTTAAAAAATAATATTAAATCTTTATTAAAAATATTATTAATCTTATATTTATATTTATTCATTCAATAATACTATACCATACATAAACGACAAAACGGCATGGTCGCTTTCAGCCACGCGCAGACTAATGTTGCGACGGTAGGTACCAGTTTGTGAAAGAATTAGATGTTCTGCAATGGATCTCCTAAAGTTCATTAAATGATTGTTACAATGTACTTATGTGCTGTAATTTTCTAAAAATATAGCATATTTAAGGTTGTCAGTCGATAGCACCATGTAGGATGCTGAAAAAGATGAAAACCTTGTGAGCACAAAACAGAAAAAGAAGTGAAAACCTGCAACCCACAGTCTACATAGTTATTAGAAATGACACTAAATAAGCTGTGGCTTGATCGCAATCAAGCTTGACTGTATGCAAACAATACAGGGTGTTAGGGTCAACACCGTTATTCTTGAAACCAGTGGTTTGGTTTCATTTATATGTAGAACGTAAAATCAATGGAAATCGACAACTTAAAAAAAAAAAGAAAATCTACATTTTACCACAACAGTATTTCACCCTTTCACCTTAGGGCGCTAGGGCAACGAACTTGCGTCTCAATACGGGTGGGTGGCGCGGGACGTGACCTGACCGGCCGCGAGCGCGACCCCTCCCTCAGTCAGTCAGCTGTTTCGCTAGCGAACATGGTGTGGGATACTTAGGTTTTTTTTTAAATCTTTTAATGAAAATACCGTTTTTTTTTATTGTTACTCGGTCATTTATTTTTATATTTAAGTCAACTACCCATGGTTTGAGTAACAACGGTGTTTACTCTATATAATATACACCCTGTATAATATTTTGAGTAGATATGATACATTAATGATAGGTATGGATGATGAACGACCCCTAAACGCCCCCACACAAACATGTCAACAAACAAATGCATTTACCGGTGGCAACTCAGTATGAGTCGGCTATGATATAATACAGTATCTCAGTGAAAAATCTTATTCTACGTCACAATATTTGTTTTTCCCGTTGTAGTTCTTCTTCCCTAATCATGACAAAATTTTCTTTTTTTTTTCTAATATTTTCACCTTTCTCTATACTAATCGTAACTAAATTATAAATGCGAAAGTGTTTGTTTGTTACGCTTTCACGCTAAAACGGCTGAGCAGATTTGGATGAAATTTGGCTCATGGGTAGATCATGACCTGGAAAAGGACATAGGATACCTTTACCTTTTATCCCGATATTCCCACGGAATCTAAACTTATGCGGGTGAAACCGCGGGGCACAGCTAGTTTCTTATGGTTTCTTACACCCTTCGGTCGATCTAAGACTAATTCTGTTGATAACTAAAGAGTTATAAAATAAATTAACCATACTAAGTACGTACTTACGTACGTAGATATTACTTATTATGTCATTATAAAAATTATCATCATCCACAAACGTTTTTGCAAAATGAGTTGCAAAGTGACTAGATAAATATTTTCGTTTTACATAATTATCCTCCATCTATCTAACCCTCCATTATAATTATATTGTTACTAGCATCCCGCCCTGGCTTCGCACGGGTAGCAGAACATATATGCCTACTTTTTTTTCTATCGTAGTGTCGTATCAGCCTGTTGCGCCGAGCATGTGGGTTAGATTAAAATGTAACTGATTTTCTGATGAAAACTCCCACTCGACATGAATGAGGTGATGATGAAGCATGTTTGCGACATCTTCAATAATCATAGTCAGCCAGTTTACACAAAACCTGATAGAATTATACATCTAAATCTTCCTCATTAATCCACAATCACTCTACCCATTGGTGAAAACCGTATGAAAATCTGTTCGGAGTTTTTGAGTTTATCGCGTTCAGACAGACAGACTCGGCGGGGGCTTTGTCACAGAGCACTATGTATTTGGACTTTGTTACTATATTATTATAATACTTTGTAGGAATCTGCAGGTAAAAAGTCAATACATTTAATATTTTAATAACAGATTTGCACGAAACCGGATAAAGGCATATAAACGACTTATGAATGTTATCCTCCTCACGATCAAGTGAATGCTAGTACTGATTCTCTATTCGGTTCCCTACAAAATGGTTGAGCTGGATGGTGCTGATCCACATGTCATGTTCGTGAACGGGCGCCGTCAGTTGAGACTGGTCACCTCTTATTTGCCAGAGCTTATTTTTAATCTTAAATTTTGAATTGCTTTTGATTATTTTTTGTTTTACATTGTTCTCACATATAGAAGCAACATGAATACTGTACCCAGGATTTTGTAATATCTATATCCATTTTTAAAAGAGTGTCCTTGGAGTTTCATGCCCGTTCTTCTCCATAGAGATCTACGTTTTGGAATGGGCAACTAGCTTCAACTCTCTGACTAACTGACCGACTCTTTGACAATTCAAAAGTGCCTGTAAATGGTTTAATTGAAATAAATGTTTTGAGTTTGAGTTTGAGTTCTACAATAATAATATTGGTACCGCTCACCTCGTCCCCTTATGTACTAACCGATCGTACAGTAGCAGCACTAATGAGTTTGTGTTTTTTTTCCAGACCTTCGTAGTCATTAGCAAGGGTAAAGATATCTTCAGATTTTCGGCCACCAACGCCTTATGGTTACTAAACCCATTCAATCCTATAAGAAGAGTGGCGATATACATTCTAGTACATCCTTTGTTCTCGTTGTTTATCATTACCACCATTCTTGTCAACTGTATTCTTATGATAATGCCTTCGACGCCAACTGTTGAAAGTACTGAGTGAGTATACATTCTATTGATACATTTTTTTCAACATCTAAGTTAGATTTATTCGTTTACGAATTTCAATTTGCAATTTTGAAATACCACTGGACGACAGAACATATCCTTTCTTAGGTTCTAGAATATTAGTAGAGTGCACGCTAGTTTCAAAATTGTTAGTGTTTCAGCTAGTTTTCCAATTGATATAATCAATATTTAGATAAACGGACGTAAATTATTAGAAATTGTTTATAGTAAATTATTATTGGAAAACATTTATGATATAAAACATGTATATTCAATACATAGTTATCCTAAATCGCTTTAGACAGGCGTTTAAAAAATATTCTAAATTTTCCCTGGCTGTAACGACCAAAATTCATGTCCATATTTGTCTAAAATTTGTTCAGAAAATTACTAGATATCATTCTTAATTTTACATTCAAGTAATAAAAAACATTTGTGTGCAATAACGTTCAAGATATCATAACAAAAGAATTTGGTACCAGCAGTGATTTCATTACTCAGTTTTGACACACCCAAACTGCAAATTCTTTCATACTGTACATATCTACATCCGTTTTGTTATTATATTGGATTTAGACGTATTATTACTTACATTTATTATACATATAATATTACTTTACGTACATCTAATTAGAAATAATATTTTGTTCATACATTTACCTACCATCTCCTACAAGTTGAGATGCTGAACTTATTTACTGTATCTCATACATATTATAGAAATGTTTTGTTATTATTTTACGAGTGGCGTTCCTCAGTGGAGGTGAATTTTTCCAGAGTTATCTTTACCGGGATCTACACGTTTGAATCAGCGGTGAAAGTAATGGCCAGGGGTTTCATACTACAGCCATTCACATACCTTAGAGATGCATGGAATTGGCTTGACTTCGTAGTTATAGCTTTAGCGTGAGTAGTAGACAATTTTATTGAATTATGTAGAAAGTTAAAATCGTTGAATTGTAGATTATATAACAGTATATATTTAATGTGTCATTTCTAGTTATTAATAGAGAATTTTGTATTAATTTAGACAAGCTGTTGAAGAAATGATCAAAGACAATAATTATAATATGAATTTGATTGTAGAGAATTTTTTTAAAGCAACTAAAACAATGTTCCTGATTTTGATAAGATTCATAGGAACAATGAATTAGAGAGTATTGTTGGTAGTGTTGTAGTGATGTATATTAACGTAGATGTTGTTGTTGTGGGTGTCTGTTTCCAGTTATGTGACGATGGGCATAGATCTCGGCAACTTGGCCGCTCTCAGAACGTTCAGGGTACTTCGAGCACTGAAGACTGTGGCCATCATACCGGGTAAACATAATAACGTCTCACAAATACCTGTAAAATATTTGAACAGGTTACTTTATTAGTTGTTTCAAGAAAAAATCTACTTCAAACATTGAGTCGTTGTCTCTGTAAAAGTAAATCGTCTTGCATGCAGCAAAACGCTTTGTTTTGCTTTATTATTTAATCTTTATTGGACAACTTATTTAATAACCGTTTTGAATATTTCACTCCATTTTAGACCTTATATTTTTTTAAATATATATATTAAATAAATAGATGTTAAATTATAAATAGATGTAAAATGTATGTAGGTATTTTTATCAAAATTAAGTAGATGTTTAACGTATTTAGATATTAAACAACAATTGGTAATAACTTAACAACGTATTCCAAAACAAGTAAAATCAACACTCACTATCACAATCACAAGTGTTTTACTGAAAACAAAGCCAACTGCAATCAAAAAGCTTGTGGTTTATGAAACCTTATTTTAGCGTATCCAAACTCGATAACTGTAACAATATATAAACGAGATCCTGTCACCAGGTTTGAAAACGATCGTCGGCGCCGTCATAGAGTCAGTGAAGAATCTGAGAGATGTGATAATCCTGACGATGTTTTCACTGTCTGTGTTTGCGCTGATGGGCCTACAGATCTACATGGGAGTGTTAACACAGAAATGTATAAAAGTGTTCCCAGAAGACGGCTCCTGGGGGAACCTCACTGATGAGAACTGGGAGAGGTTTTGCCAGAATGAGAGTAAGACTTCAATCAAGTATAACTCAAACCTGTTTTTATGGGAATTGTGAATTGCTTTGACACGTTTACCTCTTTTTCAGCCAACTGGTATGGGGATGGAGGGGAATATCCACTTTGTGGAAATTCATCAGGAGCAGGGTAAGAGAAATTAACCGAAAACTCATAAGGTCATGTCTACATGGATGATTTTGTTATACCTAATGATGGTATTATTTTCAGTCAATGTGAACCCGGTTATATGTGCCTGCAAGGCTACGGTCCAAACCCTAACTATGGATACACGAGTTTTGACACATTCGGATGGGCTTTCTTATCAGCTTTCCGGCTTATGACTCAGGATTATTGGGAAAATCTTTATCAATTGGTAAGTTTAATGCAATATTAGAATAATATGATACTTTAATTTTATAATTTACTTATCGAATCTACTAACTCAGCATTAAAACACAAATGTGAGTTAAAAAGAATTACTAAAGATAAATAACGTAATATTTGAAGGTGCTGAGATCAGCGGGGTCATGGCACGTCTTGTTCTTCGTAGTGATCATCTTCTTGGGTTCTTTCTATCTCGTGAACTTGATCTTGGCCATCGTCGCCATGTCGTACGACGAGTTGCAGAAGAAAGCCGAAGAAGAGGAACAGGCCGAGGAGGAGGCTCTTAGGGTAAGATTGATCATGTTAGAACAGGGGAAGATGATACAATAGTGAATAAGATTTATTTGAAAGTTTCCAGTGAAATTGGTCCCTTTTTCGAGCTCACTTGAAAGAGCTCTTGTATAGTACCCTTTTAAGCTGGGATTCTAAAAGTGGTGCCTTCTTAGAGGGCCAGAAAATGGCCTTCATCAAAACGTCGGTGAATGTTGTATTGCATTGCAGTGCCAAAACACTCCCTATCTATTTGGACAGCTGACATTTTGCAGCATTATGTGACGACACCGCTTTCTTAGGAAATAATTTTATAATGCCTATGTTGAAGCATACGTCTGATCAAAATGTGACGATGCTGTATATATGTCACAGGAAGCTGAGCAGAAAGCAGCGGCGCGAGCAGACAAACAAGAAGCCCGGGAGGCGCACGCGCGTGAGCAGGCGGCGGCGGCACAAGCAGCGGCGTACGCAGAAGCACACCCCGCTAAGTCGCCGAGCGACTTCTCGTGTCAGAGCTACGAGCTGTTCGTGAACCAGGAGCGCGGCAACCAGGACGACAATACGCGCGAGCGCATGTCCCTGCGTAGCGACCCCTTCCAGGACTCGGTGAGCACTCAGCCCGCGCACAAGCCAACCGAACCGCACCACGACACACGCCGCCCGAGGAAGGTCAGCATGGTGAGTATGCAACGCTCTACACGCATCACCTCGCTGACAATGATTCTTATTATATAACTTCAGTATTTGATATTTTGTCATTGGACACGACGTTGTTATCTTTGCTACAAACAATGACTTGTAACACATTAATTAAGTCCTTTCGCGTTCTATGTGGTGCTATAAATACTAATGTTTTTATAAACGAAATTGTTTTTATGTCGAAAAAATAATTCTAACTTGATTTTTATTACATTTAAATTGCATATTTTTGAATTGAAATGAATTATTGTCAGTCGAGCAGTATCTTTTCAACTTGACCCTAAGAATAACACGCTGCTTAACGCAAATAGTGATTCATCTTCTCAAAGAGAATCTTTTATTTCACTCTTGTCTCACTGTCATCATCATTAGCACTTTCGGTAACTTACTCAAGTTGAAAAGAACTATTTTATTATTCTGTGTTTACCGCCAAGCTTCCATTATTTTGTTTTTGCCGGTGATGTCCAATATTTTTCTTCTACGCTAGTGCAAATAAGCAGATTGCTAGAGAAAATACTGTCTTAGATTAGTTCTGTTAGATTTTTACATTCTTCTGTTAATCGCTATCTGAATATTTGCAATGTCTGTGATTATTTTTCTTTTATCTGTACCTAAAGCCATGTGATCCTCTGACATATCAGAACTACTTTTGTATATGAGCATGCGTATTTGTTAGATGATCTCCGTTAAAGCTATATCTTATTAAGTGTTTCTGTAACATTCTGTTTTAACATTTATCTGTGCTCTTATAACTTTTCCAAAAGCATCCGGTTCATTATCCCCTTACGTGAACTCACTCATTAGACCTCGTTTACAAGCACAATGTTCAGCACAGATAGATGCATAAAAAATAAAAAATAGATGATACATTACATATTTCCTCAATTAGATCTAGTTTTTCTGTTTTAGAAAATTTATTAGCAAGCACGACGAATATTTGGTTAAAAATCTTATATTATTTCATGATTGCAAGAAAAACTCGTTTATTAATTTCGTTAAATATAATTTATTTTGGAAACAATAATAATGAATGTTAGCATGGTTCCAAGAAGTTGCATTTTCCGTCATTGAATGATGCACTGTAGTTTACTTTAGTTCTACAGTTGGTCTCCAATAATATTTCTTTTAAGTACGCGAATGATTAGTATCTTTCACCAGTTACTTGACTCATAAAATATGTTGATCGATATCAATGTCCTTAATTGTAAAACACATTTGAGTAATGTGGGTTTGACTATAAGAAATAATATTGGAGCGAATGAGTCTATTGTCATGGTAGATTGTTTCTTTTGCAATGTGAGTGTTTACGAACGGGCCGGGCCGAAACTGAACGTATCGACGATGAAGAGGTAGGTTCAGTCTAAATATATTATCAATTAAACTGACCATATTAATATTGAAGTAACATTTAATTCCTCAATTTCGATTAGCGACATGCGGAGGCTTCAATATTTGGACGAACAAAGGAACAGTCGTCATGACTATAGATGTAGATTAAATGAAGTAAATAGCTACGATAGGACTATGAATTAGTCGTATGCAAATATGCATGTGAACCCCACAATACTTCATGTGTTTATAAACAAAGTTACTTGACTAACTGTTGCTTTCACTCATTATACTATCATTGCTACTTCTAATCGTATTTTGTTCTACAATAAGAGTTTTATAGAGCATCCTCATTTTTATTTTGAACCTTGTACTTTTCCTCATGGATGCCAAACTTAAAGGAAAATTCTTGTTGTAAATATTTGTAATATATAGGCATTTTCAATATACTCTCATTGAAAGCTAGTGACACATTACTCGTAGACCTCAACTAAACCTCTCACAAGAGTAATTTTGTTTCTATCACGAGTCTCGCTTCTAAGCTGCAATGTTCAGTTATTATTGTATGCCAATTTGGTTTGTTTTGTTTGTAATCTGTGTAATATATGGCAATGCCTATTCTCCGTCCTTTTATCCTATTTGTTGGATGCTAGATATTTGATCGTTATAAGTTTCTTTAAATGTAATAAACTCAACATTTTGTTTGTGTATTGAAGGTCCCCCACCCTGAACGCATAAATAAAATCAGCCAGTTACCATATGGGCCACTGCGCGAGGGCTCACAGGTTTGTCCTTCAATCCTCATTGGTGTTTGTGCTCCCCTACCTCTTCCTTTACAATAGGATTAATTCCACCTTTATTTTCTCTGTTTAGCTCTTGTACCTCTTACTTGACTATTAGTGGTAACCTGTATCTTCCACGTTCTTTTGCAGTGATTCATATTATTTGAAATTTTATTAAGGTAACAATCTTTTTATTTTCGCCCTTAATATAACCGAGTAGACCATTACTTGCACCGATCATTTACTTTACTTCATTATACTTACCTTTTCTATAATTCCTCAATTTCTGTCTTTATTTTCTTGCTATTGTTTATCAGCACATGAAAGTAAATAAATCATTAACAACAGTAACATTTAGGACTACTTACTTCAAAAAAGCTTAAGTCAAAGCCTCTGCAGCCGGTTCAATAGACTTTAATACATAGTGATCAATCCTTTCTTAGTGAGGGACGACAATAATTTGTGTGAAGAATTAAAGCTACTCGATCTAAATTGAGGAAAAATATGTAAATGAAGGATTTAATATTTGAAGATTATAATTGTCCCAGTTTCAACAATAAACTTGTAAATTAGGATGAAATGTATGATATTGTGGAATTGTGTCAGTGTTTTGAATTAGAGGTATGGCCACAGGCTTCGTTATCACTGCCTGGTTCGCCGTTCAATTTGCGCCGAGGGTCCCGGGGTTCGCACCAGATGGCGCTGCGGCCGAACGGTCGGTCGCGGTACCCACCCGGCGCTGACCGCAAGCCGCTGGTGCTGTCCACGTACCTGGACGCTCAGGAACACCTGCCTTATGCCGACGACTCCAACGCCGTCACCCCCATGTCTGAAGAGAACGGTGCTATCATTATTCCAGTTTACTACGCTAATTTAGGTTAGTATTAACTTGGCTTAACCAATTCTAATTGATATTTAAATTTTTGGGCAGCATCGTTTCAGAGATCAGAATATGACACACAATTATTCCTTAAAAACTGATTTGAAATGATTAAGATCCCATTTGGTAACAATCCTATTTGTCCGCTTAAAGAAACCACGGGCATTTAAAACAGCCAAAGACCTATGTCCCCGTGTATGAGATAAGTATCTAGTGATGCAATTCTCATGTAATTTTCAGAAAATACCTGTTTTAAAATTACTCTTCACCACATCAAATTCTTAGCGTGAACTAGGACATTTGACTGCTCCAGGGTCTCGTCATTCGTCCTACACATCCCACCAATCGAGGCTGTCGTATACATCGCACGGTGACTTGCTGGGCGGCGGCAAGGCGCAAACAAAAGAAGCGCGCCTTCGGAACCGCTCGGCGTCAAGGAACCACAGCGTGACGTCACAGCCACACCCCTACCCGCTGCCTGGCCAGGACTTCTCGTTAGCTTCTAGGCCGCTTAGAGAATACGTATGTATAAAAATATTAATAAACTGGCTTTTTCCCGCGGCTTTGCCCGCGTGGATGTCGGCAAATGTCCTACGGCAATGTACTATCGGGATTAAAAGTACCCCATATGTTAATCCAAGTTATAAACTATCTGTGTGCCAAACTTGTGCCAAATATTAAACAAATTCGTTCAGCCATGTTTGCGTCAAACAAGAACCTACATCCAGGTATACAGACAAACGGATGAAAATTCTAAAACCTATATTTTCGGCATCAGACTCGTTCCAAAACGTCGTAGATATTACTTTTTTTCAAAAATATGTACAGTTTTGAATTGAATTTACCTCTTATAAAGGGAAGCCTTAGGTTTTTGACATAGTTGTGATTGTGAATGCCCGTCCAATTAAAAAAGCCATTTCACTCACAGAAACTTCCTAACTATAATTATAACTGCGAAAGTGAGTTTGTTTGTTTGTAATAACGCTAAAACGGCTGAACGGATCTGGATGAAATTTGGCACATGGGTAGACCATGACCTGGAAAAGGATACAAAGGATACTTTTTATCCCGATATTTCCACGCGATCGAGACTTACGTGGGTGAAACCGCGGGGCGCAGCTAGTAAATAATAAAAGCATTGGTAACAAGACTTTACTAGTAACTAAATTTTTTCTATTGACAAACTTGTAAGATAAAACTTATTGACTGAATTGTTTTAGGAAATGAGCACGACTGAATGCACGGACGAAGCTGGGAAAGTTTTAAAACCGTCAACCGACAATCCGTTCATAGAATCTTCGCAACAACCAAACGTAGTGGATATGAGAGGTATGATAGCGCGGATTCTATTATACCTACTGAGTATTCTCAAAAATAATATTCCAAAAGTAATAGTGTGGTTTGCATCGAGACAGCGAGTTATTTAAATAAAGGTTGCACAATCGTTAAGAGGCTGTATGATTCGAATACCATAACGTATTAACTAATATGTTCCAGATGTAATGGTACTCAACGAAATTATCGAGCAAGCAGGGCGGCAGAGTCGAGCGAGCGATCAGAACGGTACGAAATACACCACACACCTTTAATAATATTAATGCCAAAGACAACGCTGTCTCCGCATTATACTTTATTTTATCAACGTTCGATGTTTATCTCGCTTTTTAACAAAACAACAGTTTATTAAAAAACAAAGAATCTTGTACACGAACACTAACAGATCACACTTGCCCGGTATTTGCTCATTATGCAACAAAAAAGCATAATTGGCAAAAGAAAACAATAGAACATTTGTGGATGTCATTTATTGGCGATGAGCCATCACAAATAGTTTGCACTCGCACGCACATTCAAGTTGAAGAAAAAGAACTGGAAAATAAGGAAAATAAACTCTTAATTAACAACAAACGCCCTATCCATGGAAAGGCTCAAGAAGAACAGTTTTTCTTCCAAATTCAGATTTAATAAACAAAACAAGATCAAAATGCATTTTATAAAGAACAGCCTATAGACGAGAATTTTTCTTCGACTGCCTACACGAGTGTTGACCAGTAGTTGCCTATACATCCCACTTTGCGTACATACATTATCCTACAATGTTGATTACACTAACATATTGTATTACACTGTAGTCGTGTCCATTTCCAACGTACTTTTGTTTCACGCTTCTTGCACAAGTTTGATTTTCATAACACGCACGTCGCACCTATGTACCTTCGTCGATAACTTCAATAAGCAAATTGAAGACAAAATATTGTAGCAGCTTCAACATTTTTGCGTACCTTTTTGCATGGAGAGACCACGTGTTTCGCTAGTTTTTTGTTAATACTAGAATCTAGTTGATAATCATGACTATTACTGATTTTATGTCATGCAGTAAAAACCTTTGAACGTAAAACATAATTAATATTAAAAATATTGTATCATGCAAAAAGCTTCAAAGATTTGCTTATATATCACTCTCTATGGATAGCCACGATATTCATATTTTTTGATCTGCGGAAGTCAAAAGGAGATGAGCTCAACATCATTCATGAGCATTTCAAGTAGTTAAGCTAAATATGCTTAAAAGCATTTGAGAGTATTCGAGTATTATCACCGCTAGTACTGTTTGAGTTTGATTTGCACGAGGTTACCTGGCACCGTGGTGTGATTGATATTCTTGTAGAGTATCTCCAATAGCACCAAGTGCCACAAGAGTTTGCGCAACCCTTCAATCATTTGTAGATAAATGACAGCCAGCAAAACTGCAAAAAATATGGATATTGGTGTCTAGATTTTAAGACTATGAAAGTTCCAATAAAAGAATGAATTGGCAAAACCAAATCAAACATTTCAATAAAAATTCAACTCCATCTTTTATTGGAAACAAAACTGATTTTAATAAAAATAATGAGCGAATACTAACAAAAATTGTTTCTCTCTCTCTAACACACACACACGCACACTGCTGGTAAACGGGACGCAACAGTGTCAGTGTACTACTTCCCAACAGCGGACGACGATGAGGATGGGCCCACGTTCAAGGAAAGGCTCCTTGAGGGCCTGATGAAGGCGATAGACTTCTTCTGTGTGTGGGACTGCTGTTGGTTGTGGCTGGAGTTTCAGAAGTACGTGGCGCTGCTGGTGTTCGATCCGTTCGTGGAGTTGTTCATCACTCTGTGTATCGTTGTCAACACGCTGTTCATGGCGCTCGACCACCACGACATGGACAAAGACATGGAGAGGGCGCTCAAGAGTGGCAACTATGTGAGTATACACACTTTCTTAACTATTAACTACATGATTGCCCATAGTCTGTTCTGGAAACATGTAGCATTCCATACCTACATGTTCAGAAGCTAACGTAACGTTGGACGCAAACGGCTCAATAGGTACATGCTCATTCCTGTATTAAGATCTATGAGGCGAGTGCCTATGCCG